>OY821754.1:45340341-46714160 GCA_963682095.1 Potentilla sterilis
TTTAATTTTAAGAAATTGTTATATATTTGTTATATATTTTATTTTAATAATATAAATTGTTATATAATAAATTGTTATATATTTGTTATATATTTAATTTTAATTATATAAATTGTTATATATTTGTTAATAAATTTAATTGTTATATATTTGTTATTATTTAGGTATATAAATTGTTATATATTTAATTTTAATTATATAAATTGTTATATATTTGTTAATAAATTTAATTGTTATATATTTGTTATTATTTAGGTATATAAATTGTTATATATTTAATTTTAATTATATAAATTGTTATATAAATTGTTAAATTAATTATATATATAAATTGGTAGTCTAATTATATATATATATATATATATATATATATATATATATGTTAATATTGCAATATAGTTATATTTGTATAAAAATAGTTATATTTAGGATAATGGTTAGTATTATTTAAAATTAGTTAAATTGTTATATATAAATTTGTTAGTATGTTTTGAAATATGTTAGTATTATTGGTTATTATATTAATTAGAATTTGTTATAAAATGTAATATAATTTAATATTAATTAATGTATTAATGGCTCAAGCTGCAGATGGCCGATGCATTCAGACAGTTGTTCGGGGGCCGTCGTTCCCGATCTAGGGGTTCTGCAAATTCCGCCGGTTCGGCAGACTCCGACAGGACTCATAGCCAGCCTGAGAGGACCACCAGTCAACCGCGGAGGAGTGTAGATTCATCCCAGCCGCGGAGGACTGTGGATTCATCCCAGCCGCGGAGGAGTGTGAGTTCTCGGCACCAGACCCTTCTCCAGGCGGGGCGGCCGTCGAGCAGTTCACTTCCGCCTGTCGGGCCAGATGCTCCGAGGTTCAGTCGGCAGCTATTTCAGGACGAGATAGCTGCAGACGTTCCTCAGGTTCGTATGCTTGAGGTTCATCGGGAGCCGATGACGAGTCCGACGACGTCTGTTGCTGACTCGACTGAGGGTCCTACTCTCCCAAATCAGCTCTACCTCCCGTACAACATTCCTGCGATACCGGAGGTCGACTATCGTGGTGTGCCCATATGGCCTGATATGCCTCAGTACGTGAGTGCTGCGGAGGCATACCAGCAGCAGCCATTTGAGAACCCTGACCTCCTGATTTCAGCGAGGAGAAAAGGAAAGTCGACAGACGGGTCATCGAGTTCAGGTAACATTCGATTTTATTAATTAAATGTTTTATTAAAATTAACGCACTAATATTTAATTTTATTAACCAATCGTCGTTTATGTGATAGGGACAGCCGCTAGCAGTTCAACAAGGAATACGAGAGGTGTCATATGTTTTGACACGCTCAGGAGAACTGTTGATCTGAGGGGGAGGATCCAGATCAACGAACCTCCTAATCAGGAGGTTCAGGGGAAAAAAAAACGTGACTACTTGGGTTGCGTGGGGGCACTGATTAGGGACAGAGTCCCTATGTTGTGGACCCGGTTGGCTGATGTGCCCGAAGAGATAAAGAGGGAGGTGAACAACGCCGCGTCGGTGAGTAATTTAAAAAAATTTATTTATTTATCGTAATATTTAATCATTTTCGGTATTATTACAATTGTAAAACTAATAAAATATTATCTTTCAGACATTCTTCGAGATTGCCGAACACAAGCGGGATTGGGCAGACTCCGTGCAGAACTTGAGGTACGTTGGGAATTCCTCGTCTTATAATTTGAAATATTTTATGATATTAATAATATTTCTAATGCACTTTTATTTTTTTCGTAGGTTTAAAGAGTGGAAGAACGAGCTCCGTTCCCACTATAACGAATACGACAACCGTGGTCGTATGGGTACTCCCAGAGAGTTCATGTTCAGGGAGTACGAGTGGCGTTGGTTGAAGACAGTAGACTTCAACAACCCAGTTATGCAGGTAAATACTAAACTTCACTACAAATGTTTATTTTGTTAAAATTTTAATTATTAGTTTAATTATTTTATAATTATTACACTAATATTTTTTGATGCATTTTTCTAATATTTTATTATTTGTTTGAAGCAACGTTCTCAGATAAACTCTGAGAACCGCCGCCGTAACACAACCCCCCATCATGGTGGTTCTAGGCCGTTTTCACAATATCAGGAGGAGGCGCTTAGAGATCATCCTGATAGCAATCCGTACGTGGAGACGTTCAAGATCGCTTATCCACAAGCGACAGAACAGCTCGTAAGTCGTTCATTACGATTTTAAAATTTTAATTATTAATTTTATTTAATTATATATTTGTTAGAATATTATTTTTTTTTTTCCGTCCAATTAGGAGAGGGTGAACCGGGCCGAAGAAGAGGTGTTCCAGCAAGTAGTTCGGGAGACACAACCGAACATTTCAGAGGCAGATCTAGAAGAAGCCCTGCGCCAGGTCGACCGGTCCAATGTCCAAACGGCAGCGAGGATGTTCGACGCAGCCTTCCCAAACCGCTCAAACAACTACTACTGCCGGGGTTTGAGAAGTTCTGGACTAGGGCTCCTGAAAACCACTAAGGAAGGTCAAAAGAAGGGAGGCGGGGAGAGCCAACAGGTGAAGGGGGAAGTGCGGAGATTGGCAGAAGAAAATGCAAGGTTGGCGGCCGAGTTCCAGAGATCACAGGAGGAACAACGCAGATCACAGGAGCAACACCGCAGAACACAGTAGTATTGTTTAGATCTGTCAAGTTGGCATGCTGAATGCGAGAGAATTCGGCGACACAACTACGCCGGCCAACAAAACTGGTGGTATGATATGTTCGCCGCACAACAACAAAACCTTGAACCCCCGCCCCCGTTTCAGCCGTTATTTGAACCTCCAATACCTCAACCTCCCGAGTTCGGTCAGCAGGATGACGAGCATGATGGAGAGCAGGATGCTGGGGATGACGTGGTGGACTTTAGTGGTTTAGGTGATGATTAGGGTTATATTTTATGTATATTGGAACGAATTAAATAATAAGTCATTTAGACGTGTTTCTTGTTGGTGCAAATGCATGGACTGTCTTTGTGATTTGCAGGTTGCTTGGAATGGTAATTTAGAAAATAATTTAATTTTTTTCTCAAAATGTAAAAATAGCCGACGATTTTGGCATTATTTCGTCGGCTATAAGTACTATAGCCGACGATTTTTACCAATTTTCGTCGGCTATAACTAATTAATACCTATTAAAATATTAATATATTTCGACGAAATAACCGACGAAATATGCTGGAATCGTCGGCTATACTTCAGAACAAATAGCCGACGAATTTCGTCGGCTAAAGGTTACAATATCGTCGGCCATACTCGCAAATACCCGACGAATTTCGTCGGATATTTTGCCCACGTTTGGTCGACGAAATAAATTTTCCTCGGTAACATCGTCGGCCATACTCGACTATAGCCGACGATTTCTTTATTTTCGTCGGCCATTGGTATTACCGACGGCGTTTTCCCGACGAATTATAGCCGACGAAAATTTCGTCAGCAGAAGGAATAGCCGACGAAAAATTGGCATAGCCGACGAATTTTTTTTCGTCGGCTATTCGCTCGGATTTGGTAGTGACCGATGGGTTTCTCAAGACTTCGGTAGTCTTGAGGAACCCATCGAATGATATACAACATTTTTTTTTTTTTGCATCGCAAAGGGTATCCCAAAGGCTTCCTAGACCCAAGGACTAATCTCTCGGGGGAGGTCATCCTACGGGGGCATTGCAGCCCCTCCCTGGCCACTTTGCTTTCATGGAGGATCGAAGTCCCGACCTGGAGTGGTTACTAGTATGGGGTGCCCAACCACTACACTATCCTTAGTGGTTGAATGATATACAACATGATATACTTTTTAAGATAGCACAATTACTTTATGATATCTTGATTAGCCCGTGGAGACTAACCTTTTTGTATATTAGGCTTAATTTGGTATTGAATTTTGGGGAAAATAATCACTTATAATTATCATTATAAATTGATTATGTGTTTGGTAAGTTTTTTATAAGGTATTTATTTATAAAATTTAGTTGAAAAAACCACGATTTTAAAAAACTTATCAGATGTTGCTTATTTAAAACTCAGTTTTTCTATATATTTGAGTTTTTTCACTTCAATGCCAAACTAGACCTTAGAGGGATGTACGTACTTATGTGCATGTTTGTTTCCCTAGACATCGCATTAAAGTTAAGCTCGGATTAAGCACTGACATGTTTGGGGCTTTAGGACTAGATAAGGACACAAAATCACAAACCTTCAACTTCATTTCATCCTCATCATATCTCCTAGATAAGGACACACACATACGACCATTATGTGCGTGTTGTTTTATACTGCGTTTTATTTAACCAAATTGTATGATTTATTTTTTCCAAAAAAAAAAAAAAATTCGTTGTGCCTCTTAAATAATAAGTTGCTACTTTATGGCAGCAAATAAGTGTGTGTAGACCGTAATGTAGCCTCCAGAACCACTCAGTTTTAGGGCACGCTAGTTGCCTAGTTCTGTGTTATATTTTGTACCGGCACTGCATACACAAAAGACCTATATGAGTTTCAAACAGTGTTGTCCTCGGTCTCTCAATGATGCCATCTTCAATCAACAAAACAGCTACAACCTACACGTACTTGCTAATTTATTCTAAGAAGGGATCAAATCTGGTTATCATCCACTTTGGTCCTCTCTATGAATTAGGTTGGCCAACCATATTTTGCCTAAGCTACTTATTTCAACCCCAAAACCTTATCAATGTATCGGCCATACGTACTCACCCATTTCTCAACAACCTAGCTTTCATTGAAGGTGCCTCATATACCTCAGGATTTTTTCATCAAGAACAGATTAATAAGAATTTTTTCTGAAAATTATGTTTTTATGTTAAAAAGTAAATAATCATGTTTTAATTCAGATAATTGAAGCCTTGATTCGTTTTTTATAAAGTCCGGGCCCAAACCAGATTCCATGAAGAGTGGTTCTATTTGCACCTCTATAATTGCTATTTGTACCTCTTATAATATTTTTTATCATTAGATTTCCAAAAATGCCCGTTCTCTTTTTTCTCTCTACACCTCCCTCCTCCCTACTTCTCTCTAACAGCTTCCCTATTTTTTTTGTAAAATAGGGAAACAAAAGTCAGAATCTCTAAAAACATTATGCTCCAACTCCAACACCTTCCCCATTTTAGATATTTTCACATTTATTACAACTACATTCATATTTATTTCAACAATATAATATTCTTTTATTTATTTATTTTCAAACATGCAATAAATACTATAATAATAAATTTATTTATTTTAAATAAAATTCCATATAAAATTCTATAATTAATGATTACTTTTTAGTTTTCTGTATCAAATTAATTTCATCATTAATTTTTCATTCTGCAAATTTTCCTTTCTCTCTCTACAAATATAGGGACGCATATATTCTCTCTCATCCAAATCCCCATTTTAGGGAATGAGATGGAGAATCTGTTGGAGGAGATTTAGAGCCCAAAATCTCCAAATTTAAGTAAAATCCCTATTATAGGGAAGCTGTTGGAGATGCCCTAAGACGGAAGTGACAAAAAAAAAATGAGAGATCAACTGACATAAATGCAAGTGATGAAAACCCAAATTGTCATGAATTGTGTTTATCCCTCAAGCAGTCACAAACTATAAGGTAACGAAGAGTTCCTTATTTGAAATTGAATCGATAGCACAAATTTTTTTTGTTTATAGCAACATATAAAATATTCTGCTAAACACCTAATCTCAAACTTTTTTCGCCAATCTCTTGCTCATAATTTATAATTTACTCTAATGTGAATATGGAGGTGAATAAAGTTAAGAAATCAAACCCATGATTGCACTTTTCTTCAGTTTGATTTAAATATAAAGAGAAAAGAGATGGAAGAACTGGGTTAATGGAGAGAAACGAGATCAATTGGATTTTTTTTTGTTATAGGTTTGCAAGGGGTAAAATAGGATTTTTAAATGTACAAAAATAAATGGAGGTTGAAATAGCAATTTGAGAGGTGCAAATAGAGTCCCCCCTCCATGAAAACTGCTTTTCTAAAGTTACCGTTTGAGGTTCATAACTGCTAGTTTCAAAATTGAAAGCAAAATCACGCCTAAAGAAAATCTGAGGCTTAATCCTTAGGAAAAGGGATTCAAGACCCTGCTTCAGAAAACAAAATCAAGGAAAAAGCTTTTCTTTTGCATCAATATATATTGTTTTGGTTTAAAATTTGGTGCTGTGTTGTAGCAGAGGCAAAGGTACGTTTCCTGGATTTCAGAACTTACGATTCAATTTTGCATCTGTGGGAATTATCATGATATGATGTTGGCTTGTAGTTAAAGTATTCGTTGTGGTTGACGTGTGCCTATATCTATTCTGTGATGCATGAATTGGTTGAAATTGTGTGATTTGGAGTTGGAGGATGTATGTTTTACTTCATTGATACTGTGATTTCTTTTTGGTTGTAATTTCCCAAATTGAAATCGACTAAAATCAAAAGTATCTAAAACATTAGAATGATTGATTAAGACACTAAATTTTCAGATCAATAACTATTTTGCCAAAGCAAATTTTTACTGATACAAGTTATGCAGAAACACTAAAATTGTGCAATGTTCTAAAATTTTACTTATTTTGTTTCCAAAGAAGCATTCTAATATGATTTTAAAACATATGCAATAGCATATATATGTTCTGGGATTGATTCAGATTTTTTGAACGTTTTCTTTGTCTAAAGACTTAGACTGTTTTCATCAAATAACTAATTCTGCAACATGTAGTATGTAAAATTCAGAAACTACAGAACTACAAAAAATTAATGTCATAAAAATGTTATTTTTGTGTTTCTTAAGTATATGGGACAATAAAGTTGATATTATGTATTGTTTGGTTTGATGATTGATTGTTTTTTGGCTTTTACAGAAGCATAACACATAGGAAAAACTCTTACACAAAACTTTTCTTTGTTTTTAGGTAACTTCGCCTCATTAGGACAAGTTGAATATCTGAATGGCAACAATTTTAGGAAGTGGAAAGGCCAAATCGAGTTCTATTTGGCTATGCATAACAATATGACTTACTGTTTGCATGAGCCTAAACCAATTGAAGATATTAATGAAGAAAGTACTGATGACTATAAGTGGCATCATCATGAGTGGTACAGAACCAATAGGATGGCGAAGAATGTGATAAGAAACACCATGTCTGAGATAGTGAGAGAATCAGTAGAAGAACCTGAGGATGTTGTGGATTACATGGCAGCCATATCTGAAAAATTTATTGCTGGTGAGAGAGCTGAAGCTGCTAGATTGAATAAGGAATTTCATGAGATTAAGTTTGATGGCACTGGCAGTGTGAGAGAGCATATACTGCATAAAGTTCACATTAATGCCAAGCTAAGGGAGCTTAAGATGGGAGTCACTGATAATCAGTTGATTCATAAACTTTTAGATTCTCTCCCGATTAGCTACAGCCACTTAAGGACCACTTATAATGCTTCAGATATGAAGTGGACCATTAATAAGCTCATATCAATCTGTGTTGATGAATAAAATAGAATCAAGAAGGAGGCTGGATCAACTATTACAGTCAATTTAGTTGAGAAAGCCAAGAAAAAGAAGAACAAACTTAAGGTTAAGCATACCACCAACTTTAAGGCTTCAGGAAATTCCGGTGAGCCAAAACCTGTCAAAGGCTTCAAACCTGATAAAGGATTCAGTTCCGTCAAATTCAATTGTTTCTTCTGTAAAAAGGGAGGACATATGAAAAAGGATTGCAGTGGATGGAAGGCTTGGATGATTAAGAAGGGTGAGTCTTTTCCAAATTCTGTTTTTTCTTTAGAAGTTAATTTTCTTAACGTTAGTACACACACTTATTGGCTTGATTCTGGTTCATCAATACACATTACTACATCTCTACAGGATATCATAAGGAAGAGAGCTCTAAGAACAAGTGAGCAAAATGTGTGTGTGGGGAACGGCCAAAGAGTAGCAATGAAGGCCATAGGATGCTTGAAGATTGATTTAGGTCTAGGCAATTTTATTTTTCTTGAGAACGTTTATTACATTCCTTCTCTTAAGAGGAATTTGATTTCAGTAGGTCTTTTGGTTGGCATTGGATGCAAACTTATTATTGATTTTAGTGGAATAAATATTTTTCAGAATTCAAAGTATCTTGGTTGTGGTTCCTTTTCAAATAATTATCTTAAACTTGATTGTTCTGTGATTTAGAATGAGATTCTTATGCTTGAAATTAATGCAAAAACTATAACTGAAAACAGTATTACAGGTGATCTTTATTCAATAATAAGTCTGCTTTTCTTTGGCACAGAAGATTATGACACATATCAAAGAAAAGATTGAAAACACTCGAGAAAAATGAAATTTTACTTGTTTTGAACTATGTTGATTTGGCTGATTGTATTGAATGTTTCAAAGGCAAATTGACAAACAAAAGAAAAACTACTACAGTAAGAAGTCATAAGCTATTGGAACTTATTCATACAGATATATGTGGACCTTTTAAACATAAGACTATGTGTGGAAACATTTATTTTATAACATTCATAGATGACTACTCAAGATATTGCTACATATACTTACTTTCAGAAAAGTCTCAAGCATTGGAAGCTTTTAAAATTTTTAAAACTGAAGTCGAGCTCCAATTAGAGACAATAATTAAGACAGTAAGATAAGATAGAGGAGGAGAATTTTATGGGAGGCATACTAGTGCAGGCCAGCAAAAAGGACCATTTGCAATGTTCTTACAAGAGCATGGCATTAAGGCACAATATTCCACACCATATACTCCAACTCAAAATGGAGTAGCTGAGAGGAAAAACAGAACTCTTCTCAATATGGTTAGATCTATGATGTGTACTTCAGGGCTACCAATTTATCTATGGGGTGAAGCACTTAAGACTGCAAATTATATTTACAATAGAGCACCCTCTAAATTTGTAGATAAAACACCATTTGAGTTATGGACTGGTAAGCAACCTAGCTTGCATCACTGCCATGTGTGGGGCTGCAAAGCTGAAGCAAGAATTCCAAACATACTACAGGAAAAATTAGGTCCTAAAACTGTTACTTTTCATTTTATTGGTTACTGTGAAAAATCTAAAGGCTACAGATTCTATACACCTCAAAACAAAACCAAATTGATGGAAACAAATCAAGCAAAAATTTTAGATGAAGGTGTATGCAGTAATAATTTTGAGGATTTATCCTTAGAATTTGATGAAATTACTGAGAATGAGGATTTGGTACAGATATTACCTCTAGCTCAGAACACAGTGAGATCGATACAGCTAATTTTAATCAAATGCAGAATTAGTTAAATGCAGAAAATTTAGTTCATGAGCCTCAAGTTCAGAATGCAGATCCAAATTTAGAAAATCTTGAGCAATTAGATGATCAGATGGATATAGACCCTCAGGATATAGTTATAGAACCTCAAAACTTAGAAATCCTCAACTCAGAAGGTCCACTAGACAGAGAAAACCAGTCTATGGTGAAAGCAGTTACTATCATGTTTTTCTACAAGAGCAAGATGTTTTAGCAGAAGATGATGATCCCTTGAGCTTCAAGCAAGCTCAGAGTAGCAGTGAGTTTAGTGAATGGGAGAGGGCTATGCAAGGAGAAATTACTTCTATTTCTAAGAATAAAGTGTGGGAACTTGTGAAACCAGACCCTAATCATAAAGCAATTGGTTGTAAATGGGTTTTTAAGACTAAATGAGATGTAAATGGCAATATAGAGAGGCACAAAACTCGACTAGTAGCTAAGGGATTCACACAACAAGAGGGTATTGATTATAATGAAACCTTTTCTCCTGTATCTAATAAAGATTCATTTAAAATTATAATGGCTTTAGTTGCTCATTATAATATGGAATTACATCAGATGGATGTTAAAACTGCATTTTTGAATGGAGAATTAGATGAAGTTATTTATATGAAATAACCTGAGAGTGTTATGAAATATGGAAAGGAAAATCATGTATGCAAACTTAAGAAATCAATCTATGGTTTGAAAAGGTTCTAGACAATGGTACAAAAAAATTGATTCAGTTGTATCTTCTTTTGGCTTTACAGAAAACATAGTTGATGAATGTGTGTATCTCAAGGCTACAAAAACTGAATTTATATTCTTGATTTTGTATATGGATGATATTCTTTTAGCTAGCAGCATTGTTAAACTATTAAATGAAACTAAATCTTTTCTGTCAAGTAATTTTGATATGAAAGATTTAGGTGAAGCTTCCTTTGTTTTGGGAATTGAAATTGAGAGAGACATAAAGCTAGGGGTTTTAGGCTTATCTCAGTACAATTATATTCAGAAAGTGTTAAAAAGATTCAACATGGAAACATGTTCTCCAGGAGATGCCCCTATGTCTAAAGGTAATAAACTTTCCAAAATTTCTAAAAATGGGGGGAAGGTGACTCAAATGGAAAGCAAACTGTATGCCAAGCTTATAGGTAGCTTAATGTATGCACAGGTTTGCACTAGGTAACCAAATAAACTCTACATCATCTTAATTTGATAGCCAATTGATCAAAACACTCAATAAGATTTTCAACGAAAACACATACATGGATAGATAAATATAGAGCCAAAAACCAAAGGAAGAACTCAATCACAATACCAAACACCATACTAATTTTCACATTAACTCTACTGAAATCTCTCATTACACCATTATTGTGCTTGAACCACATTAAGGACCAGTGGATCCCATCAACTAAATCACCAAGAATCCCTATTTACAATTATCAACATATTCAGCATTTGATGATCTATAGCCTTCGTGTGTCGTGTTTTCTGAAATTGGAAGATGGATTGTAGACTATCAGTGACAGATTGGACATGAGATGTTAAGCATATACATATTGATTAATTAGGTTTGGTTGAGTTTAGGGAATAAAGCAGTGATTCATGGTGGTTTGCACAAGGAAGGAAAACAAGTCCCTATGCTCACTGAAGCTGGAGT
The DNA here is from genome assembly GCA_963682095.1 of Potentilla sterilis. Lineage (NCBI taxonomy): Eukaryota > Viridiplantae > Streptophyta > Magnoliopsida > Rosales > Rosaceae > Potentilla > Potentilla sterilis. The sequence continues at coordinate 45,351,296 of OY821754.1, forward strand.
TGTTGCCAAATTATAGTAGTTGGAAATAAAAGAATCAGAAGCTTCTGTTTGATCTGTAAACCATATTCTAGGCACATTGAACTTGAAGGGCTGTATACTTAAGCGCGCAATAAATAACATTTCTGACCTCCTTATTGTTACATAGTATGTTTACTGAAGTAACAAGTAACTATTGAAGTAACTATCGGAGTAACTACCAAAGTAACTATCTAAATAACTATCCAAGTAACTATCGGAGTAACTACAGAAGTAACTATCCACGTAACTATCGAAGTAACTATCTAAGTAACTATCCAAGTAACTATCATCTTAGTAACTATCTTACTAACTATCATCTTGGTAACTATCTTACTAACTATTGGAGTAACTATCCAAGTAACAAGTAACTATCCAAGTAACAAGTAACTATCCAAGTAACTATCTAAGTAACTATCTAAGTAACTACCGAAGTAACTGTCGGAGTAACTATCCAAGTAACTATCGGAGTAACTATCCAAGTAACAACCGAAATAACTATCCAAGTAACTACCCAAGTATCTATCCAAGTAACTACCCAAGTAACTATCTTACTAATGTTCTAAATAACTATCAGAGTAACTATCGGAGTAACTATCCAAGTAACTATTAGAGTAACTATCTAAGTAACTATCCGAGTAACTATCGGAGTAACTATCTAAGTAACAAGTAACTATCCAAGTAACTATCGGAGTAACTACCGAAATAAATATCCAAGTAACTATCGAAGTAACTACCGAAGTAACTATCCAAGTAACTATCTAAGTAACTACCGAAGTAACTATCATCTTAGTAACTATCTTAGTAACTATCTTACTAACTATAATCTTAGAAACTATTTTACTAACTATCTAAGTAATTATCATCTTACTAACTATATTACTAACTATCTAAGTAACTATCATCTTACTAACTATTTTACTAACTATCAAACTAACTATCTTACTAACTATCAAACTAACTATAATTTTAGAAACTATCATCTTAGTAACTATCAAAGTAATTATCTTACTAACTATCTTACTAACTATCTAGGTGGCTATCATCTTACTAACTATCATCTTAGTAACTATCTTACTAACCATCTAAGTAACTATCATCTTAGTAACTATCTTACTAACTATCTAAGTAAATATCATCTTAGTAACTATCTTACTAACTATCGTACTAACTATCTAAGTAACTATCATCTTAGTAACTATCTTACTAACTATCTAAGTAACTATTATTTTAGTAACTATCTTACAAATTATCTAACTAATTATCATCTTAGTAACTATCTTACTAACTATCAAACTAACTATAATGCTATCTTACTAACTATGTTACTAACTATCCCAGTAACTATCGGAGTAACTATCTCAGTAACTATCTGTTGACAGTACATATGGTACACCGCCAAGCATGTTCGGTGACCTCGAGGACCGTGCAACCGGCGTCATAGGTCCTACTTTCGGCATCCATCGGGTAGACCAGCACCCCGACTTCATCTCCATTATTCCACCTCACCGGTGCCACACCCGGAGGGCGTGCCACCGGGCGCCTGAAGTAGCTTCGTGAGTAGGGAAATATGTAATAGTGTAATAAGCATCCCACATTGGAGAAGTAGTAGAGGAGGGAGCCTTCCTTCCCTATAAATAGAAGGCTTCCCCCTTAGAGTTAGGGATCTTGGATACTTGCCACTCTTGGCATGTAACCACCATCCGATGGTTTATCGGCCAATCATACTATATTTCAAGTGGACGTAGCCGTGCCCTCCGATGGCACAGTGAACCACTATACTTGTCTGTGTCATTTACAGCTTTATTATTGTGCTTCTGCCAGGCCTACGGGTTTGTGCATAAACAATTGGCGCCGTCTGTGGGAATTCTTACGAAAAGTTGTGTTGCTCTACCAACGAGTAGAGATCAGTCCTTCCATTTATCAGTTAATTACACTACGGGAAGTAGCCCGGGAAAAAATAACCCACCAGTCAAACCAACAGTCCCTGGGACCAGTGTTCATCTCTCCCAAGCTTCAACCCAGCTCCCCGGCCAGCAAGTCAACCGGCCAGCATCACCCGGCCAGCAAGTCAGCCGGACAGCATCACCCGGCCTAGTCAAACCGGTCAGCATGCCAATCCGGTCCAAGCGGGTCAAGCAGGGCGTAGTTATCTCGCGCGAAGCTCCCGGTGCGGCAGGCTCCTCCGGGTCCCAACGGCTCACCTCCGGCTGTCGAGCAGTCGTCTCCGCGGTGTAGTCCTGATCGGCCGACGTAAGCTTCGTCGGAGTGAGCGGGTCCAGCAAGGTCAGCCGCCCAGTCAGCACGAGCATGGTCGCATGCAGGCCGAGTGAGTCAACCCCACCCGGGTCAGCTGGTCAGCAGGATCGCCGGGCACCCGTCCAGCAGCGCTCCTCCATCTCCGGTCGCCTCCCGCTCCAGCAGCAGGCCACTCCAAGGCCCAGCGAGTCAGCCAGGAGCATCTGGTCAGCGGCCAGGTTAACCCGGTCAGCGAGTCGGCACCAGTCGGTCGGCAGGAGGACGTCACCGCTGCACCAGTGCCATCCTTCACCGGTCGTCTCCATCTCCGGACACCGATGGCAGCATCTCCGGTGCGCAGTTCCTCTCCGGGTCGTTCTCCTCCCTCTCCGGTGACTGTGGGCGTGGGTCCGGTATGGCTCGTCTCCGGTGCAGCAGGGTCCGGTGCGGTTGGTCTCCGGGCATGGATCGAACCGGACGAGGAGAGAGAGAGAGAGAGAACCCCAGACGAGAGAGAAACCCGGCCGAGAGAGAAACCGGACGAGAAACCGGAAGAAAAAAGGGCGGGAAAGAAGAAATTCAAAAAAAAGTCAGCGGGTCAAGCTGCCCGTTCAATGGGCCCAGTGGGTCAGCAGGCTAGGCCGGGCCGGGTCAGGTTCCAGCAGTTTGGGCAGAGGAAAATCTTCTCTTGGCACCCAGAAATCTTCTCTGGACACCCGCACCCAGCAACAAACCAACAATTGGGCACTTCCAGCAAAGTTAAGTCTTTAATTCTTACAGTTATATTTACTCCACCCTTATGCGAGTACTGTGCTATATATTTGGCAAACATGTTAATACTTTTCCCACTGCAATATAACCGTATACGCATGCTGTACTATGCTAAACATGTGGTTATTTTTGTACCGGCTAATGAATGTGCATGATTACCTGCTACATCGGTTATTTTTAGCTTGTTGATGTATAGCATACGTCTTTCGTTCGTAACTGGCCGAGTTGTATCCTCCGGGATTTGGTAAGCTAGTAACAACGGCTGAGGCATTCCACCGGCAGAGCCAGTAACAACGGCTGAGGCATTCCACCGGTAGCTTTATTTTTGATTTAATTGTTCTCTTTTTCTGAGGTACATATCTAGCAACCATTGCGACATCCCACCGGGATTATCCGGGAACTTGGGGGAACTTGTTGACAGTAGCCACAGAGGGGCTACACAAGCCCCCAGCCCCACTGCCAGGAGTCCCGGGTTCGTGTCACCGAGCGGTCAAAATCATCTAACGGGGCATCTTCAAGGCAATCCACCGAGAAACATGGGGGACTATTACTGGGAGCACATCAGTAACACTCGAGCGGAGGGGTGGGACTCGGCATTCGAATGCCCAGTAAGAGCCCAATCTCACTTAGGGACTTGGGGGACTGGTGGTAATAGGGGTGACTCGGTCACCACCTACGCTTGGCGGCACATGATGATTAACTCCCCAAGTAAGATTGCACTCTTACTCGAGAACTTGGGGGACTTGTTGACAGTACATATGGTACACCGCCAAGCATGTTCGGCGACCTTGAGGACTGTCCAACCGACGTCATAGGTCCTACTTCCGACATCCATCGGGTAGACCAGCACCCCGACTTCATCTCCATTGTTCCACCTCACCGGTGCCACACCCGGAGGGCGTGCCACCGGGCGCCTGAAGTAGCTTCGTGAGTAGGGAAATATGTAATAGTGTAATAAGCATCCCACATTGGAGAAGTAGTAGAGGAGGGAGCCTTCCTTCCCTATAAATAGAAGGTTTCCCCCTTAGGGTTAGGGATCTTGGATACTTACCACTCTTGGCATGTAACCACCATCCGATGGTTTATCGGCCGATCATACTATATTCCAAGTGGACGTAGCCGTGCCCGCCGATGGCACGGTGAACCACTATACTTGTCTGTGTCATTTACAGCTTTATTATTGTGCTTCTTCCAGGCCTACGGGTTTGTGCAGAAACACTGTCTTACTTACTGTATTACTAACTATCTAACTAACTATCATCTTAGTAACTATCTTACTAACTATCATCTTAGTAACTACATCTTACTAAATAGCTTACTAACTATCTAAGTAACTATCTTACTAACTATCTAACTAACTATCATCTTAGTAACTATCTTACTAACTATCTAACTAACTAACTATTATCTTAGTAACTATCTGACTAACTATGCTAGTAACTATGTTAGTAACTATCAAAGTAACAGTTCTTGTTTGTTCAAAAGCTGAGAATTATCCAAGTAACTATCACAGTAACTATGAAAAATAAAAAAAATGCAGGACAGAAAAACAAGAGCTAAAAAATTGAAAGCATTTGGTACATTGTTATTTCTTTCAATTCATCCATTTCTCAGAGAATGAAAAATTATTGTCTTCTATTATATAGTTATCTTCCCTATCTTGTGTAGCAAAAAAAAAAATTGGTGCTTGTACACTAAACATTCCTTATAATACTAAATACTAGAATGTGTTGTAGGAAGGTTATTTCCGTAACTTCCTGGATGTGTCTTGACCTAATTAGACTAGATTAAATGATTATGTAATAGATAGGGAATCCCTGATTTATCGGGATACTTATTGTAATGCCTATATAAAGGCCTCCTTATCAATGAATAAAGTAGAAGTTCTCCCTACTATAATTTCTCCTTGAACATGTTATCAGCATGTGGCTCTAACCTTTCTTCTAATAGCCATGAAAAATTCATAAACCCTAGGTTTCCAATCTGAAAAATAAATAAATAAATAAATAAATTCAGAAACCCTAACTCTCTCTTCTGCCGGCAACTGCTTGTCAGCAAAGAAGACCTCTGCCCAGAAATCCTCTTCCGCCGACAACCCCTTCGTCGGAAGAAAGAAAAAAGAAAAAAAATTCAGAGGCTCCAAGTTCTGCCGACAAAAACTTTGTCGGCAAAAACAAGAATTTCAGAAAACTCATCCTGCCGACGACATCTTTGTCGGCAGAGACTGAAGAAATCCTAGGGCACCCAGAGATCTTCTCTGGGCACCCCCCCCCCCCCCCCCCCCTCCTCCGGCCTGGCTTCCTCCGCCAGTCAACGTCGCCCCCCCCCCCCCCCCCCCCAGCCGGAAGCCTACGACATCCGCTTTAGCCGTCAACCATGCCTGGACGATGAAGCCTCTGCGCTCTCCGCTGATCCATGCGTGCTCAGCCCAACGCCGTCGACGACGACGACAAGTCTGGTGCTTTCGAATCCCACGTTTGACGTCGCCGCCCGGCAGCCTTGGAAGCCGTCAATCCGAGCCCAGGCGTTGCACGACCTGGATTCCCCGCCAATCCGATGGACACCAGCGCACGGCATTGCTCGATCCGCGCGCCAGATCTGCATGACCCGGATCAGTCCTGACCCGGTTCCTCTGCCAACCCGACCCGAGTTGGGTTTGGGCCTCTACCAAGCCCAGCAGCCCTTTGGGCTTTTCTTCCTCCCACTTTTTCCTATTGTATTATTTATTTTAATAATTTCCTGCACCTATCTAAATATATTTATTTTTCACGTGCTCAATAGGAAATATGTGGTCATTCATCGACATGTTACGACGATGTGTACGCCATGGAGGTGAGGAACAATTTTCTGCATTCTTCTAAAGAACAAAGCGACTATTGCATTTTGCACAAGGAGTAGAACCGAGTTCTCAAGCGCATTTTATATTACAACGCAGTTCATTGGCGAACTAGCAAGTAAGATTTTATAAAAGTTTCAGCTTTTGAACATATACGATATATATATATCGGGCACTATTAGCCTTCTTCTACTCCGATCCCGGCCATTCTTATATCGCCGATGAGACCTAAGATGGGGATGTAATTACCCCTACGGTCGAAGTTTTTAAGTGATGGTCCTGGGGGACTCACGTTTGAAAGGGAAATTAAAAGAAAAAAGATGCTTATGTGGATGTCTGAGTACACCACTGTTTGAAGGTGCGATATGATGTCGCCGGTTTTATGCATCGAAAAGATAAATTTATGACCATATACGTCATAGCCCTTCTAATTCCGTTCTACATACTTGAATGGTATATGTCATATTCATACCAATTCGACGTATCTCTTTTCTTGTAGATGTCGTCATAGTCACGACCCGATTTTGAGATTCCTAATCTCAAGGGCAAACAATACCATCGATGAGTTTCCGATGTGTAGCTTGCTTTTCAAAGCAAAAGTTTCTCAGTCATTCTGAATGAAGCAGTAGCCACTACCCCATTTGGGGATTATGTCAAGGCCTAGGCACTCATTTTTGAGAACGCCATATTCATCCAACTCTGAAGCAACAACATCTGTCGATAAAAGATCCCTAAAGAAAAAATTTAAGGGACACGCTCCAGTAGCGATTAAATAATGTTAATGACATACTTATCCCAGAGATTTCATTGAAATGAGAAACCATTCGGTTCTTTGGATTATGACCTTGACACTGTTGACATAACAAAAATGATAGAGATCTTATCAATAAAACTCTTGATAAATTCCCCATAGCCTATGATGTCTTATGACACCCATACCGAAATTCGGTTGATTAGGCTGAATAAATAACAATAATTTTGAGACCTGTTGGAATTAAAAAGATTCATGAACTACAGGCTCACTATGGGAAGGCTTCAAAATAAAAGAAATAAGAATCAGAATACCCCGTATCAACAAGTTTCTAAACCGATACGTGGAGGAAATCTAAATGATAGAAACCGTGTGGCACAACGTTCCAACACTTGGAGATGAGATGGCGGCAATGCCACACCTTCAGGGGGAGGCCAATTCGGCCATGGAACCCGTCAAGGTGGCCATGCGCCACCTCTTTTCTCGTCCAACATTAGCAGCATTATGTATGCTCCTTGTTACAAGTGTGGTTCGTCTAAGCATATGCACCACGTGTATAATTCTAGCAAAGAGATGATTAATGCCTACAAGAGATAATTCTAGCAAAGAGAATTATCATGCTGAGTGAGAACTAGTGATGACAACCTCACGTTAATCTCGTGGCTGAGCACTTCATTCCTGAAGTTAAGACTCAAGAGCCTACTCAAGCATTAGATGTCCCGTATTTTGATTAGTCTTTATGTTTGACTTTTCATTAAGAATTTTTCAAGTATTGTAATGGCTTTGCCATATCTTATAGACTTTGATCTCTTAGTCGTTTTCTTTGGAATTAGAAGCTTGCTTTTGATGTATTAAAAGTTGGCAAGTTAATAAAATTTCTCTGTTTTCCCATATTGTGAGAAATTTTATGTTTTTAAGCAATCCAGATTCGTGTTTTAACGACTCACATGGTTCTTCTGAAACACTATTGGGTCACATTGGCTTAGTATATTGGACTTATAATTCCACCTCAGCTCAAATCAAAATCAAAATCAAAGAATAATTGGAGCTAGGCTCGACGTCACAAGCCTAGTGGCCGACGTCGGCCTCATGGTGATGATACCTCGGCTTCGGCAGCACAAAGGTGCCACGGCACCGTGCTTTCAAGGAGGCTTCGGCCTCGGTTCCATAGCCGCTTGAGAAGGTTCTTAGCACCGATCCTAGGAGGCTGAGCCTCCATTCTTCCGGTCACCAAAGGTGTTCAACACCACAACGTGCGAAGCCTAAGCTTCGTTTTGGTTTCTGATGATAATTGCTCGGTTATGTAACATTCAACCTTGCACTTTCCGACTTTAGTCGAAGTTATAAAGTCCAAATGCCATGTGATACACTCGATGGGATTTCATCCCCTTTTCTTTCTCTATCCTACGGGGTAGTGATTAGGCTGTGTTCCGCGAGAAAACCACCCATAGTTTTTCATCTATTTAGATGTCTCGCGGTGAAGTTGAGTGTCTAGCTGATAGTGGGACAACCCACACTATCCTAAGGGAGAGAGAGTCATTTAAGTATTATGTGCAATATAGATGATCAATGACTATATCGATTAGAACCTCGCCGGTTGTTAAAGAGCGTGGATTCATTAAATTTACGTTACCTAATGGTACAGTTATCGATGTCATTGGACATATTCTATGCACCAAGAAAAAAATCGAATCTTGCTGTGTTTTCAAAAACCTAATTGCCATATGTTATCACTTGGATATATGAGAATGGTAACAATTACTTGTGTATTTCCTCTAATGAATCATTCTAGAGAAGAAGTTGAGTCAGATTCAATGAGAATACGTCATTCCAATTCTTGTTATTGGATCTTATGACTCATACAAGCTTTGATATTGCATGACCTATAAATAATAGCTCACTCATTCAAAAATGGTATATTTTATACCGATGGAAAGGTCTATGTATCTAATTTCCAGAGACACTGACCTTTTATCATAGCTATCATATTAAGTGAGTTATGGCCGTTTCGGCAACGTAGGACGGATCTGTCCGGAAATCTATAGATCCATCAACTTCGACAGAGCTTTGTGATCTGCTCGGTTCGAACTACGTTGTCTACTTTATATCAATAGAAAGCTACCGATGTCTAGTTTCCAAAATATTTTACGCTTTGTCGATACCTTCTGTAATGAAGAATTTATAACCCTTTTAGTACACAAAGGTCATGCTACGCGTGAATCTGATTTTCAGCGCGAATTTGTATTTTAAGATGCATAATGCTCTTATTGCAAAGCTTGTATACTAGCAAAGATGAATCCATTGTTTTCCTTTGTTATGGACACAAAAGAAACTATTCTTACAACAAATCCAAGATGATATGTGTAGACCTATCAACTAGAATGCGGACCCTTTGTGTATTCTAAGGTGCCGGTTGATGCATCGACGCGTTGGTCACGTCGATTTGCTGTCCACAAGCTGTATTTGCCAAGCTTTTAGCTTAAATCATCAAGTTAAGGGCTCACCACCATGACCATCCTATTAAATCTATTAGGTTGGATAATGTTAGAGAGTTTAACTCCAAGACATTCGATGATTATTGCATATCCATAGGGATTGAAGTTGAACATCCCGTTTCTCATGTTCTTTCTCAGAACTGCGTTGCAGAAGCCACTCTTCAGCAACTCCGGCTATTAGCTAGGGCTTTTGGTTATGGGAACCAATTCTCAGTTTCTGCATGGGGATATGTAATACTGCATGCAGCTATGCTTATTCATTTCAGACCCAATGCCAACCAGACGTGCAGTGCATACCAGCTGGTTACTAGTTATAAACCCAATATTGCTCACTTACGTACTTTCAGTTGTGTTGTTTATCTATTACGCCTCTTCTGCGTACACAGATGGGTCTACAAAGACGTTTAGGTATATGTTGGATGTGAATCCCCAACAATAATCCGCTACCAACCACCGTAGATCTCTTTACTGCGCGTTTCGCAGATTGTCACTTTGATGAGACACACTTCCCGCCGTTATGGGGAGATAGGAATGCTCACATTCCGAATGAACGTCAGAAATTGACATGATGTGCCCCCAACGATTTGTCTCATTATGATCCCTACACTACTCAAAGTGAGTTAGAAAGTGACGAGATCGCACATACATACTGCAAATGTGTCGGTAAGGTTGAAGATCCGATCATATGGGATCGGTTTGGTTGCCCTAAGACCTAGTGCCGTCGGCATATCCTCAGGAGAGGGTAACGCCGGCGGCGGCGCCGCCCTACGGGACGTCATCGCTGTTGTTGAATCGGATCGCAACGGTGCCACTGATGGACTTTGAAGGGGCAGCAGCTTCAGCCTCGGCTCCCACCAAGAAGAGGGGGAGACCGTTTAATTCTCGAGATTTAAAACCTGGAAAGAAGCGAGTTGCGATGGCACAAATTAATCCGCTCATCATCAATAAGATTGTCTCTGACTATAATTATGTCCATGATCAACTATGTGTTTTCTGTGGGACGCCACAAAACCTTTGTTGATGTCAGAGTACACATAAATCTCAATTACACAAGTGCGCACGTGTATTCTGTGGATAAAATTCCACGTATGTTGATGATGTAATCGCTTATTCCGTTGCAGAGTGTCAACGAAGAATGTATTGGCCGAAGTGGAAAGAAGCAATACAGGCAGAACTAGACTCGTTAAATAAAAGGCAAGTCTTGGGATCTGATAAGTTGATCCGGAAAGACGTTAAACCTGTTGGACATAAAAGAGCCTTTGTTCGTAAGCGTAATGAGAGAATGAGATCATGCAGTATAAAGCAAGACTCATAACGCAATGTTTCTCTCAACGACCTGGTATTGACTACGATGAGATGTATTCTCTCGTAATGGACATTATTACTTTCCGCTACTTAATCAGTTTAGTAGTGTCCCAAAAACTGAAGTTTGCAGCTTATGAATGTGGTTAATGTATGCCTATATGGGGATATAGATGAAGATATATACACGAAAGTGTTTGAAGGACTTCTAATGCCTCGATCAAGTGACTTTAAACCACAAAGTCATTGTGCAACAGGATTGTAACGTCTGTTGTAATACTTGATTTGGAGGGGATACAAGAACAATGATTTATGCCTATGCGTGTTCATAAGAAAGACAAAGTCTAGACACAAGAATCTATTCCGTCCTAAAGAGGGTGATGAAGAGATGCTTGGAGCTAAATACATGTATCTTAGTGTAATTGGGGCGCTATTGTATTTAGCACAATATATTAGACCAGACATCGTTTTCGTTGTGAACTTATTAGCTAGATTTAGCTCAGCGCCTACGCATCGTCATTGGAATGGTGTTAAACATCTGAAAGGTTCCATTGACTTGGGTTTGTTCTACCCCTTTAGCACCATAGAGGTTTCCACCACTGGTCATCCTCACACCAACGCCACCGGCAGCGCCGCGGAATTGCCGCCGGCACCGGCGATGTGGAGACTGGCATAGGTGATGATTCCGGCCCTTCTTCGTCCTTCAATGGCCGTCTCCCTTATCCAAAGACTCCCAACAATGTGTTAGTTGGTTTTGTAGATGCTGGATATCTCTCTGACCCGCATAGTTCTTTTATAATGTGCAATAACAGAAATTCCTGAACATCCAAGTTAATCAAGTGAGTTCAGATGCAAATGTTGCAGATTTGTTACCAAGTCTTTGAGAAAATTTATGTTTGTGAAACATGTGAAGAGCATTGGCATGCGCCAGTTATCAGAGCTCTAAGTTTGTTAGACATCAGGAGGAGTCTACATCACATGTCAATCACAAGTATAGTAGTTGGTGCATTGTACTCTTTTCCCTTCATCCATGCATTTTATTTTTACCCAAGAGGTTTTTGTTTTGCTGGCAAGGATGGTAAGCACCATGAAGACATTAGGCACTCGACACAAGGGGGAGTGTTGTAGGAAGGTTATTTCCGTAACTTCCTGGATGTGTCTTGACCTAATTAGACTAGATTAGATGATTATGTAATAGATAGGGAATCACTGATTTATCGGGATACTTATTGTAATGCCTATATAAAGGCCTCCTTATCAATGAATAAAGTAGAAGTTCTCCCTACTATAATTTCTCCTTGAACAGAATGCTAATTTTCCTGTTAATGACAAAAAATTTAGGGGAAATTCCCATATCCCACCAAGAGATTCCAGATCGATGAAATCTTAAACTCCGGAAGCAAAATAATAAACACAAATACAAATAATCTGCTTAATCACTGTAAATTGTGGTCCTTTGGAAACAAAATAACAAACACAAATACAATTCCAGCTAGCTGCAAAGCTACTCAAGTAATTAATCACTGTAAACTGTGGTCCTCGAAAACAAAACTAAGATGCAAAGAAAGAAAACTAATACGCAGATATCCTTTTTTCTCTCTCGAAATAAACCAGTTTCTTTTCAGATATCCTTTTTTGTCTCTCGAAATAAACCAGGAGTATAAATAGTCATCTTCTCTAGAACTCAACCATTTTTCAGCAGATACTTGGTCACTTCCATCTCGTCCAGATATCCAATGCAGCCTTTTCCAATAAATCCCCTTATGGCTATGGTCTTCAGGTGAGACAAGAGACAGTTAGGAACAGTGTTTGGTGGACACCAGTTCTGCACATTTGTGAACTTTGTAATATCACTCACCGGCGCTTCATTTCCAGTATGCTCAATCACCTCATCTTCTTCTTCATCAATCTCCTCCACTTCCAACTGTTTTCGGATCGGATAGTTCCCGTTGTCTATGAAAAGACATTGTAGATTAGGTGATCTCTCTGAGAGCAGCCAAAATGAACCAGCTTCAATTGGATCAAATTATTAAAAGCTAGCACAGAGCAGCCCTTCATCAAAAGAAACAAAAAAAATTAATCAAACAGCGACTGGAGGTATTGGGATGCATTTCCAACTCTATCTCTTTAATAGTTCCATGACAAACCTTACAAGTATCTAACTTTTTTCACTAAAGTACACAAATACTAAGATCTAAATGCAAGTGTAAACACCTAAAATTGCTGCACGATTCACTATAGTCACTGACCCTAAGTTCAAATTCCATGCTTTAATCAATACGGGGCTATGAGCTAACAGTTTCAGTAAACTAGCAAAGCAACTAAACTCAAAAGCAACTACATTACCATACCTCGATTTGAGAAAGATCCGATAACGGGTCGGAACTCTTTCTAGCTTTATCCTGTGGATTTTTAACACCACCAGAGCTGATCCTAGCAGCAACAGGATCATTACACAGAAACTATCAATTGAGGAATATGTGTACTACGCTATAGCAAGACTAAATATCAGCAAACTTGTACGTCTTCAAACAAGAATAACTGAATAACTGACCATAATTTGGACGATCCAGCTGCTTTCCTTCGCATTCTGAGGAACTACTCTCATCACCTACATTTTCAAATTGTATAACATTTTGTGCAAAGATATCAACAACATAGCGGTCGGAGAAACTTGTAATAGAAGTAAGCAAAATCACAGCAGAACTTACTGTCATAGTGTACCAAATTTAAACATGAACTGGAAGCTCCCTGCTTCCCCTGGCATGTCGAAAACGCCATCTCAAATATCTCATCTTGATCAATTAAAATAAAATCAAACTAAACGAAAAAGAAAAATGCAATTACCAAAACATCCACAGCTGATTCTTCAAAAGCTGGAGTTGCAGAAGCTTCTTTTCTGCTCAAGTAATTCATAGATGAACATAATAAGCAATTCTGCCATTGCAATTTTCAAGCATTCGAATTCGAAATTTGATAAACGGGAGCAAGAAATCAGGTCTACCTTCCCTTGTCTATGTAATCCTGGTGCGACATAGGTCCATTGCGCTCTTTGATTTCACGGTTCCCGCCCCGAGGCGGCGGCGGAGACGGCGGTGGTGGTGGTTTCGGATATCGGTGGCGTTTACGACCTGTCGTTTTGGCATCATCGGGAACCGGCTGTTCTTCAGGCGGCGGAGTGATGAGTCGCCTAAGCGAGCATCAAGCAATAATAACCCTACAATCGTTAGTAGTATAGAATAAGTAGGGATCGTTCTAAGCCGGGGATTAAGGGTACCTGAAACATGAGAATGTTAATACAAAAACATACACAAAATCGTCACAAAAGGGGGATATGTTGGCGTTGGCAGCTAGAGCTGCCTCTAATGTCCTAGGCACGAAATAAAAGCACAAAATTAAATTCTAAACTACTATTTACAAGGTTGGTCGACATTCTTCCACAAAGCACTATCACGAAAGCAATCAAAACACATAACAAGCAAGCAAATAGGACTCATGGCAAGGCATTAAAGCGTTCCAGACTCAACTTAACTCCGACCTAGTTAGCTCTCTACAGGTATTACTAACCGATAGATTTCATAAGTATTCAAGATTAACTTTACTTCTAACCCTAAAATTGTACTAAACATATTTGAGAACTCCTATAGATGAAAACAAACATGCATAGTAATTGAGCACATAATCTTTTTAGTCGGAAACAAGTTAATATAGTAAGGCGTCACTCTTCTTATTAACAAGCATGTTTTTTAAAGCACTCTAACCCTTGTGAAAACAACACAAACAAAATAACTCGTTGGTTACTTAATCTATATTATTTTCGGCTAATGAGATCAATAATCTACATATTGCAATTACATAGACTACCAATCTTTAAGCACACGAATTTAAAGAACAAGTCAAGAAAACCCTAAAATCAAATTAACACGTGTTTGCCGATTATCCTACTTACTAATTCATTACATATTTTCCTTACTCTTTAACATGCAATCCGTATTCTTACATCCAAACACCAATTAAAGATAAAGAAAACGAATTGAACATACAAATCATAAAACCAAATTTCAATCCAAACAATACATAGACATAATATTTGAAACCAAGAATTCATGCTAACTTCATAGACAAAGTTTAACATAGCTACATAAAAATTACAAAACCGAGAGTAGGGAGTGGATCACACTTTTGTAGACACCTTGGATGACTTCGACTTGTGTGGATCCGATGGTTGGTGGAGAAGATGGCTGCTCGGCAATGGGTGTGTCGGCAGGAATTTTTAGGGTGAGATGGAGGTGGTTTCGGCTAGGGTTTTTATGTAGGACTCTTGGGAAATTTAGGTAGAGCTTTGGCTAGATTTTTGCTTTGGAATGTGACCAGTTTTTCTGTGTAAAAGATGGCTATATATAGAGGAAGGAGCTAGGGCTGCCGGCCACAACAAGGAGAGGAGGATTTCCTTTTCCTAGTTGTCTTATGTTTCCTTCACTACCAGAAAAGGGGTTATAGCCGACGACGCCATCTCGTCGGCCGTGTTCATTAAATCGTCGGCTATACTCATAGCCGATGAAATATCGTCGGCTATTCTCTCGTCGGGAATGCTCCGTCGGCTATAGTATAGCCGACGACACTGAGGGTAAGTCGTCGGCTTATAAAACACGCGGTATAGCCGACGAATAAAGCGTCGTCGGCTATACTTCGAACATTGCCGACGACAGGATCGTCGGCTTCAACAATTACGTAATTGCCCCTAACCCGGAAGTATAGCCGACGACACTATCGTCGGCCATAACAATCGCCGGTACCAGGAACGGCTTTTTTTTGCCGGAAGTCGGGAGGTTATAGCCGACGAAATATGGCCCATTTCGTCGGCTATAACCCTTAAATATTTTAAAAAAATTTAAAAATTTAACTCGGGCCCAATTTCACTTCGTCTTCGGTTTGGCTGCAGAAAATCCACAAACAAACATCCAAATATCCAACAAATATCCACATCAATCCATCCCTAATATCCTACCTACTGTACAAATTAACCCCCTAGCTAACTAGTCATCTACTCATCATCACCCCCTAAACGCGTAGCGTCGTCGACCGGATCGTTCGAGTTCCGGTGGCTATGGCTATCCTGATCGCCTGGCGTACTCCGATGCGGGTGGGGAGTGGGGACGACGAACTGGGGCATCTGTGGCGGAGGCGGGGGCTGGAGTCTAGCCTGCTGGGCCTCCCAAGATAGCTGCATCCATCGGTACATCTCCGCCACAGATGCGTCTCTGGCCTGCTGCGCCGAAGCCTCCGCGGCCCTCGCCAACTCCGCCTGCTCGAGCGCCTCCACCGCCCTCGCCAACTCCGCCTGAGTCCTCTGCAGCTGCGTCTGCAAATCTCCTCTCGTCGAAGCCGCACGCTGCGTGCTGGGATTGGCCGGCGTGTACTTGAGAACCCCATCTCCCGCCGCGCCTAGGCCTCTCTGGTAGAAGTAGTTGTTGCCCGTCCCCACCGCCGCGTGCATGATCTGAGAGGCCAAGCGCGGCTCAAGGGTGTCGATCGTGGAGGAAAACTCCGCGATCGCCTCGTCGGACGCCCCTTCCCCCAGGGTGTCTCGTGCGATCCCGAAGGTGATCGCGTCGGTCTCCGCATCTATTTCCGCCTAATTGACAAGAAAATATAATAAACGAATTAATAAAAAAATATATAAATTAATTTAATGAAACACTTTTATTGAATATGGGCGAATACTTACCACTTGGTCGGGACGCCCCGGATACATCTGCGCATGAATCCACGACAACGGCCTCAGCGGTCGGTCCCTCCTCGCCATCTCTGCCCACTGCCTCCAGGAGCGGGCGCCGCCGTGGTGGGGGTGCTCGTTCCTCTTGCGGTTGTCGCTGTTCGTCTTCGAGATTTTCTGTATTATAAGAACGAACATATAAACGCAAATATAAATTAGTAACTAAATTAAAATATTAGGAACTAACCAAAATAAAATTATTAACTAATTTAGTTACTAACTAATTTAATTTAATTAGTAACTACTTAACTAACTAATTTAATTTAGTAACTAACTAACTTACTAACTACCTAATTTAATTTAATTTAATTTAATTTAGTAACGAACTAACTAACTATGTAACTAACTAACTAACTTAATTTAATAACTAATAACTAACTAACTAATTAATTTAATTAAGTAATTACATAATTTAATTATTAAATAACATTAAAAAGTTATATACTAGGAGGCTAAATTTTCTTACCGAGACCCTGTCGCTCCCGAAGTAGGCTACCAGCCATAGCCACTCATACTCCCTGTACCGGAACTCGTGGGGGGTTGCACCTCGCCCCAAGCGCTGCTCCACATAGTACGTCCTGTAGTGCGTCGCCAGCTCGTTCTTCCACTCGGAGTACCTATATTAACAAAACACAACTGTTAGATATATTCGTACACTGCCAGTAAATATATTTATACAAAAAAATGCGAAACACATAACCTGTTCTTCAGCTGCTCGTCTCTCCACCAGTCCAAGGTAGGATGGACTCTAAACCATTGCTGCAATATTATAAATTAATTAGAAAATATTTTTATATAGTTATAACGACTGAATTCATAAATGTTTATTTTCTATAATAAAAATACGATTTAACTCACCGACAGTGCATTGTACACTCGCGCCTTGATGTCATCGGGCACAGAGCCCCAGTCGGGCCACAACAGTGGGACCCTGTCCCGCATGAGCATGCCCGTCGCATTGATATACTTGGTGGTGGTGTCTCTCCTCTCAATCGGGCGTCCATCCGCACCGGGACCGGGCAGGATCTCCCTGATCCCACCGGCGAGCTCCCTCTCCAGGGTCGACATGTTCGCTGGCCCTCTGGTCCATCTCGTCCCCGCGGGTTTATTGACGAAGACGCCTGTTTCATAATTAAAATGAATACATAGTTAAATAATTATTTAAACTAACTAATTAAATAATTAATTAAACAATCTAAATAATTAATTAAACTAACCAATTACATGCGTCGTTGTACTGCTTGTCCTTCTCACGAACACACCACAGGCCGCGGCAGTCCTCTGAGTCGAAAGGCGCGTAGACATAGGCCTCCTCCCAGGGAATCTCGTGGGGCCGGTCGTGCCTCCAAATCTGCCTCCCCCTGGCGTCGTACTCAGGGATGGCAGGGAGGAACTGGACCATGTACATCCCCGATGGCGGAGACATACGGGGCGTGGACCCTGAGGGGCCTGCTCCCCCTGACGGTGGGCCCCGTAGCTGTGGACGCTGTCGCTGTGGGGGGACAGGGAGCATCTCTGGAGGGTCCAGATCGGCGCGCGGTGGGGTCGGCTGCCGATCCTGGAACAGTGCTGAAGTGCACTGGGGTCTGGTGGCTCTGCGTCCTCCTCCGACACTCGAGTCAGGGCCCGCTCCTGTCGACTCATACGAGGAGCCCCCACGGGGATCGCTCGGGATCAATCCCATCAACGTCTCCTCTCGTCGACTCATAGGCCGGCCTAGGCCCCGACGACCGCTGGATCCGTTCCCCCCACGGCTGGCTCCTGCCTGAGCGTCGGGGTCGCTCTCGGTCCGTCTGCCAAGCCATCGGTCTACAGCGCGGCGGGTTCCTGCACAATTAGTATATAAATTCCATAAATTGCACAAAAATTCCACAAAAAAATTAAAAACTTCATTCAATGTACGTATATATACCTAATTATATATATACCTAAATATATTTATACCTAATTATATATATATATATATATTCTTGTTCAAGGAAGGTTAACTCCGTAACTTCCGTGGTGTGTCTTGTCCTAATAAGACTTGTAGTCTAGATACTCTATTAGATAGGGAATCCCTGTTCGCCAGGGATACTTGATGTAATGCCTATATAAAGGCCTCCTTATCAATGAATAAACACACAGAGAGATTTATCAATCTATTTCTCCTACAACACGTTATCAGCACATTGCTCTAGCCTCCCGTCTAATAAGCCCTAGAAACCCTAATTCCGATTTTTTTCGAAACCCTAACCTACCGTCGGCCGCCGATTCTTCCCTTCGGCACCGTCGGCCTCTTCTCAGCAGCATCTGCGCTGCTCGCCTGCCGCTTTGTACCTTCGAGTACTACTCCTCCTCTGCCTTTAGGTAGACAACCCGCTCGCCAGCAGCTCTCCCTTGCGTGCTACTTTTTGCACGCATCCGCCAGACGATCAAAATTGCTCGCAAGCCAAGCAAGCGATCCGCGAACCCTTATTCGTGGTTGAGAAGAAATCAAGAAAAATCGAAGAAAACAAGCTTCCCCAAGAGTCAAGTTTCGTTTGATCAAGCTTCTCTTGAAGAGGTAAATATTTTTATAAACGTTCCCGCTTATGAAAATTTCAATAGTTGGGTTTTGTTTTCTCTTCCGGGACCTTTCCGTGTCCCTGCTTCTTCATCCCGATTCTATCGCTTCTCGGGACGGCATACGGGGATTTAGTCACCCCGGTGCCAACGTTTATTGGGGTAACTGTGATGTTACCGGCCACCGTTATGCTTGTGACTGCGATGTCACTGTGAACCATAACGTATTATTCTTTTTTGGAAAGAAAACAAAGGGAAGATATCGATTGTGACTTGAAGTCACGTTAAGCATCGATTTATGTGACCATGATATATCTTGGCACTGTTCTAAAAGAACAATCAAACTTGATTAGTATTCAAACATACTAACGTCTCCCTGTTTGTGTTCTGTAGATGGCTGACACTCAGCGTCCAGAATTTGACATCTTGGATGTCCAAGGCAAGGAATACAAGAGGTGGGTCTCAGATGTTGAGAACACTTTCATTGGTAAAAGATTTACTGCCACCATCAACCCTCCTGAGGATGAAAGCTTACACGCTTCTCCTGAACAGAAAGCACAAGCCCTGATGTTTCTCAGGCGCCATATCCATCCAACGCTCAAGAAGCAATACCTGAGGAAAACTGATCCCAAAGAGCTATGGGATATCCTCAAGGACCGCTTCGACAATGTGCATGACGCACAACTCCCAGACCTCATGTCTGATTGGGAGCAAATCCGCTTACTGGATTTTGATTCCGTCCAGGAATATCATCAGACTATGCTAAACTTGCAATCTGATTTGAGCTTTTGTGGGGTCGAAAAGACCGATGATGATATGATGGAGAAGACTTTCACGACGTTCCCAGAATCTGCGTCCATGTTGTCGCATCAGTACCGCGATCTCCGCGAGAAAGGCACTATCAAAACCTTCAACGATTTGATGAATGTCCTTCAGAGAAAGGAGAGGTACCATGAGTTGATTCTTACCACCAATAAGAGGCCTCGAGGACCGAAATTCATTGCGGAATCTCATCAAGCCCGTGGTAAAGCTTTTAAGCAGAAGCATCAACCTCATGAACGTCAAGCACCGCCACCACGTACGCCAAGAGCAATACGTGGCGGACGAGGAGGGAGAAGAGGCGTCGGCCGTGGCCGACCGCTTTCTTGGACAAGGGATGATGGCAGAGCCGCCGCTCCCAGAGGGAGGAACAGTTTTGGTTCCGGTCCCAGGCGTGGTGGCCATCCGCCGAACAATGCTTCGGCTCCTTGCTTCAAATGTGGTTCTACGAATCATCTCCAACGCGATTGCATAGCAAGCAGAGATATTCAAGCCGCTTACAAGAAACACAAACAATACATAGAACAAGAAGCACACTATGTAGGAGACTTTAAGGAAGAAGTATACGATGAGGAAGATACGAACTTTGCCATCGATGACTTCCAACCTACCAAGAAACGTAGGACTCAGGAGTATGATACTCCAGACTATGAATAAGTATTTGACTTAGGTCATGAGATACGTGTTCAAGTTTGATTTTGATTGATATTTTGACAGAATAGTCAATAAATCACGACTTTGTTCGATAAGTCGTTCTATTTAGAACAACCTTGATGTATTTTTGAGTTGTCATCAATAAAATCTATCTTATTCTACGAATGATTTGAGATTTTTACATCCCTGAAAGCAAAATTGGTTCAATGCGTCCAATTCTCAATGGCATAATCATTTTGAGTTCACCAAAATTCTGGTGATGTTAACTCATATCCGAAAAATCACAAAGACAAAAGGAGAGATCCGCGAGCCGCGATACGCCATCCGCGAGCCGCGATACACGATCCGCGATCCGAGATCCGCGATCCGCTATCCGCCAACTTGGTCGCGATCCGCCAGGACTCGCTCGCCATGGCTATTCGCCAACTAATCCGAGATCCGCGATCAGCGATCCGCCAACTTGGCTGCGATCCGCCATGCCTCGCTCGCCAAAGCCCATAAGCGCTTGGCCGCGACTCGCTAGGCCTCACTCGCCATGGCCAATCGCCAGCTTGGCTCAGCACCGAATCCGGTTTTTTGAAACCAACAATCGATAGCCTATCGAACAAATGCAACTTTTGCATCAATGGCTCGGCAACGAAGTGTCTTCGGACTCGCCATGCTTCGGATTTAGCTCAACCGTCGCATCGCATTGCCTCAATGCCTGACCGACTCTCACCACTCGCCTTGCTTCGGCTCGGCCTCTGGGTCGCTTTGGCCTTACCACAGCTTCGGCTTTGGCTTGGCTCCGGCCTTTGCCTTGGCCTCGGTCTTGGCTCGGCCACGCCACCTACGACGGTGTCCGGTCTCAATCTCTGAACTAGGCTATGATTATCAATGGTGATACTCGGTGATTAAAATGCGGCTTATATCTTTCTCTCAAGTTTTGTCGTTGCCATGGCTATATGTATCAAGGCGAGATTGAGTGTTTGTTGGATTGTGCAACAACTCACACGATTCTGAGGAATCGGCAATTGTTTTCGGATTTTACGCCAAGCGAATCGTCGTTATCTACGATGACAGGAACTGGACCCGTAATTAAGGGTCGTGGCACTGCTCAATTCTTACTGCCAAATGGCACTGAGATTCGGGTAGAGGACGCCCTATATGCGCCTAAGGCGCCAAGAACCTTGCTAGCTTTCAAGGATGTGCGTGACAATGACTATCACCTCAGCACTTATGTTGAAGATGGAACTGAATATCTGTTGATCACCTCCACTCAATCTATGCGCACTCGCATTGTGGAGAAGTGTAAGCGAGTTCGCAATGGCATGTATTTCACAACCATTCGAGCCAACGAATCTCATGTTGTTATATTATGTGATTCTGATGCTTATAAGCTTTGGCATGATAGACTCGGTCATCCGGGTCGTGATCTGATGATCCGTATTTTGAAATGCTCCCACGGTCATCCATTTTTCCGATCACAAAAGCACAGAGGGCGCCTCGGCCTCGGTTCGGCCGTGCCGTCGATAGCCGCCTCTCGGTTCCAAGGAGAGGTTCGGTCTCCTCCTGCTTCTCATGCTTCTGTAGCGATGTCTAATGCTCATCGTTCGTTTTGCAAAGCTTGTTCACTAGCAAAACTTCAAGCAAGACCATCTTTTGCTATTGATAATAAACAGAATATTCCGTTTCTACAACGAATACAAGGTGATATTTGTGGACCTATAACACCAGAATGCGGACCATTTCGATATTTCATGGTTCTGGTTGATGCATCAACGCGTTGGTCACACGTAGCGTTGTTGTCCACGAGGAATTCTGCATTCGCTAAACTCCTAGCTCAGATTATTAAGCTTCGGGCTCACCACCCGGACAATCCGATTAAGTCCATCAGACTGGATAATGCTGGAGAGTTTACCTCAAAGTGTTTTGATGACTATTGCATGTCAGTTGGGATTGAAGTTGAACATCCCGTACCCCACGTTCATTCTCAGAACGGTCTTGCAGAAGCCGCTATCAAGAGACTACAGCTTGTAGCTAGGTCTCTTGTCATGGCCACAAACTTGCCAGTTTCGGCATGGGGATATGCAATATTACATGCAGCTATGCTTATTCGTCTACGACCCACAGATAGCCAACCATTTAGTGCGTACCAGTTGGTAACTGGTTACGAGCCTGATATTTCGCATCTGCGTACTTTTGGTTGTGCCGTATATGTGCCTATCACGCCTCCACTGCGTACCAAGATGGGTCCACAACGACGATCAGCTATTTATGTTGGATATGAAGCACCAACTATTGTCCGCTATATAGAGCCTATGACAGGTGATCTGTTTACTGCAAGATTTGCAGATTGTCACTTTGATGAGACATCCTTCCCGCCGTTAGGGGGAGATGGGGCCGCATCCGTCCCAAATGAACGTCAGGAATTGACGTGGTTCTCTCCCACTATGTCTCATTATGATCCCCGTACGTCTCAGTGTGAGACTGAAATACAACGCATATTAGAACTACAAAAGGTGGCGGATACGATGCCCGACTCCTTTACTGATATTGCGAAAGTGACAAGATCAACCATACCTGCTGCGAATGTACCTGCAAGGCTTAACATTCCTCGCCATGCGCGAGCACGCGCCGCCGGTCTCGGACCCGCAGCCCTAGGTGCCATCGGCAGCCTAGGCTCGGCACCTCCAAGTGGAGAGCCGGCGTCGACTTCGGATCCTCCTAGAAAGAGGGGGAGACCAATCGGTTCCAAAGACAATGTACCTAGAAAGAGGGCATGTGTCCAGGCACAAAGCGATCCGTTCATCATCGATACTGTGACGCCGTCACACGAGATTGTCTCCGACTATACCTATGTCCAAGAATCAACTCTGAATCATCTGGGGGACGCCTCAGACTCACTGTTGATGTTGGAGAACAAGGAAATCTCACTAAACTACTTATGCATGCACAATCTGATGGAAAGAAATTCCATGTATATCGATGATGCATTCGCCTACGCCGTTGCTCAAGAAGTTATTGACGACGACGATATGGAACCCCGCACTGTTGATGAATGTCAACGTAGGGCGGATTGGCCGAAGTGGGAAGAAGCAATCCAGGCTGAACTAGACTCTCTAAAGAAAAGGCAAGTATTCGGACCGGTTGTGCCTATACCGCCGAACGTGAAGCCTGTTGGACATAAATGGGTCTTTGTCAGAAAGCGCAATGAGAATGGCGAAGTCCAGCGATATAAAGCTCGACTCGTGGCGCAAGGTTTTTCTCAACGCCCTGGAATTGATTATGAGGAGACGTATTCTCCTGTCATGGATACTATTACCTTCCGATACTTAATAAGTTTGGTAGTCTCAGAGAGACTCAATATGCAGCTTATGGATGTTGTAACTGCGTATCTTTATGGGGACCTAGATACGGAGATGTACATGAAAGTGCCAGAAGGACTTTCGTTACCCAAGTCAAGTGAGCAAAAACCACGAAGTTCATTTGCTATCAGGTTGAGACGATCTCTATATGGACTCCGACAATCTGGTAGGATGTGGTACACACGGTTAAGTGATTACTTGATTGGGAAAGGATACAAGAATGATGAGTTGTGCCCTTGTGTGTTCATAAAGAGAACAAGTTCAGGATTTGCCATTATAGCCGTCTATGTCGATGATATGAACATCATTGGAACTCTGAATGAGATCAATGAGACCGCTAGCTATTTGAAATCCGAATTCGAGATGAAAGATCTGGGAAGGACTCGGTTTTGCCTAGGCTTAGAACTAGAGCACCGAAGTGGTGGAATTTTTATACACCAGTCTGCATATGTCCGAAAGATGCTCAGGCGATTTAACATGGACAAAGTTATGCATCCTACAGGCACTCCCATGGTCGTTAGAAGTCTGGATATCAACAAAGATCCCTTTCGTCCGAAAGAAGATGACGAAGAAATCTTGGGAGCTGAATATCCATATCTTAGTGCGATTGGAGCTTTGTTATACTTAGCTCAGTGTACTAGACCAGACATCGCTTTCTCTGTGAACTTGTTAGCTAGATTTAGCTCTGCGCCAACACAACGTCATTGGGTTGGAATCAAGAACATCTTCCGATACCTTAAAGGAACCCTTGACATGGGCTTGTACTATCGATACACTCATCAGGATTCGACACATAGTCGATCTCTTGCATCTAACAGCACAAACCATGGCTCGGATTGCCATCCGCCAGCCATATCCGCCAAGACTGGCTTTGGTTCATCCATCCGCCATCCTGCAGACATATCCGCCAACTTATCCGGACCCGCGGATGCTAAGTCGTGGTCCCGATACGGCTTTGGCGATACCCCCTCCTACTCAGATACACCAAATGATGTGATGGTAGGATTTGCTGATGCTGGATATTTGTCAGATCCACACAAAGGACGTTCCCAAACCGGTTATGTTTTTACCATTGGGAATACGGCGATATCTTGGAGATCAACCAAGCAAACCCTTGTTGCTACCTCCTCGAACCATGCTGAGATTATTGCACTACATGAAGCAGTCAAAGAATGTATTTGGCTTCGCTCAGTTATATCTCACATTCGAGAGTCTAGTGGACTTGAGTCTACTACGATGGGACCAACTTGCATATTTGAAGATAATGCAGCATGCATTGAGCAGATGAAGTTGGGATACATTAAGGGTGACAATACTAAACACATTTCGCCTAAGTTCTTCTACAATCAGCAGCAGCAAGAGACTTTGAATATCCAGGTGAAGCAAGTCAGCTCAGAAGAAAATGCAGCGGATCTGTTCACCAAGTCTCTACCTAAATCTACATTTATGAAGCATGTAAAGCGCATTGGAATGTGTCGCTTATCCGAACTCGAAGACTGATTGACTATCAGGGGGAGTTCTCATCTAGACTTCAGGGGGAGCCTAGTTATGCATGTCTCACATACTTGTAGTTGGTGCGTTGTACTCTTTTTCCTTAGACCATGCTTTTATTTTTGCCCAAGAGGTTTTTGTTTGCTGGCAAAGGTTTTAACGAGGCAACGGTTCATGCACCATTGAGGACGCGACACAAGGGGGAGTGTTCAAGGAAGGTTAACTCCGTAACTTCCGTGGTGTGTCTTGTCCTAATAAGACTTGTAGTCTAGATACTCTATTAGATAGGGAATCCCTGTTCGCCAGGGATACTTGATGTAATGCCTATATAAAGGCCTCCTTATCAATGAATAAACACACAGAGAGATTTATCAATCTATTTCTCCTACAACAATTCTGAAATATATATAATATATAGATATATACATATATATGTATATCCTCCTAAAAAATCTTGTTAATTCCACAAAATTAAAAAAATTTCCACAAAATTCCTTAAATTTCACAAAAAAATAAAAAACTTCATTAAATATATATATATACCTAATTATATATATACCTAAATATATTTATACCTAATTATATATATATTCCGAAATATATATATATATATATCCTCCTAAAAATTACACAAAATTAACAAAAATTCCACAACATTAACAAAATTTTCACAAAATTCCATAAATTTCACAACAAAATAAAAAACTTCATTAAATATATATATACCTAATTATATATATACATAAATATATTTATACCTAATTATATATATATATATTCCGAAATATATATATATATATATATATATATATATATCCTCCTAAAAATTCCACAAAATTCCACAAAATCAACAAAAATTCCACAACATTCCATAAATTGCACAACAACCCTAAATTTCACATAATTTCACAAAAACCATAAAATTTCACAAAATCCCTAAATTCCAAGAAACCACAAAATTCCACAAAATTAACAAAAACCCTAAATGAGGGAGAGAGGGACTACCTGACATGGTGGTGCGGCTAGGGGACGAGGAGCGGTGGTGCGGTGCGGCGGCGACGGCGGCTAGGGAGGACGGCGGCGTTCGGGGAGGCTTCGGGTCGGGAAGGGCTCGGGAAGGACGGGGACGGGGTGGGGAGGGGTCGGGTAGGGCCGGGGAGGCTTGGTCGGCGTCGGGGAGGCTCGGTCGGCGTCGGGGAGGCTCGGGGAGGGGTGGGCGGCGATTTTGGGGTTTAGGGTTTCTGCATAAATGGGGGAGAGGCGCCTCTGTTTCAGTTTAAATCGAAGGACTATAGCCGACGATTTAATTTTAATTCGTCGACTATAGTCCTAGCCGACGAAATTCGTCGGCTATACTCTGACCCAACATCCGGGTCGGGCCGAAGTTGGGCTTTGCGGGCCGGTTATAGCCGACGAAGTATGGATTTCGTCGCCTATAGTGTGGACTATAGCCGACGATTTAATTTTAATTCGTCGGCTATACTATAGCCGACGAAATTCGTCGGCTATACTCTGACCCGAAATCCGGGCCGGGCCGAAGTTGGGCTTTGCGGGCCGGTTATAGCCGACGAAGTAGTTATGTCGTCGCCTATAATATGAATCTCGTCGGCTATATTATGAATCTCGTCGGCTATACTTCACGCTCTCAGCAGCCGTCAGATCTCGCCCATCCAACGGCGGACAATGAAACGGCGCGGATCGCAAGAGTTTAGCCGACGAAGTTAAGTATGTCGTCGGCTATTCTTTGGTCAAACTACAAAGTCAAACCTCTAAACGCTTTAAAACGGAAATTGGCCCGTCTAGATGACGTTTTTTTGCCTGACCTTCAACAGAGAATAGTTTCAGATCGATGAGACGCAACTAATCGTATAAAAATTTTCCTCAACATTTTTACCGAACGTCAGGCTACCCATAGGAAAACGGGAGTAAAAAACAGCTAACCGCAACATTCGGCACACAGATTTTGTCGGAATCTTCCCATTTTTCAACCGTAGACGTATTTCAATATTTCGGTCGTATCTTATTTCACGACACTTTTGCATTTGAAGGGTCTACGTATAGCAACTATTTGAAACTATACATTCACTTAAACACTTAGTAAACAAGTTAAGGAACATTAGTGCATATGTTCCGATTTCGAATCTAAAAGTTTGGAAAATCTTTCCAACCGTCAGATATCACCATTAAGATTAAATACATGTATGAAAAAAATTCCAACTACATCTGACAACGTTAAAGGCTCGATCGGTACGGTCAAACTGCAAAGTCAAACCTCTAAACGCTTTAAAACGGAAATTGGCCCGTCTAGATGACGTTTTTTGGCCTGACCTTCAACAGAGAATAGTTTCAGATCGATGAGACGTAACTAATCGTATAAAAATTTTCCTCAACATTTTTACCGAACGTCAGGCTACCCATAGGAAAACGGGAGTAAAAAACAGCTAACCGCAACATTCGGCACACAGATTTTGTCGGAATCTTCCCATTTTTCAACCGTAGACGTATTTCAATATTTCGGTCGTATCTTATTTCACGACACTTTTGCATTTGAAGGGTCTACGTATAGCAACTATTTGAAACTATACATTCACTTAAACACTTAGTAAACAAGTTAAGGAACATTAGTGCATATGTTCCGATTTCGAATCTAAAAGTTTGGAAAATCTATTCCAACCGTCAGATATCACCGTTAAGATTAAATACATGTATGAAAAAAATTCCAACTACATCTGACAACGTTAAAGGCTCGATCGGTACGGTCAAACGAAGTATGGTCCATTTCGTCGGCTATAATGCTTATCTTTCCGAAAATTTGCCATTTAGGGCTTGAAAATTGCCTATTGCTCACCTGATAAATTCCTGAACATCGCACAAACAATTCAATACAATTTCCCATAAACTCGGAAAACGGTAATTAAGGACGAAAAAAGTATTCATACATGCATGCACCATCGTACACAAATTCCACATAAAGAGTATACTAAGGATGGTAATCAGAATCATCCTCATCACTTGAGTTAGACGTAGTATAGTAGTTCATATCTGGCAACCGGTGCTCGTACTCGTCGTCTGAGTCATTGTCTGCCTGATATAGACGATTCGGATTAACATCATACATGGGCACCTGACCCCTAGGAAGTCGAACCACTCTGCCCGGCGTCACATTATTATCGCGGATGGTGGAGGATTCCGGAATGTCGCCGGCGTCCGGCTCTTGGTATGCGGTCGCTTCTTGACACTCTGTGCTCACACCAAGTGTGGTAGCACTGTATATGTCTCGTTGAGACACATGGTTAACTACCTTCCACGTGCCTTTGTTCAATGGATCGTCAAGATAAAAGACCTTTTTGGCCGCTGTGGCGAAAACAAAGGGGTCGTCTTCATACACACTAGTGGCGGTATTCACTGAAAGTATGCCGTACTGATCGATCCGTATGCGGTGCGGCCTAGTATCAAACCATCGACACTTGGAGAAGTGGACTTTCATGCGGTTCCCATAAATGAGTTCAACAACTGACTGTAGGACACCGTAAAAATCCACGCCCCCCTCTGCACCATCGACCATCACCCCACAATTCTGTGTTTTGTGTTCCCCGTCTCTAGCTTCACATATATACTTAACGCCGTTGACATCACACATTGGGCGGACTGTGGAAGATATCGGTTTCATCGACAACAACCTCAATTCCTCTGAGTAATTTGTATGACCACCCCTCGCAGCCACTTGCATCAGCTGAAAAATATAACTCAAATCAGTTGGTGTGTTTATGATTAAAGAATAGGGAACTGTAAAAGAAAGCCATCTAATATATATATTTATACACTTACCCATTGTGGAAAATAGTCTGCAAACGTCGTGTTGTGGTACTCGACATCACCGCGAACTTCCTTGCAGTGAAGATGGGTTCGTTTCCAATATTGTACCTCCGAACAGTTTATTAGAACCCACTAGTGGGCAATCCCTACCTCATGGTCAGGCAACTTGTCCACCCCCTTCTTCTTGAAGCTTCCGTATGGTACAACAGAGTTGGCGACGATAGATAGGTTGAACTCGGGGTCATCTTGACTTGGATGTTGTGGGGGGTCCTCCATCGCTCCCAAGTACAACTTGGCGTACGTTACACACTCATGCACAATGTAAGCTTCAGCAATACACCCCTCAGGCGCAGATTTATTGTGCACATATTTCTTGTACTCTCCAAGTTGTCTGCAAGGTTAACAAGTGCATGTTAAGAGCATGCAACTTTTATTTAAAAACATGTATAAATCAAATTTATGAATAACATGTACCTTTCGATGGGATACATCCAAGTGTAGTGTACGGGACCGGTAAGCAACAATTGTTGGGGAAGATGGATCATCAGGTGAGGCATGATGTCAAAGAAGTTTGGGGGAAATATCCTCTCGAACTTGCACAAGATAAAAACGATTTCCTCATGCATTCTCATGAGGTCTGATTTTCTATATTCTCTAGCGCATAACTTCTGGAAGAATCTTGACAACGCCACCAACGGCTCAACCACTTCATCGTCCAAGTACGCTCGAATGAAAATAGGGAAGAGGCGTTGAAGCAGTACATGGCAGTCGTGACTCTTCAATCCGTACATCTTGTTGTCTCGGTAGTTAACACACTTGCTTATGTTACCCGCATAGCCATAAGGATACCTGCATAGCCATTAACAACAATTAGATTTCATGCATATATAGTCGTCCAACAACAGATGGATTCTTTAGGGAATACATGGCTAATAAAAAGTTACCTGACATTACTCAGCCATCCAAAGATTTCATGTTTCTGGTCCCTGGTGACGGTGTAAGGAGCTTGGGGCATTTTGCTCCTGCCCTCTCTCAACCACAAATGGTCCCGCAGTCCCATATTTCTCAGATCAACGCGTGCCTTGGGGGTGTCTTTTGTTTTCTTCTCCCAATTCAAAACTGTGCCAACCACGGCTTCACCCACGTTCTTCTCTATATGCATGACATCCAGGTAGTATCTGGTAGCCAACCTGGCCCAATAAGGAAGTTCCCATAAGATGCTCTTGTGTGACCAGAACCTATACCGATCCGGCCTCTCTGGAATCGTGCGCAACACATCGGGATGATTGCTAAGCACACCAAAGTCATACTCATTCAACACTGCCAATATTTCCTCCCCTGTCCATTGCTCGGGTGCCCAGCCCCTTTCTTCAGTCCCATCAAAAGCCTGTGCATCGTCCCTAAATGGATGGTCATGCGGAAGCCAACGACGGTGACGCATCTGGACAATCTTGCTGCAATGAGGACTGGAGCAATCAACAGTCATGCACTCTGAACAAGCCCTGTAACCCCAGGTGACGCTGCCCGACAACATACCCCTCCCAGGAAAGTCACTGATCGTGCCAACAAGCATGGCATGAATCCGGAACATCTCATTTTTGAACCGGTCGTAGACCAGGTGGCCGTTCAGACTCAAGTACCGAAGCTCCTCAATTACGGGTATCAAATACACATCGAGATACTTTCCCGAATAACCTGGGCCTGGAATCAACAATGTGAGCATGTTATATTCCTTCTTCATGCACATCCACGGTGGAAAGTTGTACGGAATCAAAATAACTGGCCACACACTGTACTGAAGCTCTTTCTTGCCAAAAGGGTTGAAACCGTCAGATGATAGCCCTAGCCAAACATTTCGAACCTCTGATGCAAATTCAGGAAACTCCAACACATTCTTCTTCCAAGCCTCTCCGTCGGCGGGATGTCTAAGGGTGTCATCGTCAGGCACATTCCTCTCAGCCCACCATCTCATAGCTTTGGCCGTGAAAGCACACATGAACAACCGCTCAAGCCTATCAATCAGCGGGAAGTACCGAATTATCTTCACAGCTTTCTTGTTCCCTTTAGGAGTGAACTTATACCGCTCTGTATTGCATACTGGGCAGTATTCAAGATCTGCAAGTCATTCCCCGTAAAACAGAACGCAATCGTATCTGCATGCATGAATCTTGATGTAGGAAAGGCCGAGATCTTTAAGGATATGTCGCACCTTATGATGACTGGTAGGAAGCCGATGTCCGGGGGGCATCGCCCCACCCCATAGCCGAAGCCAATCATCAACCGATTTGACAGTGCCTTTGTTCTCTGTTTTGATCTTCATCACTCCCATGACAGATTCAAGGACAGTCTTACTGCATCCGGGGTACAACGGAGTCTGTTGCAATGCGATCAGGTTGTTGTACTTTTCCATACCACTTGTGTTGACCGGAGATCGGGGTAATGGCTCGAGTGGCTCAATATCAGGGAAACACTCCATCTCCGGAGGAGGGAGTTGCACATCTTGTGCTTCCTCAAAGACACCGCTCTCACGAGGAAACATATCGTTGATCCAGTTCGTTGTTGGATCATTGGAGGAACTCCCTCTCTCGGCAAATTGTCCATGATCATGACGACCCGCAAACTCTGGTTCACCGTGATAAATACCACTTGTGTTGACCGGAGATCGGGGTAATGGCTCGAGTGGCTCAATATCAGGGAAACACTCCATCTCCGGAGGAGGGAGTTGCACATCTTGTGCTTCCTCAAAGACACCGCTCTCACGAGGAAACATATCGTTGATCCAGTTCGTTGTTGGATCATTGGAGGAACTCCCTCTCTCGGCAAATTGTCCATGATCATGACGACCCGCAAACTCTGGTTCACCGTGATAAATCCAATTAGTGTATAGGACCCAAAATCCATATCTAGCCAGGTGTTGCTCCACTGTCTCTATGGAAAACCGGTGTCGTGGGGTGGCACACTTGCACTTTTTACACGGACAATAATGAAGTGTAGTGTCTCCACAGTTAGCCATCACAAAATCCAGGAAACTCCTAACTCCATCATGATACGCCTGATCCCATCTTCCAAGGGTAATCCAACTCTTGTCCATCCTGTAAATTCAAGAAATAAATATAGCTATATATATATAGATATGTATATATGCACGTACTACGTACGTACGTACGTACTAATTAATTAAAAAATTCATCATTAATTACACACACACACATATATATATATATACATATATATACATGCATCCCTAAATTAATTAAAACATCGTCAATCTCCCTAATTAATTAAACACAATGTATTTTTTATGTATACCAACAATATATTTTTAATTACAATTAAATTAATTAATATATATATATATACATTTTTTCATCAAATTCATCTAAAATCACCTATAAATCAACAATCAATCACTAATCTTCAACAAAACTTCAATTCTATCTAACCAACATATATATCAACCCATTAATAATCTCATCTCAACACATATATATATATATATATCAAATTAATCACACATTTATTCTAATTAAACTCTAAATTAACACACCTCTGCATATAACCAACTAAATCAACACACACAGCAATATACGTACCTTTCAAGCTTATGGCCGAGGTTTTAGACGATTTCAGAGCGTTTTCGAAATGTTTTCGACTAATGAGCTCGCTGCTGCAGAATGGATCTGATATAAAAGTTATAGCCGACGAATACCCTCCTCGTCGGCTATAACCAAAAACTTTTCGTCGGCTATAACTCTTATAGCCGACGAATACCATCCTCGTCGGCTATAACCAAAAACGTTTCGGCAGTCGTCAGTCGTCGGCTATAATATTATAGCCGACGATGTGGCCGACGAAATAGTAATTCGTCGGCTATGACCCCTTATAGCCGACGAAGTACTATTTCGTCGGCCGTTTTTTCCCATATCGTCGGCTATAACCTCTTTTCTGGTAGTGCTTGTTGAATAATTATTGCATTCTTGGACTTATTTTTCTGAATTTTCTTTATGGCATGGGCTTCACATCTTTATGGACTTCATATGTGGGCTTGACAACTCCATTTAGTGAACTTGATCCATGAAAAAACGCCCGAAGCCCGCCAAGAACACAACGCCGGCAGCATTGCTGGCCGATCGGCATACAATCCTAACTTGACTAGGAAATCTTCTTTTCTTCACATTTTCCTCTATTTCCTTGGCTCAATGTCTTCCTCTATCTTTTAATAAGCTTGGAAAATCTTCAAATATGCAATGGCACGCCAAAATGTCTGTCGAAAATCAAAACAAAGAAAAAGAGGCAGAAACTTGCTGGAATGGGCAGATATGACCTTACTCCAGTAAATCTGACATAACTCCCTCCTCGAAGCTCCAATTGATGCGATTCCAAGTCTCAGATAAACTAGACACATAGAGCTTCCTCCGTATAAAAGGGCTTGATCAAATTCCTTGTGAAACATCGGGAATGAATTTCTGAAGTTGGGACACAGTCCTAGGAAGATTCCTGGATGTCCCTGGATTGGTTTGCTCGGACTGCTGATTTGCAGCCATCTTTTGGGTGACTTCCCGAACTCCGATTGATATGTATTTTTGACACAAGACCCATTAGCAAGCTAATAACATGCATACCAAATTGCAGAAAATTTAGAAAAGGATAGGTCACAATTCCATTCATCTCAGAATCACAAAAAAGACACATTTTGCATTATTTTCCAGAATTCTTAAACTTAGTCATTCTTCGGACTCTAAAGCATATATTTCCAAAACTCTACCAAAATGACACTAAACTATATTATGACTCTATCTTAGATAAATAAGGGTTAAACGAAGCATAAATGAGGGCGTAAACACATCAATATCGTCGCACATTGTGCTCCTATCACGGAGCATTGCCGGTGGCGATGTTGTAAGCTGAAAAGGAGAGGAAATGGAGTTGGGAAAAGAAACAAATCGAAAACGGTGCATTTTGATAGAGGAGAAGAGGCCGAAGTACTGGCTGGCGAGGGCGTTGAGTAGAGAGGTGGAGTTGGTGAGGACGAAGCAGAGAGAGAGAGAGGAGAGAAAGTTTTGAACTTTTGAGAGAGAGAGAGTTTTGATAAAGAGAGATGATCGGATTATGTTAAAAAAAAAGGGTATTATGGTCATAAATAAATTAAAAACATGCTCCTTTTATTATTTAGTGAAATAGAATTGACCCTTTTATAATAAATATATTAAAATTCTGTCTTTTTTATAAAGTAAAAAAAATGAGTTTTTTTTCTTAATTTCAAAGAGAGATAGGTCTTTATTCTAATATATTGTTGAATAATTTAGATTGTTGGTGAAGTTAGTAAACCAAACAAAGGCTGAATTATTTTGATTCAGTAAAAAGAAAAATTATTCTCAAAAAAGAAAAAAAAAAAACCTCCCCAACGGTCGAATACGAATTTAAACAATCCAATTTACTGGTTCTGTTTTCTGACGTTATGAATCCGCACAGCTTCTTCACAAATACTGCTCTCTCTTTCTCTCTCTCTCTCTCTCAAGTGTTAACCTTTCACAAATCGATCCATTCCAGACCTTCGTGGAATTTCTTAGAATCTGGATAAAGCTTACTCAATTTTCTCTGAATCTTCATATATTCGCTTCACACATTCTAACTTCACAGCATACTTTACAGATCAGATTTGTAACACACTTCTGTCTTTCAATTTGTAGGTTCCTCAGGGAGCTAGAAAGATGATGCCAGAAACTATTGATTGGGGAAACATAGAATCTATTTTCCTCATAGACGAAACTTACGAGAGGTTCGAAGCGCCTAAATGGGTCGATTTTTCAGCACCAGATGAGCTCATTGACGATAAAGCCTGGTTCTGCAATCCTGGTAAGGACCCATTTGGGAACTTAATGATTTTGAATCTCTTGTATATGGAAAATAAATGTTCATTTTATATTTTACTTTGTGGGTTGCAGATTGCAAGCATCCAAAGTCAGCCGAAGATTTCCGATCGTATGATTTCCTTTTTGTAACTACAAAAAAGCAACATTCTTCATGTCTTTCTCAATAATAATCAACTTTTGCAAATTTGCTGATTGATCTGGTATTTTTGTTTCCAGGGGAAGCTTCTGAGGTCTTTATCAGTCTCGGAAATATTACCTTTTAGGGGAAAGATCAGTGGAAGGTAAGTTAGAAATTTCCATATGAGTTGGTTACATTGAAAGTTCAGGGAAAGGAATGAAATTAGTGCTCATGTTTTAAGTATATGCAAGTTCTTAATCCTAGTTTCTCTTTTTTTTCTTTTTCTTTTTTCTTTCAGAGATGCGAAGCTAAAAGGGATTGAAATCAAACCACCTTCAGCTGCAAAGCTACCTAATATGAAGGCCAAAAGTTCAAGATATGTACGCAATGCCAATGAACAAAGTGAGAACAAGAATCCTAATGTCACTGCCCCACTTCCATTTGGATACTGCAAATCAAAGTCCCGAAAGGCGTCAATGACTCCATTCCATGAGAAAAAGAAACATGGAGAGGAGTCGTCTCAAGTTTTATCAAAACGCGGTGTTAAACCGCAGCTGAAGAGTACATTCTCAGCCAGCAATTTGCTCAAGGGACGGGAAATTTTGAATCAAATCACCGAGTTCTGTACTGATATGAAGAATTTGGCCAAAAGGGGTTCAAGAAAAAAGATATCAGAGAATAGAGGCTTGAAGGAGAAAGCAAGGGAAAGAATGCCACTAATTGTTAGACAAGGTGACTATTAAAGTACCAATTAGTTTTGTGATTCTTAAACATTTTGTCATTGATTTAATCACATTTGCACCAAAACAGAAAAATCCTGATGTATTTAAATTATGCTGTTGAGTGCTCGAGTCTTACTACTGAAGCCTTAGTCAAGGTATTAGTTTTGTGATTCTTAAACATTTTGTCATTGATTTAATCACATTTGCACCAAAACAGAAAAATCCTGATGTATTTAAATTATGCTGTTGAGTGCTCGAGTCTTACTACTGAAGCCTTAGTCAAGGTATGACACTATGGTTAAGTGTTGTTCCTTTATGAACTATGAAAATCTCTCTCTGCTGGGGTTTGAGAGAGCGGCGCCGTTTGTGACCTGCTCTGCAAATTCCTCCATCTTTGATGGAGAATATCGGCGGCACTTCCACTAGTTCCGTGCAACCCAAGTGCGGTGAAAACTTGTTTTCTCCTCCTTCGTTTTCTACTTTTAAGGCGGGGCTCTCGACCTCTCCTACGGCGGCGGGTCATGATTTTCCTCCCTCCCCTTGTCTTCTTCTCTCTCAGATCTTGACGATATGGGATTCAAGGAGATTGTTCGGTACAAAGAGTCAGAAACCTTACACAGGCACAGAGAACCCTTTGAGTCGGATACAGATCTGGGATCCGGGATCTTGGGCGATTGCGCGGACCTCAGGTCATGTTTTTTTGCGGAGGAGGTTGGCTTTTGAAGGGCGTTTGCACCAACAAAGAGATCAAATGCCATATCGGTGCCCGACTTCGTAACTCTTTGTTGTTCGTCGTGGTGGTGTAGGTATCTTGACTGCTGGTTTTCATTCTTGCGCTTTCAAGCGAGCAATGTTGGTGTGGTGGCGGTGCTCGTCGCACAGGCTGGGTTGGGTGTGGCCGAAGACTAGGCCAGTCAGCTTATGGTTTTTCCGGCGGTGGATGCTGGCGGGGAAGGTTTGGGTTCTTAAAAGTGGGCATGTGCTATCTTGGGCTTAGATGTAGTGGAGTGCGTTGTGGATATTAGGCCTACCCATGTTTGGGCTCGGATTTGAGATTCTGGTGGGTGGTTGCTGACTTTGAATATGAGACACCGGCTTACATTGACCCGGTATTGGTTCTGGTTCTTAGGAATTCGTTTGCTAATTTTTGAGTTTTTGACACCCTCGGTTACTTTTGAGTCCCTAATGAGCGGATCGTCTCTTTTAGGTGATCACAGAATCGGATACGGTCACAGTTACTGTTACGATTACATTTACATTGCTCTTAAGACATATGCAGTGCAGCGATGTCGTGCGATATCAAGTTACTTGGTTACTCTTCATTCTAGATGCGTCTATGCATCTTGTTATCGTTTACTGTTTTCTTATTTTAGATGTCTTTGTGCATTTTGCTCTATTTCATTGTTTCGATGTGTTTGCATCGCCCGCTGTATTTTTTAGATTTCATCTGATATAATTATGACGTCTTTTAAAAAAAAAAAAATATTTAGATTCCATCTAATATAATTATGTCGTCTTTTTTCTTAAAAAAAAAAAAAAAAGGTATGACACTATGACTTAATCTAATATTTGAAACGTGTAATTCTACATTCACAATTTAGGATAGGCAGATGTAAGATATATATTTTCAGGTGGTGACTAATTATATAAACTTGTATAATCCCACCTAGCTACAGATTTAGACGGGAGCTAGCACTGCTGCAAATCCAAACATATATATGGATTCTAATATTGGTACTTGGCATCATTTTCATACATACAAAACCAAAATAGGACCCAGTACAGCCATTAGAAAAGTACTATTATGAAGCACATACATATATTTCCCCTAATGAACGCTAATCTATACTCTATACTTGTGTTGAGCATGAAAGACCATCATGATGGGGTTTATTATAACCTCACTTGTACTAAACTCTTTTATCAGTCTTGATTTTTGAGTGGGTTCACATACGATGATCACTTTCCTCAAACTAGGAGAATTCTCCATCACATACTTTGCAAACTCAATTCCATTAGACCCATCAGTGATCTCAATTGTTACCACCTTAATCCGATTGATGAAGTTGAGTTCTTGCAGTTGCCAATCACCGCGACTAAATGATGATTCCTGAAAGAGTAGTATGACAAACAAGAAACCCAATTCAACAAAACTTAACAACTTAAGGCAGGACAAGTAATAAAACTAGCACTTACAGTAGTTTCACCGGATATAAAGCCTGTATTGCGAGATGCTGTTATCTCCAAAGTAGTGAAATTGGGCACTGCTCTGAGAAGAGAGACTAGTGATGGAATCATCTTGTCATCAATATCTGAACCAATACGAATACCTAAATGCTGAACATTATAGAATGATTCAAGCAAATGCATGAAGCCTTCCTCCATCAGATCCTGCAAAAAAATTAAAAAGTGAGAAATCAAAGATAAAAAAATTCATGACCTCGATTAATTAGTCAAAATTAAGTACGTGCAACAGTGTTTACCTGAGCAGTGTGTTGTGTCATAGCAAGAACTTTAACCCTTCGGATACTGCTGAAGAACTCATCGAGTTTGCTCTGTAAGTCACGAGTTCGCCCTTTTCCTCTAATGCTGAAAGAAACCTCAACTTGTTCCAAGCAATTGAATTCTCCCAGAGAATGATAGTTCATTACGTTTCCATACCATTTCAGATACTTGAGATTTGGAGCAAAAACATTCAACTATTGGTGCTCTTTGAAAACTCCCAATCACCACATATACTTTCAAGTTTCTCACACGAGATACTAAGATGGAAGAGGTCAGACAGATGATCGATTCCCAACCATTCCAAAGACGAGCTCTTGATGGTGACATTCTTAAGGCCTAGCACGCCCCAAAGCGACAATTTCTTGAGGGATTTGCACGAAAACGATACCCATTTGCAAAATCCATCACCATCTTCTATGGTAAGATTCCCCAGTTTCAAGCAGACCAGATTACAGCTAAAAGAAGAGGGGAGAAAACAAGTGGATTTCATGACACATCCGGCACGTCCCATATCAAAGACCCACAAAGAAAAATGATCATCCCATGAATACCTACCATATTCTCCTCAAACAGTCTTTGTGGCATCACATTGACTCTAACAAAAACGTTGAGCATTTCAACGTTGCACCTCAGCACTGCGGTTTGGACCCAGTCGAGGATTTGAGAAGTCTCAGCACTAGAAAGATTCTTAATTTCGTCAAGTTCAGTTTCCCTTCGATCGAATCGAGAAATCCAATTGACACAGAAGCTCTGTATTTTGAAGGCACGATGAATGTTGAAAAACCCGTCCAAGGAGTTCATGATTTGAGAGCGGCCATTGGATGTGCGCATGAGCTAGGAAGGAAAGTCGGTGAAATTCAAAGTGGGGTTTGATAAGTGAAATCCTCTGCATCTTTTGGATAAAATGCCAACTCGAGTAGATTTGCCGACTATGGGGAGGAAGTGATGAGCGACTTCGAGGGGAAGAGCACTAAATCGGTCCATGGAAAAATGAATGAAAACTGGCACTACAAGTTTGTAAGCTAGGTCTTGACCAGTCTAGCTACTTGCTCGATATTTTTATATTGCATTAGTAAATGGGAAGCCTAGAGTTACAATGGGAAGCCTAGAGTTCCACTTGGATTACATGCATGCATATCGGTAATTAGAGACTTACACGTACAATTTGAACGTGTTCAAGTCTTGAGTGGAACTTGTACGTTGAAGTCATGATTATGATGGTGTGTGTTCAAATCTGAGGAGTGTGCAACAAGTAATAATCAACTCTTGCTGATTAATCCTGGAATTTGGTTACAAGGGATGATGTGCTTATTTGACAGCTGATCCTCAATCCCTTTTTTCCTGTCTCCCTCCTTGTTCCTATTAGTATACTGACATGTGTACGTCCACGACACCATGATTAACAGCTCTTAACCGTGTTAAATTTGTGAAAAAATATATATTAATTCATGATAATAAATCTTTAAATTATATAATATTAACGCCTCACAGGTTCGAAAGAAGACGATTTCCGGTGAGACTCTTCTTCCATGACTTGACCTTAAACCCAGAAGTCGGCTTGCAAAATTATCCGGCTTGCTAATTGTACCCTTCTTTACTAATGCAGAAGTTAAACACCGTAAACAAACAACCATGAATCATAATCAAGTTAGAATCTTCAATCCTAAATTCTTGTCCAGAATATATATGAACCAAATGCACAATCTTTTACAAACAAAAGCAGAGATGGAATTTGCACAAATGATAACCCAACTTCTCAATCCCACCTCACAGAATAACATAAATTATCTAACCCGAGAGGGTGGTGAGATAAATTGGGTTCTAAATAATAGTTTTGGGATAGCTTGTTGCTTGCACATATGAGAGAGAACAAAGCTCTCTTTTAATTAGCTACTCAATTTCTCAAAGATAACTCAATCGAAAAAAAAATTCAGAGATAACAAACAACTATTATATCGAATTCTTTTCTTCCCTCTATACCAAGAGTAGCATGGAACTTTGAAATAAGGGTTCGTCCCGAACTCCCGATCGTCGGTTTTGATATTAGTTTAGTGTTTACAGTAAATTGTAATAATATAATTAATTATTATTAAAAATTATAAATTTTTTAATAGATCTAACGCTGTGAAAGAGATGTGGAGTAGGATGATGTGAAAGGACACATGTCGGTATACAAATGGGGACATGAATGGAGATAGGAAAAAATGGACAGATGATCAGCTGCCTTGTTGACAGTTGGCCCAAGAACCAAGCCATGATGTTGGTAATTTAAGACTTATAAGGCTGTGTAGAATCTGAGTGTGCAACAAGTAATAAAGGCTAGGATTGAAAAGAATCAAAAGACTATCCTTCGCATTATCATGACTGGAACAATTTCCAATAGACGCTCATGTAATCCAAGCCGACCTATATACGTATAGGAGTGTCGGATACATTGACAACGGTTAAATCCCGAGACAAGAAAGGAAGGGGGTTGGGCTTCGAGCTCTCTCATTTCTTTTGATGCTTGGCATGGCCATAAATAGGAGAATGACCATTTCTAAAAATTTGTTCTCATTTCTTTTAGCTCTCTTTCTAATATTACCCACATTGATTTGAATCTAAACACATTTCTTTTCTTTCCGTTTGATTTGAGATACACTGACATAGAGGAGTACTGTTGATAACAAACCAGAATCCATGGAGGTAGCCATTGACTTAAATACAGAATAAGGCACATATATGATAGCAAATTGTATTAATTAATGGCTTGTTTAATTGGTTTACATGTTGCTGGTTCAGATCTTCATCAATTAAATACATCGTTTTCAGTTCAGATCCCATCCTTATGTTGACTTGATATTCTATTAGGTCAAAATAAGCATATCATATATCTTTAGGAGCAGTATAGAGCTACACGTTTAGTTTATAAAATGAAAGCTCTATAAAACGAAGCTCATTAGTTTTTAGATCAAGTTTTCAGTCATATATATATATATATATAAACGTAATTTAATTAAGTTAATAAACAAAGAGTTTAATACATAGTTTAATAAGACAGAATTCTCAGCACATGAGATGTTCTGACTGGATTAAGAAACAACCTTTTAATGATGCATAAAAACTGAAGAATGAACCAAGAACTGGATAATTGGGTGACTAGCTAAGGCAGAAATCTCAGCACATGAGATGACTGACTATTACAAAGAGAGGGGAGATTGATTGACTATTTGGGAGCTCAAGGCTTTAGAGAAACTGAAGTGAAGTCTGAAATGAGCGATGCTTGAACTGAAGGAGAGAGGCTCCTTATATAGGCCTTGGCAATCGACAAAGGGAATCTGCTTTCACTGTGGGATTGACTGTTTTTACTGAAGAATCATGCTTTTACTGTGCAATTACTCACTAGGTGACAAAACAGGAAGCAGCACGATTAGCTGTGTTTTGCACCGAAAGTGAATAGTAAAAAGTCACTGTTCATGAATAGTAGTTTGTCTCACAAAAATGGGTCTTGACTGTCTTGATAATAATCTTCATGATCGGCCCATCTTTTAGGCGGTGACTTGGGTTTTGACTGGGCTGTTGATTGACTGGAGGAAGGCGAGGAATGAGCTGAGCTAGAATCCTCATCTTCAGAACTACTTGATTGGTTAGAGAGTTGGGCCATGATTTGTTCGGCTAACTCCTTTAATTCATTTCTGCTGACTTTTTTAGAAGAAGAAGCCTTTCCTTTAGATTTTGAGGAGGAGGCACTCTTCTTTGATATTGAAACGGGCCTTGACTGGGCGTCTGGAGTGGCTGACTGGATTACTGGGGAAGTTGACTGGGCCGGTGCTGTCTGCCGGATTGGGCTTTGCTGGAGTGAAGGCCTGATTGAGGTTGTTGGTAGTGAGGTGACCTGAGCCGGATTGGCAGATGATTGATTGACTGGAAATTCTGTATTGAAATTGTGCAATATCTGTTCTACTTTGAATTTATCCCACCACTTGACTAAGAATTCTCTGGAAACAGTACCAAGAGTAACTCCAGGTTCTTCTTGGAGTTTGTATTGCCATTTGAAAATATAGGGGACCTTGTATTTAGACATAAAATGTAATGTGGGGGGGAAATTCTTGTCATAGTCAGAGAATGTCATGACTTTGGTAAATCGGGTAACTGCATCCTGAAGAGGTTCAGGTAAGATATCAAAAGGAAAACCATGTGAATGCCACCAGGAGTAGAACCACATGGGGAAATTTCTTGGGAAGGTTTTATCAAAATTAATAAACCAAGAATGATTGAAATCAAGAGTTTGATGTAAAAAGATTTTGTGCCAAGCCTCTTCATATTGATAATAACTGAATGAAATATCATCATATTGGTGATATGTATATGGAGGGTCTTTCCAGTCCTCAAGTGTGAGGATCCTGACCAAATAAATTGAATGATATAGTAGTTTCACTACAACAATGGAAATCTTAGGCGACGAAAAATTTTCGTCACTTAAGAGTAATTTTCGTCTCCTAAGTACTTAGGAGACGAAAATTTCGTAACCTAAGTTTCGTCGTCTAAAGTTTGTTGCCTAAGAAAGTAGACGACGAAAATTATAAATTTCGTCGCCTAAGAAAGTACTTAGACGACGAATAAAATTCGTCGTCTAAGCACAATTGGTGACGAAAAAAATTCTTAGAGGACGATGTTTTTCGTCGACTAAGTGATTTACTTAGGCGACGAAAATTCTTGTTTCGTCGACTAAGTGATTTACTTAGTCGATGAAACTAATATTTTTCGTCGACTAAGTAAATAACTTAGTCGACGAAACAAAAATTTTCGTCGCCTAAGTAAATCACTTAGTCGACGAAAAAAAAATTTCGTCGCTTAAGTTATTTACTTAGGCGACGAAAATAATATATTCGTCGTCTAAGAAGATCACTTAGGCGAGGAAAATGATATATTCGTCGTCTAAGAAAATCACTTAGGCGAGGAAAATGATAGTTTCGTCGCCTAAGTAAGAATTTATATTAAAAAAAAAATAACCGAAATTGAGACAAAATATTAATTAATAAATTGAGACAAAATTTATTAATACAAATCAAATACTTACATCATCAGATTATTTGAAGTTAATACAGGACATGTATAAAAAATCACAAAATCATATACATACTCCCCTACAGAAGCTTAAGAGGAAAATCCACATTTTCATCTTCAAAATGTATCAACTTTGTGAACTATTTCGTACCCGTAGAAGTGGTGTGTGACGCTTCCTGACCTGCACAGCAGTCGAAAATTGAATCCCTAAGCAGAATCACACAGCAGAAT
This sequence comes from Potentilla sterilis, assembly GCA_963682095.1. Classification (NCBI taxonomy): domain Eukaryota; kingdom Viridiplantae; phylum Streptophyta; class Magnoliopsida; order Rosales; family Rosaceae; genus Potentilla; species Potentilla sterilis. Next base: position 45,394,646 of record OY821754.1, read on the forward strand.
CCATTCTATACATCTGCTTCTCAGATTATGTTCACTATGTTATATCGATACTTCTTATAGGCTTAACAGTTAAGACACGACAAAATCCACATGCAAGGTGACTTTGTATGTAGATTCTTATCTAGAGAGAGTAATATTGAATCAAAACCAACCACCCGCAGACTACCATGATTAAAAAAGAAGAGAAAAAATGTGAAATGATCAATAACAGAATGTCCTAGAGTCCTAGAGAACATACCTTATCAACCTTGTTTCCAACAAGCATTTTGATGCAATCTGGGCTTGTGGAATACAGGTCAATTTCTTTAGCCCATATATCAGATAAATTTGTAAATGTGTCCCGTCGTGTTACATCATACACTGCATCATATAAATAACTAATCAACTAAACACATCCATTGATTAACCAAGAACATCTGACATACAAATATGAAATACATATAGCAATAGACAAAGAGAACAAACATACCCATGATTATGCCTTGAGCTCCTCTATAATACCAACTAGTGAGAGTTCTAAACCTCTCCTGCCCAGCTGCATCACAAACAGTTTATCTCAATATATAACCAACTCAAAAGTTCTACATTAACCAGCCCGATATCCCATCTTCTCAAAACACATAACTAACAACACAACAAACTACTTCAAACACTTGCACAACCAGACATAGATTTACTTCAACTGATTACCTGTGTCCCATATCGCCAGCTTCAGCTTTTTACCGCCACGAGTAACATGCTTCACTTTAAAGTCCACACCTACAAAGTAGCAAAGCAAACAAAGTAATTTCTGTTTGTTCTTTCCATAATGTAATTGAAGCCAGACTTTAAGCACGAAAATTGAATCTCCATCCAAAACACATCTCAATTTCTTTAACCAATAACAGACTTTAAGCATGAAGATTATCAATTCAAATCCAGCATGTAATTGAAGCCATAAAACAACAAGAATGGCCGCTATCACTACTTAACAGTTCATATCATGCAATTCTAATTTCCAAGAACCAAAATCAGTATACAACAACTCCATAAGTCCAACTGTTGCTAATACCGACGAAAACAGGAATCCAAATATATCAACACCATTCTCACACTCCAACATTACTACTTCACCAGCAAATAACAATGAAATCAAAATCTCTCCAAGAACAGGAAACACAAGCTGAGCAGTAAACCCATAACTTCAATTCTTCAATTCCCAACCAAAATCAAAACCAAGCATATCAACATCTAGAGCTCGATAAGAGAATTAAGTCTAATACCTGAATTGAATTCATAAGTCGCCAGACAAGAACAGAGAATCACCAAAAATCACAGAGCTTCAATTAATCGAATCCCCCTCTAGGCTGTTGGTCTGGGCAAACAAATACCATGGAGAGGTTCCTGAAGTCGAGACGAAGCTCCCAACGCCGGTGACACACCTTGACTTGATCGGAATCGGAAACCCGAACGGAAAAGTCGCCCCCTTTTTGCTCCTTCTTCTCTCCCTCTCTAGAGCTTGTCTCTGAAAACCAAAGCTATAGTGATGACCACGATGCCGATACGAAGCTGTGACCACCACTTCCACGCCAAGAGACGGCCGGACGACGGAGAAAGGAGCAGAGCTCCGTCGCGCGCAGAACACGACCTCGGCCCGACTTTTGGGTCTGGGTTTGTTCTGATGGTCAGGGAGAGTAAACCAAAGATGAATTGGGGAGGTTGGGGCGGGGGCCACAAGGCGGAGGAGGGAGCGGCCAGTGAGGAACCAAAGATGAATTGAGGAGATCGACTGAACTAAAGTGTTTAAGGGAGTGCAGACTCATATTCAATTAACTTAGGCGACGAAACTTCCCCTTTCGTCTCCTAAGATAACAACCTAGACGACGAATATCCAAATTTCGCCTCCTAAGATAATTTCGAATTTTTCCCAATTTATTGGCGCAAAATTTGAAAATTAGGCCGCCAATTTATTAAATAAAAAAAATATAAAGTTACTTAGACGACGAAAATTAGATTTTCGTGGCCTAAGTTATTACTTAGACGACGAAACTAGGTATTTCGTCGTCTAAGTAAAATCTTAGGCCACGAAAATCTAATTTTCGTCGTCTAAGTAAATTTATATTTATTAAATGAAAAAAAATATAAATTTACTTAGGCCACGAAATTTAATTTTCGTCGTCTAAGTAAATTTATATTTTTTTTCATTTAATAAATATAAATTTACTTAGATGACGAAAATTAGATTTTCGTGGCCTAGGATTTTACTTAGACGACGAAATACATATTTTCGTCGTCTAAGTAATAACTTAGGCCACGAAAATATAATTTTCGTCGTCTAAGTAACTTTATATTTTTTTTCATTTAATAAATTGGCGGCCTAATTTTTATTTAATGTGTTAAAACATTTACGACGAGTTCATAGAAAAACAATTAGGTTTAGAACGTTTATATACTAAGTATCTGTCAGTTGGATCCCCGAATGGTTCAATGCGCATATATTAACAGTCGAAGTACGTACCTACAGACCATTTTATAATTGTAATTATACATCAAAACGCTATTACGTACCTTTACATGACCTTGTTTGGTCAACTCTTCTAAACATATGAGACGTAATTATCCATGTAAAAATTTGAAAACTTTTACCTCCCGATACTATGGCTCCCCATAGAGAGAGATAAGTTTAAATAAGGTTGACCGCATCGATCGAGGATCTAATTTTGTTGGATTTAAGTGATTTTTTTACCATCACCATATTTCAAAATTTGACTTCTTATATATAGTTGTTTCGAAAAGTCGTACACTTCAGTATAATCTACTAATCAAGTTATGCCGGATTAGTAAACATGTTGTCATTATAATGGCTAAATTTACAAAATGAAAATTTTGACCGTCTGATATGATTGTTATAGTTGACTATGAGTAGAGTATAAAAATCAACTCGTTTCGTGAACGGTCGATGCTCGATCGAATCAATCAACCATATTTTCATAAAACTTATCACATGAAAACGTTATTACGTACCTTTAGATGATCTTGTTTGGTCGACTCTTCCAAACATTAAACTCTCATATAGATGAAACCTATTTATCCATGTAAAAATTTAGAAACTTTTACCTCCCGATACTATGGCTCCCCATAGAGAGAGATAAGTTTAAATAAGGTTGACCGTATCAATCGAGGCTCTAACTTTGTTGGATTTAAATGATTTTTGTACCATTACCGTATTTCATCATAACGATTAATTGCTATTTCACAGCGTTTTTCAAAATTTCACCAGTTTCTATATAGTTGTTTCGAAAAGTTGTACACTCGAGTATAATCTACTAATCAAGTTATACCGCATTAGTAAATATGTTGTCATTATAATGGTTAAATTCACAAAATGAAAATTTTACTATATATATAGTCTGGGTTTACTTAGGCGACGAAAATTAATTTTTCGTATTCACAAAATGAAAATTTTACTATATAGTCTGGGTTTACTTAGGCGACGAAACTTAATTTTTCGTCGCCTAAGATCTAAACTTAGGCGACGAAAATATAGGCGACGAAAATTAAGTTTCGTCGTATAAGAAGAAAACCTACCGACGAAAAAAAATTCGTCGTGCTCGTCATTTCTTAGACCACGAAAAAAAAAGTTCGTCGTCTAAGATTTTTTCTTAGGCGACGAATTTTCAATTTTCGTCTCCTAAGTACAAATCTTAGGCGACGAATTTTTTTTTCGTGGTCTAAGATAATGCACGGACGACGAATATTTTTTTCGTCGGTAGGTTTTTGTCTTAGACCACGAAAATAATAATTCGTCGCCTAAGACTGTTCTTAGGCGACGAAAATTTTTTCTTAGGTGAGGAAAGTTTTTTCGTCTCCTAAGCTATCTTAGGCGAGGAATTTTTTTAAGTTTCGTCGCCTAAGGTTTTTTTCCTTGTAGTGTTTGTTTGGATCTTTAGTATCATAAATGGCCTTAATGGTAACAGAATTTGTTTGAAAGAGAATTTGTGTAAAAAATTTTAATGACTGGGAAGGATCGGACCAAGTAAAATGCTGATTGGGGGGAAAATACATTTTTGCTAAAGCTATGGGGGATTTAATACGGCTTAAGCATGGTTCAACATTAAATAAGTTTTGAGAAACTTTTAAAACATATGGGGATGACTTTTTAGAAGAATAAGGCCTGACAGGTTGACTAGGGAATGAAACTGCATATGGATCATATGCAGAAACTAGGGCTGACTGAAAACTGGGCCGAGGACCAATAGTAGATCCAAGGTAATGAGTTGGATTTGGTAAATGATGATAACTAGGATGACTAGGGACTAGAGCCTGACTAGAAGAGGGTTCAATTTTGACTGTTGTGTTTGATTCTGTTTTGACTGTTGGAGCACTGGGCTCCGGTGCCTACTGCTGCTTTGCTCTGGCCCGGGTCGTCATGGGAAGGGCCCTGGAGGAATTCACGAGTCAGAAAGTCTGGTATATGGTTGTCTTCTCCTTTAATGAATGCAATTTCGAAATCAAAAACACTTAAAATAGCTTGTCATCTAGCAAATATTTGTTTACTCGCAATATTTTGCACATCTTTTTCCAAAACATGCTTTGCACTTTTGCAATCAACTCTAATTAAGAATTTTTGGTTTAATAAATCATCTTGAAATTTACTGACACAAAGGATAACAGATAAAATTTCTTTTTTAATAGTACTGTAATTGCGTTGTGACTGTGTCCATGCACCAGAATAGAACCTGACAATTTGCTCAGGATGAGCAGGAGAAATCTGTTGTTTGAGGATACCGCCGAAACCTATTTCTGAGGCATCAGTTTCTACAATTTTGAAAGATTCTGCTAAAGGAATGCCTAAGCATGGTAAAGTTTTGACATGACTTTTAATTTCTTTGACAAGGTTAGTATGAATAATCGTCCAAGGAGGGGGATTCTTTTGAAGTCTATCAAATAAAGGTTTGCATTTTTGCCTAAGATTTTGGTAAAAATCGGCGACATAGTTTAATGAACCTAAAAATCTTTGAAGTTGATTTTTATCTAAAATTATGTCGGGGAATTTATCAGCGAATTGGATGACTCTGTGGATTGGTGTGATTTGGAGTTGATGTATATTGAATCCTAAAAAACGGATATTTGTTTGAAAAAGTTTAATTTTTGAAGCTGATATTACTAGGCCACTGGCTTTCATTACATTGTAGAATTGATTTAAATGTTTCCAGTGTTGATCAATAGATTGGGAGAAAATGAGGACATCATCAATGTAAACTATTATAAAATGACTGTATTGGTTTAATATGTCATTCAAAATATTTTGAAATTCACTAGGGGCATTTTTAAGGCCGAAAGGCATAACGTTCCATTCATAATGGCCAAAAGGAGTGACAAAAGCAGTTTTATATTTATCATTTTCATGAATTTGGATTTGCCAGAATCCGGATTTTAAATCGAATTTAGAGAAGATTACTGAATTATTTAGTCGGTTGATAAGGTCACGTTTGTTGGGAATGAGATATCGTATCCATTCTAAGACTGTATTGAGAGGTTTATAGTTTATAACTAATCGAGGAGCACCTCTTTCTAATTCGGCATTTTTTTGAACATAGAAGGCGGAGCAGGACCAGGGGGATTTACTGTGACGAATTATTCCTTTATTTAATAAGTCTTGAATTTCTTTTTTGCAAAATTCCATGGTTTCGTGATTCATTTGAATTGGACGGGCTTTTGTAGGAATATTCTTTTCATCAAAGTTTTTAATATAGGGAAGTTTAACAATATGTTTTTTCCTATGCCAGAAGGCATTAGGAATATCTGAACATAAGTCTTTAATAATTTTTTCTTCAAAATTTTTAATTTTGTTTTGAAGAGAAAGATCTTGTAATTGGTATTCAATTCTTTTGAAATCAATTTCTTCTTTTAAATAAGTTATTTGCTGTCGTTTTACCGTGATTAAATTAATAGTTTTTGAAATGGAATTTTCTTGGAAAGCCTTTAGAGTATGTATTTCAGGGTTTGAGAGGAAGTGGAATTTAACTAGTTGGCCAAAAGGGTAGGTTGTAATACCATCATATTCTGTCATAAAAGGGTAAAGAAGGGTGATGAAAGGGAGTCCTAGAATAACCTTATCAGTTAGATCTTTAACTAGAAGGAATGGGGTTTTGAAGCAAACATTGTTTTGGCAGACATGTGCTTTGGAAATTTCATATTTGATATTCATTTTAGCGCCATTTGCAGATCGAAGTGATTCTTTTGTTTTTTCGAAATATTTTGAAGGAATCAGCCCTTCTTGGATACAGTTTAGGTCAGCACCTGAGTCGACTAATACTGGAGTTGTAAATGAGAAGTCTTTTATCCATATTTGAACTGTAGTATACCATTTCTTAAGATTAATCTGTTGAATAGTATTAATAGTAGCATGTTCGAATATTTCTTCGTTTTGTTGAATAGTTGGTGAAGGAGAAGGCATTGGAGATGTTGTATTGTTTTGTATTTTAAATATTTGAGTATCAATTTTTACTAGATTCAAGTCTCCTTTGATATCTTTATTTTCAAGCGTTAACTCCATCTGTTGTTGTTGTAAAGATTGAATTTCTGATTTGATTATTTTTATTTCATGTTGAAGATCTTGGAGCGTGATTTCTGGTTTTTTATTTTTGAATTTATCAAAAGTTGTAGTAAGGGAGATTCTTTCTGGTGGGGTATTATTTACATGTTCTTGGGTAATTAATTTTTTTAATTTCTTAAGATATTCTGCCTTAATATCTGGGTTTTCGATTTTCCCAATTAAATCAATTAGTAATTCTTCTTGTTCTTCCTGTTTGGAAAGTACATTAATAGATTTACAGCAAGCGTCTTTGCATGCTAACTTAATATTTGGAGAAGAAGATGTTTCAGAACTGGAGGAGGTAGATGACTGAATTGACATAGATTCATTTTCACTGTTTTCAATTTCAGAATCAGTATCTCTTATTTCTAATAATCGTATAAGATTGTCTCTTTCTTCTTGACTGATTTTTAATTGATTGATTGTATTTTTTACTGGACATTTGTTAGCAAAATGACCAGGTTTACCGCATTTATAACATTTAGTTTTGTCAGAAGGAGGGGACTTCTTTTGTTTATTATGTTTTGGCTGGAACTTTCTAAATTTTTTAAATTTGTTTTTAGTATAAAATTTATCAGGTGTGAAATCGTTGTCATTTTGTGGCCGATATTTGTGACGGTTAAATCTTCTTTTACTAGGATAGTAATTAGATTCATGTTTGTGTTTTTTCTTTCTAGAGGGAGGAATAGAGGGTAGACCATATTGTTCACAAAATGTTCCTAATTCATATTTTGCTTTTCTTTTTTCAGTTTTTGTTTGAGAATTGAGTTTTATATCGATACACATTTTTAGACCTTCTTTTTGTATGATTGTGATAATATTCCCATAGGTAAGATTATTATACTCAATGTGACCTGTTTCGTTACTTAGGACTTGTCTGATCTTGTGAGCGAAGAGTTTTGGTAAGCCGTTAATAAATTTTTCTTTCCAAAAGGGTTGGTTACTATCGTCTCTAAGCATAACTCTAGAGATAAAAACATCTTTGTACCATTTGAAATCACTTAGTGTTGGACATCTTAGATTAGTGAGTTGGTCATGAATTCTGGATGTAATGTGACTTGGGGTGCCAATAAAATGTTGGATAATTGTATAGAATAAAGTGTTCACTGCATCGGAAACTCCTCTTCCAATGTTTTCGTCAAAGATGGGGTTGCCATCTTCATCTTGTTTAATTGCATGTTTTATTTGATCTCTGGATTCTGCTGTGAGATGTTTTTCCCACCAGGAATGGAGTGTTCCTGTGAATCCGGTAACTAATATGTCTACAATTTCAGGTTGACTGAAATTATGGTTAGTTACATAACTGTTTGCTGTCATTGACATATGATGTAATTTGTTTAGGATTTCGTTTTCAGATAAATTATCAATATTCCATTCATATGTTTTATCGGAAGAGACTGAGAATTGATTATTTGGAAGGGTAGTAGGTTTTATGTCTATTGGTAAAGGACGGTCTATCCATGTTTTGAATTCTGGTTTCTTTGGATAATTAATTCTTGATAGTTGGAGATCTTGAAATGTTTGGTTGATTTTTGAGATTGTACTAGAATCCGTATCAGATGATTCAGTTGATGTTTCTGAAAATTTATTTTTGTGTATGACTGAAAGATTACTGCTACTTGGTTCATTTTTAATAGATTTTAATAATTGGTCAATTTTCTGGGCAGTAGAAATTGGTTTGTTTGTGTTGAGGTTATTAAAACGGACCAAAGGTGTTTCAGTTTGTGGTTTAGGAAGTATACTGACTTTGGTAGATATTATGTCTATTTTGGTTTCAATTTTATCTAATTGTTGGCCTATAGTTATTAGACTTTGGTTGGAATAATTATTTTGTTCAATAATTTTCTTATGTTCTGGATCTTTATCATCAGTTATTTTAAAAGGTGAAGCCATCATTTTTTGTTGTAGATGTTCAACAACGATGTTTTCTATAGGGGGATGAGCGGATGTTACTATAGCATTGGTTGTTGTCCATTTAGATTTTGTTAATGTTTGAATATTTTTGTTTAAATTGTCAATAAAATCAAGAAAGAATATTTCTGTTTGATTTTGTAACATATAATTTTTCCAATCTTGAAATAGTTGTTTTCGTTGTTTGATTAAAGGGAACTGTTGACGGTATTGGTTTCGACGTTGGATATTTTCTTCTAAGGTAAGATTTGTTACTAATTTAGGAAAATCTATTGTAAAGGGACTTAAAGGACTGTTGGGGGTTATAGAGTCTGAGACAATGTTTTCAGAGCTTTCACCGCTTACCTGAAAATCATGCTCAGGTGCCCTGACGAGGGTGCTTAACTGGGGTGCGATAGAGTCTGAGACAATGTTTTCAGAGCTTTCACCGCTTACCTGAAAATCATGCTCAGGTGCCCTGACGGGGTTACTTAAATGTATTCTATCGAGGGTACTTAGTTGTGGATTAATAGGGGGAATAATTTCAAAATCAGAAGCTGTAGGAGTAGGAGAAGTAGGTTCTTCTTCAACTGTAGGAGGTTCTTCATAAGTAGGATAAGTGACTTGAGAATTAGTGTTTAAATTTTTTATTTGTAATTTTTGCAATTCTTCTTCTAATTCTTTTATCCGAATATTTTTTATTTCTGTTTCTAATTCAGAATCTCTTCTAGAGATTGAAGATTCAGCTTTAGTGGAACCGGCGAATGAACGTCTAGCAGAGACGAAAGATTGTCTAGAGGATTGACCTAATTCTGTAATTTGAGGACGCTGAATAGGATTTGGGTTTTGATTACGAAAGTTAATTCTTATTGTACCATCATTGTATTGGTGTATTCCACTTAAGTCAGAGACACTATGACGTATGTTTACTGGTTGATTTTCATTAGTAAGAGACCATTCAGAGGGAAGTTGGACGTCAGACCATTTTATTGTATGGGGAACTCTGATATTAGCATTATCTTGATTGCTGTGAATTAAAAGTGTTTGGTTTTTGGGACTTTTATTAATAGCTTGAAAATTCATATTTGTTCCAGTAACTTTATAACGAATTCGATAAATTAAGGCTAATGGTTGTGTTCCTTCCAAAACATTATATCCAGAAGTTTTTATATTTAATGTTAAGGCTTTTAATATATGGGGATCGCTAAGACTGATCGTGAAATCAGGGTAGCAATCAAAGTGAATTGGCCCATTGAATAGGCTTGATTCAATCATACCAAGAGTGCTATCGTTAAAATCTGTAAATCTAGCATCTCTAAGACAGAGAAGGACTGAAGCATTCAGACCTTTTCTGGTTAATGGTTTAACACCAATTTGGACTAATCCAATATGGAGGAAGTTGTGACCATCTTTTTTATGTTTTTTAATGGATTCAGGACTGAAAAGTTGACATGTTTCATGATCTTTACTAAGAGCATAAACTTGCTCGACCATTTTAATATGATGTTCACTTTTAAAAGAAGAAAATGACCATTTTTTCTTGTAAATTTCATTACTAGGGACTCTAGGAATATTCCAATCGTTAATATCAATATTATCGTTTGACTGATATTCTATTTGTTCTTCATTAACTATATCTGGAATCCTGTTGAGGAAGGATCTAGACGAGCTAGAAGAGACTGAGGAAGATCTAAATAATCGACTCATAATGGGAGATGAAAGAGTAAGTGACCAGTATATTAAGCTTGACTGCAACCACGATCAAGACTGGGCGCCTGAAGAACTCCGAAATTCTCTTCTCCGCTCATGCCGCATCCGCTCATGCCTCTCCGGGGCTTACTGTTTGGACCTGGTATCTTACTGTTTGGTTGGAGAAAACAAAGACTAAAGGCGGGACAGGAAAGATAGGGTTATAGACAAACTTAAGAGACGTGAGCAAGAACACAATCACAACACAATATAAGCAGAAAAATAGATCAATCTCAATGACCTCTCCTAGGCGGTAGTCCGCCACTTGGGGATTGAGATATAGAAATAGAACAAATAGAATAACAGTGAAGAAATAGATTAATAAGAGTTTAAAGGTACGTGGAGCATGAGAGCTACTGTGCTATGGAACTTAATCCAAGGTAGGTCTTGCTGTTATTCCGATATACCTTTAAAGCATATAAGCAATCTCAATTGCCACGCCTGGGCGGTAATCCGCCTCGTGGGGTTCTTGAGAAAGTTTTGATTAACATAAATCGTAACACTGAAGGCTCTGATACCAGAAACCAGCGTTTTCCTTTTGATATCTTACCTGAACCTCTTCAGGATGCAGTTACCCGATTTACCAAAGTCATGACATTCTCTGACTATGACAAGAATTTCCCCCCCACATTACATTTTATGTCTAAATACAAGGTCCCCTATATTTTCAAATGGCAATACAAACTCCAAGAAGAACCTGGAGTTACTCTTGGTACTGTTTCCAGAGAATTCTTAGTCAAGTGGTGGGATAAATTCAAAGTAGAACAGATATTGCACAATTTCAATACAGAATTTCCAGTCAATCAATCATCTGCCAATCCGGCTCAGGTCACCTCACTACCAACAACCTCAATCAGGCCTTCACTCCAGCAAAGCACAATCCGGCAGACAGCACCGGCCCAGTCAACTTCCCCAGTAATCCAGTCAGCCACTCCAGACGCCCAGTCAAGGCCCGTTTCAATATCAAAGAAGAGTGCCTCCTCCTCAAAATCTAAAGGAAAGGCTTCTTCTTCTAAAAAAGTCAGCAGAAATGAATTAAAGGAGTTAGCCGAACAAATCATGGCCCAACTCTCCAACCAATCAAGTAGTTCTGAAGATGAGGATTCTAGCTCAGCTCATTCCTCGCCTTCCTCCAGTCAATCAACAGCCCAGTCAAAACCCAAGTCACCGCCTAAAAGATGGGCCGATCATGAAGATTATTATCAAGACAGTCAAGACCCATTTTTGTGAGACAAACTACTATTCATGAACAGTGACTTTTTACTATTCACTTTCGGTGCAAAACACAGCTAATCGTGCTGCTTCCTGTTTTGTCACATAGTGAGTAATTGCACAGTAAAAGCATGATTCTTCAGTAAAAACAGTCAATCCCACAGTGAAAGCAGATTCCCTTTGTCGATTGCCAAGGCCTATATAAGGAGCCTCTCTCCTTCAGTTCAAGCATCGCTCATTTCAGACTTCACTTCAGTTTCTCTAAAGCCTTGAGCTCCCAAATAGTCAATCAATCTCCCCTCTCTTTGTAATAGTCAGTCATCTCATGTGCTGAGATTTCTGCCTTAGCTAGTCACCCAATTATCCAGTTCTTGGTTCATTCTCCAGTTTTTATGCATCATTAAATGGTTGTTTCTTAATCCAGTCAGAACATCTCATGTGCTGAGAATTCTGTCTTATTAAACTATGTATTAAACTATGTTTCTTAATCCAGACATAATGTTTACTTCCGCTGGTTTCTGGTATCAGAGCCTTAAGTGTTACGATTTATGTTAATCAAAACTTTCTCAAGAACCCCACGAGGCGGATTACCGCCCAGGCGTGGCAATTGAGATTGCTTATATGCTTTAAAGGTATATCGGAATAACAGCAAGACCTACCTTGGATTAAGTTCCATAGCACAGTAGCTCTCATGCTCCACGTACCTTTAAACTCTTATTAATCTATTTCTTCACTGTTATTCTATTTGTTCTATTTCTATATCTCAATCCCCAAGTGGCGGACTACCGCCTAGGAGAGGTCATTGAGATTGATCTATTTTTCTGCTTATATTGTGTTGTGATTGTGTTCTTGCTCACGTCTCTTAAGTTTGTCTATAACCCTATCTTTCCTGTCCCGCCTTTAGTCTTTGTTTTCTCCAACCAAACAGTAAGATACCAGGTCCAAACAGTAAGCCCCGGAGAGGCATGAGCGGATGCGGCATGAGCGAAGAAGAGAATTTCGGAGTTCTTCAGGCGCCCAGTCTTGATCGTGGTTGCAGTCAAGCTTAATATACTGGTCACTTACTCTTTCATCTCCCATTATGAGTCGATTATTTAGATCTTCCTCAGTCTCTTCTAGCTCGTCTAGATCCTTCCTCAACAGGATTCCAGATATAGTTAATGAAGAACAAATAGAATATCAGTCAAACGATAACATTGATATTAACGATTGGAATATTCCTAGAGTCCCTAGTAATGAAATTTACAAGAAAAAATGGTCACTTTCTTCTTTTAAAAGTGAACATCATATTAAAACGGTCGAGCAAGTTTATGCTCTTAGTAAAGATCATGAAACATGTCAACTTTTCAGTCCTGAATCCATTAAAAAACATAAAAAAGATGGTCACAACTTCCTCCATATTGGATTAGTCCAAATTGGTATATATATATATATATATATATATATATATATATATATATATATATATATATATATATATATATAGACAACATCACTTTTTCTAATTTGCTATGAGTGATTAAATAACCTCTAAAAAAATTCAACAAAATTGATTAATGTTCAGGTAGAACTAGAATAAATTAATAGAAAAATCGAATAAGTTCAAATTAAACCGTTTGTGTTCATAATAAATAAATCACAGTTATGAATATCTTAATATTAATCAATGTGGTTGAAAGTTTTCAAAAGTGATTTACCTTAAAGAACTAAAAGCTGAACGGTAAAGTTTGAAATAGATAAATTACATGTACGTGTGCGACAAGGAGCGGATTCAGCGCACCAATGTGTGATTGCACCAATAATGTGTAAGTCATTTATGCAACTATTTCTTCAACTCTATTAGTGTCTCTTACCGCCTCAATAGCTGAGTATTGTAGACACTGCTTTTTTATGGTCCTTCTTCTTACGATTTTTGTTGTTACTAATCATGCTGACATAATTGCTCCTCTTCAATTTACTTTAATTATAGTATTTTACAGCTTTATCTTCACTCTCTCATCGAATATTATAATTGTATGAATAGTTAGTGATTAAACAAATAATTAAAATTACATATTTGAGTGTCGGTTCACTTACACATCAATGAGTTAAATACTTTTTCGGGCGACAAATATATATCGTGCGACCAGCTTACGAAAATATATTGAAAAGAAAAAGCATGTAACTAATGCAGTAAGTCAACAATTTACATTAAATTATGGTGCCAAATTACCCGGTTCTCCCGAAAATTAACTCAGCTTTACACTTGGAGCACCCTTTCCCTCCTTTACCTTTTCTAGAATCCTTTTTTCCAATAAAAGGCACTTTTTTATCAATAAAAAGGACACATAAAAATATAGTAAAAGACAGAACTATCCACATCTAACTCAATAAATTGGCTTTAAAAAAGAAAATGAAAAGGGCAATAACAGTCAATTTAACAGAAATGTGCCAAAGCTGTTGTGCTGGTTTGAAACCCCCATCAAACACCTTGGCGGCTTTTGTTTTGACATTGACCCAAACTTTCTTCCAAATTTTGTGTTGTCTGTACATATATATAATTAGCTTCCAAATCTCGGAAACTAGTCAATCTGATATTTATATTCTGGGTTTCGCTGGAAACCCACAAGAGCAACAGCTGCTACTTCAATTTTGGGTATTTGTCTCTTTCAAAGTCTCGGCCTTTTCCCATTAAATTTTTCTTCTTTGGGTTCTTTCTCTTGGTTCTGGTTCTTTCTTTTCAGAATTTGAGGTTTCAGATCTGGTAAGAGGTTAGTCAATGCTCTCTGATTGCTGGAACTCATTTAACTGAGGTATGTCATGTTTGTGGGAAACAGAAAATGTTTTTGATCAGTTTAGAGCTGATAGAATTTTGGTGTTTACATACTTGGAACTGTTGTTGAGTCATATCACAAAACCCATAAGATGTGTCAATGTGGTTTCTGGATTATTTTGATTGCAAACTTGTGGTTGTTTTTGTTAATATTGTATAATCAGTTGGTTTCTGTGTAAAGTTTGAACTAGCTTAAGATTTGCTTCCTTTCTTGCTAATTCTTGTATACATTCATGATGGATTAGAAATACCACTAGATTTACAGTTAGTAGTATATCCTGTAAGCATTTTTTTTTCCTCCTATTATTTACATATGATATGTTTCTGCAAATCGCTTCTTTTTTTTTTTTTTTTTTTTTTTTTTCAATTACAACTTTCTGCAAATGTTATCTAAATAGTTTGATAAATAGAATTTTAAAGAAAGGTGTTTGATTATAATTTCTCTTAAAAGAATGGCGGTTGATTCGTTGATATGATTATCAAAAAGGAAAAGGAATGAATGGTGCTTTTAATGATTCATATTTTTTAGGTTCTCTTTGACTTATGCCATACAGTTTTGGTCATAAACTGAAGTGTCAATTTTTAGGTGCATATAGAGGAGCTCTGAGTCAAGAAGATGATATAGTCGTGGGGTTTTTCTGGGAAGAGTCTTCTGAGATAATGATTTCTATTCTGAAATGGAAAGGCTCATGGTCTATGATAGCAACAATTGCTTCTACTGTGGGATTGGTTTCACTAGTGTTGGCTTCAATAGTTCATCTATTCTTTTTTCCCTTAGTTCCTTCTTTCGAGTACTTTAGTCAAGCTCAGAACTCTTGTGTCCCAGTCAATGGTTCCGCAGAAGTAATTCCGGATCATCCTAGGGTAAATTTAGAACCTTCCATTAACTTGCAGAATCAGTTTCCAGCTGACTTGCACAAGGCAGTTGTTTTTCGTGGAGCACCGTGGAAGGCAGAGATTGGCCGGTGGCTTGCTGGTTGTGGCTCAATCACTAATGAGGTCAACATTGTGGAGGTAATAAGAACAACCTTTTACATGATGTAACATAATTTTTGTCTTCTGAAGGTAGATTTGCTCTTATAGAGTTGACTCATTTAAAGAATAAAAATTAAAATTTAGAAACATAGAGAAGTAGAACTTACAAGTTTGAATCTATAAGTAGGATTAGAACTAGGGGTGAATGGGTATCAAATCTGTGAAACCAGATGTTCTGAAAATCTTCTTATTATTAGTTGATTTTTATACGTCCTTGGAAATGTGTGAGGTAATTATCAAGTTTTCTTGGCAGAATATTCATGATAACTAACTGTTCTGGTGGCAGTTAATAGGTGGAAGTGGCTGCAAAAATGACTGCAGTGGTCAAGGAGTTTGTAATCGTGAACTGGGACAATGTCGGTGCTTTCATGGATATAGTGGTCAGTATAATTGTCTTCTTTTTTACTCTAATTAAGATAATACAAAACTTTAAATAATTGGGAGCAGAAGTGGGCTTTGATGCCCCATTAGTCTTCTCTTGAAAATAAATTATTATTCCATGCATAGGTGTGGGTTTATATTCCTTAATGTCAAAACTAGCTGAGTTTATACCAATGGTATCACTTGTAATTTTATAAATTCCCAACTAATAGTAGCTACTCGCCAATGTTTCTAGCTTCTCTGTGGTCATATTTCGTAACCATACCGGCACAGCAGGTAGCAAGCATAATGAGAAACTTCATTTTCATAATGATATGCTGAGTGCAGCAGTAGCAAGAAGTCTTAGTAATCAACTTGGTTTGCGTGGCTTAGAATCTATTAGGAAAGTTTAATATCTTTACTTGTGCTTTTCTGTTAAGATATTTTCTGATACCTTTACTTAAGTTGCTTTTTATTTACTAATGATCACTTTTGCCCCCTCTACCGAGTGTTTAGATATATAGATTTTGTATTCCGGACGCTAATAGTGTCATAGCCATTCCTGTTGTATGGCTGGAATTAATGGGTCTTACTTTATCACGACAGAACCTTTTGTCATTGAGAGTTACTACATACTATAAAGGGCATGGCTTTTTCGACTTTTTAAAAAAACATATATATGTTTTTTATTGCAGAAAATCAAATGAAGTAGCTATTGTTTAATGAAACATATACTCTACATAATGTGTCAATTTTACAGGGGAAGGATGCTCTGAGACACTGCAGCTAGAATGCAACTACCATGGATCACCAGATCTACCACATGGGAGATGGGTTGTCTCAATATGCTCGGCTCATTGTGACACCAAAAAAGCAATGTGCTTCTGTGGGGAAGGCACAAAATACCCAAATCGACCTGTGGCAGAGGCTTGTGGCTTTCAAGTGAAGTAAGTTCATCAGGTCCTAATTGGGATTCATCAACAATAAATACAGTGTTAAAAGTATGCAAATCTCTAACATCTGTCTTAGGCCACCTTCTGAACCTGGCGCACCTAAGCTGACTGACTGGGCAAAAGATGACCTGGATAATCTTCTTACAACAAATAGTAGCAAACCTGGATGGTGCAATGTCGATCCTGCTGAAGCATATGCTCTCAAGGTGCAATTTAAACAGGAATGTGATTGCAAATATGATTGTCTCTCGGGGCGGTTTTGTGAAGTGCCTGTGCTATGTACTTGCATTAATCAGTGCTCTGGCCATGGACATTGCCGTGGTGGATTTTGTCAGGTAAGAGTTGGTTCCTTTTCATGAATGTTTCCTTGTTATATGTTGTGAAGAGGAAAGATCCTGTCAACTATCATGCTTCACTTATTCATACTTGTTGAGGTTCTGCCATTTGAGGTGAAAGATGCCATCAGCATATTAAATCACAAGAATTCTTAGTTTCCAACTAATTATTTTTATTTTGGTATTGAGTAATTTGGTGAACCATCTTTTTGGGTACCATCTGCATCCCACCTGTGGCACCTAGCATTATTCTTTTGTGGAACGTCAAGGTTTTATCGGAGATTTAAGAATTTAATGGCTTAGCTAATAATTGACATAAACCATCACTATTCCATAAGGGAAATTTTTGAGTAAAGTTATATACTTTATTGCATCAATTTGTTCCTTCAACCGAAACCCTTTTACATAGATGAAATATATAGTTCATTACGAACCAGGTACTGTCATAATACTTTTGGCTTTATGCTAGTTTTGTAGTGTGATAAGTAAGTTCCTGTTTTATATAATGTACGTACCTTTACTGAAACCATATATTGATCTGTTTGTCTTTGTAACCAAGATTTAATTGGTAGAAAAATTGGTCAAATCGACTGTCTGAACTGACTTTATTTCCAGTGTAACAATGGCTGGTATGGAATCGATTGCAGTATTCCATCTGTGGTGTCTTCTATTCGAGAATGGCCTCAATGGCTTCGGCCTGCTCAGGTTGACATTCCCAGTAACTCACTACTGACGGGGAAAGTTGTCAACCTCAATGCTGTGGTGAAAAAGAAGAGGCCACTTATATATGTTTATGATTTACCCCCAGATTTCAACAGTCTACTTCTTGAGGTCAGG
Source organism: Potentilla sterilis (assembly GCA_963682095.1). Classification (NCBI taxonomy): domain Eukaryota; kingdom Viridiplantae; phylum Streptophyta; class Magnoliopsida; order Rosales; family Rosaceae; genus Potentilla; species Potentilla sterilis. The sequence goes on from OY821754.1 coordinate 45,412,406, forward strand.
ATTAGCTTCAGTTGGGATTATGTAACTAATTCTATGAGAAAGTTTCTTAATTTCTCACTTGATTGTTGTAGGGACGTCACTTTAAGTTTGAGTGTGTAAACAGAATATATGATGACCTAAATTCCACAGTGTGGACGGATATGCTCTATGGCTCCCAGGTATTATTTGAACCGAAAGTGGTAGTTTACGTCTACAAAAGAAATTTCTGGTAGTCATCTTGTTAAACTGGAATATGCGTAGAATTATTTATATGGCTTGTTACTTCTTTGCAGATGGCACTCTATGAAAGTATGTTGGCTAGTCCATATCGTACATTAAATGGTGAAGAAGCAGATTTCTTCTTTGTTCCTGTTCTTGATTCATGCATCATAACACGGGCTGATGATGCTCCTCACTTCAGTATGCAGGTATGCTTAGTGACTGTTAAAATGTGAAAAATTGCATTTTTACATTTTTTTTTTTTTTTTTGTCAATTCACTGTCCTTTCCAATGGGCTCAGTTGAGTTATGTACTTGGTGTTTGGAACGCATAGGAACACAAGGGCTTGAGGAGCTCTCTCACTCTGGAATATTATAGGAAGGCTTATGATCACATTATTGAACAGTACCCATTCTGGAACCGCTCATCTGGAAGAGACCATACTTGGGTAATGTAAATGAGAGAATTACTTAAAAGACCAGATTGCCAAAAATGGAATAAATTGAGAGTTCCTTGTCTTTTCCTAGTTAGATCTCTTTATTAAAGTATATCTGCTAATGATTTGCACCTCTATATCCGAAGGCAGTTTTTTTCATGGGATGAAGGTGCTTGCTATGCTCCAAAAGAGATATGGAATAGCATGATGTTGGTTCACTGGGGTAATACAAACTCGAAACATAAGCACTCAACAACAGCCTATTGGGGTGACAACTGGAATGACATTTCTTCTGATAGGAGGGGCAACCATCCCTGCTTTGATCCTGATAAAGATCTAGTGCTTCCTGCTTGGAAAACCCCTGATGTCAACTCTTTAAGCTCAAAACTTTGGGCCAGGTAGACATCCGATTGAGAGTATTCAACAATATTTTTTTTGTTCTGTTTTGTGTTATTGTTTCTTTAGTTAATATGACCTAGTCCACAGAACAAAATGGAACTGTTCATTATTTTCTTTTCAGGCCCCATGAGATGAGGAAAACCCTGTTTTACTTCAATGGAAATCTGGGACCAGCTTACCCAAAAGGAAGACCTGAAACTACGTAAGTTAACCCCATAGTTTCTGAAATACTATTTGCGGTGGATTTCTTATTATTTATATATGAATTACTTTTTTTCTTGCAGCAAGAATGTACCAAGTACCATGTACCTTCCATTCCTTCGATTCCCGTTTTCTGTATTAGTTTAAAATTAAAATAAAATTAAAAAAAATCAGTTTCCTGGGCAGCTACTGAAACAGATATATGTATTGCACAATATACGTCTGATCTGACATATCGTTTTCTTAATTTATGTAGCTACAGCATGGGTATTAGACAAAAATTAGCAGAAGAATTTGGGTCAAGCCCTAACAAGGAAGGGAAACTTGGAAAACAACACGCAGAAGATGTGATTGTTACTCCACTACGGTCTGAAAATTATCATGAGGATATAGCCAGTTCTATTTTCTGCGGGGTATTTCCGGGTGATGGTTGGAGTGGTCGTATGGAAGACAGTATTTTGCAAGGATGCATTCCTGTTGTCATTCAGGTAGGGTGATAGTATATCTTCTTTCTTCACTATCTTATTAGAGCCTTTAGGACAAATGTTTCAATTGCAAGATGCTTGCCAACCAGTCACCGTTCTAATCTAGTTGTGAGATTGAATAAGCAATATTTTTCTTTTTAAGTTCTCAAAGTTACAAAGGTAGTTGAGCTTCCCTCAATTTATTTCATTCAATGGGATGCTTCCAGACCATGACAATTGAATTACTTTACTCATGTTTGCTCTACTTTGTCTGTCTAGGATGGGATTTTCTTGCCTTATGAAAATGTTCTCAACTATGAGAGTTTTGCTGTTCGGATACGGGAAGATGAAATTCCAAACCTCATAAATATTCTTCGGGTAATTTTTTTATTTTTTTTTAATAATTTTTTTATGACTTGTAAGTAGAAGTTTCTGATAGGAATTTGGAAGCACTTAGTTGACTGATTTTTGGAATTGTAATTCCTGTAGGCATTTAATGAGACAGAAATAAAGTTCATGCTAGGAAATGTGCAGAAAATCTGGCGAAGGTTTTTGTATCGTGATTCTATTATGCTCGAAGCCGAGAGGCAAAAAACTGGTTTTGGCCATATGGATGATTGGGCTGTTCAGTTCTCACAATTGATTGAAGACGATGTCTTTCAAACACTCGTGCAGGTAAATATCTTCCTGTTACACAGATGTTTCATCTTCAATTTTATTTCCATTTTTCACTTCATTATTTGTTAAGCAGTGCTGGATTGGATGAAAAAAGTAATGCATGTTTGCATTTATGTGTACATGATGATCAACAGAAGCATGAATTCATACAAAAGGTCCAGCATGAATCGGTTAACACTTCTTTTGGTTGAAAAAAAAGCAGAAACACATGCTTTTGCTTATGGAATACAAAATTGAAAGAAAGATGTAATTGTCATAAGAGTGTAAGACACATTGGTGGTTGAGGAGATTAGGCTATGTGATTATATGTCTGGGCCTTAAGGTAGCTGAAGAAAAAAGATTCTGGCAATAAGTTTAGCAAGGAAGCCTTGTTAAGAAAGCCTAATTTAAAAGTAGGATATAAAATTTGAAATATAGTCTGCCTGCTATCAAAGTTAAATATGTGACGATGATCGAAATTGAGCATACAGGCCATATATAAACTACAGGAACAAATTTTGTTTTATGTGGTCATAAGAAGAGTTGAACTGTGTACATGAGATGATGAGATGTAAACCTGCTTATCACTTACTCATTTTCGTTCATCTTAATCAGGTTCTGCATTACAAGCTACATAATGACCCTTGGAGGCAACAAGTTCGTGTAAAAAAGGAGTTTGGTTTACCTGTAGAGTGTTTGATTAACAGGAATTGAACAAATGTACTTTACTTTTAAACTTAGGGTGAAGATATAGCGGCATCAGAAAGGCCACCATGTAACAGAAAGCAAAGCTTACGAACGGTTAATGTTGAAACGAGAACCTCGCCAGTCACCTCATTGCAACATCCAATTTTGTTTGGATATGAAAGTGTATACGACACCTCTGCCAATTTTGTAAACCATAGCTATGAACTAAAGGCTTGGAGTTTTTGTTCAAATCAAATGATGACCTCTTTTTTTTTTCATTAATTAATTGATTATTCTTATTTACTGTTAACAGTGAGTGTGACTTAACTAGCAAGACTCCTAACGTAATTCCTCGAAAGCTACTAAGATAGCTTATTCTTATGTATCAGCAGAGCGCTAGAGCAAACATTTTATGCATACCATCTTAGTATTGTGCATAGCATGTGAAAATTGCTGATAGAAACCCAAATTAATGAAAGGCGTTTCATGTTTAAATGTTTAATCGTTTATTGCAAGATGTTTTGTTTTCTATTGTACCATTGGTTCTTCATTAATTTGCAAAGGTTTTGTGTTTAGTCTGAAAAATATGGAAGGCATAATGGATCATTTGGCGAGCAAGAAACAGTTCACCGTTGAGGACTTGAGGAGATGAAGCTATCTGGGCTGGTTTTCTCCACGCCTTTTAAGTCTCTGATCGGATTGCTCTGACTCGTTACTAGCGATCCTGGCTTTAGAAAGGACAACAACGCTGCGCTGAGCCAGGAAGGAGTTGTTTAAAAGTGCTCTGATAAAAGCCGCTTATGTGTGGACTTGGACTTGCATCATGAATGAGGTTCTATGCTGTTGTTGCCTTTGGCAAACAAGATGCAGATGATTGGTTTATATGCACAAACTGAGCTTGGCTATGGCTCCTGTTCGTGGCGGAATTAGTATCCGGCGAACGGTCAACACGTGGAGTAGCGGACGTCAATCTCAGTCCTGTTGTGATGTGTGTGAGCGTGCCAGTACCTTTGAGTTAGGTACAACTTTGATGCGGACGACCTCTGGCGAGCGTACTTCTCTGGCTAGCGTGTCTGTCTGCTCCAAATTCCTGACTTCTTGATCAAACGACTGTTACGCGGGCGTTGACAAGGCCGGCGTAAGAGGCTCGAACAAGACTTAATAAGAGTATATTAGGATTTTTCTCTCAACCTATGGCAGATCGAGTAATCTTACTTTGATCCTGAGACGCAAAGCAGAGCAATAATTCAAGACCGCGGGAAACGATCATTTTCCAACCTATGGCAGATTGAATAGTTTGTCTTCCAACCTATTGCAGATTGAGTGAAGATTTGTTACCGGAGTAACGACTCGATTGGCTACGGCGTAGTGACTGACACTGGGTGCTTTAGCGAACGCGAACACGAGACCAGCGAGCGACTCTGTACGTATGGCGGCGAGGTGCGGCATACGTATGGTGGCAAGTTGCGGCTACAATGTGCGGATATGCTGGAAGCGATAGGTCTCAGCGACTCTCGACACGAATGCAAGGCACACTTCGACAACCGTGCAAGGATACAGCGACCAGTGGCGGGCGTAAGGTTGCAGCGAGGTTGGATGGTGGTTGTTTGCAGTTTGTGGAGGCTGTGCGCGTAAGATGCTCCGGAGAGGCTTTGCAAGGATTGCGATAAGCAAAAGCTTGTGTGTTTGTTTGATTGATCGGGGATCCTTTTTACGTTGTCCAAGAGCTCTTTATATAGAGGATGTCAAACCCTAATACTTGCGTATCAAGTAGCATAATAGATTTGGAGATCGATCAGGATTCAATTACCATAAACCAACTCATTTTCGGATTCCTAAAGGAACCCGAAATCCTTTTCTAGAAGGAAAAGATTAAATATATATCAGATTATCCTTTACTGGAAAACCTCACGGACCTCGATCCATAGTCTCGGACAAATGTCAGTTTCGACCCAAACAGCTCCAATGTTGGAGGACTTGTGACGACCGCAACTTTGATCTGGAGACTGATGAGTTCATCATCCATAGTCCTACACTGACCTTAAGAAAATGGTGGCCTGGTAAAGTGGGAAAGGTCAATACATGCTGTTGTTTCTGCTCGGCTTATTACTGATGGCAAAGTTTATGGAGTACATGATTTCCTAATCTTCCGGTTGTAACAGTTGGTGATATTGGCATGAAATAGTTTGTCCCAAAAACTAATACCATAACTTTCTGAGCTCTTGAGGTGGTTAATATCCGTGACCTTTGTGAGAAGAAAAACGAATCCTCAGTTTTATTTAAGATTTACTTATCATTGTTTTGTGAAGGCATGAGACAGAGAGTATTATATTGATCCTATAACTTTGCTTTGTCACTCTCTTTTACAAGTGGGCAACCGGTGAACAACAGATCTACAAAAGCCACAACAGAAATCAGAAAGCTATATCACATGAAATAAGATAGCTGCAGAAACCACACTAATTTTGTCTGTAATTTTAGACTATGGCTGTGTTTTAATCTTAGCACAATATAACAAAGGGTGTAGTTTGTGAAATCTACAGAACAGATGCCCATTAACCTTGCTCTGAAAGTTTATTCCTTTTCTACCTAACATATGCCATCCCAGTGTCAGGATATATCTCCGATTGTAAAGACACTCTCATTGATAGGTAATAACATCTTTCGATCGACACATTTCTGCTAAACAGAAAACACAATGTACCAACAAGTGGTTTGAGTACTTCCATTTCCTTGTTGATGAAAGTAGCATTTTCAAGTTTTTCATGTACTTGTTCTCGAGTACTTGATGGTTCCGCAGTATCTTCTTCAGCAACAAAAGAGGTTGTAATTCAGCCAAGTGGAAAAATAGCTATTTTTGATACTTTGATTAAAAACAGAAATAGAAACTCCCACAGGTGCAAGCTCCACTGGACCTATAAAAGTCATGAATTATTATAATTAATCAAATCTATGTCCATAGGATACAATGCTCCAGAGTTTAGTAAGAGCTAAATTCTTGATAACTCTGATTTACGAAAAAGGAAAGTGTATCAGCATCTTTTTTTTTTTAAAGAGAAATTTCATTCATAACCAAACTCATGTCAATATGGTCATTACATATCCACTCGCTATCACCTATCTTTCAGGATAGTACAAACCTTCATGGTGTAAAACACCAATATGATACGTCACTACCAGAAAAAGGCTTTTCGCGACGAAATTAAAAAAAAACGGCTGACGAATTAAAATTTTTGTCGGTAATTCCAACGAATAGCCGACGATTTTATTTTTCGTCGGTGGAAAAACAAAATCGTCGGCCATAGTTTAACCATAGCCGACGATACTGTTTTTTCGTTGGTATAAACAAAAAACGTCGGCTAGATTCATATTTCAGTCGACGATTTGGATTTTCGTCGGCCTTTCTCTGAAACATTAGCCGACGAAAACTTTTGAAATTTTGGCCGACGAAATTGACATACAAAATTGTCGGCCATAATTTAACCATAGCCGACGATAATGTTTTTTCGTTGGTATAAACAAAAAACGTCGGCTATATTCATATTTCAGTCGACGTTTTGGATTTTCGTCGGCCTTTCTCTGAAACATTAGCCGACGAAAACTTTTCTAATTTTGGCCGACGAAATTGACATTTTCGTCGGCTATAAGTCTATATATTTTCAGATCTATCACTAACGATAAACCATTGCTTCATCCTTCAAACAGAAAAAAGTCGTGAAATAAGATATGACCAAAATGATAAAATACGTTTACAGTTGAAAAATGACAAGATTCCGATTAAATCTGAGTGTCGAAAGATACGGTCAAAGGTTTTATTCCTTCGTTTCCCTAATGGTAGCGTTACCTTCGGTAAATATTTTGAGGAAAATTTTTATACGGTTAGTTGCATCTCATCGATTTGAAACTATTATCTGTTGAAGGTCAGGCAAAAAAACGTCATTTAGACAGTCCAATTACCATTTCTAAGCGTTTAGAGGTTTGACTTACCCGGTTGACCATTCCGATCGAGCCTTTAACGTTGTCAGCTGAAGTTGGATTTTTTTCCATACATGTATTTAATCTTAACGGTGATATCTGACGGTTGGAATAGATTTTCTAAACTTTTAGATTCAAAATCAGAACATATGCACTAATGTTCCTTAACTTGTTTACTAAGTGTTTAAGTGAATGTATAGTTTCAAATAGTTACTATACGTAGACTCTTCAAATGCAAAAATGTTGTGAAATAAGATATGACTGAAATAATGAAATATCTCTACGGTTGAAAAATGACAAAGTTCTGATAAAATCTGTGTGCCGAATGTTGTGGTTAACTGTTTTTTACTTTCGTTTTCCTATGGGTAGCCTGACGTTCGTTAAATCAATTTTGTAAAATTTTTATATGATTAGTTGCGTCTCATTGATTTGAAACTATTATCTGTTGAAGGTGAGGCCAGAAACCGTCGTTTAACTAGACTAATTTTCGTTTTTAAGCGTTTAGAGGTTTGACTTAGTGGTTTGACCTATTGTTTAGCCGACGAAAATTATATTTCGTCGGCTAAACTCTTGCGATCCGCGCCTTTTTATTGTCCGCCGTTGGATGGCTCAGATCCGACGGCTGTTGATCTTCCAAAGTATAGCCGACGACATTCAAAGAATAGCCGACGAAATCTTGTAAATCGTCGGCTATTCTCTTTGCTATCCGCGTCTTTTTATTGTCCGCCGTTGGATGCTCAGATCTGACGGCTGTTGATCTTCCAAAGTATAGCCGACGACATTCAAAGAATAACTGACGAAATCTTGTAAATCGTCGGCTATTCTCTCTGCGATCCGCGCCTTTTTATTGTCCGCCGTTGGATGACTCAGATCCGACAGCTGTTGATCTTCCAAAGTATAGCCGACGACATTCAAAGAATAGCCGACGAAATCTTTTAAATCGTCGGCTATTCTCTCTGCTATAAAAGCTGAAAGTCGCAGTCAGCCCGACTTTTTCTCTCCTCCTCCTCCTTCCCCTCCTCCTCCGCTAGGTAATTTTTTTTTTTGTAATTTATTTTAATTGTATAATTTAGGTATATAATTTAGATATTTAAGTGTGTGTTAAATTGTTATATATATTAGTTATATATATATAAATTGTTAGATTAATTATATATATAAATTTGTAATTTAATTATATAAATTGTTATATATTTGTTAATATATACACATATTTGTGTATATATATATATATGTGTTAATGTATATTTTAATTGTTATATATAAATTGTTAAATTAATTATATATATAAATTGGTAGCCTAATTATATAAATGGTTATATTTATGTTAATACATAAATGGTTATTTGTATGTATATATATGTTAATGATGAAATATAGTTATATTTGTATATAAATGGTTATATTTATGTTAATGGTTAGTATTATTTAAAATTAGTTAAATTATAAATATTGTTGTAGGAAGGTTATTTCCGTAACTTCTTGACCTAATTAGACTAGTATAGTTGATTCTGTATTAGATAAGGAATCCCTGATTTATCGGGATACTCATTGTAATGCCTATATAAAGGCCTCTCTATCAATCAATGAATACACAGTTCTCCCTATTATCAGCACGTGACCTCCCTGAGCCCTAGAAAAACCCTAATAACTTTTTCCTCCTCCTCCATCCCTTCCATCGGCCGCACCTCCCTCCTCGGGACCCGTGCGACCTCGGTCTCTCCTAGGCCACAGCCCTTGCCCGGCCGCCTGCAAACTAGCCCGCGCGCTCGCAAGCCAGTTCGTTCGCCAGCCTACTTGCTCGCCAAGCCCGCTCGCCAATCCGCTCATTCGCCAGCCTGCTCGCTCGCCCGCCAACTCGCCCATTCGCGTGGCTGCTTGCACGTTCGCTCGCCATCAACTTTTCAAGATAGCTCCTCCAGATTACTCGCGTAGGAAGAGGCTCGAGAACCAAACAAGAGTCGAAGAACAAGCTTTACGCTCTCGTTCCTTTAATCAAAAGGTAAAAATTTTATAAAAGTTCCTGTTTTTCTACTCCGATTCCGGCCATTCTTATATCGCCGATGAGACCTAGAATGGGAATTTCATCACCCCTACGTTCGCAGTTTTAAGTGATGGTCCTGGGGGAATCACGTTGAAAGGGAAATTAAAAAAAAAAAAAAAGATGCTTATGTGGATGTCTGAGTACGCCACTGTTTGAAGGTACGGTATGAAACCGCCAGTTTATGCATCAAAAGAAAAAAATTTCGCATCGAAACTAGTTTTCATGTGACCGAATATATCCCTTCTAATTTCAATTTATACTTGATAGTATCTGCTTAAAGCGATAGTAATCCGACGTTTTATTCTCTTGTAGATGTCGTCGTCGTCACCGTCACGCCCTGATTTTGAGATCTTGGATCTTCAAGGCAAAGACTACCATCGATGGGTTTCCGATGTTGAAATTGCTTTCTAAAGCAAAGGCTTTCCAGCACTTCTGACTGATGCAGCCGCCACCACCCCTTTTGGGGACCATGCCAAGGCTCAGGCCCTCATGTATTTGAGGCGCCATATCCACCCGACTCTGAAGCGACAATATTTATAGGTAAAAGATCCCAAAATTTTATGGGACATGCTCCAGCAGCGATTTAACAATGTCCATGACATGCTTCTTTCAGAGCTCACCCTTAAATGGGAACAAATCCGTTTCTCGGATTATGACAAAGTAGACAAATACAATCAGGATATGATTAGTCTACAAGCGGATCTTGGCACGGTTGGCGTCATCAAAACTGATACAGATCTTCTGGAGAAGACACTTAACACATTCCCCATGGCCTACGATGTCCTCAGACATCAGTATAAGATCTCAGTTGATGAAGGCAGAATCAGATCATTCGCTGACCTTATGGCAATATTGACTAAAAAATAACGCCATTCTGAGATTAGGCTCAATAGTAGCCAGAGACCTATTGGTACAAAGCCAATTCCAACACCACAGGCTCATTATGGGAAGGCTTCAAAGCAGAAAAATAAAGGCCGCCATACCCCGTACAATCAGGTACGTGGAAGAAATCAGAATGCTGGAAATAATGTGACACGACGCTCCAACACTTGGAGGCGAGAAGGTGGCGAATACGCACCACCTTCAGGGGGAGGCCGGACTGGCCACAGACCCCGTCTAGGTCCAGTACCAAACCCTCCTAGACCTCATAGCAATAACCGGAATGCTCAATTTGCTCCGTGCTACAAGTGTGGTTCCTCCAAACACTACCATCACGATTGTCGAGCTAGTAAGGAGATGTTAAATGCCTACAAGAAATACAAGAAGTTTCTGTCCGCAGAAAGCAATTATGCTGAGGACGAGATGATTGAAGCAAATTATGCTCATCATGTGGATTCTCCAAAAGCGCAACCACAAACTCTTGATGTCCCGGATTTTGACTAGCCTATGGCTTTTCTAGTTTATCAAGTATTGTAATGGTATTCGCCATTGTAATGACATTCGCCATTATAATGGCACTCGCCATGTTTTTATGACTCTAGTTAGTCTGTTTATTTTAGAATTAGAAGTTGATGTATTCAAGTTGGCACTTAATAAAATTTCTCTGTTTTCCCATATTGTGAGAAATTTTATGTTTTTATGCAATCAGGTTCGTGTATTAACAACTCACGTGGTTCTTGTGACGTCACATAGGCTCTATATTTTGGACTTATAATCCCACCTACGCTCAATCCCTTAATAAAAAAAAAGGGGTGGCGAACGGGCCGCCATCGGCTCATTAAGGTGAAGTAGGCTCGGCATCCGCCACACTCTAGTGCCACGACACCATGTGTCTTTGACATCCACAGCTTCGGCTAGTGTGCAGCCCGAGAGGTGTTTTCACACCGATCCTAGGAGGCTAGACCTCATTTTATTCCAGTTACCAAAGGTGTTCAACACCACAATGTGCGAAACCTCGGTTTCGTTTTGGTTTCTGATGATGATTGCTTGGTTATGTAACATTCAACCTTGCACTTTCCGACTTTAGTCGACGTTATAATGTCCAAATGCCATGTGATACACTCGATGGGATTCTCATCACCTTTCTTTCTCTATCCTACGGCGTAGTGATTAGACTGTGTCCTGCAAGAAACTAACCCAAGTTTTCGTCTCTTTGTAGATGTCTCGCGGTGAAGTTGAGTGTCTAGCTGATAGTGGAACTACCCACACTATTCTAAGGAATAGGCAGTTGTTTAGGGATTTAATACCGTATCGCTCATCTATGACAACATTGATAGGTACCTCGCCGGTTGTCAAAGGGCGAGGATCCGCTGAATTTATGTTACCAAATGGTACTGTTATCAATGTCATTGATGCTTTCTATGCGCCGAGAACAAATCGAACCCTGCTGAGTTTTAAGGATATCTGTGCCAACGGTTATCACTTGGATACCTATGCTGAGAATGGTGAAGAATACTTATGCATTACTTCTCAAGAACACGGCCGCCGCCGTATCTTAGAGAAGATGTCGTGCATTGAAGACAATGGTTTATATCTCACTACAGCCCGTGTCTTCGAATCATATGCTGTCACTGACAATTTTTGTAACACTAATGATTATAAGCTTTGGCATGCTCGACTAGTGCCAATTACGCCTCATTTGCGTATCAAAATGGGTCCACAACGACGTTTAGGCATCTATGTTGGCTATGATTCGCCAACGATAATCCGCTACTTAAAACCAACCACCGGTGATCTATTTACTGCGCGATTCGCAGATTGTCACTTTGAAGAGACACACTTCCCGCCGTTAGGGGGAGATAGGAATGCACTCATTCCGAATGAACGTCAGGAATTGACATGGTGTGCCCCCAATGATTTGTCTCTTCATGATCCTCGCACTGCTCAAAGTGAGCTTGAAGTGCAACGCATTATCGATCTTCAGAAAGTCGCGGAATCGATACCCGACGCTTTCACTAATATTGCGAAAGTGACAAGATCACACGTACCTGTTGCAAACGTACCGGCAAGGTTGGAGGTCCCAAATTACAGGACCGGCTTAGCCGCCCTAAGACCTAGTGTCGTCGGCATATCCTCAAGTGAGGGTGACGCCGGCGACGGGGCCATCGTACGCCGTGGCGTCGCTGTTGTTGAATCGGATCGCAACGGTGCCCTGATGGACTTTGAAGGGGCAGCAGCTTCGGCCTCGGCTCCCACCAGAAAGAGGGGGAGACCGAAGAATTCTCGAGATAAAAACCCTCGAAAGAAGCGAGCAAAGGCACAAAATCCGCTCATCATTGACGATGCGAATCCTTCGCATGAGATTGTCTCTGACTATAGTTATGTCCATGAGTCAACTGAATCTTTTCTGTGGGATGACACAGAACCAATGTTGACTCCAGAGAACAAAGAAATCTCGCTCAGTTTGAATAACGCGTGTCTCTTAGTGGATAGAGCCTCCACACACGTCGATGATATATATGCTTATTCCGTCGCACAAGAGATCATCCATGACGACGAAGTTGAACCAAGCTCAGTGACTGAATGTCAACAAAGAGTAGATTGGCCGAAGTGGAAAGAAGCAATACAGGCAGAACTTGACTCATTAGACAAAAGGCAAGTCTTTGGATCTGTTGAATTGATCCCTAAAGGCGTTAAACCTGTCGGACATAAGTGGGTTTTTGTTCGTAAGCGCAATGAGAAGCATGAGATCTTGCGATATAAGGCAAGACTTGTGGCGCAAGGCTTCTCGCAGCGTCCTGGTATTGACTACGAGGAGACGTATTCTCCCGTAATGGACATCATTACTTTCTGCTACTTGATCAGTTTAGTAGTGTCCGAAAAACTGAGTATGCAACTGATGGATGTAGTTACAGCGTATCTATATGGGGATCTAGATACCGATATCTACATGAGAGTTCCTGAAGGAATTCATGTGCCCGAATCAAAAGACTCTAAACCACGGAGTGCTTATGCAGTTAAGCTGCAACGTTCACTGTATGGACTTAAACAATCCGGAAGGATGTGGTACAATCGCCTACGTGAATACTTGATTCGGAGGAGTTATAAGAACGATGAGTTATGCCCATGCGTGTTCATTAGAAAGACCGCCTCTGGATTTGCTATTGTAGCTGTCTATGTTGCTGACATGAATGTCATCGGTACTTCAAGTGAGATTGAAGAGACAGTTTCATTCTTGAAATCTGAGTTCGAGATGAAGGATCTTGGGAAGACTAAGTTCTGTTTAGGACTTGAGTTAGAGCATAGAACCAAGGGTATTCTAGTTCACCAGTCTGCTTATACGCAGAAGATGCTCAGGCGTTTCAACATGGATACATGTACGCCGTTTTCTACTCTCATGATCGTTCGTAGTCTAGATGTAAACAAGGATCCATTCCGTTCCAAAGAGGATGAAGAAGAGATTCTTGGTGCTGAGTACCCATACTTGAGTGCGATTGGGGCACTTTTGTATTTGGCACAATGCACTAGACCAGACATTGCTTTCGCTGTGAACTTACTGGCTAGATTTAGCTCAGCGCCTATGCATCGTCATTGGAACGATATCAAGCATTTGTTTCGTTATTTGAAAGGTTCCATTGACTTGGGACTGTTCTATCCTTTCAGCACAAAGAGAGAAGATTCCGCCAATCACCCTCCTCACACCAACGTTTCCGGCTGCCTCGACAGTACCATCGTACGTTGTGGTACTGCCACTGGCGCTAGTAACGTGGCGGATGATGATGGCGAAGCGTCCGGCCATTCAAATGTGTCCTTCTCTGAACATCTCCCTTACTCAAAGACTCCCAACAACGTGTTAGTTGGTTTTGCAGATGCTGGGTATCTCTCTGATCCACATCGTGCTCGTTCCCAAACTGGTTATGTTTTTACCATGAGAAATACAGCGATATCCTGGAGATCAACCAAGCAAACTTTGGTTGCTACTTCATCGAATCACGCATAGATCATTGCCCTCCATGAGGCTGTTAGAGAATGTGTCTGGCTAAGATCAGTTATTCGCCACATTCGTGATTCGTGTGGACTAATGTCTACCACCGATAAACCTACGTGTATCTATGAAGATAATGCTGCCTGCATTGAGCAGATGAAGTTGGGTTTTATCAAAGGTGATAACACTAAGTATATATCACCCAAGTTCTTTTACAATGTGCAACAACAGGAATTCCTGAACATCCAAGTTAATCAAGTGAGTTCAGATGCGAATGTTGCAGATTTGTTTACCAAGTCTTTGGGAAAATCTATGCATGTGAAACATGTGAAGAGCCTAGGCATGCGCCATATATCAGAGCTCTAAAGTTTGTTAGACATCAGGGGGAGTCTACATCACATGTTATTCGCAAGTGTAGTGTTGGTGTGTTCTGCTCTTTTTCCTTCGTCCATGCATTTTATTTTTACCCAAGAGGTTTTTGTTTTGCTGGCAAGGTTTTAGTGAGGCAACATGGTAAGCACCATGAAGACATTAGGCACTCGCCACAAGAGAGAGTGTTGTAGGAAAGTTATTTCCGTAACTTCCTGGATGTGTCTTGACCTAATTAGACTAGTATAGTTAATTCTGTATTAGATAAGGAATCCCTGATTTATCGGGATACTCATTGTAATGCTTATATAAAGGCCTCTCTATCAATCAATGAATACACAGTTCTCCCTATTATAACTTCTCCTTGAACAAATATTAATTTGTTAGTATGTTTTAAAATATGTTAGTATTATTGGTTATTATATTAATTAGAATTTGTTATCTAATGTAATATAATTTAATATTAATTAATGTATTAATTTATTTGTTTCTAGATGGCCGATACATTTAGACAGCTATTCGGAGGCCGTCGTTCCAGATCTAGGGGTTCTGGAAGTTCTGGCGGATCCGGAGACTCCGAGAGGACCCCTGGCCAGCCTGAGAGGACCACCAGCCAGGCTCAGAGGATCGATTCATCCCAGCCGCGGAGGAGTGTGAGCAACCGGCACCAGACCCTTTTATCAGCGGGGCGACCGTTGAGCAGTTCATGCCACCCTCTCAGGCCAGATCCTCCGAGATGTAGTACGCAGCTATTTCAGGACGACATAGCTCCAGACGTTCATCAGGTCCGTATGCCTGAGGTTCATCGGGAGCCGATGACGAATCCTGCACCGTCTGCTGCTGACTCTACTGAGGGGCTTACTCTCCCTAACCAGCTATACCTGCCATACAACATTCCTGCCATACCCGAGGTCGAAGAGCGTGGTGTGCCCATATGGCCTGCTAGGCCTCAGTACGTGAGTGTTGCGGAGGCATACCATTATGAGCCATTTGAGAGACCTGAGCTCTTGATTTCGGCGAGATTAAAAAGAAAGTCGACAGAAGGGTTATCGAGTTCAGGTAACATTTGATTTTATTAATTAAATGTTTTATTAAAATTAACGCACTAATATTTAATTTTATTAACCAATCGTCGTTTATGTGATAGGGACCGCCGCTAGCAGTTCAAGCAGGAATACGAGAGGTGTCATATGTTTTGATACGCTCAGGAAAATTGTTGAGACCAGCGGGAGGATCCAGATCAACGAACCCCCTAATCAGGATGTTAAGGGGAAAAAACGCCACGATTACGCGGGTTGCGTGGGAGCACTAATTAGGGATAGAGTCCCTATGTTGTGGACACGGTGGGTTGATGTGCCGGAAGAGATCAAGAGGGAGGTCAACAACGCGGCGTCGGTGAGTAATTTAAAAAATTTAATTTCTTTATCGTAATATTTAATAATTTTCGGTATTGTTATAATTTTAAAACTAATAAAATATTATCTTTCAGGTATACTTCGAGATTGCCGAACACAAGCAGGCTTGGGCGTACGCGATGCAGAACTCGAGGTACGTTGGAAATTCCTCATCTTATAATTTGAAATATTTTATGATATTAATAATATTTCTAATGCACTTTTGTTTTTTCCGTAGGTTCAAAGAGTGGAAGAACGAGCTCCGTACCCACTTTACCGAATACGACAAATATGGTCGTATGGGTACTCCAAGAGAGTTCATGTTCAGGGAGTACGAGTGGCGTTGGTTGAAGACAGTAGACTTCAACAACCCAGTTATGCAGGTAAATACTAAACTTAACTATAAATGTTTATTTTGTTAATATTTTAATTATTAGTTTAACTATTTTATAATTATTACACTAATATTTTTTTATGCATTTTTCTAATATTTTATTATTTGTTTGAAGGAACGGTCTCGAATAAACTCTGCGAACCGCCGCCGTAACACAACCCCCCATCATGGTGGTTCTAGGCCATTTTCACAATATCAGGAGGAGGCGCTTAGAGATCTTCCTTTAAGCAACTCGTACGTAGAGACGTTCAAGAAGGCTTATCCATTAGCGACAGAAGAGCTTGTAAGTCGTTGATTACGATTTAAAAATTTTAATTATTAATTTTACTTAATTATATATTTGTTAGAATATTAATTATTATTTTTTTCCCGTTCAATTAGGAGAGGGTGAACCGGGCCGAAGAAGAAGTGTTGCAGGCAGTAGTTCGGGAGACACAACCGAACATTTCCGAGGAAGATCTGCAAGAAGCCCTGAGCCAGGTCGACCGATCGAATGTCCAAACTGCAGTGAGGATATTCGACACAGCCTTCCCAAAACGGTCAAAGGACTACTACTGCCGGGGTTTGGGAAGTTCTGGAATAGAGGTCCTGAAGACCACTAAGGGAGCTCAAAAGAGGGGAGGTGGGGACACCCAACAGATGAAGGGGGAAATGCAGAGATTGGCAGAAGAAAATGCAAGATTGGCGGCCTAGTTCCAGAGATCACAGGAGCAACAATGCAGAACACAGCAGTATCAAATGGAAATGGAGCGTTGGCATACTGAATGCGAGAGAATTCGGCGACAGAACTACGCCGGCCAACAAAACTGGTGGTATGCTATGTTCGCAGCACAACAAAAGGCCTTGAACCCCCGCCCCTGTTTGAGCCGTTAGATGAACCTCGAATGCCGAGAGCTCCCGAGTTCATTCAGCAGGATGACGAGCATGATGTACAGCAGGATGGTGGCCAGGATGGAACAAATTAAATAATTAATGAAAAACGTGTTTCTTGTTGGATTGTCATTGTGAATATATTGCAGGTTGCTTGGAATGGTAATTTAGAAATTAATTTAATTTTTTTTCCCCAAAATGTAAGAACAGCCGACGATATTGACATTATTTCGTCGGCTATCACTGCTATAGCCGACGATTTTTACCAAATTTCATCGGCTATAACTGTTATAACAGACGAAAATGACATTATTTCGTCGGTGGTATATGTTAAATAGTGACGGTTTCGTCAGTTATAACTAATTAATATTATATATTTCAGAACAAATAACCGACGAAATAGAAGAGATCGTCGGCTATATTTTACGATATCGTCGGCCATATATATGTGAAAATATCCGACGAATTTCGTCGGGCATTATGCCAAGGTTTGGTCGACGAAATGTATTTTCATCGGTGATAACTTTGGAATGGCCGACGATTTCGTTATTGTCGTCGGGTATATTTTTACCGACGCCGTTTTATCAACGAATAATGACCGACGAAATTTTTGTCGGTAGAATGAATACCCGACGAAAATTTTGAATAGTAGACGAAATTTTTTTCGTCAGCTATTCTGTCCGATCTGGTAGTGCGTAGGCTAGACCACCTATATTAGAAACTACATGTTCGATGGTAGGAAAAAAACCTAACTCTATGACCAAAGCATAGATGATAGGCATAAAGTTCAACATAAAATTAAAGACATGAAATAAAACTCCTCACCCATAGCCACTGTTCTAAAAGGCGCCGCCTAGCCCCACCCAGGCGCCGCCTAGGCTCTAGGTAGAGCCAAGCCCCCATATTTGATTGGAGGCGCTTCAATTAGGCGACAAGCTGCCCAGTGACCGCCTAGACGGGCCGAGGCGGATTGAGGCGGGCAAGCAGGGTCACCCGGGTGTGAAAAAACCAGAAAACAACAAGAAAACCTAATCGTTTACTGGTTTACATTTGATCATTTGAATATTTTGAACCTGTGATGTAGTGATTATAATGATCCTCCAAGAGTTAATAGTGCTTTGATTTGCAAATCATACTTGTTTGTAAATTCACAGGTTAGCTTGCTCATTTTTAGAGAAAGGTTATGCTAAATTTTTCCAAGTTACTCATATTAAAAAAATTTTAAATATAATATTTATTAATTAACTGTGAAAAATGTAAGTCACCTATTCCCCGCCTAGTCCGTCTAGGCGTTAGGCTATGGGTTACTGCCCGCCTAGCGCCTTTTAGAACATTGCCCATAACAATGGGGCTTGGAGGGATCAAAGTAAAGACAAAAGCTAAAAGATAAAGTCAAGACAAGTCTCACATACCGCTAGGACTAATAAGCCAAGCTCACTGTTGGGACAATCCCAACATCACATCTTACAAAAGTAGGGTATTATTGTCACCAAGCCCATGAAGTCCAAAGAAACAAAGTCCGACCTAAGTCCAAAAAAGACCACCATGACTGCATCTATGAAACACAACCACCACCCAGAATTGGTACGTCTTGCTCTAACGTCTTCCACCATGAACACTGTTGTCCATGCTGCTAGGATCAATACATATAACTATGGTGCCGAAACAACCATCATTTAACCGCATGGATCTTTGTTTCGTATCGAAGAGCATCTTCCTTGCAACATATACGACTACCAAGTAGACGATGGAAACCCTAGTCACCGCCAAGCTAGCCTTCATCAAACTCCAGCACAAACCCTTTCAAGAAACTTTTTTGTTGGCTTTAAACACCCGTCCGGCAGCCAAACTTGTAACGCCTTGGAGATCGGACGTTGGGTCGCCGCCGGACGAGCACAAACTCGTCATCAAGGAGAGATAAAAATTAAGATAATTACTAACTCTGATGTAAAATAGTGTATCAGCATCTTTTGTAGGTCATAACTACATATATGATAGCAGAAATAAATATGTACAATTAAAACTGGAGAAATAGTCCATATAGGACACGTTTACTTACCTGAAATGAAATTGAAAAGTAAATGAATGATTTTAGAATAAGAGAATTCTCACGTTTACTTAATGGAATCAAAATAAGTGTGGGTCCCACATTCCAATCAAGAATTGATTTCTTGACAACCCGGATTTGAAAAACCAAGGGGGAGGTGGGTTTAGGAATGGAGAAATGCTAAACACCCCAAAAAGTTTTATCAAAATCACATACCAAATGACATGGCAAGCGCCATATCATCCTTTGTAATTTCCTCGTGTCTCTAATAATTACTTGTATTTTGTATGAATTTTTTGTTGTTAACAAATAAAAAACACTGAATTGAAACCCTAAGTCACCATTACTGATACAATTCAAATCTAATTAACCCCAGTTGATTTTGAAGGAGAAAAAATTCCTTGAAGATGTAAGCAAGTTACAAGAAAATCAACCATGCCCAATCTTTATTTCTATAGATTTCATACACCTAAGTCTCTACTCTTAGATATAATTATGGGATCAATACCCCTTGCGTCCTCTCTCTCTCTCTCTCTCTCTCTGCGATTTTTCTTCCATTATAGCTGCCCATCATATCTCGAGCTCTCATTCTTCTTTTCCTTTGTGTGGAAACTATGGTTCTCTTTTAATCTTCTTCCCTCTTCTTCTTTTCGCCAATTTACTGTAATCAACACTATTATTTCTTTAGTTTTTATCTTAAAAGACTTTATTCTCCTAATTTTTTTCTTTGATTATTTTTCTGATCAAATACATGTTGGAAGTTATTTAGCTACATGTGATTATGTGGCAGTTGCCATGTCATTTGGGATTCAATTTTTGTAGAAAATTTTGGTGTATGTAGCAGTGCTCTTAGGAATGAAACCTCATGAATAAACTTTATATGCCCAAAATATCCTCACATAATTTTTATAACCTGAAATTACTCAACTCTAATTAATTTATATATTTTGTATATCTCTAGTTATATTTTTCTCAATATAAATAACAATCTAACCCTGAAATTCCACGGGTGTATAGCTAATTATTAATTGATAAGAATTTAGGAACCAGTTGTAATCGATTAGTTAAAGATACATAGTGCATGATCAATGCAAGATCATGAAAGTAAAACTGTAAAAGGCAAGGTGTAACAAATATCTAGGGTTAGCTCTCTCCCATGTCTGGCGACCTTCGAGATCGATTCAGGTATCAGAGATTATCTTATTGGTGAGATTTTCATGTCTGTTTGGTTAGTTGGGTGAGAATTGCAGAAATTCAAGTTTTTGGAATTGGGGTTTGTTGTGTTCGACGGGTTCAGTGAACTTTGCTCTTTATTTTGTTTCTTTAAGCCCTATTGAGATTTTCAGAGCATGATTAGATGGTTAGGTTAACAGAATGCAACTTGATTATGTGGAGTTCTGTTTTGCTTCGTGATTACTGTGTTGGTACACCCTAAGCACAGCCTCTCTTGATGCCAATAAGCACCCCTGTGGTTGCCTTTAAATCATGTTTCAAGGTAATATTGTCGTGGAATAGTGAATGGTGAGACCCAACGAGCCCTTGGCGATTTGGTTCAAGCTCACAAACCAAGTATTATCTTCCTCTCGGAAACCCTAGCTCAGAAAACTCTCATTAATGGCTTAACCAGGAGTCTTGGCTTCAAGAACAGTCTGGTCGTTGCTCATGGTTAGGCTGCGCAAGGCCTTGCTCTCCTCTGGAATGATGATTCCAATGTTTCGCTCTGCTTCTTCTCTGCAAATCACATTAACGTCATAGTGGGAAAACCAGAACATCGCAAATGACGATTTACTGGTATCTATGGTGTGGCGGCCAGAGAAGGACGACATCATACCTGGACCCTAATCAGTACCTCAGCGACGCAACACAGTTCGTTACCCTGGCTTATGGTGGGAGATTTCAATGAGCTTATGTCAAATAGAGATAAATCGGGAGGAGTCCTTCGGGCTACTGCACCTATGGCATCATTCCGCCGAACTATGGCTGGGTGTGATTTGATCGACATGGGATTTGTCGGATCCCGTTACACATGGAGCAACAAGCATACCAAGGAACGTCTTGATCGAGGTTTTCAAACACCTCTCTGGTGTTCGCTATTCCCATACAGTAGGATTATTACCTTAAATCCATCAGAATAGGATCATAATCCCCTCTTGGTTGAAGTCAGTGCTGAGAAACTAGTCCGGTATAAGCGAAAACATATATTTCGTTTTGAAGAGTGTTGGCAGGACAGCCCTCATTGTAGTGATGTTATCCGGCATGCATGGAGTAATCGGGTTGGTGGTGATGCCATGCAAATACTAGCCAACAAAATTCAACGTACATGCCAAACTCTGCAGACCTGGCATGTTGCTGAATTTGAAAACCAAAAAGTAGAATTACGGGTGATTCAAGAGAAGTTGAATGACATAATGAGACGCACATTCTCCCCTGAACAATATGAGGAGCAGCGGCAGTTACACATACGACATAGTCAAATCCTTGTCTCTCAAGAAAAGTATTGGCGTCAACGATCAAAGGCTCTCTGGCTTAAAGATGGAGATCGCAATTCAGCTTTTTTCACAGGAAGGCTAGTAATCACAAGAGCAGGAACCTTATCTGGGGGCTGAATGATGAACAAGGAGAATGGCAAACAGGCAAGGGTGCAATCCAATGACTCTTACTTCAATATTTCTCTTAAGTTTTCACTTCTGAAACTACTGACGATGAAATATTGAATGTTATTATGGAAGCTACTCCTACTAAAGTTACAACTGAAATGAACGAGTCTCTTCTTCAACCGCACTCTGATGAGGAAATCAAGGCAACCCTATTTCAAATGCATCCCTCAAAAATCCTTGACCCTGATGGTATGTCCCCTTTCTTTTTTTAGAAGAATTGGTCTACAGTTGGAATTGATGTTTGTTCAGCAGTTAGGCACTCAATGGATTCTGGTCAAATGCATGCGGAGACAAATCATACCTATCTATGTCTCATCCCAAAGGAAAAAACTCCAAAAAAGGCTGCTCAATTTCGCCCTATAGCTCTCAGCAATGTTGTCTGCCGAATTTGCTCCAAAGTTGTGGCCAATCGGTTGAAAGTATGGCTGCCTCACATAGTCTCCCCTCTTCAATGTGCATATGTGCCTGGTCGTATCATCTCAGATAACACTCTTATTGCCAATGAGGTAGCTCACTTCATGCATAAGCTCACTACACAATTTTCTGGTTTTTTCTCTCTCAAACTTGACATTAGTAAAGCATATGCTCGTTTGGAGTGGAAGTATTTGGAGGCTATTCTTAGTAAATTGGGCTTCCATGAAGCATGGATTCAAATAATAATGAATAATATTCAGACTGTCAGTTATTCTATATTACAGAAGTGTGAGCCTTCTCCTCGAATCATCCCTACATGAGGAATTAGACAGGGTGATCCCCTCTCGCCATATCTTTTCATTATGTGTGTTGAAGGCCTATCTACCCTTATATCCTCTGCAGTTACTCAGAATTGTATTACAGGCTTGTCTATGAGTCCTTAAGCTCCCAAATTACACCACTTATTTTTTGCTGATGATAATTTGCTTTTTGGTACAGCCACGGATGAGGAATGTGCAGCCTATAATTTCATCTTACATCTCTATGAATTAGCATCGGGGCAGCGAGTTAATCTTGACAAAAGCAGTGTAGTATTCAGCCGAAATATTCATATTGATGTTCATACCCATTTGGCCTCTATACTTGTAGTCAAGCGTGTTGATGAGCATGACAAATATCTTAGTTTACCAATGCGAGTTGGTAAATCAAAAACAGCCAAGTTTGCTTATATCAAAGAAAGGTTGACCAAGAAGTTGATTAACTGGAAAGCAAAAATTCTCAGCAGTGCAGGGAAGTCTGTCCTCATAAAAGCAATAGCTCAAACTATGCCTCTCTATGCTATGTAGTGTTATCTTCTACCCAAGGGTTTATGTGATGATATACATCAATTATGCACATCGTTTCTGTGGGGTGATACAGAGGATAAGAAGAAGATACATTGGCGTAGCAGGGACAGATTATGTCTACACAAGCATGAGGGAGGTTTGGGTTTCAAAAACCTATACGCTTATAATTTAGCAATGCTTGCTAAACAAGGATGGAGGCTGATTACCAACCCTCAGTCTTTGCTTGTGCAACTGTATAAACCCCAGTACTATCCTACCTCTACCATCTGGGAGGCCGAGCTCGGTAACAAGCTGTCCTTCTCTTGGCGCAGTATCATGGCCGCTCTACCCATCCTCAAAGATGGAATCCAATGGAAGGTTGGTAATGGTAACACTATTCAAGTATGGCAAGATAAGTGGATTCCTATTAACACCCATATCAGGCTTTGAGACGTCAAGATAGCCCTTACTTTTCCAGTCGTCATAAGAATCGGCTATCCCCGCCTCCCGGGCCCGTTCCAGCAGGTCAAGAAGCTCATCACTTTCTTAATACTTCTTAACCGCCCGCTGGTAAACCTCCGGGTCATTCTCATCTAACAGCTCACCGGTAGAAGCGGAGCCCGTCGCCACCTGTCGCTGGAGCTCCTCGACCTGAGCCTCCAACTCGGCCCTCTCCTCCTCCTCTTCTAGAGCCTCAACCTGGGCCTCCAGCTTGCCCATCTGCTTCCTGACCCTCTCTTCCAACCGGGTTTTCTCCCGTTGGAGCTTGGACTTCTCTGCCTCCAGGAGCTCTCGGGTGCTTGTCAACTCCGCAACCTGCTTCTTTAGATCTGGTAGCTCTTCACTTGCATCCAACTAATACAAGTGGTACAACAGCTATAGTTTAACATGCACAAGTTAGAAAGCAACAGATCACGAAATAATGTTGAGCGGATACCGGTGGCAAACTATCCTTACCTGGAGGGCCATCTCCTTGGTATTCAGCCGGTGCTCCTCCGGCCGCCCTCCCGGAGCCCCAATCTTCTCCAGCTCCATTCCTTTCACGTCCATGAGCAGGCTCCGGGTGAAAGATTCGTCCGGGCAACTATGCTCCATGCCCGGCCCCGCAGCAGGAGTCTTCTTCACCCCCGATGCTTCTGTGCCGGCAACAGCAGGGCTAGTGGCCGTATGAACATCGTCGTGGGCGGTAGTGGTGCCACCACGCGTCAGCTTCAACCACCTGGCCAAACTCTCACTCATCAACCGGCCGGTGAAAGTAACAAGCGCGGAGGCCGGCATCTCCCGAGACCTCTTCCTCCGCTCACCCAGATCAACCTGTAAAGAAGAAGATTCGGCGGCAGACAGTGGGGACTTGGCGACAGTTGGCACCGGCCCCAACCGGTGTGGAATCCTTGCAGCACCACCCGGGGGCTTGGACGGCCTACCAACAGCCTTCCCCGATCCAGACGCCGCCCGGGGTCCCGAAGCGTGATTCTTTACGCGCTTTAAGACGTAATCCTCGTCCGCAACGTCCAGCGAAACCGATTTATCATGTACGGTCAACTCCCCGGTTCCCCGAACGACCGTTGACAGCGCGGCAACGTCCCTCTTTTCCTTCAGCTTCGAGACCAGATCTTGATTGTCCATCGACAGCGTTTCGTGGGCTTTAATTGCCGTCCGAGAAGATACACCTGCAGAACACAAGGAAAACAGACTAGTCAACACCAATTCGCTCAACGGGATCAGAGCTACAACCTACAATCCACTACCCACCAGGATTCCCCCCCAGATGACATAGTTCCAGCACCTCCCGCCGGATAAAGTTGTAGGAACTCCACTCCAGGTCCGACCAGCACCCAAATACCCTGGCGATCCTATCTCTCTCCAGCTCCGATAACCGATATGACTGATCGCCGATCGGCTAAAAGGCACCGGGAACCATGTAAGTCCTACTCTTCTTCTGCCAGCCCCCCCTGCCATCACCACCTTCTTCCTCCAATTATTGTTAAGCCAAGAGGGCAAGTGGGTTATCATCGGCTTAAAATGCCGGGCGGAAAAACTCGCACACCCCCGGGCCTTACTCTTCTTCGAGTATGTCAGTCGGTACAAGGCCCGAAACTCATTTACCGTTGGGCAACTCATATCACTCAGCCAGTAGAGACAGCCCAGGCTCAGTAGTTGCCTCCACTGGTTCCCTGGAAGCTATGCTGGTGATATCCTGATGGCACTAAGCAGGTACTGCACAAAGTCCGGCAGCGGGAGCGATAGCCCATACTGGAATTGGTCCTCGTGAATGGCAATCCAACCTTCCTCCGGGTTGCAGGCCGACTCTCCGGCATACAGAGGCCGCAGATCTACCTCTCCGGGAATATTCCACCTCGCCCGAAAAGCAGCAATCTCACCGGGAATTAACGAGCACTCTGGCTCATCACAGTTTATGGTTCTATCCCCGTCTACAAGTATGTGGCGTGGGGCCCCTCTTGAGCGGGCAGTGCCCAAGGACACTCCGTACGGAGCATCCTCCTGTCCCAGTGACCCGGACGTTGACGCCTCATCAGTCGAACGGGCACTGGTGTTCGGCCCAGAGGACGAGGAGGCAAGCCATTCGTCCATCATCTCTTGGTTGTCCCTCACCGGTCGGCTGGCGACCGATTCGGAGATCTCACTAGAGCTCCTAGAATCCATGTAACCTAAAAAATAAAAAATAAACCCCTTGGCTGATCAGAAACACAACCTAAAACCACCACCGCAGGACAGTACGAAGCATATAGTGCCTCAGCACAGCCCACACCGGCAACTGGATTTCTCAGCCGAAAGTTCCCGGCTCTCGCTGAGATTCGGTACTACAAGGGTCCCATCCAATGGGCTAATCTAGATACAACCAAGTGCCCATCGGATCCAACCACGAACAAAAAAAAAATGAGGAGGAGAAACAATTTCAGAGTCGCAAAGGACTGAGACTCACCGATTAGTATGCACAACGACGGAAACGCAACAGTTGGAAAATACCGAGCAATTGTGTTAAGCAAGGCTAAACAAGGGATTAGTTCTCAGCCAAAAGAAAAACACACCAAGCGGCAAGAGTTTATATACAGGTCCAGCGCCCTTGAATTTTCCCCCCAAACTACTCAGTAGGGCAACGAAAATGCCTGCGGATCCGGGCCATCCATCCCTGACCGTCTCCTAGCGGCACGTGTCCCAGTTTTAGTAACTTCTCAGGCCATCATAACTGATGGGACTAATGGAATACCCCCTTCAATGCATGTCAACCACTTGCCTCGCATGCAGAGGGTAGTTGAAAGAAGCAGGGGACATAATCGAACCGTCCCGCCTAGAGCCTACTCCACCTAACGCTGAAATCCTCCCACAAATCGAGGTATCCCACCGGAAGAAGTCTTCCTCTAACACAGGAAACCCTGCAGGATTATTATTGTTACCGCTGAAATATTCCAACAAGTACGGGGCATTCTAACATATATTCCAATGGTACGGGATTTTCCACCGGTTGAATTTATTCCACATTTCCAGCAAAACAACAACGGCTCGGTATCCCACCGGGAGAAGTCTTCCCCTAGCACAGGAAACCTCTTCCTGCAGGCTAAAAACTCTGCATCAATATTATGTACAGGCTACGATATTCCAACCGTAGTGCCTGCTCCAGTTCAAGGCTACCCTAGCCGTCGGTCCATCCAGCTTCAACTATTGGATGTGGTATCACACCGGCCATAATTGCACTTGCTTATTGCTCTCCTACGGAATAACCGGTTCGTCGAACTGAGACATTCCTACGGACAGCCGTGTACGACCTAACGGATACAATGTACCACCGGGCTTTATAAACCTGGGAGACTTGATCCTCTAACACATGACAACTCTTTCCGCAGGCTAAAAACCCTGCACGTACATCCCACCTGCAGGAACAAACGCAACGACGTGGGGACGGCTACCAAGGACTATTCCGGGCCACGCCACCCACCGGGAGACTTGATCCTCTAGCACAGGACAACTCTTCCCGCAGGCTAAAAACCCTGCACATACCTCATGCCTGTACGGGCAAAGGGTATCAAACGATCGGGGATGTCTCCGGTACCAACACGGGACCGCTTCACCCCGGGAGACTTGATCCTCTCATACATGACAACTCTTCCCGCAGGCTAAAAACCCTGCACATCCTATATGCCTGCAGGAACAAGAGGCTGTGAAACACGTGGGGACAGCTGCCTAGGATCACTTCGGGCCACGCCACCCACCAGGAACTCCTATAACACAGGGCACGTTTCCCGTTGGTACTTGGTGACCTCTTCAAAACTGTTCAAGGCACTCACCGACTATTGTGGCTGCCGTTCTTAACTTGGGGGACTCGGTCATCCCATTCGCTATATTCACCGGGTTATCCTGGAACATAGCATGGCGGATTTCAACGTCACATCATCCCATTCGCTATATTCACCGGGTTATCCCGGAACATAGCATGGCGAATTTCAACGCCACATTATCATCTCATGTACTACATCTTGTACCCATATACAACTGTCAGTATCAACATCATAACCATGCACTCATCACATTATGCATCATCATAACAGGTTTGTTCGAACGCTCGGCCAAGCCGAATCTTAAACGCAGACTTGGGGGGCTAGGGCACTGTTGGGTAAGTGCCCCAGCGGGTCTGCGGGCCTATAAAGGAAGACAGATTTAAGTCCCCATTCAAGATGACACTTGACCGGGAACTTGGGGGACTTGTTGATAGTAGCCATAGAGAGGCTACCCAGGCCCCCAGACCCGCAGCCAGGACTCCTAGACCCGGCCCAGGGCCCAGGAGCGTAGCATGGACACCTGGTCCCGCGCCCGGACAGGTCTTACTTGTGGCCGGGTCCCGGGAACCGGGGATAGCAGCTCCCCAAACAGGGGCCGAAACAGTCCAGCAATATGAGCATAAGGGGGGGGTTTGGGGGGCAATCCCACGTCGAAGGGTGAAGCTTGCCCTCATGCCCGGCAGCCTATATATGAGTCCCAACTACCCTCATTAATAGGTAATCAATACTTCAACTATTCATTCCCGCTTAAGTTACCAGTTTATTCCAACTATACTAACTTAGGCATCGGAGCGGAATAGGTCGGCCCCGCCCGGTATTCCCTTAGTTAGCAGGATTTGCAGGCATGAATCACACCAAGGTCCACCGGTATCTGTGAGTCTACGAATTCAGACAGAAACAAGGTTGTTCGACCTCTTCACTCTTCAGTTGAATATGTCTCTGATCTTATTGATGTTGAACGCAAACAATGGAAGGTTGATGTGGTCCAATAGTTGTTTCCAGCTAGTGTTGCCA
This sequence comes from Potentilla sterilis, assembly GCA_963682095.1. NCBI lineage: Eukaryota > Viridiplantae > Streptophyta > Magnoliopsida > Rosales > Rosaceae > Potentilla > Potentilla sterilis. Next base: position 45,440,609 of record OY821754.1, read on the forward strand.
ATAAAATTTTATGCATTCCTATAGCTCGACATGATACTGAGGATCGTCTTATTTGGCTTCCTAAGAAACGTGGTTTTTTCTCTGTTAAAATTGCTTACTGGATTGCTCGATCTGAAGTCTTGGGAAATGTGCTTGCTTCTAGTTCCTCAAGTGATTCCTTTCAACCACCTTTGGAAGAAGTTATGGAAAGCTAATGTTCCTGGGAAAGTGCAGGTGTGTGTTTAGCGTGCCTGTCAGAATGTTCTAGCTACTAGGGATCGGTTGCTTATAAAAGGATATGATGGGGACGTACGATGTATGCTCTGCTCTCATACCTATGAAGATGTCAGTCATATGTTCTGTAAGTGCCCTACAGCCTACAATATTCTCACTAGTGTCCCTTTTAATCTACAAAACACTTTGCTGCCTTCCTTAAATTTTAAGGAATGGATGCTTGAGAGAGCTACTTCTATGTCAGCAAAAAGTTTTGCACAATTGCTTGTGATCATTTGGTCTTTATGGAAGAATAGGAACAATAAGTTTTGGTCTAATTCCCAGCAGACCTCTACTGATATCACTCTCAACAGTTTTGCTTGGCTTGGAGAATTTCAAAGAGCTAGGGCTACTCCTAGTAAGCAAGTTCCAAGAGTTTTGAAGCATTGGCAACCTACTACTCCTGGAATTTTTAAACTCAATGTTGATGCAGCCTTTCTTCCTGCTCTCAATAAAGGAGGCACTGGTGGAGTTTTACGTGACCATACAGGACAATTTATAGCTGCTTTTGTAAATCCAATCACGCATTCGACATCAGCTAAACATACTGAGTTGTTAGCTCTTCGGGATGGACTTGACTTCCTCTACTCCCTTCAGGTATCTAATGTGGTTATTGAAAGTGATTGCATTGTAGCAATTAATGAGGCTGGCACCAAAGATCACTTGTTTTTACCCAATAGTGCTCTGATTGATGATATCCAACATAGCTTGAATACTCTCGAACATGTCTCCATTAGTTATGCTCCTCAGGAATGTAATAGGGTAGCTCATAGACTCGTTAGCATTGACTTTGAATCTCCTTGTGGAAATACTTGACTTGACCATATTCCACCTTGTATTACTGATGTCATCCAGTATGACTGTAATTACCTCTCTTGAGATCTTTATTCCTTTATAAAAGTTCTTTCTTGATTCAAAAAATATATATATATATATATATATATATATATAAATAATAATCTAGAAATAGCATATACACATTCTCAAACTTCAAAGACGTAATCCATTGATGTTTTGAAAGTATAAATTATTCACTCATTTGTACCACAATGCTTAAGAGTATTTTAGTAATCAAAGTTGTATTTATTCTAATTCCCTATGGTAACTAAACAACATCAATCGTAGTAGCAAACGTCTCAATAGAATTGAAATCTCCACGTACAATTCAATTCCGTCTCTCATTCTTTCTGACTTCTATTTATGATGAATTTCATTCCAAGTAAACGTATCCATAGTTCATTGCAAAGCTAAGTTTTAATAGCCTGCAATTCCAGAACTTCACTATATTAACTTTTTAGCAGTTCTATATACAAGCTGGATAAGAAAGCTCGCTTTTCAGATGTTTGTAAGAACTGCAGGAACTTCCCTACAAAGACGACTCTTTGTACAATCTTATGAGAATCATGCACTATTTTAAAGCTTTTCAATTTATAAAGAAAAAAGTTTCCAAATGAGCAGGAAGCCATCATACTGAAGATCTTGAGCGAAAAATTCCAGTTCACATCCCAAGAAAAGGATTGGATACAATAAAATGGTGATTTGCAGAGAAAGACTGGAAATGCATTTGTGAAACATATGAACTATAGTTCCACAAAAATTTAATCATGGCCATCGTATCAGAGAAGCAGCAGAGTCTGCTACTAACGCTAGTAGCGTAGGAAGTGCAATATTTACTATTTCCAGGCCTAGCTCATCAGATTTGAAAATATTCCTGCAAATAATATCGAAAACTTGTGATCAGAATCTACATATAATAAATCTCCACTAAAATCCTAACCCAGAGAACCAACAAGAACGAAACAAAAGTACATTCGTTTAGATCCGAACCTAAAAGTTACCTCGTGTATCTTGAAGAACACAAAGAAGGGAATTTTGCTCAGATTATTGAAACAATTTAGGAGGGAATATATGGCCATGACTGGATTAAGGCCTTCCTCCTGGAGCTTCGCAAGACAACAAGCTCAACATTCAAAACGCAACAGTCATTAATTCTGATAATCACCAATTCATATGAAAGTGGGAGGACCAAACCCTAATCTCGCAGCACAGAATCTAAATTCCAATATATAATTCTGAATCTAATCAAGTAAAATAAATAAAAAAGCAATTGAAATAAATAACTTTGGAGTGGTGAAAAATTGACATACAGTTCAAAGTTCAAACCAACTTTATCGTGAATCTTTTAACAGTGGCAACAAAGCCGGATCTACTACGTCCTTACACAATAAACCAACTATCAATTCACTAGTTGATGCATCTGCAGAGAAACCAGACTCCACCATTTCTTGAATGAGTTTCACAGCCCAAGATGTCTCATTGTTATTTAACAACCCTCGGATCATGGTGTTATAGGTGTAACCATCGGCAGAACATCCTTTCCTTCCCATTTCTCTCAGCAACTTTTCTGCTTCAACTAATGAGCTCTGGTGACAAAGTCCCTGAATCATTATATTGTATGTTCTCACATTAGGCTGAACTCCTTTTGATGACAAATGACAGAATAGATCTCCTGCGGAGTCAATTTCTCCAGCTTTGCACAAACCTTCAATAACAACATTGTAAACTACAATATTAAGTTCTACATTGTTGGCTTCCAACTCTTTAAGCAAATCTCTTGCTGTAGAGAGTAGCTGGTTGTTACACAGCCCATCAAGTAGAACAGCGTAATTTTGAACATTTGGAAGCTGGCCGCAACCATGCATCTCAGAGAACAATTTATGTGCTTCTTGAATTCTACCTGCCTTGCAAAAGCCATCAATAAGAGTGGTATAAGTAACGATATTGAGAACAAGTTCCATACGACGCATATCCTTAAAAACCTTGTATGCCTGATCGATCTTTTTACCCTTGCAATATCCGTTAATCAATATGCTACAACTCCATACATTAATCATGGAGCCCTTGCTAATCATGAGATCGAAAACTCGTCTTGCCTGGTCCATCTCTCCCCTCAAACAGTAACCGTCCATAAGTGAGCTGTATGTGATCGTACCAGGCTCAATATGTCTTTGGATCATGATGTCAACGACTCTTTCGGCTTCCACCACCATCCCTTCCTTACAGTATGTATCAACCATGACATTGAAGGTGAAGACATCTGGAAATATACATTTACTCACCATTTCATCAAGCAGCCTCGTAGCTTGTTTCCACTTGCCCACATTGCAAAGTCCTTGAATCAAACAGGTGTACGTGACAACATTTGGAGCAATACCCCTGCTGATCATTTCTGAGAAGAGCTCCAATGCTTCATCAATGAGTGAGGCCTTACAAAGGCCGTCGATGATGGTGCTATAGGAAACAATGTCAGGTTGGCATCCACTTTGTTCCATCTTGCGGAGTAAGTGAATGGCAGCAGTGTTGTTCCCAGTCTTGCAGAGACCCTTTATAAGTGTGTTGAAAGTAAACACATTGGGCTTACAATGACCTTCCTGTAGCATTTTGGTGAAAATTCGTGCAGCCTCAAGCACTCGATTCTCGAGAACAAAGACGTTGATGAGAGTGGAGAAGGTGACAACAGTTGGTTGAAGATTGTTGGACAAAAAGTGTAAAATGTCACCCAACGTAATCTCACTCAAATTCATTAATCGAATAGAGTTTTAATTATTTCGGGTTGGAGCCATTCAATACAGAATGTGTCTCTTAATTACAATCCCTTGTTACAAGGGAAAACCCTTTGATTCCACTTATAAAGAAACAAATGTGAGTTTGTTTGTTTTTGCGGCTGCACCCGGAATTTATGGTGGGTTGCCTAAGTACCCTGGAAGGGATCAAGCCACTCATAGTTCAAGAGTTCCAATGAGTGAATAACTCAATGGAGGGCTTTGATTTTTGAATGTGAGTAGTGTTTGGACGAATTTGGTGAAGGGAACCAGGGATTCGATTTTGTGTTTAGCACGCGGTTACATCTAGATAATTTGGCTCTAGATTACCTACATACCCTTTGCGGGATCAAGCCACATGTAGTTCCAGGCATTTGAGATTTAAATGGGTAGATGACCCATTTACTTAGAATTTGTGTTTGAGGTATTTGTGAGGGTTTAAAGCCCTCGAATTTGCTTTTGGGCAATATGGGAATGATTTGCTTTTTTTGGTGCTTGAGTGAATTTGACTGTAGGGCCAAGGATTCAGATTGGTTGAATTTGTCTGGCGAAGTCAGAGATTCGATTTGAGATATGTGGTTGCATCTAGTGGGTCACTAGATTGCCTACATACCCCTTTTGAGGGTTCAAACCGACCGTAGTTCATACTGCATCATTTGAGCTTTCTTGGTTTTGTACCAATAGGAATTTAGGTCTCGAAGCATCATTATACGAAACCGATATTTATGTATTTGATTTGGACACCCGCCATGTTGGGCCTTGTCGAACTCTTCAAATGGGCCCAAATTTGAGGTGGGCTTTGAGCTTCAGGCTTGAGGATTTAAATGGGCTGCCGGCTTTGGCTTGTGCCTGACATGGTATAAGCCCGGCGGACGTATTTCCTCCGAATTCTTTGTTCCTTCATCTCACTTCTTGTCTTCACTTTTTAGAAGACAGATATTGAAGAGAGGTGTGATCGGAGATGGCAGCTCGCATTGGGTCTTCGCTTAGAAAGAATCCCTCAACAGTTGAAGCTTGCAGTTGGCTTTATCGCCTTTTAGTGAAGAGAATTAGGTGAAGACAGTCCACATTCTGCATCTTGGCTTTGTGCACAGCAGAAAATTGAAGTCTTCGTTTTGGTCTCTCTGTTGGTAGCTTTGGGCTTCCAATATTGCTTTTCTGGGAAATTGATCATTGTGAGCTGAGGGTATGAGAGAATAGTCTCTGTGATCTGTATTATATTCAATTACCGTAAACGATTACAATGAGTTTCTTATATAGAGGCTGCTATGTGCACAGACGCAATAGGGTTTGCATATAGTTACAAGACTAACCCTGTAGAATTAGAGTACAAGTAGGAAACGTATTAACTAGAATGACTCTTTCCTTCAATACTCCCCCTCAAGTTGCAATGTATGTTGAGAACATTCAACTTGCTCAAGAGCTCTGTGAACTGCTTGGGATGTAATGGTTTGGTAAATATGTCTGCTGGCTGCTCCTTCGTCCGGATGTGTGCTGCCTGGATAAGTCCTCTTTGTATCTTCTCACGAACAACATGACAATCAATCTCTATATGTTTAGTGCGTTCATGAAACACCGGATTCGACGCAATGTATAACGCCGCTTGATTGTCACAGTATAGCCGAGCTGGACCAGTGCATGGGACATTCAAATCCTTAAGGACATTCTGTAACCAAGTAACTTCACAGCACGTAGAAGCCATAGAACGGTATTCCGCCTCCGCACTGGACCTCGAAACTGTTCCTTGCTTCTTAGTCTTCCAGGAAACAGGTGCATTACCGAGGAATATGCAGTAGCCAGTTACCGATCGTCTAGTGTCTCTACATCGTGCCCAATCAGCATCGCAGAAGGCTCTCAAATTTGGTGAACCGGTAGATGGTAGTAGTATTCCTTGGCCTGGAGTTGCTTTGAGATATCGAAGTACATTGTAGGCTGCTTCTAGATGAACGTTTCTCGGTTTGTCCATAAACTGGCTAAGCACATGCACGGCATATACGAGATCAGGACGTGTAATAGTGAGGTATATGAGTCTACCAACTAACCTTCTGTAAAGACCAGGTTCAGCTAACAATACTCCATCTTCCTTACTGAGTGAAGTATTATACTCGATAGGACATTTAGCAGGCTTAGCTCCAAGGAAACCAGAATCATCCAGAATTTCTAATGCATATTTGCGTTGGCATAGAACAATACCTTGCTTCGATCGTGCTACCTCAATGCCAAGAAAGTATTTCAGAACTCCCATGTCCTTGAGCTTGAAACAGTTGGACAGGAAAGTCTTCACACTATTAATGTCGTCAAGATTATTGCCTGCAAGTATTACATCATCAACGTAGACCAACAAGGCTGTAAAGTTACCTTGTCGTTGCCGCACAAACAATGAATAATCAGACCATGATTGAGTGAAACCGGCACTCTTGAGTGCATTAGATAGCTTAATAAACCATTGCCGAGATGCCTGCTTCAAACCATATAAAGACTTGTGTAACTGGCAAACTCTATTCTCCCCCTTTCGTCCAAAACCTGGAGGAAGTTGCATGTAGACATCCTCATAGAGATCACCATTAAGGAATGCATTATTAACATCAAGTTGATGGAGATGCCAACCACGGATAGAGGCAAGGCTGAGCAGAACACGGACTGTAGTGAGCTTGGCAACAGGGGCGAAGGTCTCTCGGTAATCAACTCCTTCAATCTGACTGTAACCCTTTGCAACAAGGCGCGCTTTATAGCGTTCAACAGTGCCATCAGGATTATATTTGATCTTGTACACCCATTTGCACCCAATGGGATGCTTGTGAGCAGGCTTTGGAACAAGACTCCAAGTGTGATTGGCCTGAAGGGCCTTGATTTCAGTCTGCATGGCCTCTCGCCATTTCGGATCAAGGACAGCCTGTGAGAAGGAAGTTGGTTCTCGCTGCATTGTCAGTGTAGCAGTAAATGCCTTATGTGCAGGTGAAAGGCGTTCATAAGAGAGAACCGTAGAGAGGCAATGAGCAGTACCTTGTGTGCTGACCTCGTCCGGAGAAGATGATGGAATGATGCGCGAGGGAATGGCTGCCTCAATATGAAAGTCTTGTAGCATGGATGAGGTTTTGGTTGGCCTTGTGGATCGCCTAGGGAGAGAGACTGAGGTTGGAGCGTCAGTGGAGATATTGGGAGAAGAGTCGGTTGTGAAGCTAGGTTGAGTAGGAGAAGAGTGTATAGTGCTAGCAATATTAGTGGGATCCGAACTATTGTCATCCGGGGGTGATGCAGCGGAAGTAGTGTTCTCGGTGGGCGAACTAGTACTAGGGTTTGAAGGAGGCATTTCTGGTGTGGTAGTGTCATACACAGGAGTGCTTTGGTTCTGGGAAAGAGAAGTGTCAGTGGTAGGAACAGAAGCTAAAGATTGGTATGGGAAGTGAGTTTCAAAAAAATAACATCCCTGGAGACATGAGTTTTCTTGCTCTTTAAGTCATAAACCTTGTAACCTTTCTTGCCATGAGGATAACCAAGAAAGATGCACTCGGTAGAGCGGGGGTCGAATTTTGAAGGTTTGGATGGATGAGTGGAGATAAAACAACGACATCCAAAAACTCGTAAATGAGAGTAATTAGGAGATTTTCCATAAAGACGCTCAAAAGGTGTTTGTCCTTGAAGGAGTGGAGTAGGTGTGCGATTGATCAGATAGGAAGCTGTAAGAATCGCATCACCCCAGAACTCCTTGGATAAGTTTGCCTGGAAAAGAAGAGCTCGAGACATGTTTAAAAGATGACGATGTTTGCGTTCAGCAACCCCATTTTGTTGGGGGGTGTTGACACAAGATGTTTGGTGTTCAATCCCTTTAGAAGCATAAAAAGTAGGCATTTTAAATTCAGGACCATTGTCACTACGAACGGTTTTGACTCGTGTTTCAAATTGTGTTTCAACTAGTTGAAGAAAATCAATAAGAAGGGACCGTGCCTGGGATTTGAGTTTCATGAGAAAAACCCATGTACCTCTGGAATAATCATCAACAATGGTGAGAAAATATTTTGCACCCGAAAGTGAGGGAACATGATAACCACCCCATATATCAACATGAATTAAATCAAAACATGCATTACTTTTATTAGTACTGATGGGAAAAACTTGACGAGTTTGTTTAGCTAAAGGGCAAATCAAACAATCATTGTGAACAGGACTTGTGTTTGAAATGAAGGAAAACTGAGACAAGACTTTTGAAGAAGGGTGACCGAGTCGATTATGCCATAAGATAGGATCGGTTGCTAAGGTGATGGTGTTGGCCATGCTACACGTTCCTTTCCGGTCCGGCTTGAGGCAGTAAAGTCCATCTTGCTCACGACCCATCCCAATCGTCTTCCCCGATCGTAGGTCCTGTATAACACAAACATGTCTCAGAAAGATTGTAACGAAGAACGAATCATATGCCAATTTGCTCACAGATATCAAGTTCAAATAAAATGATGGGACACATAAGACATTATGAAGTGTGAAGTCTGATGTAAATTGTATTGTCCCAATATGTGTAACTTTAGCTTTGTGACCAGACGGCAAACGAACGGTGTAGTTCACTGCTGGTTTAGAATGAGTGAAGAGTGTATCGTTGCAGATAATGTGATCAGTAGCACCACTATCAATGATCCATGTATATAAATCAAACTGCGAGATAGTCTTACCCGAGAGCTCCTCATAATTCACTTTACCGACTTGGTTAGCTGAGGCTGTGTTAGCAGTCTTCAAGAGGTTGACACTCTCTCCAGCTGCTCGAAGGGCGGCTCTTTTCTTTCTGCACTCATCAGAAGTGTGACCGTTGAAGTCACAAAAGCTACATATGAGATGAGCCTTGCAATTCTTGGTTGTGTGATTTGTCCTACCACACGTTGTACATTTCACACTGTCTGTCTTGTTCCAGTTGTTCTTCCCTTTGTTTCGAGTTTCTTTGCTGGAGTAAAAAGCTGCTGCTTCAATAGAAGATGTGCCTTTATTTGCTGACACTGCAGCTTGTTTTTCTTGTCTCAGCACCATGGCATAGGCCTTGTTAAGGATAGGCAAAGGGTCGATTCCAATAATGGTGCTTCTTACTGCAGCATAGTTGTCATTGAGGCCCATCAGGAATTTCATTGTTTTCTGCGTCTCAAGGGCAGTAGCAGCCTCTGCTGCAGCCGCACATGTGCACGGCGTTGATGAGCATAAGGCGTCCTTTTCATCCCAAAGAGCCTTTAGGTTGGTGAAGAATGAAGACACCGAGTCTCCTTCTTGAACACACTCATGAATGGCAGTCTCAATGTTGAAGAGATTCACAGTATTGGTTTGTGAAAACCTTTCCTGCAATTCAAGCCATACACTTCTCGCATCCTTGCAGTGTACCACGGACTTGCGGATCTGTTTGCTCATTGAATTTTCGAGCCAACTTTTCACCAGGGCATTGCAGCGAGTCCACTGCGTCTTTTCTGCCTCGTTGATCTGAGGACAAGATATAGTTCCATTGACGAACCCTATCTTGTTCTTGATCGTCAAGGCAGATGTCATGGATTGTTTCCATTCAACATAGTTGTCTTCCTCCAAAGCTTGCGGCACTAGGATCGCGCCTGGTTGGTCGGAGTGGTGAAGGTAGAGCGCATGGTTCGAGTTTTCCCATGCTGGTGTTTGGTTTGATGGTGCTTGGTTTAAGGATATGACATCCTTGTTGTCGTTGCCTCCTGTCATTAGGTTAGGGCTTTGTTTTGTGGTGGTGGTTTAGGTCCTCAAGAACTTAATTGCTCTGATACCATATGAGAGAATAGTCTCTGTGATCTGTATTATATTCAATTACCGTAAACGATTACAATGAGTTTCTTATATAGAGGCTGCTATGTGCACAGACGCAATAGGGTTTGCATATAGTTACAAGACTAACCCTGTAGAATTAGAGTACAAGTAGGAAACGTATTAACTAGAATGACTCTTTCCTTCAATAGAGGGGATTTCGTGAAGAGATAAGCCTTCATACTTGGGTGGGTTGCCATTACAGAGGCGTAAGAGTGGTGAGCTTCTTTCTCTTCTTTGTTTTGTTCTGGAACATGACCACCATTTGTTAATGCTTTGTGCTTTATTAAAATGTGGAATTGGTTCCCATATGAAGAGCTACTGGCAATTGATGTAGCCACCGCTTGGACTTATTCCTCTCTTTGATTTTGTCGGCACTGGGCTCTTGCGGATTTTGATTTGAGGTAAACTCGTGGAGATTTCGTGAAGAGACTTGTGCTTGAGGTGAAGGGGACTCGTGCTTGAGAGATTATTGCAGGAGATTTCGTGAAGAGGCTCGTGTTTGAGGAGATATTATAGCAGGCATATTGGTGAGCTCTTACTCTTTTTCTTTTTTATTCTGCACTTCAATCTCAAACATTGGCTTTTGTATTCTTCCTCCACCGCTTGGACTTTTCCCCTCTTTAATCTTGTCGGCAACACTTCAAGCTTTTCTTAATCATGTTTGAACCAGATTTGGTGAAGCCTTGAGGGTTGATAACTTCAGAGCTTCGACTTCATAACAAGGTTTGTGGAGACAAAGTTTCGACATGGACACCAGAGATGCTGTTCCGACTTCCGGCTTGATCATCAGGACGCTGCCTGGCATGTTCATCGGAATGCTGCTCGGAACTTCTTCATCGGGACGCTGCCCGGAATTTCTTCATCGAAACGCTGCCCAGAATTTGTCATCGGGACGCTACTCCAGGGGAGGATACTCCGGCATGTGAGGGAGACCTGCAACAAAAGAGAAGATACAGTTGAGATTGATGGAGGGAGGTCTGAACCTTGAAGTTTTCCTTCTAAGCTTCTTCTAGCTCCTTGCTTCGTTTCCTTCTTCGTCTTGAGGTCTTCTAAGCTTCTTTCTTGCTTCGTTGCCCTCTTCTTCGTTGCTTTCTTCTTCGCTCCTCCACGCTGCTTCGTTGGGTTATATATATATATATATATATATATATATATATATATATATATATATATATATATATATATATATATGGTATCAACAAAGACCCAATTTGAAGAAGTTTCCAAAGACAGACAAGCTAGAACCCATTTGATGTAAATGGCAGTAACAGTTTATGGCAATGTTCAGCGTGTAGTCAGTAGGAGCAATTCGACTTCAGAATAGTGTTTGAGTTTGACAAGTTAACCCAAAATCTGAGTGAAAGGGATAATAGAAGGAAGAGGAGGCGAGTGAAGCATTTTATCGAACACCTTCAAGGCATTCTCAAGATTACCCACAGTGGGTGATCGATGGGTTCTTCCCGAATGAAACAAAGCCATCGAATTGTTGAGGGGAAGACAAGAAAAAAGCATACCACTTGTGCTGCGGCTGAGCAACATCATCAATTCATCATCATCATCATCTTCACACTCAAGAATTGAGCTTTGCCATTGTTTTGATTGTGAGAAATTTGACCTTTTACAGTTTTATATGTGAATAGACGACGTCGCTTCGGCTATTAACCGATGGGCGTTGGTAACACTAACAGTCTAACACGGTGTTAACATTTCATTTTTACTCAATTTTCCACCTACTCTTTTTTTTTTTTACTCGATAAACAACTGAAATTTCAAATATAACAAAGTTGATCCTTTAATACTGTTCATAGCGATTTACTGTTCATCGCACGCTACTGTTCATTTTACTGTTACTATAATCTTCTTCTCATCCATTTTAAAAACTTCTTCGTCTTCCCTTTCGACCTCCTTTCCTCTCTGTAGCTCTCTTCGCTCTTCAGTCTCTCTTGCCCTCAATATCGCCCGGGAAACTAGAATCAAAAACACTGTGAAATTTCATGGCCTTCGGTTATAATGCAGTGAGTTTTCCCCAAATTGATTTTATTTCGATCTGGGTTTTTATACATTTTTTGCTTCAATTGAATTCGATGCTCTATTCTGTTCAAGTGCTACTTTCCTTCTACAATTAAGGCTTCGCGTGTCGCCGACCTTGGTTTCCAGTTTAGTAAGCTTCTTCTTCTACTTTAATCCGAATTCGCCTTTTAATCTTGAGCCATATCTTTATCAATTTGAAGATGGTTTTCTATGGTTAAACTATTTGTTTGTTGGTCTGGATAAAAGAATCATAGCCAGATGGAATGTTTCTAGATTCTAAGCTTTAAAGTTACCATCAAATTGGATTTTGTCTTTGATCCGAATAGAATATATATATATATAGTATGGATTAGTTAGTGCCTGATTATCTCATCGTGGGTGATCAATTGATGTCCTATCTCTGATAATGAATAGTTCTATAGGAGTTGAAATTAAGTTGGGTTTCTCTCTATTTTCATTTTCAATCAATAGATTTTGTTCTCAATCAGTCTGGGTTTGTTAGGTTTGTCTGGGTTCTAGGTTGACGGGGTTGGGTCCATTTAGGATTTCACATCAGTCCAGTTCCAGAGCTATATATATGGCTGTTAGTTGGGTTTACATGGTCTCTTTCGTTTTCATTGGATCAATTTCTTTCTTTTCATCAATTTTGTTTGTGTAGGTTGAAACGACCATACAAACAGTAAGCTTGCCGCCACAATCTCGAACCAATACCATGGTAAGTTTTCCGGTTAATTCAGTTTGATATGTATGAGTTCATGATTGATATTCAAACATGGGATTTAGTTGATTCAGTTTGATTCTGCATACTCATAGTTGTAGTTAAATACTGTTGTGCTGCTGAATGTATGTGTTGTGAAATGGTGTGTTTCGCATAAGTTCCGTTTGAAAGCTTCCGATTTTGTGGTTAGTTAAGTTTTCATGATCTTTTCTACTTCTTTAATCAGTGTACAAGTTATTAGATATGATTATAGTTTGGCCAAGCAATCTCGCTGCTAGCTTTTGGTTCAAGAAGTATTAGAGTATTATAGAAGTGTTCAGGCACTAAATCTTGAAGTACATCAGCAAGAAGCATTTTATTCCCATCAATAAATTTTAGATTTTCCCTACCTACGTGATACAAACAGTATCAATAGTTTGCAGTAAGGATTTTCCCTAAAGCATTTTTTCCTTCAAAGTGATACAAACAGTAAGCTTGCCGCCACAATCTCGAACCAATACCATGGTAAGTTTTCCGGTTAATTCAGTTTGATATGTATGAGTTCATGATTGATATTCAAATATGGGATTTAGTTTATTCAGTTTGATTTTGTACTAGATTTGAACGATTTAGATTCACGCAAATCAATTGTTTTTTGCTGTTCATTGTTTTTCTCCTTTGGTCGAGAGAGAATGGGATTCTAGAGGACTGGTATCAATAGTTTAACAACAACCTCGAGACCAAGTTTAGTCAGGTCATTACCGAGATTGATTTTTTTTTTTATCAATGTGATATGTAGCTGTGTGTGGCTTCGTTTATAAGTTTATGGATTTGGGTAGTGTTGATTGGATTAGGTTGATCTCTTTTAATCATTTGTATTTGTATGTAATATTTGGTTGATTGGTCGGATGGCTCTGTCAGGTTTTTTTTTTTGGAAATAGGGGTTCTTACTTCTTACACTGATTGGATCAAAAATATAACAAAGTTGATCCTCGGGTGCTCGATCATACATAGAAAACCCATTGCTGTCTATGTGTTTTTGCTTCTTCCATGTTTATGCTATTTTTTTTGTCATCGAGTATTTGCTGCTGTATTATGGTATTGACATTGAATGGCCTCTCTTGAGGTCACTATTAGATAAAACATTGTTTTGAGAATAGGGGATTCGATTTGTGCTCCTTGCTCCTGCAAATGTAAAGCTGTGGTTCGGTATTGATACGTGAATTCTTTATTTTTTTTTTTCTGATTTTGAGTTTGTCATTTTGCTGCTGCTGTTTGGGGTGTCTTTGTAATTCATGAATGTTGCTGGAATGAATGAGAATGTACTTGGGTGAATCTGATGAGCAAGGTTTTGATTAACCTGTAGGTACAATAAATGAGCAGGAATCTTTAGGAATGCTATGCTGCTTGGATCACGCTTGAAAGGATAGGATTATTTGGAGACATTTTATTTGTTAAGTTGAATGTATATTATTCTTAATTCTTATAATCAATGTCTAGAGTTGACGAAATCGATTAGATTTGCGAAATCGCTAACGAAATCACCGCGCCTCGCGCGCGGGCTTTCAACCTAGTATTACAACAAATCTTGTGGGTGCCGAACTCACAACTTTCTACTTAATAAGAAGAGACAGTATCACTAGAACAAATGGTACTAGACTTTTTTTTCTTCTTTTTTTCCATGATAAATTTCTCATCTATTTGTGTGGGCCGGTTAAGAACACTATTACCTATAAAGTAGGTTATTATTTATTATGTCATGTATTTGTGAAACTCTTACATCTTTCTATTAAAATTTTTATTTTTTAATTTTTTATAATTAAAGGGTATATGGCCACCCTCAATCACCCCTAGAGAGAATTCTAGCAAATGATAATTGAAAGACCATAAATTTTTTTATGCACGGCCGTGTTCGTGCACGACGCAATTTTAGTCATCTATTTATTTTAACCACCGTGCATTTATATTAAAATTATTAGTTTTAATTATCTACAATAAGTCGTGTATTTACACACCGTGTACCTAAACCTCTTGGTTGAAAGACCAGACTAGGAGTTTTTTATTTTTTTATTTTTATCTTTTTGGAAGATAAATTTAGGAGTTAAATTCTCCACTCAACGGGATACAAGAAAGTGTTACAGTAAATCTAAACAAAGCGTGGGAGGCGCACACTGACAACGTGACTAGCCTTCCTTTCTCTGAGACTGAAGAAAGAAGAGAGAGGAGCCATGGACGGAGGGAAGACCAAGTCCATGATGACTCTAGAGCAGTTCGTCTCCCTGACCGCCCCTCTGATCGACTTGGAAAAGGAAGCCGAGATATCCGGCTCCATCAGCAGTGGCGCCTCCAGGAACCTCGACACCGCTCAAAGGAGAGGCTCCGCCATTCTCAATTTGAAGTGCGTGGATGCTCAGACCGGTCTCATGGGCAAGACTCTTCTCGAGTTTCAGTCCACCAAGACTGAAAACGGTCAACCTCTTCCTCTTCCTCCTCATAAGGTCAACATTTCCCCCACTTACTTAGCTCAATCATTTGAAATTCTTCGTAGCTGATGTGGCTACTTTTGTTGTGCTTTGCAGTTTGGTACTCATGATGTGGTGGTTTTGAGACCTAACAAAGCTGATTTGGGCTCGCCTGCTCTCGGACAAGGCGTTGTTTACCGGTTGAAGGTAGTTCTAACAATACAATTTAAAGTGGGACATTTCCGAGTTTTGGTATTTATATTTAAGAATTTACTGGGTTGAATTGATTGAACAGGATTCGTCAATCACTGTTGCTTTTGATGATGTTCCTGAAGATGGATTAAATAGTCCCTTACGGCTTGAGAAACTCACAAATGAAGTATGTTATTCAAACAACTCTTTTAAATTTTTTACTTTCTTGATCAATTTTCTTTGCAGAGTTGTTTTAAGTATAGCTAGTTTGCTACTTTCATTATCTTTGTTCCATGTTTTATGCGTTGTCTTTCACTCATCTTATTATTATACAATCTAAGATTGTATTCTTTGGTGAAGAGTTGTAGTAATATTTGTGTTTTCTCAGGTTACATATCGTAGGATGAAGGACACTTTGATACAGTTGAGTAAAGGTGTGCAAAAGGGTCCTGCTTCTGATTTAATTCCTGTCTTGTTTGGAGAGAGAGCACCAACAGTGGCCAAGAAGGAAGTCACGTTCTCCCCATTTAACAAGAACCTTGATCACTCTCAGGTCCGCAAGCCTAATATTTGTGCTTCCTTGTTTTAGGATTTTACAAGTTGCCACTTATGCTGTCATCATGCGTAATTTTATATTGATAGGAATACATTTTACTAATTTAATTCCTCTAAATCTTCAGCTTTATAAAATAAACACACGGGTGTCAAATACAAAAACACATATGTACATGCATGCTTATGTACTTCATCTCTGTGTATATCCTGCACATGGTGCTACCTTCCTTTGATTTCATTACCACCTGAAGTTACTTATTTATTGGTGCAACTAAATAAGTGAACAAACAGAACATACAGATATACTAATAAATAACTAACAACATTCAGTAAATGACAGGTAAGTTACATTGTCTGAGGAATTGAATATTATATCAGTTTTTCATGTACTATTAAGGGTCTCAAAATACATGAATTGTTAATAAAAAAAAATCTTATATCATTTGTGTAAAATAAAATCCCCCTTAGATATTGTAGATGTGATTACTAAATAACATCAGATTGATTTTGGTTGCATACATTTGAATATTAGTTGTTTGATATAGTATCATATGTATTTTTGTTTTGTATGAGCGTCTGAATCAATATTGCTTTATCCACACATATATGTATACCACAGGATTAATCTTAATTCTCGTTTCATTGTCAGCTAACTAAAGCCCTTATCGTCTTCTTTTCCTTTGATTTTTCCTATTGTTATATCTGCTCCACAGAAAGGTGCCATTTCAAAGGCTCTGTCATCCAAGTATGTATTTTTGCTGCATGGGCCTCCTGGAACAGGAAAAACCACAACTGTGGTGGAAATTATTTTGCAAGAAGTCAAACGTGGATCAAAGATCCTTGCATGTGCTGCTTCCAATATTGCTGTTGACAACATTGTTGAGCGACTGGCACGCCAAAGGTATTTTACTGCCTATAGAATTGAGGAATAACTGTTTTATCAAAGTATTATCTCTATCATAACCAAGTATAAGGTGCTAAATCAGAGCACTCTGTAATCGTATCACTGGCCTTCACTTCTTTCGTTTAGTTGTACTCATTTTTTCAGTGTTTCTTGTCATGCTCTTGCTAAGTTCGGATACTGCATACAAACATTCAAAGCAGCTTTTTATTTGTAATAATGAACCAAATTTGATGTTGATATAGGCCAGATTATATAACCCCATGTCACAGTATCTAACTGGTTTTATAGTTCGTTGGATTAGAAACCGTTTCCAGCTTTCCTTTTCTTCTTTGTTTTGGAAAAAGTATATGTTGTCGAGAGGCTGGTTTTCAGAGTATAGGCAAAGTATATGCAGATATCCAGGGAGGCTTCTTGTCCCTCATCCAGGTAGCTGTTGGTGCCACTAGGTTAGGTTGAGTTGAAATGAATAGACTAATAGGTTTATGGAAATTAAATAACTTTCTTTTCTAATTTTAATTACTACATGAACAAAAAACTGTGCATTGCCCACTTTGAACGTTTTTTAGTAAAAATAAAGATAAAAAAAAAATTAAATAAAAAAAAATTTCTTTCGTCATTATAGTTGCATCGACCAACGATATAGCTGATAGCTGATATGAACTTTTAGCCTGTATTGTTCTCCAACCTGTGATGTTAATGTAGACAATCTGAATATTTAGCTGATGAGCAGTAATGGTCCTCTCAGTTGTACCAAATTGTACTGTGATCATCAAGTTAACTTGTGCTATATACTAATAATACAAGTGGGGTAAAGAGGGTGCTCTCTCCTATTTTGTTTTTTCTTTCCTTTTTTCTCGTCAAGTAGATGATAATCAAGTAAAGACGTTCATTACTTATTACTATATACAGAGTAAAGTTAGTGAGATTGGGACATCCTGCACGTTTACTACCTCAAGTACTGGAAAGTGCACTGGATGCACAGGTATGTGAGTTCTGCAACAATGTTGGAAAACTCTTGTCTTTGTGATATCAAACTTTTATAATTTCAACCCATTAGCACGATTATTACATGTCTATATTTGTGCATTCTGCACCATTAATGTTCTCTAAACTCTGTGCTGCGGACATCTGTATAAGCACACGACTTTCAGAGTCTTCATTTGCTCCTCATTATAGTACACACATATGCACACACAAACGGGGGTGGTGTGGTGTATTACTTAATGATGTATACTGCTCTCCAATACCGTAGATCTAAAATCTGGGCTCTATTACCTACAAGAACAGCAAAGGTTGCCAAAGGAGCCTTGAGTTGAGTGGCCTCAACTGGCTCTAATAAAAAGATCTTGCAGCATGGAGCTTGTGTTATAAGATTCTACTTGTACAATTAAACACGTATATGTTTGAACTTAAGCTTTCTGGTTATTGGGAATTTTGTTCTTTTTGGTGCGCCTAACAAGAACTTAAAAGACATTGATTCTGCTGATCTCAATTTCTTTATACCTTTCTGTGATGTCTTTTACTACTACTAATGATATTAAGTTGAACATGCAGTTATTCTAAAAAAAAAAATATTAATAATAATAATAATAAATTGGACTTGTAGTTGATCTGAACCATCCATTCTCTTTAGGCTCCCCTTAAAAAGCATGATTCCTGTAAAAGTCCCATAACTTGTCATCAAAATAGATAACCAAACACAATGTTCTGATAACTAACAAGTCATGTGATAACTAAATGTGTCAAACTGTACGGTTTTAGTCACTAGATCACGGTGAATCTCCTTGAATTGAGGATATACTTTCATCTAATTACTTGCTTACTTTGCTCTTAGGTCTTGCGAGGAGACAACAGTTCTCTGGCAAATGACATTCGAAAGGAAATGAAGGTATTTTTGATAACTAAAGCCTAAATTAATATGCATATTAAAAAGTTGAGAGTTATTTTCTTTTTATGATTTATCATTATACTTTACCAAACTAAGACATTGGTGTGGACCGTATGGCATACCTTACTCGTGAATGAACATTGCACATTGCATTGTTGCAGGCATTGAATGGAAAGCTATTAAGAACCAAAGACAAAAACACTAGGAGGGAAATCCAGAAAGAGCTAAGGATTCTTTCCAAAGAAGAGCGTAAACGGCAGCAGCTTGCTGTGACAGATGTAATAAAAAATGCAGATGTGGTGTTGACAACTTTGACTGGGGCATCGTCTCGCAAGCTGGACCACACATCATTTGATTTGGTGATTATTGATGAAGCTGCTCAGGCACTTGAGATAGCATGCTGGATAGCACTGCTAAAGGTAATGGGACTAGTACAGAGACATGTACATTTAACTTTTACACCAAACCTTGCCTATTCATTTCCATAAAACGGCTGTTCATGACATGTATGCAAAGAAAAAATGCATGTGTTAGTCTTTGTGGTCTTGAAAGAAACATTTTGTGTGTGTGTGTTTTTTTTTTTTTTCTTCCGCATATTGGTTAATTTAATACAACCGATTTCCAGGCAAGCAGAAGCGTAAGACTGAAATACTGCAGTACTAAAAATCAATGTGTGTATTCTACAATTGCAAGAAGTATTTATGTTTGATATTTAGTGAAAATTTCATACCAAGAAAGTCAGATTGTAGGTTTAGGCATGTAAAGCTTTTACACGCACTCCAAAATCCACTTGAAAATATCTGAGTTCATTGTTTTAGGGTTCAAGATGTATACTTGCAGGCGACCATCTTCAGCTTCCTCCAACCATACAGAGTGCTGAAGCTGAGAAGAAAGGTTTAGGAAGAACCCTATTTGAACGCCTTGCGGACATATATGGAGATGAAGTCGTATCTATGCTGACTGTTCAGTACCGCATGCATGAGCGTATCATGGATTGGTCGTCAAAGGAGCTTTACAATAGTAAGGTGCTGAAAGCATGTCTGGATGTTGGCTCTGAGTAAATTTATAGTCAGATCACCGAAACTCATTAGATTTGATTGTAGTATATGTTTTGGTGTGTTTGCAGGTTAAAGCACATCCAAGTGTTGCTGGACATATGCTTTTGGATCTCGAGGATGTAAAGAAGACTTCTTCGACAGAATCAACCCTTCTTCTAATTGATATAGCTGGGTATGCAGTTCATTGTTGTCATATATCCTATTTTTTAAGAACAAACCTTTTGATACCTTTTAGTAGTATAAGTCTCAAGTCAGGTAGCTCGGTGCAGTTTTAATGTTTTATTTTCTCTGATAGGGATGCATATAGACATAACTGTACACTGGCATGAGATGATATCACAGATGTGCACAGCCTTGTTATTAAAACATCACAACATGAGTTATATATGTACTTTCATTATGAATGTTCTTTTATCATTTATTGTTTATCAACTGAAAGAAAGAAAAAAAGTGTCTGAAAGCTAAAATAAGATTGACATGATACCAAATTTGCTTCTCGTATTAAAATCTCATGCCTACTAACAGCAGATGATGTTTTATGATTAATCTTAGTAAGTCTTGGCTTTTATTGCTAATAGAAAGAGTTGTTTTAAATGTCTTGAGGAACAAATATGAGTGATTCATGCCCACATGGCTTCAGGAGAGCTTCTTGATACTAAACAAGAAAAACTTTATGCATTATATGTGACTTTTTTGCACGGATCTGCTTCAGGTGTGACATGGAAGAAAAGAAGGATGAAGAGGAAAGCACTATGAATGAGGGTGAAGCGGATGTTGCTATTGCCCATGCAAAGAGACTCATTCAAAGCGGTGTCCAGGCTTCTGATATTGGAATTATCACCCCTTATGCTGCACAGGTATCAAAGAATCCTTAAAACAGTGGAGTTGCAATAGCTCCTGGGTTTTCACAATATGAAATAATACTTCAGTTGATTAGATATTACTCTTCTGTTTACTATATTAGATCTAGTATTGCAGGTTTTTATACTGAAGAAGTTGAAAAGCAATGAAGAAAAGCTAAAGGATTTGGAAATCTCAACAGTCGACGGTTTCCAGGGCCGGGAAAAGGAAGCCATCATTATTTCAATGGTTCGATCAAACTCAAATAGAGAGGTATGCATACTTGTGTCTCTGGTTCCGTTGATGGTATTTGTCTCAATTTATACTTGAATTCTACTGAATATGGGAATTGTCAAATACTCAGGTTGGGTTTCTGAGTGATCATAGGCGAATGAATGTGGCTGTGACACGAGCAAGAAGGCAATGTTGTCTTGTATGTGACACTGAGACAGTGAGTAATGATGCATTCTTGAAGCGATTGATAGAGTACTTTGAGGAGCATGGCGAGTATCTAAGTGCCTCAGAGTATAGCAATGAATGAGCAAAATCGAAAAGTACCTCGGCAGCTACTGATTTGCTTTGTTTGGTGGCGTAGCTCTGGGATATAGTGCCCCTGAGATCTCCCATTGCTTGTGCAGCGGAAGAAAATTTGTATTCTAATTAAAAACAGTTTCCATTCTTAAATGATATTTGTACCTTTTGAAACATCTTTTGGCCTGGTTATACCTATTTGAAACTTGTTTACTTCAGTTTCCTTCCCATTTACCTACTTTTTAGATTTTTCCTACTACATTGTCGAGTTGACCAAAAAAATACTACATTGTCGACAAAAAAAGAGAGGATGGTTCCTATATCCTACTACATGTATTCATGTCAACTCAGAACCAGGCAAACATGAAGAAGCAAAAGGGATGATATTATGATTGTATCAAAAAAAAAAAGTGATATTATGATTCATATTTCATAGTAAGGCGAATCACACGATTTCCTAGTGAGGGAAGAATGAACTCATCCTCTCTATTCTGATGCCACTAAAACTGATACGAAATGAGTACACTGATATCAACCATCTCATACATGATCAGAAATGTGGCTGAAGATCTATGAAGTAGCAAAGTTGCCTGGAATCCAACTAAGCTAGTCTATTTTGCCAACATCTCTAAAAAGGTTCTTCTCCTCCGTACAAAAAACAAACAAAATTATTTCAGCTAGAAGTTCCAAATGGAAGTTGGGAAAGAGAGCTCTTCGTTCACATCATAAACTTGAAAAGTACCAGCTCCTGCTCCGTGATCTTCCATTGCATGCATCTCAATCAATGCATCCCAGTTGAAGTTCTTGTCAGCGAAGGGTCCTAACTCCTCATTGCTTTCTGTAATCGAAGATTCTGGAGCTGCAAAACTTCCTGTGGTGTCGGATTCTTCTACTTGTCTCTCTTTCTTGAGCACACCCAGCTGCTGAAGAAACTCATTGAGATCAATCTGAGGCTTCTCCTCCTGTCCTCCCACAACTTTCTCCGATGTAATCTCTACCTCTTTCTCCTTATTCTCTGCTACAATTTCTTTTTGAGTTTTGTCCGCTGTGATGTGAGCCTCAGGTTTTGAATCGCAGGAAGATGAACTGGACGAAGGAGTAGTTTGACCAAACACCCCATTTTGCTTAAGCTCCTGGAGCCTCTGATGAATGACATGAACACTAGGTTGAGCATTAATGTTCAGCATTCCACAAGGAGGAAACATGGAGATGAAATTCTGGGAAGGGAACCATTTGAACTTTTGAGACTTGAGTAAAGGGTTGGAAGAGTTGGATTGCAGGTGAGGAAGATTGAGAAAAGCATCAGGGCCGTAGAGTCGCCTGGCAGCCTCATCATAAGCCATGGCAGCTTCTTCGGCCGTGGCGAATGAGCCTAACCAGAGCCTGGTTCTCTTCTTTGGCTCTCTGATCTCGGCAACCCATTTGCCCCAAGTTCTTTGTCGAACGCCTCGATATTCACACGAGGCGTTCTGAGGGCCGCCTTTGCCTCTTGTAGGGCCTTTCTTCCATGGCTTCAGTGGAGATTTTCTCAAGTTCTCCATGGAGGGTTGGAACTTGGAAGAAGGGAGAGTGAGAGTGAGAGTGAGAGTGAGAGTGAGAGTGCAAACGTGAGTAGAAATGGCGCGGGATATGTAGTGAATGGGAGTGGAGTTTGGTTTAAATGTTGTCACGTTTGGCAAAGTCCATGCATGTGACAGCTACATTCTCATATCTCCTTTTCAATTTTTGACATTCCAGCTCTTCTTGTCATGGGATGGATGACTAGTAAATGAGAGCCTTCTTGATTAATAAGCTAAATCGACAGTTTAGTACACTCTAGTAAACTATCTGGTTAATCAAATAAAGAAAAATAAACAGTTTTCAGCATATAAGTTTACAAGAAATATATTACTGAATCCTCAAATGTTATTCTCTACTAATTTATCAATTAAATTATCAATATGACCACACATTTGTTGCTTCTAAGCACGGCTAGATTTTACACTTTACACTCGACATTATTTGTAATCTTTTTCAAAAAGTAACATTTTTTTTTAATAATTTGAATTTTATTTTTTATGGTCTCAACGAAAATACAAACAAGTGTAGATTGTAAATTAGAGAATGTGAATTTTATTCTCCAATAACATGTGTATATACAATAATACAAATCACAATACAGAGGTTGTTCGAGAAATGATGTACACATCATACGAGTGTAGATTGCAAATCAAAGATCGTGAATTTCAGTCTCCAACATTTGGTATTATATACGAATCACAATGTAGAGGTTGACATTTAGTGATCGAGGAATGAAGACATCAACTATATGTGATTTAGGAATGATCCGTCAGAGGACTCGCAAATACAATTTTACCATCTTGTGAGCCAAGAACTATTACAATACGTGGTCAGTGTCATTCCAATTTCGTACTCATCACATTCTTCCTATGTGCAATTCTGATTTCCAATGGGAATCCTTATAAGTAAAATCATCAAACAGTATAAACTGTATAACCGTAGTACATTGATTTTCTCTTATTGTATATGGGAATCCTTCCTATGTTCTTTTGTTTATCTAATCTTTTCAACTCAAGAAACGAAACGAATTTAAGTGGAAGGATTACATTTCTCTTAGATGGATCGTCTGGTATTGCAACGTATTGGGATCTTTAAATGTGGTGGTGGTGACTGGAGATCTAGATAGGTATTCAATCTGTCTGCTGTCGACTAATGAGAAGTAGAGTCAAGCTGAACTCTTTAAATGAGGTCTGACACTCTCCCTTGGATTCCATTCCATACCAGTTGCTTCTCCACTAGAGACTATTCTAATCTCAGAGAATGAGATCAAGAAGTAATTACCCACCTCACTACATTTTTCATTTTCACGAGCTCTTCTATTTCACATGTTTTCCTGCCATTCACAACCTGATGCCCGGGACTCTCCTCACCTTTATCCCATGCTTGTCCTGTCTTCTATTTCACAGGTGTGTAGTTTGGCTTCATGTTCATCCCTATGTTGTACCTTGTATATGATGATGCAGCTGATGACGCTGTTACGACAACTGCAAGCACCGTGACTGGTTACCATTTTCTTTTCTTTCTTCATACAATGTGCAGTCTAAACATAGTTTTCGTTAAGAATCTGCAAAATCTTTGAAATAAACGCAGCGCATTGGAGGCAAATACACAGCGAATGAGATCAAAACTCGAAAGTGAAAGGTTACCAAATACTGCCGGTGGAATGTTTTGTAAACCAGTTCAATGAGTGAGGAAGATGGAATTTCGGGTGTCGGAACAACACGATAAACCAGTTCAATGGATGGAATGTTTTTCATAATGATTTATGTACAAAAAACTCTCATATATGTACATATTACATACTGCTGCGCAGGTGCCGATGGTAACATAATGGCATGTTGAGAGTGATTTGCAAAAGTTAGAAATAACATCAATGGTTGAGAGACCAACTCCACTCCAACTTCCGGATTATCTCGGTACTGTCCAACTGAGTACAATCAACACTCTAGTTCTTTCTGCACTTGGTAACTAGACTGCTCAACCAAAACGACTGTCTAATCTCAAAATTATGATTCTCTTCCGTAGTTTATAGCCCCGTTGCTTCCTGCTTCAAACGTGTGAAAACATTTTTGTCATGGGAGTCATACAAATAATACGGAAAGCTATTAATTAACAAATATGCACACAAGAAGAAAACAAACTTTCATATCATCAAGTAAATGAGCAAAACAATCACTTTCAAAGGAGCAATTTGGACTTTGAAGTAATTCCTCAGTATAATTCAAAACACGAGTAAGTTGAAAGCTACGTATCACTCCATATTTGACACCAGACATTATGCTAGGTAGTCTAAAGTTTTGATCAATCAGAGGGGTAAATATGATAAATTTTTTGCCAGTATCTCGCACTGTTCTAAATGCAGTCTCCTTGCTACAGACCAACTAAAAACTCAAGTCAAATTGGTCCAGAGACTGCGTTCAATGTCTAGCAACAGAAAACTTAACCTACTAAGAACCTGGAATGTGGACCAGATGTGAGCTTCGTGGCAAACCATATTAGCTATGAGGAACTACTTTAGGGGTCTCAGGTCAGGATCCACGATGATATTTATACTTTTGATAACAGTTTCTTCACTAGTTCCATGGGTGTTGAAATTGCTGTTCCTATAAAAGATCAATTTGTTTTCAAGTCTCCAAATGGTGCATGCAATAATTTGACATAACTACCAATAATTAGCCTCTGCTGCTGCTGCTGCGTCAATTCGTGTCTGAGGACAAAAAGGATACAAGATCCGGAACTGTTCATATTTCAGAGTTACCATTCATATGAAATTGTTAGTATCAAGTGAAATTACTATAGGCCAAAAGAGAGCAATACTTACATGCAAATAACCACTTCATTTCGATTTTGGACTTCCTTTGCATACGTTCCTCCATTTATCCTCAAGGTCTGTTGTGGTACGGGTTGACGAAAACACATCATAACCAAATTCCAATATTTGCTTCCATGGGATTCTTGTTTCATCATTGCATTGAAATTCCTGCACTCCCTTCTGCAACAGTATTAAAGATGCCATAATATATCTGATATTGTAAGCATACTCCAAAAAGTAAAGATGACAAAACAAAATGAATACAAAAATGCTGATTTTATTGGTCCTTGGTAATAAGAACCAAACTGAACAAGGCACTTTAAGGACCCAAGTATTATGCACCAACTCTTACAGTCTCTTATGTAATTAAGGAACAAATGAATAAACACCACATATACGCAATGATTTAACCGCAGCCAGGTATATGAGATGAAATGCAACTATGACATCATCATATCACTATAAAGATTCACTGAAAAAAAAAAAATTCCAACAACCTTGAGCATCTCTTCTTCGTCAACCGTCCATGGAACCTTTTCTCTCCTTGACCGAGTCATTGCCAGCTGAGTGCGGGCACTACAAAACAGAAGAAAAAAAGTATAGTATTTTCAATTAACAATTCTCACACAACCCTAGGAAAAAGAAAAAAAAAAATTAGAGTCGAACAAAATCAGTGTTTCTAAACTGGTAATATTGTGGGTCAACTGGGGACAATACAAGCTTACGTTTACAACTCCTGGTAACATAAACTCATAAACACCAACTTTTTCAGACATTATTAGACCATATGCAGAATATTTCCAAATTTTGAATAGACAGGATGGGACAATTATAACATACAAGTAGAAATGCAAACACTTGGAATCATAATTAACTTACCCAGGATATTTGCTCCTTTCTCTTAAAGAGTCATCAGTACTGTGCTGCTGCGTGACTTCTTGCTCAGTTGCTGCACCAGCCTTTCCTTGGTCAACCAGGATGCTCTGTGTGCTTTTACTGCACAAATGATCACCTTCGACTACCTTTTCTTCCCGTTTTTCACATTGATTTCCCTGATTTTCTTCACGATCTTCTAGATGCCTATTTTGACAAGGTTTCTCGAGAAGATTATCCTCAAACTGTCTAGTGCAATTTTTCACTTTGCTATGTACTCTTCCAACAGGTTCCATCGGTCGGTCTACCAAATTAGCATGAACAAATGCATTTAGTCCAGTCTCTAACAGGGATTTTTTATTCTTAGCTTCACGGTAATCAGCAAGAGCAAGAGAATATGAACAGAAGGGGCAGTAAAAGTTATCCTTATCAAAAGAAATGGCTGAGGAACGCAGCCAGTTCTCATGAACCACAACAGGACAATTACTCGTTTTACAAGTCAATAATTGACCACCTTTACTACAGTCCAGAGAACGCTTTTTCTCTCTGACTGTTGTTTCAAAGGAACCATGACTAGATGTGCATTGAGATCTCAAGAGAGCATGCTTTTTCATGGCAGCATCAATCTTCTTATCATGAAAACCATCACTTCCTGTTGATGTTTCTGACTCGCAAAGAAAATCCTTGAGCAGTTTGGAATTATCAGCAACGTCCTTCTGCTGGGATCCATCGATAGATGCAGGGCATGCCGCTTTAATATGAGAATCATGCTCACTGGATACATTAGCAGCCACTGTATGCTGGGATCCCTCGGCGGCACCAACACCTGATGCTCTTAGTTCATGCTGAAGCCCACCATCTTTGGTTTTATCAGCACATGTGCGTTGACACGCTTCATCCTGAATTATGTCTTGAGGCATTGGAGTGGCATTACAACAATTCTCCAACTGACTCTGATGGGTTGCATCATAAGTGCTTCGTCCGTTCCTCTTTGACTCAGTATAAACATCATGACCGTCCTCTAAGACCCTGACTTCCTCCATCATTTCCATCTGATTTTCAGTCAAGTCACACTGTAACCTCTCAGAAACTGGAACCTCTCTTTCGGATGAATCTTCTGAAATTAAAGGAAGTTGGTTCTGCTCTATAGAGTGCAAAACTGAATATGCATCCCACTCTTTACTATTGACTCTTTTCTGGTAATCATCAGAATGATTTACCGATTTAAGGTTTTCACCTGCCATATATTCAGGACCTCGGCCATTGCCTTCATCAGCATTTCTTAGCTGCTGAGGTTCATCTATGGATGAAAGAAGCGGTACTCTGATATCATCTAGAGGAGCAACATTTGAAACTCTTAGCTTGCAATGAAGTCCACCATCACCTTTGGCCTCACCATGACAAGAGTGTTGGTGGCCTTTATCCTGAAATGTATCCTGAGGCACTGAAGTCGGATTAGAATGATTTTCTGTCAGATTCTCTTTTATTGCAACATCACTGCTCTTTCCATATGTCTTTGACGCAGCATAATCACTGTGACCATCTTTTACCCTGTTTTGCTCCATTTCCATCTGTTTTTGTGCCGCATCACACCTTCCCTTCACAGAAACTGGAACATGTCTTTCAGATATATCTTCTAAACACTCTTTTCCAAGTGAAGGAATTCGGTTCTGCTCTACTTCTAGAGACTGTGAAACATGTGAGGCACCCAAGTTCATCTTTTTCGCTTCAATATGCGAATCCTCAGAATCATTTGCCCTTTCACGCTTTTCATTATTGGATCCAATCCTATCCCTTTTGGAAAGCAAAAGATTTTCATTCTCTGATTTCCCTTCTACTCCCATATTTTGAGTACTAGAGCTGCTCTTATTTTGACTTTGAGTACTTTCATTCACAGAAACTCTATCAGCATCACTTGTCAATGTTAAACCGCTCTTTTCTCTCAAGACATCAGCATGCGGGTGGAAGCCATCAAGAATCGACTCTTTCAACTGCTCGTAAAGAAAACACACAATCCATATCTAGGCCACTAAAGAAAAACCGACTGATACAAGAAAATTGAAAAGAGAACATCAAAGTGTGTAATGTACCTGTTTCAAAGCACATTTCGGCAAAGTACCTTGTTTATGCACAATAAAAGGCCACACATCCCATCTCAACAGCCCTGGTCCAGAGATCCGCAAATCAGACTCCGGCGTCTGAAAAAAGACAAAAGACATCTCATTTTTCATCAATTGAGCATATTCCCCACCTCCAACAACACCTCACAATACAAAATTTGAAGCACAATATCAATATGGCATTAAATTTAACCTCTTCCAGATACTAAAGACCAAAACTTTACCTCATCAGTAATGCGTTTGAGAACACTTTCACAGCTTTCAGATAAATCAAAGCTGATTTTACCATCCTGGGAAGATGCAACATGACTAGTGAACCCATTATTACTAGAGCCAAATAACTCCTCCAAACATCTGAGAGCAACTCTTTCTCTTGCATTTTTCGACATATGATCAGGTAATGCTGTGCCTATCTCACCCAACAAATCTGAGCAAAAACCAAAAGCCCTAATTTTCACTCACAATGTTCAAGTAAAATAATAATAAAGATTAACAGCGTGAAATTGGAGATTGAAGTAAAGAAAGAGGGTACCCGTTAAGAGAGAAACATCAACTTGTTTCATGGAGGCGAGGCCTTCAACGACCCAAAGCCAAGCAACGGCTTTCTGCTGCTCACTCATGTCTTCCATAGAGGCTGCAGCACTAGAACTAGCTTCGGAGTGAAATATGTTCAAATTATAAGCCTGAGGGACTGGGCCGGTTCGGGTTCAAGAGGGACTGGGCCCGTTCGGGTACCCACGTTTGAATCACCAAGTACATTATCTCCCTTGCAAGCTTCACTTGCAAACTTTGTTGTTGATCCGGCATATCATCCACATTAAATTTGACAAAACCACTAGCATCCACATTGGAGACACTTACTGAGTACCGTCTACATTTAGTTAGAGAAAATAAATCAATGTACATAATCCTTTGATCAATAGATTGCCTTAAGTTATTGTGAACTACAAGCCATGTAATAGGTCAGGCTCCCTCCATCAATGGACTAAGTACTAGAGTTCTACATTCTCCTTGAACTTTTGTAATGTGCCAATTATACAATCTCAGGACTTTTTGGGCGAAGTTCTTTATATAATTATCTATATTTCTACAGTGTCAAATTTTGGCAAAACTACTTTCATTGTGCATACCATCATTGCGGACATTATCAAAGGATTCATAGCTGCCGGGAGCAAGACAGAAATTGCATTGATCCAATTATATGCAAAGATCACAGGTTATTATTGAAGGGCCGGAACTAAAGGGGTAAGTGGTAACAAAGTTCAAGCCATTGTCCTAATCAATTTTTTGTACCCTCTCGTTTTTGTCTACTAGTCAATTTGGTCTCTCACTCTGCTAACAGAACGACAAAGGCTTGTACAATTTTACTTCTACTTCCATGTGTTTGGTTGCTAAGGTGCAAACACAATGTTTCTTACAATGCGAGAAAAACGATTGTTTTGCAAGGGCTAAGTCTTACATGTTCAGAGTACCGGGTACTTGTACTCGGACGTATTAACAATATTACGACCGTTAGTTATCATTAATATTTAGGATATAACCGTTAAAATTTTGGCTAATATAATTGAATATCAAAACTCCGAAAATGTAAGAATTTTTAGTTTTACAAGGTCAATAGCTGCCATAATAAGGCCGTTCTGATCTACAGTTTAAGGAAATTTAGAGAACAATGGAGAATTTTTCATTTCCATAAATTTCATATAAAATGTTTAATGAGAAACTAGCTTTCCTCTACACGCGATGCACGTGCGAAAAGACCGCGCTCGCGCATGCGTTGATTTGTTTATAGGAAATACGTTAGAATCAACTATTTAGTATTACCTATCCCTCACTGTTAACTTATTCTTAACTAAAGGAGAAAAGACATTATATGAGAAAAGACGATCATAATTGTATCAAATCATCCATATATAATCACAGAGAAAAAAAAAATACATCTTGGATTGATCAAACATAATGAAAAAGAAAAAATGAAATACAAATCTCACATCAAATCCATATCAAAATCAATCCAAGAAATTGAAAAAATCAAATTGTTTGTGTAGAGGCAAAATCAAGAGAACTCATTTATGTTTCGTTCTTTCTTGACCCCTTATATAATGTCACTCTTCATCCAAGAAATTTTTGAAATTATCATGAGAGAGAGCGAATAAAGTTTCTTTTGGGCTTCTGGTCTACTCAAAATCAAGCAAATGTAGTGATGTTAGAGTTGTACGTGTGTGATGAAATTGGGAGAAATTGTGGGAGAGAAGCGGCTCGACAGTGGTTTATTTATTGTTTTACTCTTTTATCCATAATAGAAAAATTTCTTTATAACAAACAATTAATCAACCAAGAACAATTGCAGAAAAAGAAAACTTGCCGGTTCCATAAGGCAAATTGCCTTAATTAATAGAGATTGTGAATAGTGAACACTGAGACAACCGACGTTTCTAAATCAATTGAGCAAGATCATTCACCGGAAGTCCGGAACCCATTAGTACAGGTGTACAACCAAACAAACCCAGTTGGTATATATGATAATAGTATTGAATATGG
This sequence comes from Potentilla sterilis, assembly GCA_963682095.1. Classification (NCBI taxonomy): domain Eukaryota; kingdom Viridiplantae; phylum Streptophyta; class Magnoliopsida; order Rosales; family Rosaceae; genus Potentilla; species Potentilla sterilis. The sequence goes on from OY821754.1 coordinate 45,471,317, forward strand.
GTTAATTTCTGTAAACAATAATAATATGGTACAGCTCAATAATCCGCGTACAGAGACCAAAGTATCTGGAAATTAAACCCCAAAAATGAACTAATCTAATCTCCCAGCCCGATCATGATTTCATGAACAACAACAGCAACAACAACAACTCCAACAAATTACAGCCTCACAGAAACCCTCTCATCAATGAAATAGTTATACAGAAAAAAAAGAAAAGGAAATGAATATGGGGTTATTGGTATCCGGCGGAAATGGAAGGTGTCTACCTGGAGAAGAAGAGGAGGGTGTTGAAGAAACGAGACCAGGCGAAGCGAACACGAGGGTAAACGCTGACCGTGAAATTCACAGTTTGCCGGACGGCGTCTTCGATGGTCTCCACGAACAAGTTGAGGCTTCGGATCGGCGGTATGTATAGCGTCAGAGGCACCGCCGAGAAAGCCACCGCGAATATCAGCTGAAGCATTTGATGATGATGAACAAGAGAACACAACGTAGCTACCACGGTTGAATATAATCGAGCAAATCCAAGAATAGATAAACTCAAACCCCACGCAATCACCAACAACCACAAGACCTAGTGTTGATCTTTGAACTGTTCTTGGGATTTTGGTCTATGTAGGTGACTTTTCAAAGCGCTAGAGAGATGAAGTTTCTCAATTTCTCTAGCTTTGTTTCCTTATTTTTGTGGAAGTTGTATAAATGGTTATGATTGGGAGAGCTGGCCCGGTTTTTATAGGAGGATATATTATTTGTTCTTCTCCTCCTTTTGAATCAAACAACATCATACATACAGACGATACATGCAATAATATGTAACATGACATATTAGCTTTATGTGTCGTTTCTAATTGAAAAGAGATAGCACATGAACATACTGGAGAATTTTTTTCTTTCGAGACCTAAAACTCGATAAATTGTAATAAACAAACTAATAACACATTCACGCTATGTGTTTGTTTAGCAGTATTTATATATCCTTTTTCAAGTTAATGTACAACTTGTTTTCTTGTAAAACGCTCAAAACCTTCCTCAGATGCTCCATATGCTCTTCCTTATTTTTGCTATAGATTAAAATGTCATCAAAATAAACTACTACGAAAGAGTCATTAAAAGGACGAAAAACCTGGTTCATTAGTCTCATAAAAGTGCTAGGTGCATTGGATAATCCAAAAGGCATCACAAACCACTCATAGAGATATTCCTTGCTCTTGAAAGCAGTTTTCCACTCATCTCTAGACTTGATTCTAATCTGATGGTAGCCGCTACGCAGATCAATCTTTGAGAACACCTTTGCACCTTCTAATTCATCAAGCATGTCCTCTAGACGAGGAATAGGAAATCTGTACTTGATAGTGATCTTATTTATAGCTCTGCTATCGACACACATACTCCACTGATTTTCCTTCTTAGGAACGAGAAGGACAGGTACTGCACAAGGACTCATACTTTCACAGATGAACCCCTTTCTCAACAAATCTTCAATCTGCTCCCTCAAAATCTCGTTCTCCTTCGGGCTCATACGGTAATGAGGTAGGTTTGGTAGGCTGGCTCCAGGGACTAAGTCTATTTGGTGTTGGATGTCTCTCATGGGTGGTAGTTCATTGGGTAATTCATCAGCAATCAATTCTGCAAACTGTTCTAGCATCTGCTGCACCTCCGTAGGAATCTCTGCATCTGCCTGTTCTGTGCTCAGCAACCCCTTAATCACTACAGCACATGTTGACAGTAGCCACAGAGGGGCAACATAAGCCCACAGACCCGCAGCCAGTGCATCTGGGGCCGGCCTGAGGCCCGGAGCAGGATCACCAGCACCCGGACCCGAGGTCCAGCAGTCTACCTTGTGACCAGGGGCCCGGGGACCGGGGGCGCTAGCCTGCCGAACAGGCCACCAGAGCTGCCCTTTTGTGTGCGAATAGAAGGAAACCAGTCCCACATCGAAGAGTGAGACCAGACCTCACGCCCGACCACCTATATAAGGGCCTCAACTACCCTCTTTAATAGGTAACTGATCTCTCCAACTGCTTATCATACGTGCTTAAGTTATCTATTCATCCCAACTGTACTAACTTAAGCATCAGAGATGAGAAGACCGGCCCGCCCGGTATTCTCCTTAGTTAGCAGGTTCACAGGAGGAGATCACATCTAGATTCACCAGTCTCTACCAGGCATACGGGTTTGTGTAGAAACAATTGGCGCCGTCTGTGGGAAGCTTGTATAAAAGTCACGTAAGCATCACCAAATGGCAGAAAGCTCAGAAGCGGGCCAGGAAAGAAATACAACGGAGGGTCAGCGGGTTGCACCAGAGCAAGTGCTCATCCCCACCCCGGTCGCTGTACGGGAGCAGCGCAGCCACCGGGGCACCCAGGACGACGGCAGCTACGGGAGGCCGAACAGCACGCCAGGGGCATACAACGATAGAGTGCGCGGGAAAGGCCCGGTGGAAGGAGACCAACCAACGCACCGGGGCTTTTCGCTGACATTCTCTGACGATCCAAGCGACAAAGAGGAGAGTCTGCTCGGTGACAGCGACCGGGACACCACGTACAGCCCTGACTGACACGATATGGCGGAGGAGATATGGGCGATGTGGGCAGAAGTCGGTCGCCTGCGCGCGGAGGGCGACCGGGATAGAGCAAAATCCAATGCTCGGTATGAGGAAATGGAGACGGTAAACGCTGCCCTGGTGGCTGCCCTGGAAAGAGGACAGCAGCGCAACGCCGCTATGGCAAGGGCAATTACACCCGCGCCAGGCCAACCTCAGCGCTTTGAGGCGGGACAGTCATCGGGAGGAAGGTCTAGCGACCGCAGGAGGGCGGAGTCCCCGGGCGGCGCGGTTTTGCCAATGAGCACGCCGGCACCCCCGCAGTCGCGCGCTTCATTCGAGGATGAAGTCGTAACCCCGACCTCACGGGCATTACAGATACTCACCGACTCTGTGTCGGATCTAAAGGCCCAAATGGAGGCCAACGAGAGAAGGGCAGCGCGGCCGATGGAAGGCGCGCGATTCATCGAACGCATGGGCCTTTTCTCGCACCGGGTTCTGGAATCAGGGAGGTCTGGTAACCAGAAATCCCTATAGCTCACGTACTCAGGATCCGGCTGCCCGTACCAACATCTGGATAGTTTCTAGTCCCAAACGTGCGCCAAGGGCTATTCCGATGCAGTGTGCTGCAACATATTCCGGGAAACCCTATCTGGAGAGGCGCTCAGCTGGTTCTATGAGCTCCCGGCAAGCTCCATCGAGGCGTTTGAGCAACTGGCCGACCGGTTCGTAGGCCGCTTCATCCTCCGGGTCGAAAGAGCCCGGACATCAACCATCCTCTTCAACTGCAGGCAGGCGCCTGGCGAGGAGCTAAGGACGTTTGTCAACCGCTGGCAAACAGCGACGGCCGGGGTTCGGAACCTCGACAAAGGTATCGCCGAGATGGCGTTCAAACAGGGGCTTCGGCCAGGAAAATTTTCCTACGCCGTACGGGTGGAACTCCCGCAGGGGTATGACGAGCTAATGGCGATGACCATCAGGCACGCTCAGGCGGATCATGAAACGTATGGGCAACACCTGCTGAAGAGAAAGTGGGAGGAGCATCCCTCGGCCGGCCGAGAAAGCAAGGCCAGCCAGCGGAGCGAGAACCGAGGCGCCCAACCAAGCAGACCCGGCAGAAATTGGGGAAACCAACAACAGTAGAAGCCCTATCATGACAAACCCCAGGGCGAGCACAAGCCGGCGCAGTACCGGCAAGAACGCCCCCTGGCGATCATGCCAGCAGAACGTCAAGAGGTCTTCACCACTCTAACCTCTTCATACGAGGACATCTTGCACGAAAACGGGAACATCATCCCCCACCGCCGAGGAGCAAGTACCTAAAGGGGAAACTTACCCAGGCGCGAACGGGCAAGTACTGCTCCTATCACGATGAAGCTACCCATCGGACGAACAGTTGCTTCGCCCTCAAGACAGCGGTGGAGGGTTTGATTAACAGCGGTCAGCTTCAGCGGTATATAGGGGAAATGAGAGCAGATCCCGACCGGGAGCAGGGCCAGGGCTGGTAAGCACGCCCGGACCCGGTGAAGGGTTAGGTGCTAGAACTTCCAAGCAGTTAGTTTGGCATATCAACGGTTCAACCAACACAACATTATAAGATATGTATGCCAACTATTTTGAGAGAAATCCAAGGAATTCCACCGGTGCAAAAATGTACATCCGAAGGGCATATTACAAAAAAAAAAACTGTTCCAGCAGATTTACAAAAAAGATAGTAAAACAAAAATCTTAAGGAGTTGCGTCTCCCCCCTCAGCGGGCATCCCACCAGCTTCTCCAGATGAAGCCACTGCATCCTCTCCGGAAGGTGCAGATGGTCGAGGCCCGCCTTCCCCTTCCGGCTGCTCCTCTTCTGTCGACTGCCCATGGGTATCGTCATCGGCCCCCGCCTTCGGCATTCGAGAGGTATCCAGGTACCCCTTCTCTTCCCACTCCACGTAGGCGTCGGCGATACCCGACTCCCTAGCCTTTTTCAGGAGCTTAAGAAACTGATCACTATAGTGATATTTGAGGACAACCTGCTGGAAAAGCTCTGGGTCCTCTTCTCCAGCCGCAGCGGTAGCGGCGCCACGCACAGCGGTAGCTCCCACCTGGAGGTCATCCACTCTCTCCTCCAGCTCATCCCTCTCCTCCTCAGCCCGCTCCTTCTCCTCCTCGAGGCTCCGGACCTGCTCTTCTAGCCTGGCCACCTATTTCTTGGCCCTCTCCTCCAGCCTGACCTTCTCCCGCTCCAGCCTGGACTTCTCAACTTCCAGGCGCTCACGGGCTCCTGTCAAAGCGGCCACCTGCCTCCTCAGCTTCGACAGCTCCTCACTCGGGTCCGGCTGGTACAGATTGTACAATAGCTACAGAACAACAGGGAGCCAATTAAGCAAACAACAAAAGTAACGAGACCCGGCAGAAGTTATGAGCGGTGCCATGGCACCAAGCAATTCTTACCCGGAGGACCGACTCCTTGCTCTTCTGGCGGTTCTCCCCCGATAAGGCTCCAGCAACCCCAGGCCTATCCAGACCAAGGCCAGCCACATCTGCCGCCAGACTCTGGACGAAGGGACTCTCCGAACCTCCCCTCTGTTCCTCCGCAGGCGCGGGGTTCCTCTGCTGACCGGCAGAATTTGGGGCAGCAGCGGCCTTGTCCCCAGCGGAACTCGTCGCACCGCTGGTCACCTTGAGCCGTTTCGCCAAGTTTTCACCAGACGACCGGCCAGTCAGCGTCACCAGCGCGGAGGGAGGGACGTCCATGATCCTCCGCCTCTTCTCACCCAGGCCGTCCGGTGAAGAAGATTGTGCGCCTGACCGGGTGATCCTGGTGACAAGCGGGACCGATCCCGGTCGGTGCGGAATCCTGTTCGTCCCACCAGGAACCTTTGGTGGCCCCCCGATGGTCTTGCCCTTTCCGGGTCCCGCCTTGGGCGCAGCGGGGTGAGTCTTCACACGCCTTAGGATATAGGCGTCGTCCTCAATATCCAAGGCCCTCGGTTCGGCATGAACGGTAAGCCGACCAGACTCCTCATCCACCAAGGTCCGTGAAACGGCCTCCCATTTCTCCTTCAACCTCGAGACAAGGTCTTCACCGTCCATGGATAGTGTATTACCGGGCTTGACGACCGTCCAGGAAGATGCACCTGCAGAACAAACAAAGGGTTAGTATCAACTCGGTCAATAGAAACGCCGCCACTAAAACCCTGCTACGCACCGGGATCTCGCCCGAGACAGCAGTATTCCAACACCTCCTGCCGTATGAAGTTGTAGGAGTTCCGCTCAAGATCGTCCCAGCACCCGAGTATCGTCATAATCCTCTCCCGCTCCAACTCGGACAGTACGAACAATTGGTCGCCAAGTGGCTGGAAGGCACCAGGAACCCGGTACATCTTACTCCTTTTCTGCCACTTCCCACCCGCCCTCACCACCTTTTTCCTCCAGCTATTGTCCACCCAGGAAGGCAGATGGGTGATGATAGGCTGGAAGTGTCGGGCGCTAAAGGTCAGACAATCCCGGCACCCTTTCTTCTTCGAGAAGGACAGTTTGTACAGTGCCCGGAACTCGTTCACCGTTGGCATGCTCATCCCGGACAGCTCGTACAGAAAACCAAGGCTCAGCAGCTGCCTCTACTGGTTCCTGGAAAGCTGTGCGGGAGACACTTGCAGAGCGCTAGGCGTATACTGCACGAATTCTGGCAGCAGGAGGGAGAACCCGTGGCGAAATTGGTCTCCGTGAACAGCAACCCAATCCGCCTCCGGGTTACAGGCCGATTCTCCAGGATTCAGCGGCCGTAACGCCACCTCATCGGGGATATTCCACGTCTCCCGGAAGGCGGCAATCTCTACAGGGCTCATAGTACCCTCCGGTTCATCGCACACTACAACCTCTTTCCCACTCCCGATAGTGTAGCTCACGGACGGAGTGCCAGGAAAGCGCACCCCGTGCGGGATGCCCTTAGATCCCAAAGACCCAGAAGACGAGACCCCGTCCCGGGAGCGGTCAGCGGCTTGGGACTCCGGGGAATCCGAACCGAGCCAATCCTCCAATCTCTCCTCATCGTCCACCACGGGAGGCCTGTCGGCCGATTCGGAAGCCCCATCAGAGCTCGCAGAAGCCATTTAACCTAAGGGGAAGAAAACAAAACCCCACCGCTGGTCAGCAATAAGCTAGAACAGCGTCCTCTGTGGCTGCTCCCCAAGTTTGCCGTAGACGCCCCGCTCAAAACGACTCACAGTCGGCGACAGAGCACGCCCCCCCCCCCCCCCCCCCCCCGCCGCAAAACACCAATCAAAAAGAAAAAACACGAAGCAAAGAAAGCAAGCCTTACCGATTACTATGCACAACCGAGGAAAGTCAGTCCTACGAAAACACCGAGCAATGGTAGGCAAAGAACCAGAAAGCTTGAAGCACGGGTATCGCGAGACACCTCCACAGAACTTTCGCCGGATTCCTCTCCAAACTTCTCTTCTTCTCTCTGGGCCAAGAGCAAAAACAGAAATAATGAAGACAAAGGAGGCCTTTTTATAGACGGATCTGATGCCCTAGGTACCCCTGTAATCCCCCCAAATACTCAATCGGGGCAACTCAAGCGCCTGCGAATCCAGGTCCTCCATCTCAGATCGCTCCCCACTGACACGTGTCCCAGCATCGATAACCTTCCCACGCCATCATAATTGATTGGACTGATGGGCTTCCTCCTTAAATGCATGTCAGCCACTTGTCCCGCCTACAAGCGGCAGTTAAGGGAGATAGGGGCAGGAACCGAGGCGTCAAGGCCCCCCCCCCCCACTTCCCCAAGAGCCAAGGCACACCAACCGGCTCCATGGCATCTCACCGGTTAGTTAACATTTAACCGCCTCATGGCATCTCACCGGTTAGGTAGTATTCAACCGGCTCCATGGCATCTCACCGGTTAGGAAACATTCAAACCAACTCCATGGCATCTCACCGGTTAGGTAACATTCAACCGGCTCCATGGCATCTCACCGGTTAGGTAACATTCAACCGGCACCATGGCATCTCACCGGTTATGTAGCATTCAACCGGCTCCATGGCATCTCACCGGTTAGGTAGCATTCAACCGGCTCCATGGCATCTCACCGGTTAGGTAACATTCAACCGGCTCCATGGCATCTCACCGGTTATGTGACATTCAACCGGCATGGGCTTTATAAACCCGGGAGAGTTTACATCTAACACATGCAAACTTTTCTAGCAGGCTAAAAACCCTGCATCACACTAAACTGTGATAAATATGGGGATCCAAGGCGAGACTTGTTATCTCCACGCCACCCCACCGGGCAGATTGTTTCTCTAACACAGAACAAATCTCCCCGCAGGCACGTTGCCTCACGCTTATTCCAACATAAGCTGGGCCGAGCCACCGGGCTACTCCCCGGCCTGCCCCACCGTTGGCAGCAATTTTACCTTGGGAACTTGGGGGACTCGTTCCAACATGGCAGTCCACCGGTCGAGTCCCCACATCATCATCCCATGCACTCATCCGGGTTTCACCCAGCTCCATATCTATTGCATGGCGGATCTCAACGTCACATCATCATCTCATCCCACACACTCGTCCGGGTTTCACCCCGCTCCATATCTATTGCATGGCGGATCTCAACGCCACATCATCATCCCATGCACTCGTCCGGGTTTCACCCCGCTCCATATCTATTGCATGGCGGATCTCAACGCTACATTGTCCTCCCGTGCACTTGTCCAGGTTTCACCCCGTTCCATTCTCATGGCACGACAACACTTGAGTACAATACCATCAGTATTGCAAGCATACTCATAACTGTCACACGTCATCATTAATAGGTACTCACATCACCACGCCTTTTCTACCCGAACGCCCAATCTTCAATGCGGACTTGGGGGACTGGGTACCGTTGGGTTGGTAACCCTGCGGGTCTGCGGGACAAGAGCAAGACATATTAAGTCCCCATTCAAGATTGCACTTGACCGGGAACTTGGGAGACTTGTTGACAGTAGCCACAGAGGGGCTACATAAGCCCACAGACCCGCAGCCAGTGCATCCGGGGCCGGCCTGAGGCCCGGAGCAGGATCACCAGCACCCGGACCCGAGGTCCAGCAGTCTACCTTGTGACCAGGGGCCCGGGGACCGGGGGCGCCAGCCTGCCGAGCAGGCCACCAGAGCTGCCCTTTTGTGTGCGAACAGAAGGAAACCAGTCCCACATCGAAGAGTGAGACCAGACCTCACGCCCGACTACCTATATAATGGCCTCAACTACCCTCTTTAATAGGTAACTGATCTCTCCAACTACTTATCATACGTGCTTAAGTTATCTATTCATCTCAACTGTACTAACTTAGGCATCAGAGAGGAGAAGACCGGCCCGCCCGGTATTCCCCTTAGTTAGCAGGTTCACAGGAAGAGATCACATCTAGATTCACCAGTCTCTACCAGGCCTACGGGTTTGTGTAGAAACATGACATATCACCTATGATTCCTTAAAAGACTCCTTCATCTCATGTTCATTGTTGGATAAAATCAAAAAATTCTCTTTCTTCTTTTCTGAAGAATTCTCAAAATGCAAAACAGGAGCCATAGCAATCTTATGTTCACCCCACGAAAACAACACCACATTATCTCGTCCTCTATGAGTAGCATCAACATCGTATTGCCAAGGACGTCCAAACAAAATATGACAAACATCCATGTCAACAACATCACATAGGACCTCATCTTTATAGTGCTTACCAATTGAAACATGTACTTTGCAGGTTTGAGTGACTCCAACGTGAGGACCCTTCTTCACCCAACCAAGAGAGTAAGGCATCACATGTGGCTGTGTTGGTAAGTGCAGGTGTTCCACTAATTTTTGAGTGACAAAATTCTCACAGCTTCCATTATCCACAATCAAATTGCAAACTTTATTGTAGATAGAACAATGTGATTTGAAGTAGATCCTCTTGTGAAGCTGGAGTTTGTCTTTAGCTGCTAAGATGCACCCAAATTTTCTCTGCATTAAGACCAAATTTCTCGTTCCTCAGCTGTTTTTTATTTTCATTTTATCTCCCAGGTGTATATTGCAGATTTGCAGATAAAACTTCTATTTTAATTATCAATGACTTTCAGAAACGTCTCAGAAGTGTAACAGGATCAATGAAAACTAAAAACTGCTTTAGTATTGCATACTTATGATGTTAATACTCAAATTGCTTTTTGCGGCTGTCCTAGTATCCTTCTTATGTTTAACCAATAATGCTCTTCAACAGTGTCTTCATTTTCTGTAATGCTTATTATCTGTGACACTAATTCACTTGAATTAGTTTATATGTTTCTGTATTGATTATTTCCACGGTGTTGATGTTATCTTAACTTTCAGGCAATCCTTGCAAGCGCATTTGCGAGGAAGGATTACAGCAAGGTTGTTGCAACAGCTTCACGTGTATTGCAGGTGGCATAAATTTTGAAAATATTAATCACTCTCTCTTCTTGTTCTGTTTTGCACTGCTAATTGTTTGATTGTGCAGATGGCTTTGGTTCTAGGGATTATGCTCTCAGTCATCCTTACAGTTGTATTAAAGTTCGCATCAAAATTATTTACCAAAGACGGTAGTGTTTTGCAGCTTATAAGCTTAGGCATTCCGGTATCCCTCTCCTCCATCCAATCAGGATGCAAAAAATTTATCTTTTGTTCTATTACTTTCCAGACACCTTGAGAGCTGACTATTCTTCCTTTCTGGCTAGTTTATTGCAGTGACTCAGCCCGTTAATGCTTTGGCATTTGTTTTTGATGGAGTAAATTATGGAGCATCAGATTTTGCATATTCTGCCTACTCAATGGTTTGAAATCCATGTTGCTGTCTATTTACACTTGTTTACTAGGAGTTGAACATTCTCGCGTGTGTGATTCATCATCAATCTTTCTCATTATTCTCGGTTGACTCCAGGTTTTGGTGGCTTTAGTGAGCATATTGTGTCTATTTCTATTATCTTCAAGCCATGGCTTTGTTGGTATCTGGGTTGCATTAACAATCTTCATGAGTTTGCGCACAGTGGTTGGATTTTGGAGGTAGGTTCTGGAATTCAAAATCTCTATTTTATCAAATCTAAAGGATCTGATTTCATGTACAAAAGGAAAGTATAAAACAAATGCTAGAGACCATGTAACAACTTGTTTCGCAAAGGTTGTTGTAACATTATAATTATATCAAATCAAAAGTTGCTTCCCGATTGATTTGGACTTGCATTGCAGGATAGGGACTGGAACGGGACCTTGGAGCTTTCTGAGGGAGTAATTGGGGCCTAAATATGCTTCTGCATTTATCAATTTAGCAGATAGCACATCCTACTGTACATATGTAATGAAAAAAGGGAGCCATCTTTCATTGCTTCCTCAAGTTGCTGAAATGTAGCTTATGTTTATAGGGTTAGAATGTGAACCGGATAGTAGGAACTCAGTGTTATAGCCTATATATAACACATGGAAAACCAATACAGATTTTAAAGTCTATCTATGCAAATCCCCATCACAATACAGGCCAACTCAGCTGTACCTTCCAAATTTCTGATGTTCATGGCGTTTATGTCCTTTTTGTATAGATTTGGTGCAAGTAGGACACTTTTCAATAGTTTTTTGCTGATTTACTCCTTCCTTAATCCTATGTGGGATGTTCTTCAGTGGCCAAATCTTTGCCCAGCTATGTATAGATCATTGTTTTGTTTAAACTGCAAAATTCTCAATCAAATTTGGTCTCAGGGACAAAGTATATGCGTTGACAGGTTTATCTGTCTTGATTATTACGAAGGCGATGCTACTGTTTGGCTCCATATCAGCTGGGATTTGGGAAGGATTATAGATTATGAAGTATGCTTATGGAAAGTTGCCCAGTCATCTTTTGTCATAGTAAGAGTCCTATGAAAGTTGAATTTCAAATAAGTTGACATCACGTAATATTCGCCTTGTTGGGAGATTAACGTTATCAAAAAGTTTGGTTTACACTGGCCCATGCTACATTGGCCCTTTGGAATTTGGCTAACAAGTATCATGAATGATGAGGTTTGCTAGAATATTAAAATCTTCATATTATCAAGGCCAGGTGGAGAATATTAAGATCTGGTGATGTGCTCCCTAGATTGTGAATACTCTTCCAATAATTGCTTTATGTGAATTTTATAAAGCGGTTTCAAACTTGTAAGATAGCAATTTATGACAATAAATAGGGCGGGATTTGTTTTGCTAAATGTCCTAACGATGAGAAGACTGTCTCATTTAAGTGACGATCCACAAATATAGCGGTAAAAGATCGCCTGTCAAGGTTTCTACATAAGCGGACATAGTTGGAAGTTCCTACCCAACATAAATACTTATTCATCGCAAAAGATCATTCATTATGCGCTATGGCGGCACAATTTGGCACATCTAGCTGAGCTTAAGGATTGTAGATCCGTTTCAATCCTGGTAAGCTCAAGGATTGCAAGTCCTTTTGAATCCTTACACATATTTCACTAACTTTTAGGGAAAAGTTCAATGATAGTGGGCATAGACGAATAAGTAACGTTGTATGCAAAATTTGCATAACCCTAACGGAAGTACTAGTGCGCATTACCAATATCAAGACTGTTAACGTTGTCGTTTCCGCGAGACCAATTGGGTTTGTATATGGATATGATGCCCATCATAAATCTCATATGATATGTCTCAAATCATCGCTGCTACAGAATTTAACCCAGACTAGGTGCTTTGATTATCTTAGCATAAGCAGTATAAGTAGTGGTGATGATGGTGTAACACGTGACCAACGTGTCTACATATCAACCAACACCATAAAACATTTAAGGTGTTCGCAAGTTGGTTGAATCAATCTACATAATCCACTTGGGATTCAATGTAAGAATGAAATATTTCTTTATGCATCTTTTAGCGTAAGAGGATCTCGCTACTAATCTGGCTAAAGAATAGGCTTTGCAGAAAGAGCGATGCACATTGGAGATAGCCAATGAGGCATCGTGGGAGGTCGGGACGTCACCATAGCCTTATTTGACGTCGACTTGGGCTTCAAGATGTTGGGGCCGAGCTTAGGTGCAATGCTTGGCACCATGGTGGCGCCACTCCCATTGTGGCATCACGACCATGTCCGCCGGACACAGTTCGGTCAAATTTGTTTTTTGAGGATCAAAAGAACGGATGACAATGTGAATTTCTAAGAATTCGGATCATCATATTTTTGTCGGAATGATCAAACAATCATGCCAAAGCCTATACGAGTCGATGTCCTAAATGTCCTTATTGGCAACAACGTAGTGGTTCAAAAACCCTAATCATAGTGAGATATAATCCACTAGATTGACTCAGTAGCGTCTCTAAGATGCGTTTATGTCCACACTCATTAGAGATATTACATAAGAATTCTTTCATTCTCACAAGTGAAAATCCTTGGCACTAATGTTCTTAAAACTTAGCAAGGTTCGATTGCTTCTCAATGCGTAGAGAGCATATATGACATTATAATGTTGTTTAGGCAATAGAAATTACCTGTGATGATCCAATCATCGTAGTCACATAGGAATTGTATGGCACTAATTCAAGAATAGTTGCCTGATTCCTTAAAAATTATGTGAGTAGTCCCACAGTCGACTAAGCACTCAAGCTCTCCTTGATATATATATAAAAGAGGAGATTTTCTCAAGTACATTAGAGGACTTCGTTGGAATTAAACTTAGTTAAAATTCCGAGAGTGCAACAAGGATTGCTTGATATTGGCTTGGAATGAAGCTAAAACGGCGTGCTGCACTCCTAAGTGAGAGGAGTTAGCGTGTCACGCTCCCAATGGAGGTTAGGTGGTGTGTTCAACGTCCCAGAGGACGGAAAAAAACTAGATAATAGTGTCGTTTAATGATCAAAATCAATTGATGATGATCAATCCACTAGTCAACGACGTAGAGCGTAGAGCCAAAGTCGAGACCGTTCGATAACTCCGATTTAGGGACTTGTCTAGCGAGTGGAGGGCCGGTAGTGCGAGGCACACTTAAAACCGCTAGCCAAGGCTAGATTCCTTAATTTCTCCCTGACATAAACATCACACTAAATCGGACGTGCCTAGCTATGAATCGACTGTGGCCAAATCCGTCATCAATTGTAGAACACGCGTTGATCATACAAGATCAAAATATGCATCCAATCTTTCGAGGAAGAGAAGATGAATAGTGGTCCCCCTAAAGGGGTCTTCATCCCTTACGGGATTGACGTTTCACGCCTTGTTTCCGTCATAAATGTACTGAAGACAATATGATATTTTGCCAAGGAAAATTAGAACCATATATACATCTTTGATGCATAAGTCAATGATTACATCGACGTTTTATTCGACCGAATAAAGTATTAAGACTTAGTATCGAAAGTCCAAATAACTAAGGCAATGATGTCAATCTAAATCTTGAAATATAGTGGCATTAAGAACTCAAAACCAGGAGCGTCTAAACCTGAAGCAGGTAACTGTTTGATTCTAAAATCTGTGGCTATGAGATTGACATTTGCATTATCTTTCTCGTCATCCTCTACAAGTGAGTCTCCAATAAGTCCTTGTAGCTCTTATAAGCGTTGACTACATGCTTACTAGCATCACAATCTCTAGACCAGTGATCTGTCAATCCATATTTGAAACAATGTTCGGAATCGGTCCGTGTACGCTTAGAAGGTGGATTTCAAACCTGTGATAGGCGGCCACCCTTGGCGGCGGCGCCACCACCCTCTCGCCTCCAGACATTGGCACGTCCCCTAGGGGCCTTGCCGTTCCTTCTTGTGCCGTTGTCATGGGGAGGATTGCTCCCTTGTGCAGGTGGTGCAACACGTGCATTTCCTGTTAATCTAGGGTTTTTTCCACCACGAGCCTGATTGAAAGATTTTGGGAACTTTCCTCGTCTCGACAGGCCTTAAATTATTATTCAGGAGAATTTCATCGTGTCGTTCAACTGTTGGAAGCATAGTAATGAGTGTAGAAAAAAATAGTGAAATTCTTTTTCCCATACTCTAGGCGGTATTAATTGGTGAGAATTCGAGCCGCAATTGGGAAGGTGGACAAGATCTTCTGTATCATGTCATCGTCACTCTTGACAGTACCACAGAAGCTAAGTTTTGCTTGGAGATTTAATATATCTCGATTAAACTATTTGATCGTCTTGTAATCAAGTAAGTGGGTTTCATCCCACTTAGCTAACAACTCTGGAAGTAAAGTTGTGTGAACATTGATGAAGCGTTCTCTGAGCGCATCCCACAATTCTTAGGGGATCGGTCTTACGCATATATTGCATCTTCAACGTGCGATCAATATGGCATCTAAGGAACATAAGTGCCTGTAACTAGACTTGGGCACTAGGCTTTTCAGCCTTTGGGTCTGGGAAAATAGTCATGGTGAGCTCTTTTTCAAGAAAGGTCTGTTCCATATTAGAAACCGATCTATGGTACTATTTGCCTTGGGAATCCAGAATCTCAAACTCAAGATGAGTGAGTTCGTCAGCCATCTGACAATAAGAGAGGAGGATGAATATTAACGCAGTGAACATAATCTCCTTCTTTGAACACTTTCTCTCTCCTATGAGAATCTGCATGGGCTTTGTAATTAGCATTACTTGATTCAAGCTTCTTCTTGACCTCATCTTGAACATCATGCACTTCTTTAGCCATAGACTCGGCTGCCACACTAAAGCTTTTATCCTTAGGAATATTTGTCAAGTCAACAACATGTTTTGGTGGAGAGATGTACACCACAGAGAATGGAGTCCTTCCAATTGATCGATGAACAAAATTGTTCTAGGCAAACTCAACTTGTGGCAATGCATAGTCCCATTGTTTTGGCTTATCCCCACAAGTACTCCGAATCATATTTCCTAATGTTCAATTCGTAACCTTAGTTTGACCATCAGTTTGTGGGTGAGCGGTGCTACTATGATTAAGAGAAGTCCTTAACATCTTCCATAAGGTAATCCAAAAGTGTCTTAGAAAATTTGTATCTCGATCGGATGTGATACTACGAGGTACTCCATGCAAATGAATAACTTCTCGGAAAAATAACTTAGCAATGTGAGAAGCATCGGAGGTCTTCCGGCAAGGAATGAAGTGTGCCATTTTAGAAAACCTATCAACCACCACGAAGACGAAATCGACCCCACGTTGTGTTTGAGGTAACCCAAGAATGAAGTCCATGCTAAGGTCTTCCCAAATGCCATCGGGAACCGGTAACGGCATATACAGACCTGTGTTTTGTGATTGCCCCTTGGAAACTTGGCAAATATAACACTTCCGAATTATGTTGCCAACATCTTTCTTTAATTGTGGCCAATAACACCTTTCTTCAAGACTTGCAATTGTTTTGTCTCTTCCAAGATGACCACTTAACCCACCACCATGCAAGTCACGTACCAACATCTCTCTCAATGAAGAACGTGGGATATAAAGTTGATTTTCATGAAAGAGGTAGTCATCTTTGATAAAGAAGTCAATGCATGGCTCACGTCTCACACACTTGCTCCAAATGCCTTTAAAATCTTCATCGCTCCTTAGAGCAAATGCACCCATTTTGGGTGGGTTGGACTAATTCCCGGCCAGGGTTAATCCACTATTCACCCAAATCAGTCCTTAGTCCTTTGTTGACAATACAACAATGAGATTAATCCGTGGACTAATTACTATTCACATTAAATTTATTTATTTATTTTAAAAGGAAAATGACTATTGTCTTATATACTTTATATTAAATTTTAAAATTATTATTTATACGCAAAATACTCATTGAATACATAAAAAAATAAAAAAAAATTTAAAACTAGAATTTTTTATCTTCCGAAATAATTGAGAAGATTTTGGATAGGATTTCAAACCAATTTTAAAAGGACACGTGTTCTCTTCAGAATTCATTATCTTCTAAAATAATTGAGACGATTATGGATAGGATTTTAAACCAATCACGATACGCCACGTGTGTAGATGATAACATGTTGTCTCCAAATAATGTCAATAAATAGCTTGCAAATTCACTCTACATTCACACATTCACCTCATCATCTCCCCCTTATATTTCATATTCTGCCATCTATTTCACTTCTCATATTTTTTTATGGATCGTATAAGAAACTATTTGAGGGGTAGGGATGAAGAAGATGAAGAGCACATTATGCAGATTCAGTCCAACAATGCTCAAACCGCTACCTTGCTTGCCCAAAATCAACATATGCAAAATCAAGCTCCTCAAGGTCGCGGCTCACGTCCTGGTCATGCCCCTAACGTCGAAAGACACAGGGAAGCAAGAGGTGCAAACATGATGGAGGATTACTTTGTCGAGCGTCCAGTGTACAACAATGCAATTTTCCGTCAGCGTTATAGAATGCAAAAACCAGTATTCAATCGCATCATGGCGGATCTTTGCAATTTTGATGATTTTTGGAAGCAAAAACCAGATGCCACCGGAAGGTTGGGATTGCTCCCGGAACAAAAAATGACAGGCGCTAGCTCTACGAATGCTTGCTTATGGTGCAGGAGCTGATCAATGTGATGAAGTCACCAGGATGGGAGCATCAACTGCCTTGAGGTGCCTGAAGAAATTTTGTGCGCAAGTGGAGTATTTGTACGGTGGTTGGTATCTTCGACCTCGTAATGCCGCAGATCTACAAAGGCTTCTACATAGAGGACAACAGCGTGGCTTTCCCGGCATGATTAAGAGCATCGACTGCATGCATTGGAAGTGGAAAAACTGTCCAAAAGGGTGGTCGGGAACTTTTTCAGGCCGTAAAGGATACCCTACTATCATTCTTGAAGCTGTGGCCTCCTACGACACACATGTATGGCATGCTTTCTTCGGTACCCCTGATTCTCAAAATGACCTCAACGTTCTCGGTGCATCCAACGTGTTCGAAAGAGTTATCAGCGAACTGTTCCGGAGGTAGCATACAAAGTCAATGATAGTACATAAACTGTACCATACTACCTTGCTGACGGAATATACCCAAGATGGCAAACTTTTGTGAAAGCAATATCAAAGCCCAAAGACGCTAAAGAGGCACACTTTACCAAAATGCAAGAGTCTTATCGTAAGGATGTGGAGCGATGTTTTGGTATCCTTCAAGCTCGATGGGCCATACTCCGGCATGGTGCTAACTTGTTCAAACTGGAAGATCTACGTACTATCATGATAAGTTGCATCATTCTTCACAATATGATTGTAGAAGATGAGTTCGTTGAAGAAGAATTTGAGGAGTCTAATGAAGAGGATAACTTGCATCCATTGTTAGCAAGCGTCTATGAACAACCAGTGGATCGTGAAAGTAATGTTATTTGTCATGAACCAATTCTGAGGGACGGAGAAGCACTACCAGCATTCGTAGATGCTCACTTCCAATTACGATCCGCCTACCTCCACAAGGCACTACAAGATGATCTGGTGATCCATATTAACAGATGAATTAAATTTCCCGTATGTGAGTTTTTTTTTTTAATTTAATATTATGTATGTGTGTGTGTTTTTTTTTAAAATAAATAGTATGTGTGCTTTCTTTTTTATTACTTTAATAAAATTATGTGTGTTTTTTTACTCTATTTCCTTTTAATAAAAGATCATAAGTGTTAAAGTCTTAAAGAGTTCAAAGGAAATGATAAACTTTTATTTCATTAAATAATTGAACTTAAAATTCTTAAGGGTACAATTGAAATACAAATAATCTATTGTGGGGGTGGCTCATCAAAGAGAGGCCTATAGCATTCAGTTTTCCTCCTTATGTCACTCTTCAACTTTTTGTACCATGCTTTTGAGTCAGGGGTAAAATCATTGACTTGCATAGCCATTATTCTTGCATCTTCTTTTGACTCTTCAAATTTCATTATTTTTTCACTTTCGGCCTTACGATCCGCTTCTATTTTTTTAAGAAAGTCAGTTGTGATTTTGTTGCTCTCATGATGGATAGTAAAGCTTGGATCATAGATTCACTCACCTCGTCCTTTTGTTTTCCGTTCCTTTTTACTTCTTTGGCTGCCTTTTGTCCCATTGGCCTTCTAACGGAACTGGGTGGCGTCTCCAAAACAACTTCATCCTCCAAATTAATTGGTGATTCGGTTTGAGAACCACTAGTCGTGGAATAAATAAAAGGAGCAACCGGAGGAGTTGGTGGATCTCTGAAAGTAGGGTGATCTTTCACCGCTTCCCAACATGCGGCATGGTCGAATTGCTTATTAGTCACCTTTATAAACTCTAATTCAATTTGTCTTTCCTATAAAAAAAAATCTAAACATTATAAAATTAAGAGCTACCATAATTGTAGTAATTTAAATTAATGGGATGGACTAAAAAAATTACCTCATCCAATTGATTGGTGCCGCTTGGTCTAAAATTCCTAACTTGAATTTTCGCATTGTGCCATTGCTTGAGAAGCTTTTTCAAAGGCTTAAAATGAGATTGAAGAGCCATAGGCGGTCGGACATTAGTTGATCCCGTCCAATTTTCAATATAATGCTCACGTACCTTATGCCACAACCGTTGAACGGTTTGTTCATTGCCGGTGATGGGGTTTACGATCACCGCTGCCCATGATTCACACAATTGAATTTCCTCCTCTTTGGTCCATGTAGTACCGGCCTCTCCCATGTTGTTGATTGAGGAATGAAAATTAAGAACAAATAAATTGGACAAGAGAGAGATAGATAAGTAAATTTGTGGAGAATGAAGAATGATATAGTGAAGAACAAATATGATGGAAAAGAAAGAGATGAAAAATGATGAAGAGAAGTATGATTTTTATAGGAAATTTGGTTGATTTTAAAAATAATTTTTTTCCTCAATTTTCGGAATAATCCGTTGGTGAACTCGGATTGTGTGTAAAATTATAAAAATGTTAGTTACCGTTTTCTTTAAATTTGGTTCGTTGATCTTGATTTAATGGCCTAGATTTTAAGCCCGTTATCTGACTTTTTATTTCTTTCCGTTGAAAACTGTCAGCTATTGCACATGAAAAGTTTGCGTGGGCCCCGCAATGAAATTACCCCAGCTCAATCCGTGGTCCAAGGATCAACCCATGTCTTAGTCTAGTTAGGTGGCCCCCACGTGGGTCCCATTATTAGCCCATGAAATTAACCCACCGTAGCATGTGTTTTTCAACCCACTCTTCACACTACCCCATGCTTTTACACCACCGCAACATTTGCTCTTAAGGAACTCAAACCCTATGACTTCTTGCTTCAATGTTATCAATAGTTGGCTCCTCCGACTTAATGTATCGGCCACACGATTTAGAGTCCCGGAGTTGTGCATAATCACGAAAGGAAATTTTTGTAAGAATGTAGCCCAACGTACATGCATCTTGCTCACACTTTTTTGGCTATTAATGTAATTCAAGGCTTGATGATCGGTGTAGAGAACAAACTCACGTTGCACCAAGTAATGCTCCCATTGTTTTAATGCTCGAACCACGGCATAAAATTTTTGATCATAGGTACTCCAGTTTTGACGAGGTTCGCTTAACTTCTCACTAAAATATGCCACCGGCTTCCTTTCTTGAGATAAAACTGCGCCAACTCCTACACCACAAGCACCAAACTCTACCTCAAAAACTTTGTCAAAATTTGGTAAGGCTAATACCGGAGCTGTGCACAATTTATGCTTGATCAATGCAAAACTTTTGTCTTGCTTATCTCCCCAATGAAATTTTCATTTCTTCAAGCACTCGGTAATTGGCGCGGTAATTGCACTGAAATTTGGAACAAATCGCCGATAAAAAGTTCCTAAGCCATGGAAACTTCGCACATCGTTGACGGTCTTTGGAGTAGGCCAATCCTTAATTGCCTTCACCTTGTCGTTATCCACATATATTCCTTCGGAGCTCACTATATACAGTAAAACTCCTCTAAAGTGATCCCCTCTAAAGTGATAACCTCTCTAAACTGATAAAAAGTCTCGGTCCCAAGTCGGGACCAGTGTTAAAATTTAATAACCCCTCTATCGTGATAATTAATATTTTTTTCAGAAAATCGTAGTGCTAAATCCCGGTCCCAACTTTCGCATAAAGTGATATTTTCGATTAAATACATATTTTTTTATATACTTTACGAATTTGAAAAATATTTCATGATACTAGTTTGTGCTAGGTTTGCTTGTCTAATAACTTTTACATCATCCTTTATCTTCTGAATTGTCTTCAATTGGTCCTTGCGATCCCCGTCTTGTTGTAGTAGAATTATCTCTTTGTGGAAGTGTTGATAAACTTAGAGAATGTTATCTAAATGTTATCTAATTTATGGAAAGTGTATCCCAAGAGTAACAACTTGTCTGTGAGGAAAGAACACTTCTTCAAGTTAATATATAGTTGATTTTCTTGAAGAATTTTAAGGACTTGTTTAATATGATCTAGGTGCTCCTCTTCTGACTTGCTATAGATAAGAATATCGTCGAAGTAGACAACTACGCACTTGCCGATAAGTCGACGTAATGCTTCTGTCATGCAATGCATAAAAGTGCTCGTGGTGTTGGAAAGTCCTAACGGCATCACCAACCACTCATATAGACCATCCTTGCTTTTAAATATTGTCTTCCATTCATCCCCGGGTCTAATTCGAATTTGGTGGTACCCGCTTCGCAATTCAATTTTAGTGAAAAATTTAGAACCTCCAAGAACATCGAGCATGTCTTCTAAGCGTGGAATTGGAAACCTATACCTGACGGTGATCTTATTAATGGCTCGACTGTCGACACACATACGCCAGCTGCCGTCTTTCTTTGGAACCAATAAGACAGCACAAGGACTAATGCTCTTGCAGATGAATCCCTTCCGTAATAATTCTTCAATTTTCTCTTACAAAATTTCATTTTCTTTCGGACTCATGCGGTAGTGAGGTAGATTAGGCAAACTAGCTCCAGGAATAAAATCAATTCGATGTTGAATATTTCTCATCGGTGGTAGCTCATCTGGTAAGTCGTCTGATATCAATTGGAGAAATCATTAATTATAAGCTGCACCTTTTCCGGAATTATTGCCATCTTTGTCTCTCGTTCGGTGGTGAAGAGCCCTTTCATCACAATAGGACAACAAAATAATGTGTCCTTAATTCCATCCTCAAGCTCACGTTCACAATTTGATATAGTGATGAAGTTGGTTGTCTTCATCTTCCCATTAAGCTCACGTGGTGCACTAGGCTTCAATACAACCTTGCTTTTGTCCCACAAAAAGCTATATGTATTCTTGAATCCATCAAAGTGAACCCGTACATCATATTGCCACGGCCTTCCAAATAAAATATGAGAGGCATCCATATCTACGACATCACACTCAACTTCGTCCTTAGATGGTCCTATAGTTATAGGAACTTTGCAATTTTCTGTCACAGGCTCTGCAGGTCCCTTCTTTATCCAACCAATAGAATAAGGAGTTGGGTGCTTTGTTGTTGGAAGCTTGAAACGGTTGACTACACTCTTACAAACAAAATTCTCGCAACTGCCGGTATCAATAATTAGATTGCATGCCATGCCGCCAATGATACACTTGGTGCGAAAGAAGTTGTTCCTTTGAGTGTCAGGTTCTTGTTTTGCAAATAAAAGTCTTTGGAAAACCAGGAACTGTGGAACTTCATCAAAATCTTCGCCATCAATTTCAGTAGCAATAATCTCGTCATGCTCTTCATCATCTTCATGTTCCTCCACATAATGCACTGACTTTTGTTGTTGGGTACATTTGTTGGAAGTATGACCAGGATTACCACAATGATTACAGTTTTCTCCCCTCGGTTTGGCATAATCTCCCAAACCACCTGACTGTGCTTGTTTTCGAAATGGGACAACAACCTTTCCTCTATCTCCACTGCTACTTTCTGTTCTAATATGATACTATTTTGTAGGCTTTTTAATTTGAATCCCTTTCGAGGTAGATGACTCCGTCCAATTCTTGCGATAACCCGTAATAGACTGCTGGTTAACTTTAGTTTTGCAAGTATGGTTTCCGCCTTTAAAGCTAGGTTCGTGGCTTCTGCTAGAGTCCATATTACTTGTAGCCCTATTTTGTCTCGGATTTCCGGCTTCAATCCATGTAGATACCTTGCGACCTTTTGAGTTTCCCTCTCTTCTAGCCTGTTTCGCTCGCTAATTAAGTGGCATAAACTCATGATTGTAGTCAAATACTGAACGATTTTGCTGAGAACAATCGTAGTATTTCTCAAACAAAGTCTGCTCATAATCTCGAGGCAGGAAACGTCCTCTTAGTAGAGACTTCATCTTTCGCCATGTCTTGACAGGTTCTTTTCCTTGTCGAACGCGTGACTCCTGCAAATCATCCCACCAACATGCGGCGGTACTTTTGAGCTTCCAAGCCACTGTCTTCACTTGCTTGTCTTCTGGAATATCCATTAAGCTGAAGAACCTATCCACTTCTGAAAGTCAGTCAAGAAACTCTTCAATTTGTAAGTTTCCATAGAAAGATATGTCGGCTTTCATTCTATAATTATCTTCATGGCGATTTTGTTGTTGATTAATTGGTGGGCCCCTTACTTCTTTCTCAGAATCGTAGTTTCTTTCCTATCAACAGTGTTGACCTCGGGCAAATCCTCCAGGTTGCACTATCAACGAAAGCTGCTGCATTGTAGTCGCCACTTGCCCCACAAGATTTGCTAAGTTTGCAAAACCCTTGTTGGTGTCTCCACGTACACTGTCAATATCACGTTTCATAGCAGCAATCTCCTGACCAGCGTCGGCGAGTGATGTGATAGTAACCTCGCTTCGTCATCTGACATTGACTCAGGCAACACCATGGCTCTGATACCAACTAACGCATTGAAAGCTATTGGTTGAAAAGGTGAATGCGGTAGACAAGCGTCAAACCGGATTTAATGGACAATAGAGAGATAAATCTCAGAGTTTTCTTAATTGTATTGAATTGTTGGATGAATATTACAACATAGAGGGTGCCTTTATATAGGCTCTAATTTATGACTAAGAACTAGGAAATAACAAACCAATTGGAACTAGAAATCCTTATTGAATTATAAATCTTACTCTTGACATAAAAATAAACCTAATATTAATAGGAAACCTATGTTTGCTTACGACGTTGCTTTCCGATGCGTTTCTCAAGTTGCTCCTCAAACTCCTCAACAAGCCGTTCTACATCAATATAAAATTCAAGATTTGAGGTCGATAAACCAAGATGCGTTATGGTCTTAAAATCGATGCTCAATTGTGAAAGTACCGTTATCACAATGTTTGTCCTCGTTTAAAGTAGTGAAGATACCGTTATTACTACTGATGCCCAATAATTTGGGTCAAGTACCTGCAATAAAAACTACAGATATAAAGTAAAAATTTTGAAAAAACTAACTTTACTACCTGATCCCGGAGCCTGTTGTCTTCTTGATTTGCTGGTCTTCTATAATTAAAAAAGCATATCTAGGCCTAAAAACACTCAAGATTTTGAGAGCAAAAGTGTCTGATAACGTGTTATAAGAGAAATACAATAAAGTAGAGAGAGAATGAAGAGATCATCTTTATTCATCAATAGGTGCCTCTATTTATAGAGGATTACAAAGTACGTAGTAGGAAACATATATATATATATATATATATATATATATATATATATATATATATATATAATAGTAAACATATCAATGCATGGATCTATTGTCCATATTCCTACAAGGACTAGACCAAGACACACACATGTGAGATTTCCTTCAACATATATACATTTGAACCACTTTTTATTCATTTAATAAATATTTTAAATTCAAATCTGTTCAAGGAAAGATAATTCTGTAACTTCCTATGTGTGTCTTGACCTAATTAGACTAGATTAGTAATGTCCTAGTAGATAGGGAATCCCTGATTATTAGGGATACTTGATGTAATGCCTATATAAAGGCCTCCTTATCTATCAATAAAGGTTACGTTTGCATCTATTCCTTTTCTCCTAGAACACGTTATCAGCACGTGGCTCTAGCCTTCGTCTAATAGCCCTGAAAAAAATTCAAAAACCCTAGCTTTTTGCCGAAAGAAAAATTCAGCAACCCTAGCTTTTGTGCTGGCAACTGCTTGTCTGAAAAGAAGACCCCTACCCAGAAATTCCCTTCCGCCGACAACCCCTTCGTCGGAAGAAAGAAAAAATTCTCAGGGCACAAAACTCTGCCGACACCCCTTTTGTCGGCAAAGAAAAGTAATTCTGATAATGCACTTCTGCCGACGATATCCTTGTCGGCAAAGGATGAAAAATCTTAGGGCACCCAGAAATCTTCTTTGGGCACCCCGGCTTCTTCTCCACCCTGATGCGGCTGCCCTCTACTCGCCGGCGTCCCTCCTCGACGCAATCCAGCGCCGCCTCCACTGCCTTGAGTCAGATGCTGATGCCTTGCACGCCAGCCCAGCAGCACCCCTAGCGGCGCCCCTAGTGCGGCCAACAATTTTGCGCCGTCGGCGCCCCAGCGTCACTGCAACGTTTTGGCGGCTCTCCTCGACGAAACCCTAGGGCGCCCCAGCCTCCTCGACGAAGCCCGGCGCTGCCTCGCTGTACGCGTCTTAGCGTCAACCCAGCGCTATTGATTTGCACGCTTGCACGCAACTTAGCGTCACCGACGCCAGCAGCCTTGCGCGACTCCCCGCCTGAAGCAACCGATGTTCCACGCAGCGCCGTCCTCAACGGCTTGACCCGGTTTCGCCGCTCGACCCGGCTCCTTGGGCCTGACCCGACCAGTGTCCAACCCGTGTCCAACCCGACCGGAGTCTCCAGTCCACCCAACTGTGCAAGGGCAAAATGGTAATTATACGTTTCTCAGATAAAAAGTTTTTATCCTACGGGTTAAAACAGTTACTGCAATATTTCTTTATTAGTTTTACTGCCCTGAATATGGTGAATATGACTAACCATATGTGTTTCTTTTCCATGAAACTTATTGCACGACGCATCGCGATGTAATTGCGAGAATTATTTCATTGCACGTACATGGAAGAGCATCTCAAATTTTACACAAGGATCAGAACCGAGTCCTCAAGCGCAATTTCTGTTTCTACGCAGTTCATTTGGCGAATTAGCAAGTATGATTTAATAAAAGTTCTCGTTTTTTCACAATTTCAATTATTTGAACTTGTGTACATGTGTTGGAACTTGTGTGTTTTCAGGACGATACAAAAGGGCCCCACCCACCCCTGCGTATCACAGTATTTAAGGGGTAACTGTGATGTTACTGTCCAAAGTTGTGCTTGTGGCTGTGATGTCACTGTGAACCACAACCCTTCGTGACTATTTTATCACAATTCCGACATAATATTGTCGATGCTTGTGACGATCCTAAGGGAGTCACAAAGAGGACAAACTCATGATGTGCGACGGAAATTGTCACTGTAACATCGATATGTGACGGAAATTGTCACAACAGATATTAAATTGAGTTACCATACACTTGGTCTTGACCATTCAATACCTTCCCTCTTGTTCTTTTCAGAAAAAGAAACATTGACCGCAAAATGCGCCCAGAAAAAAGAAAAAAAAGAAAATGGCCATTGAAAAAAAAAAAATAATAATGTCATTGATATGGTTCTACATCGGTTCACTAATTGCAAATAATGCAATTATATGGTTAATGTATTCAAGAGATACATGGAAGAAGATGAGAGTATATCCTCATGATTACGGATTTTTCGATTTCATAGTCAAAGTGACTACAAATCCGTTTATTTTGTGAAGGCATAGACCTCACATGTGTGACTAAATGCTATTTAGTCGATACACTCTTTATGGTCCAGACCTCGATGTAACCGTTGACACTTTGATGCATACATGGTTCGATTCCCTAAAAAACTATATGTGAATGCAATGAATCACATTACACATTTACATGGCATGTTGATTTGAGTTCACCAATCTAATTGGTGATGTTAACTCTGAAAATCACACAGATAAACGAGCCTATGCTCGTCAAGAAACAAATAGACATGCTTGCATACATGCGCGGATGCATGCGCATTGCCCAGCCTCGCCTTCGGCACTCTTGCGCACACCAAAGCCCGCCTTGCCTAGCCTCGGTTTCGGCCTTGGCTTGGCTTGCACGCTGCTTGGATGACAGTTCCGCCACAACCTCATGCTGCCGCCCCCTCGGTCTCCGGACCTTGGCACGCACACGGCCCGCCTAGCCACGCCCCGGCCTCGGCCTCGGCGTTGGCCTCTACACGCCCCGACACGCCTTGGCTTCGGCCTCGGCCTGCTTTCGGCCCCTTTGCATGGCATCGGCCTCGTCAGGTCCTTGCTTTATGCCTCGGTAAGCCTTAGCTTTGGCCTCGGATAGCCATCGGCAACTCGCATGACCTCTACTCCAACATCAAGCCTCGGCCCCATAAGCCTTTGCTTTTGCCTCGACACACCTTGGTTTTGGCCTTGGCGTGCCTTGACATTTGCTCGGCCTCGGCCCGCCCGTGCACTACCTCGGCTTCAGCCTTGGCTAGCCTAGTACGCGCCTATGCTTGACCCCGGCCCTCCCTTGCCTTGCTTCGGCTTGGCTTCCACTCTAGCTTGGCTTTGGCCTCGGATTGCTAGTTCATGGCCTCGGCCTTGGATACTTGGTTTAGACATTTATGTCTATATAGTATCGATGTTGGCTCATTTGGTTGTTTTCCGGCTCTATTTTTGAGCGTTAACGGATGTGTTTAGTACGCCTTTAAGCATGCCTATGTTTTATCTTGTGATACTACACGCCATGTTGCACACTCTATCGGAATTGAGTATATATTCCGATTTATATGTTGTTGACAGTAGCCACAAAGGGCCTACATAGGCCCACAGACCCGCAGCCAGTACGTCCGGGGCCGGACTGAGGCCCGGAGCAGGATCACCAGCACCCGGACCCGAGGTCCAGCAGTCTACCTTGTGACCAGGGGCCCGGGGACCGGGGACGCCAGCCTGCCGAACAGGCCACCAGAGCTGTCCTTTTGTGTACGAACAAAAGGAAACCAGTCCCACATCGAAGAGTGAGACCAGACCTCACGCTCGACCACTTATATAAGGGCCTCAACTACCTTCTTTAATAGGTAACTAATCTCTCCAACTGCTTATCATTCATGCTTAAGTTATCTATTCAGTCCAACGGTACTAACTTAGGCATCGGAGAGGAGAAGACCGGCCCGCCCGGTATTGCCCTTAGTTAGCAGGTTCGCAGGAGGACATCACATCTACATTCACCAGTTTCCACCAGGCCTACGGGTTTGTGCAGAAACAATTGGCGCCGTCTGTGGGAACGATTTGATCCACGAAAAAAAAAAAAAAAAAAAAAGTAGCGTTGCTCTACCAAGGATAGAACCCGGTCGATCCTTTGAGGCAGTTAGAAAGTAAATCCACGATCCGGACGCCATGGAGGGAAGGAAGGTGAGAGCCGGCGAAAGAGGGCTGAAAGAGCTAGTCCGGGTCCCCGAGCGGGCCCAAAACCCTAAAACCGAGGCCAACGTGAGGTTTGTCCCTTCTCCCGACCGGAACGGAACCCTCGATTGCCGGGGCTCAGACGACCCTTACCAATACGATGAGAGGGGGGGGGGGGGATAAGAAGATGAAGGCAGAAGTCGTGCGACTGCGAGAGGAGGGCAATCGAGACCGACTAAGGGCGGTCGCCCGGTGCCAAGAGTTGGAAGCGGTAAGCATCGCATTATTGACGGCCATGGAGAAAAGACACCGGCAGGACACCTCTCGGGCGGCATCACTGCCCGCAAATAAAGGTGACGAGTTCCCGCACCTAGAAGTAGGACAGCCTACGGGGAGGAGAAAGACTGCGCATTTGCCCACGCCGCTCTTTCCGGAAGCTCTGAGGAATTCCGGGCCGGTTGAGCCCCCATATCGAACGAACTTGGCATCGGGCGAGCATGACAGCTCTACCGCAAGGACGCTTCAGACGCTCTCCGCCTCAGTGTCGGACATAAAGGACCGGTTGGAGGCCAGCGAGAAAAGGGCGGTGCGACCGCAGGACAGTGCGCGATTCAACGAACGCACCGGACCTTTCCCGCCCCGGATTAGGGAATCCGTAAGATCTGGTAACCAAAAGTTCCTAAAACTGACGTACTCAGGAACGAGCTGCCCATACCAACACCTGGATAGTTTTAAGTCACAAACGGGCATAAAGGGCTACTCAGATGCCACGTGCTGCAATGTGTTCCAAGAGACGCTCTCGGGGGAGGCATTGGGCTGGTTCTACGAGCTGCCAGTAAACTCGGTGGAAACATTCAAACAGCTAGCTGATAAGTTTGTTTGCCGATTCGTCCTTAGAGCCAAGGCGGCCCAAACGTCAACGATCCTTTTCGATTACATGCAAACTGACCGCGAACCGCTGCGCGCTTTCGTTAACCGGTGGCATATCGCCACGGCCGGGGTCAGGAACTTGGATAAAAGGATCGCTGAGATGGCATTCAAGCAGGGGTTAAGGCCCGGGGAACTCTCGTACGCCCTGCGAGTAAAGGAGCCACTGGGGTACGATGAGCTGATGGCCGTGGCCGTCAGGCACGCCCAAGCGGAACATGAGACGTATAGGGATAAGATGCCCAAGCGAAGGTCAGACGGCCTATTACCAACACCCTCCTATGAAAACAAGGCCGGGCGACATGATCGCAATCGTACGCCTACGACCAGTAAGAAAGCCGAAGTATGGGAGGATTGGCGACCCCACCGGAGCGGCGACGGGAGTTCATGGGCAGGTGGAAGACCACCGCCTTTGCGACCGGCATGGCCCATGGCAGCAGCGCCAGCGGGGCGACAACCGTGGGCCCTGGCCATTCTGCCAGCAGGAAAACCAGATGACCCAACCCTCCGGACTAACGACCACCGACCCCAGAGAACTGTTGTGGATGACCGAGTCCGGACAGATGATCCGCAAAGGGACAGGCAAGGTGCCCAAAAGGTAGAAAGCATACGCACCCGAGTCCCCGGGCGGATCGAGGTGCATGGAAGCATAAATATGATACATGGTGGGGACCACATAGATCGACTCACCCGGAGCTCGAAGAAGCGGTGCTTAAGGTCGATCCGGGGAAAGGAAGTATATGCCTTTGCGGGAGGAAGCGGCCAGGCCGCTAAAACCGGATGGAACTCGGTCACGTTCTATGAGGAAGAAGAACCGGAGGATCTGATCCAACCGCACAACTATCCCTTCCTCATTACGGTCCAAATAGACCACTGGATAACCAGCCGCATGTTAATCGACACCGGGGCTTCTGTCAATGTGATGTTCCGAGAGGCATACAAGGGGCTGCACCGGGGGAGCGGCAAGTTATCCCAGGATAACGAGCCGCTGATAAGCTTCTCCGGCGAGGTGGTCCAGCCTTTGGGATCGGATTACCTGCCGCTGATCTTCGGCGAGGGAGACAAGACGAGGAATGAACACCTGGAGTTCATCATCGTGGATTGTCTGTCCTCATACAATGGCATAATCGGTCGGCCGGGGCTGTGGAGGCTGAAAACATTCATAGCCGGCCACATGCTGATGTTAAAAATGC
The DNA here is from genome assembly GCA_963682095.1 of Potentilla sterilis. Taxonomy (NCBI): domain Eukaryota; kingdom Viridiplantae; phylum Streptophyta; class Magnoliopsida; order Rosales; family Rosaceae; genus Potentilla; species Potentilla sterilis. The sequence goes on from OY821754.1 coordinate 45,501,292, forward strand.
CTTCACCTGTCGGCGTCATTACCATACGCGGGGACCAGAAGATCGCTGGCAGATATTATGCGGAGGCCCTGGCCCACGGGAGAAAGCGGACCGAGGTCTTCACGGCTACTCAACAAGCGCCAGTACCGGATCCGAGTATCGACCCCCGTGATGACACCAACTCCGACGACGAGAAGCTAAAACGATCGTCGACTGTGGAGGAAACCGAAGCAATCTCCATTTCAGAGGATCACCAGGAACGAAAAGTGGTGATAGGAACGAAGCTCGCCCCGGCTGTCAGGCAAGAGCTCATCACCTTTCTCCGAGACAACAGTTCAGTGTTCGCATGGTCCTACGAGGACATGCCAGGCATATCCCCAGAAATAGCCGTCCACCGGCTAAATTCGTTGCCCAATGTTCCCCCTGTGAGGCAGAAAAGGAGGTCCTTCAGCCCGGCGAAGTATGAGGAGATCAGAGAGGAAGTGCAGAAGCTGAGATGCATAGATTTCATCCGGGAAGTTCAGTATCCCCGATGGCTCACCAACGTGGTTATGGTCCCAAAGAAGGGAACCGACCGGTGGCGCATGTGCGTTGATTTCACCAACCTAAACTGGGCGTGCCCAAAAGACAGCTTCCCTCTCCCCCGAATAGACCAGCTTATAGACTCGACATCCGGTTTTAAGCTACTCATCTTCATGGATGCCTATGCCGGATACAATCAAATAAGGATGAGCCCGGACGATGAAGAGCACACCTCGTTCACAACTGACCGAGGGACCTACTGCTACAAGAGGATGTCGTACGGTCTAAAGAACACCGGGGCCACATACCAACGGATGGTAAACCGCATGTTGGAGCAGGAGATGGGTAAAACGGTGGAAGTGTACGTGGATGACATGCTAGTCAAAAGCTTGACCGCAGGGGCCCACGTCCGAGACTTGGCAGTAGTCGTCGGTAAGATGCTCAAGTTTGGGATGCGCCTGAACCCGAAGAAGTTCATTTTCGGGATTTTAGAGGGCCTGTTCCTAGGCCACATTATCAACCAGCGGGGGATAGAAGCTAACCCACTGAAGGTCCAAGCGATCCTGGACATGGAAACACCAGGGGAAAGAAACCAGGTCCAGACACTGACTGGCCGACTAGCCGCCCTGGCCAGATTTATCTCCCACCTGACCGATAAGTGTGCCCCGTTCTTTAAACTGCTCAAGGCACAGCAGTTCAAGAAAATTCACTGGGCGGTGGAACACGAGGCGGCATTCCAATCCATCAAGACATACCTGTCTGCAGTACCTCTCCTATCCAAACCGGTGTCGGGCGAGATGCTATACCTCTACATAGCTGCATCAGAAACAGCCGTCTCTGCGGCTCTCATCAGGAAGGAGGGCACGCTTGATCTCCCGGTATACTATGTAGGGAAGAGACTTACCGGAGCCGAAAGCCGATACCCTGACATCGAAAAACTGGCTCTGGCCCTGATCGTCAGCGCCAGGAAGCTCCGACACTATTTCCAAGCTCATTCCATCACCTTGTATACCAATCACCCTCTACGGCAGATCCTGCAAAGACCGGATACTAGCTGCAGGCTCGTACATTGGGCAGTCGAGTTGGGAGAGTTCGATATAACTTATGCCCCGCGAACGGCCATCAAGGGCCAGGCCACTGCGGATTTCATATGTGAACTCAACCCGATGGCAGTAGAGGCGCATTCCGGCCAGTCCGAGGGCACCGAAACAGTTCAAGCCATAAACGTCGAACCAGGCCTCCCCAGCGGTTGGAAGCTTTATGTGGACGGCTCTGTAACGAGTAAGCAGAGTGGAGCCGGTGTCATGCTAACCTCACCCGATGGCCAGTCATACGAGTATGTCCTGCGGTTCCTTTTCAATACTTCCAACAACGTCGCTGAATATGAGGCCCTCATAGCCGGTTTGCAGCTAGCCAAGGAAATGGGGATCCCATCCTTGGAAGTATACAGCGACTCGAGCCTAGTGGTAAACCAAATGAACGGGTTGTTCGAAGTCAAGGAACCCCAGTTAGCCTCCTACCAGGCTTTAGCCAAAACCCTGATCGAGCAATTCCAGGGCGCAATGATTCAGCATGTACCCCGGGAGGCAAATAGGCATGCGGATGCCCTAGCCAGGTTGGCGACCGAAAACTACCCACCAGAGTACCGAAGAGCTAAGATCGAAACCCTCCAGAAGCCGAGCATAAGCAAGACCATCTCCGAGATATTTGCGGTAGAGGAGGCGCCACCGAGCTGGATGGATCCGATAATTAAATACCTGGTTGACAAAACCAGCCCCCAGGATAAAGTAGAGGCTAGTATGCCAGGTACAGCCTCCTCGGCGGTAAGTTGTACCGAAGAGGGCACAGCTTCCCCCATCTAAAATGTGTAACTAAAGAGGCGGGAGAAGCCATCATGCAAGAAATCCATGAAGGAGTGTGCGGTAACCATTCTGGTGCCCGATCCCTGTCTCATAAGTCGCTACGGGCAGGATACTTTTGGCCAGACATGGCAGCAGCGTCGAAAAAAATATCAGGCGGCTGCCACAAGTGCCACATGTATGCCACAACACCTCATGCTCCGGCAATCGCGTTATCAATTCTGTTGGTGCCATGGCCGTTCGCACAGTGGGGACTAGACATTATCGGCCCTTTCCCAACAGCTGTGGGACAATACAAGTACGCCATTGTAGCCGTTGACTATCAGACAAAGTGGGTCGAGGCGGAGCCCCTAGTAAAGATTACCGAGGAACGGGTAAAAAAATTCCTATGGAAGAACATCTACTGCCGGTTCGGGGTGCCGCAGACCATAGTCACAGATAACGGGACACAGTTCAACAATACTGATCTCATCCAGTACACGGCCTCCATGGGGACCCGGATGTTGTTCGCCTCAGTGGCGCACCCGCAAACCAACGGCCAGGTTGAAGCGGTCAACAAGATTATCAAAAGTCACCTCAAGAAGAAGCTAGATGACAAAAAAAGATGTTGGGCTGAGGAACTCCCCTCGGTTCTATGGGCCATCCGGACGACAGCAACCCAAGCAACAGGGGAGACCCCGTTCTGCATGGCATTCGAGAGCGAAGCGGTACTCCCCGTAGAGACCGACATGCCCAGCGGTAGGGTCGAGAATTACGACGCTGAAACAAACGCCGAAGGCATACGGCTCAACCTGGATCTCATTGTGGAGCGGCGCGACCAAGCGCATATGCGAAACCAAACATACAAGCAACGGGTCGCTCGATACTATGACAGAAAGATCCGGGAAATGAAGTTGCAAGTAGGGGATTGGGTGATGAAGAAAGTTCAGAAAAAACCGCTGGCCTTGGAGCCAACGTGGGAAGGGCCCTACCAAATCACCGCAGCCGTAGGTCCGGTGACATTCCACGTCATAGACACCGAAGGCATCTACTCCACCCGCCCATGGAATATCCAGCATCTGCGGTTCTACTCTAAGTGAGATCACTGCCTTAAAATTGGACAGTACTGTATTTAGTACCAACGTTGCAATACAGATAGTCACTGCCTCCAGAATGAACTACAGCTGGTTACAAAGTAGATACATCTGCCAAGTATATATAAAAAAAAAACCGCTAATCAACGCCACCGGAGCCTCTAATCCCTGACCCACCAGCCTTGAGAGACCGCTCTTGCTCCAACTTTTGGGCCAAGGCTACCTCAGCCTCCATCCGCTCGGCATCAAGCCACCCTTTCTCCCTCCACTCCAGATACGCATCATTTATACCCTTCCCACGGGCGATCTCCAGCATCTCTGCAAGTTCCACCGACTCCCGGAAATCGTCAATAGCTTTATCAGCGGCTTCGGCAAGTTGGGACTCTACGAGCTTCTCCCCTCCCTTGAGGACTGATGTTACTTGGGTCTGCAGCTCTGTTTCTGCACAAACCCTGGGGTCTGGTAGAGACAGATGAATCCTCGTATGATCTCCTGTAAACCTGCTTACTAAGGGGAATACCGGGTGGGCCGGTCTTCTCCTCTCCGATGCCTAAGTTAGTATAGTTGGAATAGATATAACTTAAGCACGTATATAAGCGGTAGGAATGATCAGTTACCTATTAATGAGGGTATTTGGGGCCCTTATATAGGTGGCCAGGAGGGAGGTCTGGCCTTACCCTTCGATGTGGGACTGGTTTCCTTCTGTTTGCATACCAAAGGGCAGCTTTGGCGACCTCTTTGGCAGGCAGGCGCCCCCGGACCCCGGGCCCCTGGTAGCAGGATAGACTGCTGGACCCCGAGGCCGGGTGCTGGTACACTAGCTGCGGGTCTGTGGGCCTGCTGTATCCCCTCTGTGGCTACTGTCAACAAGTCCCCCAAGTTCCCGGTCAAGTGCAATCTTGAATGGGGACTTAAACTGTCTTGCCCTTGTCCCGCAGACCCGCAGGGTTACCAACCCAACGGTGCTCAGTCCCCTAAGTCCGCGTTGAAAATTGGGCGTGACCGGGGTGAGTACCTGTTTACCGATGATGTGCAACAGTTTATGAGTATGTTTGCAATATAAGTAGTACTGTGCTCAAGTGTTGTAGTGTTATGAGCATGGAGTGGGGTGAAACCCGGAGAGTGCGTGAGATGATAGTGGGGCGTTGAAATCCGCCATGCAAATAGATGTGTGCATGGAATGATAATGGGGCGTTGAAATCCACCATGCAATAGATGTGTGCATGGAATGATAATGGGGCGTTGAAATCCGCCATGCAGTAGATTTGTGCATGGAACCTGGACCCTGCGTTCTGCCATATCAGAGCGAGCCGGAGAGCATGAGATCTCGACCGGGCGTTCTGCCATATCGAGACAAGTCTCTCAAGTGAACTTGTGCACCAGACCTCGACCGGGCGTTCTGCCATATCGAGACGAGTCGGTGAGTATGGGACCTCGACCGGGCATTCTGCCATATCGAGACGAGTCCATATTGCTAGGCTGCGGGGAGGTGGCCCCGGTGTTGCGGTCTGTTGAGGCACCGGTCAACACTTGCTAGTTCTTCTCAGCTTGTGTTGGAGTAAGCGTTGAGGTAATGGGGTGGCGTTGAGGTGACAAGTCTTGTCGTGGAGCCCCACATTGATCGCAGTTCAGTGCGATGCAGGGTTTTTATCCTGCTGGACAAGAGTACATATGTTAGATGTAAACTCACCCGGGTGTATAAAGCCCATGCTGGTCGAATGTTCTCATAACCGGGGTCATGCCATGGAACCGGGTGGATCTCAACCGGGCGTTCTGCCATATCGAGACGAGTCCCCCAGTGAGATGCCATGGGGCCGGGTGGATCTCGTTCCCGGAAAAATGCTCTCGAGCCGGTTGGATGATCATAACCGGTGAGATGGTCTCGAGTCAGTTGAATGTTACCTAACCGGTGAGATGCCATGCAGCCAGTTGAATGATACCTAACCGTGAACTGCCATGGTACCGGATGGATGGCTCATACCCGGAACAATGCTCTCGAGGCGGTTGGAAAACTCATAACCGGTGAGAGGTCTTCAAGCCGGTTGAAAGATCATAACTGGTGACTTGCAATGAAGATGTCATGCAGCCGGTTGAATGATACCTAACCGTGAACTACCATGGTACCGGATGGATGGCTCATACCCGGAACAATGCTCACGAAGCGGTTGAAAAACCATAACTGGTGAGAGGTCTTCAAGCCGGTTGAAAGATCATAACCGGTGACTTGCAGTGAACATGCCATGCAGCCGGTTGAATGATACCTAACCGTGAACTGCCATGGTACCAGATGGATGGCTCATACCCGGAACAATGCTCTTGAAGCGGTTGAAAAACTCATAACCGGTGAGAGGTCTTCAAGCCGGTTGAAAGATCATAACCGGTGACTTGTAGTGAAGATGTCATGCAGCCGGTTGAATGGTACCTAATCGTGAACTGCCATGGTACCGGATGGATGACTCATACCCGGAACAATGCTCTCGAAGCGGTTGAAAAACTCATAACCGGTGAGAGGTCTTCAAGCCGGTTGAAAGATCATAACTGGTGACTTGCAGTGAAGATGCCATGCAGCCGTGGAGCCTGGGGAAGTGGGGGGGGGGGGGGGGGGGGGGGGGGCTGACGCCTCGGTTCCCGCTCCTAACTCCCTTACCTGTCGCCAGCAGGCGGGACAAGTCGCTGACATGCATTTAAGGAGGAAGTCCATCAGTCCCATCAGTTATGATGGCGTGGGGAGTTTACTGATGCTAGGACACGTGCTGGTAGGGAGCGGTCTGAGATGGAGGGTCTGGATTCGAGGGCGTTTGAGTTGCTCTGATTGCGTGTTTTGGGGGGATTACAAGCGCCTAGGGCACCGGACCTCTCTATAAAAAGGTCTCCTCTGCCTTCTTGAGTTCTATTTTGCTTCTTGCTCAGAGAGAATAAGAGAGAGAAATCCGGCGAAAGCTCTGTGAAGGTGCCCCGCGACATCCGTTGCCTCATGTGCTCTTTTACTCTTTTCCTACCATTGTTCGCTGCTTTCGCAGGGCGGACTTTCCTCGGTTGAGCATACTAATCGGTAAGTTCTTGCTTTCTTTGCCTGGTGTTGTTCTTGTTTTTCTTTTCGGTGTTTTTGCGGCGGGGGGAGGGGATCTCTGTCGCCGACTGAGTTGTTTTAAGCAGAGCGTCTGCGGTAAACTTGGGGAGGGGCCGCAGAGGGCGCTGTTCTAGCCTGTTGCTGACCAGCGCTAGGGTTTTGTTTTTCTTCCCCTTAGGTTGAAATGTCTTCTGCAAGTTCTGATGGGGCTTCCAAATCGGCCGTCAGGCATCCCGTCGTGGACGATGAGGAGAGACTGGAGGACTGGCTTGGTTCGGAATCCCCGGTGTCTGAAGCCGCTGACCGCTCCCGGAGCGGGGCTTCATCTTCCGGATCCTCAGGATCTGAGGAAATACCGCACGGGGTGCGCCTTGCTGGTACTCCGTCCGTGAGCTACACCATCGGGAGAGGGAAAGGTGCCGTGGTGTGCGATGAGCCGGAGGGTAGCATGAACCCCGAAGAGATTGCTGCGTTCCGGGAGACGTGGAGTATCCCAGATGAGGTGGCGCTACGGCCACTGAATCCCGGAGAGTACGCCTGTAACCCGGAGGCAGGTTGGGTTGCCGTGCATCTAGACCAGTTTCGCCACGGGTTTTCACTCCCGCTGCCAGACTTCATGCAGTACATGCTCAGTGCACTGCAAGTATCTCCCGCGCAGCTTCCAGGGCTCCAGTGGAGGCGACTGTTGAGCCTCGGATGTCTGTACGAGTTGTCCAGGATGAGTATGCCAACGGTAAACGAATTCCGGGCATTGTACAGGTTATCATACTCAAAGAAGCGAGGATCCCGGGGTTGTCTGTCCTTCAGCGCCCGGTGCTTTCAACCTATCATCACCAATGTGCCTTCTTGGATGGATAACAGCTGGAGGAAGAAGGTGGTGATGGCGGGCGGTAAGTGGCAGAAGAGGAGTAAGATGTACCGGGTTCCTGGTGCCTTCCAGCCCCCTGGGGATCAATCGTTCGAGCTATCCGAGTTGGAGCAGGAGAGAATCACGACCATACTCGGATGTTGGGACGATCTCGAACGGAGCTCTTACAACTTCATCTGGCGGGAAGTGTTGGAGTATTGCTGTCTCGGGTGAGATCCCGGTGCGTAGCAAGTGCTAGCGGTGACACTTTTGATAACTGTTTTAAATACTAACCTTTGCTCGTCCTGCAGGTGCATCTTCCTGGGCGGTCATCAAACCCGACACCACCCTATCCATGGAAGGTGAAGACCTTCTCGCGAGGCTGAAGGAGAAAGGCGAGGCCGTTTCGCGGACCTCGGTGGACGAGGAGTCCGGTCGGCTTACGGTTCATCCCAAACCGAGGGCCATGGATGTTGAGGACGACGGCTATGTCCTGAGGCGTGTGAAGAGCCACCCTGCTGCGCCCAAGGCGGGACCCGGTAAGGGCAAGACTACCGGGGGGCCACTAAAGATTCCCGGTGGAGTGAGCCGGATTCCGTACCGGCCGGGATCAGTCCCGCTCGTCACCCGGTCACCCGATTAGGCGCACGATCTTCTTCGCCGGACGGGCAGGGTGAGAAGAGGTGGAGGATCATGGACGTTCCTCCCTCCACGCTGGTGACGCTGACCGGCGGTGATAGGAGCACAATGTGCGACGATATTATATGCTTATGCCCTCGTTTATGCTTTGTTTAACCCTTATTTGACTAAGATAGAGTCATAATGTAATTTAGTGTTAATTTGGTAGAGTTTAGAGAAAAATGGTTAAGAATCCGAAAAATGACTAAGTTTGAGAAATCTGGAAAATAGTGCAAAATGTGTCTTTTTCGTGATTTTGAGATGAGTACAAATATGATCTATCCTTGTCCGAATTCTATGAAATTTGGTGTGCTTAATATTCATATGTTGAGGAATGGCGTTTTAAAATTTCAGATCAATCGGGGTTCGGGAAGTCACCCAAAAGTTGGCTGCAAAACTTGATAAAGAGTCTTTTGTGTGAACTGTTTTGTGAAAGATGATGATCACCTGTAAATATTAGATTTAGGATTTTATTTTGTGTTTTAATGCCGTGTGTAGCCTAGGGCAGCCCTATGGCTGCCGATCCATACTTATCCCCCATTTGTGACGTTTTTAATGTACATATGTATATATGTGTGTCTAACAATTTCATATCTCAGGTACCCTTAATCCCCGGCCTAGAACGATCCCTACTTGCTTATACTACTAACGATATTTTGTAGGGTTATTATTGCATGCGAGCTTAGGCTCACGTCAGGCGGGTCGTCCGGTGAGAATCTGGCCAAACGGCTCAAGGTAACCAGCGGTGCACCGAGTTCCGCTGGGGAGAAGGCTGCCGCTGCCCGGTAGAGTAGCCCCGTGCCTGCGGAGGCACAGAGGGGAAGCCCGGAGAGTGCACTCTCCCGGCAGCTGGCGGCAGACCTGGCCGGCCTTGGTCTGGACAGATCTGAGGTCACCAAAGCCTTGGCGGGCGGGAAGCGCCAAAAGTTCAAGGAGTCGGTCCTGCAGGTAAGAATTGCCTGGTGCCATTACACCGCTCGTAACTCATTTCCTTTGTTGCTTGCTTGATTGACTCTCTGTTGTTATGCAGTTGCTGTACAATCTGTACCAGCCCGATCCGAGCGAGGAGCTGAAGAGGCAGGTGGCCGAGCTGACAGAAGCCCGAGAGCGGCTGGAAGCAGAGAAGTCCCGGATGGAGCGGGAGAAGGCCAGATTGGAGGAGAGGGCCAAGAAGCAGGTGGCCAAGCTGGAGGAGCAGGTCCGGAGCCTGGAGAGGGAGAAGGAGCTGGCTGAGGAGGAGAAGGCCGAACTGGAGGCCAGGGTGGATGAGCTCCAGGTGGGAGCTGCCGATGTGCGCGCCGCCTCTGCCGCTGCGGCCGGGGAAGAGGACCCGGAACTCTACGAGCGGGTTGTTCTCAAATACCATGAGAGCGATCAGTTCCATCAGTTCCTGGAGAAGGCCAGGGAATAGGGCATCGCGGACGCGTACATGGAATGGGAGCAGAAGGGGTACCTGGATACCTCCCGGATGTCGAAGGCCGCTGATTCGGATATCCATGAGCAGTCGGCGGAAGAGCAACCAGAAGGGGAGGGTGGACCTCAGATTGCTGAAGGCGCGGCTGCTTCATCCGGAGAGGCTGGCGGATTGCCCGCTGACGGGGGAGGCGTAGCTCCTTAGGATTTTGCCCTTGCTCTTTTTTGTAAACTTGCCGGAACGGCTTCTTCTTGTGTTATCCCTTGACTATGAATATACTTGAATTGATGGAACCGGTGGAATTTTTCTTGAAAGTAGTTTGAGTATATATCTTGTGATGTTACAGCGGTTGAACCGGTGATATGCCAAACTAACCGCTTGGAGGCTTAGCGAGTCTACCAGCCCCGGTCTTGTTCTCGGTCGGTATCTGCTCTCCTTTCCCCTATATACTGTTGGAGCTGGCCGTTACTAATCAAACCCTCCACCGCTGTCTTGAGAGCACAGCACTGGCTCGTTCGATGAGTAGTCTCATCATGATAGGAGCAGTACTTGCCCGTTTGTGCCGTGGTAAGCTTCCCCTTCGGGTACTTTCTCCTAGGCGGTGGGGGAATGATGCTCCCGTTCTCTAGCAAAATGTCCTCGTATGAAGAGGTGAGAGCGGTGAAGACCTCTTGACCGGCCGGTTGTGCTAGCATGATTGCTAGGGGGCGTTCTTGCCGGAACTGCGCCGGCTTGTGCTTATTCTGGGGTCTATCATGATAGGGCCTCTGCTGCCGTTGCCCCCAATTTCTGTTGGGCCGGCTCGGTCGGGCGGCTCGGTTCTCGGTCCGCTGGCTGGTCTTGTCATCTTGGCGGGGTGGGGGGTGCTCCTCCCGGGGGTGGTCTTCCTGCTGCTCTTCCCGCTTCCTCTTCAGCAGGTGCTGCCCGTACGTCTTGTGATCTGCCTGGGCGTGCCGGATGGCCATTGCCATCAACTCGTCATACCCCTGCGGGAGTTCCACCCGTACGGCGTAGGAAAATTTTCCCGGGCGGAGCCCTTGCTTGAACGCCATCTCGGCGATACCTTTGTCAAGGTTCCGAACCCCGGCCGTCGCCGTTTGCCAACGGTTGACGAAAGTCCTCAATTCCTCGCCGGGCGCTTGCATGCAGTTAAAAAGGTTGGTTGATGTTCGGGCTCCCTCGACCCGGAGGATGAAGCGGCCTACAAACCGGTCGGCCAACTGTTCGAAAGCCTCGATTGAATTTGTCGGAAGCTCGTAGCACCAGCTGAGCGCCTCTCCAGACAGAGTTTCCTGGAAAATATTGCAACATACTGCATCGGAGTAGCCCTTGGCGCACGTCTGGGACCGGAAACTATCCAGGTGCTGGTACGGGAAGCCGGACCCCGAGTAGGTGAGCTTGAGGGATTTCTGGTTACCAGACCTCCCCGACTCCATAACCCGGTGCGAGAAAGGGCCCATGCGCTCGTTGAACCGTGCGCCTTCCATCGGCCGTGCCGCTCTTCTCTCGTTGGCCTCCATTTGGGCCTTCAAATCCGACACAGTGTCGGCGAGCATCTACAATGCCCGTGCAGTCGGGGTCACGGCTTCATCCTCGAACGAAGTGTGGGGCTGGCGAGGCGTCGGTGTGCTCTTTAGCGGGGCCGTGCCGGCCGGCGAATCTGTTCGCCCGAGATCACTGGGCCTACCGCCCGATGACTGCCCCGCTTCAAACTGCTGAGACCGAACTGGCGGGGGTGCCTGTGCCCTGACCATACCGTCGTTGCGCTGTTGTCCTCTCTCCAGGGCGGCTACCAGGGCAGCGTTCACAGCCTCCATTTCTTCATACCGGGTGTTGGACTTGGCTCTATCCCGGTCGCCCTCCTCAAGCAGGCGACTGACCTCTGCGGCCATTGCCCGTATCTCCCCCACCATACTGCTCTGATCGGGGCTGTATGTGGTGTCCCGGTCACTGTTGCAGCGCGGGCTCTCCTCTCGGTCACTCGGATCATCTGAGAACGTCAGAGAAAAGCCCCGGTGCACAGGCCTGTCATCCTCCGCCGGGCCTTTCCCGCCCGAGCTGTCGTGGTGTGGCCCCGGCGTGCCGGTCGGTCTCCCACAGCTCCCGCCTTCCTGATCGCCCTGGTCGCCGCGCTGCTCCCGCATAACGACCGGGGTGGAGACGAGCGTTTGCACTGGTGCAACACGCTGCTCCTTGGTGGTATTCCTTTCTTGTCTTGCTTCCGAATTCTCTGCCATCGATAGTGCTTACGTGGTTTCTTGTCCAAACTTCCCACAGACGGCGCCAATTGTTTCTGCACAAACCCTGGGGCCTGGTAGAGACAGATGAATCCTCGTATGATCTCCTGTAAACCTGCTTACTAAGGGGAATACCGGGCGGGCCGGTCTTCTCCTCTCCGATGCCTAAGTTAGTATAGTTGGAATAGATATAACTTAAGCACGTATATAAGCGGTAGGAATGATCAGTTACCTATTAATGAGGGTAGTTGGGGCCCTTATATAGGTGGCCAGGAGTGAGGTCTGGCCTTACCCTTCGATGTGGGACTGGTTTCCTTCTGTTTGCATACCAAAGGGCAGCTTTGGTGACCTCTTTGGCAGGCAAGCGCCCCCGGACCCCGGGCCCCTGGTAGCAGGATAAACTGCTGGACCCCGAGGCCGGGTGCTGGTACACTAGCTGTGGGTCTGTGGGCCTGCTGTAGCCCCTCTGTGGCTACTGTCAACAAGCTCCAAATTCTTCGCCTCCAATTCCATAATCCTCTCTTCCCGAGCGACCGCCAGTCGACCGGCCTCCTCCCTTTCCTGCGCAAGCTTAGCCTCCGCTAATGACAGCTGCATGCTAAGGTCCTCCACCTGCCTCTCCAGAACCGGAGCCCCCTCACTAGGCTCAGCGGCGTAAAGGCTATGAACCAGCTGGTACAAGTACACAAAAGAAGAACATCAGCTCGTAGCACAAAAACTGAGAGGGAGCACAGAAGAACCTCAGTTCCACACAGGTATGCGATCAGACTTACCTGAAAACCCAATTCCACAGCCTTCTTCCTGCTCTCGCCCGGACGCACATCTCCGGGGGCCTCCCGATCAAGTCCCAAGGCCTCGATGGTAGATGCCACGAACCTACCAAAACTACCATCACCAGAGCCGCGATCGGCTTCCGGCTCAACGGTTTCCCTACTCCTTCGGCCACCGGTTCCCTCCGCCAGAACCAATGATGACCCCCCCCCCTCCCCCCCCCCCCCCCCCCCCCCGGCCGAGCTTGACGCCCCGGTATCAAACATCCTCGTCCTCTTGGCCGGAGCTTCGCCAAGACCGCTTCTGCGGTACCAAGTCATCTCCGCTGACTCTCTCTCCCGCGGGGCTCGTATCCCCACAGGCCGCACTAGAGGTTCCGGACCTGGTGAGCCCACCGGTCCTACATCCCGAATAACAAGTGGGGCATTCTCCTCATCGCCCGACCGCCGACCATAGTGGGAATCCGGAAACATGAGTGGCACATGATTACTATGCACTGTGCTCTCTAGGGTGTCCGGATCTACAATGGTTTTCGAGGCCATCTCCCCCATCTCCATCAACCTCTGGGCCACAAGTTCGTCATCCGCCTCGACGGTCTCCTCGCTCCGAACAGCGAGCCGGGGGGCATTAGCTGCAAATCAATAAACCGAGCGGTTAGAATAAAATACGACCGCACAAAACAACAGTGCAAGGCACTTTACCAGGTTTCTTTCCCATCTCGCATATCTCCAACACATTCCATCGGATGAAATTGTAAGAGCTCCGGCCCAGACTATCCCAGCAAACAAAAAGCCGGGCTATCTGTTGCCTCTCCAAGTCGACCAACCGGTACGACTGATCCCCGATAGCTTGATAAGCCCCTGGCACCCGAAAGCTCTTCGAATTACGCTGCCACCTACCCCCGGCCATCACAACCTGTCTCCTCCATACATTCGAAACCGATGACGGCAGGTGAGTGATGGGAGGATCGAAGTCCCGCGCAGCAAAATTGACACAGCCGGAGGCCTGGGCCTTTTTGCAGTAGAGAATCTTATACAGCGCCTGGAACTCATTTATCGTGGGTCAGTCCATGTTGCTAAGACTGAATAAGCACCCGAGACCAAGCAACTGCCTCTACTGGTTACTAGGAAGCTGGGCGAGGGGACATTTATCAGGTTCAGCACGTACTTGACAAACTTGGGCAGTGGCAGAGATAGCCCGTGCCGAAATTGATCCTCAAAAACGGCAACCCAACCCTCCTCCGGGTTGCAGGCCAGTTCCCCGGGATGCAGGCCCCGGAGCTTAACGGAGGAGTCAATGCTCCACTTCGCCCGAAAATCCCTTATCTCGCCAGCAGTCATGCTTCTGGTCGGCTCGTCACAAAAAATCACCCTGCCGCCACCCAACAGCTGGTACCTCATGGACCCTCCCGTCGGCGCACGGCCAGCACCGACAGGATTGGCTGACCTCCCAGATTCCATAAAACCTAAGAACAGAATTTACCCTACGCCCAGTTAGTTGTGTAGCAAGATAACAACACAGACAGACGACAGACGAGGAGCCAAGCTTCAACAAAATACGACAGGAAGAGAGGAGGGGGGTGCGAAGCATCTTATAGGCGGCAAAACTACACCTTGTTGATAATTAGGGCAATCAAAAAGTAGAGGCAACCCCAACCGCAGATTCCCTCCATCTCAGACCGCTCCCTACTGACACGTGTCCCAACATCGATAAAGTTCCCACACCATCATAACTGATGGGACTGATGGGCTCTCTCCTTCATTGCATGTCAGCCACATGTCCCGCCTACAAGCGGCAGTTAGGGGAGGTAGGAGCGAGAACCGAGGCGTCCAGCCCCCCCCCCCCCCCCCACTTCCCCAAGAGTCAACCTCAAATCAAGGAAAGACATACTACCGGTTATGTAGTATTCAACCGGCTCCATGGCATCCCACCGGTTATTTACCATTCAACCGGCTCCATGGCATTCCACCGGTTTAGTCACTCTCCTTCGCCCTTGCGGGAAAGGACAAGCCAGCAACAACTCAAGGCTTCAAACACATGGGCTTTATAAACCCGGGAGAGTTTACATCTAACACATGCAAACTCTTCCAGCAAGCTAAAAACCCTGCATCACACTGAACTGTGATAAATATGGGGATCCATGGCGAGACTTGTTATCTCCACGCCACCCCACCGGGCAGATTGTTTCTCTAACACAGAACAAGTCTCCCCGCAGGCTAGAAACCCTGCACATTACCTCACGCTTATTCCAACACAAGTTGAGAAGAACTAGCAGGTGTTAACCGGTGCTTCAACATGGCCGCAACACCCCACCGGGGTACCTGTTGGCTTATTCCACGCTCCAACAGGCCGCCCCGCAGGCTAGCAACCCTGTACATTACCCCACGCTTATTCCAGCACAAGCTGGGCCGAACCACCGGACTACTCCCCGGCCTGCCCCACTGTTGGCAGCAATTTTACCTTGGGAACTTGGGGGACTCGTTCCTACATGGCATTCCACCGGTCGAGTCCTCACATCATCATCTCATGCACCCGTATGGGTTTCACCCCGTTCCACACTCATGGCACGACAACACTTGAGCACAATACCATTAGTATTGCAAACATACTCATAACTGTCACACATCATCATTAATAGGTACTCACATCACCACGCCTTCTCTGCCCGAACGCCCGGTCACGCCCAATCTTCAATGCGGACTTGGGGGACTGGGCACCGTTGGGTCGGTAACCCTGCGGTTCTGCGGGATAGGAGCGAGACATATTAAGTCCCCATTCAAGATTGCACTTGACCGGGAACTTGGGAGACTTGTTGACAGTAGCCACATAGGGGCTACATAGGCCCACAGACACGCAGCCAGTACGTCCGGGGCCGGACTGAGGCCCGGAGCAGGATCACCAGCACCCGGACCCGAGGTCCAGCAGTCTACCTTGTGACCAGGGGCCCGGGGACCGGGGACGCCAGCCTGCCGAATAGGCCACCAGAGCTGTCCTTTTGTGTACGAACAGAAGGAAACCAATCCCACATCGAAGAGTAAGACCAGACCTCACGCTCGACCACCTATATAAGGGCCTCAACTACCCTCTTTAATAGGTAACTGATCTCTCCAACTGCTTATCATTCTTGCTTAAGTTATCTATTCAGTCCAACGGTACTAACTTAGGCATCGTAGAGGAGAAGACCGGCCCGCCCGGTATTCCCCTTAGTTAGCAGGTTCGCAGGAGGAAATCACATCTACATTCACCAGTTTCCACCAGGCCTACAGGTTTGTGCAGAAACATATGTCTTGACATAAAAACCTTGTCTCTACGCTCTTATGAATGTATCATGGAGACATTGAGTGTGTAGCTAATCTTTATTGAACCTTGATCACCACTTAAAGATATTGGTGCCAACGTTTATCACCTTGAAACTCATTGTGAAAATTGAAAAGATTTCTTATGTATCGCTTCTAATGAATGCGCACAACTTATGAGTCAATATTGTGAATGTATTTCACGTATACTATGATTCGGATTCTTTGAATCGGCGACTCATGTAGACTCTTCTATACATCGTCCGGAATTTTGGACATGTTTTGATGATCCATATGCAAGTAAGTCTTGGACATCGTTTCTTTTGAGTAAAGAAGCTATTGGGATCAAAGATTACCAAAATAATATTTGGTAGCGTCATGAGCAATGCTCAAGGCTTAAGGATGACATTAACTTCACCCAAGTCTTCCTCCAAGTCAATGGAAGCACCATCTATGTATTTAAACGTGCTTATGATCCCCCTTTATGATCCTTCTTTAGCTTGCTCAATATATGGAAGCCTAATATTTAGCAAAGTTTTGGAGTAACGCCCTCCTACGCTAAAGATAAATGATACATAAGATGATAGCCTTAATGCCCTATCATGGTTCAATATGAGACACAATGATACTATGGTGATGTACCTCATGGTTAACACTCAAGCCATAACACTTAGATTTTATGAAGCACCTTCACAATGATTTCAAAGTAGCAAAAACCTAAAATTTCCGGTTTTCCAGCTCGCAGACTCTTCATTGTGAGGACCAGTTCACCTACTTTTATGCCGGTTCTTGAGGTGAAATTTGGTCCACCGATTCCAAACATCCATGGCTGCCTGTTCATAAACTTTCAGAGCCATTGGACACCTGGAAGGTGCTGAACCGCTCGATACAAATGTTCACTGACCTCCGGAGACTGTTCTGACCAGTTCGGTATGTTTCCGGCCGGTTCCGGCAATAAGGTTGGCGGCGTTGGAATCCTAACACACGTGTCTAGCTATTGTTAAAATTTGGTGGTATTTGGTGTCAAAGAACTTAGTGAAACGTTTTAGGAAGCGTACATGTATGTTACATTTTGTAACGGAATGCATCTTGTTAACGTATAAGTGTTAACGATCAATACCCTTTACCGTCCACATACTTTATGTGCCATATTACACAACCACAAGCGCTTAATGATGGGTATTTGTCTTTGAATAAGATATAAGCTTCCACCTATAGTCCGCTATACGAAAACCTTAACAGGCGATCTCGTTTATGTCACTTTTCGAGGGAGAGAAGAACAAGTTTGTGCAAGTAGAACGACTTGGCATTGCCGTGGTTTGTCCCCACTGTGCCTCATCATGTTCCCAAAGTCCCATAAATCAAAGTGACGAGATTTGATATACATGCTGCAAAGAGCAAACTATTGGTCTTTCAAGGAAAAGATCGGAATAGTACTCTTGTATCAACATGCCTGTAAGGATTGATGTCCAAATCAATGGACATATTGTCTCATAAATGGTGACATGGTGACTCCACAAAAGTGGTAGATGGTGTCACTAGGCCGTGACTCTCCCAAAAAGTGTAGAGAGGGCACTTAGTGCGATATACACTCGCTGTATGCGAGTATGGCACAACTTGATACTTGGATCAATGACAACTCATTCATCTCATGGATTTTCTGGATTAAGGTCATCATTGGGGGACACCTCAATGAGAAGCCAATCCATATAGAGATCTCTACAAATGCGAATTACACTAGTGTACATGAGTACGTGGTTTATGAGTTAGATATCGAACACTCACTTCGTTGAAGCAAATACCAACGTTGTGATTTGGCCTACACGGAAATATATGCGATCCAGTTTATACAAAGAGATAGGTCATTGGTCAGGTGATGTGATAGGAGCACAATGTGCGACGATATTATATGCTTATGCCCTCACTTATGTTTTGTTTAACCTTTATTTGTCTAAGATAGAGTCATAATATAGTTTAGTGTTAGTTTGGTAGAGTTTGGCGAAAAGTTGGTTAAGAATCCGAAAAATGACTAAGTTTAAGAAATCTGGAAAATAATGCAAGTTGTCTTTTTCGTGATTCTGAGATGAGTACAAATGTGATCTATCCTTGTCCGCATTTAATAACATTTGGTGTGCTTATTATTCATATACTGAGGAATGTTGTGTTAAAATTTCAGATCAATCGTAGTTCGGGAAGTCACCCAAAAGATGGATGTAAAACAGCAGTTCGAGCAAACCAATCCAGAGACTTCCAGGATTTTCCTGGGACTGTGTCCCAACTTCGAAAAATCATTCCCGACGACTCACAAGGAATTTGATCAAACTGTTTTATATGGAGGTTGCTTTGTGTGTCTAGTTTATCTGAGACTTGGAATCGCATCAATTGGAGCTCCGAGGAGGGCCATATGCCGGAGTTACTACAGCAAAGTCTTTTCCAGCCGATTCCAGGATGCTACTGCCTCCTTTTCGCAATTTCTGTTTTTTTATGGACCATATGGTGTACAAATGCATATTTAAAGATGGTCCAAGCTTAAGGAAGGAAGGAGGATGACACCAAGCCAAGGCATTGAAGAAAAATACGAAGAAGAAGTTTTCCTAGTCAAGCTAGGAGAAGCTGCCGGAAAAGGCAGATTTGTGCCAGTTTTGTGATAGGCCGGCTGGTGCATTTTTCCATGGATCAAGTTCACTAAATGAAGATGTCAAGACCACATTTGAAGTCCATGAAGATGTGAAGCCCAAGCCTTGAAGAAAAATCAGAACAAGAAAACCTAATTGAGTTATGAAAGGAAGGTTTCAAAACCCTATCCTACTAGGTTTTGTGATTGCCTTGTGCACTAGGGCAGCCGGCACCCCTCTCCTCTATATATAGCCTCACTTTATCATTCTGAAAATCATCTCATCTCAAGCATAAAATACTAGCCAAAGCTCTACCAAGTTTCTTAAGCACCAAATATCCAAATACTTAGCCAAAACACCATCACCACCACCACTACAAACTTCCGAATCCTTTCACCTTGTCTTCTGCCGATTCTTGTTCCGGCCGAGCACTAAGGAGCAGCAGCCAAGCATCTTTGTCACGTTTGAGGAGTCTTCAAAGGTTCTAAAAGTGTGATCCATTCCCCCTATGGCTTTTGTATTTGTTGTAGTTTGGTTATATTGTATGAACTCAATTCGTTTCTTGGTTTTTATTGAACTTTTATGTAAACCGATTGCATGATTGATGTTTATTGTAAAGTTTTGTGATTTTAACTTGTGGATTTTGTATGTTGGATAATTAGGGCAGTGGTATTAGAAGCATGTTTAGGATTTAAGTTGGTTAGAACTAAGGTGAGGGCTTATAATCAGTACTTAGTGTTGTCTTTGAACATGATCTAGGTATTAGGTTTAATTTTCTTGAGTTATAATGAACTAAGTAGACGTATGATCACTTTGATTTGTTGTGCTCACCTAGAGTGGTTAACCTTAGGACTTGCATGTTAAATAAGAAGATTGACGACCTTACTTGTTTGCTTGTCTTCGATTATAGACTTTTGTGCTTCAATGCTATGACTTGTATAAGGTAGCATAACTTTTAGGATCACCATGCGAATAGCTCGATCTTAAAACATTAGAAAAAGTTTCTCAACTAGGTAAAAATCGGAAACGTTCTAGTTGTAGGTCGAAACTGAGTTGAGTCTTGAACATGCTAAATACTTGTCTCTTACTTTCTTGCATGCAAATCTACTTGTTAAAGAGTCTTTTGTGTGAGCTGTTTTGTGTGAGAGATGATGATCACTTGTATATAGTATATTAGGTTTAATTTCGTGTTCTTAGAATTAGGGACAGCCTTGCTGCCGACGCATATCATTCCCCCAATGTGACGATTTTTGTATATTTGTACATGTGTTTTTTATCTAACAATCTCATATTTTCAGGTACCCTTAATCCCCGGCTTAGAACGATCCCTACTTGCTTATACTACTAACGATCTTTTGTAGGGTTATTATTTGTGCGAGCTTAGGCTCCCACCATGATGCCGACACCGCAAATGTAAACCCTATTGATAATCTTTGATGGAAAGCGTAGTGAGAAAAAGAGTCTAGACTCACTTTATGGAGCAAGTTCTCTCACAAAAGCCCTGGAATCGACTACGATGACATATGCTCTCGTAATGGAGTTATATCACACTCCACTACCTTGTCAGTTAGGTAGTTTCGAAAAACTGAACACGCAGCTTATGAATCATCTCTATTGGGACTAAGTAAAGAGATGTACATAAATATCATGAACGGATCAGTTTTCACCCAAGTCAAGTGAGCAAAACCCTCGAAGTGCGTATGCTATCAGATTAGGATGTTCTCTATATGGGTTCAAATCTTCTGGTTGGATATTGTATAACGCGGTTGAGCAACTACTTGATTGGAGATGAAATATGAAGAATCATGCCTATTTGCGTGCGAATTCTAGATGAATTGTGATTGAGATATCACTAATTCGACGTTAAGAATGAAAGGATCTTGGGAATACTTGGTCTCAAATGTGAGAACCGTTAGTGATGAATTTTTTCATCTATCGGCTTATGGCAATCTAATGGACGTTAAACCAAACCCTATATGTATCCCATGATTAGTTGATGTCTTGAGAAGACTCGTTTCGTCTATGTGACGAGAAGTCTTGGGAGATGAAACTCTCCATCTAAGTACCATGTGCGCAATCATGTACTTGTCATAATATGCTCGACACGACATCTCATTCGTTACAAACTTATAAAGCCAAGGTAACGGCAAGATGCGCCCACGCAATGCCATGGTATATGGCGGTACTTTCTTTCAAGAGAGAAAGATTTAGGCTCATTCGATCCCATCATGAGAGACACATCAATAGGCAATTTCAGAATCTGCCTGGTTTTGTACGTCAACTTCCCTGAGACCTACAGGACAGCTCACTCACTGGAAAATAGTGAAATTGGTACCATTGGAAAGATATATGTGTCTACTTTCCAAGGACCCAACCATTTGATCATAGCTATCATACTGAGTGAGTTATGGCTGCTTTAGCAAAGTAGGACGAATCTGTCCGGTAATTTACAGATCAGTCACCTTCGACAGAGCTTTGTGATTGGCTCCGGACGAACTACGTTGTGTAGTTTATATCACTGGAAAGATATGGGTGTCTAGTTTTCAGAACTCTTTACGGTTTGTTCATACCTACTGTATCAAAGGAGTTATGACTGTTTAAGTACATGAAGGTCATGCTGCATGTGAATCTGATTTTCAACGCAAACTCTAGTTTTGAGTTGTTAAGCAACCTTCTTCCTTAAGACCAAGTAAAGCTAAGTATAGCTGGTCTAATACAAGGATAATGTGGCCGTATTCAATGACTCGATCATTGACCACGCCTATTTTTGAAGCTTGTGAGGAGCGTTTGTATACGCCATTAATCTTAACTCCGAGATTGGGTTACCAATCAGGGGGAGTTGTCTTGTAGATATCAGGGGGAGTCTACCTCATATGTAATCTTCAATTGTAGTTGGTGCGTTGTGCTTTTTTCCCTTCGACCAAGCTTTTTATTTTTTACCTAAGTCGTTTTGTTTTGCTTGGCAAGGTTTTAGCGAGGCAACATGTTATCCGCCGTGTCACATTAGGTACACGACACAAGGGGGAGTGTTCAAGGAAGGATAATTCTGTAACTTCTTATGTGTGTCTTGACCTAATTAGACTAGATTAGTAGTTACCTTAGTAGATAGGGAATCTCTAATTATTAGGGATACTTGATGTAATGCCTATATAAAAGCCTCTTTATCTATCAATAAAGGTTACGTTTGCATCTATTCATTTTCTCCTAGAACAAAATCAAGTTAAAATAGAAAGAACTGATGTAAACATATTTCTAAAATGGCTTGCCAAAATGACTTATTGATTATTTTGGTTAAAATTTAACTAAAATATGGATAGTATTGCTGAAAATGCTATTAGCCCGAGATTATTAGTGGACTAGAAATTCTTTATTTTTTTGTTCTCTCAAGAAGACGATACTGTTTTTTTTTTCAAAATGAAGACAATAGACTTTTGACTTTGTATGATCCATAATTCTAATTGTGCTAGTACTTTAGTAGGTCTAATTGTGCTAGAGCTAGTGAGACAGGGAACGTCACGATCAAACCTACACACCGAAAGTGGAAACAAGTGTTCTTTATTTAGGGTTCATTTTCCCCCGCAGTCTCTTTCAACTTTTTCTTAATTTTTAGGTCTTGCTTCATCTTTGTGCTCAAGAGTCATTTCTTCAATATTATTTTCTTAGTTTTTTCTTGGTTCATGTTTGAGCTACATTCCACCAAACTTGCATCATCGTCTTTGTTTTTCTTCATTCTTTGCATAAGGGCATGCTATACGTATTATCATCATATTTTATTATCTTTGAACAGAGTAAATAATGACGCACCGAAAACCTAATCAATACGATAAAATATTAAATTAAAAAAAGTACAAAATCCACAATATTTATGCCGCTTAGTTTATCCCACTCTCCCGACACCATGGAGGAATGAGTGTATTCCACCATTTGGATATACCATCAGTTATTAGATAACTGAATTTATGATTGTAATGGAAAGTTCCGAGTAACTAAGATATCCAAATTTGTATGTACCTATGAATAACAGTTCATTTTTGCTTATGTGAATTAAGATCAATGTCAGGGCCTAATCATGTTCTGGATATGTATTTGGAGGGTTATTTGTTTTTCTTGGCGTAATTCTTAAGAATAATTAGTGATTATCCAGAATCTAAAGTCGCACTAACACTCCTCCAAATACATATGCATCTCCTATTCCTAGGCATTGTTTATTCTAACCCACAATCTCAATACTATTCCACAAAGATTAGGAGATTCCCATACAAAATATTATCCTCTTTTTGACTCCATCAACATCCCACATCCACATTCCACAATCACAAATCCCACCAACATATTTTGGAATCCACATGTTCTTGCTTTGATGCAAATAGCCCACTAACCAATATCAATACCAATAAGGGATAAAAAGATGAGCATAATGGAATAAAAGATTGAGAAACATCCATATCTAACACAAGATAGAAGTATTAGAACACCAATAGAAGTGAAACTGAATGATACATTTTGGAAGGATCATAATTTCTTCATCTTCCTCTTTATCCCCAGTAACCGACACTACCAGTTACTAGATTCTAAAATTACATTAGATAACATCAGAATCAACATCCTTTCCAATCCCCAAAAATGGACCAGAGGTCCGAGCCCAGAGTATGAAGAAATCTCAAAAGAACATAATAGAATACGACCCTCCTGATTTTTACTGAGTAGACCATGAATAAAAGGATAAATAAGATTATGAGTTTCATATGCATAGAACATGTAGCTCACCATACAAAAAAAAAATGATGATCATATAGGCCTAAAGTTGAGAATATTGGAAGCAAAATGACACCAAGACCGGATTTTCATTCTGTTTCGAGTCTAACCCAGAGGTATTCTAACTTCTGTAACAATAAATGGTGTGACTTACTGCATTTGCTTTCATCCATGTCCCCCTCTCCCTTCCCTTAACAACCCCCAACAAAATATAGAAAAAGAATGCATTATGTTATTTACCAAAAACTTCATGTTAACTGCCTCGGTGCCAAGTGAGCACTGTTCAATCAGTTTTGCTGGGCCACAAGATCAAGGTGCAGTTGGTCGATCCAAGCTCCCATTGCCGCATGATCAACCGAATCGATTTGGGAGTTTGCACTTAATCCCTCATTGGAGAATCCAGTGGCTACAACACCTGAGACGGGTGTTGTTATCTTTTCTTTGATTTCACTAGGAGATTCTTTAACAAGTGACTGAACCCATGAAAGATCTGGTTCTTCTCCATTGTTCCCCAGCTCAAATGAAGATGATCTGCGTAGCTTTCCCAATTCATCTGAAGTAACTGCCCAATCTGGTTTTCCATCAGACAATCCCCATTTTGACCATGAATTTGCAGAGGGGCCAATATTGGAAGTGGAGCTGGAGCCAAGCTCCCGTGAACTAAGGCTACGAAACTGTTGCTTCTCCCGATGAGCTAGCATGGAAACCCGAGAGCCCATTGGTGAGATAGGTTCCACATTTCGTGGAGACATCCTCCCAGAGGAAGGCGCTGCAAAGGAGGACTGCAATAGAGAGTGATCAATAGTAGTCTTGGGTGAAAAGTTTGTATGGATTGGAGAAAGCATGCTCTGTTGCTGCTGAAATTGATTGAGAAGAGCCGACTTGTGAGTTGGGGAGAAAACAGTTGATGCCAATGCTTGATCAGAATACCGTGGGGATAAGTTCTCAGCAGAAAAGAGGTCATCCAGATTTGAGGGTGTCAAAGTATTCAACCGACCAGAACGATTCAGTGAATTGCTCATAGAGAGTTCATTTAGGAGCTGCTGTTGCTGCCTATCAAACTCTGGCAGTAAATCAAAGTCATCTGCTGTCATATCTCTTGCACAAAGGGAAGATCTCAAGCGACTAGACTGAATATTGCTGCCTGGGAGATGGAGAGCCGGGACATTAGGTTGGGGCCAAGCTACAGAGGAGTGTGACATGCCATTGCCAGAGGGAGACATGGGTGGAGTAAATGGTGAAGGAGACATGGCAGAGAGTGATGAAGGAGAACCAGGCAAGAGACTCATTGCAGCAGCAAAATCCATGGCCGAAGCACCGGAAGTGGTTGAGCGAGGAGAGGGAACAGCAGAACCAGTAGAGACATACAATGGCCTGAGTTCCTCTGCTGTGTGGGCAAAAAAGCAGACTCTCCTGGCACAACTTGTACCATCCTTGCAGAGTCGGGTTCGATATTGAGCCGGGTGTAGCCAACACTCAAAAACCCCATGAGCATATTCACACATATCTCCACGTCTGCAAGCCCCTTTTCGGAAGTCGGGACAAGGAACACAGCTGTAATGAAACTTCCTTGGATCCCTTCTTCGTGCATTTTCTCCAGGATGGACAAAAGGGCACTCAGTCCAATCATGGGAGTAGGCACGTGAACAAGGTCTCACCTTAAATGAATACATACGGAATTCATCCGTTGAATAAATGCTGTTCTTGATGTCCGGGAGGGAGGGGTCAACAGGGTATTCCTTCTTCTCTGATGCAGAGGAAATAGTAAGATTAAAGAACTTCGACTTTGTCGGAGAACAAGTGAAATCTAAAGCTGATGGAGACCCATTTTCTGGGGAAGTTGAAAGAGGAGGAGAAAGGGCTCTTGTTGAGACCGAGAGAGTTTGTTCACCAACAGAACCGTTAATCATAAGAAGTTCCTCAAGAGCGAATCGGACATTCTGAAGCCTAGGGGTAACAACTATAACATCAACCGGACGATGACCATTTGCATCAACCAAATTAGGGTCAGCACCAGCAGCTAAAAGCAGCCTCACTGTATCAACAGCATTCTCAGCACCACCTGAAGCAGCGCAGTGTAGAGCAGTGCTTCTATCATTACCACAGGTCTGATTTACTTCAGCATCAGATAGAGAAAGAATCAGCTTTATGACATCAATACTACCATATGTAGCAGCAACCATTAAAGGGGTTCGGTGCTCATTAACCATCTGCTTTGATCCCTTCTGACGACAATACCACAAGCCAATCTCATCGACGGCAGAAGGATTGTGCTGTATTGATCGACTAAAGCTCTCAACATCATTGTTTGCTGCAAGTTCGAGTAAGCTGGCAAAAGTATCTTCAGTTTCAACTCTCAAGTGATTCATTGTTGTGTTGGGGTGTTCGTCAACGATTAAAGCTGCTGCTGAAGATGAATAGGGTTTCACCTGCTCTGATCCATAGCACATTCTTTCATTTGCCGGGAGGCCACCTGAAAAAAAAAAATATTTAAAACTGGCAGTAAGCATCAAAGCTATCAAAATTCAACAAAGTATGAAGGAAGTCGATAAAAAAAATAAAAATAAAACCTTTTTATTGAAAACAATATTAACATCTCACATCTCAACTTTATAAAGCGAAAGATTGGTTTAAATTCACAGTAACCAAAACATAAGCAAGGTTTAAAGATGAAGTTGCGTCCTTTGTGATCTTATCCTCAATAAACTATTACAAAGGAATTCAGGAAAATCAAATAGATCTAGTAGCACAAAGACCCAAGTCAAAACCCAAAAAGACTTGAGAGTATCATTTTCAATCAAAAAAAAAACAGAGATATATCAGAACAGAAACTCTTAACAATCCTCCCGCAATCCATTAAAATTGAAAAACAGAGATGCTAATATCATCAGTAAAAAATACAAGAACAAGAACCCGATCGGCGCAATCGAAACAATATAAGAGATTACTTCAACAAATACTAAAGCAGAAAGACAGTTATGATTTCGAATATCAAATAAAATACAGTAAAACAAACAAAAGCAGGCTGAGGCTGGAATCTAAAGACAGTGTCTTTAACTATCTATATATCCATGTACAACTGATCAAATCAAATCATACCAGCTAAGTAATGGAGCCCAGCAGCAGCACCATCAACAGAGCAACTATAACAGAAAAAAGCGCAGATCTAGAGCCTCTTCGGCTTCCGGTTCCTCAAACTAGTCTTTCTTGTTTTTCTAAGGTCAGAGAGAGAGAGAGAGAGAGAATGGAAATAAAAGAGGGAGCTTTGTTCTTCTTCTGCTGCTGCAGCTCTTCTTCCATTCCCAAATTCCCTGTTTCCTCCTCTGCCCTTTCTTTCTTTCTCACTCAGAAATTAAAATATTCAATATTTAATAAATTAGGAAAATAATTCAAAATAAAATTAAACAATTCCTTTTCTGGGGTTTGATAAAATCGCCTACCCAATACGAGCGAAAGCAAAAAAGAAATAAACAAAACCCCCAAA
Source organism: Potentilla sterilis (assembly GCA_963682095.1). Lineage (NCBI taxonomy): Eukaryota > Viridiplantae > Streptophyta > Magnoliopsida > Rosales > Rosaceae > Potentilla > Potentilla sterilis. The sequence goes on from OY821754.1 coordinate 45,527,892, forward strand.
CTGCACCGAGTCTCGGCTTTTATGGCAACTCTTTATTCTCCATTCCTATCACGCCACGTCACCTCCATGCTGGACGCATGCGACAATTTCGGGAAAGGACAGGGGCATTTCGGGGATACTGGGTCTTGTGGAGTCTGTACGTGGTGACGCCTGATTGGTTACAGGTACGTAGTTAAACGGGTATCGGAAATAGAGGAGCCGAGACGTTTGTTTTGTAATAATTTAGCCCGTGTCTTTTCGTCAAATTTCATAGAAATTCAACCTAAATTCACTTCAGATGAAAATTTGACTATTCTCTTTTTTGATATTCTGCTGCATCGGGTTTCATGAATAGTTCCTGCAACCTACTGGCATGGCATCATTTGAGTGGGTAAGGTGGTGATTTTAAAGATGTGATTTGACATAAATGGCCCTGATGATTGCGCTGAAAGACATTTATGTGCAGATGGTTTCCAGTAAAGTTGGGACACGTGTGGATTTTTGGTGGTCCTGCAGGCAGAGGTAGTGACTTTTAGAAGTGTTGTTGGGACCGGAGTGGGAGGTGGAAAGGCTACAGGGGCAACCGGTTAGGTGTGAGTAAAGAGATTAAGGTGACTGGATTAGCCGGTGAAAGAATAGACTCGCGTGCGCGAGGTGGATTAAAGTGGAGTGGAATGAGAAGTGGCGTCCGCCAATGAGGGAGGGCTAGTGGTGGCAAGCGTACTCTGGTTAACTGTGGGAGTCCAATCACAAAGGGAAGTCACGAAAAAAGCTTAAAAAAATATCAGGTAAATTTGTTTCATTTTTAGTGTCCAAAAAACAAAAATAAACGTACATAGGCAATCAACCATCAGACGGAAAATGTAATTATTAATCAAAATATTTATTTGAATAATCAATATCACAGTGCATACTCTGTAAACTCAATCTTAGTTTAACTAAGTTAACAATAAATCTACTCAATCTTACTTTTAACTAAGTTAACAATAAATCTATTTGTCAGTGAGCCGTGTATTAGTTGCTTATGTAGATTAACTAACTGTTTAAGTCATGGGTTCAAACCTTATTTACATTTTTAATTCTTTTAGGTTGATTTTTATAATTTGATATATAATACGTAAATTGTAAAAGAATCATTTGGCAATGAGAAATGGAAACTTTAGAGTTCATTATTCATGTTGTATTTACTTTAATTATGAGAACAATCCATTCTGGTCAAGTTCTTACAAGAGAAAACGGTAATACTTTGATTTTTCAATTTAGGTAAAAATGTGTAGCCAATTAGCCTTTAAGGAGTAGAGCTTCTTGTAACTTAAAGTCGATTTACTTTCAGTTTGAACTTTGAACTTCACAGTGAGCAATTTGTTGCTATTAATGAAATTTTAGACACATAAAAATTATATAACAATTTCCATATTTCGAATTACATAAATTATCTACACTCCTCCTTGACCAAAATGTTAAATAATTAGAGGGAATCGATGCCATCAGTGTGTTGATGGTTGGAAAAGTGTGATGAAATGGGATAAGTCGCTTTGGTCCCCAGATAGGGTACATGTGTATAGTCGGCCAAATTTCCAAGTCATGTTCCTACATAATGAGGTGCGCTTAGTTTAGGGTGTTTGGCATTTGGCCTACCCACCAAACCAACGAGTCCCTTTCTTTCGTGGGGCATCTTCTTCTTTGTCTATGAATTTTGGCCAATTTATAAGGAGCTCAACAAAAGGGGGTGTAAATTTAGGACCAGATCCTAATCTCTAGTGTCATCAAATTCATGCAATGCAAGTGCGTGTAGTTTTCAAAAGAACCTATGAGATGTAGACCTCGAAACCAAATAACAGACACATCGGAAAAGGATGCTTAATAATAAACCATTATGCATAAAGATATGACATTTGTGATAAATATAATGAATAATGTCCATTTGATGTATTTTTGGAAGTCTCTGTGCCCAAACTAATTACCACTTTTAAAAATTGCCCAAATATTTTTGGGGGTCTCTGTGCCCAAACTAATTACCACTTTTAAAAATTGCCCAAACTAACACAAGGTAAACAAGTTATTGCCCAAATGTTACAAAAAAATTTCTTTTATATATTTGTTAGACTTTTTTGCCCCCACTCCTTATACACTCATACGAAGAGAAAGTGGAAAATAGAGAAAACTTTGTCGGAAGGTCACCAAATTCTGCCGGCATCCAATGGTCAGTCACCAGATTCCAGTCACCGGACGCCGGATTCTAGTCAACAAATTTTTTTTCACCGGAATATTATTTTTTCAATATTAAATTACTGACTCTAACTTGAAGCATGGTACTGACTCTAAGTAATCAGGTTACTAACCATCAGTAAGCATGTTATTAACTCTCAGTAATCAGGTTACTGACTCCCAGTAAGCAACTTACAGATTCCAATAATCAAGTAATAAATTACTAACCATCAATAACTCGATTACTGACCCCAAGTAACCCCTAATAATAAATTATTAACCATCAGTAACTCGATTACTAACATCCAATAACCACTAATAATAAATTACTGACCATCAGTAACTCCAATTATTAGACCCCAATTCAATTCAACCCACAACCAAAAAAAAACCTCAATTTCCAGATTCGATCAAAACCCTAACTTTCATTCCGACCCCTAAACCCTCAAATGGCTCCGACCCAAATCGCAATCGGCCCTTCTAAGCCTACGTCGGCGTCGGCATCGTTGAGGTACGTCGGCGTCGACTTTGCTGAGGCACGTCGGCGTTGCTTAGGCAGATCGATGTCGTCAGTCGGTTACTTAGGCAGATCGATGTCGTCACTCTTCGTCGTTGGATCTACAACTTGGCCTCGGCGTCTGTAACCATGGCTTTTGTGACTGTTGTCGTCAACGGCAGAGAGAGAGAGAGGAAAAGAAGTTTCAGATATGGATATAGAGTTGGATTAGACTAAGGCCAAATATGTCTTTTTCATAAGAGTTGTTGAAATTGGCCGATACAGTTGGATTAGACAATTTTTACCCTATTTTTGACTAAATTGTCATTATCCCTATATATAATATTGACTACACTCACTACATAACTCCTTAAAATGACTCCACAATTTAGTGTTCACCTATCTCTGGCAAAAGGTAACTTTTACCGGCCGACCATTTTCAGCAACGTGTGTGAACTTAGAATTATGATGCATTATTAGGAAGTAGATTATTAGGTTTTAGGTTCGAATCACGACAAGTGAGTAAGTGTGAAACCCTTAGATTTTCTTTAAAAACAAAAACAGAAAAACAAAACAAAAAAGAATCATAATGCATAATTTTGTTTACACCTAAGTTCAACAATTGTGTTGATGTTGATCAAAGTCAACCAAGTTAAGTACCCCTAAACAATCCCAAATCATTTCAAATTTTTTAAACAAGATCAGCCACTGGACTCTTAAAAATCTTGAATCAAATTACTAGCATGCTTTATCTCTTTAATGGATATAACAATTCAATTTAATAGATGATTGTTTGACTTCATTTTGTGCACTGCTTCATCTGAATACCAGAATACAGGAACCCTATGTCATCTCTCTCCAGTGCTTGAAACCCAGAGGTTCTGCTCTGAAAGTAGTTACCATTTCCAGACCAACAGAAATTTGCAACTATGTTACATAAAAGATCAACAATTCTCTTCCGCAAATATGATATCAAAGACGAACTGAACTCTAAAAACAAAGAAAAAGTTTAGAATCAGGGCATGAACGTTTACTGTTGGATCACCAACCATATTAGATCCCTTAAAATTTTAAAGATTTTCTCACCTTCCTCCCAGGGAATGTTAGGCTGATCAATCAAGATCTGCTGCAGAGAACCCAAATCACTGGTAGTGAATAAGATGATCATCTACGATAAGAATGCGATAGACATGACATGATCTATATTATGTGCATAAACGTCGAAGTTGAATCTTAAAAAGAGGAAACCAAAAAGAAGAGCGAAAAAGGATAACAAAGCCATTCTACATAAGCAGGCGTACGCATGCATCTACCAGAACTGGAACAAGAACTTTAATTCAAACCAAAGTCCAATATAGTAACGGGAAAGGGGAACTCTCAAAAACCAAAAAGAAGGCATTAGTCTTTCAAAAATGAGGAGAACCTCTACATTAATAGCAGTTGGTATTGGTCTTACTGGCATCTCAATGAATGGCCATATGCTATGTTGGAGAACATGTTCCAATTATTGATCTTTGGAATCCCCTCACGTTTGATAGGATCAAGTTCCTAACAATTCAGACCAAAGAAACTTCCTAACAATATCATAAAGATAACAATAGGAATAGTAGATGATAATGCCTTCACACACCTCAGTTTGAAAGCAAGTGCTCTTAGTGCTGAAACCAATGAAGACTGTAGAAGGTACCTGATTAAGGAAGGGGAGAGAGAGTAAATCATTTACCAAGTAGGTTAAATTCATCTCATCCATATATGATAATGAAATAATGATGAAACAAAGTTCAATTACATTTATCAGAGACCATGTTAATCCTAACTAAAACTCCAACAGTAGGGTATGAGCGCATCAGATGTACAAGGTTAGAGAGAGTGCTAAATGATGAAAGCAAGACAAACTAACACTACTTTCTTTTCGTCTTTAGCATATCATGAAGTTTGCCGAAAATGCAGTCTGGATCGAGGTCCCTCTGACAGGACCTATCCCAATACCAAGACAAGAGCACTCTCTTGTGAGCCAACACACAACTAGCTACATAATCTATAAACAATCTGTGTAACAATTCCAACTGCTAGACTTCTACAGCTAGAGAAGAGAGTATGTGAGAGGGTGGGATTCATACCATTGACCTTCAGTCATACTAAACACGGAATCAGCTTCGAATATTGAATGCTCAATGTTGAGGTTCTGAGCCAGCTTAAGACCATAATACTAGAGCTATAATTTTGCAGTAAATACTAAATACCTCACTATGAGACTTAGCTGAAAGACAAGCGATGCAGTCACCACAACTATACAATGAAGCCACCAGCTACAATACCTCCACACAAGATGTGTCTATTACAACCATTGGCACTAAACTTTACAGCTCCTTCAGCTGGGGAGAAGACTAATTCAATTAGTTTTTAAATCATGATGACATTGGACATCACTAAACATACAGGCCTTGAAGACATGAAACTCTGAATGACTGATTGATGAAAGTGAGTTTGGATAGTTGTCAAAAACTCTGACATAACAGCATCGATACAAATTGAATACTAGAACTGTTAAACCCAAAACCAGAGTTGAATTTAAGTTTTAGCCCACTTGTAGTAGTTCGAAAAGAAGCGCTTTTCAGACACAGATACAATAATGAAAATTTGCTCAAGACAAGTGGAGAATTTCCAAAAAGAAAGAGCAAATATATGATTCTGAAGTCTCAATAAACCCTCTGATCACATCAGATATATTCCTTGTAATAAGGGCTGGCGAACAGTCTTTGACCTTGACTTTAAGTTCCATATGGAAACAAAAGAGTATCAACAAAGCCACAGAATAACAATGAGGTTGTCTGCTCAAAAAGGTGAAAAATAAGAGGCCCAGACCTTTTCATTTCATTACCTCCCATCTATTTGAGATAAACACTACGAGTGATAGAGAGGCTTAAATTTTCCATGCATCACACAAATAAATAAGGAGATAGGGAACTGCTTGCTTCAACTCTCAATACGAGTTGAAGTTTTCTAAAAGCTCCCCATTTATCACAAGCTTTATTTACCAGATCTCACACAGTTCATAATTAACCGCAATAATATACTATAAATGCCAAAATACAGCTTCCTCGGTGAAATCCCATCTTAATCTATCTTAAGCTTCTGCTAACTCTACTTTCCACTCACTCCACCTTTTGCTCTCTTCTATGGAAAGATTCCTGGGCAATGAAGATATTGTCCGAGGGTTGACCAAGGAAGCTAACTTTGCTAACATCGTTAGACCTCAGCAGGGAACACATTAGATGCCTCAATCTGCTAAGTTGTTCAAGACAGTCTTAATACCACCTTCTACAGCGTATTTTAAAGACTTAAAGTCTTATTAGCAACAATGTATTAGTATAAGAATTATTGAGACATTAGGGTTGATCTAATATGCTGGAGAGTTTTAGATTAACACAACTGACTTAAAATGAAGAATGACATTAGGGAGGAAATCTGGGCATACTGTATGGTCGACCTTCAAATCATGCTAAAGTTTTTATTTTGGTAAACTAGCAATGAAGAATAACAATACACAGGAAAGTTACTTACTCAGAGAAATGCATGTCCTAAAGAAGCATAAGCCCATCTAAGCAATCTGCAAGAGTCGATTTTACTAAAACTCGCAGCTGCAGTTGTTTTACACTCAGCTGACTAGAACCACCCTTTATCACACCATCACGATGAATCCTCCCAGGAGACATTACAATGCAGTGGAACTCCTCCCTGAATTATAAAAATAAGTTTATTTTGCCATTTTGATTGGTTAGGAAAATATGATAAACTAGTCAGGATACACTTTTCTTTCAAAAAGTGAGCTGATACTATAAATTAATGACACATTAAAGTGCAGAAATGCAAATACTAATTTTGTATTTACCAGAGTAAATTGAAGAAAAAATATGAAAGTGATTGAAAGAAGCAAGAAACAAAGGAAAGTACATTGTATTTTTCATGGATTTTACCCCAACTCGCAGCTTCACCAACACTTCCTTTTGAATTTCGACAACGTCATTCAAGCCACCATAGCATTTGGAATCCTGAAGAACTTGATTAACCCACAAAAAGACAAAGTGAAACTAATAAAGAATCTAAAAAGAAAAATAATGTTGGGGTTTATTATGGAGAAAAACTGCGAGACCTGAAACCTCTGGATGATGGAGGAGGCGTTTCTGAACTGTGAAACTAACAGAGCTTGATTGCTTGAAACTCATCCCAAGAATCCCTTTCATTCCTCACTTTCCTGAACCTATGCTGGTATTTCTTCACCATCACTTCCATCGCATCTGCCAACCCATCAACAGAGGCACAGATTCCAACACTCAAACTTAGTCGTTTCGGACCAGAATGAGGTGCCAGTTCTCTCTTATTGTCTAGGTGCAGCAGATTCAGCCCAAAAGAATTTCAACTCAGATGCATTATACATGACGCCTTTAGTTAAAAAATAGTCCGTGCAAACACATTCGTACAATTATTACAAAGCACACATATATATACACCACCAAATTGACTTGCTAAAACTGAAAGTAGACGGAGAACAAAAACCGCTGAATAGAGAATAAGAGAAACCGTGACATACAAAACTTGGGACAATAAAAAGCAAAAATGATTCACATGGCCTAGTAAGCATACTTATAGAAACTTTCGGAAATTAAACTGAACTCACATGCCTATCAGCCGGGTGTGAGATTATCAAAAATTTTATGGACAAGAGATTACCATATCTCAAACTATTAGAGTGATTTAGTGAAAGGGAAAGGGAAAGTTAAGGGCTTTTTCACGACAAGGGGGTAGGTGTGAAACAATTAGATCCTCTTTCATAAAAAAAATAATAATAATAAATAAATAAAAAGTTAAGGGCTTTTTAATATATAGACCTAGGTAACTACTGTTTTTTTCCAGAACTATGGGCTGGCTGGCTTGAAATTTTAGTATCTATGCAATGTGGTAAAAAAATAAAATCTGATCTAATAGTATGTAAATTTGAAGTTACATTTGATATTCCTTTGGTTTATAAATCAGACCTGTACAGGGGCAGAACTCACCATAAGGCAATGACATTCACCTCTAATAAGATTTCGTGTGTATACACACACACACACAGACGATATAATTCCATAAGCAGACAGATCTCATAATCTGAATACCAAGCCAGGACAATCACCTCCGAGGTTCTGACGCTGCTCAAGATCATTTGAAAATTTCGACTAAAGTGTAAACTCAGAACTAACAAACAGAAGACCATAATGAATAGTCTAAGAGATCAGTTCAGAAGTTTTGAATGGAACTTCTTGTTATCATCACAATACCTATTTCATTGTTTAACTTCCACTTAGGTTATCGACCAATTTGCTTTATAAAGGCAATGTAAATTCTGCAAGATGAAAGCTTCTTCAAACGACAAGGTGAACATATAGTAGATCAGTTCAAAAATTTCACCAGGAACTTGTTCTTACAGTAATGCCTACTGTTCATTGTTTAACTCTTACTTCTCACAAGGAACTTGTTCTTACTGTATAATATTACAAATCAAAGCCACTGTCAATCATTATCATACATGTTGACTACAATGAGGAATTTACAAACAAACCCAAGGAGTGATTTCAATCACAGCAAAATTTGTTCACAACAGTTCAAAAAGTGAGCAATATATAAATGGGTTCTTGAAAGCAAAGATTAGACAACCCAATTCACCAGAAGCATACAGAGTATGTCCGGACGCCTACTATTTCATCAAAAACATCAGGGTTTCATATGCACTCATCAAACAATAAGCAATATGTGAATAGGTTCTTGAAATCAAAGCGCAGAACAAAAACAAAAGTCAGAATACAGAACAAAAACCCTGAACCCAGAACTTGATGAAAGGAACAAAGAAAAGATTTGGACCATTTCTCGATTTATGTGTGTCATCCTTGCGCAGGGGCCGTGCTAATCTTCTCTGTATTGTTCCAATTTTATCAGATGTCCCCGAACGGACAAGTCTACTTGCTAGGCAATTGTATATTAAGTACGCATTTTCTTTTCTATTTTCGATGTGGGACTCTTAACCTGCTATGCTATAAAGCGATGGGGATTCCTATTTCTAAAAGCAATCGCAGTCCTTTATTGCGTTGCTTTTCACAGTGTTTAAAAAGACTAAAACTAACAATTTTTGATAGCTTGCATCTTCTATCTAGATTAATGTGTATGAAAGATACATTATATTGTTTATAGACATATCCACTTAATCCAAAGTTGTCAGGAAAGTCCATGACATTCATATCATATACAGATGAAAATAGAAGAGCCATTAGACAAAACACTAGATTAAGTTTCCATTTCAAGAGCTAAAGCTAGATTAAGTTTACATTGCTACAGATTACAGATCATAATAAGAGAGCCATTAAACAAAACACTTAGAAGCTCTAGACCATTCAATACAACAGGCATCCGAAACGCAACTACAACAGCTAAAGGAGCAATGAGAAAAAAGCAAAGGGTCTTACTCTTGACTAATTAGCTTTTACCTTGTCGTCGGTACCAACATTGAGTATGGGCAGACTGCTCAAGAACTCATCAAGACCTTCGAAGAAGCTAATCCCTTCAATATTATCCTCCTCTCCATTTGCTGTCCCGTTCCTATCACTCATTGTCTGAGCAGCAGGCTCCTCTACCTCATTATTACTAAACTCCACATTCAAATCCAATTTCTCCAACGCAGCAGCACCTCGCTTTCTTGCACTCGTCTTCTTACTCGATTCTCCATTGGATGGATTACTGACCATGACATTTTGAGTCACCTTCCTTACTCTTTGGGAAGCTCTTACAGGGGCTTTTCTCTTGTTCCTCCTCTTATCTGCGTGCCACTCATCATCGGATTCCTCCTCACTGGGATCGGAAATGTCGTCGGCGTCTTCCTCGTAGTCGTCTCGGTAGAGCCTTGGCCCCAGAGCAGCCTTCTTAGGTCCCCCAACTTTGTTCTTGGTAGGGGGCAGAGGGCAAGCAAACATTGTTGAAAAGGGCGACCAGGTAGATGTATCTTTAACACCCGTGGCTGATATTCCCATGGGGTAATACGCCCAGCAGCAGAAACTGGCTTCCCCATTGTCCATCACAGGCGGTGTCGATATCACCACTGCCTGGAACCCCCTCTTGCAGTTTTGACACCGAAGCATACACTCCTCGTACACTCTCGAGTACTCGAATAGGTGATAACAGTAGGGGCATGCCGTCCAGAAATTAGCTGACTCGTCCTCAAAACTCACAGCATTGTTACCACCAACCTTGTTCATAGTGTTTTTGCTCACTGGTTGCTGCTGCTGCTGTGGTGATGGTTGGTTTTCTGTAATCAGAGGCGGTTGTACTGTCTGCTCAATTGGCTGCTTTGGTGGGGATGGTTGATTTTCTGTAATCAGAGGCGGCGGCGGTTGTGGTATCTGCTGTTGAAATAGTGGTGGTTGTTGAAGCGGTTGCGCATGCATTTGCAAAAACTGCCTTTCAAATAACTGAAAGGACGGCGGCGGCGAGTCGAACAAGTTCAAGTGGTGGTCATAAAAGGCCTTGTTAGAGGGGTTGGAGAGGACGGCCCAGGCGTCGGAGACGAGGCGGAAGGCCTGATCGGCAAAAGGAAAGCGATTAGCCTGAGGGTTGAGGAGAAGGGCGAGGCGGCGGTACTGAGTGGCCACGAGCTCGAGGCTGTGAGTGCGGCGGGCCAGCTGAAGAATCGCGTACCAGTCGGGCTGGTTATTGATCCGTGACTCTCCGGCCAGGAGCGTGTCGGCCACCGCGATTAGCTGGTCGGTAGCCCCCAGCCTCGGGTCCGACTCTCGGGCGCGGATCGCGAAGCTCTTCGTCCCGTGCAGATCACGTGTCGTCAGTAGCTTCACCGCCGTGCTCAGCCATCGCTCCGCTTCCGCTCTCTGGTTCAAATGCCTATGGAACTCCATTTTCAGTTGAAAGCTAACTTTCCAGATAAGCTATAAAGTCGCTAGTCACTTAAAAAAAAAACACCTCAAATTATGAACTAGCAGCGATGCTAATATTTTCTCTAGTTATACTAGTTTTCTTATCCTATATTTTTATTCAATTTTATTTGAGAGAGTTTGTAAGAGAAATAGTTTCTAATATTATATTTTTACTCTTTCATCCTCTATCCATATAAATATATATATAACTAATTTAATAAATTAAGGGCATTAGAACAACTTTATCAGTCTCGCCAAATCTGATACTACGCCATTTTAGTGAGTGTGAAAGGTGGAAACCAGAAAAATCAGCCCTCCAGCAGACTAGCTATATCAATCACCAAAATGGTTTTCACTATTACGCTCGCCAAATCTAGGAGAGGAGAGATAAATTCGAGACGCTCGCTATCTCCTCCAACGGGTAATTGCGTTCAAATTCAAACTTCTAGGTAATCGTCTTCCTCTTCTCTTGCCTTCCTCTCTCCTCAGTGTTCTTCGATTTCAGATCTCTTTGGTTTGGGCAATTTGATTTCATAAAGGTTTTGGCTTTTTCTAATGTTGATGACGATTTAAGTAAAAGCTTTGTGAAATTGGGGTAACAATTGGGGAACAATGGTCTTGGATGGTTAAAGGGTTGGGTGAGATCTTCGATGCTTGTGATTCATCAACTGAGTTTTGGTAATGGTCTGTTTTATTGATGTTTTAAGGGATAATCCAAGTTAGTCACGTAATCAGAATTGGGTGTTTCTTGGAGTTGGTTGTATTAGATATGGGAATTGGGTTTTTGTGACCATTGATTGTTGTTGCATGTGGGTTTTTGATTGTTACAACTCTAGCTAGAGTTGTTGTTGGCATAGGAAAGACTGCATGTTGAGCTTGGTAATTGGATTGACTGATCATGGATGTCTTTCCTAGCCCGAAAAGCGAAGGATTTAGAGGCTGTGCATTCATAGAAGCAGTAGTTAAATGTCACTTACAATAAATCATAGAATTGTCGAATAGAGGGGGACTTGCTTGATTCTTGTCTTGTTATTTGTATCAAGCGGTTTCTCATGTATGTGATCATTATAAATATGAACCCTGTATTCCCAATTTATATAGTAAGTGCTACTCTGGATTTAATCTTTATTCTCATGTTAATTGAGATGTGCTACTCTGGATTTATATATGGAGCTCTTTTTTTCTGTAACTATATAGCTTGTATTGAATTTAAACATTTACTGTTGAACAAGTTCATCCTTTTTATACAAGTATCAACATAAATACTGTGTTTTATTCAATTTTGTAATTGAAACAGAAGCAAATAACTTTGGATTAAAAAATAATAATAATAAATAACAGAAGCCAAAAACTAAAATGAGTACTACGAAATGATGATTCAATCTCCTCCATGCAGCTGCCACAAGTGTTCATCAATAAGATCAGTTTGTAGTCTAGAATGTGTCCCCCCATCTTTAATGCGGAGATGGTTGTCCATGAACTCAATCAATGTTTGTGTGTGATCATGTGATGGTAAAACAGTTGGAGGCTCTCCACCAATTTACCATTTACTATATATTATTGGCGCTGAAGGGTTAGTTCTGTTCACGGGAACAGTAAATGAACAGTGTTGGGCCGGGTTCTTTTCTCTCTTCTGTGTCGTCCGGATCCGCTGCCAGCTGTTTCGTTTTTCTGTACACGTTTGCAATCGTTTATCTTCTTTAGTTTGATCCAGTTTGATGTCGTTGATCTTCTCGATGAAGTTGGTTACGAAAGGAGAAGAAGATGGGTATTTGGATTTGTGAAAGAAGGAGATGAATATGAGCTCCAGGTAAGCTCCTCTTTTGATTAATTGGTTAAATTTCAGTTTTATGGGTTCAAATGGGATCTTCAATTTCGGTATTTATGGATTTCGATTGGTTCTGTCCATTTGATATTATTGATAATTTTGTGGGACTTATCAATAAAGCATCAAAATTAAAGATCATGCATTTAGTCTGTTGAAGAAGCGCCCATCGACATCAATTCGAAATCTCTAATACAAGGTTGGGCTGAAAACAAATAGGTGAGGTTTCGTATACTTCCGCAGTTTTAACTTTCCATATATATATATATATATATATATATTATCAATGATTTGATTTGGTTTGATACTAGATGAGTGCTAAGCCTAATGGGTTTATTCTGTTTTTGCAATTACTGCTGTAGATTCTGGAATTTATGGGTTGGATTGATGAAGAGGATTGAAGTGATATTGCAAATTCTTTGTCTTTACAAGTTCATAATCAGGTTGTTCGTGGCAGATTTAGCACCCGGCGAACAGTCAGCACTTGGGGGTGGCGGATGTAAATTCCTTCGTGTGTCTTCTGTGTGCTTAGGCGTGCCAGCACCTTTTGGAGTGGTGCAACTCGACTGCGGACGACCCCTGGCGAGTCCTCTCGTCTGCTCCCAATAGACTCTGACTTCTTGACCAAGCAACTGTTACGCGGGCGCTGACTAAGCCGGCGTACATGGCTCGAACAAGACCTGAATAGAACTGGCTAACAGGATTTTCTTCTCAACCTCCCACGGATTGAGGATCTTACTTTGATCCGGAGAAGCAAAGCAGAACTAAACCAAGATCACGGGTGTTTGTTACCGGGGTAACGACTCGATTGCTACCGGAGTAGCGGACTGACTCGATAGGCTCAGCAACCGCTCGACATGAATGCGAGATGTGATCAATCGCAGGTGGAGGCAAATTGCGTGAGTTGCTCCGGAGAGGCTTTGCAAGTTAGCGGTGCGCTAGAACTTGTGTTTGTTTGTGGATGGTTGTGAACCCTTTCCTAGTTACAAAAGAGTTATATTTATATGATTCATGAAACCCTAATGTTTGAAGATCCAGCCTGGCGGATTCCGGGATTAACTAGGATTGTCCTTCCTTAAATCAACTCCAATCAAATCGGTTAAGAATAAAATGAGATCAGACTTTCCCTTAACCTAGGAGACTTATTCCACATCGTATATTGTCAAGATCATCATTCAACTAAAGCCGAGATAAGCCCAATCGAATCCATAAAAAGTCATTTCCTAATTCGACTAAGATACCTTTTAGAAATAGATTGATATCCATAACAATCCCTAGTTATCCCAATCAGCGTTTACACCTTAATATCCGTTAAGGTAATTCACGTATTGTGTAATTGGATTACTACAACATAACCCCAATCTGATCAGCTAACAAATTAATTCTCTCTCTCCAAGTATTCTTTCCCAAGAAAGAATTAGGAAGTGCACATATTGGATTTGGTTTAACCTAAACCCCTCTGGGCCTCAGGGTAAAAGCACAATTGAAGTAAACTCCAATTGTGGCCCAAACATTGTCCCCCAGTCTCCGAGATTGAAAGTCCAACGAAATAGAAGAGAGACTGAGCCCCCAAACGTCAGCCCATCCGTAGCGTTTAAATATTTGGACTGTTGCGTCGTTCCCTCAACAATCACAATTTTTCCCAAATCGAAATGGTATCACTGTTCACATAAACCCTTAATTGTCGCAAAACCCACCGTTTCAAAATCTCCAGAACCCCTTTCGGATCCTTTATAAATCTAGTTGAGACCCTTCGGTTTCTCACTTAGACCATTCTCCTTCCTTCCTCAAGTCAATCCAGAAAACCCAAGCTCTAATCCAATGGCCTCGACAAAGAATTTCGTTGTCCGCTGCTCTACAGCGAATGATGCCAAGAATCAACTCCTCCCTCTCATCACCTGCTCCGGAGCTGATGACCGGACTTGCCTTGGGCTTCCCCAGGAGCAACAGGCCACTTTGGGTCCCTATGTTGCGGGCTATAATGCTGACGACGACGGCGGAGCACACCAAATTCTCGACGGCCCGGCTCGCCCGCTGCCGGTAATTTTTCGTTCTGAAGACCCAGTAGAATGCCCCAACTTCCAATCCAATCACCACCAAGCCGCCGTTAATCACGCTGCCTGGCCTCTGGTTAAGCCTTGGATGAAGGAATGGTACGTGGCAAGGCTCCCTCTTGACAAGGAAATCTGGAAAAAGGCTGGAGTTGCTGATGTGATCAAGCTCTGCTTCAGTCTCAGCCCAAAAGGGGGAAACCGATGTGCTCTCGTCCCGCTTATCAGCCTCTGGAACCCCTCAGTCAATGCCTTCGAGTTTAGATTTGGCCACGCCACCGTCACGTTGCTGGACCTCTATGCCGGAATCGGGTTCCCTCTCGGCACCAAGCCCTATGATGAGAGCGACTACTCTGAGAAGGCGTTCCCCTGGTACCCTATCGGTAGCGCTGAGGCTTCTGGGTTCGAGAACTGGGTGAGAAACTTCTCCCAGGGAGATGGTCCGATTAGTGGAGTTGCCTTTCTGGCCTTCTGGCTCAACAAGTTCGTGTTTTGCTCCACCACCAACAAGATGACCAAGGTCTATCATCGCATGGCGGAGGTGATCTATGCTAGCCAAGAGATTGGCCTTGGCCAAATTGTTCTAGCACACCTCTACCGCTGCCTTCACCAGATATCCGCCCAACCGATGCACTGCGCCCAGTCTGGTCAGCTCTGGATATTGGATATCTGGTGCCAGATGCACTTTCCCCAGCTCATTCCAACCATGAAGGGGCAACCCAAGCCGGATCAGGTTGTAGGGCAAGAATACGTTGGATGCGCTCCCAATCCTGACCTCAGCTATACCATCTACTCGACATCTTTTTTAATACAACCGCCAGTGAGTTCTTTGCAGAGGCACAGCGGCTGATCCACCTAAGTTACCCGAGAGGGTTATCTCGGGGCTTCCTCCCATCCAGGGAGCTAGGAGGAAGAGGTCGAAGGATCTTCGTCCATTGTACTTCCATGGCAGACCTGCCCCTCTTCTCCAGTGACAAAAGGCATCGTAGCTATGAGGTCTATGCGCCTCACTTCTTTGCCAGGCAGTTCGGACTTATTCAACTTCTGCCATATCCGCCGTTGAAGAGTGTGAACCTCTTCTCGGCGTGGTGGAACAGCAGAGAATTTCCTCCAGTATCCGCTGTCAGCCAGACATCACGCTTGGAACCCCTTGACATTCCAGGCTGGGAGCAATACCCGAACCTGCAGGCCTCCATGGATGCCACTGGCCCCTACCAGTGCTGGTGGGCGCATCTAAGAGGCTCGCTCTTTGATCAGCCATCCGTCTACTACTTCCGGAGGCTCTTCAGAAACCAAGACAAGCACCTTCCCCAACCTGACCAAAAGGTGCTAAGGGGCGATCCGCTGTATCTCAACCTGTCCCCAGGAAAGGTAACAACTTTTGCTTTCAATCTGCTGTTTTGGTTTGCCAGAATTCTCCGCATAACCCCTAATTGTTTGATGGAAACAGGCATCTGGCCAAACCTCAACGGATAGAGGAAAACAGAAGGCTGATGGTGAGCTTCATCCGCGCCCAAAGAGGGGTAAGACAGTCATCGAGGCGGACGAAGAGCCTGATGAGGTGGAGGATGACACACCCGTAAGTGATTTCAACTTTCCCTCGTCTCCTTGTGGTTTTTAATTCCCAGCTTATAAATGCATACGTGATGTAGATATCCAAATTCTATCCATCCCTGCAGACCCTTATACTCCGGAGGAGGACCTCCTCATCTGCTGCAGCCGCCAGCCGAGGCCCTGAAGTAATTGAACTTTCCACTGGTGAGTCCTCTGAATTCTTTGAAGATTCCTCAAGTTCTTCTAGTCTCGAGCAAGATTATCTGGACCTCTTCCAAAATCTTCAAGAGATTTGTGGCGATTGTTTTCCTCAACCCGTTCCTATGCGCTATCTTGATCCTAATACAGGTACATCCTCCAGTCTTCCTCTAGCAGTTGGTCAGAGTTCAATTAAGCCAACCCTGACATCTTCTGCCGCTGCAGAAACTGGGCCGGAGATGAGGGAAGACCCTGAATTCAGTGTGGCCGAGGCCACGGCAGATGAGCCACAACCTAGTGGTGCGCCCTGCAGATCTTCAAATCCCAATCTGCTGGCTTCCAGCTCATCTCCTGATTTGGAGCTAGAAGGAGAGCTGCCTACTATTGGCGCTGAGCAACCAGCTGCCCAAGCGCCTTCCTCCCCTCCACCTGATCTTTCACTGGCGGAAGAGGCAACTATTACTAGTGAGGCATCCTTGGCGGATGCTGCCCCCCGGGTTAAACACGCTCCAACCCCAACGGATGACCAGCCTGGACCTGACCAGCAAGAGCAGCAAAGGCCTCCTCTAGACAGACCAGAAGTATTCCCCCAGCCAGAGACTGTTGGGGTTTACTGTATATCCGCCTGAATTATCACCTTCCTTGGTTAGAACTGTTCCTAACTCTACTTTCTCATGAACATGTGGATGATTATGTTGTGGCAACTTTCAGTACCACCCCATTGGCTGCAGACCCCGGGCCAGTGGAGTCAGCCATTGTGCCGAATCCCATGCCACAGAATCAAGCCCCCACGGGATTGGTCATCGCCTCTCCATCCGCCCAGTCCTCTGCAACCCCTGGCGGATGTGGCTCTGGAGTCCAGGACAATCCTGCACCTTCCTCCACCTTGGCCGATCAAAGACTTCTTCCCCCCGCCATACAGCCCTGAAGAGGAACCTGTGGAAGTGCAGGAGGCATGGAGTTTCCTGGAGAGCCTGGGAGAGAAAGATCCTGCTGACGCCCAGGTAGCGGACGAACTCTTCGCCGCCCTACAAGTTCTTAAAGGCCAGTTCCAATAGCTGCCTCCCGAACTCCAGTCTGAAGCCAATTCCTCCTTCCTTCGCCTCCCAGCAGAGCTAAAGAGTCTGCAGGAAAAACTAGCTGCCCGGTCCCCCCACCATGCCAAGCTCCAAGAAGCTGACATGGCCTTTGCCAACGTTGCCCGTGCCTATACAGACTTGGTTGCTGCGGCCAGTAACGATACGGAGGCGGCCGAAATAGCTAAGCTTGAGGATATGAAGGCAGCCCTAGAGCAGAAAATCTCCCTCCTCCGCCAGAAACAAGCTTATCGCGTGGACCAAGTGAACCAACAAAAGCTCTTGGCGACCAGACTACAAGAGGAAAGGTACCAGGCGAAGAAGGCCAAGACAGAACTAGACCGTCTGATCAACAAGATCAAGGCCACAATCAAGAGATTGGGCCTGCACCTGTATGAGTTTAGGCCCAACCCATAATGAAACTGGCTTGATATATATATATATATATATATATATATATATGTATTTTGTTTATTTTATTGACAACCAAGCCCAAAAACTAAGCCCAACTTAGTCTGGTTCAAAAATCAGACCCTCTGCACGTCTGTCTTATCATTGCTGGCAAAGCTGCAGAACCGTTTCTCAAGAATTTGAAATTCAAAACGCCAACGGTACCCAACTGCCTAATAATTGCGCCACTCAAACTCAACCCTGGGATTGCTTTCAACCAAGGCTATAAAAGCAAACCCCTTGGTTGAAACTGAGAACCCCACAACGCCTTAAAATGTTGTTCCTTATTTCGTTCCTTAGGTTCTCTTGTCAGCCGCTATGGCTTCCTCCATCTTTTCCACCCGATCTCATTCAGATGTTCCACCGACCACCCCTGAACCATAACACCCCATGTTAAATAAATCCTGAAACATAACATCCCATGTTATGTCCTGGGCGGATGGGATCATAGATTGGTAGCTACTGACTGGGCGCCCCTCTACTCGCATCGGCCAGGGGCCTAACATGGATGCAGTTTTGGGTACCATCCCCTTGCCTCATGGGGCCATTTGTTTCCAACTGAGTTGAGGCCACGCCGGTGTGGGGGTGGTTATGTCTCAATAGACCCGTTGTCTTCTTCGTTATGAAGGGAATTCTATCTCAGTGATCGTCTTCCGGATCTGAGATTGGCCCTTCTTCGGCGGAAGTAAATGGCGTTCGTCTATTGGGCTCTTGGAGCAACAAGAGATTCAAGACAGCAAGTCCCTATTCGCCACTCTGCTCCGCAAGGAACCAATACTGACTCTGCCAAACAATCTTCATGCTCCATCACAAATGCCCTTGGAATTTCCCTCTTCTATCAGCTCGGAGGAATTCCAGATTGAAGGACTGGCGGATGTCCCCTACGCCCCGGGATGGTATCAGAGATAGTTGGCAGATTTGTTTCCTTATGTTTAATTAGTCTCTGCTTTTGTAATAGCCGCGGCCGCAAAGCCCTTTATTTTGCAAATCAAACATCACTTGAGAATCGAGACTTGCACTGAATGTCCTATTACCAGAAGCGAGAATAAGGGCGCACCCCAAGCGGATGCTCCTGAAAATAAGCGGATATAGCCCTTATGTTGCCCCCCTAGTTCCCTTGGCTGCGCGGATGGGTGGAAGACAAAGCTAAGCCAAGGAAACTAAATAGAAAAATACATGGTTTCCCCCTCCAAGTGGGCTAGGATTAAACGGATGGGCAGAAACCCATTCGCCGCGCGGACAATTGGGCCTGCTAGAAAAAGAGAACAAACCCAACGGCAGGCGGCCCACCTTGGAGGCTGGAACAGTCAGACTGTAATGAATACAGGATTTAACCACCGTAACAACCGAAGGAGGGGAGGAAACCCAAAAATCTGACAGTCAAATCCCCTTTATCACCCTTACCGGTTCCCAATGGAACGGTCGCTCAGAGCGACCAACTTCATAAATATGGTCGAACCACAGTAGTAAAGGCATGGCAGATCCCAACCGCTGGATTCCCCCTAACTGCAGTATAAAAGGAACCCCTTGTTGAAGAGAAAATGCATTCGCCCAACCCCTATCCTGAAGTAACATGGCGGCTATATTGTCGTCTGCATACTGTGTCCAAACCCTATGGCTGCCACAAGCCGTTCCACTAGATGGGCCGACGGTCAGCTAAACACCCTATAACCTCAGTCACCTAGCGTTAAGAAAACCCTAACCCCGGTCACCTAGCGTTACGCGTCCTGGGCAAGCGCTTCGAAGCGGTCAGGTAAAAGCTGGCCACTCTTGGTTGTTCCCCGAGGCCAGCAACCCTGGTGACCTAGTTAGGTACCACTCCTAGTGGCGGAAGAGAATCCCGAATCCTAATTTGGCAGCTACGGAAGGGCGTGCTAAAATGTTCGTGGCAGATTTAGCACCCGGTGAACAGTCAGCACTTGGGGGTGGAGGATGTAAATTCCTTCGTGTGTCTTCTGTGTGCTTAGGCGTGCCAGCACCTTTTGGAGTGGTGCAACTCGACTGCGGACAACCCCTGGCGAGTCCTCTCGTCTGCTCCCAATAGACTCTGACTTCTTGACCAAGCAACTGTTACGCGAGCGCTGACTAAGCCGGCGTACAGGGCTCGAACAAGACCTGAATAGAACTGGCTAACAAGATTTTCTTCTCAACCCCCCACGGATTGAGGATCTTACTTTGATCCGGAGAAGCAAAGCAGAGCTAAACCAAGATCACGGGTGTTTGTTACCGGGGTAACGACTCGATTGCTACCGGAGTAGCGGACTGACTCGATAGGCTCAGAAACCGCTCGACACGAATGCGAGATGTGATCAATCGCAGGTGGAGGCAAATTGCGTGAGTTGCTCCGGAGAGGCTTTGCAAGTTAGCGGTGCCCTAGAACTTGTGTTTGTTTGTGGATGGTTGTGAACCCTTTCCTAGTTACAAAAGAGTTATATTTATATGATTCATGAAACCCTAATGTTTGAAGATCCAACCTGGCGGATTCCGGGATTAACTAGGATTGTCCTTCCTTAAACCAACTCAAATCAAATCGGTTAAGAATAAAATGAGATCAGACTTTCCCTTAACCTAGGAGACTTATTCCACATCGTATATTGTCAAGATCATCATTCAACTAAAGCCGAGATAAGCCCAATCGAATCCATAAAAAGTCATTTCCTAATTCGACTAAGATACCTTTTAGAAATAGATTGATATCCATAACAATCCCTAGTTATCCCAATCAGCGTTTACACCTTAATATCCGTTAAGGTAATTCACGTATTGTGTAATTGGATTACTACAACATAACCCCAATCTGATCAGCTAACAAATTAATTCTCTCTCTCCAAGTATTCTTTCCCAAGAAAGAATTAGGAAGTGCACATATTGGATTTGTTTTAACCTAAACCCCTCTGGACCTCAGGGTAAAAGCACAATTGAAGTAAACTCCAATTGTGGCCCAAACACAGGTATTACATTTTTGGGTTTTTTTTTCATTTCGCATGGTTTTCTTACTTTTTATTCTCTATTTCATTATGTAGCTTTAATTTATCAATATTTGTTTCAGTTCCTCTGCCTCTTCCTACAGTAGATGTGAATTTGATCTATATAGTTTACTACATGTCATGGATGATTGACTATGATTTCCTGAGAGAGATTGAGGTGAGCTACAAGCAGTACCACCATTATAATCACTACAAGAAAATATGGCTTTGCCGACGAAAAAAAAAAAAACGGCCGACGAAACACTTTTTTCGTCGGCTATTTCCAAGAATGGCCGACGAAAACTTTTGTCGTCGCAAAAAAAAAAATTTCGTCGGCCATTCTCAGAGAATGGCCGACGATTTTTTATTTCGTCGGTAAAAATGAAAAATCGTAGGCTATTCTACAAGAATGGCCGACGAATTTTTCCGTCGTCCCTAAAAAAAATGTTTCGTCGGCTATACTCCTATAATGGCCGACGAATTAAAGTTTTCGTCGGCTATATAAATTTTGGAAGAATGGCCGACGAAGTTGGCAATTTCGTCGGCTATAAGTCTTTATATTTTCAGATCTTGACAGAAGCTGCTCATTTGAAAAAAAACGGGAGAAAGAGTGAAAAATCTGTGGGTATTGTTGAAATCCGTCCTCTCGTACATTGTGGAGCTATATATAGGTACGTATATGTGTATATATGTTGATTTTGAGTTTTAGTTGAGTTGATTTTAAGTTTTAGTGATTTTGATATAGTAAGTGATTTTTTGTTTTGTTGTTGTTTTAGTGTTAGAATGTATGTATATATGTTGATTTTGAGTTGTAGTTGAGTTGATTTTCAGTTAGAGTATAATTATGTGTTTTAATTTAATAATATTATTTTAATTAGTGTTAAAATATATATAAATTAATATATTAATTAATGGTTGTTGATAGTGTAATGAACTTAAATAATGGTTGTTAATTAATGGTATATATATATATGAGTTGATGTTGATAATAACATATATTGTAATATATATGTGTTAATTAATTTATTATTAATTAAAGTTATACATATATATTATTATCAGGCTATATATGGATCGAGATAAGAGTTGGATTTCGCTTCCAAGGCATTACCGACGATACACTACAGGAGTTGTGGATTTTATGCAGTTCGTCGAGGAAAATGCAAAGGGGAATTACCATTATTGCCCGTGCAAGAAATGTAAGTGTCGCAGTGATATGTGTCGATTTCCGATTAGGACAGTATGGGAGCACCTAAAGAGTAATGGGTTTTGGCTGAAGTACACACGTTGGATATATCACGGTGAGCCATCATTAGATGGATCGCATGATCATGGGCAGTATTTTGAGGCGGGGAGTAGTAGTACATCCAACGATCCAACAATGGGATTCGTCAACGACGTGTTTCCTTTTGAAAGCGGTGTACGTGGGGAACAATATATTCAGGACCCGGTGCAGCCGTTCCCACAAGTTGTCAACACTGCTGCCTTTGACAAGTACAACAAACTGATTGCATTGCAACAGACCCCTGTGTCTTCAAGTTCTGAGAAGACAGTTCTTCAAAGTGTGATGGAGGAAATGAGGATTAAAGTCGAGACAAAAGGGAGCATCAGGCAAGTGGATGAATATCTACAGTACACTTCTTCGTTGTTGGAGGAGGGTCATCGTAATCCTACCAATCACCGTCAGGTCTGAAGTATCCTCAAAGATCTAGGGCTTTCCTACATTAAGATCTATGCATGCGCATTTGACTGCGTTCTCTTCTGGGGTGAAGATGCAGAAGGGAATGACCTTGCTAGCCTTGACGCATGTCCGATATGTCAGTCTGACCGATATAAGTTGACGGGAGCAGGCAATAGGAAACCTGTGAAAGTGCTTCGGTATTTTCCGTTGAGAGATAGGCTTGAGCAGTTGTACATGTCAGAAACCACCGCAAAAGCTATGAGGTGGCACGGTGAGCGGGACGCGGGAGACGCAGATATCATGACACACATCTCTGACGGAGCGGCTTGGAAGCATATAAACAATGAGTTTCCTTATTTTGCGTCAGATGTCAGAAACGTCAGGCTCGGGCTCTCAACCGACGGGTTCAACCCTTTCGGCACCATGAGTCTTTCATACAGTATATGGCCGGTGGTTTTGGTACCTTACAACCTTCCTCCGTGGATGTGCATGAAGAAGGAATATAATATATTGACGTTGTTGATTCCGGGGCCAGGTTACCCAGGAAAATGTCTCGATGTGTATATGAGATCATTGATTGAAGAGCTTAAGGTATTATGGGACGTTGGTCATCCCACTTTTGACAAGTACAAGCAGGAGACGTTCCAGATGCATGCCATGGTTATTGGTACCATCAGTGATTTTCCTGCTTATGGGATGTTGTCGGGCAGCGTTGTTAGGGGATACAAGGCTTGTCCAGAGTGCCTCAGCGATTATGGGAGCACCCCTCATTGCAACAAGATATGCCGAATGGGTCATCGTGTGTTCCTTCCGGCGGATCACCACTGGCGTTACGAGTCCGCCGCATTTGATGGAACCGAAGAACACGGCCGTGCTCCCAGAAGATGGACAGGAAGAGAAATTTTAGCAAGACTTAATGAGTACGATTTTGGGCCCCTCAGCAATCATCCCGATATTGTAGCGGAAATACCTGAAAGGCCTGAGGAGTACAAATTCTGGACACATAGGAGCATATTGTGGGAACTCGATACTGGTGTGAGTTGCTGATCTGTCACTTCCTAGACGTTATGCACATAGAAAAAAATGTTTCTGAAAGTGTGGTGGGCACAACGCTGAACTTGGAGGGGAAGACGAAAGACGGTCCTAAGGCTCGCACTGATATGCAAAACATGAATATCAGAAAACCACTATGGTTGAAACAAGGGAAGAGAAAAATGCCTCAAGCTCCTTACACCGTCAAGCCTGAGCATAAATCAGAAATTTTCCATTGGATAAGTCGGGCCAAGTATCCTTCAGGCTTTGCTGGAAATATAGCCAAGTGTGTCAACAGACAATGCAACAATCTGTACGGGTTGAAAAGTCATGACAATCATATCCTGCTACAACGTCTCTTCCCTGTTTTCATTCGACCGTTCCTTCCCCGTCACGTTGTGGAGCCGTTAGTAGCGTTGGTAAGATTTTTCCAGAAGGTATGCACACGGGAAGTGAGAAAATCTGAGCTCCGGAAAATGCAACAAGACATCGTTCATATCATGTGTAAATTTGAGATGATATTTCCTCCAAATTTTTTCGACATCATGCCTCACCTCATGATCCATCTTCCTCGGCAGTTGTTGCTTACCGGTCCTGTGCACTTCACTTGGATGTATCCGATGGAAAGGTACGTATTTTACACCTTATGTTAATTTCCTCATCAATATATGTGATATAGTGTTAATGTATTATCATAACACTTTAAAAACTTGATTTATAGGCAACTTGGACAATACGGTGGTTTTGTCCAAAACAGATCCGCACCTGAAGGATGTATAGCTGAAGCATATATTGCGCACGAGTGCGTCACCTACATGAAGCTGTATTTCTGAGCGTTACAGGAAAGCATACAGGAAGATGTACCGTCACAGTTCAATGTTTCCATACTCTCCGACGATGTTGTACTCGGTGGAAACATGCCAGATTCCTACAAGTTGAAAGATTATGAGGTAGCCATTGCACATTGGTGGGTACTAATCAACTGTCCAGAAGTTCAGTTTTGGAAGGACATACATCTACGCTGTGAAGGAGTAGCAGGTGAACGCGATTACCACAACCAGACATTCGCAGAGTATTTCGGCCGCTGGGTACGTACCTTTAACACTATTCTATACGTGTTCATATATTATTGTGTATATTTATTCATATTTATAGTTGATTCTGATGGTTGCAGATGGACCTTATTGCAAATGATAATCACCCAAACTGGTCGCACGAACTCAGACTTTTAGCGAGGAGGCCGGTCTATTCAAAAGTTTATGCGACGTGCAAGGTGAATGGTGTGTTATTTCGATGTGAAGACAGAGACCTCAGACTGAAAACACAAAATTCAGGGGTTATGGCACATGGTGGGGATGGTGGAGTTGACTATTACGGTGTTCTCCATTCAGTTGTGGAACTGCATTACGGGGAAGGCATGAAAGTGCACCTTTTAAAGTGTAGATGGTTTGACACACGGCCGCAGAGCATGAAAACCGATCAATACGGCGTAAGTTCTGTGAACACTAGTACATCATGGTATGAGGACGACCCTTTCGTTTTAGCCACATGGGTGAAACAAGTGTTTTATCTTGATGATCTCGCCAAGGGTGACCCGTGGAAAGTAGTCAACACTATCCACCATCGCAACATTTACCGGGCGTCTACACTTGGAGTGGTTGAAGAGAACGAGGAAGGGGGCACCGCGTATCAAGAGCCCAACTCAAACGGTATTCCTGACTCCTCTTTTATTCGCCTAGACACGCCGGTGCGAATTCGACGTGAAGAGCCACTACTTGTTGATGTTGATCCAACTGAAGAAACTAACGAGGACTCTAGTGGTGAGGAAAGACATAGATTACCCCTATCGAGCAATTCAGAAACCGAAGAAGACTCATCCGATGATTCCGATTACAATCCGACGGATTAAGTAATTTAAATGATGTAATCCTTTCATTTGCAATCAACTCATTTCTAATGAACGGGCGTGGGGATGAGCCTCCCAGCTAGGCTGGGTTCCAAACCCCTTAAAAAAAATTTGAAATATGTTGACTGTTGGGTTTCTGGTTTTTTATGTTCAATTTTGGTTATATGTGAACAGGACATCGAAATAGGAGAGGTGTAAAACCACTGATTTTTTTGGTTTTTTTTTTTCTGAGAATAGCCGACGAAAAATGCATTATTTCGTCGGCTATAGCAACAATGGCCGACGAATAATGAATTATTTCGTCGGCCATAAGTTTTTTAAAAATAATTATTTTTACGAACAATGGCCGACGAAAATTTCATTATTTCGTCGGCCATAAGTTTTTTTAAAAATAAATATTTTATTTTTTACCGAAAACGACAAAAGAATAGCCGACGAATACTAGGTTTTATTTCGTCGGCTATGATTTAAAAAAAAAAACAAAAAATGAGCAGTTTCCATTTTCTATCACTGTCGACAAACCGTTGCTTCATCCTTCAAATGCAAATGTGTCGTGAAATAAGATATGACCGAAATATTGAAATACATCTACGGTTGAAAAATGAGAAGATTCCGACAAAATCTGTGTGCCGAATGTTGCGGTTAGCTGTTTTTTACTTCCGGTTTCCTATGTGTAGCATGAAGGTTGGTAAATCTTTTGAGGAAAATTTTTATACAATTAGTTGCGTCTCATCGATCTGAAACTATTCTCTGTTGAAGATCAGGCCAAAAAACATCATTTAGACGGGCCAATTTCCGTTTTAAAGCGTTTAGAGGTTTGAATTTGCAGTTTGACCGTCCCGATCGAGCCTTTAACGTTGTCAGATGTAGTTGGATTTTTTTTCATACATGTATTTAATCTTAACGGTGATATCTGACGGTTGGAATAGATTTTCCAAACTTTTAGATTCAAAGTCGGAACATATGCACTAATGTTCCTTAACTTGTTTACTAAGTGTTTAAATGAATGTATAGTTTCAAATAGTTACTATACGTAGACTCTTCAAATGCAAATGTGTTGTGAAATAAGATATGACCGAAATATTGAAAAACGTCTACGGTTGAAAAATGAGCAGATTCCGACAAAATCTGTGTGCGGAATGTTGCGGTTAACTGTTTTTTACTCCTTTTTTCCTATGGGTAGCATGACGGTCGGTAAATATTTTGAGGAAAATTTTTATACGATTAGTCGCGTCTCATCGATTTGAAACTATTATCTGTTGAAGATAAGGCCAAAAAACGTCATTTAGACGGCCCAATTTTCGTTTTAATTTATAGGGTTTAGAGGTTTGACCTTGTAGTTTGACCAAAGGTTTAGCCGACGAAATCAAATATTTCGTCGGCTAAACTCTTGCCATCCGCTTAGTGTCCGCCGTTGGATGGCTCAGATCGAACGGCTGTGATTTTCCAAAGTATAGCCGACGAAATATTTAATTTCGTCGGCTAAACTCTAGTGATCCGCGCCTTTTTATTGTTCGCCGTTGGATGGGGGAGATCGGACGGTTGCTGAGCGCCTAAACTATGGCCGACGAAATTTTTTTAACATTTCGTCGGCTATACTTAAGTATAGCCGACGACTTAAAGCATTTCGTCGGCTATACTTAAGTATAGCCGACGAAATTTTTTTAATTCGTCGGCTATACTATCGGGTATAATTTTGTTGCAGCCGAACCCTAACCTCCATTTGCTGCATTTTTCCAATCTTCCTCTTCGACGTGCAATCCGGCACTCCTCCCTCTATCTCCTCCACGTCGGCAGCCCCGGCCCGACCTCCTCCCTCCTCCTCCCTCCACGTCGGCAGCCCCGGCACCTCCTGCCTCCCTCTTCCTCCATTTTTTTCCGGCCGTCTCCCTCCTCCGTTTCCAGTGCCGACGAAAGGCCTCCTCCTCCCTCCTCCGGCCGGCCCCCTTCTCCTCTGCCCGAATCAAGCAATGTAAGGAATTTTTTTTTTTTTTTCATTTATGTTAATTAATTGTTAATTTAGTTATAATTGTTAATTTATGTTAATTTATGTATTTATGTTAATTTAGGTATAATTTATGTATTTATGTTAATTTAGGTAAATTTTAGGTATTTATGTTAATTTAGGTATAATTTAGGTATTTATGTTAATTTAGGTATAATTTTGGTATTTATGTTAATTTAGGTAAATTTTAGGTATTTATGTTAATTTATGTTAATTTAGGTATAATTTTGGTATTTATGTTAATTTAGGTAAATTTTAGGTATTTATGTTAATTTATTTATAATTTAGGTATTTATGTTAATTTAGGTATAATTTAGGTATTTATGTTAATTTAGGTAAATTTTAGGTATTTATGTTAATTTAGATAAATTTTAGGTATTTATGTTAATTTAGGTAATTGTTTCCAAATTTATTTTAATTATATAATTTATACGTATAATTTAATTGTATAATTTAGCTTAATTATATATATAGCTTAATTATATTTAATTAGAATTTGTTATTTAATATAATATAATTTAATATGTTAGTATATAAATTGTTATATTAAAATATGTTAGTATTATTGGTTATTATATTAATTAGAATTTTTTATTTAATATAATATAATTTAATATCAATTAATGTATTAATGCCTCGGGCTTTAGATGGCCGATGCATTAAGAAACCTATTCGGAGGCCGTCGTGGCAGCAGATCTAGAGGTTCTAGAAATTCCGGCGGTTCCGCAGACTCCGAGAGGACCGCTAGCCAGCCTGAGAGGACCACTAGCCAGCCGCGGAGGAGTGTAGATTCATCCCAGCCGCAGAGGACTGTGGATGCAGACCAGCCGCGACGGAGTGTGAGTGCTCGGCACCAGACCCTTCTCCAGGCGGGGCGGCCGTCGAGCACTTCACTTCCGCATGCCGGTCCCGCTGTGGCTCCGAGGTTTAGTCGGCAGCTGTTTCACGAGGAGATAGCTGCCGACGTTCCTCAGGTTCGTATGCCTGAGGTTCATCGGGAGCCGATGCCGAGTCCGACTCAGTCTGGTGCTGACTCGACTGAGGTTCCTACTCTCCCAAACCAGCTTTTCCTCCCGTACAACATTCCGGCGATACCGGAGGTCGACTATCAGGGTGTGCCCTTATGGCCGGATATGCCTCAGTACGTTAGTGCTGCGGAGGCATACCGGCAGCAGCCATTTGAGGACCCTGACCACCTTATTTCGGCGAGGAGAAAAGGGAAGTCGGCAGACGAGTCATCCACTTCAGGTAACATTTGATTTTATTAATTAAATGTTTTATTAAAATTAACGCACTAATATTTAATTTTATTAACCAATCGTCGTTTTTGTGATAGGGACAGCCGCTAGCAGTTCACGGAGGAATACGAGAGGTGTCATCTGTTTTGACACGCTCAGGAAAACTGTTGAGCGCAGCGGCAGTATCCAGATCAACGAACCTCCTAATCAGGAGGTTCAGGGGAAGAAAAAACGCGACTACTCGGGTTGCGTGGGGTCCTTAAAACATAAGAAAAGTCTCTCAACTGGGTAAAAATCGGTTCACGTTCTGGTTGAAAGTCGAAACTAAGTTGAGTCTTGAACATGTTAGATACTTGTCTCTTACTTTCTTGCATGCAAATCTACATGTTAAAGAGTCTTTGGTGCTAAATGTTTTGTGAGAGATGATGATCACTTGTATATAGTAGTTTAGGTTTATTTTCATGTCTAGGAATTTAGAGACAGCTTTGCTGCCGATCCTATCTCAATCCCCCTTGATTTCGTGTGAATATGTATATATGTATATAAGTGTGACAATTGTGTGCATATATGTTTGTGAATATTTGTGTTAACATTTTCATGTTTCAGGTACCCTTAATCCCCGGCTAGAACGATCCCTACTTATTCTATACTACTAACGATTTTAGGGTTTATTATTTGTGTGAGCCTCGCGGCTCACATCAACATGGCATTAGTGATGGACTCCTGTTGCAATATTTTTATGAGGGATTGCGCGTAATGGAGAGGGAGTTTCTTGATTCGGCCGCAGGAGGTAGTTTCTTGGAGTTGAATGTCGGACCGGCAAGGAATTTGTTGGAAGTTCGTGCCTTGAACAATCAACAATTTGGCATGGCACGCAACAATGTGCCACGGAATGAGAAAGTGCATGAGACGTCTTCGAGCTCAAAGTTAGAGGAGAAAGTAGACAAGCTTGCCGACTTGGTGAGCAATTTTATGAAGAAGCGTGTCATAGTATGTGGTATTTGCACCGAGGGCTATGAAACCGAACAATGCCCTCAATTTGGATCAAGTGAGGGAGTCGAGGAGTGTAATGCTATTGGTTTTGGAGGAGGACAAAGGTTTGGAAATTTCAATCCGAGGTTCAACGATCATCCAAAGTTTCGGTGGGCGAACAATGATAACGTGTTGACGGCACCTATGCAACCGAACCAAGGTAGTGCTGCAGCCTATGCACCAAGGGCACCATTTGTGCCAAGGCAGCCCTACCAACCCATGCCGAGCCATCCTTTGCCGAGCCAACCACAAGGAGGAGCGAGTAATCCGAACTACGATACTTTGCTCCAATCTCTTTCAAGTGCTACTCAAGCGTTGCTCGCGGGGCAACAAAATCAACAAAAGGATATTGGTGAGCTCAAGACTCAAATGGGACAAGTGGTGGATTTCATGGGAAGATTCAATGAGCAAGGGAAGTTGCCAAGTAATACAATTCCCAATCCGAGGAACGAGCATGCAAAGATTATTCAAACTCGAAGTGGAAGGGAGTTGTTGCCTCCAAGGAGCCCTAAAAAGAAAACTATTTCGCTCGATGTGATCGAGGAGGAGGAGCAAGCTGCCGGACCTATCATTGCCGGCAGTCAAGGAGATGCCACAAGAGAAGCAGCCGAGAATAGGGCAGCCGGCAAAACTGTTGCCGGAGCTACAGCCGAGAAGCGTGCCACCGGTGGCGGTGGTAGCGAGAAGAGGAAAAACGTCGGAAGCGAAGGGCTGCGCAATGAGCTTGAGCGAGATCCCGCAACATCGAAGAATGAGATGATGCCGAGCCAAGTGAGTAAGGGAGGGGTGCCACAATCAAACATTCCATTCCCTTCTCGTTTTTCTAGATCGAAGAAGGATAAGTCCGATGAGGAGGTGTTGGAGATTTTCCGAAAAGTACAAGTCAACATCCCTTTGTTGGAATGCATTAAGCAAGTGCCAAAGTATGCTAAGTTTCTCAAAGAGCTATGCATGGCTAGGAGGCACACGAGGGAGACTCGTGTGGTGACTATGAGCGAAACGGTATCAGCAGTTATTCAAAGGAGGTTGCCACAAAAGATGAAGGATCCGGGAAGTTTCAATGTGCCTTATGTGATAGGCAATACTCGTTTCGAGGATGTGATATCAGACTTGGGAGCATCGATCAATGTCATGCCACTCAATGTGTACCAAACGTTGAGTATAGGGCCTCTCAAGAAGGACAATGTCATTATTCAACTTGCGGATCGTTCAAGCAAGTATCCGGAGGGCTATGTGGAAGATGTGCTTGTCCAAGTAAACCAACTCATATTTCCCGCCGATTTTTTAGAGATGGAGGACTCACCGGTTAATAGCACTCAATTATTACTTGGTCGACCATTCATGAGGATGGCATGCACAAAGATAGATGTCGCCGAAGGCAACTTAACGATGGAGTTTGATGGTGATATGATAAAGTTCAATGTTTTTGATGCCATGAAATTTTCTTGTGCCAATTTGAAGGAGTGCCACGTTGGTGACATGTTGGAGGAGGTCGAGCAAGTTATGTCGACCTCGCTCGACGCATAGCAATTAGCGATCGAGCAAGGGGTTGGAGTTAACAATGAGGGTGCACGAGATGAGGAAGACTATTTTGGTGTTGCCGAGCCAAGCATCCAAGAAGTGGTTGCTGAGCTCAATGCAGCTCCTATGTACACAAAGAACTAGTTTTTGTCAATTCCAAGTGCCACAACCAAATTTCATCCAAGTGTGGAAGAGGCCCCAAAGTTAGAACTAAAAGAACTCCCTAGTCACTTAAAGTATATTTATCTCGGAGAAGAATATACTTTACCGGTTATTGTGTCTTCAATGCTTAGTGAGAAGCAAGAATATGATTTGATAAGTGTGCTTAAGAAGTACAAGACCGCCATAGGTTGGACCTTAGCGGATATCAAGGGAATAAGCCCTACTACTTGTGTTCATCGTATATTGCTAGAAGAAGGAGCAAAGTCAACCAAGGAGGCTCAACGTCGACTTCACCCTCCCATGATGAAGGTAGTGAAAGATGAGATCATCAAGTTGCTTGATTGTGGGGTGATTTACCCAATTTCGGATAGTAAGTGGATATCTCCCGTGCAAGTAGTTCCAAAGAAGAGTGGTGTAACGGTTGTCAAGAATGAGAAGAATGAGCTTGTGCCACAAGGGCTTGTAACCGGTCATCGGATGTGCATCGACTATAGGAAGTTCAACGCTACAACGAGGAAGGATCACATGCCGTTGCCGTTTATGGATCAAATGCTAGAAAGGTTAGCCGGCCATTCTTTTTATTGCTTTCTTGATGGATATAGTGGATACAACCAAATTATGATACACCCGGATGATCAAGAGAAGACCACTTTTACTTGTCCATTTGGCACCTTTGCTTATCGAATGCCAGTTGGCCTATGCAACGCACCCGGAACTTTTCAAAGATGTATGTATGCTATCTTCTCGGATTTTATTGAAGACATTATCGAAGTTTTTATGGATGACTTTAGTTTTTATGGGAGCAACTTCGATACTTGTTTGGGGAACTTGGAGAAGATACTTGAGAGGTGTGTAGAGACTAATCTTGTGCTCAATTGGGAGAAGTGTCATTTCATGGTCACGCAAGGTATTGTACTTGGGCATATTATTTCAGCAAGAGGCTTAGAAGTTGACAAAGCCAAGGTGGAGCTCATTCAAGCTTTGCCGAGCCCAAGGAGTGTGCGAGATGTGAGGAGTTTTCTTGGCCATGCGGGGTTTTATCGAAGATTTATCAAGGACTTCTCTTCAATTGCAAAACCATTGAGCAACTTGTTACAAAAGGAGGTGACGTTCGAGTGGACGGAAGCATGTGAAAGAGCATTTTGCATTGCCGATTGAACGAGAGCTTATGCACGGCGCCGGTTTTGTCTTCCCCTAATTGGGAGGAGCCGTTTGAGCTTATGTGTGATGCAAGTGATTATGCGCTTGGAGCGGTACTTGGACAATGTGTAGAGAAGAAGCCGTGTGCCATTTACTACGCTTCAAGAACTCTTAATGATGCTCAACTCAATTACACCACAACGGAGAAAGAACTCTTAGCGGTAATTTTTGCTTTGGAAAAATTTAGATCATATCTTTTGAATTCCAAAGTCATTGTTTATAGTGATCATGCCGCTTTGAGATATCTTATGACAAAGAAGGATGATAAGCCAAGGCTTATTCGATGGATTCTTTTGCTTCAAGAGTTCGATATTGAAATCAAAGACAAGAAAGGAGTGGAGAATGTTGTAGCCGATCATTTAAGTCACCTTGTCATAGAGGAGGATCGGCTGCCCCTATGTGAAACCTTTCCGGATGAGCAACTTTTTCGACTTGAAGCACTTGAACCTTGGTATGCCGACTTGGCCAATTACCTAGCCACTCGGCAACTTCCTAGCACCATGCTAAAACAAGCAAGTCTTCGGATCATCAAGCAAGCTCGTCATTATCTTTGGGACGAGCCATACTTATGGAAGCAATGTAATGATCAAGTACTTCGAAGATGTGTTGCCGAGTGTGAGCATCAACCGATCTTAAAGAATTGTCATAGTGAGGCGTGTGGAGGGCATTTTGGAGCAAAGAAGACCGCTTTAAAGGTACTTGAATGTGGATTCTTTTGGCCTACAATTTTTAAGGATGCTTACATGTTTTTTAAGTCATGTGATCGATGCCAAAGAATGGGGAATATCGGTCCACGAGATCAAATGCCATTAAACCCCATCACTTCTATTGAGATTCATGATCTTTGGGGGATTGACTTCATGGGGCCGTTTCCTTCAAGTAAGGGCTTTCTCTACATCTTGTTAGCGGTTGATTATGTGTCAAAGTGGATCGAGGCGAAGGCTACACGCACCAACGATGCCAAAGTGGTAGCTGAATTTCTCAAGACTAACATTTTTTCACGTTTTGGAGTTCCAAGAGTCTTGATTAGTGATGGAGGATCCCACTTTTGCAACAGCACCATTGAGGCCTTATTGAAGAAATATGGGGTCACACACAAGGTATCTACACCTTATCATCCCCAAACAAGTGGCATGGCCGAAGTAAGTAATCGAGAGATTAAGCAAATACTTGAGAAAACCGTTGGACCTTCAAGGAAGGATTGGAGTGATCGTCTCGATGATGCTTTATGGGCTTATAGGACTGCGTAAAAGACTCCGATAGGTATGTCACATTTTCGGTTAACATATAGCAAAACATGTCACTTACCGGTAGAGGTTGAGCACAAAGCATGGTGGGCCGTTAAAGCATTCAACATGAACATTGATGAGGCCGGTTTTCATAGGAAGCTTCAACTCAACGAACATGAAGAAATACGCAATGAAGCCTATGATGCCGCTTGGATCTACAAGGAAAAGACTCGTGCTTACCATGATAAGATGATCCGAGGGAAGAAGTTTGAAATTGGTCAAAAAGTTCTCTTATTCCATTCCCGACTCAAACTTTTTCCTGGTAAGTTACATTCTCGATGGCTTGGTCCATTTATTGTTACTCAAGTTTTTGTTCATGGTGCCATCGAGATTCGTAATGAAGCTACGGGGAACACCTTCAAAGTGAATGGACACTGATAAGAGCACAATGTGCAACAATATTAATGTGTTTACGCCCTCGTTTATGCTTTGTTTAACCCTTATTTGTCTAAGATTGAGTCATAATTTAGTTTAGTGTCGAATTGATAGAGTTTTGGAAATATATGCTTTAGAATCCGAAAAATGACTAAGTTTGAGAAATCTGGGAAATAATGCAAAAATGTGTCTTTTTCGTGATTCTGAGATGAGTAGAACTGTGACTTATCCTTTTCCAAATTTGCTGACATTTGGTATGCATATTATTTGCTTGCCAAAGGGTCTTTTGTCAAAAATACAGATCAATCGGAGTTCAGGAAGTTACTCAAAAAATAGCTGCAACTTGGTAGTCCGAGCAAAGATCACCAGGGACTTCCAGGATTTTTCCTGGGACTGTGTCCCAACTTCAAAAATTCATTCCCGACGTTTCACAAGGAATTTGATCAAGCCCTTTTATATGGTGGAAGCTCTTTATGTCTAGTTTCTCTGAGACTTAGAATAGCATCAATCAGAGCTCCGAGGAGGGAGTTATGCCAGATTTACTGAAGTAAGGTCATTCCAGCCAATTCCAAGAAGTCTCTGCCTCTTTTTCTTGATTTTTGTTTCGATGAACATTTTGGTGTACAATTGCATATTTGAAGATTGTCCAAGCTTATTGAAGGTTAGAGGAAGATATTGAGCCAAGGCATAGAAGAAAAATACAAAGAAAGAAGTTCTCCTAGTCAAATTAGCAGAAGCTGCCGGAAAAGGCAGATTTGTGTCGGTTGTATGCTAGGCCGGCTGGGGCATTTTTCCATGGATCAAGTTCACCAAATAAAGATGTCAAGACCACATATGAAGTCCATGAAGATGTGCAGCCCATGCCTTGAAGAAAAATCAGAAAAAAAAAAAACATAAATGAACCATGAAAGGAAGGTTACAAAACCTTATTCTACAAGGTTTTGTGTTGCCTATTGTATCTAGGTTTCCCTAGGGTTTGCCAGCCTCTTCTTATATATATAGGGACTGTTTTCCCACAGAAAAATCATCTCATCTGATGCATAAAATACTAGCCAAAGATCTACCAAGTTTCTTAAGCACCAAATACCCAAATACTTAGCCAAAACACCACCACCACCACTACAAACTGCCGAACCCTCTCACCTTGGTTTTTCTGCCGATTCTTGTTCTTGCCGAGCACCAGGCAGCAGCAGCCTAGCATCTTTGTCACGTCTTGAGGAGTCTTCAAGGTTCTAAAAGTGTGATCCATTCCCCCTATGGCTTTTGTATTTGTTGTAGTTTGGTTTTATTGTATGAACTTAATTCGATTCTTGGTTTTTATTGAACTTCTATGTAAACCGATTGCATGATTGATGTTTATGTTAAAGTTTTATGATTTTAACTTGTGGATTTTATATGTTTGATAATTAGGGCAGTGGTATTAGAAGCATGTTTAAGATTTAAATTGGTTAGTAATCTAAGGGTGTGACTTAAAAACCGAAGCATTAGTATTGGCTGGAAGCATGTAAATCTAGATGTTAGGTTTCATTTAACCCGAGTAGAATGAATAAAGATGAAACGTATGTTGCTTTGATTCTATTGTTGACAGGACCCGCCCCGGATTTCACCCTGAAATCCGGGTAAGATCCTGCGGGGACCACCTTAAGACTAACTCTATCGATAAATCGATAAGTCAATCTTAAGATGGACAACCCTAAAACCTACAACAACCAAAACACTTCTAAATTCCAGTTCCATCCGTAACACCTGGAGCCATCTGCTCCCCAAATCACAACAACCGCCACAAACAAATACAAAATCTAATTCAACTGGCTCACAAGTAATCAGAGCAATCTAACAAAATGAACTGGAATTACAAATGGAAATATAACAAGAAATAGAATAATAAGGGATCACGGATCCCACCTAACGGAAACGACAACGATGATGGCTATGCCTCGACTCCGAGTACTCTTGACCTCTGATCACAACTCTGCACACTGGGCGATTTTAAAACGAAGGGCCCAGGGGAAAGTAAATTAAAAACACGTTAGAGTGAGTGGATACAAATAAAACAATTTAATATAATACTTTAATTGAAAGTATCATATTACTTTCCCAATATTTTATAAATAAAATCACATTGCATGCCTTTAATAAAACGTTCCATATTTTAAGAAAATCGTATTTAAAAATCAGCCCCGCTGATATATCAAATAAACAATTAATACTTTTATTTATATTTGTATTTCAAAACGAAATATTTTTGAAAATCAATTAATAATATTTCACGACCAATCCCATTGGTCAAATAAAAACCCAGCCCCGCTGGTTCGGAAATTTATTAAAATCAAAAATATCATAAAGAAAATATTCCCGAAAACCAAATAATATAAAATCATAACCAATCCCATTGGTCATATAATAGAATAGAGGAACGTTATTACCACCATTTAACAGTAGCCTCCCAGGGCTAAGGGTCGAGCCTCCAAGACTCTCTCTATAGCGTCTCACGCTATGCCCGTACACGTCGACCACCGAGCGTGAACCTGACCTATGTGGTCAAGTCGTCACCTCGCGTGAGATCAGGCGATACTCTGCCTGTACACGTCGACCACCGAGCGTGAACCTGACCTATGTGGTCAATTCGTCACCTCGCGTGGGCTCAGGCGACTACACTAGCTAGCATCAATAAGCATATATCCTGACCCTGATATGGTGAAAATCCGAAAACAAAACCGAATCACGTTTCCCCTTATATATCATAAATCCGTACGGTCCCCGACCGCACATCTAAGGCTTATACTATTCATACATACATAACAGCCTCACAATATATTCATATATATCCGTCATATATATCCAATATGCCGTAAAATAATATCGAAAACGATATATATAACATCGACATGTCTCACATGTCGTAAAATCACAAATACAAAAAGATAAAATCCCCGGAGATCTCATTTCCAGTCTTTACATTTAAAATACACATAAACTTATTCAACATAATCAACTTATGATTAATTAAAACATACTATTTCCTGAAACCTCGTTTCCGGATAAAATCACGTACTACTAAAATAATAGTAAAAACATAACCCCAAAACAATATATTTCTTTCAATATCATTTCATTTTAATTATATAAATTCTCATGCTTCTCCATTTATTTATTTAAAACAAATTGTATCTCATTAAAATATTTATGCATGCATTTATTTATTACTTAAAACAAGAATCCACTCACAGTACGACCGAGCGCGCCGCTATTCCAAGCTCTCGTCCCGTCGAGTAACCTCTCGACCTGTAACAGGGACGTAATTATAAATATTTCAAACTTCGGAATTAAATTATAAAAGTTAAATCTACGGGCGTCCTCACTCTTCCGAATAACCCCATTTAAATTATCGTTATCGGTATTGGAGTTACGTATCAAATACCGAAACCATTTACGTCTCAAAATTACTCAGGACACCCATCCCGAGTCCGATCAATCCCTTTTTTGATTATTTCGTCGTAAAACCATTTTACTTAGCTTTTACTCTTTTTACGGTAAGTCAACAGTAATAATCCAAGGTCAAACAGTAATTCTGAAAGTCAAACAGTAAATGGTTAAAATCCAATTACTATTTACCATGTACTTTTACGGTTTACCTTTTACTGTTTTACCGTTTACTATTCACTGTTTTACCGTTTACTATTCACCTTTTACCATTTTACTTTTCACCGATTTACCCGTTACTGTTCATCTTATTCCTCACGCCACCGGAACAGTGGCGCCACCGCCACCGCCGCCGGAACAGCAGCGCCGCCGCCGGCAGCGCCGCCACAGGAGGTCGAAACCACCTCCAATCGACGCCAAATTCACCCAACACCATCACAGGGACTCATTCCCCTCATTTCCGCCGCCATTGGAGGTCTCCTCCGCCACGAACGGCGGCCCCGACGGCGGTCCAAAAATTCCAAATTCAAATTTCTCTAAAACTAAACCAATTCAACATCAAAATACACCCAATCGACTCCAATCATCGTCCTAAACCCAATTCTAGCCTCCAAATCCACCAAAAACACCAAAATCACAACTCTCCAATTTAAACCCGAAACCCTAGAAAATTCACTTTCTAATTTCTCCTTACCTGCTACGAATTGGTTCAATTCCTTTGATGGAGAGGTAGTGCTGGTCAAGGCCTTCAATGCCCCCCAAGAATCGGGTAGAACCTTGGCCGGAGGAGGGAGAACCAGCCCAACTGGGCTTGATGTTCTTGGGCGGAAATCGGCCGAACGGTGGTGATTCCCACCGTGCCACCACCACAGGCTTGAAGGGGAGGAGGAGACGGTCCAAACGGGACCGGTGGCGCTCCAATTGGTGGCCGGACGGCGAAGATGGGAGGAGGCAGGGAGAGGGTCGGTCGGCCGATCGGGGGAGAGGAGAGAGAAAAAAGAGAGAAGAAAAAGAAAGAAAAGAAAAGGAAAAAGAAAAGGAAAGTTTCCCGTTCGGGAAATTTTTCATTTTCCGCTATTTATACTCGTCCAGAAATCGGACAATTTTCGATTTTACATAGTAACTTTTTTGTACGAACTCCAAATTGAGCATGCTACGTGTCCACGAACTCGTCTCAACGCCTTCTACCTCGTCATGAAATACAATCCTCGGTCGAGTCAACTTATTTAAAAGTCAACTTTTAGAACTTTCAAATCGTAAAAACAATTCCCGAGGAGAAATAATAAAAGTAAAACAGTTAAACGGTAATTCTAGGTTCGGGTCGTATCAATTGTGCTCACTTAGGGTATAACCTTAGCTAAAACTTGCATGTTAAATGAGATGATTGAAAACCTTGCTTGTTTACATGTCTTCGATTATAGACTTTTGTGCATCAATGCTATGACTTGTATAAGGTAGCTTAACTTTTAGGATCACCATGCGAATAGCTCGATCTTAAAACATTAGAAAAAGTCTCTCAACTAGGTTAAAATCGGAAACGTTCTAGTTGTAGGTCGAAACTAATTTGAGTTTTGAACATGCTAAATGCTTGTTCCTTACCTTCGTGCATGCGAATCTATGTGTTAAAGAGTCTTTTGTGTGAACTGTTTTGTGTGAGAGATGATGATCACTTGTATATAGTAGTTTAGGTTTATTTTCGTGTCTTAGATATAGAGGCAGCCGTTGCTGCCGAACCTCATATCAAATCCCCCATGTTGAACTCGTGTGAATATGTATATATATATATGAATAAATTGTGCTAACATTTTCATATTTCAGGTACCCTTAATCCCCGGCTTAGAACGATCCCTACTTATGTCTATACTACTAACGATTGTAGGGTTTATTATTTGTGTGAGCCTCGCGGCTCACATCAGACACCGCCTTAAGCCATACTACTCTTCATTTTGCGAGCACACGGAGGAGGAAACAAGCTTACACGACGCCATGAAGGCAGCCGAGCTGCTGCCTCAGGCCGAGCCGAGATAATCACTGCTGCCGGCAACATGTTTGTCGAGAAGGGGGCTACGGCCCTAAAGCCGCCGAGCTGATTTTGCCAATAGAGAAGTCACACTGCCATCCTTGCCGAGAGCTATGAATTTGGATCAAGATGAACACATGCGATGTACAATGGTGAAAAGTCCAAGCAATGGACTATAAACACAAAGCGCTACTTGGGAGGCAACCCAAGTCAATCAAAGAAAAGTGAAGGAGCCATCACCGAGGGTTTGAAATTTCTTAACCTTTCTCTTTTTCTTTGGTTTGTGATGTTTTGTTGGAATGTGTTTGTTGACAGTATATATGGTGCATCGCCAAGCATATTCGGCGACCTCGTGGACCGTGCAACCGGCGTCATGGGTCCTACTTCCGGCATCCATCGGGTAGACCAGCACCCCGGCTACATCTCCATTGTTCCACATCACCGGTGCCGCACTCAGAAGCCGTGCCACCGGGCGCCTGAAGTAGCTTCGTGAGTAAGGAATTATGTAATAGTGTAATAAGCATCGCACATTGGAAACATTGTAAAGGAGGGAGCCTTCCTTCCCTATAAATAGAAGGCTTCCCCCTTAGAGTTGGGGATCTGGGATCCAAGGAATTCCACCCTTGTAACCCGATGGCCTATTGGCCGGTCGTAGTAGATTCCAAGTAGACGTAGCCGTGCCCTCCGATGGCACGGTGAACCACTATACTTGCTTGTGTTCATGTTCTATCTTTATTATTGTGCTTCTGTCAGGCCTACGGGTTTGTACAGAAACAATTGGCGCCGTCTGTGGGAATGAGTTCAAAAAGTTGTGTTGCTCTACCAGCGGGTAGAGATCGATTAATCCGTGTGAGCAGCCCGGCCAGAAAAAAAAAGGGGGTCCGGTTGCGCCAATTGTTTCACCCATCAGCCAGTGTCCATCTCTCCTGGATAGCAACTCCCAGTCAGCATCACCCGGCCCTGTTTCGCCCGGCATTATTTCACCCGGCCAGCATCTCCCGGCCAGCAAGTCAGCATCGCCGGACAGCATCTCCCGGCCAGCACGTCTCCGGTGCACCTCACCCCCCGGCCCAACGTGCAGCCCGGTCAATTCATTCACCGGGGTCAACCCCGCCCAGCCAGCCCGGCTTCGTCCTCTCGCGCGAGGCTCCCGGTGCGGCAGGGTCCTCCAGGTCCGGTGCGGCTCGTCTCCGGTGTAGCATGTCCGGTGCGGCTTCGTCTCTCTTCTCCGGTGCAGCATGTCCGGTGCGGCTTCGTCTCTCTCCTCCGGTCCAGACAGGTCCGGTGCGGCTCGTCCCCGGCAGCAACTTCCAGCAGGTCCGGTGCCGCTCGTCTCCGGTGCAGCAGGTCCGGTGTAGTTGGTTTCTGGGCATGGACCGAACCGGACGAGGAGAGCGAGGAAACCCCGGACGAGAAGAGGGAGAGAGTCCGGCCGAGAAAACAGAAACCAGAAGAAGAAGAAAACAGAGAGCAGAGAAAAAAAAAAGGCGGGAAAACTGGGCCCCGCCCAATTCAAAAAGAGTCAACCCGGTCATATTTATTCGCCCGGTCAACACAGGCCAGCTTCAGCAAACGGGCCGGGCCGGATTGGGCTGCAGCAGGCAGGGCTGGGTACAGGTTCAGCAGGCAAATCTCCTCTGGACACCCAGAAATCTTCTCTGGACACTCACTGCTCCAAACAACAAAATCAAGCTGCTCTCTACACCCGTAGACATTCACCGGGCAACCCGGGAATCATTCCCGCATGCTATTTCAACACCCGGCAGCTTTCTCCAAAGCTAAGTATTCTAACTTATTTATTATTACTGAACGCATGCTTCACCTGTGCATAATCTGTTGGGGAATATTGATAGTTAAACATGTGATAAAAGCACGAGCATCATATCATTATGCGCTTATCAATGCTACGCATATCATTATGCATCGGTTGATCATTTCAGCATTGCAATGCATCGCATATCAGTATGCATCATTGCACGTATATCATTATGCGCTTATCAGTGCTGCGCATATCATTATGCATCGATTGATCATCTCAGCATTGCAATGCATCGCATATCAGTATGCATCATTGCACGCATATCATTATGCGCTTATCAGTGCTGCGCATATCATTATGCATCGATTGATCATCTCAGCATTGCAATGCATCGCATATCAGTATGCATCATTGCACGCATATCATTATGCGCTTATCAGTGCTGCGCATATCATTATGCATCGATTGATCATCTCAGCATTGCAATGCATCGCATATCAGTATGCATCATTGCAAGCATATCATTATGCGCTTATCAGTGCTGCGCATATCATTATGCATCGATTGATCATCTCAGCATTGCAATGCATCGCATATCAGTATGCATCATTGCACGCATATCATTATGCGCTTATCAGTGCTGCGCATATCATTATCCATCGGTTGATCATTTCAGCATTGCACGATCATATCAGAGTGCATCGCATCGGTATGCATCGCCATCATTATGCATGAGTGCATCGCATCAGTATGCATCGGTATGCATCGCATTAAAATGCATCGTACTACGGTGCACGCATTCCAATGCATCGCATCTCAATGCGCGCATCAGTATGCATCGCGTTACGGTAACGCCATCTCCAACCGGCTCCACAGCATCTCACCAGTTATGAAGTATCATTCAACCGGCTACATGGCATCTCACCGGTTAGGTAACATTCAACCGACTCGAGACCATCTCACCGGTTATGATCATCCAACCGGCTCGAGAGCATTTTTTCGGGTACGAGATCCACCCTGTCCCATGGCATCTCACTGGGGGACTCCTCTCGATATGGCAGAACGCCCGGTCGAGGTCTCATACTCTCCGACTCGTCTCGATATGGCAGAACGCCCGGTCGAGGTCCCATACTCTCCGACTCGTCTCGATATGGCAGAACGCTCGGTTGAGGTCTAGTGCACAAGTTCACTTGGGGGGCTCGTCTCGATATGGCAGAACGCCCGATCGAGGTCCCATACTCTCCGACTCGTCTCGATATGGCAGAACGCCAGGTCGAGGTCTAGTGCACAAGTTCACTTGGGGGACTCGTCTCGATATGGCAGAACGCCCGGTCGAGATCTCATGCTCTCCGGCTCGCTCTGATATGGCAGAACGCGGGGTCCAGATTCCCTGCACAAATCTATTGCATGGCGGATTTCAACCCGCTCCACATTTATTGCATGGCATCTCTCCGGTTACCGGCTGCCCCGGTTCCGCACCGCTGCGCCAGAGCCTCGGCCGCTCACGGTCTGGTCCTATCCGGCGGGTCACCCCCTCCAACGGGTCACAGATGGGAAGCCGAAGCTCACATGCAATAATAAACCCTACAAAAGATCGTTAGTAGTATAAGCAAGTAGGGATCGTTCTAGGCCGGGGATTAAGGGTACCTGAGATATGAAATTGTTAGACTCAAACATATTCACATATATACAAAATTGTCACACATATGGGGGTATAAAAGGTACGGCAGCAATGCTGCCCTAGACTACACACGGCACACATAACAGAAAATTAAATGCTGAAAAATAAATCCTAAGTCTACTATTTACAAGGTTGGTCGATATTCTTCCACAAAGCAGTAACACAAAAGCAATCAAAACACATAACAAACTAGCAAGCAATACTCACGGCAAAGTATTAAAGCGTTCTAGACTCAACTTAACTCCAACCCAATTAGCTCCTAATCGGCGACTAATTGATTAAGACTCCTCATGTATTTTAAGTGACTAATCGCCTAACCTTAAAACTATACTAGTCATCTTTGAATATTCTAATCGACGTAGACAAACATGACAAGTAATTAAGCACAAAGTCTTTTTCTTTAGTTGGAAACAAGTTAATAGAGTAAGGTTGTCAATCATCTCTTCAACAAGCATGTTCATTTAAACTACTCTAACCCTCATGAAAAACAACACAAACTAAGTAACTCGTTGATTACCTAATCCATATTAATTTTTTCGGCTAATGAGATTAATAGTCTAAGTATTGCAATTACATAGGCTACCAATCTTTAAGCGCACGAATTTAAAGAACAAGTCAAGAAAACCCTAAAATCAATTTAACACATATTTTTGCCGAAAATCCTAATTACTAGTTCATCATATATTTTCCTTACTCTTTAGCATGCAATCCATATTCTTACATCTAAAACCTCACTTAAAGATAAAGAAAATAAATTGACATGCAAATCATAAAACCAAATTTCAATCCAATTCATACATAGACATAAAAATTGAAACCAAGAATTCATGCTAACTTCATAGACAAAGTTTAACATAACTACAACAAAAATTACAAAGCCAAGAGTAGGGAGTGGATCACACATTAGAAACCTTGAAGACTTCGTCGTGTATGGATCCGTGGATGATGGTGTTCGGATGGCTGCTGCTCGGCAGTGAAGGTATCGGCAGCAAGGGGACAAAATTTCGGCAGGAAACTTTGGTATGGTGGTGGTGGTTTTGGCTAGGGTTTTTGTGTAGGATTCTTGGGAAATTTAGACAGAGCTTTGGCTAGATTTTTGCTTTGGAATGTGACAAGTTTTTCTGTGTAAAAGTTGGGTATTTATAGGGAGAATGCTAGGTGTTGCCGGCAGCCCTCTTGTACAAGGAAAAACAAAACCTAATGGGATAAGGTTTGAAACCTTCCTTTTTCTACTTCAATTAGGTTTTGTTTTTCTGAATTTTTCTTCAAGGCTTGGGCTTCACATCTTCATGGACTTCTTGTATGATCTTGGACTTCATTTGACATGTCTTGGTCCATCGAAAAATACCCCAATTGCCGGCAGCACACAAAGGCATACAATCTGCCTCTATTTGGCAGCTTCTCCTAGTGTGACTAGGAGAACTTGTTTCTTCATATTTTTCTTCAATGCCATGGACAAGTGTCTTCCTCTTCCCTTCATAAAGCTTGGACCATCTTCACATATGCATTTTTACACCATTTGGTCCATCAAAAACAGAAAACACAAAAAGGGGGCAGTAGGTTCCTGGAATCGGCAGATTTGACCTTGTTGCAGTAATTCCGGCATATCTCCACCTTCGGAGCTCCGATTGATGCGATTCCAAGTCTCAGATAAACTAGACACATATGGCCATCTCCCCATAAAACAGTTCGAC
This sequence comes from Potentilla sterilis, assembly GCA_963682095.1. Taxonomy (NCBI): domain Eukaryota; kingdom Viridiplantae; phylum Streptophyta; class Magnoliopsida; order Rosales; family Rosaceae; genus Potentilla; species Potentilla sterilis. Next base: position 45,572,671 of record OY821754.1, read on the forward strand.
CAAATTCCTTGTGAGTCGACGGGAATGATTTTTCGAAGTTGGGACACAGTCCCAGGAAAATCCTGGAAGCCCCTGGATTGAAATGTTCGGACTTCCGTTTTGCAGTCAACTTTTGGGTGGCTTCCCGAACTCCGATTAATCTGAAATTTTAACACAGCATTCCTCAACATATGAATATTAAGCACATAAAATTTCATAGAATTCGGACAAGGATAGATCATAAATTTTCTCATCTCAAAATCACGAAAAAGACATATTTTGCATTATTTTCCAGATTTCTCAAACTTAGTCATTTTTCGGATAATTAAACACATTTCATCAAAACTCTACCAAAATGACACTAACTATATTACGACTCTATCTTAAACAAATAAAGGTTAAACAAAGCATAAACGAGGGCATAAGCATATAATATCGTCGCACATTGTGCTCCTATCAGTCACCCCGGATTCAGCCGGCCCGGTCCTATTCGGCGGGTCACCCCAGCCAGCGAGTCACCCCAGATTCAGCAATCCCGGTCCTATCCGAGCGGGTCACCCCAGCCAGCGGGTCACCCCGGATTCAGCAGGCCCGGTCCTATCCGAGCGGGTCACCCCAGCCAGCGGGTCACTCCGGATTCAGCCGGCCCGGTCCTATCCGGCGGGTCACCCCTTCCAGCGGGTCACCCCGGATTCAGCCGGTCCGGTCCTATCCGAGCGGGTCACCCCAGCCAGCGGGTCACCACAGATTCAGCAGGCCCGGTCCTGTCCGGCGGGTCACCCCGGATTCAGCCGGTCCGGTCCTATCTGGCGGGTCACCCCAGCCAGCGGGTCACTCCGGATTCAGCCGGCCCAGTCCTATCCGGCGGGTCACCCCAGCCAGCGGGTCACCCCGGATTCAGCAGGCCCGGTCCTATCCGGTGCGGCTCCGCCAACTCTGCCCGATCAGGCTTCAGCGAGTCAGGACCGGTCAAACCCGAATCCTCCTTGGTGCACCCACCACCACTCCAGACCCCGGCACAGACGGTGAGGATCACGCCCGGCACCTCATCACGCCCGGCACCTCATCACTCCCGCCCAAGTCACATCTCCAGCACGGACTTGGGGAACTACTACTGGGGGCACATCAGTAGCACTCGAGCGGAAGGGTGGGACTCGACATTCGAATGCCCGGTAAGAGCCCAATCTCACTTAGGGACTTGGGGGATTGGTGGTAGAAGGGGTGACTCGGTCACCACCTACGCTTGGCGGCACATGATGATTAACTCCCGAAGTAAGATTGCACTCTTACTCGGGAACTTGGGGGACTTGTTAACAGTATATATGGTGCACCGCCAAGCATATTCGGTGACCTCGTGGACCGTGCAACTGGCGTCATGGGTCCTACTTCCGGTATCCATCGGGTAGACCAGCACCCCGGCTACATCTCCATTATTCCACATCACCAGTGCTGCACTCAGAAGCCGTGCCACCGGGCGCCTAAAGTAGCTTCGTGAGTAAGGAATTATGTAATAGTGTAATAAGCATCCCACATTGGAAACATTGTAAAGGAGGGACCCTTCCTTCCCTATAAATAGAAGGCTTCCCCCTTAGAGTTGGGGATCTGGGATCCAAGGCATTCCACCCTTGTAACCCGATGGCCTATTGGCCGGTCGTAGTAGATTCCAAGTGGACGTAGCCGTGCCCTCCGATGGCACGGTGAACCACTATACTTGCTTATGTTCATGTTCTATCTTTATTATTGTGCTTCTGTCAGGCCTACGGGTTTGTACAGAAACAGTGTTAGACTATTGTATGCTTAGGAAATTCGTTGATATAAATTTGTGCTTACATTGAGGACAATGTAATTTTCTAAGTGTGGGGTGGGATAACGTATTCCGTTTATGTTTTCGTGTGCTTAGTTTAGAAAAGAAAATTTCAGAAAATTGTAATACAAAAACAGAGTGTTTAAATTTGTTTGTTTCGAGTCTTAGGATGCCCCTAATATGTCAATGATGTTTTTCTCCTCTTTGCATACATAGATGATGGTTGTGCATACAATTTAAATTGTGAGTTTCATGGATTATGTGCATTGGTAGGAGCATGTAGGACTTGTTGATTAATGAAGCATGCATGTTTTAGCTAGTTTATTTCCTAAATAACCTATGTGAGCTTTAGAGCCAAATTGCTTTCTTCTTGAGTGATAAAAAGATAAAAATACGATAGATTCGTAGGAAGCATGAAACCTCATAATTCTTTGATTATTCGATGACTATATGCAATAGCTTTTTCATGGACTCGAGTATTACTAGAACTTACTCTTGTTGATTTTTCAAAACGCTTTTAGTCATAAAATACCTTGATTTTCAAAGTGATTGAAAAGATCTCTTAGGTTTACCACCATTGCCAAATAAAGCATGAGCCCTATCTGTGCCCGTCGTGGGACACCTTAGTAAACCCCTTTAAGCCTACGTTTAACCTTTTTCTTTCATCACCCTTAAACACTTTCCATGAGCTTAGCATAGTAATGCTTTTACCCTTGATCAAAATTTTGGTAAAACTTGATTTTTGAAGGCGTTTTTGCGTGAAGTGATGAAGAAGAACAAGTGTGGGGTAGACTTAGCCATGAATCTATATGAAAATTGAACTTGGTGCCGTGCCTTAGTAAAGAAAAGAGAATGAAAAATTTTGCTCGTACCAAAAGAAAAAGGAAGAAAAATGCCGAGAGTAAGAAAGAAAATGCTTTTGTTTCTTTGATATATGCAAGTCACTCTTTGTAATTCATTATCTTTCACTTGCATATATTATTGAGTGAATAACCATGCTTCGAGAGATAAGAGAAGAGAGTATACCTTGTGAGGTGGAATGAATTAGCTTAACATGTCTACATGCTTACTTTTGTTCTTATATGTTTACTCCCTCGTTTATGCTTTGTTTAACCCTTATTTTTCTAAGATCGAGTCATAATATAGTTTAGTGTCAATTTGGTAGAGTTTTGAAAATATGTGCTTTAGAATCCGAAAAATGACTAAGTATAAGAATTCTAGAAAATAGTGCAAAATGTATCTTTTTCGTGATTCTGAGATAAATGGAATTGTGACCTATCCTTTTCCAAATTTGATGCAATTTGGTATGAATTTTATTGGCTTGCTAATGGGGTTTGTGTCCAAAATACAGATCAATAGGAGTTCGGGAAGTCACCCAAAAGATGGCTGCAAATAAGCAGTTCGAGCAAAATAATCCAGGGACTTCCAGGAATTTTCCTGGGAGTGTGTCCCAAGTTCAAAAATTCATTCCCGACGTTTCATAAGGAATTTGATCAAGCCCTTTTATATTAAGGAAGCTCTATGTGTCTAGTTTATCTAAGACTTGGAATCGCATCAATTGGAGCTACGAGAGGGGAGTTATGCCAGATTCACTGAAGCAAGGTCATTCCAGCCGATTCCAGCAAGCTTCTGCCTCGTTTCCTTTGTTTCAATTTTCGACTGAAATTTTGGCGTGCAATTGCATATTTGAAGATTTTCCAAGCTTATTGAAGGATAGAGGAAGACATTGAGCCAAGGCTTGGGAGGAAAACATGAAGAAAAGAAGATTTCCTAGTCAAGCTAGGATTGCTTGCCGATCGGCAATACTGCTGCCGGTTGTGTTCTTGGCGGGCTTCGGGTATTTTACCATGGACCAAGTTCACCACATGGAGTTGTCAAGCCCACATATGAAGTCCATAAAGATGTGAAGCCCATGCTATGAAGAAAATTCAGAAAAAGAAGTCCAAGAATGCAATTTTTATCCCACAAGGAAACATAAACCGACTAGGACAAGGAATTCCCTTTCCTTGTGGCTGCCGGCAACCCTAGGCTTTTTCCTCTATATATAGCCATCTTTTACACAGAAAAAGTTGTCACATCTCAAGCCTAAACACAAGTCTAAAACTCTACCAAATTTTCTACCTTAAGTCTTAGAAAGAAAAGATAGCCGATTCACCACCACCACCATCCAGAAAATCTGCCGATCCATTCCTTCACCTTTACCCGATCAAAACCATTCCGTGCCTCCATCTTTCATCACCGAGATCCACACGAGCTGCTGCCCCAAGGTGTCTAAATGTGTGATCTACTCCCTTCGGCTTGTAATTCTTTTATTTTTCAATACTATGTCTATGTAGTTTGGATATTCTTTTGGTATTTGTTTTTATGTCTATGTAAAGACAATTTGTTTGTTAGGTTTTGCATGTTTAAAGATATTTATGATTTCGATTCTTGGAGCCTAATTAACTTTAAGGTATTGATTTCATGGTTTTATGAAAGATAAATATGCAAACACACTTTGTAAATATGTAACCGGTTAGGTCTTAGGGATGCATGCTTGACTTGATTCTTGATTTCTTCTTGATTAGTTGTTTGAATTCGTGTGCAACCGAAGGAGATGTTTAGGTGCATTCGAAAGGCCATGAGTGTTATCTAGATGTTGAATTCACTTGCCGTAGTAACATAGGTCAAGTTAGAACGCTAAGTCGATTTGGTTTATGTTGTTACCTAGGGTTAGAGTAATTCCTACAACTTGCTTGTCTAATGTGAAGAGTGACGCCTTACATGTTAACTTGTTTCCGACTGAGAGATTTCGTGTCTTATATGCTAATTGGTTAATTTCTACGCTAAGTGTCTTTAATCGGTTAGCTAAAGATTAGGGTTATGCGCTAAGCTAATTCTAAGTATTTTCGTGAAATCTAAAATCGACTAGATAAACTGATAGGAGCACAATGTGCGACGATATTAATATGCTTATGCCCTCGTTTATGCTTTATTTAACCTTATTTGTTTAAGATAGAGTCATAATTTAGTTTAGTGTCGATTTGGTAGAGTTTGGAAAATATATGCTTTAGAATCCTGGAAAATAGTGCAAAATGTGTCTTTTTTGTGATTCTGAGATGAATGAAACTGTGACCTATCCTTTTCCAAATTTGCTGAAATTTGGTATGCATGTTATTGGCTTGCAAATGGGTCTTGTGTAAAAATTCAGATCAATCGGAGTTCAAGAAGTCACCCACAAGATGGCTGCAAAACGGCAGTTCGATCAATAAACCCAAGGACTTCCAGGAATTTTCCTGGGACTGTGTCCCAACTTCAAAAATTCATTCCCGACGTTTCACAAGGAATTTGATCAAGCCCTTTTATATGGAGGAAGCTCTATGTGTCTAGTTTATCTGAGACTTGGAATCGTATCAATCGGAGCACTGAGGAAAACGTTATATTCAGTTAAAGTCATAAAGGTCAAATCTGCCGAGAAAATACTCGCTCGCCAAGCCCTTGTTTGTTCGCCATCAGCCTCGCTCGCCAACATCTTCGCTCGCCAGAAGATCTGGTCGCCAATCATCCGCGCATGCCAGCATGCATGTTGGCGCTACTCGCCAGCACCAGACTCGCCACCCAGATTAGCCTCGCCAGTATCCAATACTGGCAAGGACTGCACCCAAGTGGGCTGCAAGTGCCTCAGCCGTATCTTAGGGCTTCAAAGAAGAAGAAAAAGTGTTAAGCATGTGAGGAGTAAACCCTAGGCTGGCCAAGCATGGAATTCCTTATTCAAAATGGGATAGAATAACATAAACCATGTCGGATTGGGAAACATTATTACAACAGGATTTCTATCCCATTTTGAGCAAGGAAAACTCTCCCAAATCAGTATTTCCCTTCTCCTATAAATAGAGGCCGGCACCATGAAGAAAAGTGTCACATCTTTTGCTAAAACACAAAGCCAAAGCTCTACCAAATTCTCCCCAAAAGTCGTACATAAACCCTAGCCGAAATCACCTCCACCTTCACCCAAGTTTCTGCCGAAACTTGGAACCTTTGTCTGCCGACACAGCCCTTTGCCGAGCAGCCTCCATACCTCTTCCATCTTCCGCCGGATCCACACGATTCGAAGTCATCAAGGTGTCTATAAAAGTGTGATCCACTCCCTTCTCTCGGTTTAGTAAAGTTTATGTAGTTATGTTTAGTTTTGTCTATGAAACTTATATGTATTTTTGGTTTTGGATTATATGTCTATGTATGAACCGAATTGGAGATTGGTTTTATAATTTGTATGTTAATGTTTTGTTGAATTCGATGCTTAGATTTAGGTTTAAGTTTCGGCAACAATGAATTTGCATGCTAATTTGTAATATGAAACTTGTAAGATGAGTACACTTAGATAATTAGGACAGTGGTATTGATGCATGTTGAGGATTTAAACCGGTTAGAACTAAGGTGAGGGCTTATAATCGATACTTAGTGTTGTCTTTGAACATGATCTAGGTATTAGGTTTAATTCGCTTGAGTTATAATGAACTAAGTAGACGTATGATCACTTTGATTTGTTGTGCTCACCTAGAGTGGTTAACCTTAGGACTTGCATGTTAAATAAGAAGATTGACGACCTTACTTGTTTGCTTGACTTCGACTATAGACTTTTGTGCTTCAATGTTACGAGTTGTATAACGGTAGCATAACTTTTAGGATCACCTCGCGAAAGCTCGATCTTAAAACATTAGAAAGTCTTCAATGTTACGAGTTGTGCTCACCTAGAGTGGTTAACCTTAGGACTTGCATGTTAAATAAGAAGATTGATGACCTTACTTGTTTGCTTGTCTTCGACTATAGACTTTTGTGCTTCAATGTTACGAGTTGTATAACGGTAGCATAACTTTTAGGATCACCTCGCGAAAGCTCGATCTTAAAACATTAGAAAGTCTCTCAACTAGGTAAAAATCGGAAATGTTCTAGTTGTAGGTCGAAACTTGTTTAAGTTCAATGCATGCTAAATACTTGTTCCTTACTTTCTTGTGTGCGAATCTTATTTGTTAAAGAGTAGAGTGTGGAGTGCTTTGTGTGAAAGATGTCGACCAAACTTGTAAATAATAGACTTAGGATTTATTTTCTGCATTTTATTTTCGTGTTTAGTGTTATGGGCAGCCTTTGCTGCAGATGCCTATACCTTCCCCCATTGTGACGTTTTGACGTATGGTTTTGTGATGTATATATGTGTATATTTGTTTAGCAATCTCATGTTTCAGGTACCCTTAATCCCCGGCTTAGAACGATCCCTACTTATGTCTATACTACTAACGATTTTAGGGTTATTATTACTTGATGCTCGCTTAGGCGACTCATCATATACCGCTAAGGAGTTTAGTTAGGTTGGAATTAAGACGAGTCTTGAATATTTCTATGCATGTTTCCATGAGTTCTTACTTGTTACTTGTTTCGATTTGTGTTAGTTTTTGATGAGTGCTTTGCGTAAGAGATGTCGACCAAACTTGTAAATATTAGACTTAGGATTTATTTTCTGCATTTTATTTTCGTGTCTACTGTTATGGGCAGCTTGCTGCCGACGCCTATACTCCCCCATATGTGATGTTTTGATTTATATATGTTTATATTTTTGTCTAACATTCTCATGTTTCAGGTACCCTTAATCCCCGGCTTAGAACAATCCCTACTTATGTCTATACTACTAACGATTGTAGGGTTATTATTACTTGATGCTCGCTTAGGCGACTCATCAATATACATTGATGATTGAGCGATAGAAAGAGTTAGAGTAATCGGAGCTAAAGAAGCTGCCGAGAATTGCTATGAAAGATCGGATCCAGTAAGTTCTAGGAATTTCCTGGGCACATAACTCGACTTACAGAATAGCTCACTTAGAACTAGATGGCGTGGCATATATGCATGGAAAGATCTCTGCGTCTAGTTTCCACAGAATTTGGAATCGCATCAATAGCTATTTTTTGGAAGAAGTTATCCTGGATTGAAGACACAAATGTCAAATCTGCCGAGAAGAAAGTAATAAATTGGAAATTTCAGCCTCAGCCCCTGCTGATAGGCTGCAGTGCCAGGCTCGTCAATTTGCAGCTTGTGCCGCTGCGTAGTAATCGCAGCCTAACACTCGCGCTGCCGCGCAACCTGACATGCAGCTTGCCGAGCATGACTTGCAGCCTACCGAGACGCGCGAGCGCTGACACTCGCACTGCCGAGCCATATCCAACACAGGCCCAGACGTATCCAAGACATATCCCAGGCATATCCACTGAGGTTTGGTCTATGAGATCACGTATCAGATACGTGTCCGATACGGACACCCACGCTATCGAGGATCAACAATGCTGACACTCGCGCTGCCGAGAAGATGCTTCGCAGCTGTGCATGCCGAAGTCCAAATGCGCGCCATCCTGTCGATGCCCTGCACCGGCCCTACGCATGTCCTGCCGATGCTGCCGAGAAGCAACTGAGAGTATCTGATACTGGCATAGGCTGCACCCTAGAGAAAGGAGGAAATTTCCGGTTTTGTGTCTAAGGGGCTGCAACGTTTCCGAACCATTTCCATGCATCCTAGAACATCCTAGAAGCTTCATGGACATGTCCTAGACACAATAGGCAGTCCCTAAGTAGCAAAGACATGGAAACCAAGTTCAACAAGGAAAAAAAAGTCAACACCTTCTTGGATTGGGAAACTTAATCAAACTAGGTTTCCTTGTCCACTTTGGCTTTGCTTAAACTCTCCAAAACTACACAGGCCTTCTCCCTATACATAAAGGCCGGCACCATGAAGAAAACGTGTCACATCTTAAGCCAAAACACAAGTCACAAGCTGTACCAAATATTCTACCCTTAGTCCTACATAAGAAAATAAGCCGAAAACCCTTACCACCACCATCCTAAAAATCCATTCTGAATTCCATTATCCTCCATCCGATCAACACAGTTCTTCGTCTTCAAATGTGTTTAAATGTGTGATCCACTCCCTTCGGCTTGTAATTTTATGGTTTTATATTTCTATGTCCATGTAGAATGTTTGTTCTTTTGGTATTTGTTTTTATGTCTATGTAAAGACAATTTGTCTATTTGGTTTTGCATGTTTAAAATAGTTGTTAAATTTTGTAACTTGGTTTTATTTGTTATTTCTAAGTGTCGAATTTTATTTGTTCTAATAAAATAAAACATTTAATCATAACATGAAGAAATCGTAGGTAGTTCTTTAGGGAAGCATGTTCAAAATCTAAATCTTTTCTTAACTTGGTTAGTTTTATGATTCGTATGCCTCATGAGATCAAGGGTTAGGCATAGTCAAAAGCTTTGATGTTTCGTCTAGGTTAAGGTTTCATCTCTCGTAGTAACATAGGTTAAGTCGAATGTGTCATTGTCTTGATCTTTGTTGTTGCAATTAGGAGTAGAGTATTTCATTGAAACTTGCATGTCTATGCATGATGAGTGACGCCATACATGTTAATACGTTTCAGACTAAAAAAGACTTTCGTGCTTAATTACTTTACATGTTTGTTTTCGACGTTTGTGTTCTCAAATATGTCTAGTATAAATCTTTAGGATTAGGCTTTAATAGAAAATCTTGAAGTGCTTAAGAAGTCTTAATCGGTTAGTGAAACCTTAAAGGAGCTAATTAGGTTGGAACTAAGCTGAGTCTAGGATATTTTGTTGCATGCTTGTCAAGAGTCTTACTTGTGTTTTCTATGTGTTATGATAGTTTTTGATAAGTGCTTTGTGTGAAAGATGTCAACCAATTGTATATAGTAACTTAGGATTTATTTTCTTGTCTTTTAATTCATGCCGTAGGTTTTAGTTCAAAAATCCAAAACCCCCTTTTGTTTTGTTTCATGTATATACGTGTGACATTAATTGTATATATGTGTGTTTTGTTTTGACATTCCTATATTTCAGGTACCCTTAGTCCCCGGCTAGAATGATCCCTACTTGCTTATACTACTAACGATCTTTTGTAGGGTTTATCATTGAAGTGCCTCTTCGGCGACTCGTCAATACTACTAACGATCTTTTATAGGGTTATTATTGAAGATGTGCTTTGGCAACTCGTCATAGCAAACCTATTTATACATCTTTACCATGCACCCTCAACAAAGGTGACTCTGGTGGTTTCTCTCTTTGTGTGGTAAAATGCATTCATTAGTTTTGATTGTATATTGTGATAGGAGCATATAATGCGACATTCTTAATGTGTTTTACTCTCGTTTATACTTTGGTCTGACTCTTATTTGTGTAGAATTGAGTCATACAATAGAATTATAAGTCTTTAGTAGAGTTATATCAAAATCGTGCTAAGTATAGATAAAAATGCAGAAAAATGTTAAAATCCGGTTTTATTGGAGTCTTATGCTTAGTTTGCGATGGCTTTTAAGACAGCTTTTGGAATGGCTTTAGCTTTTGTGATTAATTGAAGGTGTTTGGTGAACTCTCTAAAATCAGCTTTTGGCCAAAATGGATTTCCCTAACAGCTGAAATTGAAAAGCTAGGGAGGAGGAGCTTTGAAAGCTGCTTTTGAAAAAAACACGGAGCTTTTGGGCTCTGTTTAATGAAATTTTGCTTAATGCCCCTTTTGTCCTTATACTTTACTGATATCAAAACCCTATCAGAGATATCAGCCGCATACAATTTCTTTTCTTTTCATCTCTTCCCCTTCTCCTTCTGTCAAATTGTAGAACTCCGGTCTCCTTCATCTCTTCCTCTGTGTTTGCCCATAGATTCCCAGAAGGTTAGTCTCTCTCTCTCTCTCTCTCTCTCTCTCTCTCTCTCTCTCTCTCTCTCTCTGTGCTAATTTTCCAGATCTCAGAAGCTTCTTCGTTTTCGGTTCTGGATCTTTAAACCTTGAGCTCCATCTTCTCTTTAGCTTTTGATTTCAATTATGTACTCACACCCTTGTGCTTTGGTATTTTTAATTCGTTGTTTAGATTTTTGATATGGTTTGATACAATTTGAATTCTCTATGTGATCCTTGTGCTTATGACTATTGAGAAAGATCTGTTCTTCCTTTGCTTCATCTTCTTCATTTACAATTGGGTTATTACTTAGTTCAAAGTATAATTGCCCTAGCTGTGTGTGTATATATATATATATATATATATATATATATATATATATATATAAGTTGAGAGTGTGCTGGAGCTAACCCGAACTCCCTGTAAGGGGCTTTTTAACATCAAGCTTGCTGCCATAGTTTCCAATTTTAAGAGGCTGTTAAAGAAATCACAACACGAACAGCTTGTTTTCAATATGCTGTAATGTGCATTGGTCATTTACAAGGTCCCCATAGATCAATTAAAGTTTATAATAATGTACGTGCCCTTGATGATTCTCAAGAGACGGGGATAGCTTCTTTTGATTAATTTGAGCTGATTATGTTCATCCTATCGAGAATGTCACAGAAGATCGAGGCCATACAATCAGTATATATTATCAAGGTCATAAACTCATATCATTGCATTTCAGAGAGGAAGTATGATTTTTAATTGTCAAGTTTCTCATGTCGGATTGAATAAGTAGCTTGATGTTAAAAATGTGTTTCTATATATATGGTAATCTGGACAAGGATATTTACATGGAGCAACCAATGGGTTACACATTCTGGGTTTCGGTCTTTATATGATATTGATTTGTTTTTGGTCCCGGTTCTAGTTATAAATTGAGAGAACTGAGCATGTGTTATCTTTAGATGGGAAAGAAGAAATCCACCACTGATGGAATCGATGGGAATGGAAAACCAAAAGCCACATGGCCTGATGATATAGTACATATATTGTGTGATTTAGCTGCTAAGGAAGTGAGCAAGGGAAATAGGCCTGGCACACATTTAGATAAAACAGGATGGGCAAATTGTGTCAAAGCATTTAAGGAGATTACCGGAAGGGAGTATGACAAAAAGCAAATGAAAAACAAGTGGGATTTGCTTAAAACTGATTACAAATTGTGGAACTCACTACTGCAAAAGGAAACTGGTATTGGATGGGATCCCGCTAAGAAGACTATCGATGCGACTGCTGAATGGTGGCAAAATAAAATTAAGGTGTGTTTTTCAACTTCTCTATCTATTGTTTCTTTGGTCCTTTTTATTTGAGTATGATTTGTATTCCTTACTGCTCATTACTTTGTGATCTTTATTCTGAAAAGACAATTTTATTTTATGTTAATTTGTAGGAGAATTCATTGTATCAAAAATTTCGCGATGTGGGAATTAGCCCTGAAAGGATGGAACTTTATGATAAGATGTTCAAGGGTTGCACAGCTCTAGGTAATTCTGTCATGATTCCCTCGGCTACTATAGATGTTGAAGAGGTGGTGGAGGATTCTGATGATAATGTTATTTCTGTCAATGATGATGAGGATCCTGAGCCTGAGCAAAGAGGAAAAAAGAGAACAACAGTGGAGAGGTCAACAGAAGCTAAAAAAGATAAAGGAGTTTTGGGAGAGGCAAAGGGGAAGAAAGGAAGGGTGGGAGGTGCTGCGAAATTATCTAAGCAGATTGATCGTCTTGTTGAGGTAGTTGAGAGTAGGAGTACAGCGACATCAGTCCATACAAGTGCACATTCCTCTAGTATTCAAGAGGTGATGCGAGTTGTCGCAACTTTACCAGGAGCTGAAACTGGTACCGACCTATGGTGGTTTGCAGCGGAGCTGTTTTGCTCCCAAGAGAAGAGAGAGATGTTCTGTGTGATGACTGATTCTAATCTCAAGCTCAAGTTTTTGCTTCTTAATCAAAAGAAGGCTGATACTTCCTTTGTAATTTGAAAACAATGACTAGGCCATTAGGGCCTTCTTTGTTAATGGTACTCTGTGACTAGGCCTCAAGTTTCCATTCTGTTTGTTTGTTGATGCTACTTTCTTTCTATTAAGGCTGAACAGTATTGATCTCTTCTTTCTACTTGTTTGTTGATCTATTAATGATGTTTCTATTTAATAACAGTATTGATCTCTTGTTTGTTGATGCTACTGTTTGTTGTGCTACTGTTTGTTGTGCTACTTTCTTTCTACTTTCTTTCTATAAAATTGGTCTCTTTTTAATAATGATATTGATTATATATGTTCTTGTTAATGTCATTGCAGATTTGTTAGATAACGTATGGACACTTCCGGAGAGGAGGAGGAGATGGACCAAATCATATGTGTAGCTGGTCGTCTTATTCAAGTGTATCTTGAAAAGTATATTATGAAAACTCCATGTATGACAAGCTCTCAAACAGGGTACATTTGGTTATTGGAAGTATTAGAAGGCAATGAAACTCGGTGTTATAATGCATTTAGGATGGAGAAGTCATGCTTCTTTTTGCTATTGAAAGATGTTGAAAAAGTGTTCAAGGGTTCAAAGAACATTGGCACAACTGAAATTCTGGCAATGTTTCTCTATATTTTGGGAGGGGGTGAGACAAATAGGGGCACACAAGAACGTTTTCAACGTTCAGGAGAGACGGTGAGCAGATATTTTGGTAAGATGCTAGATATTTTCTATGATATGGCGAAAGTGCTCATAAAGCCATTGGATCCCGAATTTAGAAGCACTCCAAAAGAAATTGAAAGTGACGCAAGGTACATGCCTCATTTTAAGGTATGTATAATGCATTTATATCAAATACTTGTCGCTTTACTACTCTACATATATATATATATATATATATATATATATATATATATATATATATATATATATATGATTTTTATCAGGAAGATGAAAAATTATTCTTAATTTGTAGGATTGCATTGGAGCAATTGATGGGGTTCATGTTCAAGCTTCGATTTCTCCAAATGATGCAGTGCCGTATATTGGTAGGAAATGGTCACCCACCCAAAATGTGATGGTTGTATGCAACTTCGACATGCAATTTACATTTGTATGTGCAGGGTGGGAAGGCACTGCCCATGATAGCAGAGTATTCTCATATGCTACACGAGACCCTCGATCGAATTTTCCCAAACCTCCAAATGGTAATTTTCTAACTTGGGTTTCAAAATGTTAATCATAAACTATAAAATTATTATATAATTATATCAAAATCAATTATTCTTTTTTTATTTCAGGAAAATATTATTTGGTGGATGCCGGTTATCCACAAATAAAAGGTTATTTAGGACCATACAAAGGTGAACGGTATCACCTTCCACATTTTCGTAGAGGAGATGAACCAAGGGGTCATAGGGAGGTATTTAATCATGCACATTCCTCACTTAGGAGTATTATTGAGCGTACCTTTGGGGTTTGGAAAAAAAAATGGAATATTTTACGTGATATGCCAAACTTTCCTTACGAAAAACAAGTAAAGATAGTTATTGCTACTATGACTATTCATAACTACATAAGAAGATTTGCTCAACAAGATCGGGATTTTGATGAAGATGACGATTACTTAAGTGAAGAAATTGGTGAGGATATGGAGGAGAATGAGCATGAAGATGGTACGGGAAAACAAGAAATGGTGGTGCTAAGAAATATGATTGCACAAAGTCTAATGAATGCATTGTAGTTGCAATATTAATAGACTCTAATATATTTTGTGTAATGGTTCCATTTGATTATGGTAGAAAATACTATGTTTAATATTTAAGAGTTCTACGTAAATCTTTTATTTGGTCCAAACAACTGGTCATACATTGCAAAAAGTTATACCAAAAGAATTGCACAAAACCATAGTCTATAATTTAGAGAAGTAATATCTATTTTAATAAAACTTTAAACATTTATGATTATTTTGGTAATTACACCCACTCAAAGCACTTTTTACTTATAACTTACCAAACACAAAAAATTACTTTTCGTTCTCACAGCAGTTTTGAAAACAGTTTACCAAACACCTAAACTGCTTCCTCTCACAGCAGATTCAAAAGTCATTTTGCTCACAGCTGATTCAAAAGCCATTTTGCTCACAGCACAGCTGTCCCAAACTAAGCCTTAGAGATGTTTCGTTGGATCTGTAAAGCCTCGACTTTGTATTTGATTGATTTCTCTTCTCTTTTATGCAGTAGACATATAGATGTTTTAGCAATGGAAGGAGTTATACCAATTGGAGCAAAAGAAGCTGCCAGGAATCACAAGTGCAAACCGGATGCCAACCCAGTAAGTTCCAGGAAATTCCTGGACACATCATCCAACTTCCACAATTTCTACATGACGACTCACTTGGAAACAGAAGGCGTGCCATATATGCATGGAAAGCTCTGGGAGTTTAGTTTCCAGAACATTTAAAATGCACCCATATCTAGTTTCTGGAGGGAGTTATGCTAGAATTATTGCCGGAAGGCCATATCAGCATAGAAGAAGAAAGCTACTGCCCACCGAGAGGTATTTCTGTGTTTCTTCACCAAAGGCATATCAAAATGCATCAAATGAGAATTGCTGAGCTAAATAAAGATTAGGGAAGTCAGCCAAGCAAAAGAAAAGTGCAAAAATAGGAAAGAAGAAGTTCTCTAGTCCTAGGAGGAAAAGGAGACATTTCTGCCCGTTCTAGGAGTATGTTTCCTGGCTTAACTAGGGAGGCTTGCAACTGCATCTATGGACCATGTATCCATCAAGAAATGAGCTGAGTCCATTAAGGAGTCCATGAAGCTGTGATCCATGTAGAAAATCGGACAGAAAATTCTAGAAGAACAAGGAAAGGAAGGAAAACCAAAACCGGATACAACAAGGATTCCTTACCGGTTTTGATTAAGGATTTATGCCGACCCTTTTTGCTCTCTCCCGTATATAAAGGCACAGCCTCTCTACAGAAAAGTTATGTCATCTCAAGCACAAGTATTAGTCTTAAGCTCTACCAAGTCTCTCAAGCACCAAACAAAAAAATACTTAGCCAAATCCCATACCCCCACCTCCCATAATTCTGTACCATACCTCAACTTTCTGTCGAGCCTCTTCACCACATCTTGAGGAATCTTCAAGGTTTCTAAAGTGTGATCCACTTCATCTATGGCTTTTGTATTTGTTCATGTTTGTATAGCTTGTAGGAATTTATTTCAATTCTTGGTCTTTGTAAAACTCTTGTATGCATGAACTCGGTTTGATTTTTGTAATGTAGTTTTGCGTTTTTAACTTGTAAAATTCGTGTGTTAGATAATTAGAACAGTGGTATTAGATGCATGTTTAAGATTCAAAATCGGTTAGTAACTAAGGTTTGAGCATAAAATTCGGTATTTAGTTACAACTAGGATGTATTCTAAATGCTAGGTTTAATGAACTAGAGTAATATGAATAAGTTATTCTCGTAGTTGTCTTGATTCGTGTTCTCACTTAGGGTAAAAACCTTAGACTTGCATGTAAATAAGATGATTGACAACCTTGCTTGTTTACATGTCTTCGATTTGATTCATGTGCTTAAATGTTAAACGTGTAAAATCGGTTAGCATAACCTTAGGATTATACTCGTAATTAATTCTAAGAACTTAAGTAATCTAACGATTAGATGACCTCGTAGGCTCTAGTTGTGGTCGAAACCGAATTGAATCAAAAATATGTCGATACTTGTTCCTTATTTTCTTACGTGCATGTCTTACTTGTTAAAGAGTCTTTTTGTCGAATTTCTTTGTGTGAAAGATGATGATCACTTGTACATAATAGATTTAGGGTGGGTTTCCATTTCCTGTCATAGGTCTTAGGGCAGTAACTGCCGACCCTTTTCTAAATCCTCCAATGTGTTTGTTTCATGTTTATATATACATGTGTGTGTGTGTGTGTGTTAATGATTTTAATTCGATTGTCCTTCTTGATCCCCGGATAGAACGATCCCTACTTATCCATGCTACTAACGTCTTTTGTAGGTTATTTAAATTTTTGGCACTCGTCAAATTTTTTGCGACATTTTCGGGGATCTTTAGAAAAATCGTTTTATTGGAGTGTTAACTTTGTAATTTCTTTTTTATTTTGATCTTGAATTCGTGTGCCATTGTTTGTTTGTAAATTTCGATTTAAATTTTTGTATGTTTCGGATACGATAGGCATAGTTAAAGGATTTAGGTTTTAGATTTGTTTGTGTTTGGTTTATTGTAGGTTCTAAAGTGAAAGGAATAGGCAAGGTCCCTTTTGTTAATTCTAGCCTTAACCCTTCATGTTATCTCTCGAGATCTCATCAGGTTGAGGGCGGCTTTGCCTAACACTTGGAGAGGTGTCTAACACATGAGGTTATTCTCAACTGAGTAAGGGGCGACAAGTGAGTAGAGTTCCGACTTTGGTCCTAAGGTTTACAAAATTAGATCTCAGAGGCCCACAGATTGCTATCTCTTCTCGGTGAAGGGGGCGATAGGGGACTTGTCCTCCGTGGTTACTAACAAATGAGTCTTACCTTGTTTCATCTTGGTTCTCACACACTAGCCTTCTGAAAACACGAAACGATCTTATGTCTAGACAAAATACCTAGGTCGTACGTCCACCTCGCTTTAGAGCCTAGAAACTAGCCGAACATGAGTGAGTCTTGAGACAAAAGAAAACGTGTACTCTTTGATAAGAGGTACATCGGATCAAGCATGACCTTACCGTGGGTTGTACAAGTCCATTGCACAGTTTGCTCCTCTGCTCCACGTACCTCGAGTCTTAGAGTTTTGTGAATAAAATCGAGCTTCACTAGGCCAAAAACCTCAATAGACAATAGTCATTAGACAATGATAGTGATAAAAACCATTGTTTGAAAAAATCAGACAATGGTAAGAAAATAACTATTGTCTGAAGCTGGAATTCAGACAATAGATTTTACGTTACCATTGTGTGAGTCTATTACAGACAATTTCAGTTTACTGTGCTGTTTTAACATTGCGGTCCCTGAGACTTCAGACAATGGTTTTTATTCAACCATTGCGTGATAACTGGCGCCATACAATATCTTTAAATTTATAGATTGTCTGATTGGCACCCGTCACACAATGCTTTTAGTCAATTATTATGCATTGTCTATATTTTTTTCAGACAATTTCTTTAGACAATGTTCATTATTATGCTTTTGAAGTTATATTGTCTCAATATTTATGCAACAATACTTTTAACAGTTGCGCTCCCTGAGACTTCAGACAATGGTTTTTATTCAACCATTGTGTGAGAACTGGCGTCAGACAATATATTTAAATTTATATGTTGTCTGATTGGTACCCGTCACACAATGCTTTTAGTCAATTATTATGCATTGTGTATATTATTTTCAGACAATTTCTTTAGACAATGGTCATTATTATGCTTTTGAAGTTAAGTTGTCTCAATATTTATGCAACAATACTTTAAATCATAACCCTAGGTATAAATACTAAGAGTTAAAAACAAAAAAAACTATTTATTTTCCCACTCTCACTCCAACTCATCGACCTTCTCGAGCTTCAAACACTCAGAGATCTCTCACTCCCACTCATTAAACTCTCGAATAGATGAGACGTAATCAACTATATAAAAATTTGGGAATGTTTACCTCCAGATAGTATGGCTCCCCATAGAGAGAGATAAGTTTAAATAAGGTTGACCGCATCGATTGGAGATCTAATTTTGTCAGATTTAAGTGATTTTTTGACCATCACCGTATTTCATCATAACGATCAAATTCTATTTCATAGCGTTTTTTAAAATTTGAATTCTTTTATATAGTTGTTTCAAAAAGTTGTACACTTGAGTATAATTTTCTAATCAAGTTATACCGCATTAGTAAGCATGTTGTTATTATAATGGCTAAATTAACAAAATGAAAATTTTGACCGTCTAATGTGATCGTCATAGTTAAATATGAGTATAGTAGAAAAATCAAATCGTTTCGTGAACGTTCGATGCTCGATCGAAACGGTCAATCATATTTTCATAAAACTTATCACACGAAAACGCTATTAATTAGGTACCTTTAGATGATCTTGTTTCATCGACTCTTCCAAACATTAAACTCTCAAATAAATAAGACGTAATCAGCAATGTAAAAATTTGGGAACGTTTACCTCCCGATACTATGGCTCCCCATAGAGAGAGATAAGTTTAAATAAGGTTGACCGCATCAATCGGGGCTTTAACTTTGTTGGATTTCAGTGATTTTTTGACCATCACCGTATTTCATCATAACGATCAAATTTTATTTCATAGCATTTTTCAAAATTTGACTTCTTTTATATAGTTGTTTCGAAAAGTTGTACACTTTAGTATAATCTATTAATCAAGTTATACCGCATTAGTAAACATGTTGTCATTATTGTAATAGCTAAATTTACAAAATAAAAATTTTGACCGTCTGATGTGATCATTATAGTTAAATATGACTAGAGTAGAAAAATCAACTCGTTTCATGAACGTTTGATGCTCGATCGAAACGATCAACCGTATTTTCATAAAACTTATCACACGAAAACGCTATTACGTACCTTTAGATGACCTTCTTTCGTCGACTCTTCCAAACATTAAACTCTCAAATAAATAAGACGTAATCAGCCATGTAAAAATTTGGGAACGTTTACCTCCCGATAGTATGGCTCCCCATAGAGAGAGATAAATTTAAATAAGGTTGACCGCATCGATCGGGGCTTTAACTTTGTCGAATTTATGTGATTTTTTTACCATCACCGTATTTCATCATAACGATCAAATACTATTTCACAGCATTTTCAAAATTTGACTTCTTTTATATAGTTGTTTCAAAAAGTTGTACACTTTTATTACTTAAAAGCGTTTTTAAGAGGTTCGAAGAGTTGACATTTTATTCATTTGGTTTCTCGAGAAACTTTCTTAACCAAAGTTATAGTGCTCGGCGAGTGTAATTTGTGAACATGCGACACGTATAATTTAGAGGTCGTATGAAGAAATTATGACCAATTGAAGTTTTTTGCCTCGAAAAATTGAAGTATAAATAGAATTCTTCTTCTAGGGTTTCATTATTGCACAACCCTTTTTCTTTCTTTCCTTTTCTCTCCGCTCCTTTTCCTCCCGCTGGCAGCCCCTCCGCTCCAACCTCCTCTCCCTCCACACCTCCATCTCCTCCATCTCTGATTCCCCTCACTGGGCCCAGAACCCCCTCCTCTACACTCTCCTCCCCAATCTCATCTCCCTCCACACCTTCATCTCCTCCGTCTCCGTCTCCTCTATACTCTCCTCCCCAACGTCCTCTCCACTCTCCAGCCCCTCAACGCCCTCTCCTAAATCCAACATTACATCCTCAAACCGAGTATTGCCTATGACACAAGGCACATTGAAGCTTCCCGGATCCTTCATCTTTGGTGGCAACTTCCTTTGAATAACGGCCGACACCGTCTCGCTCATAGTCACCACACGAGTCTCCCTCGTATGCCTTCTAGCCGTGCAAAGCTCCTTCAAAAACTTAGCATACTTCGGTACTTGCTTAATGCATTCCAACAAAGGGATGTTGACTTGCACTTTCCGGAAAATCTCCAACACCTCCTCATCGGACTTATCCTTCTTCGTTCTAGCAAAGCGAGAAGGGAATGGAATGCTTGATGTTGGCACCCCTCCCTTGCTTGCTTGGCTCGGCACTAACTCATTCTTCGATGTTGCGGGATCATACTCAAACTCATTGCGCAGCCCCCTATCTTTCACATGGTTGTTGCCGGCCTCTCTTCCTTGCTCGGCAGAATTCTCCTTCTCAGCAGCTACCCTGTTTGTTGCATCATAGCTCTCGGCTGTGTCATGGTTGCCGGCTGCAGCCCCTTGTGTCCCCTCAACATGGCTGCCGGCAATGGCAGGTCCGGCAGCCATCTCTTCATCCTCAATGACATTGAAAGTTACTCGCTTCTTCTTTGGACTTGTTGGAGGAAACAACTCTCTTCCGCTACGAGTCTGAATCACTTTGGCTTGCTCGTTCCTCGGATTGGGAATCGTATTGCTTGGCAACTTCCCTTGCTCATTAAATCTTGAACGGGAGCCGAAGCTCGCATGCAATAATAACCCTACAAAAGATCGTTAGTAGTATAAGCAAGTAGGGATCGTTCTAGGCCGGGGATTAAGGGTACCTGAGATATGAAATTGTTAGACACAAACATATTCACATATATACAAGAAAACGTCACAATGGGGGGTATGGATGGTACGGCAGCAAGCTGCCCTATTGCTAGGCTCGGCAATAATAAAAACAGAAAATAAAATCCTAGATCTAATATTTACAAGTTTGATCATCATCTCTCACGCATCACATAACAAAAAACACACAAATTACACACAAGAATCATGCAAGACTCGGCAATTTAATTCAAGTTTCTTAGACTCTATTCAATTCCAATTTCAATTAGAGCCTCAACGGTCATCTAATCACTAGACTCTTTCTTAAATATTTAGAGAACACTCAACGTAGAATCCTAAAATTATACTAATCATGTTTGAAAACACTCAACGTCGAAGACAAACACAAAGAGTAATTACGCACAAGAGTCTATAAATTGGAGACATATCTTTAGGTATGGCGTCACTCATCCTATCAACATGCAAGTTCATGAATTAATAACCTTGATTTTAACAACCTAGAATTCAGTTCGATCGTTGCCTAACTCAATCCCAAATTATTAAGTTAAATGAAACCGCAATCTACATAAGTACTAAGGCCCTAGCATCATGTAAACATTGATTTTTATGCACAAATTCAAGAACTAATCGAATAAAAACTAAAGAATACAAGAACATGTTACTGCCCTAATCTAACATATGATTCAAGCATGTAATTGTTTGTAAAAGTCATAACATAAACTTCAATGAAAATTGCAACTCATGTTCATCATACAAAACCAAACGAAACAAAGTATTTTTATAACAACAATATGTGACTAAACCAAAATTAAAAACACAAGTCATAGGGATGGATCACACTTTAGAAACCTTGGAGAGCTTCTTCTTGGTGTGGTGGAAGATGATCGGCAGCAGCTAGGCTAGGTGATGGGATCGGTGATGAGTGATGGTGGTGTAGGTGGAATCGGTGACTATGTGTTTTAGGGTTTTGGGTTAGAACTTTGGTAGGAAAATTTGGTAGAGTTTTGGCTAGTGCTTTGCAAGAGATGAGATGATTTTTCTGTAGGAAAGTTGGGGGTATTTATAGAGAATAAGGGGGGTGATTGCCGGCAGCCCTTAAGCAAAAAGGATTTCAGAAAACCTAGTGGAATAAGGTTTTGCAACCTTCCTTTCTTAGTTCAATTAGGTTTTCTTTTTCTGAATTTTTCTTCAAGGCTTGGGCTTCACATCTTCATGGACTTCTTGAATGGTCTTGGACTTCAATTTACAGGTCTTGATCCATCGAAAATGCCCCACAATGCCGGCAGCTCACAATGACACTCAATCTGCCAGAATCGGCAGCTTCTCCTAGCTTGACTAGGAGAACTTGTTTCTTCATGTTTTTCTTCAATGCCATGGCCAAGTGTCATTCTCCTTCCTTCCATACGCTTGGGATATCTTCACAAATGCTCTTGTACATCATATGGTCCATCGAAATGAAGCACTTGTGAAAAGGAAGCAATCAGTCCCTGGAATCGGCAGCTTTGACCTTGTCGCAGTAATTCCGGCATATCTCCACCTTCGGAGCTCCGATTGATGCGATTCCAAGTCTCACATAAACTAGACACATAGGGCCATCTCCCCATAAAATATCTCGGCCAAATTCCTTGTAAGTCGTCGGGAATGATTTTTCGAAGTTGGGACAAAGTCCCAGGAAAATCCTGTAAGCCCCTGGATTGGAATGTCCGGACTGCCCTTTTGCAGCCAAGTTTTGGGTGACTTCCCGAACTCCGATTGATCTGAAATTTTAACACAACATTCCTCAACATATGAATATTAAGCATACAAAATTTCATAGAATTCGGACAAGGATAGATTATACTTTTGCTCATCTCAAAATCGCGAAAAAGACATATTTTACACTATTTTCCAGATTTCTCAAACTTAGTTATTTTTCGGATTCTTAACCATTTTTCACAAAACTCTACCAAAATTGACACTAACTACATTATGACTCAATCTTAGACAAATAAGGTTAAACAAAGCATAAACGAGGGCATACGCATATAATATCGTCGCACATTGTGCTCCTATCAACTACCCCACACTTATCCTTTGCTAGTCCCTTAGCAAACTAAATTAAACTAAGACTCTAAACAAACTATTGCCCCTAACAATTTGTCTCAGGCTCGTATGTACACATAGCTTTCAAGTTAATGCATGAGAATGCTAAGCACGAAAATTCCAAGCTTCATGAACATGTGACATCAATATGAACATATGTTTCTGCCTAAACCCTGGGGTCTAGTAGATACAGGACAATAAAGCTATACACAACAAGTATAGTGGTTCACCGCGCCATCGGAGGGCGCGGCTACGTCCACTTGGAATCCAGTAGGCGTGGCCAATAAGCCATCGGGTTACAAGGGTGGAATGCCTTGGATCCAAGATCCTTAATACTAAGGGGGAAGCCTCCTATTTATAGAGAAGGAAGGCTCCCACCTCTACCATGTTTCCAATGTGGGATGCTAACTATACTATTACACATTTCCCTACTCACGAAGCTACTTCAGGCGCCTGTGTGGCACTGCCTCCGAGTGCAGCACCGGTGATGTAGAACAATGGAGATGTAGCCGGGGTGCGGGTCTACTCGCTAGATGCCGGAAGTAGGACCCCCGATGCCGGTTCCACGGTCCGCGAGGTCGCCGGATGTGCTTGGCGGTGCACTATATGTACTGTCAACAAGTCCCCCAAGTTCCCGAGTAAGAGTGCAATCTTACTTGGGGAGTTAATCATCATGTGCCGCCAAGCGTAGGCGGTGACCGAGTCACCCCTACTACCGACCTACTACCTCCAGTCCCCCAAGTCCCTAAGTAAGATTGGGCTCTTCTCGAGGTGTGCGAATGTCGAGTCCCCCAAGTTTCCGCTGGAGATGTGACTTGGCCGGGAGTGTTGGGGTGCGGGGAGTGATGAGGCCGGGCGAGATGAGGTGGCGGGTGGCCAGGGAGGATCCGGGTTTGACCGGTCCTGACGCGCTGAAGCCTGATCGGGCGGTGCTGAATCCGGGGTGACCCGCCGGAGGGGGTGACCCGCCGGATAGGACCGGTCGGAGAATTGGCGATTCCGTCCGGGCGTCAAGCCGTCGGACGGATCGGTGTGCTCGGCGATTCCGTCCGGGCGCTGAGCCGTCAGACGGATCGGTGAGCTGGCGATACCGTCCGGGCGTCAAGCCACCGGACGGATCGCAGAGCTGGCGATTCCGTCCGGGCGCTGAGCCGTCGGACGGATCGGTGAGCTGGCGATACCGTCCGGGCGTCAAGACACCGGACGGATCGGAGAGCTAGCGATACCGTCCGGGCCTAAGCCGTCGGACGGATCAGTGAGCTGGCGATCCCGTCCGGGCGTCAAGCCACCGGACAGATCGGAGAGCTGGCGATTCCGTCCGGGTGCTAAGCCGTCGGACGGATCGGTGTGCTCGGCGATTCCGTCCGGGCGCTGAGCCGTCGGACGGATCGGTGAGCTGGCGATACCGTCCGGGCGTCAAGCCACCGGACGGATCGGAGAGCTGGCGATACCGTCCGGGCGCTAAGCCGTCGGACAGATCGGTGTGCTCGGCGATTCCGTCCGGGCGCTGAGCCGTCGGACGGATCGGTGAGCTGGCGATACCGTCCGGGCGTCAAGCCACCGGACGGATCGGTGTGCTCGGCGATTCTGTCCGGGCGCTGAGCCGTCGGACGGATCGGTGAGCTGGCGATACCGTCCGGGCGTCAAGACACCGGACAGATCGGAGAGCTGGCGATACCGTCCGGGCGCTAAGCCGTCGGACGGATCGGTGTGCTCGGCAATTCCGTCCGGGCGCTGAGCCGTCGGACGGATCGGTGAGCTGGCGATACCGTCCGGGCGTCAAGCCACCGGACGGATCGGAGAGCTGGCGATTCCGTCCGGGCGTTGAGCCGTCGGACGGATCGGTGAGCTGGCGATACCGTCCGGGCGTCAAGACACCGGACGGATCGGAGAGCTGGCGATACCGTCCGGGCGCTAAGCCGTCGGACGGATCGGTGAGCTGGCGATACCGTCCGGGCGTCAAGCCACCGGACAGATCGGAGAGCTGGCGATACCGTCCGGGCGCTAAGCCGTCGGACGGATCGGTGTGCTCGGCGATTCCGTCCGGGCGCTGAGCCGTCGGACGGATCGGTGAGCTGGCGATACCGTCCGGGCGTCAAGCCACCGGACGGATCGGAGAGCTGGCGATTCCGTCCGGGCGCTGAGCCGTCGGACGGATCGGTGAGCTGGCGATACCGTCCGGGCGTCAAGACACCGGACGGATCGGAGAGCTGGCGATACCGTCCGGGCGCTAAGCCGTCGGACGGATCGGTGAGCTGGCGATCCCGTCCGGGCGTCAAGCCACCGGACGGATCGGAGAGCTGGCGATACCGTCCGGGCGTCAAGACACCGGACGGATCGGAGAGCTGGCGATACCGTCCGGGCGCTAAGCCGTCGGACGGATCGGTGTGCTCGGCGATTCCGTCCGGGCGCTGAGCCGTCGGACGGATCGGTGTGCTCGGCGATTCCGTCCGGGCGCTGAGCCGTCGGACGGATCGGTGAGCTGGCGATACCGTCCGGGCGTCAAGACACCGGACAGATCGGAGAGCTGGCGATACCGTCCGGGCGCTGAGCCGTCGGACGGATCGGTGAGCTGGCGATTCCGTCCGGGCGTCAAGCCACCGGACGGATCGGAGAGCTGGCGATTCCGTCCGGGCGCTAAGCCGTCGGACGGATCGGTGTG
Source organism: Potentilla sterilis (assembly GCA_963682095.1). Lineage (NCBI taxonomy): Eukaryota > Viridiplantae > Streptophyta > Magnoliopsida > Rosales > Rosaceae > Potentilla > Potentilla sterilis. The sequence goes on from OY821754.1 coordinate 45,598,114, forward strand.
CTCGGTGATTCCGTCCGGGCGCTGAGCCGTCGGACGGATCGGTGAGCTGGCGATATCGTCCGGGCGTCAAGCCACCGGACGGATCGGAGAGCTGGCGATTCCGTCCGGGCGCTGAGCCGTCGGACGGATCGGTGAGCTGGCGATACCGTCCGGGCGTCAAGACACCGGACGGATCGGAGAGCTGGCGATACCGTCCGGGCGCTAAGCCGTCGGACGGATCGGTGAGCTGGCGATCCCGTCCGGGCGTCAAGCCACCGGACGGATCGGAGAGCTGGCGATTCCGTCCGGGCGCTGAGCCGTCGGACGGATCGGTGAGCTGGCGATCCCGTCCGGGCGTCAAGACACCGGACAGATCGGAGAGCTGGCGATACCGTCCGGGCGTCAAGACACCGGACGGATCGGAGAGCTGGCGATACCGTCCGGGCGCTAAGCCGTCGGCGGATCTACCGTAAATCGATGCATTGGAATGCGTGCACCGTAGTGCGATGCATTGTAATGTGATGCATAATGATGGCAATACACTAGCCTGCGGGGAGGCCTGTTGGTGCGTGGAATAACCCAACAGGTACCCCGGAGAGTGTTGCGGCTATGTTGAAGCGCCGGTTCAACACTTGCTAGTTCTTCTCAGCTTTTGTTGGATAAGCGTTGAGGTAAATGTGCAGGTTTGTTAGCCTGCGGGGAGACTTGTTCTGTGTTAGAGAAACAATCTGCCCGGTGGGGTGGCGTTGAGATAACGAGTCTCGCCAAGTATCCCCAAATGTATCGCAGTTCAGTGCGATGCAGGGTTTTTATCCTGCTGGACAGTATCGCGGTTCAATGCGACGCAGGGTTTTTATCCTGCTGGACAAGAGTACATGTGTTAGATGTAAACTCGCCCGGTTTATAAAGCCCATGCGTTTGCCATGGAGGCGGGCGGACTCGACGGGCGACATGCCTATCGAAACGAGTCCCCCTGTGAAAAAGCCATGGGTCCGGGTGATTATGTTTCCGGAAAGTACTCTCGAGCTGGTTGGATGCGATGTAACCGATGGGCGGATCTCGTACGGGCGACATGCCATATCGAAACGAGTCCCCCAAGTGAGATGTAACTGGGTGGACCTCGACCGGGCGACATGCCATATCGAGACGAGGTCTACATGCATTGGAATGCGTGCACCGTAGTGCTATGCATTGTAATGCGATGCATAATGCGATGCATTGGAATGCGTGCACCGTAGTGCTATGCATTGTAATGCGATGCATTGATGCGATGCATTGGAATGCGTGCACCGTAGTGCTATGCATTGTAATGCGATGCATTGGAATGCGTGCACCGTAGTGCTATGCATTGTAATGCGATGCATTGGAATGCGTGCACCGTAGTGCTATGCATTGTAATGCGATGCATAATGGTATGAGCAGCACTAATAAGCGCATAATGACATGCGTGCAATGATGCATACTGATATGCGATGCATTGCTATGCTGAGATGATCAATCGATGCATAATGATGAGCAGCACTTTTATCACATGTCTAATTATCAATATTTCCCAACAGATTATGCACAGGTGAAGCACGCGTTGAGTAATAATAGATAGGTTAGAATACTTAGCTTTGGAGAAAGCCGCCGGGTGTTGGAATAACCTGCGAGAATGGTTCCCGAGTTGCCCGGTGAATGCCAGCTGCTGCTGGAGACTGACCAGTTGCTGAACCCTGATGCCGGCCCAAGATGCTGAACAGGACTGGCGAACGGGACTGCTGCAATGGAACCCGGCCCGGCCCGTTTTGCATGGGGTGATGATGTTGACCGGCCATGCAGCTTTGAATTTATGTTTTCCCGCCAATTTCTTTCTTCTCTACTTTCTGGCTTCTTGCTTCTCGGCCTGCTTCTCTCGGGTTTCTCTCTCGTCCGGGTGGCTCGTCGGATTTCTCGGTGGAGAGGACTACGCACCGGAGAAGAGGAGGCGGCTGCACCGGAGAAGAGGGCGACCTGCACCGTCGATCGGAGGCGGAGATCGTGCCTTGCCCGGAGAGGAGAGTCGGGCCTGCTGAACCGGAGAGGGCAGCCTGAGGCTGAATGACCGGGAGTGGAATGGCTCACCGGGAAGCGACTTCGGAACCCGGACGTGGCAGAGGAAAACGCTGCAGAGCCGAACCGTCGCCGACGTTCCCGGACGATGAGCTGCGGTGCCCAAAGAGGATTTTGGGTGTCCAGAGAAGACTTTGCACAGACCAACCTGCTGCTGTAGCCAACCCATGCGTTTGATCAGTTGCTACATAGTCGAACCGTACCCGGCCCAACCGTTGACCGGTCCTGGCAGCCTTGAATCTGCCCTTTGCGCCCTTTTTTCTTCTGCTCTGTTTCTGTTTTCTTCTTCTGGTTTCTTTCTCGGCCGGCGCCGCTCGACCGGTGGACTCTTACCCGCTGCTCCCCATCTCGGCCGGTACTCCCGCTCGGGGACCCACGTCCGGCTGACTCGACCGGGGCTCTCCCGCTTTCTCCGGGGTTCGGACCATGCGCCGGGGACGTGTGCTGTACCGGAGGTGACGAACCGCACCGGAGCTGCTGACCAGAGACGTGCCGCCCCGGGGTCGACGATCCGCACCGGGGCACTTGCACCGGAGGACGAAGCCGGGACCTGCTGTCCGGGAGACTCGCTCGGGAGACGTGGCTGCATGCCGGGCCGGGAGATGCCGCACCGGAGGGGTGCTCGGGGATGCTGGCCGGCAGAGTTGCTGTACCGGGAGACACTGGCCGGGAGAAACAATTGGCGCACCCAAATCCGAACCGGAGAACCGCACCGGAACCTGGCGCGCGAAATGCTTCAAGGTTGACCGGGAGGGAGGGACTGGTCCTGCTGACCGGGCTGAGGGATCGGGCCGACTTGCCAACCGAGCCTGCTGACTGCCCCGGATCTGCTAACCGGGCCTGCTGACTTGAACTGGGCCGCAGCAGCAGGGCTGGGTGCCAACTTGAGCTTGAACTTGAACTGGGATTTTTCTCTTCTTCCCGATGGAATATATAGGATCACAACTACCGATCTCTACCCAACTGGTAGAGCAACACAACTTTTTGAATTGTTTCCCACAGACGGCGCCAATTGTTTCTGCCTAAACCCTGGGGTCTAGTAGATACAGGACAATAAAGCTATACACAACAAGTATAGTGGTTCACCGCGCCATCGGAGGGCGCGGCTACGTCCACTTGGAATCCAGTAGGCGTGGCCAATAAGCCATCGGGTTACAAGGGTGGAATGCCTTGGATCCAAGATCCTTAATACTAAGGGGGAAGCCTCCTATTTATAGAGAAGGAAGGCTCCCACCTGTACCATGTTTCCAATGTGGGATGCTAACTATACTATTACACATTTCCCTACTCACGAAGCTACTTCAGGCGCCCGGTGGCACTGCCTCCGAGTGCAGCACCGGTGATGTGGAACAATGGAGATGTAGCCGGGGTGCGGGTCTACTCGCTAGATGCCGGAAGTAGGACCCCCGATGCTGGTTGCACGGTCCACGAGGTCGCCGGATGTGCTTGGCGGTGCACTATATGTACTGTCAACAACATATAAGAGCAAAAGGTAAGCATGTAAACATGTTAAAAGCTAATTCAAATCACCTCCCTAGGCATACTCTCTTCTTTTCTCTCGAAGCATGGTTATTCACTCCATAGTATATGCAAGCGAAAGATAATGAATTACAAAGAGTGACTTGCATATATCAACGAAACAAAAGCACTTTGTGAATTTTGATGGAAAAACCTCATATGATAACTACATGCACCAATGAACCAAAACCATAAGCTTACTCTTGAGATATTCTCCACAAATCAATTTTAAGCATCTTAAGAATCATGAAAAAGATCAATGAAAAGGTTGTAATGGGGCTAGGCTAAGAGGTATTCGTTGTTTGGATAAGGAGGCTCAAAAACGTCACTAAGGCCTTTAGCAAAGCTCGATCTCCTTATGTCTTCTCGCCGAAAAGGGTCAAATTTCATCTTGTTGGACCCATACTTCATTCTTTTCTTCCCATAGCCATACACCAAAATTTATTTTCCCATGCCTATGCCGTACCCTTTTTACCATAGTTCTCGGCATATTTTGTTTTTCTTTTATTTCTGGTCCGAGCACATGTACATATTTTTTATTTTTTTCTAGGGTACGGCATGTTTACAATTTTCACGAAATTTTATGGCTAAGTCTACCCCACACTTGTTCTTCTTCATCACACACGCGAAAACGCCTTCAAAAATCAAGCTTTGCCGATACTTTGATCAAGGGTAAAGGCACAACTATACTAAGCTCATGGAAAGTGAATAAGGGTGATGAAAGAAAAGGCTAATTGTAGGCTCAAATGGGGTTTACTAAGGTGTCCCACGACGGGCTCTAATTAGGGCACATGCTTTATTTGGCAATGGTGGTAAACCTAAATGATCTTTATTCAATCACATTCAAAATCAAGGTATTTTATGATATAAACGTTTCGAAAATCAACAAGAGTAAGTTCTAGCATACTAGAGTTCATTAAAAAGCTATGGCACATAGTCATCGAATAGTTAAAGAATTATGAGGTTTCATGCTTCCTACGAATCTATCGAATTTTATCTTTTTATCGCTCAAGAAGAAAGCAAATTGGCACTAAAGCTCACATAGGTTATAATCGAAATAAATTAGCTAAAACATGCATGCTTATTAATCAACAAGTCCTACATGCTCCTACCAATGCACAAAATCCATGAAACTCACAATTTTAAAAGTATGCACAACCATCATCTATGTATGCAAAGAGGAGAAAAACATCATTGACATATTAGGGGCATCCTAAGACTCGAAACAAACGAATTTAAACACTCTATTTTTGTATTACAATTTTCTGAATTTTCCTTTTCTAAACTAAGCACACAACAACATAAAACAAAAACGGAATACGTTCGCCCACCCCACACTTAGAAAATTACATTGTCCTCAATGTAAGCACAAAACAATATCAACGAATTTCCTAAGCATGCAATAGTCTAACATATACCAACATATCATCACAAATCAAAGACAAAGAGAAGGGTTAAGAAATTTCAAACTCTCGGTGATGGCTCCTTCACTTTTCTTTGATCGACATGGGTTGCCTCCCAAGTAGCGCTTTGTGTTTATAGTCCATAGCCTAGACTTTTCACCGTGTTGCATGTGTTCATCGTGCTCCAAAGCAACTCAAATCGGCAAGAAGAAGATCGAGGAGAAGCTCATTGCAAGTTGTATCCGATCCGGCCCTGTTTGGCGTATCCGATTCGTGCAGCGTGTCCGGCTCATCTGCTGGCGTATCAGGCGTATCCGAGGGTGCAGCTAGGTTGTGCGGCACCTCATGCATCAAAACATCAGTCCTGCCGGCAATGGCAGGTCCGGCAGGGTGATCGGCTGCAGCAAAAAGGAGGTCCGGTTGCACGGTTTCATGGTGTGTGTCCGGTATGGCGGTATCGGGTGCGTTCGTGTCCGGCCTTGTTGTGATGCTGCCGGCAATTGCAGGTCCGGCAACCTCTTTGTTTGCTTGTGGCGTGGCTGCAGCATGTGCTTGTGAAGGCAGCTTGGCTTGAGGGGTGTCTCCAAGGACGATTGTGTCCTCACATGCATCGAAAGGTGCATGGTAATGCTTGAGGCGATGGCCATTAACCTTGAAAGTCTTGTGGGTTTGCAAATCTTGAATTTCCACGGCTCCATGAGGGAACACACGAGCAATGACAAAAGGGCCAATCCAACGAGAGCGTAACTTTCCGGGAAAAAGTCTAAGGCGAGAATGAAATAGAAGCACATGTTGTCCAACTTCAAACTTCTTACCACGGATCATCTTGTTATGGTAGGCACGTGTTTTCTCCTTGTAAATCCATGTGGCATCATAGGCTTCATTACGGATTTCTTCAAGTTCGTTGAGTTGAAGCTTTCTATGAAGACCGGCATCATCAATGTTCATGTTGAAGGCCTTGATTGCCCACCATGCCTTATGTTCTAGCTCAACCGGTAAGTGACATGCTTTGCCATAAACTAACCGAAAAGGAGACATACCTATCGGTGTCTTGTACGCAGTCCTATAAGCCCATAAAGCATCATCGAGACGATCACTCCAATCCTTCCTTGAAGGTCCAACGGTTTTCTCCAAAATTTGCTTGATCTCTCGATTACTCACCTCGGCCATGCCACTTGTTTGGGGGTGATAAGGTGTAGAAACCTTATGTGTGACTCCATACTTCCTCAACAAGGCTTCAATGGTGCGGTTACAAAAATGGGATCCTCCATCGCTAATCAAGACTCTTGGAACTCCAAAACGTGAAAAGATGTTGGTCTTGAGAAACTTGGCTACCACCTTGGCATCATTGGTGCGTGTGGCCTTGGCTTCGATCCATTTTGACACATAATCCACCGCAAGCAATATGTAGAGAAAGCCCTTACTTGAAGGAAACGGTCCCATGAAATCAATACCCCATAAATCAAAAATTTCTACCTCAATGATAGGCGTGAGCGGCATTTGGTCTCTAGCTCCAATGTTCCCCATTCTTTGGCATCTATCACATGCCTTGCAAAACATGAATGCATCTTTAAAAATCGTAGGCCAAAAGAAACCACAATTAAGTACCTTCAAAGCCGTCTTCTTTGGTCCAAAATGTCCACCACAAGCTTCGCTATGACAAAAAGAAAGGATGGATCGATGCTCATTCTCCGGCACACATCTTCTAATAACTTGATCACCACATTGCTTCCATAAATACGGATCATCCCACAAGAAGTGACGAGCTTGCTTCCTTATCCTTTGTTGATGATGGTTCGGCAACTTCTTAGGGAATCGGCGTGTGGCTAGAAAATTTGCAATGTCGGCATACCAAGGCTCAAGTACTTCAAGTCGAAAAAGTTGCTCATCCGGAAAGGACTCTAATAGGGGCAGCCGATCCTCCTCTTGCACAAGTCTACTCAAATGATCGGCCACAACATTCTCTACTCCTTTCTTGTCTTTTATCTCAATGTCGAACTCTTGAAGCAAAAGAATCCATCGAATAAGCCTCGGCTTAGCATCCTTCTTTGTCATAAGATATCTCAAAGCGGCATGATCACTATAAACAATGACTTTGGAATTCAAAAGATATGATCGAAATTTTTCCAAAGCAAAGATTACCGCTAAGAGTTCCTTCTCCGTTGTTGTGTAATTGAGTTGAGCATCGTTGAGAGTCCTTGAAGCATAGTAAATGGCGCATGGCTTCTTCTCAATTCGTTGTCCAAGTACCGCTCCAAGTGCATAATCACTTGCATCACACATCAACTCAAATGGCTCGTCCCAATTAGGGGACACAAGTATTGGTGCCGTACACAAGCAAGCTTTCAATCGGCAAAATGCTTCCTCACACGCCTTTGTCCACTCAAACGTCACCTCCTTTTGTAACAAGTTGCTTAATGGCTTGGCAATTGAAGAGAAGTCCTTGATAAATCGTCGATAAAACCCCGCATGGCCAAGAAAACTTCTTACATCTTTCACACACCTAGGGCTCGGTAATGCTTGTATGAGCTCCACCTTGGCTTTGTCAACTTCTAAGCCTCTTGCCGAAATTATGTGCCCTAAAACAATGCCTTGCGTGACCATGAAGTGACACTTCTCCCAATTGAGCACAAGATTTGTCTCTACACACCTCTCAAGTATCTTCTCCAAGTTCCCCAAACATGCATCGAAGGTGCTTCCATACACAATAAAGTCATCCATAAACACTTCGATAATGTCTTCAATAAAATCCGAGAAGATAGCATACATACATCTTTGAAAAGTGCCGAGTGCGTTGGAAAGTCCGAATGGCATCCGCCGATAAGCAAACGTGCCAAATGGACAAGTAAAAGTGGTCTTCTCTTGATCATCCGGGTGTATCATGATTTGATTGTAGCCACTATATCCATCAAGAAAACAATAGTAAGAATGGCCGGCTAACCTCTCTAGCATTTGATCCATAAACGGCAAAGGCATGTGATCCTTCCTCGTTGTAGCGTTGAGCTTCCTATAGTCGATGCACATCCGATGACCGGTTACAAGTCTTTGTGGCACAAGCTCATTCTTCTCATTCTTGACAACCGTTACACCACTCTTCTTCGGCACTACTTGCACGGGAGATATCCACTTACTATCCGAAATTGGGTAGATCACCCCACAATCAAGCAACTTGATAATCTCTTCTTTCACAACTTTCATCATGGGAGGGTGAAGTCGACGTTCCTTTGTCGGCTTAGCTCCTTCTTCTAATAAGATGCGATGAACACAAGTAGTAGGGCTTATTCCCTTGATGTCCGCTAAGGTCGAACCTATGGCGGTCTTATACTTCTTAAGCACACGTATCAAATCCACTTCTTGCTTCTCACTAAGCATTGAAGACACAATAACCGGTAGTGTATCTTCTTCTCCAAGATAAACATACTTTAAGTGACTAGGGAGTTCTTTAAGTTCTAACTTTGGGGCCTCTTCCACACTTGGTCGAAATTTTGTTGTGGCACTTGGAATTGACAAGAACGAGTTCCTCGGATACAATGGTGTGGCATCAAGCTCGGCAGCCACTTCACTAACTCTCGGCAGCATTGTGTATGGCTCGGCATATATCGCTGCCGTGGTACTCCCTTGCTCGGCATGACTGCTTGGCTCGGCCCTATCTTGCACGGCATGGCTTGGCTCGGTTCCCTTCATAACTCGTTCTCCCCTCTTGTCAAATCCGACCCCTTGCTCAATCGCTAATTGCTATGCGTCGAGCGAGGTCGACATAACTTGCTCGACCTCCTCCAAAACATCAATGGCACAACCCTCCTTCAAATCAAGATTGGGGAATTTCATGGCATCAAACACATTGAACTTTATCACCTCACCATCAAACTCCATAGTTAGGTTGCCCTCGGCCACATCTATCTTTGTGCGCGCGGTCCTCATGAATGGTCGCCCTAAAAGAAATTGAGTGTTGTTGACCGGCGAATCCTCCATCTCATGGAAGTAATACTATTACCGAAGAAACGCTTATATGTGTGGGGGGGGAAGTATCCCGCGTTTCCCAATCTACATAGAAACGGCCTCCGACATAGCACCATTCACATGAAGGGTTTTGGTTATGATCAACAAAAGTGGCTTCACCTACATGTTACACTTTAGAAACTACAATAAACTCAAACATACACAAAACTATCAACTCCCTAGAAATTAAACTAAGTGATTACCAACATACATCATTATACATCATGCAACTTCCAAAATTTAAACTCTACATGCCGAAGCATATTTCTACTTTACAAAATCCCCAAAATAAATTTACAATTACAACTTTACAACTTCATAACAAAAATTTCCAGCAACATTATATACACAACAATAACATAAAACAAGCTTTTATAATCCCCGGCAACGGCGCCAAAAATTGAACGGGAGCCGAAGCTCGCATGCAATAATAACCCTACAAAAGATCGTTAGTAGTATAAGCAAGTAGGGATCGTTCTAGGCCGGGGATTAAGGGTACCTGAGATATGAAATTGTTAGACACAAACATATTCACATATATACAAGAAAACGTCACAATGGGGGGTATGGATGGTACGGCAGCAAGCTGCCCTATTGCTAGGCTCGGCAATAATAAAAACAGAAAATAAAATCCTAGATCTAATATTTACAAGTTTGATCATCATCTCTCACGCATCACATAACACAAAACACACAAATTACACACAAGAATCATGCAAGACTCGGCAATTTAATTCAAGTTTCTTAGACTCTATTCAATTCCAATTTCAATTAGAGCCTCAACGGTCATCTAATCACTAGACTCTTTCTTAAATATTTAGAGGACACTCAACGTAGAATCCTAAAATTATACTAATCATGTTTGAAAACACTCAACGTCGAAGACAAACACAAAGAGTAATTACGCACAAGAGTCTATAAATTGGAGACATATCTTTAGGTATGGCGTCACTCATCCTATCAACATGCAAGTTCATGAATTAATAACCTTGATTTTAACAACCTAGAATTCAGTTCGATCGTTGCCTAACTCAATCCCAAATTATTAAGTTAAATGAAACCGCAATCTACATAAGTACTAAGGCCCTAGCATCATGTAAACATTGATTTTTATGCACAAATTCAAGAACTAATCGAATAAAAACTAAAGAATACAAGAACATGTTACTGCCCTAATCTAACATATGATTCAAGCATGTAATTGTTTGTAAAAGTCATAACATAAACTTCAATGAAAATTGCAACTCATGTTCATCATACAAAACCAAACGAAACAAAGTATTTTTATAACAACAATATGTGACTAAACCAAAATTAAAAACACAAGTCATAGGGATGGATCACACTTTAGAAACCTTGGAGAGCTTCTTCTTGGTGTGGTGGAAGATGATCGGCAGCAGCTAGGCTAGGTGATGGGATCGGTGATGAGTGATGGTGGTGTAGGTGGAATCGGTGACTATGTGTTTTAGGGTTTTGGGTTAGAACTTTGGTAGGAAAATTTGGTAGAGTTTTGGCTAGTGCTTTGCAAGAGATGAGATGATTTTTCTGTAGGAAAGTTGGGGGTATTTATAGAGAATAAGGGGGGTGATTGCCGGCAGCCCTTAAGCAAAAAGGATTTCAGAAAACCTAGTGAAATAAGGTTTTGCAACCTTCCTTTCTTAGTTCAATTAGGTTTTCTTTTTCTGAATTTTTCTTCAAGGCTTGGGCTTCACATCTTCATGGACTTCTTGAATGGTCTTGGACTTCAATTTACAGGTCTTGATCCATCGAAAATGCCCCACAATGCCGGCAGCTCACAATGACACTCAATCTGCCAGAATCGGCAGCTTCTCCTAGCTTGACTAGGAGAACTTGTTTCTTCATGTTTTTCTTCAATGCCATGGCCAAGTGTCATTCTCCTTCCTTCCATACGCTTGGGATATCTTCACAAATGCTCTTGTACATCATATGGTCCATCGAAATGAAGCACTTGTGAAAAGGAAGCAATCAGTCCCTGGAATCGGCAGCTTTGACCTTGTCGCAGTAATTCCGGCATATCTCCACCTTCGGAGCTCCGATTGATGCGATTCCAAGTCTCACATAAACTAGACACATAGGGCCATCTCCCCATAAAATATCTCGGCCAAATTCCTTGCACGTCGTCGGGAATGATTTTTCGAAGTTGGGACAAAGTCCCAGGAAAATCCTGTAAGCCCCTGGATTGGAATGTCCGGACTGCCCTTTTGCAGCCAAGTTTTGGGTGACTTCCCGAACTCCGATTGATCTGAAATTTTAACACAACATTCCTCAACATATGAATATTAAGCACACAAAATTTCATAGAATTCGGACAAGGATAGATTATACTTTTGCTCATCTCAAAATCGCGAAAAAGACATATTTTACACTATTTTCCAGATTTCTCAAACTTAGTCATTTTTCGGATTCTTAACCATTTTTCACAAAACTCTACCAAAATTGACACTAAGTACATTATGACTCAATCTTAGACAAATAAGGTTAAACAAAGCATAAACGAGGGCATACGCATATAATATCGTCGCACATTGTGCTCCTATCAAATCTTCCCATGAAATCTACCACTTGGCCCATTTGAGTCTTGAGCTCACCAATGTCCTTTTGATGATTTTGTTGCTCCGCGAGCAATGCTTGAGTAGCACTTGACAATGATTGAAGCAAAGCATCATAGTTTGGATTGCTCGGTGCAGCTTGGCCTAGGCTCGGCCCTCCTTGAGTTTGGTTCGGCAATGCCCCATACGGCCCTTGGTTCGGCTGAAATTGATGTTGCCGAGGCACAAAGGGTGCCCTCGGTACAAACGGTGCTCCTCCCTCTCTCGGTTGTATAGGTGCCCTAAGCACATTGTCATTATTCGCCCATCGAAAGTTTGGATGATCATTGAACCTCGGATTGAAATTTCCAAAACGTTGGCCTCCTTGAAAACCAATAGCATTGCACTCCTCTACTCCCTCACTAACTCCAAATTGAGGGCATTGTTCGGTCTCATGGCCCTCGGTACAAATTCCACATACCATGGCACGCTTCTTCATCAAATTACTCACCAAGTCGGTAAGCTTGTCCACTTTCTCCTCTAATTTTGAGCTCGAAGACGTCTCGTGCACCTTCTCATTCCTTTGCACATTGCCTCGTGCCATGCCAAATTGTTGGTTGTACAAGGCACGAACTTCCAACAAACTTCTCGCCGCACCGGCATTTAACTCCAAAAAGCTACCTCCCGCGGCCGAGTCAAGAAACTCTCTCTCCATGACGCGCAATCCCTCATAAAAATATTGTAGCAAGAGCCCATAACTAATGCCATGCGATGGACACAAAGAAACTAGGGACTTGAACCTCTTGTAATAATCGAAGAAAGTCTCATCTCCGGCTTGCTTTACACTAGTAATTTGCTTCCTTAGATCAGTGATACGTGAAGCAGGAAAGTACTTGAGCAAAAACTCATCCATCATAGTACTCCATGAAACGATGCGACCACTAGGCACCTCAAACAACCACTCCTTCGCTTGATCTTCTAAAGAAAACGGAAAAGCCTTCATTTTGAAGTGTTGCAAATCGGTCCCTCTTGGACACATGGACTCCGTGGTGAAGTTAAACCACTGTAGATGCTTGTTAGGATCCTCACTCGGCATCCCATAAAACGATTTCAGCTTATGGAGGAATCCACTCCTCAATTCAATCTCTCCAGTCTTGTCAGCCTCCAAGGGAGGATAAGTAATATTTGAAGGAGCAACTCCAGCTCCAGCAACATGACCATTCTGTGATCAGATTGAAGCCATTATCTCTTCTTCTTCTTCAGATTCGGCAAAGGCTTCAAATTCTGGATTCTGAAGATCACACGATGACGAAACAACTGAAGAGGAACTCGGCAAACCGTAAGAAATGGACGACACTAATGGTGATGACGGCAATGATGATGAAAGTGATGAACTGGTTGGTGACGATGGCGGTAATGGCACAAAACGAGCAATGGCGAGTTCTTGATCTAAACGTTGCAAACGACCTTGAAGATCTCTTGTCCAAATATTAGATTCGGACATGCATTATTTCTGAAATTTGCAACATTTAAACAAGTTAGAACCTCGTAAAGAAAACAGAAAGCAAGAATATACATCATTACAAGCCACGGCATTGGCGATTACACAATATATTTCAACAATGATTCACATATAAACATTCGGCAACACAAAGATTTCGGCAAAGCATACATACATTCGGCAATAGAGGGCAAAAATCAAAACGTCCATGATCATGTAATCGCTAAGTCTAATTTCTTTTAAAATTTGTTCTAACTCTCGAAGTACGTGGAGCAGAGGAGATAACGGTGCAATGGACTGATACAGCCCCCAGTAGTATCATGCTTTACCCGATATACCTCAAGAGTTTGAACCACACAACATGTTTTATCTTTGAAGAAAATAGGCCACATATGTCAAGTTATGTTCTAGCGTCTAAAGTGAGGTGATGCTTCGGCACAAGCTGTCAACTAGGTCGTGCGGATTTTACGTTTCAAAGGTCATTAAAATCACGGAGGGCGAACCCCCTACATGAACCAGGCAGGACTCGTTGTTGGACACCACGGAGGGCGAACCCCCTATCGACTCACTCACCGAGAATGAACATCAGTCTGTGGGCCTTGAGATCCAGTTAGACAAACCTGAGAACCATATCTATGATAATAATTTCCCCATCCTTTGTAAAACAAACACGGATCCCTAGCAGTCTACAAGTGTTGATTAAAACCGCCCTCAACCTCATAGAAGTAATACTATTGCCGAAAAGACGCTTATATGCGTGGGGGGGATGTATCCCGCGTTTCCCAATCTACATAGAAACGGCCTCCGACATAGCACCATTCACATGAAGGGTTTTGGTTATGATCAACAAAAGTGGCTTCACCTACATGTTACACTTTAGAAACTACAATAAACTCAAACATACACAACACTATCAACTCCCTAGAAATTAAACTAAGTGATTACCAACATACATCATTATACACCATGCAACTTCCGAAATTTAAACTCTACATGCCGAAGCATATTTCTACTTTACAAAATCCCAAAATAAAATTAAAAATTACAACTTTACAACTTTACAACAAAAATTTCCAGCAACATATATACACAACAATAACATAAAACAAGCTTTTATAATCCCCGGCAACGGCGCCAAAAATTGATGTGAACCTAAGCTCGCACACAATAATAAACCCTACAAAATATCGTTAGTAGTATGAGCAAGTAGGGATCGTTCTAAGCCGGGGATTAAGGGTACCTGAGATATGAAATTGTTAGACAAATATATACATATATACATATAAACGTCACATATGGGGAATGGAATGGATCGGCAGCTAGGCTGCCCTAAACTAGGTTCGGCACAAAAATTGAAAGAAAAGGAATACGAAACAGAAAGATACTAGGCTCGGCAGCAATAGGCTGCCTCTAAATCATGCATAAAAACAGCAATTTAAAATCCTAAATTACTATATACAAGTTTGGTCGACATTCTTCCAAAATTACTAACACAAAAGCACTCAAAACACATAGCAAATTGATAAAACAAGACACGGCAAGAGCACACAATATCCTAGATCCGATTTAGTTCCAACCCAACTAGGGCCTCAGCGGTTATCTAAGTTGTTTCTGACTTCACGAAGGTATTTAGAATTAGCTCAGCACATAACCCTAATCTTTAGCTAACCGACTATAAACACGCAGCGTCGAAGATAATCAATTAACCAATGAAGTACGAAATCCTTTTAATTGGAAACACATCAATCAAGCAAGGCGTCACCACTTCTTGTTAACATGCATAGTCATTTAAACCACTCTAGTCCTATTTATGTTGACAGATACAAGACCAATACCCAAAACACATCGCGAATATGCTAAGTACCAATCTTTGAGGCACACGGATTTAAAAGACTAAACCAAGAACGAATTACTAGAATCAGAGTGAACATGCTTGCCTATCTAATCTTATCTCTTTACTTCATATTTTCATTACAATTTAGCATGCAATTCGAAACTTATCTTTGAAATTCTTTATTAATACCATAAGAATTAAATTAACATGCATCATTATAAAACCAAATTCACAATCGTTTTTCACATAGACATGAAAACACAATAACCAAACATACATGAGTTTCATAGACAAAACTATACATAACTACATAAAAACTATTACAAACCAAGAGTAGGGAGTAGATCACACTTTTGCAAACACCTTTGATGGCTTCAAGTCGTGTGGATCCAATGGGATGTGGTTCGGTGGTGGCTGGATGAAGGGTGAAGAATCGGCAGGATTTTATGGTGGTGGTGGTGGTTTTTGGTTTGTGTTTTTATGTAGGATCTTTGGCTGAAAATTGGTAGAGCTTTGGCTAGGGCTTTTTGCTTTAGAATGTGACAAGTTTTTCTGTGTAAAAGTTGACTATTTATAGGGAAAAACTAGGGTATTGCCGGCAGCCCTTCATGCATAAGGATTTCAGAAAACCTAGTGGGATAAGGTTTGAAACCTTCCTTCCATAGTTCAATTAGGTTTTCTTTTTCTGAATTTTTCTTCAAGGCTTGGGCTTCACATCTTCATGGACTTCTTGTATGATCTTGGACTTCATTTGATATGTCTTGGTCCATCGAAAATGTCCCAATTGCCGGCAGCACATCAATGCACACAATCTGCCTCATTCGGCAGCTTCTCCTAGTTTGACTAGGAGAACTTCTCTCTTCGATTTCTTCTTCAATGCCATGGCTTGGTGTCTTCCTCTTCCCTTCTTTAAGATTGAACCAACTTCATAAATGCACTTGTGCACCATTAGGTCCATCAAAAACAGAAAACACAAAAAGGGGGCAGTAGGTTCCTGGAATCGGCAGATTTGATGTTGCTGTAGTAACTCCTGCATATCTCCATCCTCGGAGCTCCGATTGATGCGATTCCAAGTCTCAGATAAACTAGACACATATGGCCATCTCCCCACAAAATAATTCAATCAAATTCCTTGTGAGTCGTCGGGAATGATGTTTCGAAGTTGGGACAAAGTCCCAGGAAAATCCTGGAAGCCCCTGGATTGGAATGCTCGGACTGCCGTTTTGCAGCCAACGTTTGGGTGACTTCCCGAACTCCGATTGATCTGAAATTTTAACAAAACATTCCTCAGTATATGAATATCAAGCACACCAAATTTCATAGAATTCGGACAAGGATAGATCATATTTTTACTCGTCTCAAAATCGCGAAAAAGACATATTTTGCACTATTTTCCAGATTTCTCATACTTAGTCATTTTCCGGATTCTAAAGCATATTTGATTAAAACTCTACTGAATCAACACTAAACTAAATTATGACTCTATCTTAGATAAATAAGGGTTAAACAAAGCATAAACGAGGGCATAAGCATGTAATATCGTCGCACATTGTGCTACTATCAACTACCCCACACTTACCATTTGCTAGTCCCTTAGCAAACTAAATTAAACTAGACTCTAAACAAACTATTGCCCCTAACAATTTGTCTCAGGCTTGTATGTACACATAGCTTTCAAGTTAATGCAGGAGAATGTTAGGCACGAAAATTCCAAGCTTCATGAACATGTGACATCAATATGAACATATAAGAGAAAAAGGTAAGCATGTAAACATGTTAAAGCTAATCCAATCCTCCTCACTAGGCATACTCTCTTCTTTTCTCTCGAAGCATGGTATTCACTCATAAGTATATGCAAGCGAAAGATAATGAATTACAAAGAGTGACTTGCATATATCGAAGAAACGAAAGCACTTTGTGAATTTTAATGGAAAAACCTCAAATGATAACTATATGCACCAATGAACCAAAACCATATGCTTACTCTTGAGATATCTCCACAATCAAATTTAACCATCTTAAGAATCATGAAAAAGATCAATAAAAGGGTTGTAATGGGGCTAGGCTAAGAGGTATTCGATATTTGGATAAGGAGGCTCAAAAACGTCACCATGGCCTTTGGCAAAGCTCGAATCTCCTTATGTCTTCTCGCCGAAAGGGTCAAATTTCATCTTGTTGGACCCATACTTCATTCTTTTCTTCCCATAAAACATTACAACAACAATCTAGACAATAGCCATGCACAAAAATTTTTATTTTTCAAGCCTATGCCGTGCCCTTCAATCTCATATTTTCTTTCTTTCTCTCGGCATTTTTCTTTCTTTTGGTCCGAGCACTTTTTTCTTTTTTCTTTTTCTAAGGCACGGCATACATACATTTTTCATATAGATTTATGGCTAAGTCTACCCCACACTTGTTCTTCTTCATCACACACGCGGAAACGCTTTCAAAAATCAAGCTTTGCCAACACTTTGATCAAGGGTAAAGGCACAACTATACTAAGCTCATGGAAAGTGTTTAAGGGTGATGAAAGAAAAGGCTAATTGTAGGCTCAAAGGGGGTTTACTAAGGTGTCCCACGACGGGCTCCAATAGGGCACATGCTTTATTTGGCAATGGTGGTAAACCTAAAAGATCTTTATTCAATCATATTCAAAATCAAGGTATTTTATGATATAAACGTTTCGAAAATCAACAAGAGTAAGTTCTAGCATACTAGAGTTCATTAAAAAGCTATGGCACATAGTCATCGAATATGCAAAGAATTATGAGGTTTCATACTTCTTACAAATCTATCAAATTTTGTCTTTTTATCGCTCAAGAAGAAAGCAAATTGACACTAAAGCTCACATAGGTTATAATCGAAATAAATTAGCTAAAACATGCATGCTTCGTTAATCAACTATCATCTATGTATGCAAAGAGGAGAAAAACATCATTGACATATTAGGGGCATCCTAAGACTCGAAACAAACAATTTAAACACTCTATTTTTGTGGAACAATTTTCAGAATTTTCTTTTCTAAACTAAGCACACGAAAATATAAACGGAATACGTTATCCCACCCCACACTTAGAAAATTACATTGTCCTCAATGTAAGCACAAAACGATATCAACGAATTTCCTAAGCATGTCATTGACTAACATATTCCAACAAATCATCACAAATCAAAGTAGAAGAGAAGGGTTAAGAAAATTCAAACTCTCGGTGATGGCTCCTTCACTTTACTTTGATCGACATGGGTTGCCTCCCAAGTAGCGCTTTGTGTTTAAAGTCCATAGCCTAGACTTTTCACCATTGCATATTGCATGTGTTCATCTTGTTCCAAAGTAACTCAAATCAGCGTGAAGTAAGAAGTAGCTTGTTGCATGTTGCATCCGATTGGGCACTTGTAGAGGGCAGCGTATCCGGCAGCAGAAGCTGCGTGTCCGGCTGAGTATCCAACGTATCCTGTGGCGTAGCAGCCTTGTATCCGGCCTCTTGTGTGAGTGTGTCAACCCTGCCGGCAATGGCAGGTCCGGCAGGGGGTGGTGGTGGTCCGGCTCTTGTGGGGCGCTGCTGTTCGGCAGCAGGGTTTGTGGCCGGCAATTGAGGGGTAGGTGATATGAAAGCTTCCTCCACGGTGTGTTCTTGAAAGGAAGAGTAGTAAGGCTTGAGACGATGGCCATTTACCTTGAATGTGTTTCCCGTAACTTCATTCCGAATCTCTATGGCTCCATGAGGAAACACTTGAAGAACAATGAATGGTCCAAGCCAACGAGAGCGCAACTTCCCCGGAAAAAGTTTGAGTCGTGAATGATACAATAGAACTTTTTGGCCAACTTCAAACTTCTTCAATCGAAGCATCTTGTCATGGTAGGCACGTGCCTTCTCCTTGTAACTCCATGCGGCATCATAGGCTTCATTACGGATTTCTTCAAGTTCGTTGAGTTGAAGCTTTCTATGAAGACCGGCATCATCAATGTTCATGTTGAAAGCTTTGATTGCCCACCATGCCTTGTGCTCTAGCTCAACCGGTAAGTGACATGCTTTGCCATAAACTAACCGAAAAGGAGACATACCTATCGGTGTCTTGTACGCAGTCCTATAAGCCCACAAAGCATCATCGAGACGATCACTCCAATCCTTCCTTGAAGGTCCAACCGATTTCTCCAAAATGTGCTTGATCTCTCGATTACTCACCTCGGCCATACCACTCGTTTGGGGATGATACGGTGTAGAAACTTTATGTGTGACTCCATACTTCCTCAATAAGGCTTCAATAGTGCGGTTACAAAAATGGGATCCTCCATCGCTAATCAAGACTCTTGGAACTCCAAAACGTGAAAAGATGTTGGTCTTGAGAAACTCGGCTACTACCTTGGCATCGTTGGTGCGTGTAGCCCTTGCTTCGATCCACTTTGACACATAATCAACCGCAAGCAATATGTAGGGAAAACACTTACTTGAAGGAAACGGTCCCATGAAATCAATCCCCCAAAGATCAAAAATTTCTACCTCAATGATAGGCGTAAGCGGCATTTGGTCTCTAGCTCCAATGTTCCCCATTCTTTGGCATTTATCACATGCTTTGCAAAACATGAATGCATCTTTGAAAATCGTAGGCCAAAAGAAACCACAATTAAGTACCTTCAATGCCGTTTTCCTTGGTCCAAAATGCCCACCACAAGCTTCGCTATGACAAAAAGCAAGGATGGAGCGATGCTCATTCTCCGGCACACATCTTCGAATAACTTGATCACCACATTGCTTCCATAAGTACGGATCATCCCACAAGGTGTCGAGCTTGCTTCCTTATTCTCTTTTGTTGGTGGTTCGGCAACTCCTTGGGAAATCGGCGTGTGGCTAGATAGTTGGCAATGTCGGCATACCAAGGTGAACAAGAGCCGAAGCTCGCATGCAATAATAAACCCTGCAATCGTTAGTAGTATAGACATAAGTAGGGATCGTTCTAAGCCGGGGATTAAGGGTACCTGAGATATGAAATTGTTAGACAAACATATATACATATATACATAAACACGTCACAAAATATGGGGGAATAGGTTCGGCAGCAATGCTGCCCTAGAGCTAGGTGACACGAAATTAAATTCTAAAAATAAATCCTAAGTCTAATATTTACAAGTTTGGTCGACATTCTTTCACAAAGCACTAACACAAAAGCAATCAAAACACATAACAAACTAGCAAGCAAGACTCACGGCAAAGTATTAAAGCGTTCTAGACTCAACTTAACTCCAACCCAATTAGCTCCTAATCGGCGACTAATTGATTAAGACTCCTCATGTATTTTAAGTGACTAATCGCCTAACCTTAAAACTATACTAGTCATCTTTGAATATTCTAATCGACGTAGACAAACATGACAAGTAATTAAGCACAAAGTCTTTTTCTTTAGTTGGAAACAAGTTAAAAGAGTAAGGTTGTCAATCATCTCTTCAACAAGTATGTTCATTTAAATTACTCTAACCCTCATGAAAAACAACACAAACTAAGTAACTCGTTGATTACCTAATCCATATTAATTTTTCGGCTAATGAGATTAATAGTCTAAGTATTACAATTACATAGGCTACCAATCTTTAAGCGCACGAATTTAAAGAACAAATCAAGAAAACCCTAAAATCAATTTAACACATATTTTTGCCGAAAATCCTAATTACTAGTTCATCATATATTTTCCTTACTCTTTAGCATGCAATCCATATTCTTACATCTAAAACCTCACTTAAAGATAAAGAAAATAAATTGACATGCAAATCATAAAACCAAATTTCAATCCAATTCATACATAGACATAAAAATTGAAACCAAGAATTCATGCTAACTTTATAGACAAAGTTTAACATAACTACACAAAAATTTACAAAGCCAAGAGTAGGGAGTGGATCACACATTAGAAACCTTGAAGACTTCGTCGTATATGGATCCGTGGATGATGGTGTTCGGATGGCTGCTGCTCGGCAGTGAAGGTATCGGCAGCAAGGGGACAAAATTTCGGCAGGAAACTTTGGTATGGTGGTGGTGGTTTTGGCTAGGGTTTTTGTGTAGGATTCTTGGGAAATTTAGGCAGAGCTTTGGCTAGATTTTTGCTTTGGAATGTGACAAGTTTTTCTGTAGGAAAACATGGCTATATATAGAGGCAAATTCGGCAGAAACCCTAGGTAGAAAACCTAGTCCAAATCGGCAAAGGCAATCCTTGTGCAACAAGGTTTTGGTTCCTTCCTTTCTTGGTTCTTCTAGGAGACTTCTTTTTCTGATTTTCTTCCTTGGATTGGGCTGCATATCTTCATGAACTTCTTGTGTAGGCTTGACAACTCCATTTGGTGAGCTTGGTCCATGGAAAAATGCCCCAAACCCGCAAGAACACAAGACCGGCAGCAATTCGGCTGGAATGACCTTGCTCCAGTAATTCTGGCATAACTCCCTCCGTGGAGCTCCGATTGGTGCGATTCCAAGTCTCAGATAAACTCGACACATATAGCCATCTCCCCATAAAATATCTCGGCCAAATTCCTTGTAAGTCATCGGGAATGATTTTTCGAAGTAGGGACAAAGTTCCAGGAAAATCCTGGAAGTCCCTGGATTGGTTTGCTCGGACTGCCGTTTTGCAGCCATCTTTTGGGTGACTTCCCGAACTCCGATTGATCTGAAATTTTAACACAACATTCCTCAACATATGAATATTAAGCACACAAATTTTCATAGAATTCGGACAAGGATAGATCGTATTTTTACTTATCACAAAATCGCGAAAAAGACATATTTTACACTATTTTCCAGATTTCTCAAACTTAGTCATTTTTCGGATTCTAAAGCACATTTGATAAAAACTCTACCAAATTGACACTAAACTAAATTATGACTCTATCTTAGACAAATAAGGGTTAAACAAAGCATAAACGAGGGCATAAGCATATAATATCGTCGCACATTGTGCTCCTATCAACTACCCCACACTTATCCTTTGCTAGTCCCTTAGCAAACTAAATAAAACTAAGACTCAAAACAACTATTGCCCCTAACAATTTGTCTCAGGCTCGTATGTACACATAGCTTTCAAGTTAATGCATGAGAATGCTAAGCACGAAAATTCCGAGCTTCATGAACATGTGACATCAATATGAACATATAAGAGCAAAAGGTAAGCATGTAGACATGTTAAGCTAATTCAATCCTCCTCACTAGGCATACTCTCTTCTTTTCACTCGAAGCATGGTAATTCACTCAATAGTATATGCAAGCGAAAGATAATGAATTACGAAGAGTGACTTGCATATATCAAAGAAACAAAAGCACTTTGTGAATTTTATGGGAAAACCTCATATGATAACTATATGCACCAATGAACCAAAACCATATGCTCAACTCTTGAGAAAATCTCCACAAATCAAAGTATGCCATCTTAAGAATCATGAAAACGTTATAGGGAAATAAATACGGGGCTCGGCTATAGGGAAGGAAATTTAGGATAAGTGGTGCTTAAAAACGTCACCAAGACTTGGCAATTCTTGATCCTCCTTATGACTTCACTCCAAGGGTCGAATATCATCTTGTTGGACCCTTCTTTCATTCTTTACTTCCCAAAACATCATAAACATGGACAAAGGTCAAAATTTCACAATGCTAGACCTTCCAATACGAACGAAATTCCAAGCTCACAACATTTATTCAAGGATAGGACTTAGCAATTTTCAATCAAAACCGTGCCTAAACTTCTTTTATTTTTCTTTCAGACTTCATGTTTTTCTTTTCTTTTCTTTTCTGTCCGTTTACATATTTTTCACTTTTGCTAGGCACGGCATATACATTTTTCACACAATTTCTAGCTAAGTCCACCCCACACTTGTTTCATGACATCACTCTACATCAAACCTCCAAATCGATTTCAAACTTTTGCCAAGTCTCGCGAGGACAAGGGTCAAGATATAACTATTCTAAGCATAGGAATTTTAATAAGGGTGATGAAAGAAAAGGCTCAACGTAGGCTCAAAGGGGTTTTCTAAGGAGTCCCACGACGGGCACAAATAGGGCACATGCTTTATTTGGCACTGGTGGTGATCCTAATATAACGTTTTCAATCCTTTTCAAAATCAAGGCAATTTTCATGACTATCAAGTTTCAATAATCACAAGAACGAGTTCTAGCACTTCTAGAGTCCATGAAAAGCTATTGCATATAGTCATCGAATAATCAAAGAATTATGAGGTTCCATGCTTCCTACGAATCTATTGAATTTTATCTTTTTTTCGCTCAAGAAGAAAGCAAATTGGCACAAAAGCTCACATAGGTTATAATCGAAATGAATTAGCTAAAACATGCATGCTTCATAATCAACAAGTCCTACATGCTCCTACCAATGCACATAATCCGTGAAACTTACAATTTTAAAAGTATGCACAACCATCATCTATGTATGCAAAGAGGAGAAAAACATCATTGACATATTAGGGGCATCCTAAGACTCGAAACAAACAAATTTAAACACTCTATTTTTGTGTTACAATTTTTCTGATTTTTCTTTTCTAAACTAAGCACACAAAAACAATAACAAAAACGGAATACGTTATCCCACCCCACACTTAGAAAATTACATTGCCCTCAATGTAAGCACAAAACAATATCAATGAATTTCCTAAGCATGCAATCGACTAACATATTCCAACAATTCATCACAAATCAAAGAAAAAGAGAAGGGTTAAGAAAATTCAAACTCTCGGTGATGGCTCCTTCACTTTTCGTTGATCGAATTGGGTTGCCTCCCAAGTAGCGCTTTATATTTATAGTCCATAGCCTGGACTTTTCACCGTGTTGCATGTGTTCATCTTGCTCCAAAACAGTTCAAATCGGCAAGAAGAAGATCGAGGAGTAACTCATTGCACGTCGTGTCCGATACGGTGCGGTTCTGCGTGTCCGACTGTGTAGCCTCCGTATTCGGTTGTGTAGCAGGCGTATCCTGCGTATCCTGAGTTGCAATTCGGCTGCTCTCTATGTCTTGAAGCATCATATCAAACTTGCCGGCAGTAGCAGGTTCGGCAGGTTCATCGGCAGCAGCAAAAGTAAGGAACGGTTGTTCGGCAAGGAGGTGTGTGGCCGGGAAGAGTGAAGGCTCGGTGGCTGGGGTACGGCAGGGTGATACCGGACCGGAAGTGGCGCACAGTGGCTCGACAAAGACAGTGGCTACGGCAGCCCCTAGGCTTGGAGGATCGTGGACCAATCTTTCATCATTTAGAGGTTCAAATGGCTCGTAGTATGGCTTGAGTCTATGTCCATTCACCTTGATTATGTTTCCCGAAACTTCACTCCGAATCTCTATGGCTCCATGAGGGAATACTTGAAGAACAACGAATGGTCCAAGCCAACGAGATTGCAACTTACCCGGAAAAAGTTTGAGCCGTGAATGATATAAGAGAACTTTTTGACCAACTTCAAACGTCTTCCGCCGAAGCATCTTGTCATGAGCAACCTTAGTCTTTTGCTTGTAAATCCATGTGGCTTCATAAGCTTCATTCCGTATTTCTTCTAGTTCGTTGAGTTGAAGCTTCCTATGAAGGCCGGCCTCATCAATGCTCATGTTAAAGGCCTTAATTGCCCACCATGCTCTATGCTCAAGTTCAACCGGTAAGTGACATGCTTTGCCATATGTTAACCGGAAAGGTGACATACCTATCGGTGTCTTGTATGCCGTCCTATAAGCCCACAAAGCATCATCGAGACGATCACTCCAATCCTTCCTTGAAGGTCCAACGGTCTTCTCAAGTATTTGCTTGATCTCTCGATTACTTACCTCGGCCATACCACTTGTTTGGGGGTGATAAGGTGTAGATACCTTATGAGTGACTCCATACTTCTTCAATAAGGCTTCAATGGTGCGGTTGCAAAAATGGGATCCTCCATCGCTAATCAAGACTCTTGGAACTCCAAAACGTGAAAAGATGTTGGTCTTGAGAAACTCGGCTACCACCTTAGCATCGTTGGTGCGTGTGGCCTTGGCTTCAATCCACTTTGACACATAATCCACCGCAAGCAATATGTAGAGAAAGCCCTTACTCGAAGGAAACGGTCCCATGAAGTCAATCCCCCAAAGATCATGAATCTCAATGGCGTTGATAGAAGTGAGCGGCATTTGATCTCGTGGTCCAATATTCCCCATCCTTTGGCATCGGTCACATGACTTACAAAACATGAATGCATCTTTGAAAATTGTAGGCCAAAAGAAACCACAATTAAGTACCTTCAATGCCGTCTTCTTAGCTCCAAAATGCCCTCCACACGCCTCATTATGACAAAAAGAAAGGATGGATCGATGCTCATTCTCCGGCACACATCTTCTAATAACTTGATCACCACATTGCTTCCAAAGGTACGGATCATCCCACAAGAAGTGACGAGCTTGCTTCCTTATTCTTTGTTGTTGGTGGTTCGGCAACTCCTTGGGAAATCGGCGTGTAGCTAGAAAATTTGCAATGTCGGCATACCAAGGCTCATGTACTTCAAGTCGAAAAAGTTGCTCATCCGGAAAGGTCTCTAATAAGGGCAGCCGATCTTCCTCATGAACAAGGCGACTCAAATGATCGGCCACAACATTCTCTACTCCTTTCTTATCCTTAATCTCAATATCGAACTCTTGAAGCAAAAGAATCCATCGAATGAGCCTTGGCTTAGCATCCTTCTTTGTCATAAGATATCTCAAAGCGGCATGATCACTATAAACAATAACTTTGGAATTCAAAAGATATGATCGAAACTTTTCCAAAGCAAAAATTACCGCTAAGAGCTCCTTCTCCGTTGTTGTGTAGTTGAGTTGTGCATCGTTGAGAGTCCTTGAAGCATAGTAAATGGCGCATGGCTTCTTCTCAATTCGTTGTCCAAGTACCGCTCCAAGTGCATAATCACTAGCATCGCACATCAACTCAAACGGCTCATCCCAATTAGGGGAAACTAGAATCGGTGCCATGCATAGTAGCATCTTCAAACGGCAAAATGCCTCCTCACATGCCTTTGTCCACTCAAACGTCACCTCCTTTTGTAACAAGTTGCTTAATGGCTTGGCAATTGAAGAGAAGTCCTTGATAAATCTTCGATAAAACCCCGCATGGCCAAGAAAACTTCTCACATCCTTCACACACCTAGGGCTCGGCAATGCTTGTATGAGCTCCACCTTGGCTTTGTCAACCTCTAAGCCTTTTGCCGAAATAATGTGCCCTAGAACAATGCCTTGCGTGACCATGAAGTGACACTTCTCCCAATTGAGCACAAGATTTGTCTCTACACACCTCTCAAGTATCTTCTCCAAGTTCCCCAAACATGCATCGAAGGTGCTTCCATACACACTAAAATCATCCATAAACACTTCGATAATGTCTTCAATAAAATCCGAGAAGATAGCATACATACATCTTTGAAAAGTGCCGGGTGCGTTGCAAAGTCCGAATGGCATCCGCCGATAAGCAAACGTGCCAAATGGACAAGTAAAAGTGGTCTTCTCTTGATCATCCGGGTGTATCATGATTTGATTGTAGCCACTATATCCATCAAGAAAACAATAGTAAGAATGACCGGCTAACCTCTCTAGCATTTGATCCATAAACGGCAAAGGCATGTGATCCTTCCTCGTTGTAGCGTTGAGCTTCCTATAGTCGATGCACATCCGATGACCGGTTACAAGTCTTTGTGGCACAAGCTCATTCTTCTCATTCTTGACAACCGTTACACCACTCTTCTTCGGCACTACTTGCACGGGAGATATCCACTTACTATCCGAAATTGGGTAGATCACCCCACAATCAAGCAACTTGATAATTTCTTCTTTCACAACCTTCATCATGGGAGGGTGAAGTCGACGTTGAGCTTCCTTTGTCGGCTTAGCTCCTTCTTCTAACAAAATACGATGAACACAAGTAGTAGGGCTTATTCCCTTGATGTCCGCTAAGGTCCAACCTATGGCGGTCTTGTACTTCTTAAGCACACGTATCAAATCCACTTCTTGCTTCTCACTAAGCATTGAAGACACAATAACCGGTAGTGTATCTTCTTTTCCAATATAAACATACTTTAAGTGACTAGGGAGTTCTTTAAGTTCTAACTTTGGGGCCTCTTCCACACTTGGTCGAAATTTTGTTGTGGCACTTGGAATTGACAAGAACGAGTTCCTCGGATACAATGGTGTGGCATCAAGTTCGGCAGCCACCTCTCTAAGGCTCGGCAACATTGTAAATGACTCGGCATTGTTGCTTGGCTCGGCAATCCCTTGCTCGGCATGGATTGGCTCGGCTTCATCATGCACTCGTTCTCCCCTCTTGTCAAATCCGACCCCTTGCTCAATCGCTAATTGCTATGCGTCGAGCGAGGTCGACATAACTTGCTCGACCTCCTCCAAAACATCAATGGCACAACCTTCTTTTAAATCAACATTGGGGAATTTCATGGCATCAAACACATTGAACTTTATCACCTCACCATCAAACTCCATAGTTAGGTTGCCCTCGGCCACGTCTATCTTTGTGCGCGCTGTCCTCATGAATGGTCGCCCTAAAAGCAATTGAGTGTTGTTGACCGGCGAATCCTCCATCTCAACCACATAGAAATCGGCGGGGAATATCAATCGGTTGACTTGCACCAACACATCCTCTACATAGCCCTCCGGATACTTGCTTGAGCGATCCGCAAGTTGAATGATGACATTGTCCTTCTTGAGAGGCCCTATACTCAACGTTTGATACACATTGAGTGGCATGGCATTGATCGATGCTCCCAAATCCAACATAACATCATCAAACCGTGTATTGCCTATGACACAAGGCACATTGAAGCTCCCCGGATCCTTCATCTTTGGTGGCAACTTCCTTTGAATAACGGCCGACACCGTCTCGCTCATAGTCACCACACGAGTCTCTCTAGTATGCCTCCTTGCCGTGCAAAGTTCCTTCAAAAACTTAGCATACTTTGGCACTTGCTTGATGCACTCCAACAAAGGGATGTTGACTTGCACTTTCCGGAAAATCTCCAACACCTCTTCATCGGATTTATCTTTCTTTGTTCTAGCAAAACGAGAAGGGAATGGGGCACTAGATGATGACACACCTCCCTTACTTGCTTGGCTCGGCAATACCTCATTCTTTGATGTGGCGGGATCGTACTCAAGCTCGTTACGCAGCCCCTTGTCTTGTATACCATGGCCGGCATCACTATCCTTCTCGGCACTCAAATCCTTCTCGGCACCATGGTTGTTGCCGGCTGCAGCCCTGCCGGTTGTGCCCCTCTCGGCTTCATGCATGTGGCTGCCGGCAATGTCAGGTTCGGCAGCCCTCTCTTCATCCCCAATGCCCTTGAAAGTTACTCGCTTCTTCTTTGGACTTGTTGGAGGAAACAACTCTCTTCCGCTTCGAGTTTGAATCACTTTGGCTTGCTCGTTCCTCGGATTGGGAATAGTATTGCTTGGCAACTTCCCTTGCTCATTAAATCTTCCCATGAAATCCACAACTTGCCCCATTTGAGTCTTGAGCTCACCAATGTCCTTTTGATGATTTTGTTGCCCCGCGAGTAATGCTTGAGTAGCACTTGACAAAGATTGAATTAAAGCATCGTAGTTAGGATTGCTTGGCGCGGCTTGGCCTTGGCTCGGCATGGCTTGTTGTTGATTCGGCACTGCCCCATAAACTCCTTGGTTCGGCTGATAAGGTTGCCGAGGCACAAATGGTGGCCTCGGTGCAAATGATGCTCCTCCCTCTCTCGGTTGTATAGGTGCCCTAAGCACGTTGTCATTATTCGCCCATCGAAAGTTCGGATGATCATTGAACCTTGGATTGAAATTGCCAAATCGTTGGCCTCCTTGAAAGCCAATAGCATTGCACTCCTCAACTCCCTCACTAACTCCAAATTGAGGGCATTGGTCGGTCTCATGGCCCTCGGTGCAAATACCACATACACTAGCACGCTTCTTCATCAAATTACTCACCAAGTCGGTAAGCTTGTCCACTTTATCTTCTAACTTTGAGCTCGAAGACGTCTCATGCACTTTCTCATTCCTTTGCACATTGCCTCGTGCCATGCCAAATTGTTGGTTGTTCAAAGCACGAACTTCCAACAAACTTCTTGCCGCTCCGGCGTTTAACTCCAAAAAGCTACCTCCCGCGGCCGAGTCAAGAAACTCTCTCTCCATGACGCGCAATCCCTCATAGAAATATTGTAGCAAGAGTCCATCGCTAATGTCATGCGATGGACACAAAGAAACTAGGGACTTGAACCTCTTGTAGTAGTCGAAGAAAGTCTCATCTCCGGCTTGCTTCACACTAGTAATTTGCTTCCTCAGATCAGTGATACGTGAAGCAGGAAAGTACTTGAGTAAAAACTCATCCATCATAGTACTCCACGAAACAATGCGACCACTAGGCACCTCAAACAACCACTCCTTTGCTTGATCTTCTAGGGAAAACGGAAATGCCTTCATTTTGAAGTGTTGCAAATCGGTCCCTCTTGGACACATAGACTCCGTGGTGAAGTTAAACCACTGCAGATGCTTGTTAGGATCCTCACTCGGCATCCCATAAAATGACTTCAGCTTATGGAGGAATCCACTCCTCAATTCAATCTCTCCAGTCTTGTCAGTTTCCAAGGGAGGATAAGTAATATTAGAAGGAGCAACTCCAGCTCCAGCAACATGACCATTATGTGATCTGATTGATGCCATGATCTCTTCTTCTTCTTCTAATTCGGCAAAGGCTTCAAATTCTGGATTCTGAAGATCACACGACGACGAAATAAACGATGGTGAGCTCGGCCCTGACTCAGATACTGACGGCACTAGGGGTGAACTCGGCAATGATGATGACACTGATGAACTGGTTGGTGACGATGGCGGTAATGGCACAAAACGAGCAATAGCGAGTTCTTGATCTAAACGTTGCAAACGGCCTTGAAGATCTCTTGTCCAAATATTAGATTCGGACATGCATTATTTCTGAAATTTGCAACATTTAAACAAGTTAGAACATCGTAAAGAAATAGAAGACAAGAATATACATCATTACAAGCCACGGCATTGGCGATTACACAACAAATTTCAAACCATAACACATATACACAATCGGCAACAATATAAGGTACACGGCAATACAACACACGGCAACAAAAATTTCGGCAAAGCATACATATACAATCGGCACAAGAGAAGAAAATTTGAAAAGTTCATGAGCATGTAATCGCTAAGTCTAATTTCTTTTAAATTTGTTCTAACTCTCGAAGTACGTGGAGCAGAGGAGATAACAGTGCAATGGACTGATACAGCCCCCGGTAGTATCATGCTTAATCCGATATACCTCAAGAGTTTGAACCACACAACATGTTTTATCTTCGAAGAAAATAGGCCACATATGTCAAGTTATGTTCTAGCGTCTAAAGTGAGGTGATGCTTCGGCACAAGCTGTCGACTAGGTCGTGCGGATTTTACGTTTCAAAGGTCATTATAATCACGGAGGGCGAACCCCCTACAGGAACCAGGCAGGACTCGTTGTTAGACACCACGGAGGGCGAACCCCCTATCGACTCACTCACCGAGAATGAACATCAGTCTATGGGCCTTGAGATCCAGTTAAACAAACCTGAGAACCATATCTATGATAATAACTTCCCCATACTTTGTAAAACAAACACGGATCCCTAGCGGTCTCAAGTGTTGATTAAAACCGCCCTCAACCTCATAGAAGTAATACTATTACCGAAGAAACGCTTATATGCGTGGGGGGGAAGTATCCCGCGTTTCCCAATCTACATAGAAACGGCCTCCGACATAGCACCATTCACATGAAGGGTTTTGGTTATGATCAACAAAAGAGGCTTCACCTACATGTTACACTTTAGAAACTACAATAAACTCAAACATACACAACACTATCAACTCCCTAGAAATTAAACTAAGTGATTACCAACATACAACAATATACATCATGCAACTTCCGAAATTTAAACTCTACATGCCGAAGCATATTTCTACTTTACAAAATCCCAAAATAAACTTAAAATTACAACTTTACAACTTCACAACAAAAATTTCCAGCAACATTATATACACAACAATAACATAAAACAAGCTTTTATAATCCCCGGCAACGGCGCCAAAAATTGAACGGGAGCCGAAGCTCGCATGCAATAATAAACCCTGCAATCGTTAGTAGTATAGACATAAGTAGGGATCGTTCTAAGCCGGGGATTAAGGGTACCTGAGATATGAAATTGTTAGACAAACATATATACATATATACATAAACACGTCACAAAATATGGGGGAATAGGTTCGGCAGCAATGCTGCCCTAGAGCTAGGTGACACGAAATTAAATTCTGAAAATAAATCCTAAGTCTAATATTTACAAGTTTGGTCGACATTCTTTCACAAAGCACTAACACAAAAGCAATCAAAACACATAACAAACTAGCAAGCAAGACTCACGGCAAAGTATTAAAGCGTTCTAGACTCAACTTAACTCCAACCCAATTAACTCCTAATCGGCGACTAATTGATTAAGACTCCTCATGTATTTTAAGTGACTAATCGCCTAACCTTAAAACTATACTAGTCATCTTTGAATATTCTAATCGACGTAGACAAACATGACAAGTAATTAAGCACAAAGTCTTTTTCTTTAGTTGGAAACAAGTTAAAAGAGTAAGGTTGTCAATCATCTCTTCAACAAGTATGTTCATTTAAATTACTCTAACCCTCATGAAAAACAACACAAACTAAGTAACTCGTTGATTACCTAATCCATATTAATTTTTCGGCTAATGAGATTAATAGTCTAAGTATTACAATTACATAGGCTACCAATCTTTAAGCGCACGAATTTAAAGAACAAATCAAGAAAACCCTAAAATCAATTTAACACATATTTTTGCCGAAAATCCTAATTACTAGTTCATCATATATTTTCCTTACTCTTTAGCATGCAATCCATATTCTTACATCTAAAACCTCACTTAAAGATAAAGAAAATAAATTGACATGCAAATCATAAAATCAAATTTCAATCCAATTCATACATAGACATAAAAATTGAAACCAAGAATTCATGCTAACTTTATAGACAAAGTTTAACATAACTACACAAAAATTTACAAAGCCAAGAGTAGGGAGTGGATCACACATTAGAAACCTTGAAGACTTCGTCGTGTATGGATCCGTGGATGATGGTGTTCGGATGGCTGCTGCTCGGCAGTGAAGGTATCGGCAGCAAGGGGACAAAATTTCGGCAGGAAACTTTGGTATGGTGGTGGTGGTTTTGGCTAGGGTTTTTGTGTAGGATTCTTGGGAAATTTAGGCAGAGCTTTGGCTAGATTTTTGCTTTGGAATGTGACAATTTTTTCTGTAGGAAAACATGGCTATATATAGAGGCAAATTCGGCAGAAACCCTAGGTAGAAAACCTAGTCCAAATCGGCAAAGGCAATCCTTGTGCAACAAGGTTTTGGTTCCTTCCTTTCTTGGTTCTTCTAGGAGACTTCTTTTTCTGATTTTCTTCCTTGGATTGGGCTGCATATCTTCATGAACTTCTTGTGTAGGCTTGACAACTCCATTTGGTGAGCTTGGTCCATGGAAAAATGCCCCAAACCCGCAAGAACACAAGACCGGCAGCAATTCGGCTGGAATGACCTTGCTCCAGTAATTCTGGCATAACTCCCTCCGTGGAGCTCCGATTGGTGCGATTCCAAGTCTCAGATAAACTAGACACATATAGCCATCTCCCCATAAAGTATCTCGGCCAAATTCCTTGTAAGTCATCGGGAATGATTTTTCGAAGTAGGGACAAAGTTCCAGGAAAATCCTGGAAGTCCCTGGATTGGTTTGCTAGGACTGCCGTTTTGCAGCCATCTTTTGGGTGACTTCCCGAACTCCGATTGATCTGAAATATTAACACAACATTCCTCAACATATGAATATTAAGCACACAAATTTTCATAGAATTCGGACAAGGATAGATCGTATTTTTACTTATCACAAAATCGCGAAAAAGGCATATTTTACACTATTTTCCAGATTTCTCAAACTTAGTCATTTTTCGGATTCTAAAGCACATTTGATAAAAACTCTACCAAATTGACACTAAACTAAATTATGACTCTATCTTAGACAAATAAGGGTTAAACAAAGCATAAACAAGGGCATAAGCATATAATATCGTCGCACATTGTGCTCCTATCACAAGGCTCATGTACTTCAAGTCGAAAAAGTTGCTCATCCGGAAAGGTTTCACATAGGGGCAGCCGATCCTCCTCAAGAACAAGGCTACTTAAATGATCGGCTACAACATTCTCTACTCCTTTCTTGTCTTTAATCTCTATATCGAACTCTTGAAGCAAAAGAATCCATCGAATGAGCCTCGGCTTAGCATCCTTCTTCATCATAAGATATCTCAAAGCGGCATGATCACTATAAACAATAACTTTGGAATTCAAAAGATATGATCGAAATTTTTCCAAAGCAAAAATTACCGCTAAGAGTTCCTTCTCCGTTGTTGTGTAGTTGAGTTGAGCATCGTTGAGAGTCCTTGAAGCATAGTAAATGGCGCATGGCTTCTTCTCAATTCGTTGTCCAAGTACCGCTCCAAGTGCATAATCACTAGCATCACACATCAACTCAAATGGCTCGTCCCAATTAGGGGAAACTAGAATCGGTGCCATGCATAGTAGCATCTTCAAACGGCAAAATGCCTCCTCACATGCCTTTGTCCACTCAAACGTCACCTCCTTTTGTAACAAGTTGCTTAATGGCTTGGCAATTGAAGAGAAGTCCTTGATAAATCTTCGATAAAACCCCGCATGGCCAAGAAAACTTCTCACATCCTTCACACACCTAGGGCTCGGCAATGCTTGTATGAGCTCCACCTTGGCTTTGTCAACCTCTAAGCCTTTTGCCGAAATAATGTGCCCTAGAACAATGCCTTGCGTGACCATGAAGTGACACTTCTCCCAATTGAGCACAAGATTTGTCTCTACACACCTCTCGAGTATCTTCTCCAAGTTCCCCAAACATGCATCAAAGGTGCCTCCATACACACTAAAATCATCCATAAACACTTCGATAATGTCTTCAATAAAATCCGAGAAGATAGCATACATACATCTTTGAAACGTGCCGGGTGCGTTGCATAGTCCGAATGGCATCCGCCGATAAGCAAACGTGCCAAATGGACAAGTAAAAGTGGTCTTCTCTTGATCATCCGGGTGTATCATGATTTGATTGTAGCCACTATAACCATCAAGAAAGCAATAGAAAGAATGGCCGGCTAACCTCTCTAGCATTTGATCCATAAACGGCAAAGGCATGTGATCCTTCCTCGTTGTAGCGTTTAACTTCCTATAATCGATGCACATCCGATGACCGGTTACAAGTCTTTGTGGCACAAGCTCATTCTTCTCATTCTTGACAACCGTTACACCACTCTTCTTCGGCACTACTTGCACGGGAGATATCCACTTACTATCCGAAATTGGGTAGATCACCCCACAATCAAGCAACTTGATAATTTCTTCTTTCACAACTTTCATCATGGGAGGGTGAAGTCGACGTTGAGCTTCTTTTGTCGGCTTAGCTCCTTCTTCTAATAAGATGCGATGAACACAAGTAGTAGGGCTTATTCCCTTGATGTCCGCCAAGGTCCAACCTATGGCGGTCTTGTACTTCTTAAGCACACGTATCAAATCAACCTCTTGCTTCTCACTAAGCATTGAAGACACAATAACCGGTAGTGTATCTCCTTCTCCAAGATAAGCATACTTCAAGTGACTAGGGAGCTCTTTTAGTTCTAACTTTGGGGCCTCTTCCACAATTGGTCGAAATTTTGTTGTGGCACTTGGAATTGACAAGAACGAATTAAAAGTTTGGGCATAGGGCCGAGCCTCTAGCTCGGCACAAATCTTTATTAGGCTCGGCTTCATCATGAAAGGGTCAGCAATGATGCCTTGCTCGGCAATGCTTGGCTCGGCCGGCACCTCTTCCTCATTCTTATGCATGATTCTTTCTCCCCTCTTGTCAAATCCGACCACTTGCTCGATCGCTAATTGCTATGCGTCGAGCGAGGTCGACATAACTTGCTCGACCTCCTCCAAAACATCAATGGCACAAACCTCCTTCAAATCAACATTAGGGAACTTCATGGCATCAAACACATTGAACTTGATCATCTCACCATCAAACTCCATAGTTAGGTTGCCCTCGGCCACATCTATCTTTGTACGCGCGGTCCTCATAAATGGTCGCCCTAGTAGCAATTGAGTGTTATTGACCGGCGAATCCTCCATCTCAACCACATAGAAATCGGCAGGGAATATCAATTGGTTAACTTGCACTAACACATCCTCCACATAACCCTCCGGATACTTGCTTGAGCGATCCACAAGTTGAATGATGACATTATCCTTCTTGAGAGGCCCTATACTCAACGTTTGATACACATTGAGTGACATGACATTGATCGATGCTCCCAAATCCAACATTACATCCTCAAACCGAGTATTGCCTATGACACAAGGCACATTGAAGCTTCCCGGATCCTTCATCTTTGGTGGCAACTTCCTTTGAATAACGGCCGACACCGTCTCGCTCATAATCACCACACGAGTCTCCCTCGTATGCCTTCTAGCCGTGCAAAGCTCCTTCAAAAACTTAGCATACTTCGTTACTTGCTTAATGCATTCCAACAAAGGGATGTTGACTTGCACTTTCCGGAAAATCTCCAACACCTCCTCATCGGACTTATCCTTCTTCGTTCTAGCAAAGCGAGAAGGGAATGGAATGCTTGATGTTGGCACCCCTCCCTTGCTTGCTTGGCTCGGCACTAACTCATTCTTCGATGTTGCGGGATCATACTCAAACTCATTGCGCAGCCCCCTATCTTTCACATGGTTGTTGCCGGCCTCTCTTCCTTGCTCGGCAGAATTCTCCTTCTCGGCAGCTACCCTGTCGGTTGCATCATAGCTCACGGCTGTGTCATGGTTGCCGACTGCAGCCCCTTATGTCCCCTCAACATGGCTGCCGGCAATGGCAGGTCCGGCAGCCATCTCTTCATCCTCAATGACATTGAAAGTTACTCGCTTCTTCTTTGGACTTGTTGGAGGAAACAACTCTCTTCCGCTACGAGTCTGAATCACTTTGGCTTGCTCGTTCCTCGGATTGGGAATCGTATTGCTTGGCAACTTCCCTTGCTCATTAAATATTCCCATGAAATCTACCACTTGGCCCATTTGAGTCTTGACCTCACCAATGTCCTTTTGATGATTTTGTTTCCCCGCGAGCAATGCTTGAGTAGCACTTGACAATGATTGAAGCAAAGCATCATAGTTTGGATTGCTCGGTGCAGCTTGGCCTAGGCTCGGCCCTCCTTGAGTTTGGTTCGGCAATGCCCCATACGGCCCTTGGTTCGGCTGAAATTGATGTTGCCAAGGCACAAAGGGTGCCCTCGGTACAAACGGTGCTCCTCCCTCTCTCGGTTGTATAGGTGCCCTAAGCACATTGTCATTATTCGCCCATCGAAAGTTCGGATGATCATTGAACCTCGGATTGAAATTTCCAAAACGTTGGCCTCCTTGAAAACCAATAGCATTGCACTCCTCTACTCCCTCACTAACTCCAAATTGAGGGCATTGTTCGGTCTCATGGCCCTCGGTGCAAATTCCACATACCATGGCACGCTTCTTCATCAAATTACTCACCAAGTCGGTAAGCTTGTCCACTTTCTCCTCTAATTTTGAGCTCGAAGACGTCTCGTGCACCTTCTCATTCCTTTGCACATTGCCTCGTGCCATGCCAAATTGTTGGTTGTTCAAGGCACGAACTTCCAACAAACTTCTCGCCGCACCGGCATTTAACTCCAAAAAGCTACCTCCCGCGGCCGAGTCAAGAAACTCTCTCTCCATGACGCGCAATCCCTCATAAAAATATTGTAGCAAGAGCCCATCGCTAATGCCATGCGATGGACACAAAGAAACTAGGGACTTGAACCTCTTGTAATAATCGAAGAAAGTCTCATCTCCGGCTTGCTTCACACTAGTAATTTGCTTCCTTAGATCAGTGATACGTGAAGCAGGAAAGTACTTGAGCAAAAACTCATCCATCATAGTACTCCACGAAACGATGCGACCACTAGGCACCTCAAACAACCACTCCTTCGCTTGATCTTCTAAAGAAAACGGAAAAGCCTTCATTTTGAAGTGTTGCAAATCGGTCCCTCTTGGACACATGGACTCCGTGGTGAAGTTAAACCACTGTAGATGCTTGTTAGGATCCTCACTCGGCATCCCATAAAACGATTTCAGCTTATGGAGGAATCCACTCCTCAATTCAATCTCTCCAGTCTTGTCAGCCTCCAAGGGAGGATAAGTAATATTTGAAGGAGCAACTCCAGCTCCAGCAACATGACCATTCTGTGATCGGATTGAAGCCATTATCTCTTCTTCTTCTTCAGATTCGGCAAAGGCTTCAAATTCTGGATTCTGAAGATCACACGATGACGAAACAACTGAAGGGGAACTCGGCAAACCGTAAGAAATGGACGGCACTAATGGTGATGACGGCAATGATGATGAAACTGATGAACTGGTTGGTGACGATGGCGGTAATGGCACAAAACGAGCAATAGCGAGTTCTTGATCTAAACGTTGCAAACGGCCTTGAAGATCTCTTGTCCAAATATTAGATTCGGACATGCATTATTTCTGAAATTTGCAACATTTAAACAAGTTAGAACCTCGTAAAGAAAATAGAAAGCAAGAATATACATCATTACAAGCCACGGCATTGGCGATTACACAATATATTTCAACAATGATTCACATATAAACATTCGGCAACACAAAGATTTCGACAAAGCATACATACATTCGGCAATAGAGGGCAAAAATCAAAACGTCCATGATCATGTAATCGCTAAGTCTAATTTCTTTTAAAATTTGTTCTAACTCTCGAAGTACGTAGAGCAGAGGAGATAACGGTGCAATGGACTGATACAGCCCCCGGTAGTATCATGCTTTACCCGATATACCTCAAGAGTTTGAACCACACAACATGTTTTATCTTTGAAGAAAATAGGCCACATATGTCAAGTTATGTTCTAGCGTCTAAAGTGAGGTGATGCTTCGGCACAAGCTGTCGACTAGGTCGTGCGGATTTTACGTTTCAAAGGTCATTAAAATCACGGAGGGTGAACCCCCTACAGGAACCAGGCAGGACTCGTTGTTGGACACCACGGAGGGCGAACCCCCTATCGACTCACTCACCGAGAATGAACATCAGTCTGTGGGCCTTGAGATCCAGTTAGACAAACCTGAGAACCATATCTATGATAATAATTTCCCCATACTTTGTAAAACAAACACAGATCCCTAGCAGTCTACAAGTGTTGATTAAAACCGCCCTCAACCTCATAGAAGTAATACTATTGCCGAAAAGACGCTTATATGCGTGGGGGGAAAGTATCCCGCGTTTCCCAATCTACATAGAAACGGCCTCCGACATAGCACCATTCACATGAAGGGTTTTGGTTATGATCAACAAAAGTGGCTTCACCTACATGTTACACTTTAGAAACTACAATAAACTCAAACATACTCAACACTATCAACTCCCTAGAAATTAAACTAAGTGATTACCAACATACATCATTATACACCATGCAACTTCCGAAATTTAAACTCTACATGCCGAAGCATATTTCTACTTTACAAAATCCCAAAATAAAATTAAAAATTACAACTTTACAACAA
The DNA here is from genome assembly GCA_963682095.1 of Potentilla sterilis. NCBI lineage: Eukaryota > Viridiplantae > Streptophyta > Magnoliopsida > Rosales > Rosaceae > Potentilla > Potentilla sterilis. The sequence continues at coordinate 45,636,740 of OY821754.1, forward strand.
AAATTTCCAGCAACATATATACACAACAATAACATAAAACAAGCTTTTATAATCCCCGGCAACGGCGCCAAAAATTGATGTGAACCTAAGCTCGCACACAATAATAAACCCTACAAAATATCGTTAGTAGTATGAGCAAGTAGGGATCGTTCTAAGTCGGGGATTAAGGGTACCTGAGATATGAAATTGTTAGACAAATATATACATATATACATATAAACGTCACATATGGGGAATGGAATGGATCGGCAGCTAGGCTGCCCTAAACTAGGTTCGGCACAAAAATTGAAAGAAAAGGAATACGAAACAGAAAGATCCTAGGCTCGGCAGCAATAGGCTGCCTCTAAATCATGCATAAAAACAGCAATTTAAAATCCTAAATTACTATATACAAGTTTGGTCGACATTCTTCCAAAATTACTAACACAAAAGCACTCAAAACACATAGCAAATTGATAAAACAAGACACGGCAAGAGCACACAATATCCTAGATCCGATTTAGTTCCAACCCAACTAGGGCCTCAGCGGTTATCTAAGTTGTTTCTGACTTCACGAAGGTATTTAGAATTAGCTCAGCGCATAACCCATCAATCAAGCAAGGCGTCACCACTTCTTGTTAACATGCATAGTCATTTAAACCACTCTAGTCCTATTTATGTTGACAGATACAAGACCAATACCCAAAACACATCGCGAATATGCTAAGTACCAATCTTTGAGGCACACGGATTTAAAAGACTAAACCAAGAACGAATTACTAGAATCAGAGTGAACATGCTTGCCTATCTAATCTTATCTCTTTACTTCATATTTTCATTACAATTTAGCATGCAATTCGAAACTTATCTTTGAAATTCTTTATTAATACCATAAGAATTAAATTAACATGCATCATTATAAAACCAAATTCACAATCGTTTTTCACATAGACATGAAAACACAATAACCAAACATACATATGAGTTTCATAGACAAAACTACACATAACTACATAAAAACTATTACAAACCAAGAGTAGGGAGTAGATCACACTTTTGCAAACACCTTTGATGGCTTCAAGTCGTGTGGATCCAATGGGATGTGGTTCGGTGGTGGCTGGATGAAGGGTGAAGAATCGGCAGGATTTTATGGTGGTGGTGGTGGTTTTTGGTTTGTGTTTTTATGTAGGATCTTTGGCTGAAAATTGGTAGAGCTTTGGCTAGGGTTTTTTGCTTTAGAATGTGACAAGTTTTTCTGTGTAAAAGTTGGCTATTTATAGGGAAAAACTAGGGTATTGCCGGCAGCCCTTCATGCATAAGGATTTCAGAAAACCTAGTGGGATAAGGTTTGAAACCTTCCTTCCATAGTTCAATTAGGTTTTCTTTTTCTGAATTTTTCTTCAAGGCTTGGGCTTCACATCTTCATGGACTTCTTGTATGATCTTGGACTTCATTTGATATGTCTTGGTCCATCGAAAATGCCCCAATTGCCAGCAGCACATCAATGCACACAATCTGCCTCATTCGGCAGCTTCTCCTAGTTTGACTAGGAGAACTTCTCTCTTCGATTTCTTCTTCAATGCCATGGCTTGGTGTCTTCCTCTTCCCTTCTTTAAGCTTGAACCAACTTCATAAATGCACTTGTGCACCATTAGGTCCATCAAAAACAGAAAACACAAAAAGGGGGCAGTAGGTTCCTGGAATCGGCAGATTTGATGTTGCTGTAGTAACTCCGGCATATCTCCATCCTCGGAGCTATGATTGATGCGATTCTAAGTCTCAGATAAACTAGACACATATGGCCATCTCCCCATAAAAAAGTTCGATCAAATTCCTTGTGAGTCGTCGGGAATGATTTTTCGAAGTTGGGACAAAGTCCCAGGAAAATCCTGGAAGCCCCTGGATTGGAATGCTCGGACTGCCGTTTTGTAGCCAACTTTTGGGTGACTTCCCGAACTCCGATTGATCTGAAATTTTAACACAACATTCCTCAGTATATGAATATCAAGCACACAAAATGTTATAGAATTCGGACAAGGATAGATCATATTTTTACTCGTCTCAAAATCGCGAAAAAGACATATTTTGCACTATTTTCCAGATTTCTCATACTTAGTCATTTTCCGGATTCTAAAGCATATTTGATTAAAACTCTACCGAATCAACACTAAACTAAATTATGACTCTATCTTAGATAAATAAGGGTTAAACAAAGCATAAACGAGGGCATAAGCATGTAATATCGTCGCACATTGTGCTCCTATAATGTGACACTTGGGGTGAGGGTTGTGGGTCACGGCAGAGATGGTAAGGTCGGCGGTGAACCCTTGTAACATTGTTGAAAATGCTAAGCTTGAATTGGGTTACGGTTTAGACTTCGATTTAGCCATAGCCCAATTCGATTCTCTTCTCAAAATTCTCCTCTTTATCTTTTCTCAATTTAGACTTCCATTGTTTGGATTTGAATGCTATTTTTCCTTCTCATTGGCTGCATTTAGCATCGAGACCAAACTCGGAGAAGTTCGCGGTCGCCCAATTGTGATTCTTGGAGTAATCGTCTCAGTTAGTTAGATTTAACATTAACATTCTCAGATTTGCAATTTTCTTATAATTATGTAGGAACTGGAAGGTCAAACTTACAGTTGCAGATCACGCTCAAAAACATGCAGAATAGGAACATCAGAAAAGGTTAGTGTTGATAATGTGTGGTTGTTGTTTGCTACATATACATGTCAGTCAACTTGATGACTGAATTGATTGTGCATGTATTATACGGCATCAGCTATTCCTGGACCTGTTCTTGATGAGTTGGTACTTCTAGCCACAAATTCTAGGAATGTGTCAGTAATTTTAGATTAGCAATTATTGGAATAGTTTGCAGTTGTACATGATTTAATCTCAACTTCCCGTTGTGGATTATGTGTAAAGTTGCTGCTGAAGATGGGATGGCGGCATGGTCGATCATTTAAGGATTCACATGTTGATGTAGCATATGGTATGTGTTGCAAATGCAAATCCAAGATTGTTTTCATATTAGTCCTGCTGTGCTTCTTTTTCCGAGATATATTAATACATTGTAAGTGGCCTCTCTCCCTGAGCAAGGACCAAGGAAAGGTTGTGTGAGCTGCCATCCTTTAACTTTAACTTTTTCAAATTAAGCATAGACAGTAGATTAACCTGCATACATGTATTTAGAAAATAGTATTATATGCAAGCTTGTACTACATTGCTATGTTGAATTCATGCTTAGTATCACATATGTAACTGTCCCTCCTGTCCTACTCCCCAAAACGTATTGTCTGACTCTCAGAATCACTTTACAAATCAAAACGAAACCATTGTGTCTATCAGAGTATCACATTACAAACCAAAACAAAACCATTGTCTGAAACTCACAATCACAATGGAAGACATAACGAAACAATTGTATGTATCTAAGAATCACAATGGAAGGAAAAACGATACCATTGTCTGTAACTCAGAATCACAATAGAAACGAAACTAAAACAATTTTCTATAGCAGATGCAGATAACAAATATCAAACACAAATATGAAAATCCAGAAACGACTGTGGCTTAAATCAAATACTGACAATACATGAAGAGAAAATAAAGTTGTGCAAAACTAATAAAGAAAATACTTCTTATAAATAAGTGTCTTCTTACAATGACAAAGACAATATTGCCAAAAAAATGCAATTGTACAAGATTACATAAAACAATGTTGTATAACAAAGTAGCGTTGTCTTTCCCAGACCTCAGACAATAAGTCTTTTTAGTCCTACCATTGTGCAAAAACTATCAGACAATTTTAATTTTGCCATTATCTGAAGCGTGTATCAGGCAATCGCTGGGTAGACAATGGTAACAGTACCTCATCAGACAATGCTAAAAAACCATTGTCTATTGAGGTTTTTGGCCTAGTGCTTGAAACTTTAACTAGGTTTGACATGTCTTGTTTGTAAAAATGTTATGAGCCGTGTGCATAGCTTTGTATAACTTTGAAAATTTCTGAAAATTCCGAGCTCTCTTGTATCCATGTGTATCCGACCTTGTATCTAGTCTTGTAGCCGAGCAATATCTTTGTATATTCTTGCTTTTTATTTGTCTTCGATGATTCTAACTTGCTTCTCGTTGAACTCCTCAGGATAATGCATGTTCAAATCTAATCTGTGGACAAGAGATAATCGAGGACGCTTGCAAAGAATCAATAAAGATCTCACCATCGCCATAGCAACACCACTGCCCCCATCCGAAACCTCAAGCTCGGCCTCATCACCATCATCACCATCTAGTCCACGTTCTCCTTCTCTTGTTACTTCATCGAGTTTAAGATCAACGAGTCCTACACCTCTTGAGGATCCTGAGTTCGAACATTTTCAAGAAGCGTTAGAAGCCAACGTTCCAATCCCACAACCAACAATGACTTCGATCCGTACTCAAAATGGACATGTTACCAGAGGAGGAACCACACCCGCGAACATTACTTTCCCTCCATGTGCCGCCGGCAAGAATAGTGAGTTTGAGTTGAAGAGTGAATTTCTCCACCAATTGAAGCAATTTCATGGACTCTCGAGTGAGGATCCGAACAAGCATTTATCTACAATGGTTCAACTTCACTACCGATAGCATGTGTCCAACAAATGCCGACATTCAAATCTTCAAGATGAAGGCATTTTCATTTTCTCATGAAGATCAAGTGAAGAAGTGGTTGTTTGAGGTTCCAACCGGCAAGATTACTTCATGGGAGACGATGGTGAATATGTTCTTGCTCAAATACTATACGGCCTCGCATATTACGGATTTGAGGAAACAAATCACTAGTATTCGACAAGGAGGAGATGAGACTTTCTTTGATTATCACAAGAGGTACAAGGACCTCGTCGCTTCGTGTTCATCTCATGGCATTCGTGAGGGGATCTTGCTTCAATATTTCTATGAAGGGCTGCGTCTCATGGAGAGGGATTTCCTAGATTCGGCAGCTCAAGGCTCATTCCTAGAGCTAGATCCCGCACCGGCAAAAGTATTGTTGGAGGTCCAAGCCTTGAATAGTCAACAATTGGGCATGTCGCGAGACAATGCCTTGAAGCACAAAGTGAACGAGACAACCACTAATTCGGCATTAGAGGCCAAAGTGGATAAGCTTTTGAACATGGTTGAGAATCTTATCTAGGGGAAGCAAGCTCAAGTGTGTGGAATATGCATGGAAGACCATGCAACCGATCAATGTCCACAAGTGTTGCTGAGTGAGGAGTTTGAGGAGGCCAATGCAAGCGGCTTCCAAGGAGGACAAAAGTACAATCCTTACTCCAATACCTACAATCCGGGATTTCGAGATCACCCTAACTTTCTGATAGGAGCATAAAATGCGACGTTCTTAATGTGTTTTACCCTCGTTTATACTTTTCTTTAACCCTTACTGTTGTAAGATCGAGTCATTTAGTAGAGTCATGAGTTTTGGTAGAAGTTATATAAAAAATGTGCTAAGTGTAGAGAAATTTGCAGAAATTCGACAAAGTGCTTAATATGGAGTCTTTAAATGTTTCGTTGATTCGGTAAAGCTTCGACTATACTTTTGATGGATTGTTCTTCTCTTAAATGTAGTAGACATGTTGAAAATTGAGCAATGGAAAGAGTTAGAGAAATCGGAGCAAGAAAAGATGCCAGGAGTTACAAGTGAAAGTTTATCACAATTCAGCAAAGTTCCAGTAATTTCCTGGGCACATCACCCAATTTCTAGAATTTCTTCAAGACGATTTACAAGACCTGAGAAGGCGAGCCACATATGCACGGAAAGGTCTATGAGTCTAGTTTCTACAAAATTTTGAATCGCATAAAAAACCTTCCTAAGGAGAGAGTTATGCCAGTTGCAACGCAGCTAGGTCAATCCTGCCGAGAGAGAGAAGCTACTGCCCGTTTTGAGGAAGTTTTGTATTTCTTCACCAAAATTGTGTCCAAATGCATCAAATGAGAGTTTCTGAGCTAAATGAATATTAGGAGAGTCAGACAAACTAAACAGAAAGTGCAAATAAGGAAAGAAGAAGTTACCTAGTCCTAGTAGGAAAAGGATTGAATTCTGCCGATCCTAGGAGATGTGTTCCTGGCCCAATAAGGGAAGCTTGCAGCTGCATCTATGGACCATGTATCCATCAAGGAATGAGATGAGTCCATTAAGGAGTCTATGAAGCTATGATCCATGAAGAAAATCGGAAAAGTAATCTGAAGGGAAAAAGAGAGAATCACAAGAAGAATCCTGATTCAACTCGGGTAAATTCCTATGCACATAATCCAACTTGCACGAACTTTCCAGGACAGCTCACAATGAACTAGATTTCGAGCCATATACGGATAAAAAGCTACGGGAGTCTAGTTTCCAAATCAATTAGAGTCACTTCAATATCTATTTTCTAGACAGAGATATTCCATATTCTTCACATGAAAGACATATATGCCGAATCAGGATTCCTTAACCTAATCGGATTCAATTGCTGCTGATTCTCTTCCAAGACTTCCTCTATATAAAGCACGACTTATGGGCATAAAGAAGCATCACATCCAACACCAAAACACAAGCCTTAAGCTCTACCAAATATTTTGCCATATGAATATATAAAATAGCAAGCCGAAATTCACTCCACCACCACTTCAAATATCTTCCACCCGATCCATGTTCTAAAGACTCGGAATGAGCAACCACCTTTTTCGTGCATTAGAGACACCATTGCGAGTGGCTAGAATGCGTGATCCAAACTCCTCCATCTCTAAGGCTTGTAATTTTATAGTTTTACAATTCTATGTCTATGTAGGTTGTATGTTTTTATGGTATTTATATGTATAGATGTATGATTTGAATGTTTGGTTTTGCATGTTTTCATTTTTGAGTCTTATGCTTGTATTCATGATTTCAAGTTCCAGATTCAAAGATCTTTACAAAACAAGCATGTAAACGTAATTTGTTTTAAATTGTAAGTTAGGTCTTAGGGGAGCATGTTTCGATTTATTTCTTGTCTTTTACTTGGTTTATTCTTTAAATTCGTGTGCGTAAAGATTGATGGTCTATGCAATTGCAATGTGTAGGGTATCGATCTCATTAGCCAAAATAAACAAAGATAGAGTCTAGCGCTAGCTACGTTGCCTTGATTTGTATTGTTTTAGGGATATAATAGTTTAAAGAATTTACATGTCAGTGCGAGAAGAGTGGCGCCTTACTTGTTAACGTGTCTCCGACTAGAGATTTCATGCATATATGCTACTTGTTTAATTTCTATGTCTATGTAGATTGTAAACCGGTTAGCTAAAGATTAGGGTTATGCGCTGAGCTAATTCTAAGTATTTTCGTGAAGTCTATTTCGATTAGATGACCGCTGAGGCTCTAATTAGGTTGGAACTAAGTCGAGTCTAGAATTTGTCGAACATGCTACCTTGTTTCCTTACTTTCGTTTATTGTATGTTATGTGAACTTTTGTGTGAGTGCTTTGTGTGAAAGATGTTGATCACTTGTAAATATTAGAGTAGGATTTATTTTCATGTCTTGCATTTATTTTCCTAGCATGTTAAAATAATCTTCAAAAAAACCCCCCATAAATCCGTAAATATTTGAATGTGTTTTTCCTTTGTAAATTTCGTGTGTTATTCGTGTGATTAATGCTTTATTTGATTGAGTACCCTTTAATCCCCGGACTGAACGATCTCTACTTGCTTTATATTACTAACGATCTTTTATAGGGTTATTATTGCGCGTGTTGTTACCCCGGTTATGGCACTTGTCACTTTCGATGGTTGAACAATGACAATGTCCTAAGGCCACCGAATGCAGCCTCATTCCAACCGAGAGCACCCTTTGTGCCGAGACAACAAGCTCCATTGGTGCCGAACCAAACAATGAAACCGAACCAAGCTATGGTGCCGTTCCAACCTATGTAACAACAAGCTCAAGCTATGCCAAACAATCCCATCTACGATGCATTGATTCAATCTCTTTCGAGTGCTACTCAAGCTTTGCTCATGGGGCAACAAACTCACTCGAAGGATATATCCGAGTTAAAGACTCAAATGGGACAAGTCGTGGACTTTATGGGAAAGTTCACCGAGCAAGGGAAGTTGCCTGGAAATACAGTACCAAATCCGAGGAACGAGCAAGCTAAGGCAATCATTACTAGTAGTGGAAGAGTCCTTGGGGAGCCTAGGCAAAGAAGTCCAAAGAAATCAAGCAAGGAAGCTCTTGGCAGAATTTTTGAAGAGGAGGACCTCACTGCCGAGCAGGCTGACATGCAGCCTGCTGAGAGCTGGTGCGCACGTCCCTGCCGATGCTGCCGAGCAGCATGACAACAATGCTGCAGAGGCTGCTGTGCAGCCTATGCTGCAGCATGCCAAGAAGAAAGCTGCCGAGCATAGCGCTGCAGCCCCTGCTGATGTTGCCGAGAGAAGCAACAAGGCTGCTTTGCGGAAGAATGACTTGAAGAATGATACCGCGACCTCAAAGAAGGGGAGTATGTCGATCTAAGCACCCAAGGGAGGCGTGCCAAACTCTTGCATACCTTTTCCTTCACGTTTTGCTATGTCCAAGAGGGACAAATCCGATGAGGAAGTGTTTGAGGTTTTTCGCAAAGTCTAAGTGAACATACCTTTCTTGGAGTGCATCAAGCAAATCCCTACGTATGCAAAGTTTTTAAAGGAGCTATGCACTATACGAAGGCATACGAGGGAGACTCAAGTGGTTAGAATGAGCGAAACGGTGTCGGTCGTAATTTAAAGGAAGCTACCACCAAAGATGAAGGATCCGGGAAGGTTTAGTGCTCCATGTGTGATCGGCAATAGGAGGTTCGAAGATGTTATGTTGGACTTAGGAGCTTTGAGAAATGTTATGCCTTATAACGTTTATCAATCATTAAGTCTTGGACCTCTCAAGAAAGACAATGTGATCATACAACTCGCGGATCACTCAAACAAGTATACGGAGGGCTATGTGGAGGATGTGCTCGTGCAAGTGAACCAATTGATCTTTTCGGCCGATTTCTATGTGTTGGAGATGGAGGAGTCGCCGATCAATAGCACACAGCTGCTCCTAGGCCGGCCATTCATGAGGACGGCACGCACAAAGATAGATGTTGCCGAAGGCAACTTGACGATGGAGTTCGATGGTGAAGTGATTAAGTTCAACGTTTTCGATGCCATGAAGTATCCAATCGCCAATATAGAAGAGTGTCAAGCTAGTGAAGTGATTGAGGAGGCCGAGCAAGTCATGTCGTCCTCCCTTGATGCATAGCAACGAGCTATAGAGCTCGGGGCCGGATTTGACAAAGGAGGAGGATGTGTAGAAGCGAAAGCACGGGCTGCATTGGACCATGATGTGCTTGATGTTATTGCCGAACTTGATGCAGCTCCACTAGCAAAGAAATTCACTTCTTCCTTGTCACTTCCACACGCCACAAGTAAGATGGTTCCATCTGTGGAAAAGGCCCTAACATTAGAGATGAAAGTGCTTCTCGAACATTTAAAGTACGTGTTTCTTGGAGAAGAAGATACTCTACCGGTTATTGTATCTTCAAAGCTTAGTAAGAAGCAAGAAAGTGATTTAATAAGAGTGCTTAAGAAGTACAAGACCGCCATAGGTTGGACTTTGGCTGATATTAAGGGAATAAGCCCTACTACATGTGTTCATCGCATATTGCTTGAAGATGGTGCGAAACCTACAAGAGAAGCTCAAAGACGTCTCCACCCTCCAATGATGAAGGTAGTCAAAGATGAGGTGATCAAACTACTCGATTGTGGAGTCATTTATCCAATTTCGGATAGTCGTTGGGTCTCACCCGTGCAAGTAGTTCCAAAGAATAGTGGTGTAACAGTTGTAAAGAATGAGAAAAACGAGCTTGCGCCTCAAAGACTTGTAACCGGCCATCGCATGTGTATCGACTATAGGAAGCTCAATACAACAATGAGGAAGGATCACATGCCTTTGCCATTCATTAACCAAATGCTCGAGAGGTTGGCCAACCACAAGTATTATTGCTTTCTCAATGGTTATAGTGGCTACAACCAAATTGCCATACATCCGGACAATCAAGAAAAGACTACTTTCACTTGTCCATTCGGCATCTTTGCTTATAGAAGGATGCCATTCGGCCTATGCAACGCACCCAGAACGTTTCAACGATGTATGTACAACGTCTTCTCCTACTTTATAGAAAATATGATCGAGGTATTCATGGATGACTTTAGCGTATATGGGCGCGAGCTCGACACTTGTTTGGAGAACTTGGAGAAGATATTAGAGAGGTGTGTAGAGACCAACCTTGTGCTAAATTGGGAGAAGTGTCACTTCATGGTGAATCAAGGGATAGTACTTGGCCATATAATTTCGGAAAAAGGCATAGAAGTCAACAAAGCTAAAGTGGATGTTATCCAACACTTACCTTCACCTAGAAACGTGCGAGACGTTCGATCATTCCTTGGACATGTCGGATTTTATAGAAGATTTTCAAGGATTTTTCTAAGGAATAAAAAGCCTCTAAGCTCTCTCTTACAACAAGATGTGCCGTTTGAATGGAGTGAGGAGTGTGAGAAAGCTTTCAACCGATTGAAGGCATTGTTGTGTTCGGCACCTATCATGCAACCTCCGGATTGGGAGCAGCCGTTTGAACTCATGTGTGACGCCTCAGATTACGCTTTAGGAGCTGTGCTCGGTCAAAGAAAGGACAAGAAGCCACATGCCATCTATTATGCCTCGATGACTCTCAATGATGCTCATCTCAACTACTCCACAACCGAGAAAGAACTCTTAGCGATCATATTTGTTTTGGAGAAGTTTCGATCATATATTTTTAACTCCAAGGTAATAGTCTATGGTGATCATGCCGCTTTGAGGTATCTCATGACAAAGAAGGATGCAAAGCCGAGACTCATTCGATGGATTCTCCTACTTCAAGAGTTCGATATAGAGATCAAAGACAAGAAAGGAAGTGAAAATGTTGTAGCCGACCACTTGAGCCGAATTTTAAAAGAAGAAGACGTGCTACCACTTATTGATAATTTCCTGGATGAGCAACTCTTTCGAATCGATGCCACAAGTGAACCTTGGTATGCCGACATTGTGAATTATCTTGCAACTTGGCGATTTCCACCAAGCATGCCGAGCCACCAAAGGAATCGGATCAAGAAGCATGCACGCCACTACTTGTGGGATGAGCCGTACTTATGGAAGTAATGCACCGGAAGAAGAGCATCGGTCCATACTTGCCTTATGTCATAACGAAGCATGTGGATGACACTTTGGACCTACGAAGACGGCTTTGAAGGTCCTCAATTGTGGATTCTATTGACCTACATTCTTTAAAGATGCATACACAACATGCATTACATGTGATCGGTGCCAAAGGACCGGCAACATAGGAGCGAGAGATCAAATGCCACTCACGCCCATCATTGAGGTAGAAATCTTTGACTTATGGGGAATCGACTTCATGGGACCATTTCCTTCATGTAAAGGCTTCCTTTACATCTTGCTCGCCGTTGATTATATGTCTAAGTGGATAGAAGCAAGGGCTACACACACCAATAACTCCAAGGTAGTTGCCGAATTCCTCAAGAGCAATATCTTTGCACGCTTTGGAGTTCCAAGAGTTTTGATAAGTGATGGAGGCTCCCACTCTTGCAACTGAACCATTGAAGCTTTATTAAAGAAGTATGGAGTCACACACAAGGTGTCAACGCCTTATCACCCTAAAACAAGTGGCATGGCCGAGGCGAGCAATCGAGAGATCAAGCAAATTCTAGAGAAAATCGTAGGTCCAACAATGTAGGATTGGAGCGATCGACTTGATAACCATTGTGGGCCTATAGGACCGCGTATAAGACGCCAATAGGCATGTCACCTTTTCGGCTAACATATGGAAAAACATGTCGCTTACCCGTGCAGCTGGAGCACAAAGCATGGTGGGCCGTAAAAAGCTTTAACATGGAGTTAGATTCTGCCGGTCTTTATAGGAAGCTTCAACTCAACGAACTTGAAGAAATTCGCAATGAAGCCTATGATGCCGCATGGATATATATAAAGAAAAGACACGTGCCTACCATCACAAGATGATTCGAGGGAAGAAGTTTGAAGTTGGACAAAAAGTTATCTTATTCAATTCGAGACTTAGACTTTTTTCAGGTAAGTTACGCTCTCGATGGGTTGGACCTTTCATTGGTACTCAAATATTTCCTCATGGAGCTGTAGAAATTCAAAGTTCAATCATGAGTAAGGCTTTTAAAGTAAATGGTCATCGACTCAAGCCTTACTACGACGCATTTGAAGAACACACGGTGGAGAAAATGAGAATTGAAGATGCACCGAGTGTGAAGCAAACTGTTGTAGCATCTGCCTCACATGCAGCCCCTGCTGATACCACTGCCGAGCAGACTGCGCCAAGCTCTGCCGAGAGGAACACAACTTAGTTGCAGCCCCTTCTGATAGCTGCTGCACAGCCAAAGCTGCTGACTGCCGAAGTACCCTGCCGAGAAGAAGGTCACATGCCGAGCAGCTGCCTAGCTGTATCCTGCCAACGTATCCGTGTGTCCGGCTGGAGTATTCGACACGTATCCGGATGAATCCCTCACCATATTTGACATATCAAATACACATTCAGATACGCCGATATTAGAAAGTACAATATCTAATACGGACTCAGATACAAATACGGATACGCAGATATGCAGCCCACTTCCTGCCGATGCTGCACCTGCTGACAGCCTTCCTACCGCGTTGCCTGTGCTGCAGCCTGCTGCTGCAGAGCGCCCCTTCTGATGCTACCGAGAAGCCATACACGCAGCCCACGCACCCTGACGCCAACCTTGCCGCGTTGTAGCAAGCGTTCCAGCCGAACTTGCTGCCGAGGCGCCTGACACACATGCTGCCGATAGCAGCTACCAAGCTACCGAGAATGAGGAATTTTGCCGAAAGCTCCTTGTTGACATCCGGATGAACGCATGATAAAGAAGTCTAGGCTAAAGGACTATAAACACTTAAGCGCTACATGGGAGGCAACCCATGTCGACTATGAAAAACGAAGGAGCCATCACCGAGCGTTTAAATTCTCTAACCCTTCTCTTTTTCATTAGTTTGCGATGACATATTTGAAACGTGTTAGCTTATCACATGCTTAGGAATTACTTGCTTATTTCTATGCCTACATTGAGGCCAATGTAATTTTTTAAGTGTGGGGTGGGTTTACATGTTTCGTTTATGCTTATTAGGTAGATAAATGTGCAACCCACGTTTTAGTGTAGTTTTATTTTCTTCTATTCATATATTGAAAGAGAAATACAAAAGTAGAAAATTCAGAAAATTGTTCCACAAAACGATGTGTGTTTTTATTTGAAGTCTTAGGAAGCCCCTAAAATAGTCTAGGATGATTATGTCTTGGAATGCATAGATGATTACATTTACTTAAAGAATCAAATTGTGAGTTTCATGAGTCTTGTGATTGGTATGAACACTTGAGATTTGTTTTAATGGAAAAAGCATGCATGTTTAGGTTAGTTTGTGTCCATAACAACCTATGTGAGCTTTAGAGCCTATTTGCTTTCTTCTTGATTGTTAAAACATCAAATCGGTAAAAATATAGGAAGCATGAAACCTCATTATTTTTTGCATATTCAATGACTATGTGCTATAGCTTTTTAATGAACTCTAGAATTACTAGAACTTGCTCTTGTTGATTTTTGAAACTTTATAGTCATAACATGCCTTGATTTTGAAAAGGATCGGAAACGTTTGTATTAGGATCACCACCATAGACAAATAAAGCATGTGCCCTATTTGTGCATGTTGTGGGACTCCTTAGAAAAACCCTTTTGAGCTTACATTGAGCCCTTTCTTTCATCACCCTCATAAAAATTCCTATGCTTAGAATAGTCTATCCTTACCTTTGTCCTCAAGACTGGGCAAAAGCTTAAAACCGAGAAGGAGTTTCGTTATGGAGTGATGTTGTGAAGCAAGTGTGGAGGTAAACTTAGCCAAAATTGTATGAAAAATGTATGAAGCCGTGCCTAAAGAAAAGAGAAAAACAAAAGTATGTGCTTGGACAGAAAAGAAAAAAAAAAGAAGTTAGTTCGAGAAAGAAAAATCAAAGTATAGGCATGGTTTGAAAAGAAAATTGCTATGTCCTTTCTAAAAATTGTGTTGTGAATTTGGAGTTTGTGTATATTTGAAGGTCTATCATTGTTATATTTGGCCTTTGTTCATTTTCACAATGATATGGGGAAGCAAAGAATGAAGTGTGGGTCCAACAAGATGAAATACGGCCCTTGGAGCAAAGTCATAAGGAGGATCGAGATTTGCTAAGTTTTGGTGACCTCTTGAGCACCACTTATCCTAAAATTCCTACCTTATGCAGCCGAGCCCCATATTCTCCCTTAGAAAACGTTTTCATGATTCTTAAGATAGGTGTACTTTGATTTGTGGAGATTTTCTCAAGAGTCAAGAATATGGTTTTGGTCTATTCGTGCATATAGTTGTTACATGAGGTTTTTCCATAAAAATTTATTCACAAAGTGCTTTTGTTTCATGAAATATGCAAGCTATTTGTTGCCTTACAATCTTTTCTCTTGCATATACTTTGAGTGAATAGCCGAAAAGAAGAGAGTATGCCTAGTGAGGAGGATCAGATTAGCCATACATGTTTTATGAAGCTTGGAATTTGTGTGCTTACCCTTGAATGTTTAAACTTGAAAGCTATACGTTCTTAAGATTCTAAGACAATTCATTTTAAGGGCAGTAGTAGTAGTAGTGTCTTTAATTTAGTTTTACTAAGGGACTAGCAAAAGATAAGTGTGGGGTAGTTGATAGGAGCATATAATGCGACGTTCTTAATGTGTTTTACTCTCGTTTATACTTTGCTCTAACTCTTATTTGTGTAGAATCGAGTCATACAATAGAATTATGAGTCTTTGGTAGAGTTACATCAAAATCGTGCAAAGTATAGATAAAAATGCAGAAAAATGTTAAAAGCTGATTTGTGGAGTCTTAGAGATATTTCGTTAGATCTGTAAAGCCTCGACTTTGTATTTGATTGATTTATCCTCTTATATGCAGTAGACATATAGATGTTTAGCAATGGAAGGAGTTATACCAATTGGAGCAAAAGAAGCTGCCAGGAATCACAATTGCAAACCGGATGCAAATCTAGTAAGTTCCAGTAAATTCCTGGGCACATCATCCAACTTCCACAACTTCTCCAAGACGACTCACTTGGAACCAGAAGGAGTGCCATATATGCATGGAAAATCTCTAGGAGTCTAGTTTCCAGAATATTTTGAATCGCACCCATAGCTAGTATCTGGAGGGAGTTAAGCTAGAATCATTGCCGGAAGGTCAGATCAGCGGAGAAGAAGAAAGTTACTGCCCACTGAGAGGAATTTCTGTGTTTCTTCACCAAAGGCATATCCAAATGCATCAAATGAGTGTTGCTGAGATAAATGAAGATTAGGGAAGTCAGTCAAGCAAAATAAAAGTGCAAAAATAGGAAAGAAGAAGTTCCCTAGTCCTAACAGGAAAAAGAGACATTTCTGCCGGTTCTAGGAGAATGTTTCCTGGCTCAACTAGGGAGGCTTACAGCTGCATCTATGGACCATATATCCATCAAGGAATGAGCTGAGTCCATTAAGGAGTCCATGAAGCTGTGATCCATGAAGAAAATTGGACAGAAAAGTCTAGAAGAACAAGGAAAGGAATGAAAACCAAAACCGGATACAACAAGGATTCCTTGCCGGTTTTGATTAAGGATTTATGCCGACCCTTGTTGCTCTCTCCCCTATATAAAGTCACAGCCTCTCTACAGAAAAACCATCTCATCTCAAGCACAAGTATTAGCCTTAAGCTCTACCAAGTCTCTCAAGCACCAAACAGAAAAATACTTAGCCAAATCCCATACCACCACCTCCCATAATTCCGTACCATACCTCAACCTTCTGTTTAGCCTCTTCACCACGTCTTGAGAAATCTTCAAGGTTTCTAAAGTGTGATCCAATTCATCTATGGCTTTTGTATTTGTTCATGTTTGTATAGCTTGTAGAAATTTATTTCAATATATTCTTGGTCTTTGTAAAACTCTTGTATGAACTCGGTTTGATGTTTGTAATGTAGTTTTGCGTTTTGAACTTGTAAAATTCGTGTGTTAGATAATTAGAACAGTGGTATTAGATGCATGTTTAGGATTCAAAATCGGTTACTAACTAAGGTTTGAGCATAAAAATCGGTATTTAGTTGCAGCTAGGATGTATTCTAAATGCTAGGTTTAATGAACTAGAGTAATATGAATAAGTCATACTCGTAGTTGTCTTGATTCATGTTCTCACTTAGGGTAAAAACCTTAGACTTGCATGCTTAAATAATATGATTGACATCCTTACTTGTTTACATGTCTTTGATTTGATTAATGTGCTTAAATGTTAAACGTGTAAAATCAATTAGCATAATCTTAGAATTATACTCGTAGTTAATTCTAAGAACTTAAGTAATCTAACGATTAGATGACTTCGTAGGCTCTAGTTGTGGTCGAAACCGAATTGAATCTAAAATGTGTCGATACTTGTTCCTTACTTTCTTACGTGTGTGTCTTACTTGTTAAAGAGTATTTTTGTTGAATTTCTTTGTGTGAAAGATGATGATCACTTGTTCATAATAGATTTAGGGTTTCAATTTCGTGTCATAGGTCTTAGGGCAGTAGCTGCCGACCCTTTTCTAAATCCCCCAATGTGTTCGTTTCATGTTTATATGTATATATGTGTGTTAATGCTTTTAATTCGATTGCCCTTCTTGATCCTCGGATAGAACGATCCCTACTTATACATACTACTAACGTATTTTGTAGGGTATTTAAATTGCTTGTGATATAACCTGGTTATGGCACTCGTCATATTGGGCATATGGTATCTCTTAAACCATTAACTTCACAGCATTAGATTTATGTTGATCTGATTTTATGGAGGCTTTGGCTTGTTGGGTCTGTCTGAAATGTTTCTTTCTGCAACCCAAACAGAGAAATTGAATCTCATCTCC
This sequence comes from Potentilla sterilis, assembly GCA_963682095.1. Classification (NCBI taxonomy): domain Eukaryota; kingdom Viridiplantae; phylum Streptophyta; class Magnoliopsida; order Rosales; family Rosaceae; genus Potentilla; species Potentilla sterilis. The sequence goes on from OY821754.1 coordinate 45,653,757, forward strand.
CAATGCAGTTTGTGCAAAGGCAACATAACCAAACTTTTCCTTTTTGGGTCGAATCAACATAACCAAACTATGTCTCCCTTTCAACAAAGCTTAAGACCTGTTTCCAATTCCTCTCACACAACTAGTTTGGAAATTCTACTGGTTGAAAAAAAGAAAAATAGCCGAAACCTCTTGCCAAAAAACAATAAAAACACATCTGGTGGATTCAGCAAAATGAGGTGGAACAAATGCTCTCAGACATCTAGTTGCCAATTCGAAAATAAGGAACAAATCTTATTCCAAATCACTTGAAAACTGATTATAAAATACCACTTAATAATATCTTATTCAAGTACACATTTCGTTTCAGGACATGGATGGCGAAAGCAATAGTGAGAACAGAAACCCTCCAATCATTGAAGCAGAAAATGCAATATTTTCAAATATTGAAGTATAATCCCATTTCTCAAACTGCCCCAACATGTGCAACAGACTTGACTCAAAAAATGGCACAAGAATGGTTGTATATGCTGTTTGCAGCTGATAAGAGAATGCCCCTACATCAAGGAATTTGGGAAAAGAAATCCTCCAGTTGATTTTCACCTACAACAACACCAAGTTTTTGGGTAAAAACTGCATTGGTTATATCATAACCTGCCTCCTTCACAACATCCGTAGCACTGATGTCAAAGTACTCATTCAAATTATGTACAGTTCCATCTGCAAAATAAAGAATACCAGCATCAAGTAAGATTCTGGGGGTGCATCTATAAAACCTTTTAGAGCATTATTCAATTAAAATGCAAGTGTTCTTAAAACATTTACTTGCAAGCCTTTCTAGACAAGTACTGTACCACTTTTCTGTAGCACACACTCGATGTACTTCAGTGTCCCAATAAAAATTTCTGTCCATTTAAGCTAAGAGTCAAAAGCACTTATCTAGGGTTGCCTTTGGCATTATAAACCAAGCCTCTAATTGCCTTAGGTTGTTCATGTCACAAACAGCTATAACAAGAACTAATACGAATGGGAGAAGAGGATAAGCAAAATTATGCTATACTTCGTACGAGATGTATATAAAATGATCTGTTCTATCAACTTCTATGAAATAAATAGATATAGTACTAATCTATAAGGAGCACGATGAGGACACCACAATCAAACCTTTTAAGATGGAAAAAGAGAGCACTTAATCATTCCCTTTCCATATGGCTTGATTAATTGCTCTCAAGATAAATACTGCAGCTGGGAGGCAAAGACTGATTCTGATTCTAGAAGTCTCTAAGCCTAGTAGCCTTCCAAATTTCTGCCTGCTGTCTTTTCAACATTATGTTTCAGTTTAGAAGTTTCAAGGTTTCCTTTATTAAGTTTTTTATGCTTCAGGTGGAAGTCTAAGATCCTAATGAGTCTTTAATCTTAGTTAATGTGAGCTATCAGTTCAAGTATAGATGAGTGCAAGTACCAAATGGCCATGTTTTAATGAACATATCAGAGTATTTCCGAGTTTTCTTGTGTTGGGATTGGTGTGAAATACGTACCCTTCCAGTTATCAAAATACGAAGCGTACTTGTAATCTCTCTCTATGGACAGCTTCGGGGACTCCTTCAGCGTACGACGTACTGGTTCTGAGGGCTTCGCCGGCTGGACCGGGTCTGTGTTCTGGTGCTGGCCGCCACCGACATTATGGACTTCAAAATACAAGGACGAGCGCGGCAGCTTCGCAGAGCGGACAACGACATCAGGTTCTTCCGTTAGATCGTGGACCTCATTAGGGTCTTCAGACTAGAAAATAAGAATATGATTTTGGGTATAATGGTTTGATATATTATTCTTCTCCATAGAGGAGGTATATAAAGTGATACACTTATATGTACAAGGAAATATATCCTAAAGATTACATAGAACAATCTACCTATACACACAAGGAAAGTAAATACCTTAGTATATTCTACACTCCCCCTCAAGTTGGTGCATAGATGTTAATCATGCCCAACTTGTCAATTGAATCGTCAAATGCTTTCCTTGATACTCCTTTTGTAAGAACATCTGCCAACTGGTTTTCTGTATATACGAAAGGGAATCGAATGACTTTCCTGTCTAAGTTCTCCTTGATAAAGAATCGATCCACCTCCACATGCTTAGTTCGATCATGCTGAACTGGATTATGGGCAATTTCAATTGCTGACGTATTATCACAATGCAAGTCCATAGGCTTCTTGAGTTTGACACCTAAGCTCTTTAACACATTTCGGATCCACAACAATTCACATACGCCATGTGCCATACCTCGAAATTCTGCTTCTGCACTTGATCTAGCAACAACTTTTTGTTTCTTACTACGCCAAGTCACTAGATTTCCTTCAACAAAAGTGAAGTATCCAGATGTAGATCTTCTATCAGTCTTATCACCTGCCCAATCAGCATCTGTGTATCCCATGACCTGTAATTCATTCTTCTTTTCAAACAACAAACCTTTTCCAGGTGCCTTCTTGAGATACTTTAAAATCCGATATACTGCATCCATATGCTCTTCACTGGGACAATGCATAAATTGGCTAACCACACTCACAGCATAAGCAATATCAGGTCTAGTATGAGAAAGATAAATAAGTCTCCCTACTAGACGTTGGTACCTTCTTTTATCTGTTGGAACTTGATTCGGATAGATGGCAAGGTTGTGATTCATCTCAATTGCAGTATCAGCTGGTTTGCAATCAAGCATCCCTGTTTCAGCTAACAGGTCAAGTACATACTTGCGTTGGGACAAAGAAATTCCTTTCTTGGACCTTGCCACTTCAATCCCAAGAAAATACTTCAGTTGTCCAAGATCTTTCATCTCAAACTCCTTCGAAAGATATTTCTGCAGGGCCTCCATCTCTTTCGGGTCATCTCCTGTGACAATCATATCATCAACATATACTATCAGGGCAGTAATCTTACCCTGACTATGCTTAATGAACAAAGTATGGTCTGAGCTGCTCTGTCTATAACCAAACGCCTTCATTGATTTTGAAAATCTTCCAAACCAAGCTCTGGGTGATTGCTTTAAGCCATATAATGACTTCTTCAATTTGCAAACTTTGCCTGCATCGCAAGGCTTATTTTTGACTCCTGGTGGTACATCCATGTAAACCTCTTCTTCTAAATCTCCATTGAGGAATGCATTCTTCACATCAAACTGGCGAAGAGGCCAATCTCTAGTTGCTGCTAGTGAGATCAATATTCTGACAGTGTTGATCTTTGCTACAGGTGCAAATGTCTCTTCATAATCAATTCCATAGCGTTGAGTGTACCCTTTGGCAACCAGTCTGGCTTTATATCTGTCAATACTCCCATCTGCTTTGAGTTTCACTGTATACACCCATCAACATCCAACAGTCTTCTTTCCAGGTGGCATTGTCACAATATCCCAAGTTGAATTTTTCTGCAAGGCTTCAAGTTCTTCATTCATCGCTTGTTTCCACTTGGGATCTATCAATGCATCTTGTACACTACTTGGAATAGATACAGAAGATAATTGATTGACAACAAATGCATGTGACCTAGACAACCTATGATTAGACATAAAATTGGCTATAGGGTATTTTGCTTTGGCTGTGATGTCTGGCTCATAATGTTTTGGAGGAATACCCTTAGTAGCTCTATGTGATTTTCTAGGTTCATTGAAAAGTAATGATACCTGATGAGGAATATTTGGAGCGGATTCTTTAGTTGTTGATGTAGATGGGGAAGGAGAAACTGTACTCGGTGTGGATGATAGTCTTCCTGTATCACTTTGAGAATTCGGTGACCCAATGCTGGTGAGATCACAATGTTTAGACATGTCAACATCAAAACACGTGGGCTTGTTGCTTTGACTTTCATGGTGATCTCTTATCGGCTCGGCTTGGTTTTGTTGGAGTAAGACAGGCTTGGCCGGGCTTTGTTGGAGCAAGACAGGCTCGGGCTCGGCTGGGCTTTGTTGGAGCAAGACAGACTTGGCTTGGCTTGCTGTGTGGGGGCCGGACTGGTCTTGGCTAAGACTATCAGTTCTGCTATCCTCTTCTTGTCTTCTCTCTTCTGCCTGCTTGTCTTTTCTCTTTTGTCTGCTGTTCTCCATTTGTTTTGTCTTTTCTCTCTTGTCTTTTCTCTTGTCTTCTGCTATCATCTCTGCTGCTTCTTTCTCTTTTTGAATTTCTGTTGTCACATCAGATTGTGACGTCTCTTTTTCACATAATACTGTAGCGTCTGTGTCAACACCGAATTTTTCTTCAAGTGTTTCAATTTCCTCAAACACTTCTTCAAGTGTTTCAATTTCCTCAAACACATGTCTGGAATTTCCTTCATATGATTTCTCCCCCTGAAGGGAAGACACCGGTGTTGAAGAAGAGAAATATGGTTCTGCCTCGCGGAAAGAAACGTCAAGCGATGTATGCATCGTATTAGTGTGGGGTTCATAACATCTGTAACCCTTCTGAAACTCTGCGTAACCCACAAAAATACACTTTCGTGCACGATGATCAAGTTTACTTCGTTAAGGCTTGGGAATATGGACATACACTGTGCAGCCAAATACACGTGGCTCTAAGTTAGGCACGGATGGAACTGAGAGAAGCGTGTGAAGTTGTTGTTGAGGATTTTGAAACTCAATCACTCGAGAAGGAGTACGATTGATGAGGTATGCAGCAGACTTTACAGCTTCTCCCCAATATTCACGAGACACATTCATGCCAAACAACGAGGCACGAACAACTTCAAGTAACTGTCGATTCTTCCGTTCTGCTAATCCATTTTGCTGAGGAGTATATGAATTTGAAGTTTGATGTCGAATTCCATGAAACTGTGTGAACTCTTGCATAAGACCATTAACATATTCTCCACCATTGTCAGATTGGAAAACACGAATAGTCTGTTGATATTGTGTAGACACCATCTTGTGAAATTCTTTGAACCTAAGACAAACATCACTTTTGTTCTTCAAGAGAGACACCCAAGTCATTCGCGTGCAATCATCAATAAAAGTGACGAAATAACGAGCGCCACATAGTGAAGGGATTTTCGCTGGGCCCCATACATCAGAGTGGATTTTCATGAAAGGAACCGGACTTTTGTAAAGACTTGGTGAATATGACACACGGTGACTCTTGGCCAGTTCACAAGTGTCACAATGAAAATCTGAAGCATTGACACCAGAAAACAACTGAGGTTGCAACTTCTTGAGATAATGGAAGTTGAGGTGACCTAGGCGACGATGCCAAAGCCACACAGCTTCCCGACCACTCACGACTCCATGAACCTGATTAGCTTGCCCCAGAAGATGTCTATGTTTTTCTCCAGTCTCTGTCAAATCCAGGTAGTATAATTTCCCTTTTCTTACACCATAACCAAGAATTCGCCTGGTTAGAATGTCTTGAAACACACAGAATGATGGATAAAATGTAACAATACATGCAAGGGATAGAATAATTTGACCAACAGACAGAAGATTATGTGCTAGTGATGGAACAACTAAGACAGATTCAAGAGTTAATGTATCAGATAAGGCAACAGAACCTTCTCCAGTAACTGTAGTTGGTGTACCATCAGCAGTAGACACAATATCTTGAGAGGAAGGTTTAATTATGGTCAAGAGACTAGGGTCATTTGTCATGTGGTCTGATGCACCTGTATCAATTATCCAGGACGTATTTGAAATAACTGTGCCTTTTGCCATTTAGAAAAAATGAGAGGACTAGAATAAATTTCAAGACGTGGTGCTGAACCGGTCCACGTCGAAAGAGACAAGTGGAGACCGGTTTGTATAAGTTTGAAGAGGCAAGCTTTGGCTTATAGACCGGTTGAAGAGGCAAGGAGCAGAGCAGCCTGCTGTGGAGCAGAGCAGCCTGCTGTGTAGCAGAGACAAAAGCAGAGAGAGGGAGGATCGGCTCGGCTGGCAGAGTGGCTCGGCGCGGCTGAGCTGGGCAGATGCACGTGATGGTGTGATGATTACTTTTTGCTTTTTTTGCTTTTTCTCTTGCCGGCCGACAAGATCTGATGGCTCCTCACTTTTTTCTTACCTCATTCTTTTTTTTTTTTTTTTTTTTTGGTTTGTGTTTGCTATTTGGGTTGGTTTGTGTTTGCTGTTTGGGTTTTGGTGTTTGTGTTTGTGTGTTTGGGTGGTAGTTTGCAGCGGAAATTTGTGTAGGGTTTGTGATTTGCTTTGTGTTGGCTCTGATACCAACTAGAAAATAAGAATATGATTTTGGGTATAATGGTTTGATATATTATTCTTCTCCATAGAGGAGGTATATAAAGTGATACAAACTTATATGTACAAGGAAATATATCCTAAAGATTACATAGAACAATCTACCTATACACACAAGGAAAGTAAATACCTTAGTATATTCTACATTCAGAGGACAAAGGACGGACGGGGCCGCTTCAGGAGAAGCGGGATCTGGCCCTGGACATCATGGGATAGAGGCATGGTTTTTTCCGAGCGATTGAAAAAGATTACATTACTTAAATATCCATTTGAAGGACAACCCAATATAACCCAAGTACAAAAATGAAAGCTGCAGACATCCTCCCACTTTTCGCACTTTGATTTCATTTGGGTTGAAGCTTTGATTCATCTCACTTTTCATTGGAACCTGAGTTTGTCATCATGAAGAATATGAACCCCTAACACTAACTCAAGTCAGAATTTCTCTCTTCTTAGTATCGATTTGATTCAATTTTGCTTCATTTTTGTTCAAATATGCTACGGTTTGCTTCGATTATATTTGGTTCAATTATGGACTTATGGTACGGTTTTCTTCGATTTGCTTATTCGATTCTCTTTTTTTTTGCTTCAATTACTGTTAGATACCAATTCGATGAGTTTACTTTGATTTCATGAATGAATTTGATGATGTGCTTATGACAATTTCATGAAATTGCTTGTTGTCGCTCTCCTTCGAATCTAATTAGGTTTTTCTTCAAAATCCTGTATATATTATGTACTAGAAGGTGTTTATTTATGACTCGTATAAAAATAAAGGCTTTGTGTCAGGACCCGCTCCGGATTTCAAGAGCCCTGCTGTAACAGCCCAGCCCATATACTTAGGATATAAAGGCTTTGTGTCAGGACCCGCTCCGGATTTCAAGAGCCCTGCTGTAACAGCCCAGCCCATATACTTAGGATATTGTCCGCTGTGAGCCCACCGACCCGCACAGATTTATTTCTAGAGGCTCACGAGCAACTTCCCAGTAGGTCACCCATCCTGGGATTGCTTTGAGCTCAGCAAGCTTAACTTCGGAGTTCCCATCCCCTCCGAAGCCATTGAGCCCTCAAAACGCGTCCTTAAGTATTGAGCTAACCCTGTACATATAGGCACAGCATCCACTCTCCCTGGGGCGATGTGGGATGCGTGACCTACCTACCTGCTAGCTTCCCTAGCCAGGTCAGGTCAGGGTCATCACAATCCACCCCTCTTAAGGTCCGACATCTGCGTCGGCACACTTCCGGCCGGGGACAGGCTTTGATACCATTTCTCGATTTATGCGTGTCATCCTTGCGCAGGGGCCATGCTAATTTTCTCTGTATCGTTCCAATTTTATCGGATGTCCCCGAGATATCCCAGGATGGGTGACCTACTGAGAAGTTGCTCGTGAGCCTCCAGAAATAAATCCGTGCGGGCCGGTGGGTCAAAACGGACAATATCCTAAGTATATGGGCTGGGCTGTTACACCTGCGGAGACCACCTTAAGACTAACTTTACCGATAAATCGATAAAGTCAATCTTAGGATGGACAACCCTAAAACATACAACAAACAAAAACACTTTAAAATTCAATTCCAACCTCAGCACCTGGAGCCATCTGCTCCCCAAATCACAACCACCACCACAAATAAACACAAAATCAATCTTAACTAATAGTTAAGTGGCTCACAGGTAATCGGAGCAATCTAATACAGTGAACTAGAAATAATACGAAATAAAGATGAAAGGGATCAACAGATCCCACCAAGCGGAAGCAATGACGACGACTATGTCTCGACTCCGAGTACTCTTGACCTCGAATAACTAATCTGCACACTAGACAATTTAAAACGAAAGGCCCAGGAAAAAGTAAATTAAAACGTTAGAATGAGTGGATAAAAATAAATGAATATAATACTTTAAATAAAAGTATTATATTACTTTCCCGATGTTTTATAGATAAAAACCACAATGCATGCATTTTAATAAAACGTCCAATTTTTTCTGAAAAAATCTTGGTTATAAATCAGCGCTGCTGATATATCGAATAAACAAATAATATTTTCAAAAGAAAATATTTTCAAAATTAAATAATAAATAACTGGACCAATCTCATCGATCCATTTTTAGATATTCTTATAATAAAAACCCAGCCCCGCTGGATCGGGAATTTATTAAATATATGAAAGTCTCATAAGAGAAAATATTTTCGAAAACTAAAAATAAAATAACTGGACCAATCACATTGGCCCATATAATAATATCGAGTAAAACAGGGGAAGTTTGGCACCATGTAACAGTAAGCCTCCCAGGCTAAGGGTCGGAGCCTCCAAGACTTTATAGTGTCCTACGCTACTTCTCAAAAAGCGTCGACCACCGAGGCGAGTCTGTCCTATTTGGTCAAATCATCTCTCGCATGGGATGAGGTAATAAGTGTATCCTCCATACGTCGACCACCGAGGCAAGTCTAACCTATCTGGTCAAATCATCTCTCGTGCAGGTGGCACAAGGCATACATTTGTATAGACTAGCTAGCTATAAATATACGACGCTGATATGGTGAGTAAAATACGAAAACAAAACAGAAAATATGATTCCTGACGAGTCGCCTAAGCGAGCATCAAGCAATAATAACCCTACAATCGTTAGTAGTATAGAATAAGTAGGGATCGTTCTAAGCCGGGGATTAAGGGTACCTGAAATATGAGATTGTTAACACAAAATAACACAAACACATATGCACACAATTGTCACACTTATATACATATATACTTATTCACACACGAAATTATGGGGGATAAAAAGATTGGCAGCAAAGGCTGCTCCTAACATCTAGGCACGAAAATAAATTGCTGAAAATAAATCATAAGTCTAATATTTACAAGTTCGGTCGACATTTTTCCACAAATCCATGAAAAGCTTTTGCATATAGTCATCGAATAATCAAAGAATTATGAGGTTTCATGCTTCCTATGAATCTATCGAATTTTTATTTTATTTATCACTCAAGAATAAAGCAATTTGGCTCTAAATCTCACATAGGTTATTATGGAAACAAAACTAGCTAAAAACATGCATGCTTCGTTAATCAACAAGTCCTACATGCTCCTACCAATGCACAAAATCCATGAAACTTACAATTTTAATTGTATGCATAACCATCATCTATGTATGCAAAGAGGAGAAAAACATCATTGACATGTTAGGGACATCCTAAGACTCGAAACAAACAATTTAAATACTCTATTTTTGTGGAACAATTTTCTGAATTTTATTTTTCTAAACTAAGCACACGAAAAGATAAACGGAATACGTTATCCCACCCCACACTTAGAAAATTACATTGTCCTCAATGTAAGCACAAATCTATATCATTGAATTTCCTAAGCATGCAATAGTCTAACACATTCCAACATATCATCACAAACCAAAGACAAAGAGAAGGGTTAAGAAATTACAAACTCTCGGTGATGGCTCCTTCACTTTTCTTTGATCGAATTGGGTTGCCTCCCAAATAGCGCTTTGTGTTTATAGTCCATTTCTTAGACTTGTCACCATTGTTTCATGTGTTCATCGTGAGCCAAAATAGCTCAAATCAGCACGAAGTAGCTCAACGAGGTGCGTGTGGCACCATGCGCTTGTCTCGGTATCAAAGTGGGGTGTGCCGACATGTGTTTGCGTGGAGGGCAGCGGATCGGAGGCGGTTTGCTTCTCGGCAGCAGGAGACGTATCCACGAGTTGCTGCGTGTCTGGCGTAATGTGCGTATTCGTATCGGCAACCGGCTCGTTCATTGTATTGGCGTTGGTTGCACTCGGTGGCTCGGCTGCATATGTCATTGCGGTAGTACTGCCGGCAATGGCAGGTCCGGCAGCAAATATGGGCTGCCTCTCGGCAGCAGCAAGGTTGGCCGGCTGTACTTGTATAGGGACATCGTCGACATACACTTCATCAATATTATGCTCGGTGAATGCTTCGAAGTATGGCTTGAGTCGATGGCCGTTAACTTTGAAAGTGTTTCCCGTAGCCTTGTTACGAATCTCGATGGCCCCATGAGGAAAAACTTGAGTGATAATGAATGGTCCTAACCATCGAGAGCGTAACTTTCCCGGAAAAAGTTTGAGTCGTGAATGATACAAGAGAACTTTTTGACCAACTTCAAACTTCTTCCGTCGAAGCATCTTATCATGATAAGCTCGAGTCTTCTCCTTATAAATCCATGCGGCATCATAGGCTTCATTGCGTATTTCTTCAAGTTCATTGAGTTGAAGCTTCCTATGAAGGCCGACATCATCGATGTCCATGTTGAATGCTTTAACCGCCCACCATGCTTTGTGCTCTAACTCAACCGGTAAGTGACATGCTTTGCCATAAATTAACCGAAAAGGTGACATACCTATCGGTGTCTTGTATGCAGTCCTATAAGCCCATAAAGCATCATCGAAACGATCACTCCAATCCTTCCTTGAAGGTCCAACCGATTTCTCTAATACTTGCTTGATCTCTCGATTGCTCACTTCCGCCATTCCACTTGTTTGAGGATGATAAGGTGTAGATACCTTGTGTGTGACCCCATATTTCTTCAATAACGCCTCAATGGTACGGTTACAAAAATGGGATCCTCCATCGCTAATCAAGACTCTTGGAACTCCAAAACGTGAGAAGATGTTAGTCTTGAAAAACTTGGCCACTACCTTTGAATCATTGGTGCGTGTGGCCATGGCTTCGTTCCACTTTGACACATAATCAACCGCTAGCAATATGTAAAGAAAGCCCTTGCTAGAAGGAAACGGCCCCATGAAATCAATTCCCCATAAGTCGAAAATTTCTACCTCAATGATTGGTTGTAGAGGCATTTGATCTCGGGCTCCTATGTTGCCGGTTCGTTGGCACCGGTCACATGTCACACACGCCATATATGAATCTTTAAACAAAGTTGGCCAAAAGAACCCACACTCAAGTACCTTCAATGCCGTCCTCTTTGGCCCGAAGTGACCACCACACGCTTCGGAGTGACAAAAAGAAAGAATGGATTGATGCTCTTCTTTCAGAACACATCGTCTTACCACTTGATCAGTACATTGCTTCCACAAATATGGCTCATCCCAAAAGAAGTGCCGAGCTTGCTTCTTGATCCTGTTCTTGATGTGGCTCGACATATCCCTTTGAAATTGGTACGTTGCAAGATAATTAGCAATATCGGCGTACCAAGGTTCACTCGTTGTATCGATCCGAAATAGTTGCTCATCTGGGAAATTCTCCACTAAGGGCAACCGATCCGCCTCCTTGAGAATCCTACTCAAGTGGTCGGCAACAACATTATCACTTCCCTTCTTGTCTTTTATTTCAATGTCGAACTCTTGTAGCAAAAGAATCCAACGTATGAGCCTCGGCTTTGCATCCTTCTTCGTCATAAGATATCTGAAGGCGGCATGATCACTATAAACAATTACTTTGGAATTCAAAAGATATGATCGAAACTTTTCCAAAACAAAAATTACCGCCAAGAGTTCTTTCTCCGTTGTGGTGTAATTGAGTTGAGCATCATTGCGGGTCCTTGAGGCATAATAAATCGCGTGAGGCTTCTTCTCCTTCCTTTGGCCAAGCACTGCCCCCATGGCATAGTCTGAGGCGTCGCACATGAGCTCGAATGGGAGCTCCCAATCCGGCGGTACCATGATCGGCGCCTTGCACAAGCACTCCTTCAATCGGCAAAAAGCTTCTTCACATGCATTCGTCCACTCAAACGTCACATCCTTTTGTAGCAAGTCCTCAACGGCTTGGCTATTGATGAGAAGTCCTTGATAAATCTTCTATAAAATCTGGCATGGCCAAGGAAGCTTCTCAAATCTCTAACATTCTTACGGCTCGGCAAGTGTTGAATCAACTCAACTTTGGCTTCGTCGACTTTAATCCCCTTCTCGGATATAATACGGCCTAGTACAATGCCTTGGTTCACCATAAAGTGACACTTCTCCCAATTTAGCACAAGGTTGGTCTCTACACATCTCTCAAGTATCTCCTCCAAATTCTCCAAACATGTGTCGAAGTTGCGTCCATATACGCTAAAGTCATCCATGAATACTTCGATCTTATTCTCAATAAAGTAGGAGAAGATGTTGTACATACATCGTTGAAACATACCGGGTGCGTTGCATAGGCCGAATGACATCCTCCTATATGAAAAAGTGCCAAATGGACATGTGAAAGTAGTCTTCTCTTGGTCATCCGAGTGTATGGCAATTTGGTTGTATCCATTATAGCCATTGAGAAAGAAATAAAACTTGTGACCGGCTAGCCTCTCTAACATTTGATCCATGAATGGCAAAGGCATGTGATCCTTCCTCGTTGTTGCATTGAGCTTCCTATAGTCGATACACATGCGATGACCGGTCACTAGCCTTTGTGGTACAAGCTCATTCTTCTCATTCTTCACAACCGTTACACCACTCTTCTTGGGAACTACTTGTACCGGTGAGACCCACTTACTATCCGAGATAGGGTAAATAACTCTACAATCAAGTAGCTTAATAATCTCATCTTTTACCACCTTCATCATTGGGGGATGTAGTCGATGTTGGCCTTCTCTTGTAGGCTTCGCTCCTTCTTCAAGTAATATCCGATGAACACATGTTGTAGGGCTTATTCCCTTGATATCCGCTAAGGTCCAACCTATAGCGGATTTGTACTTCTTAAGCACACCTATCAAATCACATTCTTGCTTCTCATTAAGCATTGAAGACACAATAACCGGTAAGGTATCTTCCTTTCCAAGATAAACATACTTCAAAGTACTAGGGAGCTCTTTGAGTTCTAGCTTCGGGGCTTCTTCCACACTTGGACGAAACTTGTTTGTAGCACTAGGGATAGACAAAAACGAGTTGAATTGCTTGGCATAGGGCCGAGACTCAAACTCGGCGACAACTTCTCCCACACATGGCTCGGCAACCATCCTCAATTATGGCTTGGCAACATCTTCTTTGATCTCAACTCGTGCTCCCTTCTTGTCAAATCCCGCCCCTTCCTCAATTGCTAATTGCTATGCATCAAGGGTGGCCGACATGACTTGCTCGGCCTCCCTAACAACTTCTATACATTGGCACTCCTCCTCCTTAGCAATAGGGAACTTCATGGCTTTAAAAACATTAAACTTGATCACTTCGCCATCAAATTCCATCGTTAAATTTTCCGAGGCAACATCAATCTTTGTTCTCGCCGTCCTCATGATTGGCCGGCCAAGCAATAGTTGTGTGCATTGCTCTGGTGAATCCTCCATCTCAATAATATAGAAATCGGCCCGAATGATTAATTCATTAACTTGCACAAGCACATCCTCCACATAGCCTTCCAGATACTTGTTAGAACGATCCGCTAGTTGTATGATGACATTATCCTTCTTGAGAGGTCCAAGGTTCAACATTTCATAAACATTGAGTGGCATCACATTAATCGACGCTCCCAAATCCAACATAACATCCTCAAACTTAGTGTTGCCGATCATACATGGAACATTGAAGCTTCCGGGATCCTTCATCTTTGGTGGTAGTTTTCTTTGTATAACGGCCGACACCGTCTCACTCATTCTTACCACTTGTGTCTCCCTTGTATGTCTTCGTGTAGTGCATAGCTCCTTGAGGAATTTTGCATACCTAGGCACTTGTCTATGATAGGAGCACAATGTGCGACGATATTATATGCTTATGCCCTCATTTATGCTTTGTTTAACCCTTATTTGTCTAAGATTAAGTCATAATTTAGTTTAGTGTTAATTTGGTAGAGTTTTGGTAAAATGTGCTTAATTGTCCGAAAAATGACTAAGTATAAGAAATCTGGAAAATAGTGCAAAATATGTCTTTTTCGTGATTTTGAGATGAGTAAAAATATGATCTATCCTTGTCTGAATTCAATGCAATTTGGTGTGCTTAATATTCATATACTGAGAAATGTTGTGTTAAAATTTCAGATCAATCGGAGTTCGGGAAATCACCCAAAAGATGGCTGCAACTCAGCAGTTCGAGCAAACCAATCCAGGGGCTTCCAGGATTTTCCTGGGACTTTGATTCATCTTCGAAAAATCATTCCCGACGACTCACAAGGATTTTGATCGAGCCCTTTTATGGAGAGATTGCCATATGTGTCTAGTTTATCTGAGACTTGGAATCGCATCAATCGGAACTCCGAGGAGGGAGATATGCCAGAGTTACTGCAACAACATCAAGTCTGCCGATTCCAGGATGCTACTGCCTCCTTTTTGCAAATTCTGTTTTCAATGGATCATATGGTGTACAAATGCATATGTGAAGATGGTCCAAGCTTAAGGAAGGAAGGAGGATGACACCAAGACAAGGCATTGAAGAAGAATATGAAGAATGAAGTTCTCCTAGTCAAACTAGGAGAAGCTGCCAGAAGAGGCAGATTTGTGCCAGGATGAAGCTGCCGGCAATGAGGACATTTTCAGTGGATCAAGACCTATCAAATGAAGTCCAAAGATTATACAAGAAGTCCATGAAGATGTGAAGCCCAAGCCTTGAAGAAAAATTCAGAAAGAGAAAACCTAATTAGACAATGAAAGGAAGGTTTCAAATCCTTAACCAACTTGGTTTTCTGGTTTCCTTGTGCACAAAGGGCTGCCGGCAACACCTAGCTTTTCCCCTATAAATAGCCAACTTTTACACAGAAAAACTTGTCACATTCCAAAGCAAAAATCTAGCCAAAGCTCTACCTAAATTTCCCCAAGAGTCCTATACAAAAACCCTAGCCAAAACCACCTCCACCACACCCAAAGTTTCTGCCGAAACCTTGACACCTTGCTGCTAACACAACCACTGCCGAGCAGCAGCCTTTCGCCGATCACCACCAACCGCCGGATCCATACAAGACAAAGTCTCCAAGGTTTCTAATGTGTGATCCACTCCCTTCTCTTGGCTTTGTAATTTTTGTTGTAGCTATATATGTTAATCTTTGTCTATGAAGTTAGCATGAATTCTTGGTTTCAATTTGTATGTCTATGTATGAATTGGATTGAAATTTGGTTTTATGATTTGCATGTTCAATTTGTTTTCTTTATCTTTAAGTGGTGTTTGGATGTAAGGATATGGATTGCATGTTAAAAAGTAAGGAAAATATGATGTAAATTGATAGAGTAGGATTCGACAAGCATGTTCACTCTGATTCTAGTAGTTCGTTCTTGGTTTAGTCTTTAAATCCGTGTGCCGCAAAGATTGGTATTTAGCATAGTCGCAATATGTTTTGAGTATTGATCTTATATCTGTCAACATGATAGGACTAGAGTGGTTTAAACGACTATGCATGTTAACAAGAAGTGGTGACGCCTTGCTTGATTGATATGTTTCCGACTAAAAAGACCTTGTGCCTAATTACTTTGCAAATTTGATTTCGACGATAAGTGTTCTCAAATGTGTTTAGTATAACTTTAGGGTTAGACGATAAGTTAATCTTGAAGTACTTGAGAGTCTTAATCGATTAGTAAACCGATAAGGAGCTAATTTGGTTGGAACTAAGTCGGATCTAGGATATTGTGTGCCCTTGCCGTATGTCTTGTTTTGTCAATTTGCTAAGTATTTTGATTGCTTTCGTGTTAGTGCTTTGTGGAAGAATGTCGACCAAACTTGTAAATATTAGATTTAGGATTTATTTTCATCTATTTATTTCGTGTCTAGTGTTTAAAGGCAGCCTTGCTGCCGACGCCTATTCTACCCTCCATTGTGACTTTTTTGATGTGTGAATTTGTATATTTGTACATGTGTTTTTATCTAACAATCTCATATTTCAGGTACGCTTAATCCCCGGCTTAGAACGATCCCTACTTGCTTATACTACTAACGATATTTTGTAGGGTTATTATTGCATGCGAGCTTAGGCTTACGTCAATTTTTGGCGCCGTTGCTGGGGATTATAAAAGCTTGATTTGTGTTATTGTTATGTATATATGTTGCTGGAAATTTTTGATGTAAAGTTGTAAAGTTGTAATTTTTAATTTTATTTTGGGATTTTGTAAAGTAGAAATATGCTTCGGCATGTAGAGTTTAAATTTTGACGAGTTGCATGATGTATGTTGATGTATGTTGGTAATCACTTAGTTTAATTTCTAGGAAGTTGATAGTGTTGTGTATGTTTGAGTTTATTGTAGTTTCTAAAGTGTAACATGTAGGTGAAGCCACTTTTGTTGATCATAACCAAAACCCTTCATTTGAATGGTGCTTTGTTGAATCCGTTTTTATGTAGATTGGGAAACGCGGGATACTTCCCCCCCACGGATACAAGCGACATTTCGGCAATAGTATTACTTCTATGAGGTTGAGGGCGGTTTTAATCAAGACTTGTAGACTGCTAGGGACCCGAGTTTGTTCTACCAAGTATGGGGCAAGTTATTTTCATTGATATGGTTCTCAGGTTTGTTTAACTGGTTCTCAAGGCCCATAGACTGATGTTCATTCTCGGTGAGTGAGTCGATAGGGGGTTCGCCCTCCGTGGTGTCCAACAACGAGTCCTGCCTAGTTCCTGTAGGGGGTTCGCCCTCCGTGATCTTAACGACACCGCCTTTGAAAAGTAGAACACGCTCGACCTAGTCGACTGAACGGGAGCCGAAGCTCGCACACAATAATAAACCCTGCAATCATTAGTAGTATAGACATAAGTAGGGATCGTTCTAGCCGGGGATTAAGGGTACCTGAGATATGTAATTGTTAGTCAAAATATTCACACATATGTACATCAAAAACGTCACTTATTGGGGAATAGGCTCGGCAGCAATGCTGCCCTAGAACTAGGTACGGCATTAAGAAAAAGGAAAACAGAAAATTAAAAACCTAAGACTAATATTTACAAGTGATCATCATCTTTCACAAAGCATTTAGCACAAAAGACTCTTTAACATGTAGACTAATATGCAAGAAGGTAAGGAACAAGTATGAATGTTGTTTCGACTTAACCAATTTCGATCCCAATTAGAGCCTACGAGGTCATCTAATCGTTGATTACTAGGGTCTTAAGATTAACTACGAGTATAATCCTAAGGTATGTGTTAACCGATTTTACTGGGCCAACAATTAAGCACATGAATCACAAATCGAAGACAAGCGAACAAGTAGGGTCGTCAATCCTCTTATTATCTTGCAAGTTCTAAGGTTATTTACTCTAAATGAGCATGTGATCAAGAAAACTACGAGTATGACTCAACCACAAAACTCTAGCCCATGAAACCTAGCACTTAGAATTACATGCAAACAACAAATGCTTAAACAAAACTAGTGTGTCGATTTAATGCCCTAACCTTAGATTACTAATCGAATTAAGTTCTCAAACAACATCGCATACCTATTGTCCTAGTTATCAAACATAAAAATCTACAAGTCACATATCACAAATCAACATGCAAAACATGCAATTTATAAAAACCAAAATCAATTCATACATAGACATACAAATCATCACCAAAAATTCATGAGTGTTTCATAGACAAAACTTAAACATAACTAGACAAAAATACTAAACCGAAGTAGGGAGTGGATCACACTTTGAGACACCTTGAGAGCTTCACTTGGTGTGGATCCGGCGATGTATGGAAGATGGAATGAGGCTGCACGGGTCTAGGGTGGCTCGGCAGGGTAGTTTTCCAAGTTTCGGCAGAAACTTGGATGGTGGTGGTGATGGGTTTCGGTTTAGGGTTTTTGTCTAGGATCTTTGGTGAATTTTGGTAGAGTTTCGGCCTTGTGTTTAGCTTGAGATGAGATGATTTTTCTGTAGGAAAAGTGGGGGTATTTATAGAGAATAGGGGACTGCCGGCAACCCTCTTGTAAAAAGGATTTCAGAAAACCTAGTGGGATAAGGTTTTGCAACCTTCCTTTCTTAGTTCAATTAGGTTTTCTTTTTCTGAATTTTTCTTCAAGGCTTGGACTTCACATCTTCATGGACTTCTTATATGGTCTTGGACTTCAATTGATAAGCTTTGATCCACCAAAAATGCATCATTGCCGGCAGCAACACAAAGGCACACAATCTGCCTCTATTCGGCAGCTTCTCCTAGTGTGACTAGGAGAACTTCTTTCTTCAATTTTTCTTCAATGCCATGGCCTAGTGTCTTCCTCTTCCATTCATAAAGCTTGAACCATCTTCAAAAATGCATTTGTGCACCATTTGGTCCATTAAAAACAGAAAACACAAAAAGGGGCAGTAGGTTCTTGGAATCGGCAGATTTGACCTTGTTGCAGTAGTTCCGGCATATCTCCACCTTCGGAGCTCCGATTGATGCGATTCCAAGTCTCCCGTAAACTAGACACATATGGCCATCTCCCCATAAAATATCTCGGCCAAATTCCATGTAAGTCGTCGGGAATGAATTTTCGAAGTTGGGGCAAAGTCCCAGGAAAATCCTGTAAGCCCCTGGATTGGAATGTTCGGACTGCCGTTTTGCAGCCAACTTTTGGGTGACTTCCCGAACTCCGATTGATCTGAAATTTTAATACAACATTCCTCAGTATATGAATATTAAGCACATAAAATTTCATAGCATTCGGACAAGGATAGATCATACTTTTACTCATCTCAAAATCGCGAAAAAGACATATTTTACACTATTTTCCAGATTTCTCAAACTTAGTCCTTTTTCGGATTCTTAATCATTTTTCACAAAACTCTACCAAAATTGACACTAACTACATTATGACTCTATCTTAGACAAATAAGGGTTAAACAAAGCATAAACGAGGGCATAAGCATATAATATCGTCGCACATTGTGCTCCTATCAACTACCCCACACTTATCCTTTGTTAGTCCCTTAGCAAACTAAATTAAACTAAGACTCAAAACAACTATTGCCCCTAAAAATTTGTCTCAGGCTCGTATGTACACATAGCTTTCAAGTTAATGCATGAGAATGCTAAGCACGAAAATTCCAAGCTTCATGAATATGTGACATCAATAAGAACATATAAGAACAAAAGTAAGCATGTAGACATGTTAAGCTAATTCAAATCACCTCACTAGGCATACTCTCTTCTTTTCTCTCGAAGCGTGGTTATTCACACATAAGTATATGCAAGCGAAAGATCATGAATTACAAAGAGTGACTTGCACATGTCAAAGAAACGAAAGCACTTTGTGAAATTTTTATGGAGAAACCTCATATGACAACTATATGCACCAATGAACCAAAACCATAAGCTTACTCTTGAGATAATCTCCACAAATCAAGTTTAACCATCTTAAGAATCATGAAAAAGATCAATAAAAGGGTTGTAATGGGGCTAGGCTAAGAGGTATTCGATATTTGGATAAGGAGGCTCAAAACGTCACTAAGGCCTTTAGCAAAGCTCGATCTCCTTATGTCTTCTCGCCGAAAGGGTCAAATTTTATCTTGTTGGACCCATACTTCACTCTTTTCTTCCCATAAAACATTACAACAATAATCTAGACAATAGCCATGCACAAAAATTTTCTTTTCTATGCCGTGCCTTACTCTATTTCTTTTCTTGCTCTCGGTTTTCTTTTATTTTTCTTTTTGATTCCGAGCACACTTTTTCTCTTTTCTTTTCCTAAGACACGGCATACATTTTTCATATAAATTCATGGCTAAGTCTACCCCACACTTGTTCTTCTTCATCACACACGTGAAAACGCTTTCAAAAATCAAGCTTTGCCGACACACAAGGTAGAGGCATCACTATACTAAGTTCATGGAAAGTGTTTAAGGGTGATGAAAGAAAAGGCTCAACATAGGCTCAAAGGGGTTTACTAAGGTGTCCCACGACGGGCTCCAATAGGGCACATGCTTTATTTGGTAATGGTGGTAAACCTAAATGATATTTATTCAATCATATTCAAAATCAAGGTATTTCATGATTAAAAACGTTTTGAAAATCAACAAGAGTAAGTTCTAGCATACTAGAGTTCATTAAAAGCTATGGCACATAGTCATCGAATATGCAAAGAATTATGAGGTTTCATGCTTCCTACGGATCTATCGAATTTTACCTTTTTATCGCTCAAGAAGAAAGCAAATTGGCACAAAAGCTCACATAGGTTATAATCGAAATAAATTAGCTAAAACATGCATGCTTCATAATCAACAAGTCCTAGATGCTCCTACCAATGCACATAATCCATGAAACTCACAATTTTAATTGTATGCACAACCATCATCTATGTATGCAAAGAGGAGAAAAACATCATCGACATATTAGGGGCATCCTAAGACTCGAAACAAACAAATTAAACACTCTATTTTTGTGGAACAATATTTCTGAAATTTTCTTTTCTAACTAAGCACACAACAACAAAAACAAAAATGGAATACGTTATCCCACCCTACACTTAGAAAATTACATTGCCCTCAATGTAAGCACAAAACAATATCAATGAATTTCCTAAGCATGCAATCGACTAACATATTCCAACATATCATCACAAATCAAAGAAAAAGAGAAGGTTTAAGAAATTTCGAACTCTCGGTGATGGCTCCTTCACTTTGCTTTGATCGACATGGGTTGCCTCCCAAGTAGCGCTTTGTGTTTATAGTCCATAGCCTAGACTTTTCACCGTGTTTCATGTGTTCATCGTGTTCCAAAGCATCGCAAATCGGCGCGAAGAAGTTCAATGAGAATCTCGTGGCATGTGGTATCCGATTCGGTGCTTGTAGTTGACATCGTATCCGGGTGCGTGTCCAGCGTTGTGTCTGCCGTATCAGGCGTATCCGGCTTGTATTCGGCGCTGCTTGGTTGTGTCTCAACCCTGTCGGCAATGGCAGGTCCGGCAGGGAGTGGTGGCTCGGCTGAAACCAGTGGCTGCTGCTCGGCAGCAGTAATTGGAGAAGCTTGGCTCCGTGTTGGTGGTGGTGGTGCGGGGTAGACGGCGGCTTCTTCCACCGTATGCTCTTGAAAGGATGAGTAATAAGGCTTTAGGCGATGTCCATTGACCTTGAAAGCCTTGCTTGTGATTGGACTTTGAATTTCGATAGCTCCATGGGGAAAAACTTTGGTAACAATGAAAGGGCCAACCCATCTAGAGCGAAGCTTACCCGGAAAAAGTCGAAGTCTTGAGTTGAATAAAAGAACTTGTTGCCCAACTTCGAACTTTTTCCCTCGAATCATCTTATCATGGTAGGCTCGAGTCTTCTCCTTGTAGATCCATGCGGCATCATAGGCTTCATTACGGATTTCTTCAAGTTCGGTGAGTTGAAGCTTTCTATGAAGACCGGCATCATCAATGTTCATGTTGAAGGCCTTGATTGCCCACCATGCCTTGTGCTCTAGCTCAACCGGTAAGTGACATGCCTTGCCATAAACTAACCGAAAAGGGGACATACCAATCGGTGTCTTGTATGCGGTCCTATAAGCCCACAAAGCATCATCGAGACGATCACTCCAATCCTTCCTTGAAGGTCCAACTGATTTCTCCAAAATTTGCTTGATCTCTCGATTACTTACCTCGGCCATACCACTTGTTTGGGGGTGATAAGGTGTAGAAACCTTATGTGTGACTCCATACTTCTTCAACAAGGCTTCAATGGTGCGGTTACAAAAATGGGATCCTCCATCACTAATCAAGACTCTTGGAACTCCAAAACGTGAAAAGATATTGGTCTTGAGAAACTCGGCTACCACCTTGGCATCATTGGTGCGTGTAGCCTTGGCTTCGATCCACTTTGACACATAATCCACCGCAAGCAATATGTAGAGAAAACCCTTACTTGAGGGAAACGGTCCCATGAAGTCAATACCCCATAAATCGAAAATTTCTACCTCAATGATAGGCGTGAGCGGCATTTGGTCTCGAGCTCCAATGTTCCCCATTCTTTGGCATCTATCACAAGCTTTGCAAAACATGAAAGCATCCTTGAAAATCGTAGGCCAAAAGAAACCACAATTAAGTACCTTCAAAGCCGTCTTCTTTGGTCCAAAATGCCCACCACAAGCTTCACTATGACAAAAAGTAAGGATGGATCGATGCTCATTCTCCAGCACACATCTTCTAATAACTTGATCACCACATTGCCTCCATAAGTACGGATCATCCCACAAGAAGTGTCGAGCTTGCTTCCTTATTCTCTTTTGTTGGTGGCTCGGCATCTCTTTGGGAAATCGGTTTGTGGCAAGAAAATTGGCAATGTCGGCATACCAAGGCTCAAGTACTTCAAGTCGAAAAAGTTGCTCATCCGGAAAGGACTCTAATAGGGGCAGCCGATCCTCCTCTTGCACAAGTCTACTCAAATGATCGGCTACAACATTCTCTACTCCTTTCTTGTCTTTAATCTCAATGTCGAACTCTTGAAGCAAAAGAATCCATCGAATAAGCCTCGGCTTAGCATCCTTCTTCGTCATAAGATATCTCAAAGCGGCATGATCACTATAAATAATAACCTTGGAATTCAAAAGATATGATCGAAATTTTTCCAAAGCAAAGATTACCGCTAAGAGTTCCTTCTCCGTTGTTGTGTAATTGAGTTGTGCATCGTTGAGAGTCCTTGAAGCATAGTAAATGGCACATGGCTTCTTCTCAATTCGTTGTCCAAGTACTGCTCCAAGTGCATAATCACTAGCATCACACATCAACTCAAACGGCTCGTCCCAATTAGGGGACACAAGTATAGGTGCCGAGCATAACAACCTCTTCAAACGGCAAAACGCATCCTCACATGCTTCCGACCACTCAAACGTCCTTGATAAATCGTCGATAAAACCCCGCATGGCCAAGAAAACTTCTCACATCTTTCACACACCTAGGGCTCGGCAATGCTTGTATTAGCTCCACCTTGGCTTTGTCAACCTCTAAGCCTCTTGCCGAAATTATGTGCCCTAGAACAATGCCTTGGGTGACCATGAAGTGACACTTCTCTCAATTGAGCACAAGATTTGTCTCTACACACCTCTCAAGTATCTTCTCCAAATTCCCCAAACATGCATCAAAGGTGCCTCCATACACACTAAAATCATCCATAAATACTTCGATAATGTCTTCAATAAAATCCGAGAAGATAGCATACATACATCTTTGAAAAGTGCCGGGTGCGTTGCAAAGTCCAAATGGCATTCGCCGATAAGCAAACGTGCCAAATGGACAAGTAAAAGTGGTCTTCTCTTGATCATCCGGGTGTATCATGATTTGATTGTAGCCACTATATCCGTCAAGAAAGCAATAGTAAGAATGACCGGCTAACCTCTCTAGCATTTGATCCATAAACGGCAAAGCCATGTGATCCTTCCTCGTTGTAGCGTTGAGCTTCCTATAGTCGATGCACATCCGATGACCGGTTACAAGTCTTTGTGGCACAAGCTCATTCTTCTCATTCTTGACAACCGTTACACCACTCTTCTTCGGCACTACTTGCACGGGAGATATCCACTTACTATCCGAAATTGGGTAGATCACCCCACAATCAAGCAACTTGATAATTTCTTCCTTAACAACTTTCATCATGGGAGGGTGAAGTCGACGTTGAGCTTCCTTTGTCGGCTTAGCTCCTTCTTCTAACAAGATACGATGAACACAAGTAGTCGACTGAACGGGAGCCGAAGCTCGCACACAATAATAAACCCTGCAATCATTAGTAGTATAGACATAAGTAGGGATCGTTCTAGCCGGGGATTAAGGGTACCTGAGATATGTAATTGTTAGTCAAAATATTCACACATATGTACATCAAAAACGTCACTTATTGGGGAATAGGCTCGGCAGCAATGCTGCCCTAGAACTAGGTACGGCATTAAGAAAAAGGAAAACAGAAAATTAAAAACCTAAGACTAATATTTACAAGTGATCATCATCTTTCACAAAACATTTAGCACAAAAGACTCTTTAACATGTAGACTAATATGCAAGAAGGTAAGGAACAAGTATGAATGTTGTTTCGACTTAACCAATTTCGATCCCAATTAGAGCCTACGAGGTCATCTAATCGTTGATTACTAGGGTCTTAAGATTAACTACGAGTATAATCCTAAGGTATGTGTTAACCGATTTTACTGGGCCAACAATTAAGCACATGAATCACAAATCGAAGACAAGCGAACAAGTAGGGTCGTCAATCCTCTTATTATCTTGCAAGTTCTAAGGTTATTTACTCTAAATGAGCATGTGATCAAGAAAACTACGAGTATGACTCAACCACAAAACTCTAGCCCATGAAACCTAGCACTTAGAATTACATGCAAACAACAAATGCTTAAACAAAACTAGTGTGTCGATTTAATGCCCTAACCTTAGATTACTAATCGAATTAAGTTCTCAAACAACATCGCATACCTATTGTCCTAGTTATCAAACATAAAAATCTACAAGTCACATATCACAAATCAACATGCAAAACATGCAATTTATAAAAACCAAAATCAATTCATACATAGACATACAAATCATCACCAAAAATTCATGAGTGTTTCATAGACAAAACTTAAACATAACTAGACAAAAATACTAAACCGAAGTAGGGAGTGGATCACACTTTGAGACACCTTGAGAGCTTCACTTGGTGTGGATCCGGCGATGTATGGAAGATGGAATGAGGCTGCACGGGTCTAGGGTGGCTCGGCAGGGTAGTTTTCCAAGTTTCGGCAGAAACTTGGATGGTGGTGGTGATGGGTTTCGGTTTAGGGTTTTTGTCTAGGATCTTTGGTGAATTTTGGTAGAGTTTCGGCCTTGTGTTTAGCTTGAGATGAGATGATTTTTCTGTAGGAAAAGTGGGGGTATTTATAGAGAATAGGGGACTGCCGGCAACCCTCTTGTAAAAAGGATTTCAGAAAACCTAGTGGGATAAGGTTTTGCAACCTTCCTTTCTTAGTTCAATTAGGTTTTCTTTTTCTGAATTTTTCTTCAAGGCTTGGGCTTCACATCTTCATGGACTTCTTATATGGTCTTGGACTTCAATTGATAAGCTTTGATCCACCAAAAATGCATCATTGCCGGCAGCAACACAAAGGCACACAATCTGCCTCTATTCGGCAGCTTCTCCTAGTGTGACTAGGAGAACTTCTTTCTTCAATTTTTCTTCAATGCCATGGCCTAGTGTCTTCCTCTTCCCTTCATAAAGCTTGAACCATCTTCAAAAATGCATTTGTGCACCATTTGGTCCATTAAAAACAGAAAACACAAAAAGGGGGCAGTAGGTTCTTGGAATCGGCAGATTTGACCTTGTTGCAGTAGTTCCGGCATATCTCCACCTTCGGAGCTCCGATTGATGCGATTCTAAGTCTCACGTAAACTAGACACATATGGCCATCTCCCCATAAAATATCTCGGCCAAATTCCATGTAAGTCGTCGGGAATGAATTTTCGAAGTTGGGGCAAAGTCCCAGGAAAATCCTGTAAGCCCCTGGATTGGAATGTTCGGACTGCCGTTTTGCAGCCAACTTTTGGGTGACTTCCCGAACTCCGATTGATCTGAAATTTTAACACAACATTCCTCCGTATATGAATATTAAGCACATAAAATTTCATAGAATTCGGACAAGGATAGATCATACTTTTGCTCATCTCAAAATCGCGAAAAAGACATATTTTACACTATTTTCCAGATTTCTCAAACTTAGTCCTTTTTCGGATTCTTAATCATTTTTCACAAAACTCTACCAAAATTGACACTAACTACATTATGACTCTATCTTAGACAAATAAGGGTTAAACAAAGCATAAACGAGGGCATAAGCATATAATATCGTCGCACATTGTGCTCCTATCATCGACAGCTTGTGCCGAAGCATCACCTCACTTTAAACGCTAGAACATAACTTGACATATGTGGCCTATTTTCTTCAAAGATAAAACAAGTTGTGTGGTTCAACTCTTGAGGTATATTGGGTAAAGCATGATACTACCGGGGGCTGTATCAGTCCATTGCACCGTTATCTCCTCTGCTCCACGTACTTCAAGAGTTGGAACAATTTAAAAGAAATTAGACTTAGCGATTACATGATCATGAATGTTCCAACTTTTTATCTCTTATTGCCGAATTTTATTTATGCTTTGCCGAATGTGATTATTTGTGTGCCATTGTTTGAAAGATGTTGTGTAATCGCCAATGCCGTGGCTTGTAATGATGTATATTCTTGCATTTCTATTCTTTATGATGTTCTAACTTGTTTAAATGTTGCAAATTTCAGAAATAATACATGTCCGAATCTAACATTTGGACAAGAGATCTTCAAGGCCGATTGCAACGTTTAGATCAAGAACTCGCTATTGCTCGTTTTGAGCCATTATCACCATCTTCACCGTCCAGATTGCCATCTTTGTCATCCGGTTCTACTAGCTTGCCGAGCTCACCCTCTATTGTTTCGTCGTCGTGTGATCTTGGAAATCCAGAGTTTGAAACTTTTGCCGAATCAGAGGAAGAAGAAGAGATAATGGCTTCAATCCGATCACAGAATGGTCATGTTACTGGAGCTGGAGTTGCTCCTTCGAATATCACTTATCCTCTCTTGGAAGCTGATAAGACGGGAGAGATTGAATTGAGGAGTGGATTCCTCCATAAGCTGAAATCGTTTTATGGGATGCCAAGTGAGGACCCTAATAAGCATCTACAGTGGTTTAACTTCACCACGGAGTCTGTGTCCGAGAGGGACTGATTTGCAACACTTCAAGATGAAGGCTTTTCCGTTCTCATTAGAAGATCAAGCGAAGGAGTGGTTGTTTGAGGTACCTAGTGGTCGCATCGTTTCGTGGAGTTCTATGATGGATGAGTTCTTGCTCAAGTACTTTCCTGCTTCACGTATCATTGATCTGAGGAAGCAAATTACTAGTGTGAAGCAAGCCGGAGATGAGACTTTCTTCGACTACTACAAGAGGTTCAAGTCCCTAGTTTCTTTGTGTCCATCGCATGGCATTAGCGATGGGCTCCTGTTGCAATATTTCTATGAGGGATTGCGCGTCATTGGAGAGAGAGTTTCTTGATTCGGCCGCGGGAGGTAGTTTTTTGGAGTTAAATGCCGGTGCGGCAAGAAGTTTGTTGGAAGTTCGTGCTTTGAACAACCAACAATTTGGCATGGCACGAGGCAATGTACCAAGGAATGAGAAGGTGCATGAGACGTCTTCGAGCTCAAAGTTAGAGGAGAAAGTGGACAAGCTTACCGACTTGGTGAGTAAATTGATGAAGAAGCGTGCTATGGTATGTGGAATTTGCACCGAGGGCCATGAGACCAAACAATGCCCTCAATTTGGAGTTAATGAGGGAGTAGAGGAGTGCAATGCTATTGGCTTTCAAGGAGGTCAACGGTTTGGAAACTTCAATCCGAGGTTCAATGATCACCCTAACTTTCGATGGGCGAATAATGACAATGTGCTTAGGGCACCTATGCAACCGAGAGAGGGAGGAGCACCATTTGCACCGAGGGCACCGTTTGTGCCTCGGCAGCCGTTTCAACCAAACCATGGCAACTACAATGCCATGCCGAGCAACCACCAAACCGTGCCACACCAAGGGGGGCCGAGCCAAGGCCAAGCCGCACCTAGCAATCCAAATTATGATGCTTTGCTCCAATCTTTGTCAAGTGCTACTCAAGCATTGCTCGCGGGGCAACAAAATCATCAAAAGGACATTGGTGAGCTCAAGACTCAAATGGGCCAAGTTGTAGACTTTATGGGAAGATTTAATGAGCAAGGGAAGTTGCCAAGCAATACGATTCCCAATTCAAGGAACGAGCAAGCCAAAGTAATTCAAACTCGTAGTGGAAGAGAGTTGTTTCCTCCAACAAGTCCGAAGAAGAAGCGAGTAACTTTTGATGTCATTGAGGATGAAGAGATGGTTGCCGGATCTGCAATTGCCGGTAGCCATGCTAATGGGGATGAAGGGGCTGCAGCTAGCAATGCTGCAGCCGAGGGGCATGGTGCCGAGTGTAAGAAGGGAGCCGAGAAGGGCAAGCATGCCGAGAAGCAAGGAGATGCCGGCAATAATGTGAAGAACAAGGGGCTGCGCAATGAGCTTGAGTATGATCCCACAACATCGAAGAATGAGTTAGTGCCGAGCCAAGAAAGCAAGGGAGGGGTGCCGAGATCAAGCATTCCATTCCCTTCTCGCTTTGCTAAATCGAAGAAGGATAAGTCCGACGAGGAGGTGTTGGAGATTTTCCGGAAAGTGCAAGTCAACATCCCTTTGTTGGAATGCATCAAGCAAGTACCAAAGTATGCTAAGTTTTTGAAAGAGCTATGCACGGCTAGAAGGCATACGAGGGAGACTCGTGTGGTGACTATGAGTGAGACGGTATCGGCCGTTATTCAAAGGAAGTTGCCACCAAAGATGAAGGATCCGGGAAGCTTCAATGTGCCTTGTGTGATAGACAACACTCGTTTTGAGGATGTGATGTTAGATTTGGGAGCATCGATTAATGTCATGCCACTCAATGTGTATCAAACGTTGAGTATAGGGCCTCTCAAGAAGGACAATGTCATCATTCAACTTGCGGATCGCTCAAGTAAGTATCCGGAGGGTTATGCGGAGGATGTGCTTGTGCAAGTCAATCAATTAATTTTCCCTGCCGATTTCTATGTGGTTGAGATGGAGGATTCGCCGGTCAATAGCACTCAATTGCTACTAGGGCGACCATTTATGAGGACGGCACGCACGAAGATAGATGTGGCTGAGGGCAACCTAACTATGGAGTTTGATGGTGAGGTAATCAAGTTTAATGTATTTGATGCCATGAAATTCCCCAATGTTGATTTGAAGGATGGTTGTGCCATTGATGTTTTGGAGGAGGTCGAGCAAGTTATGTCGACATCGCTCGACACATAGCAATTAGCGATTGAGCAAGTGGTCGGATTTGACAAGAAGGGAGAACGAGTCACGTTTGAACAAGAAAATGGCTGCATTGCCGAGCCTGGCAGCATTGCCGAGCCTTTTATGATGATGCCGAGTCTAGTGGAAGTTTGTGGAGAGATAGAGGCTCGACCATATAACAAGGTATTTGATTCGTTCTTGTCAATTCCAAGTGCCACAACCAAATTTCGACCAAGTGTGGAAGAGGCCCCAAAGTTAGAACTTAAAGAACTCCTTAGTCACTTAAAGTATGTTTATCTTGGAGAAGAAGATACTCTACCGGTTATTGTGTCTTCAATGCTTAGTGAGAAGCAAGAGGTTGATTTGATAAGAGTGCTTAAGAAGTACAAAACCGCTATAGGTTGGACCTTGGCGGACATCAAGAGAATAAGCCCTACTACATGTGTTTATCGCATCTTGTTAGAAGAAGGAGCTAAGCCGACTAAGGAAGCTCAACGTCGACTTCACCCTCCCATGATGAAAGTTGTGAAAGAAGAAATTTATCAAGTTGCTTGATTGTGGGGTGATTTACCCAATTTCGGATAGTAAGTGGATATCTCCCGTGCAAGTAGTGCCAAAGAAGAGTGGTGTAACGGTTGTCAAGAATGAGAAGAATGAGCTTGTGCCACAAAGACTTGTAACCGGTCATCGGATGTGCATCGACTATAGGAAGCTCAACGCTACAACGAGGAAGGATCACATGCCTTTGCCATTTATGGATCAAATGCTAGAAAGGTTAGCCGGCCATTCGTTCTATTGCTTTCTTGATGGTTACAGTGGCTACAATCAAATCATGATACACCCGGATGATCAAGAGAAGACCACTTTTACTTGTCCATTTGGCACGTTTGCTTATCGGCGGATGCCATTCGGACTATGCAACGCACCCGGCACGTTTCAAAGATGTATGTATGCTATCTTCTCATATTTTATTGAAGACATTATCGAAGTGTCTATGGATGACTTTAGTGTATACGGAGGCACCTTCGATGCATGTTTGGGGAACTTGGAGAAGATACTTGAGAGGTGTGTTGCGACCAATCTTGTGCTCAATTGGGAGAAGTGTTATTTCATGGTCACGCAAGGCATTGTTCTTGGGCATATTATTTCAGCAAGAGGCTTAGAGGTTGACAAAGCCAAGGTGGAGCTAATACAAGCATTGCCAAGCCCTAGGTGTGTGAAGGATGTGAGAAGTTTTCTTGCCCATGCGGGGTTTTATCGAAGATTTATCAAAGATTTCTCTTCAATTGCCAAGCCATTGAGCAACTTGTTACAAAAGGAGGTGATGTTTGAGTGGACGGATTCGTGTGAGACTGCTTTTTGCTGATTGAAAGCCTTGCTATGTTCGGCGCCGGTTTTGGTTTCTCCCAATTGGGACGAGCCATTTGAGTTGATGTGTGATGCTAGTGATTATGCACTTGGAGTGGTACTTGGACAACGAATTGAGAAGAAGCCATGCGCCATTTACTATGCTTCAAGGACTCTCAACGATGCTCAACTCAACTACACCACAACAGAGAAAGAACTCTTAGCGGTAAGTTTTGCTTTGGAAAAGTTTCGTTCATATCTTTTGAATTCCAAAGTTATTGTTTATCATGATCATGCCGCTTTGAGATATCTTATGACGAAGAAGGATGCTAAGCCGAGACTCATTCGATGGATTCTTTTAATTTGCTTCAAGAGTTTGATATTGAGATTAAAGACAAGAAAGAAGTAGAGAATGTTGTAGCCGATCATTTGAGTCACGTTGTTAAGGATGTGGATCGGCTGCCCCTATTGGAATCCTTTCCGGATGAGCAACTTTTTCGACTTGAAGTGCATGAGCCTTGGTATGCCGATATTGCCAACTTTCTTGCCACTCGGACATTCCCTTGTACTTTACCACGCCACCAACGTGAGAAACTCAAGAAGGAGTCACGTCATTATCTTTGGGATGATCCGTACTTAGAAGATGTGTTCCCGAGCATGAACATAAGCCGATCTTAACACTTTGTCATAGCGAGGCGTGTGGAGGGCATTTTGTAGCTAAGAAGACCGCTTTAAAGGTACTTGAGTGTGGATTCTTTTGGCCTATAATTTTTAAAGATGCTTACATGTTTTGTAAGTCATGTGATCGATGCCAAAGAATGGGGAATATTGGACCACGGGATCAAATGCCATTACACCCCATCACTTC
The DNA here is from genome assembly GCA_963682095.1 of Potentilla sterilis. Classification (NCBI taxonomy): domain Eukaryota; kingdom Viridiplantae; phylum Streptophyta; class Magnoliopsida; order Rosales; family Rosaceae; genus Potentilla; species Potentilla sterilis. The sequence goes on from OY821754.1 coordinate 45,684,880, forward strand.
TATTGAGATTCATGATCTTTGGGGGATTGACTTCATGGAACCCTTACCTTCGAGTAAGGGCTTTCTCTACATATTGCTTGCGGTTGATTATGTGTCAAAGTGGATTGAAGCCAAGGCTACACGCACCAACGATGCCAAGGTGGTAGCCGAGTTTCTCAAGACCAACATCTTTTCACGTTTTGGAGTTCCAAGAGTCTTGATTAGCGATGGAGGATCTCATTTTTGTAACCGCACCATTGAAGCCTTATTGAAGAAGTATGGAGTCACTCATAAGGTATCTACACCTTATCACCCCCAAACAAGTGGTATGGCCGAGGTAAGTAATCGAGAGATCAAGCAAATACTTGAGAAAACCGTTGGACCTTCAAGGAAGGATTGGAGTGATCGTCTCAATGACGCTTTGTGGGCATATACGACTGCATACAAGACTTCGATAGGTATGTCACCTTTTCGGTTAACATATGGCAAAGCATGTCACTTACCAGTTGAACTTGAGCATAAAGCATGGTGGGCGGTTAAGGTTTTCAACATGAACATTGATGAGGCCAGCCTTCATTGGAAGCTTCAACTCAACGAACTTGAAGAAATACGGAATGAAGCTTATGAAGCCACATGGATTTACAAGCAAAAGACCAAGAATGCTCATGATAAAATGCTTCGACAGAAGAAGTTTGAAGTTGGCCAAAAAGTTCTCTTGTATCATTCACTACTCAAACTTTTTTCGGGTAAGTTGCGCTCTCGTTTGCTTGGACCATTCATTGTTCTTCAAGTATTTCCTCATGGAGCCATTGAGATTCGGAATGTAGTTACGGGAAACACATTCAAGGTAAATGGACATAGACTCAAGCCGTACTACGAGCCATTTGAGCCTCTAAACGATGAAATCATTGTCCACGATCCTCCAAGCCAAGGGGCTGCCGTAGCTACTGCCCTTGTTGCCCCACCTTGTGACACTGCTGGTCCAGCACCACACTGCCCCAATACTATTGCTGAGCCTTGTTTTCTGCCGCACCACACGTCGGATGACCAACCACCGAAGCTGTCCACTGCCGAGAGGCAGCCCTTCGGTTCTGCTACAACCACATCTCCTGTCGTACCTACCATTGCCGGCAGTATTGATGATATGATACATGAAGTCGAGTGCGACCCAGCTGCACCGCCGGATACGCCGGATCAGTCCGATACACTGCCGGACACGCTGCTCCAATCGGAAACGCAGAATGACAACGACACGGATACGTTTTGCAACCAACTTCTCATCGAACTTCTTCATGCCGATTTGAGCTACTTTGGAGCAAGATGAACATATGCACTATACAACGGTGAAAAGTCTAGGCTACGGACTATAAAAATAAAAGCGCTGATGTGAGCCGAAGCTCGCACACAATAATAAACCCTACAAAATATCGTTAGTAGTATAAGCAAGTAGGGATCGTTCTAGGCCGGGGATTAAGGGTACCTGTAATATGAAATTGTTAGACAAAAAATATATACATATATACATTGAAACGTCACAATGGGGGATTTATATGGATCGGCAACTTATTGCCTTCTAATGCTAGACACGAAAATAAAAGCTGAAAATTAATTCTAAACTACTATTTACAAGTTTGATCATCATCTCTCACGCATCACATAGCACAAAACACACAATTCACACACAAGAATTCATGCAAGACTCGGCAATATAGTTCAAGTTTCTTAGACTCTATTCAATTCCAATTTCAATTAGAGCCTCAACGGTCATCTAATCACTAGACTTACTTACGTATTTTAGAAAACACTCAACGTCGAATCCTAAAATTATACTAATCATGTTTGAAAACACTCAACGTCGAAGACAAACACAAAGAGTAATTAATCACATATCTTTAGGTATGGCGTCACTCATCCTATCAACATGCAAGTTTCATGAATTAAGTAACCTTGATTTTAACAACCTAGAATTCAGTTCGATCGTTGCCTAACTCAATCCCAAATTATTAAGTTGAATGAAATCGCAACCTACACAAGTGCTAAGGCCCTAGCATCATGTAAACATTGATTTTTATGCACAAATTCATGAAACTAATTGAATAAAAACTAAAAATACATGAACATGCTACTGCCCTAATCTAACATACACTACCAGATCTGAGTGAATAGCCGACGAAAAAAATTTCGTCGGCTATGCCAATTTTTCGTCGGCTATACCATCTACCGACGAAATTTTCGTCGGCTATACTTCGTCGGAACAACCTCGTCGGCTATACCAATGGCCGACGAAAAAAAGAAATTCGTCGGCTATAGTAGAGTATGGCCGACGAACTTACCGACGAAAATATTTTTTTTCGGCCAAACCTGGGAGAAATTGCCGACGAATTTCGTCGGATATTTTCGAGTATGGCCGACGAAATTCATTAATTATAGCCGACGAAATTCGTCGGCTATTGGGTGTTACCAATAGCCGACGATTCTATAAATTTTCGTCGGCTATTTCCTCGAAATATATTAATATTTAATAGGCATTAATTAGTTATAGCCGACGAAATAATGTAATTTTCGTCGGCTATACAACTTATAGCCGATGAAAATTGGTAAAATTCGTCGGCTATAGTTATTATAGCCGACGAAATAATGCCAAAATCGTCGGCTTTTCTTACATTTGGGGAAAAAAAAATTAAATTATTTTCTAAATTACCATTCCAAGCAACCTGCAAATCACAAAAACAGTCCATGCATTTGCACCAACAAGAAACACGTCTAAATACCTTTTTTATTAAATTTGTTCCAATATACATAAAACATATCCCTAATCATCACCTAAACCACTAAAGTCCACCAGGTCATCCCCAGCATCCTGCTCTCCATCATGGTCGTCATCCAGCTGACCGAACTCGGGAGGTTGAGGCATTGGAGGTTCAACTAACGGCTGAAACGGGGGCGGGGGTTCAAGGCCTTGTTGTTGTGCCGCGAACATATCATACCACCAGTTTTGTTGGCTGGCGTAGTTGTGTCGCCGAATTCTCTCGCATTCAGCATGCCAACTGGACAGATCTAAATAATACAGCTGTGTTCTGCAGTGTTGCTCCTGTGATCTGCGTTGTTCCTCCTGTGATCTCTGGAACTCGGCCACCAACCTTGCATTTTCTTCTGCCAATCTCCGCACTTCCCCCCTCACCTGTTGGCTCTCCCCGCCTCCCTTCTTTTGACCTCCCTTAGTGGTCTTCAGGAGCCCTAGTCCAGAACTTCCCAAACTCCGGCAGTAGTAGTTGTTTGAGCGGTTTGGGAAGGCTGCGTCGAACATCCTCGCTGCCGTTTGGACATTGGATCGGTCGACCTGGCGCAGGGCTTCTTCTAGATCTGCCTCTGAAATGTTCGGTTGTGTCTCCCGAACTACTTGCTGGAACACCTCTTCTTCGGCCCGGTTCACCCTCTCCTAATTGGACGGAAAAAAAAAAATTAATATTCTAACAAATATATAATTAAGTAAAATTAATAATTAAAATTTTAAAATCGTAATGAACGACTTACGAGCTGTTCTGTTGCTTGTGGATAAGCGATCTTGAACGTCTCCACGTACGGGTTGCTATCAGGATGATCTCTAAGCGCCTCCTCCTGATATTGTGCAAATGGCCTAGAACCACCATGATGGGGGGTTGTGTTACGGCGGCGGTTCGCAGAGTTTATCCGAGACCGTTACTTCAAACAAATAATAAAATATTAGAAAAATGCATCAAAAAATATTAGTGTAATAATTATAAAATAATTAAACTAATAATTAAAATTTTAACAAAATAAACATTTGTAGTGAAGTTTTGTATTTACCTGCATAACTGGGTTGTTGAAGTCTACTGTCTTCAACCAACGCCACTCGTACTCCCTGAACATGAACTCTCTAGGAGTACCCATACGACCACGGTTGTCGTATTCGTTATAGTGGGAACGGAGCTCGTTCTTCCACTCTTTGAACCTATGAAAAAAACAAAAGTGCATTAGAAATATTATTAATATCATAAAATATTTCAAATTATAAGATTAGGAATTCCCAACGTACCTCAAGTTCTGCACGGAGTCCGCCCAATCCTGCCTGTGTTCGGCAATCTCGAAGTATGTCTGAAAGATAATATTTTATTAGTTTTACAATTATAACAATACCGAAAATTATTAAATATTACGATAAATAAATTAAATTTTTTAAATTACTCACCGACGCGGCGTTGTTCACCTCCCTCTTGATCTCTTCGGGCACATCAGCCTACCGTGTCCACAACATAGGGACTCTGTCCCTAATCAGTGCCCCCACGCAACCCGAGTAGTCGCGGCGTTTTTTCCCCTGAACCTCCTGATTAGGAGGTTCGTTGATCTGGATCCTCCCCCTGCCCTCAACAGTTCTCCTGAGCATGTCAAAACATATGACACCTCTCGTATTCCTCGTTGAACTGCTAGCGGCTGTCCCTATCACATAAACGACGATTGATTAATAAAATTAAATATTAGTGAGTTAATTTTAATAAAACATTTAATTAATAAAATCGAATGTTACCTGAACTCGATGACCCGTCTGTCGACTTTCTTTTTCTCCTCGCCGAAATCAGGAGGTCAGGGTTCTCAAATGGCTGCTGCTGGTATGCCTCCGCAGCACTCACGTACTGAGGCATATCAGGCCATATGGGCACACCACGATAGTCGACCTCCGGTATCGTAGGAATGTTGTACGGGAGGTACGTAGAGCTGATTTGGGAGAGTAGGACCCTCAGTCGAGTCAGCAGCAGACGTCGTCGGACTCGTCATTGGCTCCCGATGAACCTCAGGCATACGAACCTGAGGAACGTCTGCAGCTATCTCGTCCTGAAATAGATGCCGACTGAACCTCGGAGCATCTGGCCCGATAGGCGGAAGTGAACTGCTCAACGGCCGCCCCGCCTGGAGAAGGGTCTGGTGCCGAGAACTCACACTCCTCCGCGGCTGGGATGAATCCACAGTCCTCCGCGGCTGGGATGAATCTACACTCCTCTGCGGCTGGCTGGTGGTCCTCTCAGGCTGGCTATGGGTCCTGTCGGAGTCTGCCGAACCGGCGGAATTTGCAGAACCCCTAGATCTGGAACGACGGCCCCCGAACAACTGTCTGAATGCATCGGCCATCTGCAACTTGAGGCATTAATACATTAATTAATATTTAATTATATTACATTTTATAACAAATTCTAATTAATATAATAACCAATAATACTAACATATTTCAAAACATACTAACAAATTTATATATAACAATTTAACTAATTTTAAATAATACTAACCATTATCCTAAATATAACTATTTTTATACAAATATAACTATATTTCAATATTAACATATATATATATAATTAGGCTACCAATTTATATATATAATTAATTTAACAATTTATATAACAATTTATATACCTAAATTATAACAAATATATAACAAATATATAACAATTTATTATATAAAAATTTATATAATTAAAATAAAATATATAATAAATATATAATAAATATATAATTTGTCCACCAGGTCATCCCCAGCATCCTGCTCTCCATCAGGCTCGTCATCCTGCTGACCGAACTCGGGAGGTTGAGGTATTGGAGGCTGCACTAACCGCTGAAACGGGGGCGGGGGTTCAAGGCCTTGTTGTTGTGCCGCGAACATCTCATACCACCAGTTTTGTTGGCCGTCGTAGTTGTGTTGCCGAATTCTGTAGCATTCAGCATGCCAACGGGCCATATCCAAATGATACTGTTGTGTTCTGCGGCGCAGCTCCTGTACAGTCTGGGACGAGGTCGCCAATTCTGCGGCCAATCGCTGCACTTCCCCCCTCATATGTTCGCTCTCCCCGCCTCCCTTCTTTTGACCTCCCTTAGTGGTCTTCAGAAGCCCTAGTCCAGAACTTCCCAAACCCCGGCAGTAGTAGTTGTTTGACCGGTTTGGGAAGGCTGCGTCGAACATCCTCGCTGCCGTTTGGACACTGGACCGGTCGACATGGCGCATGGCTTCTTCCAGATCTGCCTCTGAAATGTTCGGTTGTGTCTCCCGAACTACTTGCAATAATAACCCTACATGCAATAATAACCCTACAAAAATATCGTTAGTAGTATGAGCAAGTAGGGATCGTTCTAGGCCGGGGATTAAGGGTACCTGAGATATGAAATTGTTAGACAAACATATATACATATATACAAAATCGTCACATATTGGGATAAAAATGGTTCGGCAGCCCTATGGCTGCCCGCTAATACTAGACACAAAAATAAAAACAGAAAAATAAACCTAAGCTATTATATACAAGTGATCATCATCTCTCACACAAAACAGTTCACATAAAAGACTCTTTAACAAGGCAAATTGCATGCAAGAAGGTAAGAGACAAGTATTTAACATGTTCAAGACCAAAATTAGTTTCGACACAACTAGAGCCTCCAGCAGTTTTCCAATTGTTAGACTTCTTAAATTCTTAGAAACTACTCCAGCGTATGACTTCTAAGGTGATGCTAATCCGGTTTTACGCGTTTTAACATTTAAGCATATGAGTCTTAATCGAAGACAAGCAAACAAGTAAGGTTGTCATTCTTCTTATTTAACTTGCAAGTTCTAAGGTTTATTAGACCTAGGTGAGCAACACAAAACAAACTACTCCAGCGTATGACTTATCCGTGTTACTCTATCACATGAAACCTAGCACTTAGAATTACATGCTAATCATAACTAGTGTGTCGGTTTATTTGCCCTAACCTTAGTTCTAACCAATTTTAAGTTTAAACATGCGAAATACCACTGCCCTAATTATCAATGCATACAAAACACACTTGTTAAAATTCAGTAAAACCATGCATAACACATCATATTTGGTTTATACAAAGCTTCAAGAAAAACCAAGAATCGAAACAAGTTCATACAAAACAACCAAACATAAATAAATACAAAAGCCATAGGGGAATGGATCACACTTTAAAGAACCTTGAAGATTCCTCAAAGGTGACAAGGTGGCTCGGCTGCTGCTCCTTGGTGCTCGGCAAGAACAGGAATCGGCAGAAACAAAGGTGGAAGGGATTCGGCAATATGGTTGTGGTGGTGATGGTTCGGCTAGGTATTTATGTGTTGGTGTTTTGGTAGACTTGGTAGAGCTTTAGGCTAGTGTATTATGATTGAGATGAGATGATTTTCAGAATGAGAAGATGAGGTTATATATAGAGGAGGCTGCCGGCTGCCCTATAGCAAAAGGAATAGAGAAAACCAAGTGGGATAAGGATTTGCAACCTTCCTTTTCAAAGTCTAATTAGGTTTTCTTTTTCTGATTTTTCTTCAAGGCTTGGGCTTCACATCTTCATGGACTTCTTATATGGTCTTGGACTTCAATTGATAAGCTTTGATCCACCAAAAATGCATCATTGCCGGCAGCAACACAAAGGCACACAATCTGCCTCTATTCGGCAGCTTCTCCTAGTGTGACTAGGAGAACTTCTTTCTTCAATTTTTCTTCAATGCCATGGCCTAGTGTCTTCCTCTTCCCTTCATAAAGCTTGAACCATCTTCACATATGCGTTTGTGCACCATTTGGTCCATCAAAAACAGAAAACACGAAAAAGGGGCAGTAGGTTCCTGGAATCGGCAGATTTGACCTTGTCGTAGTAATTCCGGCATATCTCCACCTTCGGAGCTCCGATTGATGCGATTCCAAGTCTCAGATAAACTAGACACATATGGCCATCTCCCCATAAAATATCTCGGCCAAATTCCATGCAAGTCGTCGGGAATGATTTTTCGAAGTTGGGACACAGTCCCAGGAAAATCCTGGAAGTCCCTGGATTGAAATGTTCGGACTGCCCTTTTGCAGCCAAGTTTTGGGTGACTTCCCGAACTCCGATTGATCTGAAATTTTAACACAGTATTCCTCAACATATGAATATTAAGCACGCCAAATTTCGCCAAATTCGGACAAGGATAGATCATACTTTTGCTCATCTCAAAATCACGAAAAAGACACATTTTTCACTATTTTCCAGATTTCTCATACTTAGTCATTTTTCGGATTCTTAAGCACATTTCACCAAAACTCTATCAAAAATGACACTAACTATATTATGACTCTATCTTAGACAAATAAGGGTTAAACAAAGCATAAATGAGGGCATAAGCATGTAATATCGTCGCACATTGTGCTCCTATCAACTACCCCACACTTATCCTTTGCTAGTCCCTTAGCAAACTAAATTAAACTAAGACTCAAAACAAACTATTGCCCCTAACAATTTGTCTCAGGCTCGTATGTACACATAGCTTTCAAGTTAATGCATGAGAATGCTAAGCACGAAAATTCCAAGTTTCATGAACAAGTGGCATCAATATGAACATATAAGAACAAAAGTAAGCATGTAGACATGTTAAGCTAATCCAATCCTCCTCACTAGGCATACTCTCTTCTTTTCTCTCGAAACATGGTAATTCACTCATAAGTATATGCAAGCGAAAGATAATGAATTACAAAGAGTGACTTGCATATATCAAAGAAACGAAAGCACTTTGTGAATTTTTATGGAAAAACCTCATATGATAACTATATGCACCAATGAACCAAAACCATATGCTTACTCTTGAGATAATCTCCACAATCAAATTTAACCATCTTAAGAATCATGAAAAAGATCAATAATAAGGTTGTAATGGGGCTAGGCTAAGAGGTATTCGCTATTTGGATAAGGAGGCTCAAAACGTCACTAAGGCCTTTAGCAAAGCTCGATCTCCTTATGTCTTCTCGCCGAAAGGGTCAAATTTCATCTTGTTGGACCCTTCCTTCATTCTTTACTTCCCCACAACATAGTGAATACGAACAAAGGTCAAAATATAACAATAGTAGACCTTCACATGCAAACGAAAACTCCAAATTCACAACAATTAGACTTAGCCAAATTTTCTTTTGAAACCGTGCCTCTTTCTTTTCTTTTCTTTCGGACTTGATTTTTCTCTTTTCTTTTCTTTTCTTTTTGTCCGATTTCAATTTTTCTTCTTTTGTTTTCTCATAGGCACGGCACAATTACAATTTTCACATAATTTTCTAGCTAAGTCTACCCCACACTTGATCTTCTTCATCACTTCCCGCAAAAACTCCTTCAAAAATCAAGCTTTGCCGACACACAATGGTCAAGACATCACTATACTAAGCTCATGGAAAGTGTTTAAGGGTGATGAAAGAAAAGGCTAATCGTAGGCTCAAAGGGGTTAACTAAGGTGTCCCACGACGGGCTCCAATATGGCTCATGCTTTATTTGGCAATGGTGGTAAACCTAAATGATCTTTATTCAATCACATTCAAAATCAAGGTATTTTATGATATAAACGTTTCGAAAATCAACAAGAGTAAGTTCTAGCATACTAGAGTTCATTAAAAAGCTATGGCACATAGTCATCGAATAATCAAAGAATTATGAGGTTTCATGCTTCCTACGAATCTATTGAATTTTATCTTTTTATCGCTCAAGAAGAAAGCAAATTGGCTCTAAAGCTCACATAGGTTATTATGGAAACAAACTAGCTAAAACATGCATGCTTAATTAATCAACAAGTCCTACATGCTCCTACCAATGCACAAAATCCATGAAACTCACAATTTTAATTGTATGCACAACCATCATCTATGTATGCAAAGAGGAGAAAAACATCATTGACATATTAGGGGCATCCTAAGACTCGAAACAAACAAATTTAAACACTCTATTTTTGTGGAACAATTTTCTGAAATTTTCTTTTCTAAACTAAGCACACGAAAACATAAACGGAATACGTTATCCCACCCCACACTTAGAAAATTACATTGTCCTCAATGTAAGCACAAGTTTATATCAACGAATTTCCTAAGCATGCAATCGACTAACATATACCAACATATCATCACAAATCAAAGACAAAGAGAAGGGTTAAGAAATTGCAAACTCCCGGTGATGGCTCCTTCGTTTTTCTTTGATCGAATTGGGTTGCCTCCCAAGTAGCGCTTTGTGTTTATAGTCCATTGCTTAGACTTTTCACCGTGTGTGTTGTTGATTCATCATGGTCCAAAAGTGTTGCTATTGGCAAAGAAGGGCAGCAACTCTCTCTCTCAGCAGAAAACTGCTTCTCGGCAGTGTGTTGTGGCTCGGCAGGAAGCTCTCGGCAGTGGCTTCCGGAAGGAAAGGTAGCAGCAGGGGCTGCATCACAGTAGGATGTGCAATGTGTGCACATGCGTTGCTGCACGGCTGCTCGGCAGTATGCAGGGGCAGGGGCAGCAGGCTCTCTCGGCAGGAGCATGTGCAGCAGCATTGCCTGCATGCAGGGGCAGCAGCAGGTTGCAGGGCCAGCAGGAGCAGCAGCTTGTGTGCTGGGTCTTGGAAAGTGCAGCATAGGTGGAAAGATAGGCAGCAGCAGGGCAGCAGCTTTGCGGCGTGTCAGCAGGATTCGTAGGCTGCAGCATTGCAGCAGCAGCAGGGCAACAGCAGCAGGGCAGCAGCATTGCAGCGTATCGAATGGCGTATCCGTGTCCGTATCGGATTCGGTCAACAGTAGCACAGGCGTATCGACATGCGTATCGATACGGCTACTTGGTTGGATATGTCTCGGAATTGGTCATGGATACGGCAGGATACGGCTTGACAGGATACGTGGATACGTCGGCAGCTTGTGGGCAGCGTGTGCGCATAGGCTGCGCGGCAGCAGCTTGCTCGTCAGGATGATTGGTAGCGTGAGGCTGCAACTTAGCTGCGGCATGAGCAGGGGCAGTGTATCAGCAGGATGGTTTGTATGCTGGCCTCGGCAGGCAGGACTGGCTGCAGGACAGAGGCAGGGGCAGCAGCCTGGCAGCTCGGCAGAATGTTTGGCAGTGTACACTTCCTCTTACGGCTCGAATTTGGGTGTGTTCCAGTATCCTAATGCAAAAGTGTTATAAAGCAATTTTGTAGCAGACACATAGAGCTTTCCAACGGTATAAAATTCGCCTCAATCGGACCAGCAGAAGTACTCTTTGTTTGGCCATGAATAGGACCTATTGATCTGCCCAGTTCTCTGGTCCGCCAGATTGACCTTCGTGCACTCAAATTGAAACTGGGAGAAGCTCGAAACTCCAAATCCACTTCTGTAAAATCCTACGGAAACTAGACGCAGAGATCTTTCCAACGGTGTATGGCTCACTTTCCCAAGTTTTGTGAGCTGCAAACCGCAGCCTTCCAAAGTTGATACACTGCACTGCCCGAATTCTGTTTTGGGCAGAAGTTTCGTATTTCCTGCACTTTTCTTCCAAGTTCGACCTGCACACACACAAAACACATCAAAACGAACAAATACAATAAACTAAAATGCAAGAATATACAAATTCTATACTTAAACAAATTTTTCAAGGTATTACAAGAATTTTTCAAGCTATACACAACATCAAAGATTCAAGGTACGTGGAGCAGAGGAGCAAACTGTGCAATGGACTTGTGCAGCCCACGGTAAGGTCATGCTTTATCCGATATACCTCAAAACTTTAAAGACTCAAAATGATTTTCAGAAATTTACAAAGCTAACATTCAAACAAATCAAGATTTTATAATCCCCGGCAACGGCGCCAAAAATTGATGGGAGCCAAAGCTCTCATGCAATAATAACCCTACAAAAATATCGTTAGTAGTATGAGCAAGTAGGGATCGTTCTAGGCCGGGGATTAAGGGTACCTGAGATATGAAATTGTTAGACAAACATATATACATATATACAAAATCGTCACATATTGGGATAAAAATGGTTCGGCAGCCCTATGGCTGCCCGCTAATACTAGACACAAAAATAAAAACAGAAAAATAAACCTAAGCTATTATATACAAGTGATCATCATCTCTCACACAAAACAGTTCACATAAAAGACTCTTTAACAAGGCAAATTGCATGCAAGAAGGTAAGAGACAAGTATTTAACATGTTCAAGACCAAAATTAGTTTCGACACAACTAGAGCCTCCAGCAGTTTTCCAATTGTTAGACTTCTTAAATTCTTAGAAACTACTCCAGCGTATGACTTCTAAGGTGATGCTAATCCGGTTTTACGCGTTTTAACATTTAAGCATATGAGTCTTAATCGAAGACAAGCAAACAAGTAAGGTTGTCATTCTTCTTATTTAACTTGCAAGTTCTAAGGTTTATTAGACCTAGGTGAGCAACACAAAACAAACTACTCCAGCGTATGACTTATCCGTGTTACTCTATCACATGAAACCTAGCACTTAGAATTACATGCTAATCATAACTAGTGTGTCGGTTTATTTGCCCTAACCTTAGTTCTAACCAATTTTAAGTTTAAACATGCGAAATACCACTGCCCTAATTATCAATGCATACAAAACACACTTGTTAAAATTCAGTAAAACCATGCATAACACATCATATTTGGTTTATACAAAGCTTCAAGAAAAACCAAGAATCGAAACAAGTTCATACAAAACAACCAAACATAAATAAATACAAAAGCCATAGGGGAATGGATCACACTTTAAAGAACCTTGAAGATTCCTCAAAGGTGACAAGGTGGCTCGGCTGCTGCTCCTTGGTGCTCGGCAAGAACAGGAATCGGCAGAAACAAAGGTGGAAGGGATTCGGCAATATGGTTGTGGTGGTGATGGTTCGGCTAGGTATTTATGTGTTGGTGTTTTGGTAGACTTGGTAGAGCTTTAGGCTAGTGTATTATGATTGAGATGAGATGATTTTCAGAATGAGAAGATGAGGTTATATATAGAGGAGGCTGCCGGCTGCCCTATAGCAAAAGGAATAGAGAAAACCAAGTGGGATAAGGATTTGCAACCTTCCTTTTCAAAGTCTAATTAGGTTTTCTTTTTCTGATTTTTCTTCAAGGCTTGGGCTTCACATCTTCATGGACTTCTTATATGGTCTTGGACTTCAATTGATAAGCTTTGATCCACCAAAAATGCATCATTGCCGGCAGCAACACAAAGGCACACAATCTGCCTCTATTCGGCAGCTTCTCCTAGTGTGACTAGGAGAACTTCTTTCTTCAATTTTTCTTCAATGCCATGGCCTAGTGTCTTCCTCTTCCCTTCATAAAGCTTGAACCATCTTCACATATGCGTTTGTGCACCATTTGGTCCATCAAAAACAGAAAACACGAAAAAGGGGCAGTAGGTTCCTGGAATCGGCAGATTTGACCTTGTCGTAGTAATTCCGGCATATCTCCACCTTCGGAGCTCCGATTGATGCGATTCCAAGTCTCAGATAAACTAGACACATATGGACATCTCCCCATAAAATATCTCGGCCAAATTCCATGCAAGTCGTCGGGAATGATTTTTCGAAGTTGGGACACAGTCCCAGGAAAATCCTGGAAGTCCCTGGATTGAAATGTTCGGACTGCCCTTTTGCAGCCAAGTTTTGGGTGACTTCCCGAACTCCGATTGATCTGAAATTTTAACACAGTATTCCTCAACATATGAATATTAAGCACGCCAAATTTCGCCAAATTCGGACAAGGATAGATCATACTTTTGCTCATCTCAAAATCACGAAAAAGACACATTTTTCACTATTTTCCAGATTTCTCATACTTAATCATTTTTCGGATTCTTAAGCACATTTCACCAAAACTCTATCAAAAATGACACTAACTATATTATGACTCTATCTTAGACAAATAAGGGTTAAACAAAGCATAAATGAGGGCATAAGCATGTAATATCGTCGCACATTGTGCTCCTATCAAGCCGCGGCCATTTTAAATAATACTATCGGTCAACCTAAATATAACTATATTTCTTTATTAATATATATATATATATATAATTAAACAACCAATTTATACGTATAAATTATACAATTACACCTAAATTATACAATTAAAAAAAATTTAAAAAAATTACCTAAATTAACATAAATACCTAAAAATTAGCTAAATTAACATAAATACCTAAATTATACCTAAATTAACATAAATACCTACATTATACCTAAATTAACATAAATACATAAATTATACCTAAATTAACATAAATACATAAATTATACCTAAATTAACATAAATACATAAATTCTACCTAAATACCTAAATTAACATAAATACCTAAATTATACCTAAATTAACAATTATATCTAAATTAACAATTATATCTAAATTAACAATTAATTAACATAAATGAAAAAAAAAAAAAAAACACTTACATTAATTTTGCAGAGGAGAAGGAGGCCGGCCGGAGGAGGGAGGAGGAGGGACAGGCCGGAGGAGGAGGGAAAGGGTGGGCCGGCCGGAATAGGGAGGAGGAAGAGGGAGGAAGGGCCGGGGCTGCCGGATTGGAGGAGGAAGAGGGAGGAGGGCCGGGGCTGCCGGATAGGAGGAGGACGAGGCGAGCGGCGGAGGATCCGTTGGAGGCGAGCGGCGGAGGTTTTGGAAAAATGCAGCAAATGGAGGCTAGGGTTCGGCTGCAACAAACTTATACCCGAAAGTATAGCCGACGAATTAAAAAGATTTCGTCGGCTATACTTAAGAATAGCCGACGAAATTCTTTAATTCGTCGCCTATACTTTGAATTTCGTCGGCTATAGTTTAGGCGCTCAGCAGCCGTCCGATCTCCCCCATCCAACGGCGGATAATGAAAAGGCACGGATCACTAGAGTTTAGCTGACGAAATAGAATTTTCGTCGGCTAAACTTTTGGTCAAACTGCAAAGTCAAACCTCTAAACGCTTTAAAACGGAAATTGGCCCGTCTAAATGACGTTTTTTTGTCTGACCTTCAACAGAGAATAGTTTCAAATCGATGCGACGCAACTAATCGTAAAAAAATTTCCTCAAAATATTTACCGACCGTCAGGCTACCCATAGGAAAACGGAAGTAAAAAACAGTTAACCGCAACATTCGGCACACAGATTTTGTCGGAATCTTCTCATTTTTCAACCGTAGACGTATTTCAATATTTCAGTCATATCTTATTTCACGACACATTTGCATTTGAAGAGTCTACGTATAGTAACTATTTGAAACTATACATTCACTTAAACACTTAGTAAACAAGTTAAGGAACATTAGTGTATATGGTCCGATTTTGAATCTAAAAGTTTGGAAAATCTATTCCAACCGTCAGATATAACCGTTAAGATTAAAAACATGTATGAAAAAAAATCCAACTACATCTGACAACGTTAAAGGCTCGATCGGGACGGTCAAACAGCGAAGTTAAACCTCTAAACGCTTTAAAACGGAAATTGGCCTGTCTAAATGATGTTTTCTGGCCTGATCTTCAACAGAGAATAGTTTCAAATCAATGAGACGCGACTAATCGTATAAAAATTTTCCTCAAAATATTTACCGACCGTCAGGCTACCCATAGGAAAACGGAAGTAAAAAACAGTTAATCGCAACATTCGGCACACAGATTTTGTCGGAATCTTCTCATTTTTCAACCGTAGACGTATTTCAATATTTCGGTCATATCTTATTTCACGTCACATTTTCATTTGAAGAGTCTACGTATAGTAACTATTTGAAACTATACATTCACTTAAACACTTAGTAAACAAGTTAAGGAACATTAGTGCATATGGTCCGATTTTGAATCTAAAAGTTTGGAAAATCTATTCCAACCGTCAGATATCACCGTTAAGATTAAAAACATGTATGAAAAAAAATCCAACTACATCTGACAACGTTAAAGGCTCGATCGGGACGGTCAAACAGCGAAGTCAAACCTCTAAACGCTTTAAAACGGAAATTGGCCTGTCTAAATGACGTTTTCTGGCCTGATCTTCAACAGAGAATAGTTTCAAATCGATGAGACGCGACTAATCGTATAAAAATTTTCCTCAAAATATTTACCGACCGTCAGGCTACCCATAGGAAAACGGAAGTTAAAAAACAGTTAACCGCAACATTCGGCACACAGATTTTGTCGGAATCTTCTCATTTTTCAACCGTAGACGTATTTCAATATTTCGGTCATATCTTATTTCACGACACATTTGCATTTGAAGGATGAAGCAATGGTTTGTCGATAGTGATAGAAAATGGAAGCTGCTGTTTTTTTGTTTTTTTTTTTTAATCATAGCCGACGAAATCAAACCTAGTACTCGTCGGCTATTCTTTTGTCGTTTTCTGTCAAAAATAAAATATTTATTTTTTCAATAAATTTATGGCCGGCGAAATAATGAATGGAAAATTTCTGGTTTATGCTCAGGCTTGACGGTGTAAGGAGCTTGAGGCATTTTTCCCTTCCCTTGTTTCAACCATAGTTGTTTTCTGATATTCATGTTTTGCAGATCAGTGCGAGCCATAGGACCGTCTTTCGTCTTCCCCTCCAAGTTCAGCGTTGTGCCCACCACACTTTCAGAAACATTTTTTTCTATGTGCATAACGTCTAGGAAGTGACGGATCAGCAACTCACACCAGTACGGAAGTTCCCACAATATGCTCTTATGTGTCCAGAATTTGTACTGCTCAGGTCTTTCAGGTATTTCCGCTACAATATCGGGATGATTACTGAGGGGCCCAAAATCGTACTCATTAAGCACTGCTAAAATTTCTCTTCCCGTCCATCTTCTGGGAGGACCACCGTGTTCTTCGGTTCCATCAAATGCGGCGGACTCGTAACGCCAGTGGTGATCCGCCGGAAGGAACACACGATGACCCATTCGGCATATCTTGTTGCAATGAGGGGTGCTCCCATAATCGCTGAGGCACTCTGGACAAGCCTTGTATCCCCTAACAACGCTGCCCGACAACATCCCATAAGCAGGAAAATCACTAATGGTACCAATAACCCTAAACCCATAGGAAAACGGAAGTTAAAAAACAGTTAACCGCAACATTCGGCACACAGATTTTGTCGGAATCTTCTCATTTTTCAACCGTAGACGTATTTCAATATTTCGGTCATATCTTATTTCACGTCACATTTTCATTTGAAGAGTCTACGTATAGTAACTATTTGAAACTATACATTCACTTAAACACTTAGTAAACAAGTTAAGGAACATTAGTGCATATGGTCCGATTTTGAATCTAAAAGTTTGGAAAATCTATTCCAACCGTCAGATATCACCGTTAAGATTAAAAACATGTATGAAAAAAAATCCAACTACATCTGACAACGTTAAAGGCTCGATCGGGACGGTCAAACAGCGAAGTCAAACCTCTAAACGCTTTAAAACGGAAATTGGCCTGTCTAAATGACGTTTTCTGGCCTGATCTTCAACAGAGAATAGTTTCAAATCGATGAGACGCGACTAATCGTATAAAAATTTTCCTCAAAATATTTACCGACCGTCAGGCTACCCATAGGAAAACGGAAGTTAAAAAACAGTTAACCGCAACATTCGGCACACAGATTTTGTCGGAATCTTCTCATTTTTCAACCGTAGACGTATTTCAATATTTCGGTCATATCTTATTTCACGACACATTTGCATTTGAAGGATGAAGCAATGGTTTGTCGATAGTGATAGAATATGGAAGCTGCTGTTTTTTTTTTTTTTTTTTTAATCATAGCCGACGAAATCAAACCTAGTACTCGTCGGCTATTCTTTTGTCGTTTTCTGTCAAAAATAAAATATTTATTTTTTCAATAAATTTATGGCCGGCGAAATAATGAATGGAAAATTTCTGGTTTATGCTCAGGCTTGACGGTGTAAGGAGCTTGAGGCATTTTTCTCTTCCCTTGTTTCAACCATAGTTGTTTTCTGATATTCATGTTTTGCAGATCAGTGCGAGCCTTAGGACCGTCTTTCGTCTTCCCCTCCAAGTTCAGCGTTGTGCCCACCACACTTTCAGAAACATTTTTTTCTATGTGCATAACGTCTAGGAAGTGACGGATCAGCAACTCACACCAGTACGGAAGTTCCCACAATATGCTCTTATGTGTCCAGAATTTGTACTGCTCAGGTCTTTCAGGTATTTCCGCTACAATATCGGGATGATTGCTGAGGGGCCCAAAATCGTACTCATTAAGCACTGCTAAAATTTCTCTTCCCGTTCATCTTCTGGGAGGACCACCGTGTTCTTCGGTTCCATCAAATGCGGCGGACTCGTAACGCCAGTGGTGATCCGCCGGAAGGAACACACGATGACCCATTCGGCATATCTTGTTGCAATGAGGGGTGCTCCCATAATCGCTGAGGCACTCTGGGCAAGCCTTGTATCCCCTAACAACGCTGCCCGACAACATCCCATAAGCAGAAAAATCACTAATGGTACCAATAACCATGGCATGCATCTGGAACGTCTCCTGCTTGTACTTGTCAAAAGTGGGATGACCAACGTCCCACAATACCTTAAGCTCTTCAATCAATGGTCTCATATACACATCGAGACATTTCCCTGGGTAATCAAGCCCCGGAATCAACAACGTCAACATATTATATTCCTTCTTCATGCACAGCCACGGAGGAAGGTTGTAAGGTACCAAAACCATCGGCCATATACTGTGTGAAAGACTCATGGTGCCGAAAGGGTTGAACCCGTCGGTTGAGAGCCCAAGCCTGACATTTCTGACATCTGACGCAAAATGAGGAAACTCATTGTTTATATGCTTCCAAGCCGCTCCGTCACTCTTTCTCCCGTTTTTTTCCGTTTTTTTTTAAATGAGCAGCTTCTGTCCAGATCTGAAAATATAAAGACTTATAGCCGACGAAAATTCCAATTTCGTTGGCCAAACTTTCTAAAGTTTTCGTCGGCTATACTTTAAGAGAAAGGCCGATGAAAATTCAAAAAGTCGGCCATTCTTGGGGTATAGCCGACGAAAAATATTTTTTAGTGACGAAAGAAAAAATCGTCGGCCATTCTTGGGGAATAGCCGACGATTTTTTATTTTTACCGACGAAAGAAAAAATCGTCGGCCATTCTTGGGAATAGCCGACGAAAATAGTATGTCGTCGGCCGTTTTTTTTTTCGTCGGCTATACTGTTTTTTCTGGTAGTGATACGAATTCAAGCATGCAATTGTTTGCAAAATTCATCACATAAATTCCAACAAAAATCGCAATTCATGTTCATCATACAATACCAAACAAAAACAAAGTATTTTTATAACAACAAATGTGACTAAACCAAAAATAAAAATACAAGTCATAGGGATGGATCACACTTTAGAAACCTTGGAGAGCTTCGTCTTGGTGTGGTGAATGAGGCTCGGCAGTGGCTGAGATAGGGTGTGGAATCGGTGGTGAATGGTGGTGGAATCGGTGGACTTGTGTTTTAGGGTTTCGGTTTAGAACTTTGGTAAAGAATTTGGTAGAGTTTCGGCTAGCGTTTTGCAAGAGAAGAGATGATTTTCAGAATGAAAAAGTGGGGTTATATATAGAGGAGAGGTGCCGCCGGCTGCCCTATTACAAAAGGAATTCAGAAAACCAAGTGGAATAAGGATTTGAAACCTTCCTTTCTTAGTTCAATTAGGTTTTCTTTTTCTGAATTTTTCTTCAAGGCTTGGGCTTCAATTTTTCATGGACTTCATGTATGATCTTTGGTCTTTATTGGATGTGTATTGGTCCGTCGAAAATGTCTCATTGCCGGCAGCATCATCAAAGCACACAATCTGCCTCTTTTCGGCAGCTTCTCCTAGTTTGACTAGGAGAACTTCTTTCTTCACATTTTTCTTCAATGCCATAGCTCAGTGTCTTCCTCTTCCCTTCTTTAAGCTTGAACCATCTTCATAAATGCATTTGTGCACCATTTGGTCCATCAAAAACAGAAAGCACAAAAAGGGGCAGTAGGTTCCTGGAATCGGCAGATTTGATGTTGATGTAGTAACTCCGGCGCATCTCCCTCCTCGGAGCTCCGATTGATGCGATTCCAAGTCTCAGATAAACTAGACACACATGGGTACCTCCATATAAAACAGTTCGATCAAAATCCTTATGAGTCGACGGGAATGATTTTTCGAAGTTGGATCAAAGTCCCAGGAAAATCCTGGAAGCCCCTGGATTGATTTGCTCGGACTGCCATTTTGCAGCCAACGTTTGGGTGACTTACCGAACTCCAATTGATCTGAAATTTTAACATAACATTCCTCAGCATATGAATATTAAGAACACCAAATTTCATTAAATTCGGACAAGGATAGATCGCACTTTTGCTCAACTCAAAATCACGAAAAAGACATATTTTACACTATTTTCCAGATTTCTCAAACTTAGTCATTTTTCGGATTCTTAACTATTTTTCATCAAACTCTACCAAATTAACACTAAACTAAATTATGACTCTATCTTAGACAAATAAGGGTTAAACAAAGCATAAATGAGGGCATAAACATATAATATCGTCGCACATTGTGCTCCTATCAACTACCCCACATTTATCCTTTGCTAGTCCCTTAGCAAACTAAACTAAACGAAACTCTAAACAAACTATTTCCCCTAACAATTTGTCTCAGGCTCGTATGTACACATAGCTTTCAAGTTAATGCATAAGGATGATAAGCACGAAAATTCTAAGCTTCATGAACATGTGACATCAATAAAAACATATAAGAACAAAAAGTAAGCATGTAGACATGTTAAAGCTAATTCAAATCACCTCACAAGGCATACTCTCTTCTTTTCTCTCGAAGCATGGTCATTCACACATAAGTATATGCAAGCGAAAGATCATGAATTACAAAGAGTGACTTGCATATATCAAAGAAACGAAAAGCACTTTGTGAATTTTGATGGAAAAACCTCATATGATAACTATATGCACCAATGAACCAAAACCATATGCTTACTTTTGAGATAGTCTCCACAATCAATTTTTAACCATCTTAAGAATCATGAAAAAGATCAATCAAAATGGTTGTAATGGGGCTAGGCTAAGAGGTATTCTATATTTGGATAAGGAGGCTTAAAAACGTCACCATGCGCTTTAGCTCGAATCTCCTTATGTCTTCTCGCCGAAAGGGTCATATTTCATCTTGTTGGACCCATACTTCATTCTTTTCTTCCCATAAAACATTACAACAATACTCAAGACAATAGCCATGCACAAAATTTTTCTTTTCTTGCCTATGCTGTACCCTATTTCTTTTCTTGCTCTCGGTTTTCTTTTCTTTTTCTTTTGATTCCGAGCACACTTTTTCTCTTTTCTTTTCCTAAGGCGCGGCATACATTTTTCATATAAATTCATGGTTAAGTCTACCCCACACTTGTTCTTCTTCATCACACACCCGAAAACGCTTTCAAAAATCAAGCTTTGCCAATACTTTGATCAAGGGTAAATGCACAACTATACTAAGCTCATGGAAATTGTTTAAGGGTAATGAAAGAAAATGCTCAACATAGGCTCAAAGGGGTTTACTAAGGTGTCCCACGACGGGCTCCAATAGGGCGCATGCTTTGTTTGGCTTTGGTGGTAAACCTAAATGATCTTTATTCAATCACATTCAAAATCAAAGTATTTTATGATATAAACGTTTCGAAAATCAACAAGAGTAAGTTCTAGCATACTAGAGTTCATTAAAAAGCTATGGCACATAGTCATCGAATAGGCAAAGAATTATGAGGTTTCATGCTTCCTACGAATCTATCGAATTTTATCTTTTATCGCTAAAGAAGAAAGCAAATATGGCACAAAAACTCACATAGGTTGTAATCAAAATAAACTAGCTAAAACATGCATGCTTCATAATCAACAAATCCTACATGCTCCTACCAATGCACATAATCCATGAAACTCACAACTTATATTGTATGCACAACTATCATCTATGTATGCAAAGAGGAGAAAAACATCATTGACATATTAGGGGCATCCTAAGACTCGAAAAAACAATTTAAACACTCTATTTTTGTGGAACAATTTTCTGAATTTTCGTTTCTAAACTAAGCACACAAAAAGCAAATACAAAAACGGAACATGCTATCCCACCCCACACTTAGAAAATTACATTGTCCTCAATGTAAGCACATAACTATACCAACAAATTTCCTAAGCATGCAATAGTCTAACATATACCAACATATCATCACAAATCAAAGAAAAAGAGAAGGTTAAGAAATTTCAAACTCTCGGTGATGGCTCCTTCACTTTTCTTTGATCGAATTGGGTTGCCTCAAGTAGCGCTTTATGTTTATAGTCCATAGCCTAGACTTTTCACCGTGTGTTGCATGTGTTCATCTTGCTCCAAAGTAACTCAAATCGGCAAGAAGAAGTTCGATGAGAAGTGCATCGCATGTTGTATCCGTGTCGACTCTTTTCAGCGTGTCCGGCGTTTGTAACGTATCTGGCAGCGTATCAACTGAATCTGGCATATCCGACGGCGCAGCTGCAACGTGTCCGGGCTCTTGTATGAGCTTGTCAATCCTGCCGGCAATGGCAGGTCTGGCAGGAGGTGGAGGTGCGGCTGGAGATGGAGGCTGATGCTCGGCAACAAGGTTTGTGTCCGGCAAAACTGTGCTTAAGCTGCCGGCAATGGCAAGTCCGGCAGCATGATACGGTGGTGATGATTGTGGGGCAGCAGGCGGCCGGCCACTCGACTCGACAGTGAGCGCATGTGAAGGCTGCAACTCGGCAGCAGCTTGTGGGGTGTCTTCAAGAACAATTGTATCCTCGAATGTATCAAAAGGTGCATGATAATGCTTGAGTCGATGGCCATTAACCTTGAAAGTCTTGTGGGTTTGCAAATCTTGAATTTCCACGGCTCCATGAGGGAACACACGAGCAATGACAAAAGGGCCAATCCAACGAGAGCGTAACTTTCCGGGAAAAAGTCTAAGGCGAGAATGAAATAGAAGCACATGTTGCCCAACTTCAAACTTCTTACCACGGATCATCTTGTTATGGTAGGCACGTGTCTTCTCTTTGTAAATCCATGCGGCATCATAGGCTTCATTACGGATTTCTTCAAGTTCATTGAGTTGAAGCTTTCTATGAAGACCGGCATCATCAATGTTCATGTTGAAGGCCTTGATTGCCCACCATGCCTTGTGTTCTAGCTCAACCGGTAAGTGACATGCTTTACCATAAACTAACCGAAAAGGAGACATACCTATCGGTGTCTTGTACGCAGTCCTATAAGCCCACAAAGCATCATTGAGACGATCACTCCAATCCTTCCTTGAAGGTCCAACGGTTTTCTCAAGTATTTGCTTGATCTCTCGATTACTTACCTCGACCATGCCACTCGTTTGGGGATGATAAGGTGTAGAAACCTTATGAGTGACTCCATACTTCCTCAATAAGGCTTCAATGGTGCGGTTACAAAAATGGGATCCTCCATCGCTAATCAAGACTCTTGGAACTCCAAAACGTGAAAAGATGTTGGTCTTGAGAAACTTGGCTACCACCTTGGCATCGTTGGTGCGTGTAGCTCTTGCTTCGATCCACTTTGACACATAATCAACCGCAAGCAATATGTAGAGAAAACCCTTACTTGAAGGAAACGGTCCCATGAAATCAATCCCCCAAAGATCAAAAATTTCCACCTCAATGATAGGCGTGAGCGGCATTTGATCTCTAGCTCCAATGTTCCCCATTCTTTGGCATCTATCACATGCTTTGCAAAACATGAATGCATCTTTGAAAATCGTAGGCCAAAAGAAACCACAAGTAAGTACCTTCAATGCCGTCTTCTTTGGTCCAAAATGCCCACCACAAGCTTCGCTATGACAAAAAGCAAGGATGGAGCGATGTTCATTCTCCGGAACACATCTTCGAATAACTTGATCACCACATTGCTTCCATAAATACAGATCATCCCACAAGAAGTGTCGAGATTGCTTCTTTATTCTCTTTTGTTGGTGGCTCGGCATCTCTTGGGGGAATCGGCGTGTAGCAAGAAAATTTGCAATGTCGGCATACCAAGGTTCATGTACTTCTAGTCGAAAAAGTTGCTCATCCGGAAAGGTTTCACATAAGGGCAGCCGATCCTCTTCCTTGATAAGTCTACTCAAATGATCGGCTACATGATAGGAGCACAATGTGCGACGATATTACATGCTTATGCCCTCTTTTATGCTTTGTTTAACTCTTATTTGTTTAAGATTGAGTCATAATATAGTTTAGTGTTAATTTGGTTGAATTTGGGAAAAATTGGTTAAGAATCCGAAAAATGACTAAGTATGAGAAATCTGGAAAATAGTGTAAAATATGTCTTTTTTGCGATTTTGAGAAGAGTGAAACTGTGATCTATCCTGGTCCGAATTCTGTGAAATTTGGTGTGCTTAATATTCATATTCTGAGGAATGTTGTGTTAAAATTTCAGATCAATCGGAGTTCGGGAAGTCACCCAAAAGACGGCTGCAAAACGGCAGTCCGAGCATATCAATCTAGGGGTTTCCAGGATTTTCCTGGGACTTTGACCCAACTTCGAAATATCATTCCCGACGACTCACAAGGAGTTTGATCGAACTGTTTTATGGGGAGATGGCCATATGTGTCTAGTTTATCTGAGACTTGGAATCGTATCAATCGGAGCTCCACGGATGGAGATATGCCGGAATTACGGCAACAAGGTCAAATCTGCCGATTCCAGGAACCTACTGCCCCCTTTTTGTGTTTTCTGTTTTTAATGGACCAAATGGTGCACAAATGCATTTTTGAAGATGGTTCAAGCTTTATGAAGGGAAGAGGAAGACACTAGGCCATGGCATTGAATAAAAATTGAAGAAAGAAGTTCTCCTAGTCACACTAGGAGAAGCTGCCGAATAGAGGCAGATTGTGTGCTTGATGTTGCTGCCGGCAATTGAAGCATTTTTAGTGGATCAAGACCTATCAATTGAAGTCCAATGATCATACAAGAAGTTCATGAAGATGTGAAGCCCAAGCCTTGAAGAAAAATTCAGAAATAGAAAACCTAATTGAACTATGAAAGGAAGGTTTCAAATCCTTAATCCACTTGGTTTTCTGACTTCCTTGAGCATCTAGGGCAGCCGGCACCCCTCTCCTCTATAAAAGCCTCACTTTTTCATTCTGAAAATCATCTCATCTCTTGCAAAACACTAGCCGAAACTCTAACAAATTGCCTACCAAAGTTCTAACCCGAAACCCTAAAATACAAAGTCCACCGATTCCACCATTCACCACCGATTCCATCCCCTGCCTTAGCCACTGCCGAGCCTCTTTCACCACACCAAGACGAAGCTCTCCAAGGTTTCTAAAGTGTGATCCATCCCTATGACTTGTATTTTGATTTTTGGTTTAGTCACATTTGTTGTTATAAAAATACTTTGTTTTCGTTTGGTGTTGTATGATGAACATGAATTGCGATTTTTGTTGGAATTTATGTGATGAATTTTGCAAACAATTGCATGCTTGAATTCGTATGTTAGATTAGGGCAGTAACATGTTCTTGTATTCTTTAGTTTTTATTCGATTAGTTCTTGAATTTGTGCATAAAAATCAATGTTTACATGATGCTAGGGCCTTAGTACTTATGTAGATTGCGATTTCATTTAACTTAATAATTTGGGATTGAGTTAGGCAACGATCGAACTGAATTCTAGGTTGTTAAAATCAAGGTTACTTAATTCATGAACTTGCATGTTGATAGGATGAGTGACGCCATACCTAAAGATATGTCTCCAATTTATAGACTCTTGTGCGTAATTACTCTTTGTGTTTGTCTTCGACGTTGAGTGTTTTCAAACATGACTAGTATAATTTTAGGATTCGACGTTGAGTGTTTTCTAAAATATTTAAGAGCGAGTCTAGTGATTAGATGACCGTTGAGGCTCTAATTGAAATTGGAATTGAATAGAGTCTATGAAACTTGAACTAAATTGCCGAGTCTTGCATGAATGCTTGTGTGTGAATTGTGTGTTTTGTGCTATGTGATGCGTGAGAGATGATGATCAAACTTGTATATAGTAATTTAAGATTTTAAATTTCTGTTTTTATGCATGATTTAGAGGCAGCCTATTGCTGCCGAACCTAGGACCTTTTTGTTTCTTGTTTCTTTTCTTTCAATTTTTGTGCCGAACCTAGTTTAGGGCAGCCTAGCTGCCGATTCATACCATCCCCTATATGTGACGTTTATGTGTGTATATATGTATATATTTGTCTAACAATTTCATATCTCAGGTACCCTTAATCCCCGGCCTAGAACGATCCCTACTTATGTCTATACTACTAACGATTATAGGGTTATTATTGCTTGATGCTCGCTTCGGCGACCCATCAATTTTTGGCGCCGTTGCCGGGGATTATAAAAGATTGTTTTGTGTTATTGTTGTGTATATAATGTGGCTGGAAATTTTTGTTGTGAATGTGTAAAGTTGTAATTTCAATTTTATTTTGGGATTTTGTAAAGTAGAAATATGCTTCGGCATGTAGAGTTTAAATTTCGGAAGTTGCATGATGTATATTGATGTATGTTGGTAATCACTTAGTTTAATTTCTAGGGAGTTGATAGTGTTGTGTATGTTTGAGTTTATTGTAGTTTCTAAAGTGTAACATGTAGGTGAAGCCACTTTTGTTGATCATAACCAAAACCCTTCATGTGAATGGTGCTATGTCGGAGACCGTTTCTATGTAGATTGGGAAACGCGGGATACTTCCCCCCCAGGCATATAAGCGTTTCTTCGGTAATAGTATTACTTCTATGAGGTTGAGGGCGGTTTTAATCAACACTTGTAGACTGCTAGGGATCCGTGTTTGTTTTACAAAGTATGGGGAAGTTATTTTCATAGATATGGTTCTCAGGTTTGTTTAACTGGATCTCAAGGCCCATAGACTGATGTTCATTCTCGGTGAGTGAGTCGATAGGGGGTTCGCCCTCCGTGGTGTCCAACAATGAGTCCTGCCTGGTTCCTGTAGGGGGTTCGCCCTCCGTGATTTTAATGACCTTTGAAACGTAAAATACGCACGACCTAGTCGACAGCTTGTGCCTAAGCATCACCTCACTTTAGACGCTAGAACATAACTTGACATATGTGGCCTATTTTCTTCGAAGATAAAACATGTTGTGTGGTTCAAACTCTTGAGGTATATCGGGTTAAGCATGATACTACCGGGGGCTGTATCAGTCCATTGCACCGTTATCTCCTCTGCTCCACGTACTTCGAGAGTTAGAACAAATTTTAAAAGAAATTAGACTTAGCGATTACATGATCATGGACGTTTTGATTTTTTTTGCCCTCTATTGCCGAATGTATGTATGCTTTGCCGAAATCTTTGTGTTGCCGAGTGTTTATATGTGTATCATTGTTGAAATATATTGTGTAATCGCCAATGCCGTGGCTTGTAATGATGTATATTCTTGTTTTCTATTTCTTTTACGATGTTCTAACTTGTTTAAATGTTGCAAATTTCAGAAATAATACATGTCCGAATCTAATATTTGGACAAGAGATCTTCAAGGCCGTTTGCAACGTTTAGATCAAGAACTCGCTATTGCTCGTTTTGTGCCATTACCGCCATCGTCACCAACCAGTTCATCAGTTTCATCATCATTGCCGTCATCACCATCAGTGCCATCCTTTTCTGACAGTTTGCCGAGTTCCCCATCTGTTGTTTCGTCATCGTGTGATCTTCAGAATCCATAATTTGAAGCTTTTGCCGAATCAGAAGAAGAAGAAGAGATAATGGCTTCAATCAGATCACAGAATGGTCATGTTGCTGGAGCTGGGGTTGCTCCTTCGAATATCACTTATCCTCCCTTGGAAGCTGACAAGACGGGAGAGATTGAATTGAGGAGTGGATTCCTCCATAAGCTGAAATCGTTTTATGGGATGCCAAGTGAGGATCCTAACAAGCATCTACAGTGGTTTAACTTCACCACGGAGTCTATGTGTCCAAGAGGGACCGATTTGCAACACTTCAAAATGAAGGCATTTCCGTTTTCTTTAGAAGATCAAGCAAAGGAGTGGTTGTTTTGAGGTGCCTAGTGGTCGCATCGTTTCGTGGAGTACTATGATGGATGAGTTTTTGCTCAAGTACTTTCCTGCTTCACGTATCACTGATTTGAGGAAGCAAATTACTAGTGTGAAGCAAGCCGGAGATGAGACTTTCTTCGACTACTACAAGAGGTTCAAATCCCTAGTTTCTTTGTGTCCATCGCATGGCATTAGCGATGGACTCTTGTTGCAATA
Organism: Potentilla sterilis; assembly: GCA_963682095.1. Taxonomy (NCBI): domain Eukaryota; kingdom Viridiplantae; phylum Streptophyta; class Magnoliopsida; order Rosales; family Rosaceae; genus Potentilla; species Potentilla sterilis. The sequence continues at coordinate 45,712,876 of OY821754.1, forward strand.
TTTCTATGAGGGATTGCGTGTCATGGAGAGAGAGTTTCTTGACTCGGCTGCGGGAGGTAGCTTTTTGGAGTTGAATGCCGGTGCGGCAAGAAGTTTGTTGGAAGTTCGTGCTTTGAACAACCAACAATTTGGCATGGCACGAGGTAATGTGCAAAGGAATGAGAAAGTGCATGAGACGTCTTCGAGCTCAAAGCTAGAGGAGAAAGTTGACAAGCTTACCGACTTGGTAAGTAATTTGATGAAGAAGCGTGCTAGTGTTTGTGGAATTTGCACCGAGGGCCATGAGACCGAACAATGCCTTCAATTTGGAGTTAGTGAGGGAGTAGAAGAGTGCAATGCAATTGGCTTTCAAGGTGGCCAACGATTTGGTAACTTCAACCCGAGGTTCAATGATCATCCTAACTTTCGATGGGCGAATAATGACAATGTGCTTAGGGCACCTATGCAACCGAGAGAGGGAGGAGCACCGTTTGTACCGAGAGCACCCTTTGTGCCTCGGCAACATTTTCAGCCGAACCAAGGGCCATATGGGGCATTGCCGAACCAAACTCAAGGAGGGCCGAGCCAAGGCCAAGCCGCGCCGAGCAATTCAAACTATGATGCTTTGATTCAATCTTTGTCAAGTGCTACTCAAGCATTGCTCGCGGGGCAACAAAATCATCAAAAGGACATTGGTGAGCTCAAGACTCAAATGGGCCAAGTTGTAGACTTTATGGGAAGATTTAACGAGCAAGGGAAGTTGCCAAGCAATACAATTCCCAATCCGAGGAACGAGCAAGCCAAAGTGATTCAAACTCGTAGTGGAAGAGAGTTGTTTCCTCCAACAAGTCCAAAGAAGAAGCGAGTGACTTTTAAGGGCATTGAGGATGACGAGAGGGCTGCCGGACCTGTGACGAGTCGCCGAAGCGAGCATCAAGCAATAATAACCCTACAATCGTTAGTAGTATAGAATAAGTAGGGATCGTTCTAGCCGGGGATTAAGGGTACCTGAAACATGAGAATGTTAACACAAATATTCACAAACATATATGCACACAATTGTCACACTTATATACATATATACGAATTTATCATGGGGGATGAAGATGAGGTTCGGCAGCAAGGGCTGCCCTTTAACACTAGACACGAAATAACTTGCTGAAAATAAATCCTAAGTCTAATATTTACAAGTTTGGTCGACATTCTTCCACAAAGCACCAACACAAAAGCAATCAAAACACATAGCAAATTAATAAGACAAGACACACGGCAAGAGCACACAATATCCTAGATCCGACTTAGTTCCAACCTAATTAGCTCCTTATCGGTTTACTAATCGATTAAGACTCTCAAGTACTTCAAGATTAACTTATCGTCCAACCCTAAAGTTATACTAAACACATTTGAGAACACTTATCGTCGAAATCAAATATGCAGAGTAATTAGGCACAAGGTCTTTTTAGTCGAAAACATATCAATCAAGCAAGGCGTCACCACTTCTTGTTAACATGCATAGTCATTTAAACCACTCTAGTCCTATTTTATATTGACAGATACAAGACCAATACTCAAAATACATCGCGAATATGCTAAGTACCAATCTTTGCGGCACACGGATTTAAAGACTAAACCAAGAACGAACTACTAGAATCAGAGTGAACATGCTTGCCTATCTAATCCTATCTCTTTACTTCATATTTTCCTTACTTTTTAACATGCAATCCGTATTCTTACATCCAAAACCCATTTAAAGACAAAGAAAACGAATTGAACATACAAATTATAAAACCAAATTTCACTCCAAACAATACATAGACATAGAGTTTGAAACCAAGAATTCATGCTAACTTCATAGACAAAGTTTAACATAACTACATAAAAATTACAAAATCGAGAGTAGGGAGTGGATCACACTTTTGTAGAAACCTTGAATGACTTCGACTCGTGTGGATCCGATGGTTGGTGGAGAAGATGGCTGCTCGGCAATGGGTGTGTCGGTAGGATTTTTGGGGTGAGGTGGTGGTGGTGTCGGCTAGGGTTTTTATGTAGGACTCTTGGGAAATTTAGGTAGAGCTTTGACTAGATTTTTGCTTTGGAATGTGACAAGTTTTTCTGTGTAAAAGTTAGCTATTTATAGAGGCAAATTCGGCAGAAAACCTAGGTAGAAAACCTAGTCCGAATCGGCAAAGGCAATCCTTGTGCAACAAGGTTTTGGTTCCTTCCTTTCTTGGTTCTTCTAGGAAACTTCTTTTTCTGATTTTTTCTTCAATGCCTTGGCTTGGTGTCATCCTCTAACCTTCCTTAAGCTTGGACCATCATCACATATGCATTTGTACAACATTTGGTCCATTAAAAACAGAAAACACAAAAAGGGGGCAGTAGGTTCCTGGAATCGGCAGATTTGACCTTGATGCAGTAATTCCGGCATATCTCCATCCGTGGAGCTCCGATTGATGCGATTCCAAGTCTCAAATAAACTAGACACATATAGCCATCTCTCCATAAAATATCTCGGCTAAATTCCATGTAAGTCGTCGGGAATGATTTTTCGAAGTTGGATCAAAGTCCCAGGAAAATCCTGTAAGCCCCTGGATTGGAATGTTCGGACTGCCCTTTTGCAGCCAAGTTTTGGGTGACTTCCCGAACTCCGATTGATCTGAAATTTTAACACAGCATTCCTCAACATATGAATATTAAGCACACAAAATGTCATAGAATTCGGACAAGGATAGATTATATTTTTACTCGTCTCAAAATCGCGAAAAAGACATGTTTTGCACTATTTTCCAGATTTCTCATACTTAGTCATTTTTCGGATTCTTAACCATTTTTCGCCAAACTCTACCAAATTAACACTAAACTATATTATGACTCAATCTTAGACAAATAAGGGTTAAACAAAGCATAAACGAGGGCATAAGCATGTAATATCGTCGCACATTGTGCTCCTATCAACCTGTCATTGCCGGCATCCATATTGAAGAACAAGGGGCTGCAGCCGACAACCATGCTGCAGCCGAGACCTATGATGCAGCCGGCAGGGCTGCTCCCGAGAAGAACATTACCGAGCCAAGTAGAGAGGCCGGCCACAATGTGAAAGATAAGGGGCTGCGCAACGAACTTGAGTATGATCCCGCAACATCAAAGAATGAGTTAGTGCCGAACCAAGCAAGCAAGGGAGGGGTGCCGACATCAAGCATTCCATTCCCTTCTCGCTTTGCTAGATCAAAGAAGAATAAGTCCGATGAGGAGGTGTTGGAGATTTTCCGGAAAGTGCAAGTCAACATCCCTTTGTTGGAGTGCATTAAGCAAGTACCGAAGTATGCTAAGTTTTTGAAGGAGCTTTGCACGGCAAGAAGGCATACGAGGGAGACTCGTGTGGTGACTATGAGCGAGACGGTATCGGCCGTTATTCAAAGGAAGTTGCCACTAAAGATGAAGGATCCGGGAAGCTTCAATGTGCCTTGTGTCATAGGCAATACTCGGTTTGAGGATGTGATGTTGGATTTGGGAGCATCGATCAATGTCATGCCACTCAATGTGTATCAAACGTTGAGTATATATAGGGCCTCTCAAGAAGGATAATGTCATCATTCAACTTGCGGATCGCTCAAGTAAGTATCCGGAGGGTTATGTGGAGGATGTGTTAGTGCAAGTAAATCAATTGATTTTCCCTACCGATTTCTATGTGGTTGAGATGGAGGATTCGCCGGTCAATAACACGCAATTGCTTCTTGGGCGACCATTCATGAGGACCGCGCGCACAAAGATAGATGTGGCCGAGGGCAACCTAACTATGGAGTTTGATGGTGAAGTAATCAAGTTCAATGTGTTTGACGCCATGAAGTCCCCTAATGTTGATTTGAAGGAGGGTTGTGCCATTGAAGTTTTGGAGGAGGTCGAGCAAGTTATGTCGACCTCGCTCGACGCATAGCAATTAGCGATTGAGCAAGGGGTCGGATTTGACAAGAGGGGAGAACGAGTGCAAGAAGAGGCCGAGCCAAGCAAGGCCGAGCCAAGCATTGCCGAGCCCTACACCATGATGCCGAGCCTTAGAGAGGTGGTTGCCGAACTCGACGCCACACCAATGTATCTGAGGAACTCGTTCTTGTCAATTCCAAGTGCCACAACAAAATTTCGACCAAGTGTGGAAGAGGCCCCAAAGTTAGAACTTAAAGAACTCCCTAGTCACTTAAAGTATGTTTATCTTGGAGAAGAAGATACACTACCGGTTATTGTGTCTTCAATGCTTAGTGAGAAGCAAGAAGTGGATTTGATACGGGTGCTTAAGAAGTACAAGACCGCCATAGGTTGGACCTTAGCGGATATCAAGGGAATAAGCCCTACTACTTGTGTTCATCGCATCTTATTAGAAGAAGGAGCTAAGCCGACTAAGGAAGCTCAACGTCGACTTCACCCTCCCATGATGAAAGTTGTGAAAGAAGAAATTGTCAAGTTGCTTGATTGTGGGGTGATCTACCCAATTTCGGATAGTAAGTGGATATCTCCCGTGCAAGTAGTGCCGAAGAAGAGTGGTGTAACGGTTGTCAAGAATGAGAAGAATGAGCTTGTGCCACAAAGACTTGTAACCGGTCATCGGATGTGCATCGATTATAGGAAGCTCAACGCTACAACAAGGAAGGATCACATGCCTTTGCCGTTTATGGATCAAATGCTAGAGAGGTTAGCCGGCCATTCTTACTATTACTTTCTTGATGGATATAGTGGCTACAATCAAATCATGATACACCCGGATGATCAAGAGAAGACCACTTTTACTTGTCCATTTGGCACGTTTGCTTATCGGCGGATGCCATTCGGACTATGCAACGCACCCGGCACTTTTCAAAGATGTATGTATGACATTATCGAAGTGTTTATGGATGATTTTAGTGTGTATGGGAGCACCTTCGATGCATGTTTGGGGAACTTGGAGAAGATACTTGAGAGGTGTGTAGAGACAAATCTTGTGCTTAATTGGGAGAAGTGTCACTTCATGGTCACGCAAGGTATTGTTCTAGGGCACATTATTTCGGCAAGAGGCTTAGAAGTTGACAAAGCAAAAGTGGAGCTTATACAAGCATTGCCGAGCCCTAGATGTGTGAAGGATGTGAGAAGTTTTCTTGGCCATGCGGGGTTTTATCGAAGATTTATCAAGGACTTCTCTTCAATTGCCAAGCCATTGAGCAACCTTTTACAAAAGGAGGTGACGTTTGAGTGGTCGGAGGCATGTGAGATTGCCTTTTGCCGATTGAAGGAATTATTGTGTACGGCGCCGGTTTTAGTTTCACCAAATTGGGATGAGCCATTTGAGTTGATGTGTGATGCTACTGATTATGCACTTGGAGCGGTACTTGGACAACGAATTGAGAAGAAGCCATGTGCCATTTACTATGCTTCAAGGACTCTCAACGATGCTCAACTCAACTACACAACAACGGAGAAGGAACTCTTAGCGGTAATTTTCGCTTTGGAAAAATTTCGATCATATCTTTTGAATTCCAAAGTTATTGTTTATAGTGATCATGCCGCTTTGAGATATCTTATGACGAAGAAGGATGCAAAGACGAGGCTCATTCGATGGATTCTTTTGCTTCAAGAGTTCGACATTGAGATTAAAGACAAGAAAGGAGTTGAGAATGTTGTAGCCGATCATTTGAGTAGACTTGTCAAGGATGAGGATCGGCTGCCCCTATGTGAGACCTTTCCGGATGAGCAACTTTTTCGACTTGAAGTACATGAGCCTTGGTATGCCGACATTGCAAATTTTCTTGCTACAAACCGATTTCCCAAGGAGATGCCGAGCCATCAACAAAAGAGAATAAGGAAGCAAGCTCGACACTTCTTGTGGGATGATCCATATTTATGGAAGCAATGTGGTGATCAAGTTATTCGAAGATGTGTTCCTGAGAATGAGCATCGATCCATCCTTGCTTTTTGTCATAGTGAAGCTTGTGGTGGGCATTTTGGACCAAGGAAAACGGCTTTGAAGGTACTCACTTGTGGTTTCTTTTGGCCTACGATTTTCAAGGATGCATTCATGTTTTGCAAAGCATGTGATAGATGCCAAAGAATGGGGAACAATGGAGCTAGAGACCAAATGCCGCTCACGCCTATCATTGAGGTGGAAATTTTTGATCTTTGGGGGATTGATTTTATGGGACCGTTTCCTTCGAGTAAGGGCTTTCTCTACATATTACTTGCGGTTGATTATGTGTCAAAGTGGATCGAAGCAAGGGCTACACGCACCAATGATGCCAAGGTGGTAGCCAAGTTTCTCAAGACCAACATCTTTTCACGTTTTGGAGTTCCAAGAGTCTTGATTAGCGATGGAGGATCCCATTTTTGTAACCGCACCATTGAAGCCTTATTGAGGAAGTATGGAGTCACACATAAGGTTTCTACACCTTATCATCCCCAAACAAGTGGCATGGCCGAGGTGAGTAATCGAGAGATCAAGCAAATTTTGGAGAAATTGGTTGGACCTTCAAGGAAGGATTGGAGTGATCGACTCGATGATGCTTTGTGGGCATATAGGACTGCATACAAGACACTGATAGGTATGTCTCCTTTTCGGTTGGTTTATGGTAAAGCATGTCACTTACCGGTTGAGCTAGAACATAAGGCATGGTGGGCAATAAAGGCCTTCAACATGAACATTGATGATGCCGGTCTTCATAGAAAGCTTCAACTCAATGAACTTGAAGAAATCCGTAATGAAGCCTATGATGCCGCATGGATTTACAAGGAGAAAACATGTGCCTACCATAACAAGATGATCCGTGGTAAGAAGTTTGAAGTTGGACAACATGTGCTTCTATTTCACTCTCGTCTTAGACTTTTTCCCGGAAAGTTACGCTCTCGTTGGATTGGCCCTTTTGTCATTGCTCGTGTGTTCCCTCATGGAGCCGTGGAAATTCAAGATTTGCAAACCCACAAGACTTTCAAGGTTAATGGCCATCGCCTCAAGCATTATCATGCACCTTTTGATGCATTCGAGGACACAATTGTTCTTGGAGACTCCCCACAAGCTGCTGCCGAGCTGCCTTCACAATCATCTGCTGCAGCCACGCCACCACCAAACCAAGCTGCTGCCGGACCTGCAATTGCCGGCAGCATCACTACAATTGATAGGAGCACAATGTGCGACGATATTATATGCTTATGCCCTCGTTTATGCTTTGTTTAACCCTTATTTGTCTAAGATAGAGTCATAATTTAGTTAGTGTCAATTTTGGTAGAATTTGGTGAAAAATGGTTAATTATCCGAAAAATGACTAAGTTTGTGAAATCTGGAAAATAATGCAAAATATGTCTTTTTCGTGATTTTGAGATGAATGAAACTATGATCTATCCTTGTCCGAATTCTATGAAATTTGGTGTGCTTAATATTCATATGTTGAGGAATGTTTTGTTAAAATTTTAGATCAATCGGAGTTCGGGAAGTCACCCAAACGATGGATGCAAAACGGCAGTCCGAGCAAACCAATCCAGGGACTTCCAGGATTTTCCTGGGACTGTGTCCCAACTTCGAAACATCATTCCCGTCTACTCACAAGGAATTTGATCAAACTGTTTTATGGGGAGATGGCCATATGTGTCTAGTTTACGTGAGACTTGGAATCGCATCAATCGGAGTTCCGAGCGTGGAGATATGCCGGAATTACTACAGCAAGGTCAAATCTGCCGATTCCAGGAACCTACTGCCCCCTTTTTGTGTTTTTCTGTTTTTGTTGGACCAAATGGTGCACAAACGCATATGTGAAGATGGTCCAAGCATATTGAAGGATAGAGGAAGACATAGGGCTCGAGAGATTGAAGAAAGCACAAGAAAAGACGCTTTCCTAGTCAAGCTAGGAAAGGCTGCCGAGAAGACCATAATCTGCCGGTTTTGTGTTCTTGATGAATGGGACATTTTCGATGGATCAAAGTCACCAAATGGAGTTGTCAAGCCTACATGTGAAGTCCATGAAGATGTGCAGCCCAAGCCTTGAAGAAAAATCAGAAAAAGAAAATCAAGAATGCAAATATTTATTCAACAAGGAAACATAAACCTACAAGGAAACCTATTCTTTGTTTTCCCTTCTTGTTGGCCGGCAGCCTCTCTCCCTTTTCCTCTATATATACCACCACTTATGCATTCTGAAAATCATCTCATCTCTTGCAAAGCACTAGCCAAAACTCTACCAAATTTTCCTACCAAAGTTCTAACCCGAAACCCTAAAAATACCAAGTCACCGATTCACCACCACCAATCACCACCGATCCCAATCCCTAGCCTAGCTACTGCCGAATCTCTTCCACCACACCAAGACGAAGCTCTCCAAGGTTTCTAAAGTGTGATCCATCCCTATGACTTGTGTTTTTAATTTCGGTTTAGTCACATATTGTTGTTATAAAAATACTTTGTTTCGTTTGGTATTGTATGATGAACATGAATTACGATTTTATTTGGAATTTATGTGATGAATTTTGCAATTTTTAATGCATGGATTTCGTATGTTTGATAATTAGAGCAATGGTATTAGAAGCATGTTTAGGATTTAAATTGGTTAGACCTAAGGTGAGGGCTTATAATCGGTACTTAGTGTTGTCTTTGAACATGATCTAGGTATTAGGTTTAATTTGCTTGAGTTATAATGCACTAAGTAGACGTATGATCACTTTGATTTGTTGTGCTCACCTAGAGTGGTTAACCTTAGGACTTGCATGTTAAATAAGAAGATTGACGACCTTACTTGTTTACATGTCTTCGGCTATAGACTTTTGTGCTTCAATGCTATTACTTGTATAAGGTAGCATAACCTTTAGGATCACCTCGCGAAAGCTCGATCTTAAAACATTAGAAAAAGTCTCACAACTAGGTAAAAATCGGAAACGTTCTGGTTGTAGGTTGAAACTAAGTTAAGTTTTGAGGATGCTAAATACTTGTTTCTTACTTTCTTACATGTGAATCTTTGTGTTAAATTGTGTTTTGTGCTATGTGATGCGTGAGAGATGATGATCAAACTTGTATATAGTAGCCTAGGATTTATTTTCTGTTTTTATTACCGAGCCTAGTGTAGGGGCAGCATTGCTGCCGAACCATTATCCCCCATATGTGTGACGATTTGAAGTGTGATTTTGTATATTTGTACATGTGTTTTTGTCTAACAATATCATATTTCAGGTACCCTTAATCCCTGGCCTAGAACGATCCCTACTTGCTTATACTACTAACGATCTTTTGTAGGGTTTATTATTGCATGCGAGCTTCGGCTCCCATCAATTTTTGGCGCCGTTGCCGGGGATTATAAAAGCTTGTTTTATGTTATTGTTGTGTATATAATGTTGCTGGAAATTTTTGTTGTGAAGTTGTAAAGTCGTAAATTTTAAGTTTATTTTGGGATTTTGTAAAGTAGAAATATGCTTCGGCATGTAGAGTTTAATTTTCGGAAGTTGCATGATGTATATTGATGTATGTTGGTAATCACTTAGTTTAATTTCTAGGGAGTTGATAGTGTTGTGTATGTTTGAGTTTATTGTAGTTTCTAAAGTGTAACATGTAGGTGAAGCCTCTTTTGTTGATCATAACCAAAACCCTTCATGTGAATGGTGCTATGTCGGAGGCCGTTTCTATGTAGATTGGGAAACGCGGGATACTTCCCCCCCACGCATATAAGCGTTTCTTCGGTAATAGTATTACTTCTATGAGGTTGAGGGCGGTTTTAATCAACACTTGTAGACTGCTAGGGATCCGTGTTTGTTTTACAAAGTATGGGGAAGTTATTATCATAGATATGGTTCTCAGGTTTGTTTAACTAGATCTCAAGGCCCATAGACTGATGTTCATTCTCGGTGAGTGAGTTGATAGGGGGTTCGCCCTCCGTGGTGTCCAACAACGAGTCCTGCCTGGTTCCTGTAGGGGGTTCGCCCTCCGTGATTTTAATGACCTTTGAAACGTAAAATCCGCACGACCTAGTCGACAGCTTGTGCCGAAGCATCACCTCACTTTAGACGCTAGAACATAACTTGACATATGTAGCCTATTTTTCTTCGAAGATAAAACATGTTGTGTGGTTCAAACTCTTGAGGTATATCGGATTAAGCATGATACTACCGGGGGCTGTATCAGTCCATTGCACCGTTATCTCCTCTGCTCCAAGTACTTCGAGAGTTAGAACAAATTTAAAAGGAATTAGACTTAGCGATTACATGCTCATGAACTTTCCGATTTTTGATCCTTTATGGCCGTACCATGTTGATGCTTTGCCGAAATGTTTGTATTTATGCCGTGTGTATTGGATGTGTTGCCGAATGTATATATGTGTTATGGTTTGAAATTTGTTGTGTAATCGCCAATGCCGTGGCTTGTAATGATGTATATTCTTGCTTTCTATTTCTTTACGAGGTTCTAACTTGTTTAAATGTTGCAAATTTCAGAAATAGTGCATGTCCGAATCTAGTATTTGGGCAAGAGATCTTCAAGGCCGTTTGCAACGTTTAGATCAAGAACTCGCTATTGCTCGCTTTGTGCCATTACCACCATCGTCACCAACCAATTCATCATTGTCATCATCCTTGCCGAGTTCACCTATTGTGCCGTCAGTTTCATCATCATCTGTGCCGAGCTCCCCATCGTTTGTTTCGTCGTCGTGTGATCTTCAGAATCCAGAATTTGAAGCTTTTGCCGAATTAGAAGAAGAAGAAGAGATCATGGCATCAATCAGATCACAGAATGGTCATGTTGCTGGAGCTGAAGTTGCTCCTTCTAATATTACTTATCCTCCCTTGGAAACTGACAAGACTGGAGAGATTGAATTGAGGAGTGGATTCCTCCATAAGCTGAAATCATTTTATGGGATGCCGAGTGAGGACCCTAACAAGCATCTGCAGTGGTTTATATTCACCACGGAGTCTATGTGTCCAAGAGGGACCGATTTGCAACACTTCAAAATGAAGGCATTTCCATTTTCTCTAGAAGATCAAGCGAAGGAGTGGTTGTTTGAGGTGCCTAGTGGTCGCATTGTTTCGTGGAGCACTATGATGGATGAGTTTTTGCTCAAGTACTTTCCTGCTTCACGTATCACTGATCTGAGGAGGCAAATTACTAGTGTGAAGCAAGCCGGAGATGAGACTTTCTTCGACTACTACAAGAGGTTCAAGTCCCTAGTTTCTTTGTGTCCATCGCATGGCATTAGCGATGGACTCTTGTTACAATATTTTTATGAGGGATTGCACGTCATGGAGAGAGAGTTTCTTGACTCGGCTGCGGGAGGTAGCTTTTTGGAGTTAAATGCCGGAGCGGCAAGAAGTTTGTTGGAAGTTCGTGCTTTGAACAACCAACAATTTGGCATGGCACGAGGCAATGTGCAAATGAATGAGAAAGTACATGAGACGTCTTCGAGCTCAAAGTTAGAAGATAAAGTGGACAAGCTTACCGACTTGGTGAGTAATTTGATGAAGAAGCGTGCTAGTGTATGTGGTATTTGCACCGAGGGCCATGAGACCAAACAATGCCCTCAATTTGGAGTTAATGAGGGAGTAGAGGAGTGCAATGCAATTGGTTTTCAAGGAGGCCAACGATTTGGCAATTTCAATCCAAGGTTCAATGATCATCCGAACTTTCGATGGGCGAATAATGACAACGTGCTTAGGGCACCTATACAACCGAGAGAGGGAGGAGCGCCATTTGCACTGAGGCCACCATTTGTGCCTCGGCAACCTTATATGCCGAACCAAGGAAATTTTGGAGCCTTGCCGAACCAAGCACAAGCCGTGCCGTACCAAAGCCAAGCATTGCCGAGCCAAGGTCAAGCCTCGTCAAGCAATCCGAACTATGATGCTTTGCTTCAATCTTTGTCAAGTGCTACTCAAGCATTACTCGCGGGGCAACAAAATCATCAAAAGGACATTGGTGAGCTCAAGACTCAAATGGGGCAAGTTGTGGATTTCATGGGAAGATTTAATGAGCAAGGGAAGTTGCCAAGCAATACTATCCCCAATCCAAGGAACGAGCAAGCCAAAGTGATTCAAACTCGAAGCGGAAGAGAGTTGTTTCCTCCAACAAGTCCAAAGAAGAAGCGAGTAACTTTTAAGGGTATTGAGGATGACGAGAGGGCTGCCGGACCTGTCATTGCCGGCAGCCATATTGAGGAAACCGAGAGCAACACAACCGGCCATGATGATGCCGGAAACCGAGCTGCCGAGAAAGAGAGGGCAGCCGGCAGGGCTGCAACCGGCAAGGAAAATTCTGCCGAGAAGATGTGGCCGGCAATAATGTTAAGGGAGGGGTGCCATCATCTAGTGCCCCATTTCCTTCACGTTATGCTAGAACAAAGAAGGACAAGTCCGATGAAGAGGTGTTGGACATTTTTCGGAAAGTGCAAGTCAACATCCCTTTGTTGGAGTGCATTAAGCAAGTGCCGAAGTATGCTAAGTTTTTGAAAGAGCTTTGCACGGCAAGGAGGCATACGAGGGAAACTCGTGTGGTGACCATGAGCGAGACGGTGTCGGCCGTTATTCAAAGAAAGTTGCCACCAAAGATGAAGGATCTGGGGAGCTTCAATGTGCCTTGTGTCATAGGCAATACGCGGTTTGAGGATGTTATGTTGGATTTGGGAGCATCGATCAATGTCATGCCACTCAATGTGTATCAAACATTGAGTATAGGGCCTCTCAAGAAGGACAATGTCATCATTCAACTTGCGGATCGCTCAAGTAAGTATCCGGAGGGTTATGTAGAGGATGTGTTGGTACAAGTCAACCAATTGATATTCCCTGCCGATTTCTATGTGGTTGCGATGGAGGATTCGCCGGTCAACAACACTCAATTGCTTTTAGGGCGACCATTCATGAGGACCGCGCGCACAAAGATAGATGTGGCCGAGGGCAACCTAACTATGGAGTTTGATGGTGAGGTGATCAAGTTTAATGTGTTTGACGCCATGAGATTCCCCAATGTTGATTTGAAGGAAGGTTGTGCCATTGATGTTTTGGAGGAGGTCGAGCAAGTTATGTCGACCTCGCTCGACGCATAGCAATTAGCGATTGAGCAAGGGGTCGGATTTGACAAGAGGGGAGAACGAGTGCAAGATGAAGCCGAGCCAAGCCATGCCGAGCAAGGAGGTGCCGAGCTATGCAATTATGCCGAGCCTTATGCCATGATGCCGAGAATTAGAGAGGTTGTGGCCGAGCTAGATGCCACCCCTACTTACATGAAGAACTCGTTCTTGTCAATTCCAAGTGCCACAACAAAATTTCGACCAAGTGTGGAAGAGGCCCCAAAGTTAGAACTTAAAGAACTCCCTAGTCACTTGAAGTATGTTTATCTTGGAGAAGAAGATACACTACCGGTTATTGTGTCTTCAATGCTTAGTGAGAAGCAAGAAGTGGATTTGATACGTGTGCTTAAGAAGTACAAGACCGCCATAGGTTGGACCTTAGCGGATATCAAGGGAATAAGCCCTACTACTTGTGTTCATCGTATCTTGTTAGAAGAAGGAGCTAAGCCGACAAAGGAAGCTCAACGTCGACTTCACCCTCCCATGATGAAAGTTGTTAAAGAAGAAATTATCAAGTTGCTTGATTGTGGGGTGATCTACCCAATTTCGGATAGTAAGTGGATATCTCCCGTGCAAGTAGTGCCAAAGAAGAGTGGTGTAACGGTTGTCAAGAATGAGAAGAATGAGCTTGTGCCACAAAGACTTGTAACCGGTCATCGGATGTGCATCGATTATAGGAAGCTTAACGCTACAACGAGGAAGGATCACATGCCTTTGCCGTTTATGGATCAAATGCTAGAGAGGTTAGCCGGCCATTCTTATTATTGCTTTCTTGATGGATATAGTGGCTACAATCAAATCATGATACACCCGGATGATCAAGAGAAGACCACTTTTACTTGTCCATTTGGCACGTTTGCTTATCGGCGGATGCCATTCGGACTATGCAACGCACCCGGCACTTTTCAAAGATGTATGTATGCTATCTTCTCGGATTTTATTGAAGACATTATCGAAGTATTTATGGATGATTTTAGTGTGTATGGAGGCACCTTCGATGCATGTTTGGGGAACTTGGAGAAGATACTTGAGAGGTGTGTAGAGACAAATCTTGTGCTCAATTGGGAGAAGTGTCACTTCATGGTCACGCAAGGCATTGTTCTAGGGCACATAATTTCGGCAAGAGGCTTAGAGGTTGACAAAGCCAAGGTGGAGCTAATACAAGCATTGCCGAGCCCTAGGTGTGTGAAGGATGTGAGAAGTTTTCTTGGCCATGCGGGGTTTTATCGACGATTTATCAAGGACTTCTCTTCAATTGCCAAGCCATTGAGCAACTTGTTACAAAAGGAGGTGACGTTTGAGTGGTCGGAGGTGTGTGAAGAAGCTTTTTGCCGATTCAAGACCTTGTTATGTACGGCACCAATACTTGTGTTCCCTAATTGGGATGAGCCGTTTGAGTTGATGTGTGATGCTAGTGATTATGCACTTGGAGCGGTACTTGGACAACGAATTGAGAAGAAGCCATGCGCCATTTACTATGCTTCAAGGACTCTCAACGATGCACAACTCAACTACACAACAACGGAGAAGGAACTCTTAGCGGTAATTTTTGCTTTGGAAAAATTTCGATCATATCTTTTGAATTCCAAAGTCATTGTTTATAGTGATCATGCCGCTTTGAGATATCTTATGCCGAAGAAGGATGCTAAGCCGAGGCTTATTCGATGGATTCTTCTACTTCAAGAGTTCGATATTGAGATTAAAGACAAGAAAGGAGTAGAGAATGTTGTGGCCGATCATTTGAGTAGACTTGTACAAGAGGAGGATCGGCTGCCCCTATTAGAATCCTTTCCGGATGAGCAACTTTTTCGACTTGAAGTACTTGAGCCTTGGTATGCCGATATTGCAAATTTTCTAGCCACACGCCGATTCCCCAAGGAGTTGCCGAACCATCATCAACAAAGGATAAGGAAGCAAGCTCGACACTTCTTGTGGGATGATCCGTACTTATGGAAGCAATGTGGTGATCAAATTATTAGAAGATGTGTGCCGGAGAATGAGCATCGCTCCATCCTTGCTTTTTGTCATAGCGAAGCTTGTGGTGGACATTTTGGACCAAAGAAGACGGCTTTGAAGGTACTTAATTGTGGTTTCTTTTGGCCTACGATTTTCAAGGATGCATTCATGTTTTGCAAAGCATGTGATAGATGCCAAAGAATGGGGAACAATGGAGCTAGAGACCAAATGCCGCTCACGCCTATCATTGAGGTGGAAATTTTTGATCTTTGGGGGATTGATTTTATGGGACCGTTTCCTTCGAGTAAGGGCTTTCTCTACGTATTGCTTGCGGTGGATTATGTGTCAAAGTGGATTGAAGCCAAGGCCGCACGCACCAATGATGCCAAAGTGGTAGCCAAGTTTCTCAAGACCAACATCTTTTCACGTTTTGGAGTTCCAAGGGTCTTGATTAGCGATGGAGGATCCCATTTTTGTAACCGCACCATTGAAGCCTTATTGAGGAAGTATGGAGTCACACATAAGGTTTCTACACCTTATCACCCCCAAACAAGTGGTATGGCCGAGGTGAGTAATCGAGAGATCAAGCAAATTTTGGAGAAATTGGTTGGACCTTCAAGGAAGGATTGGAGTGATCGTCTCGATGATGCTTTGTGGGCTTATAGGACCGCGTACAAGACACCGATAGGTATGTCTCCTTTTCGGTTAGTTTATGGCAAAGCATGTCACTTACCGGTTGAGCTAGAACATAAGGCATGGTGGGCAATCAAGGCCTTCAACATGAGCATAGATGATGCCGGTCTTCATAGAAAGCTTCAACTCAACGAACTTGAAGAAATCCGTAATGAAGCTTATGATGCCGCTTGGATATACAAGGAGAAAACAAAGGCTTACCATGATAAGATGATCCGGGGTAAAAAGTTTGAAGTTGGTCAAAAAGTTCTCCTATTCAATACTCGACTTCGACTCTTTCCGGGTAAGCTTCGTTCTCGATGGGTTGGTCCTTTCATAATCA
The DNA here is from genome assembly GCA_963682095.1 of Potentilla sterilis. NCBI lineage: Eukaryota > Viridiplantae > Streptophyta > Magnoliopsida > Rosales > Rosaceae > Potentilla > Potentilla sterilis. The sequence goes on from OY821754.1 coordinate 45,728,869, forward strand.
CTAAAGTATTTTCACATGGAGCCATTGAGATCCTTAACCCGAGCACCAACAAAGAGTATAAGGTTAACGGGCATCGCTTGAAGCCGTACTATGATTCATTCCAAGAATGTGCCATTGCGTCCCAAACCTTTGATGATCCCGTGCCACCACCACCACACCTAGAGGCTGCCGGACCTGCAATTGCCGGCAGCATCACCAAGAGACCGGACACGGATACACAAGCTACACACAAGATGAACACGCATCACCTTGATACCGAGCAACCATTCTTCATCTCTGCCGCAAGAGAACAACCTGCCGGACCTGCCATTGCCGGCAGGGTTGCTCAGATGCCACCGGACACCGAGGGGATACACACAGATACGCCGGATACTGCAGAAGATACGCCAGACACGGCAGAAACAGAGCCGGACACGCAGCCGGATACGTTCACCTTTACAAGAGCCGAATCGGACATTTCTTGCAACATTCTTCTCATGGAACTTCTACTTGCCGATTTGAGCTGTTTTGGAACACGATAAACACATGCAACACGGTGAAAAGTCTAGGCTACGGACTATAAACCTTAAGCGCTACTTGGGAGGCAACCCAAGTCGATCAAAGAAAAGTGAAGGAGCCATCACCGAGAGTTTGAAATTTCTTAACCCTTCTCTTTTTCTTTGGTTTGTGATGATTTGTTGGAATGTGTTAGACTTTTGCATGCTTAGGAAGTTACTTGCTATAATTCTATGCTTACATTGAGGACAATGTAATTTTCTAAGTGTGGGGTGGGATAACGTATTCCGTTTTTGTTTTTGTTTTTGTTTTTGTGTGCTTAGTTTAGAAAAGAAAAATTCAGAAAATTGTAACACAAAAATAGAGTGTTTAATTTGTTTTAAGTCTTAGGATGCCCCTAAAATGTCAATGATGTTTTTCTCCTCTTTGCATACATAGATGATAGTTGTGCATGCAATTAAAATTGTGAGTTTCATGGATTATGTGCATTGGTAGGAGCATGTAGGACTTGCTGATTAATAAGCATGCATGTTTTAGCTAGTTTATTTCGATTACAACCTATGTGAGCTTTAGAGCCAATTTGCTTTCTTCTTGAGCGATAAAAAGATAGAATTCAATAGATTTGTAGGAAGCATGAAACCTCATAATTCTTTGCATATTCGACGACTATGTGCCATAGATTTTTAATGAACTCTAGTATGCTAGAACTTACTCTTGTTGATTTTCGAAACGTTTATATCATAAAATACCTTGATTTTGAATGTGATTGAATAAAGATCATTTAGGTTTACCACCATTGCCAAATAAAGCATGAGCCCTATTTGTGCCCGTCGTGGGACACCTTAGTAAACCCCCTTTGAGCCTACGATGAGCCTTTTCTTTCATCACCCTTAAACACTTTCCATGAACTTAGTATAGTGATGCCTTTACTGTGTGTTCCGGCAAAGCTTGAATTTTTGAGAGCGTTTTCGAGTGTGTGATGAAGAAGAACAAGTGTGGGGTAGACTTAGCCATGAATCTATATGTAAAGTGTACTAGATGCCGTGCCATAAAAGAAAGAAAGAAAAATTATGCTCGGACCAAAAGAAAAAGAAAAAGAAAACCAAGAGCATGAAAAATGTAGGGCACGACTTGAAAAAGAAAAGAAAAAATTCTGTGCATGGCTATTGTCTTGAATATTGTTATAATGTTATGGGAGGAAAAGAATGAAGTATGGGTCCAACAAGATGAAATTTGACCCTTTCGGCGAGAAGACATAAGGAGATTCGAGCTTTGCTAAAGCGCACGGTGATGTTTTGAGCCTCCTTATCCAAATATCGAATACCTCTTAGCCTAGCCCCATTACAACCTTATTATTGATCTTTTTCATGATTCTTAAGATGGTTAAAATTGATTTGTGGAGATTATCTCAAGAGTAAGCATATGGTTTTGGTTCATTGGTGCATATAGTTATCATATGAGGTTTTTCCATAAAATTTCACAAAGTGCTTTCGTTTCTTTGATATATGCAAGTCACTCTTTGTACTTCATGATCTTTCGCTTGCATATACTTATGTGTGAATAACCATGCTTCGAGAGAAAAGAAGAGAGTATGCTTAGTGAGGTGATTTGAATTAGCTTAACATGTTTACATGCTTACCTTTTTGCTCTTATATGTTCTTATTGATGTTACATGTTCATGAAACTTGGAATTTTCGTGCTTAGCATTCTCATGCATTTAACTTGAAAGCTATGTGTACATATGAGCCTGAGACAAATTGTTAGGGGCAATAGTTTGTTTAGAGTCTAGTTTTATTTAGTTTGCTAAGGGACTAGCAAAGGATAAGTGTGGGGTAGTTGATAGGAGCACAATGTGCGACGATATTATATGCTTATGCCCTCGTTTATGCTTTGTTTAACCCTTATTTGTCTAAGATAGAGTCATAATTTAGTTAGTGTCAATTTTGGTAGAATTTGGTGAAAAATGGTTAATTATCCGAAAAATGACTAAGTTTGTGAAATCTGGAAAATAATGCAAAATATGTCTTTTTTGTGATTTTGAGATGAATGAAACTATGATCTATCCTTGTCCGAATTCTATGAAATTTGGTGTGCTTAATATTCATATGTTGAGGAATGTTTTGTTAAAATTTCAGATCAATCGGAGTTCGGGAAGTCACCCAAACGATGGCTGCAAAACGGCAGTCCGAGCAAACCAATCCAGGGACTTCCAGGATTTTCCTGGGACTGTGTCCCAACTTCGAAACATCATTCCCGTCTACTCACAAGGAATTTGATCAAACTGTTTTATGGGGAGATGGCCATATGTGTCTAGTTTACGTGAGACTTGGAATCGCATCAATCGGAGTTCCGAGCGTGGAGATATGCCGGAATTACTACAGCAAGGTCAAATCTGCCGATTCCAGGAACCTACTGCCCCCTTTTTGTGTTTTTCTGTTTTTGTTGGACCAAATGGTGCACAAACGCATATGTGAAGATGGTCCAAGCATATTGAAGGATAGAGGAAGACATAGGGCTCGAGAGATTGAAGAAAGCACAAGAAAAGACGCTTTCCTAGTCAAGCTAGGAAAGGCTGCCGAGAAGACCATAATCTGCCGGTTTTGTGTTCTTGATGAATGGGACATTTTCGATGGATCAAAGTCACCAAATGGAGTTGTCAAGCCTACATGTGAAGTCCATGAAGATGTGCAGCCCAAGCCTTGAAGAAAAATCAGAAAAAGAAAATCAAGAATGCAAATATTTATTCAACAAGGAAACATAAACCTACAAGGAAACCTATTCTTTGTTTTCCCTTCTTGTTGGCCGGCAGCCTCTCTCCCTTTTCCTCTATATATACCACCACTTATGCATTCTGAAAATCATCTCATCTCTTGCAAAGCACTAGCCAAAACTCTACCAAATTTTCCTACCAAAGTTCTAACCCGAAACCCTAAAAATACCAAGTCACCGATTCACCACCACCAATCACCACCGATCCCAATCCCTAGCCTAGCTACTGCCGAATCTCTTCCACCACACCAAGACGAAGCTCTCCAAGGTTTCTAAAGTGTGATCCATCCCTATGACTTGTGTTTTTAATTTCGGTTTAGTCACATATTGTTGTTATAAAAATACTTTGTTTCGTTTGGTATTGTATGATGAACATGAATTACGATTTTATTTGGAATTTATGTGATGAATTTTGCAATTTTTAATGCATGGATTTCGTATGTTTGATAATTAGAGCAATGGTATTAGAAGCATGTTTAGGATTTAAATTGGTTAGACCTAAGGTGAGGGCTTATAATCGGTACTTAGTGTTGTCTTTGAACATGATCTAGGTATTAGGTTTAATTTGCTTGAGTTATAATGCACTAAGTAGACGTATGATCACTTTGATTTGTTGTGCTCACCTAGAGTGGTTAACCTTAGGACTTGCATGTTAAATAAGAAGATTGACGACCTTACTTGTTTACATGTCTTCGGCTATAGACTTTTGTGCTTCAATGCTATTACTTGTATAAGGTAGCATAACCTTTAGGATCACCTCGCGAAAGCTCTATCTTAAAACATTAGAAAAAGTCTCACAACTAGGTAAAAATCGGAAACGTTCTGGTTGTAGGTTGAAACTAAGTTAAGTTTTGAGCATGCTAAATACTTGTTTCTTACTTTCTTACATGTGAATCTTTGTGTTAAATTGTGTTTTGTGCTATGTGATGCGTGAGAGATGATGATCAAACTTGTATATAGTAGCCTAGGATTTATTTTCTGTTTTTATTACCGAGCCTAGTGTAGGGGCAGCATTGCTGCCGAACCATTATCCCCCATATGTGTGATGATTTGAAGTGTGATTTTGTATATTTGTACATGTGTTTTTGTCTAACAATATCATATTTCAGGTACCCTTAATCCCCGGCCTAGAACGATCCCTACTTTCTTATACTACTAACGATCTTTTGTAGGGTTTATTATTGCATGCGAGCTTCGGCTCCCATCAACAATGCCGAACACGGACAAAGAAGCCGAGAGGCCGGACCTCACTCCTGCTGAATGAACGAGAGCCGAAGCTCGCATGCAATAATAACCCTACAATCGTTAGTAGTATAGAATAAGTAGGGATCGTTCTAGGCCGGGGATTAAGGGTTCCTGAGATATGAAATTGTTAGACTCAAACATATACATATATACAAAAACACGTCACAAAATACGGGGGAATAGGTTCGGCAGCAATGCTGCCCTAGAGCTAGGTATCACGAAATTAAATGCTAAAATAAATCCTAAATCTAATATTTACAAGGTTGGTCGACATTCTTCCACAAAGCACTAACACAAAAGCAATCAAAACATATAACAAACAAGCAAATAAGACTCTCGGCAAAGCATTAAAGCGTTCTAGACTCAACTTAACTCCGACCTAGTTAGCTCCCTATAGGTATTACTAACCGATAGATTTCATAAGTATTCAAGATTAACTTTACGTCTAACCCTAAAATTGTACTAAACATATTTGAGAACTCCTATAGATGAAAACAAACATGCATAGTAATTGAGCACGAAATCTTTTTAGTCAGAAACAAGTCAATAGAGTAAGGTTGTCAATCATCTCATCAACAAGCATGTTCTTTAAATTACTCTAGCCCTAGTGAAAAACAACACAAACAAAGTAACTCGTTGATTACTTTAATCCATATTAAATTTCGGCAAATGAGATTAATAATCTAAGTATTGCAATTACATAGGTTACCAATCTTTAAGCACACGAATTTAAAGAACAAGTCAAGAAAACCCTAAAATCAATTTAACACATGTTATTGCCGATTATCCTAATTACTAATTCATCATGTATTTTCCTTACTTTTTAACATGCAATCCATAATCTTACATCTAAAACCTCACTTGAAGATAAAGAAAATAAATTGTCATGCAATCATAAAACCAAATTTCAATCCAATTCATACATAGACATAAAAATTGAAACCAAGAATTCATGCTAACTTTATAGACAAAGTTTAACATAACTACACAAAAATTTACAAAGCCAAGAGTAGGGAGTGGATCACACATTAGAAACCTTGAAGACATTGTCGTGTATGGATCCGTGGATGATGGTGTTCGGATGGCTGCTGCTCGGCAGTGAAGGTATCGGCAGCAAGGGAACAAAATTTCGGCAGGAAACTTTGGTGTGGTGGTGGTGGTTTTGGCTAGGGTTTTTGTGTAGGATTCTTGGGGAAATTTAGGTAGAGCTTTGGCTAGATTTTTGCTTTGGAATGTGACAAGTTTTTCAGTAGGAAAAGTTGGGTATTTATAGGGAGAATGCTAGGTGTTGCCGGCAGCCCTTCTTGTACAAGGAAAAACAAAACCTAATGGGATATGGTTTGAAACCTTCCTTTTTCTACTTCAATTAGGTTTTGTTTTTCTGAATTTTTCTTCAAGGCTTGGGCTTCACATCTTCATGGACTTCTTGTATGGTCTTGGACTTCAATTGATAAGCTTTGATCCATCGAAAATGCCCCAAATGCCGGCAGCACACAAAGGCAGCAAATCTGTCAGAATCGGCAGCTTCTCCTAGTTTGACTAGGAGAACTTGTTTCTTCATGTTTTTCTTTAATGCCATGGCCAAGTGTCGTCCTCCTTCCTTCTCTAAGCTTGGATTTTCTTCACAAATGCTCTTGCACATCATATGGCTCATCGAAAAGCAGCAATTGCGAAAAGGATGCAATCAGTCCCTGGAATCGGCTGAAATGAACTTGTTGCAGTAATTCCCGCATAACTCCACCTTCGGAGCTCCGATTGATGCGATTCCAAGTCTCACGTAAACTAGACACATAAGGCCATCTTCTAAAATATCTCGGCAAAATTCCATGCAAGTCGTCGGGAATGATTTTTCGAAGTTGGGACAAAGTCCCAGGAAAATCCTGTAAGCCCCTGGATTGGAATGTCCGGACTGCTGTTTTGCAGCCAACTTTTGGGTGGCTTCCCGAACTCCGATTGATCTGAAATTTTAACACAACATTCCTCAACATACGAATATTAAGCACACAAAATTTCATATAATTCGGACAAGGATAGATCATATTTGTACTCGTCACAAAATCACGAAAAAGACATATTTTACACTATTTTCCAGATTTCTCAAACTTAGTCATTTTTCGGATTCTTAACCATATTTCACCAAAACTCAACCAAAATGACACTAACTACATTATGACTCAATCTTAAACAAATAAGGGTTAAACAAAGCATAAACGAGGGCATAAGCATATAATATCGTCGCACATTGTGCTCCTATCAACTACCCCACACTTATCCTTTGCTAGTCCCTTAGCAAACTAAATTAAACTAGACTCTAAACAAACTATTGCCCCTAACAATTAGTCTCAGGCTCGTATATACACATAGCTTTCAAGTTAATGCATGAGAATGCTAAACACGAAAATTCCAAGTTTCATGAACATGTGGCATCAATATGAACATAAGAGCAAAAAGGTAAGCATGTAAACATGTTAAGCTAATCCAATCCTCCTCACTAGGCATACTCTCTTCTTTTCTCTCGAAGCATGGTTTATTCACACATAGGTATATGCAAGCGAAAGATAATGAATTACAAAGAGTAACTTGCATATGTCAAAGAAACGAAAGCACTTTGTGAATTTTCATCGAAAAACCTCATATGATAACTATGTGCACCAATGAACCAAAACCATAAGCTTACTCTTGAGATAATCTCCACAAATCAAATTTAACCATCTTAAGAATCATGAAAAAGATCAATAAAAGGGTTGTAATGGGGCTAGGCTAAGAGGTATTCGATATTTGGATAAGGAGGCTCAAAACGTCACCATGCGCTTTAGCAAAGCTCGAATCTCCTTATGTCTTCTCGCCAAAAGGGTCAAATTTCATCTTGTTGGACCCATACTTCATTCTTTTCTTCCCAAACAACATTACAACAACAATACTCAAGACAATAGCCATGCACAATATTTTTCTTTTCTATGCCTATGCCGTGCCCTTCAATCTCATACTTTCTTTCTTTCTCTCGGCATTTTTTTTCTTTCTTTTGGTCCGAGCATTCTTCTTTTCTCTTTTCTTTTTTTCTAAGGCACGGCATACATACATTTTTCATATAATTTTATGGCTAAGACTACCCCACACTTGTTCTTCTTCATCACACACGCGAAAATGCTTTCAAAAATCAAGCTTTGCCGACACACAAGGTAAAGGCATCACTATACTAAGTTCATGGAAAGTGTTTAAGGGTGATGAAAGAAAAGGCTCAACGTAGGCTCAAAGGGGTTTACTAAGGTGTCCCACGATGGGCACAAATAGGCGCATGCTTTATTTGGCTTTGGTGGTAAACCTAAATGATCTTTATTCAATCATATTCAAAATCAAGGTATTTTATGATATAAATGTTTCGAAAATCAACAAGAGTAAGTTCTAGCATACTAGAGTTCATTAAAAAGCTATGGCACATAGTCATCGAATATGCAAAGAATTATGAGGTTTCATGCTTCCTACGAATCTGTCGAATTTTATCTTTTTAAACACTCAAGAAGAAGGCAATATGGCTCTAAAGCTCACATAGGTTATTTAGGACATAAACTAGCTAAAACATGCATGCTTCGTAATCAACAAGTCCTACATGCTCCTACCAATGCACATAATCCATGAAACTTACAATTTTAGAAGTATGCACAACCATCATCTATGTATGCAAAGAGGAGAAAAACATCATTGACATATTAGGGGCATCCTAAAACTCGAAACAAACAAATTTAAACACTCTATTTTTGTATTACAATTTTCTGAATTTTTTTCTTTTCTAAACTAAGCACACGAAAACATAAACGGAATACGTTATCCCACCCCACACTTAGAAAATTACATTGTCCTCAATGTAAGCACAAAACAATATCAATGAATTTCCTAAGCATGCAATAGTCTAACACATTCCAACAAATCATCACAAATCAAAGTAGAAGAGAAGGGTTAAGAAAATTCAAACTCTCGGTGATGGCTCCTTCGTTTTTCTTTGATCGACATGGGTTGCCTCCCAAGTAGCGCTTTGTGTTTATAGTCCATAGCCTAGACTTTTCACCGTGTTATGCATGTGTTCATCGTGCTCCAAAACAACTCAAATCGGCAAGAAGAAGTTCGATGAGAAGCTCGTTGCAAGTTGTATCCGATTGTGTTGCATCCGGCGTGTCCGGTACTAAGTCAAGCGTATCCGGCGTATCCTGGAGTCCAGCTAGGTTGTGCTGTACCTCAAGTGTCATATCATCAAGCCTGCCGGCGATGGCAGGTCCGGCAGGCAGTTTGGTTGCAGCAGGAATGAAGGGGTGCGGCATTGGTTGCTCGGCAAGGTTGCTTGTATCCGGTGTGTTCGACAGGAAGCTAATCAAGCTGCCGGCAATGGCAGGTCCGGCAGCTTCTTGGTCTTGGCATTGGGGTGCCTGAAAAGGCTGCAGCTCGGCAGGGACTTGGGGTGGCGGATCGTGGACAAAAGTTTCATCGTTTAGAGGCTCAAAGGCTTGTAATAGATCTTGAGCCTATGTCCATTTACCTTGAATATATTCCCCGTACCTTCATTCCGAATTTCAATTGCTCCATGGGGGAAGATGCGAGTAATGGTGAATGGCCCCATCCATCTTGAGCGAAGTTTTCCAGGAAAAAGTCTAAGCCGAGCATTAAAGAGAAGCACTTGTTGGCCAACTTCAAACCTCTTTCCACGAAGCATCTTGTCATGAGCAACTTTGGTCTTTTGCTTGTAAATCCATGCGGCTTCATAAGCTTCATTCCGTATTTCTTCAAGTTCGTTGAGTTGAAGCTTCCTATGAAGACCGGCCTCATCAATGCTCATGTTGAAAGCCTTAACCGCCTACCATGCTTTATGCTCAAGTTCAACCGGTAAGTGACATGCTTTGCCATATGTTAACCGAAAAGGTGACATACCTATCGGTGTCTTGTATGCCGTCCTATAAGCCCACAAAGCATTATCGAGACGATCACTCCAATCCTTCCTTGAAGGTCCAATGGTTTTCTCAAGTATTTGCTTGATCTCTCGATTACTTACCTCGGCCATACCACTTGTTTGGGGGTGATAAGGTGTAGATACCTTATGTGTGACTCCATACTTTTTCAACAAGGCTTCAATGGTGCGGTTACAAAAATGGGATCCTCCATCGCTAATCAAGACTCTAGGAACTCCAAAACGTGAAAAGATGTTGGTCTTGAGAAACTTGGCTACCACCTTAGCATCATTGGTGCGTGTGGCCTTGGCTTCAATCCACTTTGACACATAATCCACCGCAAGCAATATGTAGAGAAAGCCCTTACTTGAAGGAAACGGCCCCATGAAGTCAATCCCCCATAAATCATGAATCTCAATGGCGTTGATAGAAGTGAGCGGCATTTGATCTCGTGGTCCAATATTCCCCATTCTTTGGCATCGATCACATGACTTACAAAACATGAATGCATCTTTGAAAATCGTAGGCCAAAAGAAACCACAATTAAGTACCTTCAATGCCGTTTTCTTAGCTCCAAAATGCCCCCCACACGCCTCATTATGACAAAAAGCAAGGATGGATCGATGCTCATTCTCCGGCACACATCTTCGAATAACTTGATCACCACATTGCTTCCAAAGGTACGGATCATCCCACAAGAAGTGTCGAGCTTGCTTTCTTATTCTTTGTTGATGGTGGTTCGGCAACTCTTGGGGAAATCGGCGTGTGGCTAGAAAATTTGCAATGTCGGCATACCAAGGCTCATGTACTTCAAGTCGAAAAAGTTGCTCATCCGGAAAGGTCTCTAATAGGGGCAGCCGATCCTCCTCTTGCACAAGTCTACTTAAATGATCGGCCACAACATTTTCTACTCCTTTCTTGTCTTTAATCTCTATGTCGAACTCTTGAAGCAAAAGAATCCATCGAATAAGCCTCGGCTTGGCATCCTTCTTCGTCATAAGATATCTCAAAGCGGCATGATCACTATAAACAATAACCTTGGAATTCAAAAGATATGATCGAAATTTTTCCAAAGCAAAGATTACCGCTAAGAGTTCCTTCTCCGTTGTTGTGTAGTTGAGTTGTGCATCGTTGAGAGTCCTTGAAGCATAGTAAATGGCGCATGGCTTCTTCTCAATTCGTTGTCCAAGTACCGCTCCAAGTGCATAATCACTAGCATCACACATCAACTCAAAGGGCTCATCCCATCGTGGTGGCATCAAAACCGGCGCCGTGCATAGCAATCTCTTTAATCGGCAAAAAGCTTCCTCACAAGCCTCCGACCACTCAAACGTCACCTCCTTTTGTAACAAGTTGCTCAATGGCTTGGCAATTGAAGAGAAGTCTTTGATGAATCGTCGATAGAACCCCGCATGGCCGAGAAAACTTCTCACATCTTTTACACACCTAGGGCTCAGCAATGCTTGTATGAGCTCCACCTTGGCTTTGTCAACCTCTAAGCCTCTTGCCGAAATTATGTGCCCTAAAACAATGCCTTGCGTAACCATGAAGTGACACTTCTCCCAATTGAGCACAAGATTTGTCTCTACACACCTCTTAAGTATCTTCTCCAAGTTCCCCAAACATGCATCGAAGGTGCCTCCATACACACTAAAATCATCCATAAACACTTCGATAATGTCTTCAATAAAATCCGAGAAGATAGCATACATACATCTTTGAAAAGTGCCGGGTGCGTTGCATAGTCCGAATGGCATCCTCCGATATGCAAACGTGCCAAATGGACAAGTAAAAGTGGTCTTCTCTTGATCGTCCGGGTGTATCATGATTTGATTGTAGCCACTATATCCATCAAGAAAGCAATAGTAAGAATGACCGGCTAACCTCTCTAGCATTTGATCCATAAACGGCAAAGGCATGTGATCCTTCCTCGTTGTAGCGTTGAGCTTCCTATAATCGATGCACATCCGATGACCGGTTACAAGTCTTTGTGGCACAAGCTCATTCTTCTCATTCTTGACAACCGTTACACCACTCTTCTTCGGCACTACTTGCACGGGAGATATCCACTTACTATCCGAAATTGGGTAGATCACCCCACAATCAAGCAACTTGATAATCTCATCTTTCACAACTTTCATCATAGGAGGATGAAGTCGACGTTGAGCTTCCTTAGTCGGCTTAGCTCCTTCTTCTAGCAAAATACGATGAACACAAGTAGTAGGGCTTATTCCCTTGATATCCGCTAAGGTCCAACCTATGGCGGTCTTGTACTTTTTTAGCACACGTATCAAATCCACTTCTTGCTTCTCACTAAGCATTGAAGACACAATAACCGGTAGTGTGTCTCCTTCTCCAAGATAAACATATTTCAAGTGACTAGGGAGTTCTTTTAGTTCTAATTTTGGGGTCTCTTCCACACTTGATCGAAATTTTGTTGTGGCACTTGGAATTGACAAGAACGAGTTTCTCGGATACATTGGTGTGGCGTCGAACTCGGCAACCACCTTTCTAAGGCTCGGCATCATGGTGTAGGGTTCGGCAATGCTTGGCTAGGCATTGCTTGGCTCGGCCTCTTCTTGCACTCGTTCTCCCCTCTTATCAAATCCGACCCCTTGCTCAATCGCTAATTGCTATGCGTCGAGCGAGGTCGACATAACTTGCTCGACCTCCTCCAAAACATCAATGGCACAACCCTCCTTTAAATCAACATTGGGGAATTTCATGGCATCAAAAACATTGAACTTGATCACCTCACCATCAAACTCCATAGTTAGGTTGCCCTCGGCCACATCTATCTTTGTGCGCGCCGTCCTCATGAATGGTCGCCCTAGTAGCAATTGAGTGCTATTGACCGGCGAATCCTCCATCTCAACCACATAAAAATCGGCGGGAAAAATCAATTGGTTGACTTGCACCAACACATCCTCCACATAACCCTCCGGATACTTGCTTGAGCGATCCGCAAGTTGAATAATGACATTGTCCTTCTTGAGAGGCCCTATACTCAACGTTTGATACACATTGAGTGGCATGACATTGATCGATGCTCCCAAATCCAACATCACATCCTCAAACTGTGTATTGCCTATGACACAAGGCACATTGAAGCTCCCCGGATCCTTCATCTTTGGTGGCAACTTCCTTTGAATAACGGCCGACACCGTCTCGCTCATTGTCACCACACGAGTCTCTCTAGTATGCCTCCTTGCCGTACAAAGTTCCTTCAAAAACTTAGCATACTTTGGCACTTGCTTAATGCACTCCAACAAAGGGATGTTGACTTGCACTTTCCGGAAAATCTCCAACACCTCTTCATCGGATTTACCTTTCTTTGTTCTAGCAAAACGTGAAGGGAATGGGGCACTAGATGATGGCACTCCTCCCTTGCTTGCTTGGCTCGGCAATATCTCATTCTTTGATGTGGCGGGATCGTACTCAAGCTCGTTGCGCAGCCCCTTGTCTTGTATACCATGGCCGGCATCACTATCCTTCTCGGCACTCAAATCCTTCTCGGCACCATGGTTGTTGCCGGCTGCAGCCCTGCCGGTTGTGCCCCTCTCGGCTTCATGCATGTGGCTGCCGGCAATGTCAGGTCCGGCAGCCCTCTCTTCATCCCCAATGCCCTTGAAAGTTACTCGCTTCTTCTTTGGACTTATTGGAGGAAACAACTCTCTTCCGCTTCGAGTTTGAATCACTTTGGCTTGCTCGTTCCTCGGATTGGGAATAGTATTGCTTGGCAACTTCCCTTGCTCATTAAATCTTCCCATGAAATCTACAACTTGGCCCATTTGAGTCTTGAGCTCACCAATGTCCTTTTGATGATTTTGTTGCCCCGCGAGTAATGCTTGAGTAGCACTTGACAAAGATTGAATCAAAGCATCATAGTTCGGATTGCTTGGCGAAGCTTGGCCTTGGCTCGGCCCTCCTTGGCTTTGGTACGGCACGGCTTGTGCTTGGTTCGGCAAGGCTCCAAAATTTCCTTGGTTCGGCATATAAGGTTGCCGAGGCACAAATGGTGGCCTCGGTGCAAATGACGCTCCTCCCTCTCTTGGTTGCATAGGTGCCCTAAGCACGTTGTCATTGTTCGCCCATCGAAAGTTCGGATGATCATTGAACCTTGGATTGAAATTGCCAAATCGTTGGCCTCCTTGAAAACCAATTGCGTTGCACTCCTCAACTCCCTCACTAACTCCAAATTGAGGGCATTGTTCGGTCTCATGGCCCTCGGTGCAAATTCCACATACACTAGCACGCTTCTTCATCAAATTACTCACCAAGTCGGTAAGCTTGTCCACTTTATCTTCTAACTTTGAGCTCGAAGACGTCTCATGCACTTTCTCATTCCTTTGCACATTCCCTCGTGCCATGCCAAATTGTTGGTTGTTCAAAGCACGAACTTCCAACAAACTTCTTGCCGCACCGGCGTTCAACTCCAAAAAGCTACCTCCCGAGGCCGAGTCAAGAAACTCTCTCTCCATGACGCGCAATCCCTCATAGAAATATTGTAGCAAGAGCCCATCGCTAATGCCATGCGATGGACACAAAGAAACTAGGGACTTGAACCTCTTGTAGTAGTCGAAGAAAGTCTCATCTCCGGCTTGCTTCACACTTGTAATTTGCTTCCTCAGATCAGTGATACGTGAAGCAGGAAAGTACTTGAGCAAAAACTCATCCATCATAGTACTCCACGAAACGATGCGACCACTAGGCACCTCAAACAACCACTCCTTCGCTTGATCTTCTAGAGAAAACGGAAATGCCTTCATTTTGAAGTGTTGCAAATCGGTCCCTCTTGGACACATAGACTCCGTGGTGAAGTTAAACCACTGTAGATGCTTGTTAGGATCCTCACTCGGCATCCCATAAAACGATTTCAGCTTATGGAGGAATCCACTCCTCAATTCAATCTCTCCAGTCTTGTTAGTTTCCTAGGGAGGATAAGTGATATTCGAAGGAGCAACTCCAGCTCCAGCAACATGACCATTCTGTGATCTGATTGATGTCATGATCTCTTCTTCTTCTTCTAATTCGGCAAAGGCTTCAAATTCTGGATTCTGAAGATCACACGATGATGACACAACTGAAGGTGAACTCGGTCCTGATGATAATACTGACGGCACAATAGGTGAACTCGGCAAGGATGATGACACTGATGAACTGGTTGGTGACGATGGTGGTAATGGCACAAAACGAGCAATAGCGAGTTCTTGGTCTAAACGTTGCAAACGGCCTTGAAGATCTCTTGTCCAAATACTAGATTCGGACATGCATTATTTCTAAAATTTGCAACATTTGAACAAGTTAGAACCTCGTAAAGAAATAGAAAACAAGAATATACATCATTACAAGCCACGGCACTGGCGATACAACAAATTTCAAACAATGATACACAAAATCACAATCGACAAGCCATAAATACACACGGCAAAATCACACAAACAATCGGCAACACAAGCAAATTTCGGCAAAGCATCAATATAATTCGGCAATAAGGGATCAAAAATCGAAAAGTTCATGAGCATGTAATCGCTAAGTCTAATTTCTTTTAAATTTGTTCTAACTCTTGAAGTACGTGGAGCAGAGGAGATAACGGTGCAATGGACTGATACAGCCCCCGGTAGTATCATGCTTAATCCGATATACCTCAAGAGTTTGAACCACAGTCTATGGGCCTTGAGATCCAGTTAAACAAACCTGAGAACCATATCTATGAAAATAACTTCCCCATACTTTGTAAAACAAACATGGATCCCTAGCAGTCTACAAGTGTTGATTAAAACCGCCCTCAACCTCATGGAAGTAATACTATTACCGAAGAAACGCTTATATGCGTGGGGGGGAAGTATCCCGCGTTTCCCAATCTACATAGAAACGGCCTCCGACATAGCACCATTCACATGAAGGGTTTTGGTTATGATCAACAAAAGTGGCTTCACCTACATGTTACACTTTAGAAACTACAATAAACTCAAACATACACAACGTACACTATCAACTCCCTAGAAATTAAACTAAGTGATTACCAACATACAACAATATACATCATGCAACTTCCGAAATTTAAACTCTACATGCCAAAGCATATTTCTACTTTACAAAATCCCAAAATAAACTTAAAATTTACAACTTTACAACTTCACAACAAAAATTTCCAGCAACATATATACACAACAAATTCATAAAACAAGCTTTTATAATCCCCGGCAAGGCGCCAAAAATTTAACGAGAGCCGAAGCTCGCATGCAATAATAACCCTACAATCGTTAGTAGTATAGAATAAGTAGGGATCGTTCTAGGCCGGGGATTAAGGGTACCTGAGATATGAAATTGTTAGACTCAAACATATACATATATACAAAAACACGTCACAAAATATGGGGGAATAGGTTCGGCAACAATGCTGCCCTAGAGCTAGGTATCACGAAATTAAATGCTAAAATAAATCCTAAATCTAATATTTACAAGGTTGGTCGACATTCTTCCACAAAGCACTAACACAAAAGCAATCAAAACATATAACAAACAAGCAAATAAGACTCTCGGCAAAGCATTAAAGCGTTCTAGACTCAACTTAACTCCGACCTAGTTAGCTCCCTATAGGTATTACTAACCGATAGATTTCATAAGTATTCAAGATTAACTTTACGTCTAACCCTAAAATTGTACTAAACATATTTGAGAACTCCTATAGATGAAAACAAACATGCATAGTAATTGAGCACGAAATATTTTTAGTCAGAAACAAGTCAATAGAGTAAGGTTGTCAATCATCTCATCAACAAGCATGTTCTTTAAATTACTCTAGCCCTAGTGCAAAACAACACAAACAAAGTAACTCGTTGATTACTTTAATCCATATTAAATTTCGGCTAATGAGATTAATAATCTAAGTATTGCAATTACAAAGGTTACCAATCTTTAAGCACACGAATTTAAAGAACAAGTCAAGAAAACCCTAAAATCAATTTAACACATGTTATTGCCGATTATCCTAATTACTAATTCATCATGTATTTTCCTTACTTTTTAACATGCAATCCATAATCTTACATCTAAAACCTCACTTGAAGATAAAGAAAATAAATTGACATACAATCATAAAACCAAATTTCAATCCACACTACCAGAAAAGGCCTTATAGCCGACGAGGCCATCTCGTCGGCCGTTACCATTAATTCGTCGGCTATAGTCATAGATCGTCGGCTATAGTCTCGTCGGGAATGCTCCGTCGGCTATAGTATAGCCGACGACACGAGGCGTAAGTCGTCGGCTTATAAACCGCGGGGTATAGCCGACGAATAAAGCGTCGTCGGCTATACTTCGAACATTGCCGACGACAAGATCGTCGGCTTCAACAATTACGTAATTGCCCTAAACCGAAGTATAGCCGACGACACTATCGTCGGCCATAACAATCGCCGGTACCAGGAACGGCTTTTTTTTTGCCTGAAGCCGGGAGGGTATAGCCGACGACATATGGTAAACATCGTCGGCTATAGCCCTTATAGCCGACGAAATAATGCCAATATCGTCGGCTATAGCCCTTATAGCCGACGAAATAATGACAATATCGTCGGCTATAACCCCTAAATATTTAAAAAAATTTAAAAATTTAACTCGGGCCCAATTTCACTTCGTCTTCGGTTTGGCTGCAGAAAATGCACAAACAAACATCCAAATATCCAAAAATATCCACATCAATCCATCCCTAATATCCTACATACTGTACAAATTTACCCACTATCTACTCATCATCACCCCCTAAACGCGTAGCGTCGTCGACCGGATCGTTCGAGTTCCGGTGGCTATGGCTGTCCTGATCGGCTGGCGTACTCCGATGCGGGGGGGAGTGGGGACGACGAACTGGGGCATCTGTGGCGGAGGCGGGGGCTGGAGTCCAGCCTGCTGGGCCTCCCAAGACTGCTGCATCCATCGGTACATCTCCGTCACAGATGCGTCTCTGGCCTGCTGCGCCGAAGCCTCCACGGCCCTCGCCAACTCCGCCTGCTGGAGCGCCTCCACCGCCCTCGCCAACTCCGCCTGAGTCCTCTGCAGCTGCGTCTGCAAGTCTCCTCTCGTCGAAGCCGCACGCTGCGTGCTGGGATTGGCCGGCGTGTACTTGAGAACCCCATCTCCCGCCGCGCCTAGGCCTCTCTGGTAGAAGTAGTTGTTCCCCGTCCCTACCGCCGC
Source organism: Potentilla sterilis (assembly GCA_963682095.1). Classification (NCBI taxonomy): domain Eukaryota; kingdom Viridiplantae; phylum Streptophyta; class Magnoliopsida; order Rosales; family Rosaceae; genus Potentilla; species Potentilla sterilis. Next base: position 45,746,505 of record OY821754.1, read on the forward strand.
GTGCATGATCTGAGAGGCCAAGCGCGGCTCAAGGGTGTCGATCGTGGAGGCAAACTCCGCGATCGCCTCGTCGGACGCCCCGTCTCCCAGGGTGTCTCGCGCGATCCCGAAGGTGATCGCGTCGGTCTCCGCATCGATTTCCGCCTAATTGACAAGAAAATATAATAAACGAATTAAAAAAATATATATATAAATTAATTTAATGAAACACTTTTATTGAAGATGGACGAATACTTACCACTTGGTCGGGACGCCCCGGATACATCTGCGCATGAATCCACGACAACGGCCTCAGCGGTCGGTCCCTCCTCGCCATCTCTGCCCACTGCCTCCAGGAGCGGGCGCCGCCGTGGTGGGGGTGCTCGTTCCTCCTGCGGTTGTCGCTGTTCGTCCGCGAGATTTTCTGTATTATAAGAACGAACATATAAACGCAAATATAAATTAATAACTAAATTAAAATATTACGAACTAACCAAAATAAAATTATTAACTAATTTAGTTACTAACTAATTTAATTTAATTAGTAACTACTTAACTAACTAATTTAATTTAGTAACTAACTAACTTACTAACTACCTAATTTAATTTAATTTAATTTAATTTAGTAACGAACTAACTAACTACGTAACTAACCAACTAACTTAATTTAATAACTAATAACTAACTAACTAACTAATTAATTTAATTAAGTAACTACATAATTTAATTATTAAATAACATTAAAAAGTTATATACTAGCAGGCTAAATTTTCTTACCGAGACCCTGTCGCTCCCGAAGTAGGCTACCAGCCATAGCCACTCGTACTCCCTGTACCGGAACTCGTGGGGGGTTGCACCTCGCCCCAAGCGCTGCTCCACATGGTACGTCCTGTAGTGCGTGGACAGCTCGTTCTTCCACTCGGAGTACCTATATTAACAAAACACAACTGTTAGATATATTCGTACACTGCCAATAAATATATTTATACAAAAAAAAGCAAAACACATAACCTGTTCTTAAGCTGCTCGTCTCTCCACCAGTCCAAGGTAGGATGGACTCTAAACCATTGCTGCAATATTATAAATTAATTAGAAAATATTTTTATATAGTTATAAGGACTGAATTCATAAATATTTATTTTCTATAATAAAAATCATATTTAACTCACCGACAGTGCATTGTACACTCACGCCTTGATCTCATCGGGCACAGAGCCCCAGTCGGGCCACAACAGTGGGACCCTGTCCCGCACGAGCATGCCCGTCGCGTTGATGTACTTGGTGGTGGTGTCTCTCCGCTCAATCGGGCGTCCATCCTCACCGGGACCGGGCAGGATCTCTCTGATCCCACCGGCCAGCTCCCTCTCCAGGGTCGACATGTTCGCTGGCGACGATAGATAGGTTGAACTCGGGGTCATCTCGACTTGGATGTTGTGGGGGGTCCTCCATCGCTCCCAAGTACAACTTGGCGTACGTTACACACTCATACGCAATGTAAGCTTCAGCAATACACCCCTCAGGCGCAGATTTATTGTGCACATATTTCTTGTAGTCTCCAAGTTGTCTGCAAGGTTAACAAGTGCATGTTAAGAGCATGCAACCCTTTTATTTAAAAACATGTATAAATCAAATTTATGAATAACATGTACCTTTCGATGGGATACATCCAAGTGTAGTGTACGGGACCGGTAAGCAACAATTGTTGGGGAAGATGGATCATCAGGTGAGGCATGATGTCAAAGAAGTTTGGGGGAAATATCCTCTCGAACTTGCACAAGATAAAAACGATTTCCTCATGCATTCTCATGAGGTCTGATTTTCTAACTTCTCTAGCGCATAACTTCTGGAAGAATCTTGACAACGCCACCAACGGCTCAACCACTTCATCCTCCAAGTATGCTCGAATGAAAATAGGGAAGAGGCGTTGAAGCAGTACATGGCAGTCGTGACTCTTCAATCCGTACATCTTGTTGTCTCGGTAGTTAACACACTTGCTTATGTTACCCGCATAGCCATAAGGATACCTGCATAGCCATTAACAACAATTAGATTTCATGCATATATAGTCGTCCAACAACAGATGGATTCTTTAGGGAATACATGCCTAATAAAAAGTTACCTGACATTACTCAGCCATCCAAAGATTTCATGTTTCTGGTCCCTGGTGACGGTGTAAGGAGCTTGGGGCATTTTGCTCCTGCCCTCTCTCAACCACAAATGGTCCCGCAGTCCCATATTTCTCAGATCAACGCGTGCCTTGGGGGTGTCTTTTGTTTTCTTCTCCCAATTCAAAACTGTGCCAACCACGGCTTCACCCACGTTCTTCTCTATATGCATGACATCCAGGTAGTATCTGGTAGCCAACCTGGCCCAATAAGGAAGTTCCCATAAGATGCTGTTGTGTGACCAGAACCTATACCGATCCGGCCTCTCTGGAATCGTGCGCAACACATCGGGATGATTGCTAAGCGGACCAAAGTCATACTCATTCAACACTGCCAATATTTCCTCCCCTGTCCATTGCTCGGGTGCCCAGCCCCTTTCTTCAGTCCCATCAAAAGCCTGTGCATCGTCCCTAAATGGATGGTCATGCGGAAGCCAACGACGGTGACGCATCTGGACAATCTTGCTGCAATGAGGACTGGAGCAATCAACAGTCATGCACTCTGAACAAGCCCTGTAACCCCTGGTGACGCTGCCCGACAACATACCCCTCCCAGGAAAGTCACTGATCGTGCCAACAAGCATGGCATGCATCCGGAACATCTCATTTTTGAACCGGTCGTAGACCAGGTGGCCGTTCAGACTCAAGTACCGAAGCTCCTCAATTACGGGTCTCAAATACACATCGAGACACTTTCCCGGATAACCTGGGCCTGGAATCAACAATGTGAGCATGTTATATTCCTTCTTCATGCACATCCACGGTGGAAAGTTGTACGGAATCAAAATAACTGGCCACACACTGTACTGAAGCTCTTTCTTGCCAAAAGGGTTGAAACCGTCGGATGATAGCCCTAGCCAAACATTTCGAACCTCTGATGCAAATTCAGGAAACTCCAACACGTTCTTCTTCCAAGCCTCTCCGTCGGCGGGATGTCTAAGGGTGTCATCGTCAGGCACATTCCTCTCAGCCCACCATCTCATAGCTTCGGCCGTGAAAGCACACATGAACAACCGCTCAAGCCTATCAATCAGCGGGAAGTACCGAAGTATCTTCACAGCTTTCTTGTTCCCTTTAGGAGTGAACTTATACCGCTCTGTATTGCATAATGGGCAGTATTCAAGATCTGCAAGTCCTTCTCCGTAAAACAGAACGCAATCGTATCTGCATGCATGAATCTTGATGTAGGAAAGGCCGAGATCTTTAAGGATATGTCGCACCTTATGATGACTGGTAGGAAGCCGATGTCCGGGGGGCATCGCCCCACCCCATAGCCGAAGCCAATCATCAACCGATTTGACAGTGCCTTTGTTCTCCGTTTTGATCTTCATCACTCCCATGACAGATTCAAGGACAGTCTTACTGCATCCGGGGTACAACGGAGTCTGTTGCAATGTGATCAGGTTGTTGTACTTTTCCATACCACTTGTGTTGACCGGAGATCGGGGTAATGGCTCGAGTGGCTCAATATCAGGGAAACACTCCATCTCCGGAGGTGGGAGTTGCACATCTGGTGCTTCCTCAAAGACACCGCTCTCACGAGGAAACATATCGTTGATCCAGTTCGTTGTCGGATCATTGGAGGAACTCCCTCTCTCGGCAAATTGTCCATGATCATGACGACCCGCAAACTCTGGTTCACCGTGATAAATCCAATTAGTGTATAGGACCCAAAATCCATATCTAGCCAGGTGTTGCTCCACTGTCTCTATGGAAAACCGGTGTCTTGGGGTGGCACACTTGCACTTTTTACACGGACAATAATGAAGTGTAGTGTCTCCACAGTTAGCCATCACAAAATCCAGGAAACTCCTAACTCCATCATGATACGCCTGATCCCATCTTCCAAGGGTAATCCAACTCTTGTCCATCCTGTAAATTCAAGAAATAAATATAGCTATATATAGATATGTATATATGCACGTACTACGTACGTACGCACGTACTAATTAATTAAAAAATTCATCATTACACACACACATATATATATATACACACATGCATCCCTAAATTAATTAAAACATCGTCAATCTCCCTAATTAATTAAACACAATGTATTTTTTATATATACCAACAATATATTTTTAATTACAATTAAATTAATTAATATATATATACATTTTTTCATCAAATTCATCTAAAATCACCTATAAATCAACAATCAATCACTAATCTTCAACAAAACTTCAATTCTATCTAACCAATACAACATATATATCAACCCACTAATAATCTCATCTCAACACATATATATATATATATATCAAATTAATCACACATTTATTCTAATTAAACTCTAAATTAACACACCTCTGCATATAACCAACTAAATCAACACACACAGCAATATACGTACCTTTCAAGCTTATGGCCGAGGTTTTGGACGATTTCAGAGCGTTTTGGACGATTTCATCGACGAATGAGCTCCCTGATGCAGAAGGTCGATCTGATATAAGAGTTATAGCCGACGAATACCCTCCTCGTCGGCTATAACCAAAAACTTTTCGTCGGCTATAACTATTATAGCCGACGAATACCATTCTCGTCGGCTATAACCAAAAACGTTTCGTCGGCTATAGTTATAGCCGACGAGTTGTCGGCCGTCGTCGGCTATAATATTATAGCCGACGATGTGGCCGACGAAATAGTAATTCGTCGGCTATAAGGGGTTATAGCCGACGAGATACTATTTCGTCGGCCGTTTTTTCCCATATCGTCGGCTATAACCCCTTTTCTGGTAGTGCCAATTCATACATAGACATAAAAATTGAAACCAAGAATTCATGCTAACTTTATAGACAAAGTTTAACATAACTACACAAAAATTTACAAAGCCAAGAGTAGGGAGTGGATCACACATTAGAAACCTTGAAGACTTTGTCGTGTATGGATCCGTGGATGATGGTGTTCGGATGGCTGCTGCTCGGCAGTGAAGGTATCGGCAGCAAGGGAACAAAATTTCGGCAGGAAACTTTGGTGTGGTGGTGGTGGTTTTGGCTAGGGTTTTTGTGTAGGATTCTTGGGGAAATTTAGGTAGAGCTTTGGCTAGATTTTTGCTTTGGAATGTGACAAGTTTTTCAGTAGGAAAATTTGGGTATTTATAGGGAGAATGCTAGGTGTTGCCGGCAGCCCTTCTTGTACAAGGAAAAACAAAACCTAATGGGATATGGTTTGAAACCTTCCTTTTTCTACTTCAATTAGGTTTTGTTTTTCTGAATTTTTCTTCAAGGCTTGGGCTTCACATCTTCATGGACTTCTTGTATGGTCTTGGACTTCAATTGATAAGCTTTGATCCATCGAAAATGCCCCAAATGCCGGCAGCACACAAAGGCAGCAAATCTGTCAGAATCGGCAGCTTCTCCTAGTTTGACTAGGAGAACTTGTTTCTTCATGTTTTTCTTTAATGCCATGGCCAAGTGTCGTCCTCCTTCCTTCCCTAAGCTTGGATTGTCTTCACAAATGCTCTTGCACATCATATGGCTCATCGAAAAGCAGCAATTGCGAAAAGGATGCAATCAGTCCCTGGAATCGGCTGAAATGAACTTGTTGCAGTAATTCCGGCATAACTCCACCTTCGGAGCTCCGATTGATGCGATTCCAAGTCTCACGTAAACTAGACACATAAGGTCATCTCCCCAAAAATATCTCGGCCAAATTCCATGCAAGTCGTCGGGAATGATTTTTCGAAGTTGGGACAAAGTCCCAGGAAAATCCTGTAAGCCCCTGGATTGGAATGTCCGGACTGCTGTTTTGCAGCCAACGTTTGGGTGGCTTCCCTAACTCCGATTGATCTAAAATTTTAAAACAACATTCCTCAACATATGAATATTAAGCACACAAAATTTCATAGAATTCGGACAAGGATAGATCATATTTGAACTCGTCACAAAATCACGAAAAAGACATATTTTACACTATTTTCCAGATTTCTCAAACTTAGTCATTTTTCTGATTCTTAGCCATATTTCACCAAAACTCAACCAAAATGACACTAACTACATTATGACTCAATCTTAAACAAATAAGGGTTAAACAAAGCATAAACGAGGGCATAAGCATATAATATCGTCGCACATTGTGCTCCTATCACTGAAACCGAACCACCTGCCGGACCTGCCATTGCCGGCAGGATTGAAGATATGACGCATGAAGACCAGCACAGCCATATTGAACCGCTGGATACGCCGGATACGCAAGCTGTCGAGCCGGACACGCCGATTCACCCGGACACGCAGAGTGCAACAGAATCGGATACAACATGCGATGCACTTCTCATCAACCTTCTTCTTGCCGATTTGAGCTGCTTTGGAGCGAGATGAACACATGCCAAACACGGTGAAAAGTCTAGGCTATGGACTATAAACACAAAGCGCTACCTGGGAGGCAACCCAATTCGATCAAAGAAAAGTGAAGGAGCCATCACCGAGAGTTTGAAATTTCTTAACCCTTCTCTTTTTCTTTGATTTGTGATGATTTGTTGGTATATGTTAGACTATTGCATGCTTAGGAAATTCATTGATATTGTTTTGTGCTTACATTGAGGACAATGTAATTTTCTAAGTGTGGGGTGGGATAGCATGTTCCGGTTTTGTTTTTGCTTTTAGTGTGCTTAGTTAGACAAGAAAAATTCAGAAAATTGTAACACAAAAATAGTGTTTTAATTTGTTTGTTTCGAGTCTTAGGATGCCCCTAATATGTCAATGATGTTTTTCTCCTCTTTGCATACATAGATGATAGTTGTGCATACAATTAAAATTGTAAGTTTCATGGATTATGTGCATTGGTAGGAGCATGTAGGATGTGTTGATTTAAGAAACTCTCGCGGCCGAGTCAAGAAACTCTCTCTCCATGACACGCAATCCCGCATAGAAATATTACAACAAGAGCCCATCGCTAATGCCATGCAATGGACACAAAGAAACTAGGGACTTGAACCTCTTGTAGTAGTCAAAGAAAGTCTCATCTCCGGCTTGCTTCACACTAGTAATTTGCTTCCTCAGATCAGTGATACGTGAAGCAGGAAAGTACTTGAGCAAAAACTCATCCATCATAGAACTCCACGAAACAATGCGACCATGATGGAACCGCCGAAGCGACTCAAGCAATCAAAAACCCTACAGTCGTTAGTAGTATAGAATAAGTAGGGATCGTTCTAGCCGTGGATTAAGGGTACCTGAAACATGAGAATGTTAACACAAATATTCACAAACATATATGCACACAATTGTCACACTTATATACATATATACATATTCACACGAAATCAAGGGGGATTGAGATAGGATCGGCAACACTAGGCTGCCCTCTACACTATGGTACGAAAATTAAACTGCAGAAATTTAAACTCGATCTAAACTATTATGTACATGTTGATCATCATCTCTCACGCATCACATAGCACAAAACACACAACTCACACACAAGAATTCATGCAAGACTCGGCAATATTAGTTTAAGTTTCTTAGACTTTATTCAATTCCAATTTCAATTAGAGCCTCAACGGTCATCTAATCACTAGACTTACTTACGTATTTTAGAAAACACTCAATGTCGAATCCTAAAATTATACTAGTCATGTTTGAAAACACTCAACGTCGAAGACAAACACAAAGAGTAATTAAGCACAAAAGTCTATAAATTGGAGACATATCTTTAGGTATGGCGTCACTCATCCTATTAACATGCAAGTTTCATGAATTAAGTAACCTTGATTTTAACAACCTAGAATTCAGTTCGATCGATGCCTAACTCAATCCCAAGTTATTAAGTTGGATGAAATCGCAACCTACACAAGTGTCATGGCCATGGCATCATGTAAACATTGATTTTTATGCACAAATTCATGAAACTAATCGAATAAAAACTAAAAATACATGAACATGCTACTGCCCTAATCTAACATACGAATTCAAGCATGCAATTGTTTGCAAAATTCATCACATAAATTCCAACAAAAATCGCAATTCACGTTCATCATACAATACCAAACGAAAACAAAGTATTTTTATAACAACAATTGTGACTAAACCAAGAATAAAAATACAAGTCATAGGGATGAATCACACTTTAGAAACCTTGGAGAGCTTCGTCTTGGTGTGGTGAATGAGGCTCGGCAGTGGCTGAGATAGGGTGTGGAATCGGTGGTGAAAGGTGGTGGAATCGGTGGACTTGTGTTTTTAGGGTTTCGGTTTAGAACTTTGGTAGAACCTTTGGTAGAGTTTAGGGCTAGTCACTACAAGAAAAAAGGGTTTTGCCGACGAAAAAAAAAAAAACGGCCGACGAAACACTTTTTTCGTCGGCTATTCCCAAGAATGGCCGACGAAACTTTTTGTCGTCGGTAAAAAAAAAATTTCGTCGGCCATTCCCATAGAATGGCCGACGATTTTTTTTTTCGTCGGTAAAAATGAAAAATCGTCGGCTATACTCCTATAATGGCCGACGATTTAAAGTTTTCGTCGGCTATAAACTTTTGGAAGAATGGCCGACGAAAATTTTTTATTTCGTCGGCCATAAGTTTTTTTTAAAATAATTATTTTACGAACAATGGCCGACGAAAATTAATTATTTCGTCGGCCATACGTTTTTTAAAAATAATTATTTTACGAACAATGGCCGACGAAAATTAAGCATTTCGTTGGCCATAAGTTTTTTAAAAAATAATTATACGATTGTTTACTAAGTGTTTAAGTGAATGTATAGTTTCAAATAGTTACTATACGTACACTCTTCAAATGCAAATATGTCGTCAAATAAGATATGACCGAAATAATGAAATACGTCTACGGTTGAAAAATGGCAAGATTCCGATAAAATCCGTGTGCCGAAATAATGAAATCAGTCAAAACCCGGTTTACTGTAGATTTGGCGTCCGGCGTCCGAATGACGATTGTGATACCATTCCGGAAAGGGAACGACGCCAGGAACAAAACTCGTTGCTTTGCCACGACGTGTGGGCTTTTTCGGGCTTTCGAGTTCGTTTAGGGCCTCAAAACCGCAGTTTAGTATGTTTTCATAGAATAGCCGACGAAATATTCAAATTTCGTCGGCTATTCTCTAAGTATAGCCGACGAAACATTCAAATTTCGTCGGCTATTCTCTAAGTATAGCCGACGAAACATTGTATTTCGTCGGCTATTCTCTAAGTATAGCCGACGAAACATTGTATTTCGTCGGCTAAACTCTTGATCCGCGCCTTTTTATTGTCCGCCGTTGGATGGCTCAGATCCAACGGCTGTTGATTTTCCAAAGTATAGCCGACGAAATATATTAATTTCGTCGGCTATTCTCTAAGTATAGCCGACGAAACATTGTATTTCGTCGGCTATTCTCCTTCTAAATCTTTTAAATCTTCCTCCCGCCTTTTTTCTCTCATCCTTCCCCCCCTCCTCCTCCTCCTCCTCCTCCTCCTCCTCCTTCCCCTCCTCCTTCTCCTCCTCCTCCTCCTTCCCCTCCTCCTCCTCCTCCTCCTCCTCCCCCTCCTCCTCCTCCCCCTCCTCCGGCCACCTCCTTCTCCTCCTCCTTCCCCTCCTCCTCCTCCGGCCACCTCCTTCTCCTCCTCCTCCGGCCTCCTCCTCCTTCTCCTCCTCCTTCTCCTCCTCCTCCTCCTCCTCCTCCTCCTCCTCCTCCTCCTCCTCCTCCACCTCCTTCCCCTCCTCCTCCTCCGGCCTCCTCCTTCTCCTCCTCCTCCTCCTCCTCCTCCTTCCCCTCCTCCTCCTTCTCCTCCTCCTCCTCCTTCCCCTCCTCCTCCTCCTTCCCCTCCTCCTCCTCCTCCTCCGGCCTCCTCCTCCTCCTCCTCCTTCTCCTCCTCCGATCCGGTATTTTTTTTTGCCCAAAATGCAGTTATAGCCGACGAAATTGACATTATTTCGTCGGCTATAACTTTAAAATATTAATATATTCCGACGAAATAGCCGACGAAATAGCCCAATTCGTCGGCTATACTCGAACAAATAGCCGACGAAACCAAATTTCGTCGGCCATACTCGAACAAATAGCCGACGAAATCATTTTCGTAGGCCATAATTCGTCGGCCAAGGTTGGAATGGCCGACGAAATTTTTTTTTTCGTCGGCCATTGGTATTACCGACGGCGTATTACCGACGACTTATGGCCGACGAAATTTTCGTCGGCAGAGGGTATAGCCGACGAAAAAATTTTCGTCGGCTATTCGGCCGTATCTGGTAGTGAGTGCTTTGCAAAAGATGAGATGATTTTCTGAATGACAAAGTGAGGCTTTATATAGAGGAGAGGGGCTGCCGGCTGCCCTATTACAAAAGGAATTCAGAAAACCAAGTGGGATAAGGATTTGAAACCTTCCTTTCTTAGTTCAATTAGGTTTTCTTTTTCTGAATTTTTCTTCAAGGCTTGGGCTTCAAATCTTCATGGACTTCATGTATGATCTTTGGTCTTTATTGGATGTGTCTTGGTCCATCGAAAATGTCTCATTGCCGGCAGCATCATCAAAGCACAGAATCTGCCTCTTTTTGGCAGCTTCTCCTAGTTTGACTAGGAGAACTTCTTTCTTCATATTTTTTCTTCAATGCCATAGCTCAGTGTCTTCCTCTTCCCTTCTTTAAGCTTGAACCATCTTTATAAATGCATTTGTGTAGGTTCCTGGGATCGGCAGATTTGATGTTGATGTAGTAACTCCGGCATATCTCCATCCTCAGAGCTCCGATTGATGCGATTCCAAGTCTCATATAAACTAGACACATATAGTCATCTCTCCATAAAATATCTCGATCAAATTCCTTGTGAGTCATCGGGAATGATTTTTCGAAGTTGGATCAAAGTCCCAGGAAAATCCTGGAAGCCCCTGGATTGGTTTGCTCGAACTGCCGTTTTGCAGCCATCTTTTGGGTGACTTTCCGAACTCAAATTGATCTGAAATTTTAACACAACATTCCTCAGTATATGAATAAAAAGCACGCCACATTTCATTAAATTCGAACAAGGATAGATCGCATTTTTACTCATTTCAGAATCACGAAAAAGACATATTTTACATTATTTTCCAGATTTCTCATACTTAGTCATTTTTCGGATTCTTAACCAATTTTTCACCAAACTCTACCAAAATGACACTAAACTATATTATGACTCTATCTTAGACAAATAAGGGTTAAACAAAGCATAAATGAGGGCATAAGCATATAATATCGTCCTACATTGTGCTCCTATCAACTACCCCACACTTATCCTTTGCTAGTCCCTTAGCAAACTAAATTAAACTAGACTCTAAACAAACTATTGCCCCTAACAATTTGTCTCAGGCTCGTATGTACACATAGCTTTCAAGTTAATGCATGAGAATGCTAAGCACGAAAATTCCGAGCTTCGTGAACATGTGACATCAATATGAACATATAAGAGCAAAAGGTAAGCATGTAAACATGTTAAGCTAATTCAATCCTCCTCACTAGGCATACTCTCTTCTTTTCACTCGAAACATGGCATTCACTCATAAGTATATGCAAGCGAAAGATAATGAATTACGAAGAGTAACTTGCATATGTCGTGAAAATCGAAAGCACTTTGTGAATTTCAAGAAGAACCTCATTTAACAACTATGTGCACCAATGAACCAAAACCATATGCTTACTCTTGAGATAATCTCCACAAATCAAGTTTAACCATCTTAAGAATCATGAAAAAGATCAATAAAAGGGGTTGTAATGGGACTAGGCTAAGAGGTATTCGATATTTGGATAAGGAGGCTCAAAACGTCACCGTGTACTTTAGCAAAGCTTAAATCTCCTTATGTCTTCTCACCAAGGGTCGAATTTCTTCTTGTTGGACCCATACTTCATTCTTTTCTTCCCATAACATTACAACAATAATAATCAAGACAATAGCCATGCACAAAATTTTTTTTGTTTTTCTAGCCTATGCCGTGCCCTATTTCTTTTCTCTTTTCTCGGCTTCTTTTCTTTTCTTTTTAATCCGAGCAAAAAAATTTTCTTTCTTTCTCTTTTTAAGGTACGGCATGCATACATTTTTCATATAAATTCATGGCTAAGTCTACCCCATACTTGTTCTTCTTCATCACTTCACGCAAAAACGCCTTCAAAAATCAAGCTTTGCCGACACACAATGGTCAAGACATCACTATACTAAGCTTATGGAAAGTGTTTAAGGGTGATGAAAGAAAAGGCTAATTGTAGGCTCAAAGGGTTTTACTAAGGTGTCCCACGACGGGCTCCAATAGGGCTCATGCTTTATTTGGCAATGGTGGTAAACCTAAATGATCTTTATTCAATCATATTCAAAATCAAAGTATTTTATGATTAAAAATGTTTTGAAAATCAACAAGAGTAAGTTCTAGCATACTAGAGTTCATTAAAAAGCTATGGCACATAGTCATCGAATAATCAAAGAATTATGAGGTTTCATGCTCCCTACGAATCTATTGAATTTTATCTTTTTATTGCTCAAGAAGAAAGCAAATTGACTCTAAAGTTCACATAGGTTATTATGGAAACAAACTAGCTAAAACATGCATGCTTCATTAATCAACAAGTCCTACATGCTCCTACCAATGCACAAAATCCATGAAACTCACAATTTTAATTGTATGCATAACCATCATCTATGTATGCAAAGAGGAGAAAAACATCATTGACATTTTAGGGGCATCCTAAGACTCGAAACAAACAAATTAAACACTCTCTTTTTTTGTATTACAATTTTCTGAAATTTTCTTTTCTATACTAAGCACACGAAAACATAAACGGAATACGTTATCCCACCCCACACTTAGAAAATTACATTGTCCTCAATGTAAGCACAAATCTATATCAACGAATTTCCTAAGCATGCAATTGTCTAACACATTCCAATATATCATCACAAACCAAAGAAAAAGAGAAGGGTTAAGAAATTTCAAACTCTCGGTGATGGCTCCTTCACTTTTCTTTGATCGAATTGGGTTGCCTCCCAAGTAGCGCTTTGTGTTTATAGTCCATTGCTTAGACTTTCCACCGTGTGTTTATCCGTTCATCATGTGCATTGCTCGGCAGTTGGGGCAGCAGCAGCCTCTCTCGGCAGCAGCAAGTTCTTGGCAGGCATGCTTCTCTCGGCAGACAGGTGCAGGGGCAGCAGCATAGGCAGGCTGCAGCAGGAGCAGGGGCAGCATGGTTGTCAGGGTGCGCAATATCGGCAGGAGGGTGCGTCCACCCCTCGGCAGATTTCGCGGCAGGTATGCTCATCATGCTAGCAATCATGGCAGGCACTATCGGCATGAGCTGCTTGGCAGGCTTGTCATTGGCAGGTGCTCGCAGGCTGCAAGCCTCTCAGCAGAATGGCTCTCGGCAGGGGCAGGGCTGCTCGCTGCAGGCAGCTTCTGGGCAGCATCGGCAGATGTGTCTGTATCTTTTGAGGCCCGAATTTGGGTGTGTTCTACTATCCTAATGCAAAATTGTTCTGAAGTGGTGTTGTAGTGGACACACAGAGATTTCCAACGGTATAAAATTTGCCTCAAACGGACCAGCAGAAGTACTCTTTGTTTGGTCTTTAATCGGACCTACTGATCTGCCCAGTTCTCTGTTCCACCAGATTGACCTTCGTGCACTCAAATTGAAACTGGGAGCAGCTCGAGACTCCAAATTCACTTCTGTAAAATCCTACAGAAGGTAGACTCAGAGACCTTTCCAACGGTGTATGGCTCACTTTCCCAAATTTTGTGAGCTGAAAACGGCAGCCGTCCAAAGTCGACGGACTGCACTGCTCGATTTCTGTTTTGGGCAGAAGTTGGCATTTCCTGCACTGTTTCTTCCCTATTCGATCTGCACACACACAAGACACCTCAAAGCGAACAAAACACAAAGATAAATGCAAGAATTTACAAAGCTATACAAGCCATGGCATTAGCAAATACAAACAATTTTCAAACAATTTCAAGCTATTAACACACGACAAATTTACAAAACAAATAACATTCAAATATAACAAGTTTTTATAATCCCCGGCAACGGCGCCAAAAATTGATGGAACCGCCGAAGCGACTCAAGCAATCAAAAAACCCTACAGTCGTTAGTAGTATAGAATAAGTAGGGATCGTTCTAGCCGGGGATTAAGGGTACCTGAAACATGAGAATGTTAACACAAATATTCCCAAACATATATGCACACAATTGTCACACTTATATACATATATACATATTCACACGAAATCAAGGGGGATTGAGATAGGATCGGCAGCACTAGGCTGCCCTCTACACTATGGTACGAAAATTAAATTGCAGAAATTTAAACTCTAAACTATTATGTACATGTTGATCATCATCTCTCACGCATCACATAGCACAAAACACACAACTCACACACAAGAATTCATGCAAGACTCGGCAATATTAGTTTAAGTTTCTTAGACTTTATTCAATTCCAATTTCAATTAGAGCCTCAACGGTCATCTAATCACTAGACTTACTTACGTATTTTAGAAAACACTCAACGTCGAATCCTAAAATTATACTAGTCATGTTTGAAAACACTCAACGTCGAAGACAAACACAAAGAGTAATTAAGCACAAAAGTCTATAAATTGGAGACATATCTTTAGGTATGGCGTCACTCATCCTATTAACATGCAAGTTTCATGAATTAAGTAACCTTGATTTTAACAACCTAGAATTCAGTTCGATCGATGCCTAACTCAATCCCAAGTTATTAAGTTGGATGAAATCGCAACCTACACAAGTGTCATGGCCATGGCATCATGTAAACATTGATTTTTATGCACAAATTCATGAAACTAATCGAATAAAAACTAAAAATACATGAACATGCTACTGCCCTAATCTAACATACGAATTCAAGCATGCAATTTTTTGCAAAATTCATCACATAAATTCCAACAAAAATCGCAATTCACGTTCATCATACAATACCAAACGAAAACAAAGTATTTTTATAACAACAATTGTGACTAAACCAAGAATAAAAATACAAGTCATAGGGATGAATCACACTTTAGAAACCTTGGAGAGCTTCGTCTTGGTGTGGTGAATGAGGCTCGGCAGTGGCTGAGATAGGGTGTGGAATCGGTGGTGAAAGGTGGTGGAATCGGTGGACTTGTGTTTTTAGGGTTTTGGTTTAGAACTTTGGTAGAACCTTTGGTAGAGTTTAGGGCTAGTGCTTTGCAAAAGATGAGATGATTTTCTGAATGACAAAGTGAGGCTTTATATAGAGCAGAGGGGCTGCCGGCTGCCCTATTACAAAAGGAATTCAGAAAACCAAGTGGGATAAGGATTTGAAACCTTCCTTTCTTAGTTCAATTAGGTTTTCTTTTTCTGAATTTTTCTTCAAGGCTTGGGCTTCAAATCTTCATGGACTTCATGTATGATCTTTGGTCTTTATTGGATGTGTCTTGGTCCATCGAAAATGTCTCATTGCCGGCAGCATCATCAAAGCACAGAATCTGCCTCTTTTTGGCAGCTTCTCCTAGTTTGACTAGGAGAACTTCTTTCTTCATATTTTTTCTTCAATGCCATAGCTCAGTGTCTTCCTCTTCCCTTCTTTAAGCTTGAACCATCTTTATAAATGCCATAAAACGATTTCAGCTTCTGGAGGAATCCACTCCTCAATTCAATCTCTCCCGTCTTGTCAGCTTCCAAGGGAGGATAAGTGATATTCGAATGAGCAACTCCAGCTCCAGCAAAGGCTATAAATTCTAGATTCTCAAGATCACACGACGACGAAACAAAAGAAGGGGAGCTCGGCAAAGAATCAGAAACGGACGGCACTAATGGTGATGAAACTGATGAACTGGTTGGTGACGATGACGGTAATGGCACAAAACGAGCAATAGCGAGTTCTTGATCTAAACGTTGCAAACGGCCTTGAAGATCTCTTGTCCAAATATTAGATTCGGACATGCATTATTTCTGAAATTTACAACATTTAAACAAGTTAGAACATCGTAAAGAAATAGAAAGTAAGAATATACATCATTACAAACCACGGCATTGGCGATTACACAACATTTTCAACAATAGCACACAAAACCACATTCGGCAAAGGCATATAAACACACGGCAAAGCACAAATATATTCGGCAATAAGGGAAGAAAAAAATTTGGAACGTTCATGATCATGTAATCGCTAAGTCTAATTTCTTTTAAATTTGTTCTAACTCTCGAAGTACGTGGAGCAGAGGAGATAACGGTGCAATGGACTGATACAGCCCCCGGTAGTATCATGCTTAACCCGATATACCTCAAGAGTTTGAACCACACAACTTATTTTTATCTTCGAAGAAAATAAAAAAAATATATGTCAAGTTATGTTCTAGCGTCTAAAGTGAGGTGATACTTCGGCACAAGCTGTCGACTAGGTCGTGCGGAATCTACGTTTCAAAGGTCATTAAAATCACGGAGGGCGAACCCCCTACAGGAACCAGGCAGGACTCATTGTTGGACACCACGGAGGGCGAACCCCCTATCGACTCACTCACCGAGAATGAACATCAGTCTGTGGGCCTTGAGATCCAGTTAAACAAACCTGAGAACCATATCTATGATAATAATTTCCCCATACTTTGTAAAACAAACACGGATCCCTAGCAGTCTACAAGTGTTGATTAAAACCGCCCTCAACCTCATAGAAGTAATACTATTGCCGAAAAGATGCTTATATGCGTGGGGGAGAAGTATCCCGCGTTTCCCAATCTACATAGAAACGGTCTCCGACATAGCACCATTCACATG
Source organism: Potentilla sterilis (assembly GCA_963682095.1). Taxonomy (NCBI): domain Eukaryota; kingdom Viridiplantae; phylum Streptophyta; class Magnoliopsida; order Rosales; family Rosaceae; genus Potentilla; species Potentilla sterilis. Next base: position 45,763,353 of record OY821754.1, read on the forward strand.
AAGGGTTTTGGTTATGATCAACAAAAGTGGCTTCACCTACATGTTACACTTTAGAAACTACAATAAACTCAAACATACACAACACTATCAACTTCCTAGAAATTAAACTAAGGGATTACCAACATACATCAATATACATCATGCACACTACCAGATACGGACGAATAGCCGACGAAAAAATTTTCGTCGGCCTTTTTTTTTTTTCGTCGGCTATACCCTCTGCCGACGAAAATTTCGTCGGCCATAAGTCGTCGGTAATACGCCGTCGGTAATACCAATGGCCGACGAAAAAAAAAATTTCGTCGGCTATAGTTAAGTATGGCCGACGAGTCAAAAAATTCGTCGGGCAAAGGTCGGTAAAATAGCCGACGACTTTCGTCGGGTATTTTTGAGTATGGCCGACGAAATCCATTAAGTATGGCCGACGATTTACTAAAATTTCGTCGGCTATGGTGTTTTAACTATAGCCGACGATTTACCAAAATTTCGTCGGCTATGATGTTTTAACTATAGCCGACGATTTAATAAACTTTCGTCGGCTATGCTGTTTGAACTATAGCCGACGATTTAATAAAATTTCGTCGGCTATGGTGTTTTAACTATAGCCGACGATTTAATAAAAGTTCGTCGGCTATGGTATTTTAACTATAGCCGACGATTTAATAAAATTTCGTCGGCTATTTCCTCGAAATATATTACTATTTTATAGGTATTAATTAGTTATAGCCGACGAAATAAGGCACTTTTCGTCGGCTATACAAGTTATAGCCGACGAAAATTGGTAAAATTCGTCGGCTATACTTGTTATAGCCGACGAAATAATGCAAAAATCGTCGGCTATTCTTGCATTTGGAAAAAAAAAATTAAATTATTTTCTAAATTACCATTCCAAGCAAGCTGCAAATCACAAAAACAATTCATGCATTTGCACCAACAAGAAACACGTCTAAACACCATTTTTATTAAATTCGTTCCAATATACATAAAATATAATCCTAATTATCTCCTAAACTACTAAAGTCTAGGATATCATCTACAGCATCAGGCGCATCATCCTGCTGACCGAACTCGGGAGGTTGAGGCATTGGAGGCTCCACTAACTGCTGAAACGGGAGCGGGGGTGGACGGCCTTCTTGTTGTGCCGCGAACATCTCATAAATCCACTGTTGCTGGCCGTGGTTGTTGTATTGCCGAATTCTGGCGCACTCAGCATTCCAACGGACCATATCCAACTGATACTGCTGGGACTGATATTGTCTGCGGCGCAGCTCCTCTACTGTCTGGGACGAGGTCGCCAATTCTGCGGCCAATCGCTGCACTTCCCCCCTCATATGTTGGGTCTGGCCGCCTCCCTTCTTTTGACCTCCCTTAGTGGTCTTCAGGAGCCCTTGTCCAGAACCTCCTAAACCCCGGCAGTAGTACTCGTTGGACTGGTGTGGGAAGGCTGCGTTGAACATCCTCGCCGCCGTTTGGATATTGGTGCGGTCGACCTGGCGCACGGCTTCCTCCAAATCTGCCTCTGAGATGTCCGGTTGTGTCTCCCGAACTATTTGCTGGAGCACCTCTTGTTCGGCCTGGGTCACCCGCTCCTAATTGGACGGGGAAAAAAAATTAATATTCTAACAAATGGATAGTTAAGTAAAATTAATAATTTAAATTTTAAAATCATAATGAACGACTTACGAGATCGTCTGTCGCTTGTGGATAAGCGATCTTGAACGTCTCCACGTAGGGGTTGCAATCAGGATGATCTCTTAGCGCCTCCTCCTGATATTGTGCAAACGGCCTTGAACCGCCGTGATGGAGGATTGTGTTACGGCGGCGGTTCTCCGAGTTTATCCGAGACCGTTCCTTCAAACAAATAATAAAATATTAGAAAAATGCATCAAAAAATATAACTGAAATAATTATAAAATATTTAAACTAATAATTAAAATTTTAATAAAATAAACATTTATAATGAAGTTTAATATTTACCATCATAGCCGGGTTGTCGAAGACTACGGTCCTCAACCAACGCCACTCGTACTCCCTGAACATGAACTCTCTGGGAGTACCCATACGACCACGGTTGCCGTACTCATTATAGTGGGAACGGAGCTCGTTCTTCCACTCTTTGAACCTACGAAGAAAACAAAAGTGCATTAGAAATATTATTAATATCATAAAATATTTCTAATTATCAAATAAGACATTCCCAACGTACCTCGAGCTCTGTTGGGAGTCCGCCCAACCCCGCTTGTGTTCCGCAACCACAAAGTATGTCTGAAAGATAATATTTTATTAGTTTTATAATTATAAAAATACCGAAAATTTTTAAATATTACGATAACTAAATTAAATTTTTTTATTTACTCACCGACGCGGCGTTGTTCAACTCCATCTTGATTTCTTCGGGCACATCAGCCCACCGAGCCCACAACATAGGGACTCTGTCCCTAATGAGTGCACCCACGCAACCCGAGTAGTCGCGTTTCTTTTTCGCCCCAACCTCCTGATCAGGAGCTTCGTCAATCTGGATCCTCCCGCTCCGTTCAACCGTTCTCCTGAGCGTCTCAAAACTGATGACACCTCTGGTATTCCTCTGGGTTGAACTGCTAGCGCCTGTCCATATCACATAAACGACGATTGGTTAATAAAATTAAATATTAGTGCGTTAATTTTAATAAAATATTTAATTAATAAAATCGAATGTTACCTGAACCCGATGATTCGGTTGCCGTCGACTTTCCTTTTCTCCTCGCCGAAATCAGGAGGTCAGGGCTCTCCCATGGCTGCTGCTGGTATGCCTCCGCAGCACTCACGAACTGAGGCATATCAGGCCACTGGGGCCGACCCTGATAGTCGACCTCGGATATCGCAGGAATGTTGTATGGGAGGAAGAGCTGGTTTGGGAGAGTAGGCCCCTCAGTCGAGTCACCAGCAGACTGAGTCGGACTCGGCATCGGCATCGGCTCCCGATGAACCTCAGGCATACGAACCTGAGGAACGTCGGCAGCTATCTCCTCGTGAAACAGCTGCCGACTAAACCTCGGCGCCACAGAGGGACCGACATTCGGAAGTGAAGTGCTCGACGGCCGCCCCGCCTGGAGAAGGGTCTGGTGCCGAGCACTCACACTCCGCCGCGGCTGGGCTGCATCCACACTCCTCCGCGGCTGGCTGGTGGTCCTCTCAGGCTGGCTAGCCGTCCTCTCGGAGTCTGGGGAACCCGCGGCATTTCCAGAACCGGCGGCATTTCCAGAACCTCTAGATCTAGAACGACGACCTCCGAACAACTGCCTAAATGCATCGGCCATCTAAAGCCAGACGCATTAATACATTAATTAATATTAAATTATATTATATTAAATAACAAATTCTAATTAATATAATACCCAATAATACTAACATATTTTAATATTTACCGATTTATATAATAACCAATTTATACATATAAATTATACAATTACACCTAAATTATATACAATTAAAATAAATTTTACAAAAATTACCTAAATTAACATAAAAACCTAAAAACTACATACATTAACATAAAAACCTAAATTATAACTAAATTAACATAAATACATAAATTATACCTAAATTAACATAAATACATAAATTCTACCTAAATTAACATAAATACATAAATTATAACTAAATTAACATAAATACATAAATTATATCTAAATTAATATAAAAACATAAATTATACCTAAATTAACATAAATACATAAATTAACATAAATACATAAATTATACACAAATTAACATATAAATACATAAATTATACCTAAATTAACATAAATACATAAATTAACATAAATACATAAATTATATACAAATTAACATATAAATACATAAATTATACCTAAATTAACAATTATATCTAAATTAACAATTATATATAATTTATTAACCATAATTTAATTTATTAATAATTAAATAACAAAAAAAAAAAAAAAAAGGGGGCCGGCCGGTACCGAATCGGGGAGGAGGAGGAGGGGGAGGCGGCCGGAACAGAGAGGAGGAGGAGGAGGGTCGGCCGGGGCTGCCGGAACAGGGAGGAGGAGGAGGAGGAGGGGCGGCGGATCGAACCAAGGAGGAGGAGGAGGAGTCGCCGGGCTGCCGAACCAAGGAGGAGGAGGAGGAGGCGCCGGGCTGCCGGAATAGGGAGGAGGATCGACGGATGAAGGAGGGCCGGATTCGAGGAGGATAGGGAAAATCGGGAAAATGGAGGCTAGGGTTCGGCTGCATTTTACTTATACCCGATAGTATAGCCGACGAAATCGCTTTATTTCGTCGGCCATGATATAGTATAGCCGACGAAATAAAGCAATTTCGTCGGCCATGGTATAGTATAGCCGACGAATACAGTCATTTCGTCGGGATACTATGTCATAGCCGACGAAATCATTTTCGTCGGCCATGCTATGGCATAGCCGACGAAATTACATAATTCGTCGGCTATAGTCTTCGTCCCTCAGAATCCGTCCGATCTCCCCCATCCAACGGTGGATAATGGGAAGGCGCGGATCACCAGACTTTAGCCGACGAAATATAACTTCGTCGGCTATACTTTTGGTCAAACTACAAAGTCAAACTTCTAAACGCTGTAAAACGGAAATTGGGCCGTCTAAATGACGTTTTTTGGCCTGACCTTCAACAGAGAATAGTTTCAGATCGATGCGACGCATCTAATCATATAAAAGTTTCCCCCAAAATATTTACCGACCGTCAGGCTACCCATAGGAAAACGGGAGTGAAAAACAGCAAACCGCAACATTCGGGACACAGATTTTGTCGGAATCTTCCCATTTTTCAACCGTAGCCGTATTTCAATATTTCGGTCATGTCTTATTTCACGACACATTTGCATTTGAAGGGTCTACGTATAGTAGGTATTTGAAACTATACATTCACTTAAACACTTAGTAAACAAGTTAAGGAACATTAGTGCATATATTCCGATTTTGAATCTCAAAGTTTGGAAAATCTATTCCAACCGTCAGATATCACCGTTAAGGTTAAATACATGTATGAAAAAAAATCCAACTACATCTGACAAAGTTGAAGGCTCGATCGGGACGGTCAAACCGCAAAGTCAAACCTCTAAACGCTTTAAAACGGAAATTGGCCCGTCTAAATTACGTTTTTTTGCCTGACCTTCAACAGAGAATAGTTTCAGATCGATGCGACGCATCTAATCGTATAAAATTTTCCCCCAAAATATTTACCGACCGTCAGGCTACCCATAGGAAAACGGGAGTGAAAAACAGCAAACCGCAACATTCGGGACACAGATTTTGTCGGAATCTTCCCATTTTTCAACCGTAGCCGTATTTCAATATTTCGGTCATGTCTTATTTCACGACACATTTGCATTTGAAGGGTCTACGTATAGTAGGTATTTGAAACTATACATTCAATTAAACACTTAGTAAACAAGTTAAGGAACATTAGTGCATATGTTCCGATTTTGAATCTAAAAGTTTGGAAAATCTATTCCAACCGTCAGATATCACCGTTAAGATTAAATACATGTATGAAAAAAAATCCAACTACATCTGACAACGTTAAAGGCTCGATCGGGACGGTCAACCGGGTGAGTCAACCCTTCAAATGCTTAGAAATGGAAATTGGCCCGTCTAAATGACGTTTTTTGGCCTGACGTTCAACAGAGAATAGTTTCAGATCGATGAGACGCAACCAATCGTATAAAAATTTTCCTCAAAATATTTACCGACCGTCAGGCTACCCATAGGAAAACGGAAGTAAAAAACAGCTAACCGCAACATTCGGCACACAGATTTTGTCGGAATCTTCCCATTTTTCAACCGTAGCCGTATTTCAATATTTTGGTCATGTCTTATTTCACGACACATTTGCATTTGAACGATGAAGCAATGGTTTGTCGATAGTGATAGAAAATGGAAACAGCTCTTTTTTTGTTTTTTTTTTAATCATAGCCGACGAAATCAAACCTAGTATTCGTCGGCTATTGTTTTGTCGTTTTCTGTTAAAAACTTATGGCCGACGAAATAGTTATTTTTCGTCGGCCATTGTTCGTAAATAATTATTTTTAAATAACTTATGGCCGACGAAATAGTTAGTTTTCGTCGGGCATTGTTCGTAAATAATTATTTTTATATAACTTATGGCCGACGAAATAGTTAGTTTTCGTCGGGCATTGTTCGTAAATAATTATTTTTAAATAACTTATGGCCGACGAAATAGTTAGTTTTCGTCGGCCATTGTTCGTAAAATATTTTTTTTTTAATAAATTATGGCCGACGAAATAATGCATTTTTCGTCGGCCATTCTCTGTTTAGCCGACGAAATAATGCATTTTTCGTCGGCCATTCTCTAAAAAAAAAACCAAAAAAATCAGTGGTTTTACACCTCTCCTATTCCGATGTCCTGTTCACATATAACCAAAATTGAACATAAAAAATCAGAAACCCAACAGTCAACATATTTCAAATTTTTGTTTAAGGGGTTTGGAACCCAGCCTAGCTGGGAGGCTCATCCCCACGCCCGGTCATTAGAAATGAGTTGATTACAAATGAAAGGATTACATCATTTAAATTACTTAATCCGTCGGATTGTAATCGGAATCATCGGATGAGTCTTCTTCGGTTTCTGAATTGCTCGATAGGGGTAATCTATGTCTTTCCTCACCACTAGAGTCCTCGTTAGTTTCTTCAATTGGATCAACATCAACAAGCAGTGGCTCTTCACGTCGAATTCGCACCGGCGTGTCTAGACGAATAAAAGAGGAGTCAGGAATACCGTTTGAGTTGGGCTCTTGATACGCGGTGCCCCCTTCCTCGTTCTCTTCGGCCACTCCAAGTGTAGACGCCCGGTAAATGTTGCGATGGTGGATAGTGTTGACTACTTTCCACGGGTCACCCTTGGCGAGATCATCAAGATAAAACACTTGTTTCACCCATGTGGCTAAAACGAACGGGTCGTCCTCATACCATGATGTACTAGTGTTCACAGAACTTACGCCGTATTGATCGGTTTTCATGCTCTGCGGCCGTGTGTCAAACCATCTACACTTGAAAAGCTGCACTTTCATGCCTTCCCCGTAATGCAGTTCCACAACCGAATGGAGAACACCGTAATAGTCAACTCCACCATCCCCACCATGTGCCATAACCCCTGAATTTTGTGTTTTCAGTCTGAGGTCTCTGTCTTCACATCGAAATAACACACCATTCACCTTGCACGTCGCATAAACTTTTGAATAGACCGGCCTCCTCGCTAAAAGTCTGAGTTCGTGCGACCAGTTTGGGTGATTATCATTTGCAATAAGGTCCATCTGCAACCATCAGAATCAACTATAAATATGAATAAATATACACAATAATATATGAACACGTATAGAATAGTGTTAAAGGTACGTACCCAGCGGCCGAAATACTCTGCGAATGTCTGGTTGTGGTAATCGCGTTCACCTGCTACTCCTTCACAGCGTAGATGTATGTCCTTCCAAAACTGAACTTCTGGACAGTTGATTAGTACCCACCAATGTGCAATGGCTACCTCATAATCTTTCAACTTGTAGGAATCTGGCATGTTTCCACCGAGTACAACATCGTCGGAGAGTATGGAAACATTGAACTGTGACGGTACATCTTCCTGTATGCTTTCCTGTAACGCTCAGAAATACAGCTTCATGTAGGTGACGCACTCGTGCGCAATATATGCTTCAGCTATACATCCTTCAGGTGCGGATCTGTTTTGGACAAAACCACCGTATTGTCCAAGTTGCCTATAAATCAAGTTTTTAAAGTGTTATGATAATACATTAACACTATATCACATATATTGATGAGGAAATTAACATAAGGTGTAAAATACGTACCTTTCCATCGGATACATCCAAGTGAAGTGCACAGGACCGGTAAGCAACAACTGCCGAGGAAGATGGATCATGAGGTGAGGCATGATGTCGAAAAAATTTGGAGGAAATATCATCTCAAATTTACACATGATATGAACGATGTCTTGTTGCATTTCCCGGAGGTCAGATTTTCTCACTTCCCGTGTGCATACCTTCTGGAAAAATCTTGCCAACGCTACTAACGGCTGCACAACGTGACGGGGAAGGAACGGTCGAATGAAAACAGGGAAGAGACGTTGTAGCAGGATATGATTGTCATGACTTTTCAACCCGTACAGATTGTTGCATTGTCTGTTGACACACTTGGCTATATTTCCAGCAAAGCCTGAAGGATACTTGGCCTCACTTATCCAATGCAAAATTTCTGATTTATGCTCAGGCTTGACGGTGTAAGGAGCTTGAGGCATTTTTCTCTTCCCTTGTTTCAACCATAGTGGTTTTCTGATATTCATGTTTTGCAGATCAGTGCGAGCCTTAGGACCGTCTTTCGTCTTCCCCTCCAAGTTCAGCGTTGTGCCCACCACACTTTCAGAAACATTTTTTTCTATGTGCATAACGTCTAGGAAGTGACGGATCAGCAACTCACACCAGTACGGGAGTTCCCACAATATGCTCCTATGTGTCCAGAATTTGTACTCCTCAGGCCTTTCAGGTATTTCCGCTACAATATCGGGATGATTGCTGAGGGGCCCAAAATCGTACTGATTAAGTCTTGCTAAAATTTCTCTTCCTGTCCATCTTCTGGGAGCACGGCCGTGTTCTTCGGTTCCATCAAATGCGGCGGACTCGTAACGCCAGTGGTGATCCGCCGGAAGGAACACACGATGACCCATTCGGCATATCTTGTTGCAATGAGGGGTGCTCCCATAATCGCTGAGGCACTCTGGACAAGCCTTGTATCCCCTAACAACGCTGCCCGACAACATCCCATAAGCAGGAAAATCACTGATGGTACCAATAACCATGGCATGCATCTGGAACGTCTCCTGCTTGTACTTGTCAAAAGTGGGATGACCAACGTCCCACAATACCTTAAGCTCTTCAATCAATGGTCTCATATACACATCGAGACATTTCCCTGGGTAACCAGGCCCCGGAATCAACAACGTCAACATATTATATTCCTTCTTCATGCACATCCACGGAGGAAGGTTGTAAGGTACCAAAACCACCGGCCATATACTGTATGAAAGACTCATGGTGCCGAAAGGGTTGAACCCGTCGGTTGAGAGCCCGAGCCTGACGTTTCTGACATCTGACGCAAAATGAGGAAACTCATTGTTTATATGCTTCCAAGCCGCTCCGTCAGAGATGTGTGTCATGATATCTGCGTCTCCCGCGTCCCGCTCACCGTGCCACCTCATAGCTTTTGCGGTGGTTTCTGACATGTACAACCGCTCAAGCCTATCTCTCAACGGAAAATACCGAAGTACTTTCACAGGTTTCCTATTGCCTGCTCCCGTCAACTTATATCGGTCAGACTGACATATCGGACATGCGTCAAGGCTAGCAAGGTCATTCCCTTCTGCATCTTCACCCCAGAAGAGAACGCAGTCAAATGCGCATGCATGGATCTTAATGTAGGAAAGCCCTAGATCTTTGAGGATACTTCGGACCTGACGGTGATTGGTAGGATTACGATGACCCTCCTCCAACAACGAAGAAGTGTACTGTAGATATTCATCCACTTGCCTGATGCTCCCTTTTGTCTCGACTTTAATCCTCATTACCTCCATCACACTTTGAAGAACTGTCTTCTCAGAACTTGAAGACACAGGGGTCTGTTGCAATGCAATCAGTTTGTTGTACTTGTCAAAGGCAGCAGTGTTGACAACTTGTGGGAACGGCTGCACCGGGTCCTGCATATATTGTTCCCCACGTACACCGCTTTCAAAAGGAAACACGTCGTTGACGAATGCCATTGTTGGATCGTTGGATGTACTACTACTGCCCGCCTCAAAATACTGCCCATGATCATGCGATCCATCTAATGATGGCTCACCGTGATATATCCAACGTGTGTACTTCGGCCAAAACCCATTACTCTTTAGGTGCTCCCATACTGTCCTAATCGGAAATCGACACATATCACTGCGACACTTACATTTCTTGCACGGGCAATAATGGTAATTCCCCTTTGCATTTTCCTCGACGAACTGCATAAAATCCACAACTCCTGTAGTGTATCGTCGGTCATGCCTTGGAAGCGAAATCCAACTCTTATCTCGATCCATATATAGCCTGATAATAATATATATGTATAACTTTAATTAATAATAAATTAATTAACACATATATATTACAATATATATTATTATCAACATCAACTCATATATATATATATACCATTAATTAACAACCATTATTTAAGTTCATTACACTATCAACAACCATTAATTAACATATTTATATATATTTTAACACTAATTAAAATAACATCAAATTAAAACACATAATTAAACTCTAACTGAAAATTAACTCAACTACAACTCAAAATCAACATATATACATACATTCTAACACTAAAACAACAACAAAACAAAAAATCACTTACTATATCAAAATCACTAAAACTCAAAATCAACTCAACTAAAACTCAAAATCAACATATATACACATATACGTACCTATATATAGCTCCACAATGTAAGAGAGGACGGATTTCAACAATACCCACAGATTTCTCACTCTTTTTCCCGTTTTTTTTTAAATGAGCAGCTTCTGCCCAGATCTGAAAATATAAAGACTTATAGCCGACGAAATTACCAACTTCGTCGGCCATACTCATTTTCAGAGTATAGCCGACGAAAACTTTAAATCGTCGGCCATTCTTGTAGAATAGCCGACGATTTGCCACAAAATTTTTCGTCGGCTATTCTATTCAGAGTATAGCCGACGACAACTTTAAATCGTCGGCCATTCTCGAAGAATAGCCGACGATTTTTAATTTTTACCGACGGAAAAAAAATTCGTCGGCCATTCTATTGGAATAGCCGACGAAATTTTTTTTTGCCCGACGAAAAAAATATTCGTCGGCTTTTCTTCGATATAGCCGACGAAAAAACAGTTTCGTCGGCCGTTTTTTTTTTTTCGTCGGTAAATCCCTTTGTTTTTGTAGTGGCAACTTCCGAAATTTAAACTCTACATGCCGAAGCATATTTCTACTTTATAAAATCCCAAAATAAAATTAAAATTACAACTTTACAAATTCACAACAAAAATTTCCAGCAACATTATATACACAACAAAATCATAAAACACGCTTTTATAATCCCCGGCAACGGCGCCAAAAATTGATGTGAGCCGAAGCTCGCACACAATAATAAACCCTACAAAATATCGTTAGTAGTATAAGCAAGTAGGGATCGTTCTAGGCTGGGGATTAAGGGTACCTGTAATATGAAATTGTTAGACAAAAAATATATACATATATACATTGAAACGTCACAATGGGGGATTTATATGGATCGGCAACTTATTGCCTTCTAATGCTAGACACGAAAATAAAAGCTGAAAATTAATTCTAAACTACTATTTACAAGTTTGATCATCATCTCTCACGCATCACATAGCACAAAACACACAATTCACACACAAGAATTCATGCAAGACTCGGCAATATAGTTCAAGTTTCTTAGACTCTATTCAATTCCAATTTCAATTAGAGCCTCAACGGTCATCTAATCACTAGACTTACTTACGTATTTTAGAAAACACTCAACGTCGAATCCTAAAATTATACTAATCATGTTTGAAAACACTCAACGTCGAAGACAAACACAAAGAGTAATTAATCACAAAAGTCTATAAATTGGAGACATATCTTTAGGTATGGCGTCACTCATCCTATCAACATGCAAGTTTCATGAATTAAGTAACCTTGATTTTAACAACCTAGAATTCAGTTCTATCGTTGCCTAACTCAATCCCAAATTATTAAGTTGAATGAAATCGCAACCTACACAAGTGCTAAGGCCCTAGCATCATGTAAACATTGATTTTTATGCACAAATTCATGAAACTAATCGAATAAAAACTAAAAATACATGAACATGCTACTGCCCTAATCTAACATACGAATTCAAGCATGCAATTGTTTGCAAAATTCATCACATAAATTCCAACAAAAATCACAATTCATGTTCATTATACAATACCAAACAAAAACAAAGTATTTTTATAACAACAAATGTGACTAAACCAAAAATAAAAATACAAGTCATAGGGATGGATCACACTTTAGAAACCTTGGAGAGCTTCGTCTTGGTGTGGTGAATGAGGCTCGGCAGTGGCTGAGATAGGGTGTGGAATCGGTGGTGAATGGTGGTGGAATCGATGGACTTGTGTTTTAGGGTTTCGGTTTAGAACTTTGGTAAAGAATTTGGTAGAGTTTCGGCTAGTGTTTTGCAAGAGAAGAGATGATTTTCAGAATGAAAAAGTGGGGTTATATATAGAGGAGAGGTGCCGCCGGCTGCCCTATTACAAAAGGAATTCAGAAAACCAAGTGGAATAAGGATTTGAAACCTTCCTTTCTTAGTTCAATTAGGTTTTCTTTTTCTGAATTTTTCTTCAAGGCTTGGGCTTCAAATCTTCATGGACTTCATGTATGATCTTTGGTCTTTATTGGATGTGTCTTGGTCCGTCGAAAATGTCTCATTGCCGGCAGCATCATCAAAGCACACAATCTGCCTCTTTTCGGCAGCTTCTCCTAGTTTGACTAGGAGAACTTCTTTCTTCACATTTTTCTTCAATGCCATAGCTCAGTGTCTTCCTCTTCCCTTCTTTAAGTTTGAACCATCTTCATAAATGCATTTGTGCACCATTTGGTCCATCAAAAACAGAAAGCACAAAAAGGGGCAGTAGGTTCCTGGAATCGGCAGATTTGATGTTGATGTAGTAACTCCGGCGCATCTCCCTCCTCGGAGCTCCGATTGATGCGATTCTAAGTCTCAGATAAACTAGACACACATGGCTACCTCCCAATAAAACAGTTCGATCAAAATCCTTATGAGTCGACGGGAATGATTTTTCGAAGTTGGATCAAAGTCCCAGGAAAATCCTGGAAGCCCCTGGATTGATTTGCTCGGACTGCCGTTTTGCAGCCAACGTTTGGGTGACTTCCCGAACTCCGATTGATCTGAAATTTTAACACAACATTCCTCAGCATATGAATATTAAGCACACTAAATTTCATTAAATTCGGACAAGGATAGATCGCACTTTTGCTCAACTCAAAATCACGAAAAAGACATATTTTACACTATTTTCCAGATTTCTCAAACTTAGTCATTTTTCGGATTCTTAACTATTTTTCACCAAACTCTACCAAATTAACACTAAACTAAATTATGACTCTATCTTAGACAAATAAGGGTTAAACAAAGCATAAATGAGGGCATAAGCATATAATATCGTCGCACATTGTGCTCCTATCAAGCGCTACTTGGGAGGCAATCCAATTCGATCAAAGAAAAGTGAAGGAGCCATCACCGAGAGTTTGAAATTTCTTAACCCTTCTCTCTTTCTTTGATTTGTGATGATATGTTGGCTTATGTAAGACTATTGCATGTTTAGGAAATTCGTTGATATATATTTGTGCATACATTGAGGACAATGTAATTTTCTAAGTGTGGGGTAGGATAACATATTCCGTTTTTGTTTTTTATTTTTGTGTGCTTAGTTTAGAAAAAGAAAATTTCAGAAATTGTTCCACAAAAATAGAGTGTTTAATTTGTTTGTTTCGAGTCTTAGGATGCCCCTAATATGTCAATGATGTTTTTCTCCTCTTTGCATACATAGATGATAGTTGTGCATACTTTATAATTGTGAGTTTCATGGATTATGTGCATTGGTAGGAGCATGTAGGACTTGTTGATTTACGAAGCATGCATGTTTTAGCTAGTTTATTTCGATAATAACCTATGTGAGCTTTAAAGCCAAATTTCTTTCTTCTTGAGCGATAAAAAGATAAAATTCGATAGGTTCATAGGAAGCATGAAACCTCATAATTCTTTGATTATTCAATGACTATGTGCCATAGCTTTTAATGAACTCTAGTATGCTAGAACTTACTCTTGTTGATTTTCAAAACGTTTATATCATAAAATACCTTGATTTTGAATATGATTGAGTAAAGATCATTTAGGTTTACACCAAAGCCAAATAAAAAATGAGCCCTATTGGAGCCCGTCGTGGGACACCTTAGTAAACCCTTTTGAGCCTACGTTGAACCTTTTCTTTCATCACCCTTAAACACTTTCCATGAGCTTAGTATAGTTGTGCCCTTACCCTTGATCAAAGTATCGGCAAAGCTTGATTTTTGAAGGCGTTTTCGCGTGTGTGATGAAGAAGAACAAGTGTGGGGTAGACTTAGTCATGAATTTATGAAAAATGTATTTGTATGCCGAGCCTTAGAAAAAGAAAGAATTTTTGAAGAACTTGGCTCGGACAAAAAGAAAAAGAAGGCAAAGTGCCGAGAACAAGAAAAGAAAATATAAAGGAACGGCTTGAAAAATAAAAGAAAAATTGTGCATGACTATTGTCTTGAGTATTGTTGTAATGTTTTATGGGAAGAAAAGAATGAAGTATGGGTCCAACAAGATGAAATTTGACCCTTGGCGAGAAGACATAAGGAGATTTGAGCTTTGCCAAAGGCCATGGTGACGTTTTTAAGCCTCCTTATCCAAATATCGAATACTTCTTAGCCTAACCACATTACAACCCTTTGATTGATCTTTTTCATGATTCTCAAGATGGTTAAATTTGATTGTGGAGATTATCTCAAGAGTAAGCATATGGTTTTGGTTCATTGGTGCATATAGTTATCATATGAGGTTTTTCCATAAAAATTCACAAAGTGCTTTCGTTTATTTGATATATGCAAGTCACTCTTTGTAATTCATTATCTTCCACTTGCATATACTATTGAGTGAATAACCATGCTTCGAGAGAAAAGAAGAGAGTATACCTAGTGAGGAGGATTGAACTAGCTTTACATGTTTACATGCTTACCTCTTTGCTCTTATATGTTCATATTGATGCCACATGTTCATGAAGCTTGGAATTTTTGTACTTAGCATTCTCATACATTAACTTGAAAGCTATGTGTACATACGAGCCTGAGATAAATTGTTAGGGGCAATAGTTTGTTTAGAGTCTAGTTTAGTTTAGTTTGCTAAGGGACTAGCAAAGGATAAGTGTGGGGTAGTTGATAGGAGCACAATGTGCGACGATATTATATGCTTATGCCCTCATTTATGCTTTGTTTAACCCTTATTTGTCTAAGATTGAGTCATAATTTAGTTTAGTGTTAATTTGGTAGAGTTTTGGTAAAATGTGCTTAATTGTCCGAAAAATGACTAAGTATAAGAAATCTGGAAAATAGTGCAAAATATGTCTTTTTCGTGATTTTGAGATGAGTAAAAATATGATCTATCCTTGTCCGAATTCAATGAAATTTGGTGAGCTTAATATTCATATACTGAGGAATGTTGTGTTAAAATTTCAGATCAATCGGAGTTCGGAAAGTCACCCAAAAGATGGCTGCAACTCAGCAGTTCGAGCAAACCAATCCAGGGGCTTCCAGGATTTTCCTGGGACTTTGATCCAACTTCGAAAAATCATTCCCGACGACTCACAAGGATTTTGATCGATCTCTTTTATGGGGAGATGGCTATATGTGTCTAGTTTATTTGAGACTTCGAATCGCATCAATCGGAGCTCCGAGGAGGGAGATATGCCGGAGTTACTACAACAATATCAAATCTGCCGATTCCAGGATGCTACTGCCTCCTTTTTGCAAATTCTGTTTTCAATGGATCATATGGTGTACAAATGCATATGTGAAGATGGTCCAAGCTTAAGGAAGGAAGGAGTATGACACCAAGACAAGGCATTGAAGAAGAATATGAAGAATGAAGTTCTCCTAGTCAAACTAGGAGAAGCTGCCAGAAGAGGCAGATTTGTGCCAGGATGAAGCTGCCGGCAATGAGGATATTTTCAGTGGATCAAGACCTATCAAATGAAGTCCAAAGATTATACAAGAAGTCAATGAAGATGTGAAGCCCAAGCCTTGAAGAAAAATTCAGAAAGAGAAAACCTAATTAGACAATGAAAGGAAGGTTTCAAATCCTTAACCAACTTGGTTTTCTGGTTTCCTTGTGCACAAAGGGCTGCCGGCAACACCTAGCTTTTCCCCTATAAATAGCCAACTTTTACACAGAAAAACTTGTCACATTCCAAAGCAAAAATCTAGCCAAAGCTCTACCTAAATTTCCCCAAGAGTCCTATACAAAAACCCTAGCCAAAACCACCTCCACCACACCCAAAGTTTCTGCCGAAACCTTGACACCTTGCTGCCGACACAACCACTGCCGAGCAGCAGCCTTTCGCCGATCACCACCAACCGCCGGATCCATACAAGACGAAGTCTCCAAGGTTTCTAATGTGTGATCCACTCCCTTCTCTTGGCTTTGTAATTTTTGTTGTAGCTATATATGTTAAACTTTGTCTATGAAGTTAGCATGAATTCTTGGTTTCAATTTGTATGTCTATGTATGAATTGGATTGAAATTTGGTTTTATGATTTGCATGTTCAATTTGTTTTCTTTATCTTTAAGTGGTGTTTGGATGTAAGGATATGGATTGCATGTTAAAAAGTAAGGAAAACATGATGTAAATTGATAGAGTAGGATTCGGCAAGCATGTTCACTCTGATTCTAGTAGTTCGTTCTTGGTTTAGTCTTTAAATCCGTGTGCCGCAAAGATTGGTATTTAGCATAGTCGCAATATGTTTTGAGTATTGATCTTATATCTGTCAACATGATAGGACTAGAGTGGTTTAAACGACTATGCATGTTAACAAGAAGTGGTGACGCCTTGCTTGATTGATATGTTTCCGACTAAAAAGACCTTGTGCCTAATTACTTTGCATATTTGATTTCGACGATAAGTGTTTTCAAATGTGTTTAGTATAACTTTAGGGTTAGACGATAAGTTTATCTTGAAGTACTTGAGAGTCTTAATCGATTAGTAAACCGATAAGGAGCTAATTAGGTTGGAACTAAGTCGGATCTAGGATATTGTGTGCCCTTGCCGTATGTCTTGTTTTGTCAATTTGCTAAGTATTTTGATTGCTTTCGTGTTAGTGCTTTGTGGAAGAATGTCGACCAAACTTGTAAATATTAGATTTAGGATTTATTTTCAGCTATTTATTTCGTGTCTAGTGTTTAAAGGCAGCCTTGCTGCCGACGCCTATTCTACCCTCCATTGTGACGTTTTTGATGTGTGAATTTGTATATTTGTACATGTGTTTTTATCTAACAATCTCATATTTCAGGTACCCTTAATCCCCGGCTTAGAACGATCCCTACTTGCTTATACTACTAACGATATTTTGTAGGGTTATTATTGTATGCGAGCTTAGGCTCACGTCAGTCTAATGCACTCCAACAATGGAATGTTCACTTCAACCTTCCGAAATACCTCCAACACTTCTTCATCGGATTTCTACTTTTTAGATTTCGCAAAGCGTGAAGGGAAAGGCATGAATGAGTTAGGCACACCTCCCTTCGTTGGATTGCTCGGCACACTCTCTTTCTTTGAAGTCGCGAGATCTCGCTCCATGTCATTCTTGCTCCACACTTGGCTCGGTTTCTCTGCCCTCTTCTCGGTTGCAGCCCCCTCGGCAGCTGTCCCTTGTGGCTCCGACTGCATCGCCGGCTGCAGCATCCTCGTGCTACTTGGCACCAAGGCTGCCACTGGCAGCGGTTCCAAGTGGCTCCTCGGCAGCTTTACTATTGTCGGCAATTTTTCCTTCTCTATTCTTGGCTTATGGCTCAGCTAAGGTCTTACCACTTCGAGTAACGATGGCCTGAGCTTGCTCATTCCTCGGATTCTTAACTACTCCTCCCGGTAACTTTCCTTGCTCGGTAAACTTCCCCATAAAGTCCACGACTTGCCCCATTTGGGTTTTAAGTTCCCCAATATCCTTCGAGTGAGTTTGTTGTCCCGCCAATAATGCTTGAGTAGCACTCGAAAGAGATTGAATCAATGCCTCGTAGTTGGGGTTGCTTGTTGCTCCTTGAGATTGGTTTGGCAAAGGTTGGAAGGTGGCATGGCTCGGCTGCCCTTTGTGTGGTTGGTAGGGCTGCCGTGGCACGAATGGTGCTCTTGGTTGATAGGGTGCGGCAGCCCCTTGGTTTGGCTGCATTGGTGCTCTAAGTACGTTGTCATTGTTCGCCCACCGAAAGTTCGGATGATCATTGAACCTCGGATTAAAGTTCCCGTACCTTTGGCCTCCTTGGAAACCAATAGCATTGCACTCCTCTACTCCCTCACTTGATCCAAATTGAGGGCATTGTTCGGTCTCATGGCCCTCAGTGCAAATGCCGCACACAATGGCACGTTTTCCCTTCATCATGCTACTCACCAAGTCGGCAAGCTTATCAACCTTCTCCTCTAACTTCGAACTTGAGGATGTCTCATGCACTTTTTCATTCCTCGGCACATTACTTCGTGCCATACCAAATTGTTGGTTGTTCAATGCACGAACTTCCAACAAACTTCTTGCCGCTCCGGCATTCAATTCCAAGAAACTTCCTCCCACGGCCGAATCAAGAAACTCTCTCTCCATAACACGCAATCTCTCATAGAAATATTGCAACAAGAGTCTATCGCTAATGCCATGCGACGGACATAAAGAAACTAGGGACTTGAACCTTTTGTAATAATCAAAGAAAGTCTCATCTCCGGCTTGCTTCACACTTGTTATTTGTTTCCTTAGATCCGTTATACGTGAAGCGGGAAAATACTTGAGCAAAAACTCATCCATCATTGAATTCCATAAAACAATGTGACCACTAGGCACCTCAAACAACCACCCCTTCGCTTGATCTTCTAATGAGAATGGAAAAACCTTCATCTTGAAGTGTTGCAAATCGGTTCCTCTCGGACACATAGACTCCGTGGTGAAATTAAACCATTGTAGATGCTTATTGGGATCCTCACTTGGCATTCCATAAAAAGACTTCAACTTGTGGAAGAATCCACTCCTCAATTCAATTTCTCCGGTCTTGTCCGCCTCCAAAGGAGGGTAACTGATATTCGAAGGAGCTACCCCTCCTCCTGCGACATGACCATTCTGTGCTCTTATGGAAGTCATAATCTCTTCCTCTTCTACTGATGGAGAGCTCGGCAAAGATGTGGCTGAGCTAGGTGGTGTGGACGACGGCGTTGGTGAGCTCGGTGGTGAAGATGGTTCGGACGGCTCGGATGGTGGTAACGGCACAAACAAAGCAATGGCGAGCTCTTGATTCAAACGTTGTAAACGGCCTTGATGATTTCGTGTCCAAATATTAGCTTCGGACATGCACTTTTCTGAAATTTGCAACGTTTAAACAAGTTAGAACATCGTAAAGAAATAGAATGCAAGAATATACATCATTACAAGCCACGGCATTGGCGATTACAAAACACGTTTCAAACAATGGTACACAAACAAGATCGGCAACAAGAACTATACAATCGGCAATGGTAGAGAATAAAAATGTCCATGATCATGTAATCTCTAAGTCTAATTTCTTTTAAAAATTTGTTCTAACTCTCGAAGTACGTGGAGCAGAGGGGATAACGGTGCAATAGACTGATACAGCCCCCGGTAGTATCATGGTTGACCCGATATACCTGAAGAGTTCGAACCACACAAATATGTTTTATCTTTTGAAGAAAATAGATCACATATGTCAAGTTATCTTCTAGCGTCTAAAGTGAGGTGATGCTTCGGCCCAAGCTATCGACTAGTTCGAGCGTGTTTTACTTTTCAAAGGCGGTGTTGTTAAGATTCACAGAGGGCGAACCCCCTACAGGAACCAGGCAGGACTCCTTGTTGGTCACCACGGGGAACGAACTCCCTATCGACTCACTCACCGAGAATGAACATCAGTCTGTGGGCCTTGAGATCCAGTTAAACAAACTTGAGAACCATATCAATGAAACTAACTTGCCCCATACTTTGTAAGACAAACTCGGGTCTACAAGTGTTGATCAAAGCCGCCCTCAACCTCATAAAAATGGGTCTGCCAAGTTATCTCTCATATGCGTGGGGGGGACGTATCCCACATTTTCCAGTCTACATAAAAGACGGATCTAACATGGCATCATTCGTATGAAAGGTTAAGGCTAAGACCAACAAAAACGACTTCTCCCTACATGTTACACTTTAGAAACTACAATAAACTCAAACATACATAACACTATCAACTTCCTAGAAATTAAACTAAGTTATTACAAACATACATTCTTTACACATCATGCAACTTCCGAATTTTAAACTCTACATGCCGAAGCATATTCCTACTTACAAATCCCAAATAAAACCAAAAATTACAAATTTTACAACTTTACAACAAAAATTTCCAGCAATATTATATACACAACAATCACATAAATCAAAGTTTTGTAATCCCCGGCAACGGCGCCAAAAATTGACAAGTCGCCTAAGCGAGCATCAAGCAATAATAACCCTACAATCGTTAGTAGTATAGAATAAGTAGGGATCGTTCTAAGCCGGGGATGAAGGGTACCTGAAATATGAGATTGTTAACACAAAATAACACAAACACATATGCACACAATTGTCACACTTATATACATATATACTTATTCACACACGAAATTATGGGGGATAAAAGGCTTGGCAGCAAAAGCTGCTCCTAACATCTAGGCACGAAAATAAATTGCTGAAAATAAATCCTAAGTCTAATATTTACAAGTTTGGTCGACATTTTTCCACAAGACGTACACTAGCACGAAAGCAATCAAAACACATAACAAAATAGTAGACAAGACTCACGGCAAACAATGACAAGATGATCTAAACTCGACCTAGTTCCAATTCCCAATTAGAGCCGCATCGGCCATCTAATCATACTAGACTTCTCATGTACTTAGAATTAACTCAGCGTCTAATCCTAATCTGATTACTTACCGGTTTACATGACACGCAGCGTCGACACATGAACTAGCTAGTAAATACGCACAAAATCTTTTTAATTGGAAACAAGTTTAACATGCAAGGCGTTACTCTTCATATTAGACAAGCAAGTTCATTTAAATTACTCCACCCCTTGTGAAAACCATACAAATAAAGCAACGCAGCGTCTACTAAATTCATATTAACTTTCGGCTAAATGAGATCAATGCCCCACACATAACTATTGCATGAAACACCAACCTTTAAGGCACACGAATATAAAGAACTAACCAAGTACAATTTTAAACCCAAATTAACATGTATTTGCCGACTGCCTAATTACTATTTTATTAAATATTTTCCTTACAATTTTAACATGCAATATGAATTCTTACATCCAAAAACCAATTAAAGTTAAAGAAAACAAATTGATCATGTGAATTATAAAACCAAACTTCAATCCAAACAATACATAGACATAATATTTGAAACCAAGAATTCATGCTAACTTCATAGATAAAGTTTAACATAACTACAAAGAAAGAATTACAAAACCGAGAGTGGGGAGTAGATCACACTTTTAGAACACCTTTGGAGCTTCAAGTCGTGTGGATCTCGATGGATGATAGATGGAGGCACGACAGCAATTTTCTGGATGGTGGATATGAAGGTGGTTCGGCAGGATTTTATGGTGATGGAGGTAGGTTTTCGGCTAGGGTTTTCTTTGTAGGATTCTTGGGGATTTTTAGTAGAGCTTTGGCTAGATTTTTTCTTTGGAATGTGACACTTTTCTTCATGGTGCCGGCCTCTATTTATAGGAGAAGGGAAAAGCTGATTTGGGAGAGTTTTCCTTGCTCAAAACGGGATAAAATCTTCAATAAATAAGGTTTCCCAATCCGAGTTGGAATAGGCTTTTCCCTCCTTATTGAACAAAGAAACTCTTGCTTGGCCGGCTTATGATTTCTTTTTGGACGTTGCAAAGCTCTTTGGAATGATTTGGCACTCTTGCAGCCGCTTGAAGACATTACCGGAAATTCCTCTCTGCTCGCGAGTACAGACTTTGCTAGTATCGGGTACTGGCGAGGCTTCTTGGTGGCGAGTCTGGTGCTGGCGAGCATAGG
Organism: Potentilla sterilis; assembly: GCA_963682095.1. Taxonomy (NCBI): domain Eukaryota; kingdom Viridiplantae; phylum Streptophyta; class Magnoliopsida; order Rosales; family Rosaceae; genus Potentilla; species Potentilla sterilis. The sequence goes on from OY821754.1 coordinate 45,785,335, forward strand.
CTTCTGGCGGGTAGCGCGAACATGCATGCTGGCATGCGCGGATGATTGGCGAGCGGATATGTGCAAGCTGGCGAGCGAAGATGTTGGCGAACGAGGCTCTGGCGGCTGATCTTCTGGCGAGCAAGGTTGTTGGCGGCCGAATAAGGACTTGGCGAGCTAGCTCTGGCGAGTATAGGCGAAGCTGATTTTCTTCCTTCATCTCAGCAGATCTGACCTTTGCGTCTTCAGTCGAGCATAACTTTTTGCTCAATACTCCGATTGATCTGAATTTTTTACACAAGACCCATTAGCAAGCCAATGACATGCATACCAAATTTAAGCAAATTTGGAAAAGGATAAGTCACAAATCTATTCATCTCAGAATCACAAAAAATACACATTTTGCACTATTTTCTATAATTCTATAAACTTAGTCATTTTTCGGATTCTAAAGCATATTTTATCAAAACTCTACCAAAATGACACTAAACTATATTATGACTCTATTTTAGATAAATAAGGGTTAAACAAAGCATAAATGAGGGCGTAAACACATTAATATCGTCGCACATTGTGCTCCTATCAATTCTCCCAATATATCATAAATCAGTAGTCCCCGACCGCATATCTGAGGCTTATAAATATAATAAAATAAAATAATAGCCTCGATTGAAATATGTATCCCCGACATGTCTCACCTGCCGTGAAGTTCACAAATAGGATTTTCGGATAAAATTACGTACTATTCGAAAATAGTCGTAAATATATAACTCAAATCTATATTTCATTTTAAATATTAAATAAATAAATATCGAAGTTATATATATGAATTATCAGCCTTCGATAATTCAATTGATGCTCAAGAAAATATTTAATTAAAAATTAACTGCATTTCATAAATATTCATGCATGCATTATTTAAAATAAAAAACCACTCACAATACGGTCGAGCTTGCCGCTAATCCGAGCTCTCGTCACGTCGAGTATCTTCTTGACCTGTAACACAGACGTATTTATAAATATTCCAAAACTCGCAATTAATTTATAAAAATCAAATCTACGAACGTCCTCACTCGCGCGAAATTTCTCAATTTTCTTTCTTGCTATCGGTATAGGAATTACGCCTCAAATACCGAAATAATATAGGTCCAAAATTACTCAGGACACCCATCCTGTGTCCGATTAATTCTTTACTGGTTTTTTCGTCGTAAAATCCCTTTATACAAATTTCCTTTCTTTGATCAAAAGTCAAACAGTAATAATATAAGTCAAACAGTAATAATATAAGTAATAATATATAAACTTTCACTGTTTTACCGTTTGACCATTTACTTTTCACTTTTACCTTTTAACCATCTCCTCTACTCTTCCACCGCCCCGCCGCCGGCACCTCCCCAGCAAGACCGTCGCCAGCTCCGGACCTCACTCCTTTCACCTCCGCCGCCAAAAACCATCGCAGTTGCCGCGTACGGCGACAGAACTCAAAACCTGCAATTTCACCAAAATCCAACAATCCTAAATTCAAATCACACCTAATTGACTATACTCTAAACAACACCAAGAGTTCAATTCGAACCTCCCAAACCACCAAATCCACCGTCTCCGCCACCCTTCGTCGAAAACCCGAAAACCTAGAATTTTAAATCCAAAATTCTCCTTACCTGGATTGAATCGGGTCAATTCCTTTCATGGAATTGTTGTACAAGTCGAGGCCTTCAATCCCCGACCAAAAATCGGGGCGGTTGGTGGCCGGAGGAGAGAGTTACCAATCGTCTGTGGAACTTCCCAAGCTTCGCAAGGCCAAACGGTGGCGTTTAACGTCGTGTCGCTGGCACAGACGAGGAGAGGGGAGGAAGTCGATTCGAATGTGACCAGTGGCGCGCCGATTGGTGGCCGGACGGCGGAGATAAGTGGAGGCTGACGATGTCGGCAGGGAGAGTCGAGGAGAGAGAAAGAGAAAAGAGAAAGAAAAAGAAAAAAAGAAAGGGGGATTTCCTTTTCGGGAAATTTTCCTCCCGGCTATTTATACTCGTCCAAAACCGGAAAATTACATATTTTACATCGTAACTTTTTCATACGAACTCCATATTAAGCATGCTACGTGTCCACAAACTCATTTTAACATCCTCTACCTTATCGTGAAATAAAATTCTTGGTCGGGTTAACTTATAAAAAAGTCAACCTTTAGAACCTCCTACACGTAAAAAAAATTTCAGAATGTAAAAGTTAATGTAAAACCGTCGGGAGGTAATTCGAAGTTTGGGTCGTAGCAGTTTGTTGTTGAGGTTCAGTATCTTTATGTTCCATCTCTTTTTGAATATAAGAATCATAAGTTCTTTTTTAGATACTTATTAGTTAGACTGGATATGTGCCAGGTTCTATGTTTATGGGTCTGAAACTGTAGTGTTTAGTATTGATAATACTACAATGTTCTCGGATTTTTCCAATGAGGTTGGCATGCGTTTCGATTTAAAGGCAGACATGTTTGAGCTCCACTATACCCTACCTAGTCATCATCATCGAAGTCCATCCCGTCATCAACATATTTAGAAGTAGCAGTCCTCACCAAAACATGTATCAGAAATTCATCCCGTCAAATGGTATGTTTACATGTAATTGAGGTTAGGTTTATGTTTACTGATAGGAGCACAATGTGTGACGATATTACATGCTTATGCCCTCGTTTATGCTTTGTTTAACCCTTATTTGTCTAAGATAGAGTCATAATATAGTTAGTGTCAATTTTGGTAGAGTTTTGGTGAAATGTGCTTAATTGTCCGAAAAATGACCAAGTATGAGAAATCTGGAAAATAGTGCAAAACATGTCTTTTTCGCGATTTTGTGACGAGTACAAATATGATCTATCCTTGTCCGAATTCTATGAAATTTGGTGTGCTTAATATTCATATGCTGATGAATGTTGTGTTAAAAGTTTAGATCAATCGGAGTTCGGGAAGTCACTCAAAAGAGGGCTGCAAAACAGCAGTCCGAGCATTTCAATCCAGGGACTTCCAGGATTTTCCTGGGACTTTGTCCCAACTTCGAAAAATCATTCCCGTCGACTCACAAGGATTTTGATCGAACTGTTTTATGGGGAGATGGCCATATGTGTCTAGTTTATCTGAGACTGAAATCACATCAATCGGAGATCCACGGAGGGAGATAAGTCGGAATTACTGCAACAAGGTCAAATCTGCCGATTCCAGGAACCTACTGCCCCCTTTTTGTGTTTTCTGTTTTTGATGGACCAAATGGTGCACAAATGCATTTTTGAAGATGGTTCAAGCTTTATGAAGGGAAGAGGAAGACACTAGGCCATGGCATTGATGAAGAAATCGAAGAAAGAAGTTCTCCTAGTCAAACTAGGAGAAGCTGCCGATTATGGCAGATTTGGTGCCTTTGTGTGTTGCCGGCAATTGCATGCATTTTTCGATGGACCAAGACACATCAAGTGAAGTCCAAGATCATACAAGAAGTCCATGAAGATGTGAAGCCCAAGCCTTGAAGAAAAATTCAGAAAAAGAAAACCTAATTGAACTATGAAAGGAAGGTTTCAAACCTTATCCCACTAGGTTTTCTTTTACCTTGTACAAGAAGGGCTGCCGGCAATCCCCTTGTTTCTCCCTATATATACCCAACTTTTACACAGAAAAAGGTGTCACATTCCAAAGCAAAAATCTAGCCAAAGCTCTACCTAATTTTCCCAAGAATCCTACACAAAAACCCTAGCCAAAACCACCTCCACCACACCCAAAGTTTCTGCCGAAACCTTGTTTTCCTTGCTGCCGATACCTTCACTGCCGAGCAGCAATCCATCCGACCATCATCAATCACCGGATCCATACAAGTCGAAGTCTTCAAGGTTTCTAATGTGTGATCCAATCCCTACTCTTGGCTTTGTAAATTTTTGTGTAGTTATGTTAAACTTTGTCTATAAAGTTAGCATGAATTCTTGGTTTCAATTTTTATGTCTATGTATGAATTGGATTGAAATTTGGTTTTATGATTTGCATGTCAATTTATTTTCTTTATCTTTAAGTGAGGTTTTAGATGTAAGAATATTGATTGCATGCTAAAGAGTAAGGAAAATATATGATGAACTAGTAATTAGGATTTTCGGCAAGAACATGTGTTAAATTGATTTTAGGGTTTTCTTGACTTGTTCTTTAAATTCGTGTGCTTAAAGATTGGTAGCCTATGTAACTACAGTACTTAGATTATTAATCTCATTAGCCGAAATTTAATATAGATTAAGTAATCAACGAGTTACTTAGTTTGTGTTGTTTTTCACGAGGGTTAGAGTAATTTAAATGAACATGCTTGTTGAAGAGATGATTGACAACCTTACTCTATTGACTTGTTTCCAACTAAAGAAAAAGACTTTGTGCTTAATTACTTGTCATGTTTGTTTACGTCGATTAGAATATTCGAAGATGACTAGTATAATTTTAAGGTTAGGCGATTAGTCACTTAAAATACATGAGGAGTCTTAATCAATTAGTAGTGCCGATTAGGAGCTAATTGGGTTGGAGTTAAGTTGAGTCTAGAACGCTTTAATACTTTGCCGTGAGTCTTACTTGCTTGTTTGCCATGTGTTTTGATTGCTTTTGTGTTAGTGTTTTGTGGAAGAATGTCGACCAAACTTGTAAATATTAGACTTAGAATTTATTTTTCAGCATTTTATTTCGTTCCACCTAGTTCTAGGGCAGCTTAGCTGCCGAACCTTTTCACCCCCTATATGTGACGATTTTGTGTATATATGTATATATGTGTGTTTAACAATTTCATATCTCAGGTACCCTTAATCCCCGGCTTAGAACGATCCCTACTTATGTCTACTAACGATTGCAGGGTTTATTATTGCATGCTCGCTTAGGCGACACGTCAATTTTTGGCGCCGTTGCCGGGGATTATAAAAGCTTGTTTTATGTTATTGTTGTGTATATAATGTTGCTGGAAATTTTTGTAGTGAAGTTGTAAAGTTGTAAATTTTAAGTTTATTTTGGGATTTTGTAAAGTAGAAATATGCTTCGGCATGGAGAGTTTAAATTTTGGAAGTTGCATGATGTATATTGATGTATGTTGGTAATCACTTAGTTTAGTTTCTAAGGAGTTGATAGTGTTGTGTATGTTTGAGTTTATTGTAGTTTCTAAAGTGTAACATGTAGGTGAAGCCACTTTTGTTGATCATAACCAAAACCCTTCATGTGAATGGTGCTATGTCGGAGGCCGTTTCTATGTAGATTGGGAAACGCGGGATACTTCCCCCCCCCATGCATATAAGCGTTTCTTCGGTAATAGTATTACTTCTATGAGGTTGAGGGCGGTTTTAATCAACACTTGTAGACTGCTAGGGACCCGTGTTTGTTTTACAAAGTATGGGGAAGTTATTTTCATAGATATGGTTCTCAGGTTTGTTTAACTGGATCTCAAGGCCCATAGACTGATGTTCATTCTCGGTGAGTGAGTCGATAGGGGGTTCGCCCTCCGTGGTGTCCAACAACGAGTCCTGCCTGGTTCCTGTAGGGGGTTCGCCCTCCGTGATTTGAATGACCTTTGAAACGTAAAATCCGCACGACCTAGTCGACAGCTTGTGCCGAAGCATCACCTCACTTTAGACGCTAGAACATAACTTGACATATGTGACCTATTTTCTTCAAAGATAAAACATGATGTGTGGTTCAAACTCTTGAGGTATATCGGGATAAGCATGATACTACCGGGGGCTGTATCAGTCCATTGCACCGTTATCTCCTCTGCTCCACGTACTTCGAGAGTTAGAACAAATTTAAAAGAAATTAGACTTAGCGATTACATGATCATGGACGTTTTGATTTTTGCTCTTTATTGCGGAATGTATGTATGCTTTGCCGAAATCTCTGTGTTTGCCGACTGTTCATATGTGTATCATTGTTGAAATATGTTGTGTAATCGCCAATGTTGTGGCTTGTAATGATGTATATTCTTGCTTTCTATTTCTTTACGATGTTCTAACTTGTTCAAATGTTGCAAATTTCAAAAATAATGCATGTCCGAATCTAGTGTTTGGACAAGAGATCTTCAAGGCCGTTTGCAACGTTTAGATCAAGAACTCGCTATTGCTCGTTTTGTGCCATTACCGCCATCGTCACCAACCAGTTCATCAGTTTCATCATCATTGCCATCATCACCAATTCTGCCGTCCATTTCAGATTCTTTGCCGAGTTCCCCATCAGTAGTTTCATCGTCTTGTGATATTCCGAATCCAGAATTTGAGGCCTTTGCCGAATCAGAAGAAGAAGAAGAGATAATGGCCTCCATCCGATCACAGAATGGTCATGTTGCTGGAGCTGGTATTGCTCCTTCGAATATCACTTATCCTCCCTTGGAAGCTGACAAGACTGGAGAGATTGAATTGAGGAGTGGATTCCTCCATAAGCTGAAATCGTTTTATGGGATGCCAAGTGAGGACCCTAACAAGCATCTGCAGTGGTTTAACTTCACCACGGAGTCTATGTGTCCAAGAGGGACCGATTTGCAACACTTCAAGATGAAGGCATTTCCGTTTTCTTTAGAAGATCAAGCGAAGGAGTGGTTGTTTGAAGTGCCTAGTGGTCGCATTGTTTCGTGGAGTACTATGATGGATGAGTTTTTGCTCAAGTACTTTCCTGCTTCACGTATCACTGATCTGAGGAAGCAAATAACTAGTGTGAAGCAAGCTGGAGATGAGACTTTCTTCGACTACTACAAGAGGTTCAAGTCCCTAGTTTCTTTGTGTCCATCGCATGGCATTAGCGATGGGCTCTTGCTACAATATTTCTATGAGGGATTGCGTGTCATGGAGAGAGAGTTTCTTGACTCGGCCGCGGGAGGTAGCTTTTTGGAGTTAAATGCCGGTGCGGCAAGAAGTTTGTTGGAAGTTCGTGCTTTGAACAACCAACAATTTGGCATGGCACGAGGTAATGTGCAAAGGAATGAGAAAGTGCATGAGACGTCTTCGAGCTCAAAGCTAGAGGATAAAGTGGACAAGATTACCGACTTGGTGAGTAATTTGATGAAGAAGCGTGCGAGTGTATGTGGAATTTGCACCGAGGGCCATGAGACCGACCAATGCCCTCAATTTGGAGTTAGTGAGGGAGTAGAGGAGTGCAATGCTATTGGCTTTCAAGGAGGCCAACGTTTTGGAAATTTCAACCCGAGGTTCAATGATCATCCAAACTTTCGATGGGCAAACAATGACAATGTGCTTAGGGCACCTATGCAACCAAGAGAGGGAGGAGCACCGTTTGTACCGAGAGCACCTTTTATGCCTCGGCAACAGTTTCAGCCGAACCAAGGGCCGTATGGGGCATTGCCGAACAACACTCAAGGAGGGTCGAGCCAAGGCCAAGCCGCACCTAGCAATTCAAACTATGATGCTTTGATTCAATCTTTGTCAAGTGCTATTCAAGCATTGCTCGCGGGGCAACAAAATCATCAAAAGGACATTGGTGAGCTCAAGACTCAAATGGGTCAAGTTGTAGATTTCATGGGAAGATTTAATGAGCAAGGGAAGTTGCCAAGCAATACGATTCCCAATCCGAGGAACGAGCAAGCAAAAGTGATTCAAACTCGTAGTGGAAGAGAGTTGTTTCCTCCAACAAGTCCAAAGAAGAAGCGAGTAACTTTCAAAGTCTTTGAGGATGATGAGATGGCTGCCGGACCTGCAATTGCCGGCAGCCATGATGGGAATTATGACCATGCTGCCGAGAAGGGAGAGACTGCCGGCCATCATGCAACCGGCAGGGCTGCAGCCGGTAAGGAGAATTCTGCCGAGCAAGGAAGAGACGCCGACCATAATGTGAAAGATAAGGGGCTGCGCAATGAACTTGAGTATGATCCCGCCACATCAAAGAATGAGTTAGTGCCAAACCAAGCAAGCAAGGGAGGGGTGCCAACATCCAACACACCATTCCCTTCTCGCTTTGCTAGAACAAAGAAGGATAAGTCCGATGAGGAGGTGTTGGAGATTTTCCGGAAAGTGCAAGTCAACATCCCTTTGTTGGAGTGCATTAAGCAAGTACCGAAGTATGCTAAGTTTTTGAAGGAGCTATGTATGGCTAGAAGGCATACTAGGGAGACTCGTGTGGTGACTATGAGCGAGACGGTATCGGCCGTTATTCAAAGGAAGTTGCCACCAAAGATGAAGGATCCGGGAAGCTTCAATGTGCCTTGTGTCATAGGCAACACTCGTTTTGAGGATGTTATGTTGGACTTGGGAGCATCGATCAATGTCATGCCGCTCAATGTGTATCAAACATTGAGTATAGGGCCTCTCAAGAAGGACAATGTCATCATTCAACTTGCGGATCGCTCAAGCAAGTATCCGGAGGGTTATGTGGAGGATGTGTTGGTGCAAGTCAACCAATTGATTTTTCCCGCCGATTTTTATGTGGTTGAGATGGAGGATTCGCCGGTCAATAGCACTCAATTGCTACTAGGGCGACCATTCATGAGGACGGCGCGCACAAAGATAGATGTGGCCGAGGGCAACCTAACTATGGAGTTTGATGGTGAGGTGATTAAATTCAATGTGTTTGACGCCATGAAGTTCCCCAATGTTGATTTGAAGGAGGGTTATGCCATTGATGTTTTGGAGGAGGTCGAGCATGTTATGTCTACCTCGCTCGACGCATAGCAATTAGCGATTGAGCAAGGGGTCGGATTTGACAAGAGGGGAGAACGAGTGCAAGAAGAGGCCGAGTCAAGCATTGCCGAGCCAAGCATTGCCGAACCCTACACCATGATGCCGAGCCTTAGAGAGGCGGCTGCCGAACTCGACACCACACCAATGTATCCGAGGAACTCGTTCTTGTCAATTCCAAGTGCCACAACAAAATTTCGACCAAGTGTGGAAGAGGCCCCAAAGTTAGAACTTAAAGAACTCCCTAGTCACTTGAAGTATGTTTATCTTGGAGAAGAAGATACACTACCGGTTATTGTGTCTTCAATGCTTAGTGAGAAGCAAGAAGTGGATTTGATACGTGTGCTTAAGAAGTACAAGACCGCCATAGGTTGGACCTTAGCGGACATCAAGGGAATAAGCCCTACTACTTGTGTTCATCGCATCTTATTAGAAGAAGGAGCTAAGCCGACAAAGGAAGCTCAACGTCGACTTCACCCTCACATGATGAAAGTTGTTAAAGAAGAGATTATCAAGTTGCTTGATTGTGGGGTGATCTACCCAATTTCGGATAGTAAGTGGATATCTCCCGTGCAAGTAGTGCCGAAGAAGAGTGGTGTAACGGTTGTCAAGAATGAGAAGAATGAGCTTGTGCCACAAAGACTTGTAACCGGTCATCGGATGTGCATCGATTATAGGAAGCTCAACGCTACAACGAGGAAGGATCACATGCCTTTGCCGTTTATGGATCAAATGCTAGAGAGGTTAGCCGGCCATTCTTACTATTGCTTTCTTGATGGTTATAGTGGCTACAATCAAATCATGATACACCCGGATGATCAAGAGAAGACCACTTTTACTTGTCCATTTGGCACGTTTGCTTATCGGCGGATGCCATTCGGACTATGCAACGCACCCGGCACTTTTCAAAGATGTATGTATGCCATCTTCTCGGATTTTATTGAAGACATTATCGAAGTGTTTATGGATGATTTTAGTGTGTATGGGAGCACCTTCGATGAATGTTTGGAGAACTTGGAGAAGATACTTGAGAGGTGTGTAGAGACAAATCTTGTGCTCAATTGGGAGAAGTGTCACTTCATGGTCACGCAAGGTATTGTTCTAGGGCACATTATTTCGGCAAGAGGCTTAGAAGTTGACAAAGCCAAAGTGGAGCTAATACAAGCATTGCCGAGCCCTAGATGTGTGAAAGATGTGAGAAGTTTTCTTGGCCATGCGGGGTTCTATCGACGATTTATCAAGGACTTCTCTTCAATTGCCAAGCCATTGAGCAACTTGTTACAAAAGGAGGTGACGTTTGAGTGGTCGGATGCTTGTGAGGATGCATTTTGCCGATTGAAGAGGCTCTTGTGTACGGCACCGGTTTTGATGCCACCAAATTGGGATGAGCCATTTGAGTTGATGTGTGATGCTAGTGATTATGCACTTGGAGCGGTACTTGGACAACGAATTGAGAAGAAGCCATGCGCCATTTACTATGCTTCAAGGACTCTCAACGATGCTCAACTCAATTACACGACAACGGAGAAGGAACTCTTAGCGGTAATTTTTGCTTTGGAAAAGTTTCGATCATATCTTTTGAATTCCAAAGTCATTGTTTATAGTGATCATGCCGCTTTGAGATATCTTATGACAAAGAAGGATGCTAAGCCGAGGCTTATTCGATGGATTCTTTTGCTTCAAGAGTTCGATATTGAGATAAAAGACAAGAAAGGAGTAGAGAATGTTGTAGCCGATCATTTGAGTCGCCTTGTTCATGATGAGGATCGGCTGCCCCTTTGTGAAAACTTTCCGGATGAGCAACTCTTTCGACTTGAAGTACATGAGCCTTGGTATGCCGACATCGCCAACTATCTAGCCACACGCCGATTTCCACAAGAGTTGCCGAACCACCAACAACAAAGAATAAGGAAGCAAGCTCGACACTTCTTGTGGGATGATCCGTACTTATGGAAGCAATGTGGTGATCAAGTTATTCGAAGATGTGTGCCGGAGAATGAGCATCGATCCATCCTTGCTTTTTGTCATAGTGAAGCTTGTGGTGGGCATTTTGGAGCTAAGAAGACGGCATTGAAGGTACTTACTTGTGGTTTCTTTTGGCCTACAATTTTTAAAGATGCTTACATGTTGTGTAAGTCATGTGATCGATGCCAAAGAATGGGGAATATTGGACCAAGAGATCAAATGCCGCTCACTTCTATCAACGCCATTGAGATTCATGATCTTTGGGGGATTGACTTCCTGGGACCGTTTCCTTCAAGTAAGGGTTTTCTCTACATATTGCTTGCGGTTGATTATGTGTCAAAGTGGATCGAGGCCAAGGCTACACGCACCAACGATGCCAAGGTGGTAGCCGAGTTTCTCAAGACCAACATCTTTTCACGTTTTGGAGTTCCAAGAGTCTTGATTAGCGATGGAGGATCCCATTTTTGTAACCGCACCATTGAAGCCTTGTTGAAGAGGTATGGAGTCACTCATAAGGTTTCTACACCTTATCATCCCCAAACAACTGGTATGGCCGAGGTAAGTAATCGAGAGATCAAGCAAATACTTGAGAAGACCGTTGGACCTTCAAGGAAGGATTGGAGTGATCGTCTCAATGACGCTTTGTGGGCATATAGGACTGCATACAAGACGCCGATAGGTATGTCACATTTTCGGTTAACATATGGCAAAGCATGTCACTTACCGGTTGAACTTGAGCATAAAGCATGGTGGGCGGTTAAGGCTTTCAACATGAGCATTGATGAGGCCGGCCTTCATAGGAAGCTTCAACTCAACGAACTTGAAGAAATACGGAATGAAGCTTATGAAGCCGCATGGATTTACAAGCAAAAGACTAAGGTTGCTCATGATAAGATGCTTCGACGGAAGAAGTTTGAAGTTGGTCAAAAAGTTCTCTTGTATCACTCACGGCTCAAACTTTTTCCGGGTAAGTTGCAATCTCGGTGGCTTGGACCATTCATTGTTCTTCAAGTATTTCCACATGGAGCTATAGAGATTCGGAGTGAAGTTACGGGAACCATATTCAAGGTGAATGGACATAGACTCAAGCCGTACTACGAGCCATTTGAGCCTCTCAACGATGAAATTTTTGTCCATGATCCGCCACTACAAGCTGCCGCCGAGTTGCAGCCCTCCAAAGCACTCACTGCCGAGATTAGTGGCCGACACCCTACTGCCCCCATGACACCACCACCTCCTGCCGGACCTGCCATTGCCGGCAGGGTTGACGCATCACCACAAGAGGCCGGACACAAGGTTGACACGCCAAATCAACCAGACACGCAGAGTGCACAAGGATCGGATACGTCGTGCAATGCGCTACTTCTTGAACTACTTCACGCCGATTTGAGATACTTTGGAGCAAGATGAACACATGCAACACGGTGAAAAGTCTAGGCTATGGACTATAAACACAAAGCGCTACTTGGGAGGCAACCCAAGTCGATCAAAGAAAAGTGAAGGAGCCATCACCAAGAGTTTGAAATTTCTTAACCTTTCTCTTTTTCTTTGATTTGTGATGATATGTTGGAATATGTTAGTCAATTGCATGCTTAGGAAATTCATTGATATTGTTTTGTGCTTACATTGAGGACAATGTAATTTTCTAAGTGTGGGGTGGGATAGCATGTTCCGTTTTTGTTTTTTTTGCTTTTTGTGTGCTTAGTTTAGAAAAGAAAAGAAAAAAATTCAGAAAATTGCTCCACAAAAATAGAGTGTTTAATTGTTTGTTTCGAGTCTTAGGATGCCCCTAATATGTCAATGATGTTTTTCTCCTCTTTGCATACATAGATGATAGTTGTGCATACAATTAAAATTGTAAGTTTCATGGATTATGTGCATTGGTAGGAGCATGTAGGACTTGTTGATTAACGAAGCATGCATGTTTTAGCTAGTTTGTTTCCATAATAACCTATGTGAGCTTTAGTGCCAATTTGCTTTCTTCTTGAGCAAGAAAAGATAAAATTCGATAGATTTGTAGGAAGCATGAAACCTCATAATTCTTTGCATATTCGATGACTATGTGCCATAGCTCTTTAATGAACTCTAGTATGCTAGAACTTACTCTTGTTGATTTTTCGAAACATTTATATCATAAAATACTTTGATTTTGAACGTGATTGAATAAAGATCATTTAGGTTTACCACCATTGCCAAATAAAGCATGTGCCCTATTGGAGCCCGTCGTGGGACACCTTAGTAAACCCCTTTGAGCCTACGATTAGCCTTTTCTTTCATCACCCTTAAACACTTTCCATGAACTTAGTATAGTAATGTCTTGACCATTGTGTGTCGGCAAAGCTTGATTTTTGAAGGAGTTTTCGCTTGAAGTGATGAAGAAGAACAAGTGTGGGGTAGACTTAGCTAGAAAATTGTATGAAAAATTATATGTGCCGTGCCTAACAAAAGAAAAACAGAAAATATGTAATTCGGACAGAAAAAGAAAAGAAAATGGAAAAATCATGTCCGAAAGAAAAGAAAAGAAATAGGCACGGTTTCAAAGTGTAAATTGCTAAGTCTAGTCTTGAAAAGTGTTGTGAATTTGGAGTTTTGTTTATATGTGAAGGTCTACTATTGTTATATTTTGACCTTTGTTCATATTCACTATGTTTTGGGGAAGTAAAGAATGAAGTATGGGTCCAACAAGAAGAAATTCGACCCTTGGTGAGAAGACATAAGGAGATTTGAGCTTTGCTAAAGGCCTTAGTAACGTTTTGAGCCTCCTTATCCCATAAATTTCGAATACCTTTTAGCCAAGCCCCATTACATCCCTTTTCATTGATCTTTTTCATGATTCTTAAGATGGTTAAATTTGATTGTGGAGATTATCTCAAGAGTAAGCATATGGTTTTGGTTCATTGGTGCATATAGTTATCATATGAGGTTTTTCCATAAAAATTCACAAAGTGCTTTTCGTTTCTTTGACATATGCAAGTTACTCTTCGTAATTCATTATCTTTCACTTGCATATACTTATGTGTGAATAACCATGCTTCGAGAGAAAATGAAGAGAGTATGCCTAGTGAGGAGGATTGAATTAGCTTTAACATGTCTACATGCTTACTTTTTGTTCTTATATGTTCATATTGATGTCACATGTTCATGAAACTTGGAATTTTCGTGCTAAGTATTCTCATGCATTAACTTGAAAGATATGTGTACATACGAGCCTGAGACAAATTGTTAGGGGCAATAGTTTGTTTAGAGTCTAGTTTAATTTAGTTTGCTAAGGGACTAGCAAAGGATAAGTGTGGGGTAGTTGATAGGAGCACAATGTATGACGATATTACATGCTTATGCCCTCGTTTATGCTTTGTTTAACCCTTATTTGTCTAAGATAGAGTCATAATATAGTTAGTGTCAATTTTGGTAGAGTTTTGGTGAAATGTGCTTAATTGTCCGAAAAATGACTAAGTATGAGAAATCTGGAAAATAGTGCAAAACATGTCTTTTTCGCGATTTTGTGACGAGTACAAATATGAGACTGAAATCGCATATGGGGAGATGGCCATATGTGTCTAGTTTATCGGAGCTCCACGGAGGGAGATAAGTCGGAATTACTGCAACAAGGTCAAATCTGCCGATTCCAGGAACCTACTGCCCCCTTTTTGTGTTTTCTGTTTTTGATGGACCAAATGGTGCATAAATGCATTTTTGAAGATGGTTCAAGCTTTATGAAGGGAAGAGGAAGACACTAGGCCATGGCATTGATGAAGAAATCGAAGAAAGAAGTTCTCCTAGTCAAACTAGGAGAAGCTGCCGATTATGGCAGATTTGGTGCCTTTGTGTGTTGCCGGCAATTGCATGCATTTTTCGATGGACCAAGACACATCAAGTGAAGTCCAAGATCATACAAGAAGTCCATGAAGATGTGAAGCCCAAGCCTTGAAGAAAAATTCAGAAAAAGAAAACCTAATTGAACTATGAAAGGAAGGTTTCAAACCTTATCCCACTAGGTTTTCTTTTACCTTGTACAAGAAGGGCTGCCGGCAATCCCCTTGTTTCTCCCTATATATACCCAACTTTTACACAGAAAAAGGTGTCACATTCCAAAGCAAAAATCTAGCCAAAGCTCTACCTAATTTTCCCAAGAATCCTACACAAAAACCCTAGCCAAAACCACCTCCACCACACCCAAAGTTTCTGCCGAAACCTTGTTTTCCTTGCTGCCGATACCTTCACTGCCGAGCAGCAATCCATCCGACCATCATCAATCACCGGATCCATACAAGTCGAAGTCTTCAAGGTTTCTAATGTGTGATCCAATCCCTACTCTTGGCTTTGTAAATTTTTGTGTAGTTATGTTAAACTTTGTCTATAAAGTTAGCATGAATTCTTGGTTTCAATTTTTATGTCTATGTATGAATTGGATTGAAATTTGGTTTTATGATTTGCATGTCAATTTATTTTCTTTATCTTTATGTGAGGTTTTAGATGTAAGAATATGGATTGCATGCTAAAGAGTAAGGAAAATATATGATGAACTAGTAATTAGGATTTTCGGCAAGAACATGTGTTAAATTGATTTTAGGGTTTTCTTGACTTGTTCTTTAAATTCGTGTGCTTAAAGATTGGTAGCCTATGTAACTACAGTACTTAGATTATTAATCTCATTAGCCGAAATTTAATATAGATTAAGTAATCAACGAGTTACTTAGTTTGTGTTGTTTTTCACGAGGGTTAGAGTAATTTAAATGAACATGCTTGTTGAAGAGATGATTGACAACCTTACTCTATTGACTTGTTTCCAACTAAAGAAAAAGACTTTGTGCTTAATTAGTTGTCTTGTTTGTTTACGTCGATTAGAATATTCGAAGATGACTAGTATAATTTTAAGGTTAGGCGATTAGTCACTTAAAATACATGAGGAGTCTTAATCAATTAGTAGTGCCGATTAGGAGCTAATTGGGTTGGAGTTAAGTTGAGTCTAGAACGCTTTAATACTTTGCCGTGAGTCTTACTTGCTTGTTTGCCATGTGTTTTGATTGCTTTTGTGTTAGTGTTTTGTGGAAGAATGTCGACCAAACTTGTAAATATTAGACTTAGAATTTATTTTTCAGCATTTTATTTCGTTCCACCTAGTTCTAGGGCAGCTTAGCTGCCGAACCTTTTCACCCCCTATATGTGACGATTTTGTGTATATATGTATATATGTGTGTTTAACAATTTCATATCTCAGGTACCCTTAATCCCCGGCTTAGAACGATCCCTACTTATGTCTATACTACTAACGATTGCAGGGTTTATTATTGCATGCTCGCTTAGGCGACACGTCATTTACGTATACCAGGAATGATAGATGGAGGGTTGTTGCGTAGTGTTCCAACATTTCCTTCGAGGTTATTATTTTATTCAATAATATTTATAAGCGTCAAATATGCAGTTGGGGACCATACTTGTTTATGTTATATTTGGGGGTTTGAGAGTATACACCCTTTACCGCATCCCACGCGACGGATCATTTGACGAAATAGGTTAGACTCTCCTCGGTCGTCGACGCATTTTGAGGAGTAGCGTGGGACGCTACAGAGTCTTGGATGTTCTTACCCTTAGCCTGAGAGGCTTACTATTACATGGTGCCAACTTTCCCCTGTTTTCATTCGACTTGTTATACGGCCAATGGGATTGGTCCTGTTATTTTATTTTTAGATTTCGAGAATATTTTCTCTTATGAGACTTTTATTTATTTAATAAATTTATGAACCAGTGAAGTCAGGTTTTTATTACAAGAATATCTGGAAATTGGCTAGTGGGATTTGTCATGATATATATATTATTATTCGTTTTTCGAACACATTCTCTTTTTGAAAATATAAAGAAAATATTATTTGTTTATTCAATATATCAGCGAGGCTGATTTATAACCACAATTTTTCTGAAACATTGGACGTTTTATTAAAATGCATGCATCGTGGTTTTTAATTATATAATAACAAGAAAGTAATATAATACTTTAAATAAAGGTATTATATTAATTGTATATTTTTATCCACTCACGCTAACATTTTTAATTTACTTTCCCCTAGGCCCTTCGTTTTAAATTGCCCAGTGTGCAGATTAGTTATCGAAGGTCAAAAGTACTCAGTGTCGAGGCATTTGTCGATCCTTTACCTATTTGTATTGTGTTATTTCCAGTCCATTATATTAGATTGCTCTGATTACCTGTGAGCCAGTTAAATTAGCTAATATTGATTTTGTGTTTGTTTGTGGCGGATGTTGTGATTTGGGGAGCAGATGGCTCTAGGTGTTGAGGTTGGAACTGGATATAGAAGTGTTTTTGTTTGTTATAGGTTTCAGGGTTGCCCATCCTAAGTCTGACTTTATCGATTTATCGATAAAATTAGTCTTAAGGTGATCCCCACAGGGCTCATCAGGATTTCAGGGTGAAGTTCGGGGCGGGTCTTGTCAAGGATGTAAGCCTTTATATTGATTAATCAACAAAAATAGGTCCGCAAGGGCCACGAAAGAAATGAACCATGCAAAATTACATAAGAAGAACCTAAGCAATAATCTCTATGTTGCAAACCCTAGGATGAAGCGTTATGATCAATCAAATCTTTGTAGCAAACAAGAAATGAACCATCCGAAATTACCTAAGAAGAACCTAAGCAATAATCTCTATGTTGCAAACCCTAGGATGAAGCGTTATGATCAATCAAATCTTTGTAGCAAACGAACCAAGTAACCAGCTACCAAGACATCACTACCAGAAAAGGGGTTATAGCCGACGACGCCATCTCGTCGGCCGTTTTCATTAAATCGTCGGCTATACTCATAGCCGACAAAGTATCGTCGGCTATTGTCTCGTCGGGACTGCTCTGTCGGCTATAGTATAGCCGACGACACTCAGGGTAAGTCGTCGGCTTATAAAACACACGGTATAGCCGACGAATAAAGCGTCGTCGGCTATACTTCGAACATTGCCGACGACAGAATCGTCGGCTTCAACAATTACGTAATTGCCCCTAACCCTGAAGTATAGCCGACGACACTATCGTCGGCTATACGTCCGGCATAGCCGACGAA
Source organism: Potentilla sterilis (assembly GCA_963682095.1). Lineage (NCBI taxonomy): Eukaryota > Viridiplantae > Streptophyta > Magnoliopsida > Rosales > Rosaceae > Potentilla > Potentilla sterilis. Next base: position 45,803,006 of record OY821754.1, read on the forward strand.
TTAATCGTCGGCCATAACAATCGCCGGTACCAGGAACGGCTTTTTTTTGCCGGAAGCCGGGAGGGTATAGCCGACGAAATATGGTCCATTTCGTCGGCTATAACCCCTAAATATTGAAAAAAATTTAAAAATTTAACTCGGGCCCAATTTCACTTCGTCTTCGGTTTGGCTGCAGAAAATCCACGAACAAACATCCAAATATCCAACAAATATCCACATCAATCCATCCCTAATATCCTACCTACTGTACAAATTAACCCCCTAACTAGTCATCTACTCATCATCACCCCCTAAACGCGTAGCGTCGTCGACGGGATCGTTCGAGTTCCGGTGGCTATGGCTACCCTGATCGCCTGGCGTACTCCGATGCTGGGGGGGGAGTGGGGACGACGAACTGGGGCATCTGTGGCGGAGGCGGGGGCTGGAGTCCAGCCTGCTGGGCCTCCCAAGATTGCTGCATCCATCGGTACATCTCCGCCACAGATGCGTCTCTGGCCTGCTGCGCAGAAGCCTCCGCGGCCCTCGCCAACTCCGCCTGCGTCCTCTGCAGCTGTGTCTGCAAGTCTCCTCTCGTCGAAGCCGCACGCTGCGTGCTGGGATTGGCCGGCGTGTACTTGAGAACCCCATCTCCCGCCGCGCCTAGGCCTCTCTGGTAGAAGTAGTTGTTGCCCGTCCCTACCGCCGCGTGCATGATCTGAGAGGCCAAGCGCGGCTCAAGGGTGTCGATCGTGGAGGCAAACTCCGCGATCGCCTCGTCGGACGCCCCTTCCCCCAGGGTGTCTCGCGCGATCCCGAAGGTGATCGCGTCGGTCTCCGCATCTATTTCCGCCTAATTGACAAGAAAATATAATAAACGAATTAATAAAAAATATATATAAATTAATTTAATGAAACACTTTTATTGAAGATGGGCGAATACTTACCACTTGGTCGGGACGCCCCGGATACATCTGCGCATGAATCCACGACAACAGCCTCAGCGGTCGGTCCCTCCTCGCAATCTCTGCCCACTGTCTCCAGGAGTGGGCGCCGCCGTGGTGGGGGTGCTCGTTCCTCTTGCGGTTGTCGCTGTTCGTCTTCGAGATTTTCTGTATTATAAGAACGAACATATAAACGCAAATATAAATTAGTAACTAAATTAAAATATTAGGAACTAACCAAAATAAAATTATTAACTAATTTAGTTACTAACTAATTTAATTTAATTAGTAACTACTTAACTAACTAATTTAATTTAGTAACTAACTAACTTACTAACTACCTAATTTAATTTAATTTAATTTAATTTAGTAACGAACTAACTAACTATGTAACTAACTAACTAACTTAATTTAATAACTAATAACTAACTAACTAATTAATTTAATTAAGTAACTACATAATTTAATTATTAAATAACAGTAAAAAGTTATATACTAGCAGGCTAAATTTTCTTACCGAGACCCTGTCGCTCCCGAAGTAGGCTACCAGCCATAGCCACTCATACTCCCTGTACCGGAACGCGTGGGGGGTTGCACCTCGCCCCAAGCCCTGCTCCACATGGTACGTCCTGTAGTGCGTCGACAGCTCGTTCTTCCACTCGGAGTACCTATATTAACAAAACACAACTGTTAGATATATTCGTACACTGTCAATAAATAGTATGATAGTAAAATAACGCGAAACACATAACCTGTTCTTCAGCTGCTCGTCTCTCCACCAGTCCAAGGTAGGATGGACTCTAAACCATTGCTGCAATATTATAAATTAATTAGAAAATATTTTTATATAGTTATACGGACTGAATTCATAAATGTTTATTTTCTATAATAAAAATACGATTTAACTCACCGACAGTGCATTGTACACTCGCGCCTTGATGTCATCGGGCACAGAGCCCCAGTCGGGCCACAACAGTGGGACCCTGTCCCGCACGAGCATGCCCGTCGCGTTGATATACTTGGTGGTGGTGTCTCTCCGCTCGATCGGGCGTCCATCCTCACCGGGACCGGGCAGGATCTCCCTGATCCCACCGGCGAGCTCCCTCTTCAGGGTCGACATGTTCGCTGGCCCTCTGGTCCGTCTCGTCCCCGCGGGTTTATTTACGAGGACGCCTGTTTCATAATTAAAATGAATACATAGTTAAATAATTATTTAAACTAACTAATTAAATAATTAATTAAACAATCTAAATAATTAATTAAACTAACTAATTACCTGCGTCGTTGAATTGCTTGTCCTTCTCACGAACACACCACAGGCCGCGGCAGTCCTCTGAGTCGAAAGGCCTGTAGACGTAGGCCTCCTCCCAGGGAATCTCGTGCGGCCGGTCGTGCCGCCAAATCTGCCTCCCCCTAGCGTCGTACTCGGGGATGGCAGGGAGGAACTGGACCATGTACATCCCCGATGGCGGAGACATACGGGGCGTGGACCCTGAGGGGCATGATCCCCCTGACGGTGGGCCCTGTCGCTGTGGGGGGACAGGGAGCATGTCTGGAGGGGCCAGATTGGCGCGCGGTGGGGTCGGCTGCCTATCCTGGAACAGTGCTGAAGTGCACTGGGGTCTGGAGGATGCGGCTCTGCGTCCTCCTCTGACACTCGAGGTTGGGCCCGCTCCCGTCGACTCATACGAGGAGCCCCCACGTGGATCGCTCGGGGTCAATCCAATCAAGGTCTCCTCTCGTCGACTCATAGGCCGGCGTAGGCCCCGACGACCGCTGGATCCGCTCCCCCCACGGCTGGGTCCTGCCTGAGCGTCGGGGTCGCTCTCGGTCGGTCTGGCAAGCCATCGGTCTACAACGCGGCGGTTTCCTGCACAATTAGTATATAAATTCCATAAATTTCACAAAAATTCCACAAAAAAATTAAAAACTTCATTCAATGTATATATACTTAATTATATATATACCTAAATATATTTATACCTAATTATATATATATATTCCGAAATATATATATATATATATATATGTATATCCTCCTAAAAAATCTTGTTAATTCCACAAAATTAAAAAAAATTCCACAAAATTCCTTAAATTTCACAAAAAAATAAAAAACTTCATTAAATATATATATACCTAATTATATATATACCTAAATATATTTATACCTAATTATATATATATATATATTCCGAAATATATATACATAGATATATATATCCTCCTAAAAATTCTTGTTAATTCCACAAAATTAAACAAAATTCCACAAAATTCCATAAATTTCACACAAAAATAAAAAACTTCATTAAATATATATATACCTAATTATATATATACCTAAATATATTTATACCTAATTATATATAAATTAGTATATAAATTAGTATACTAGTATATAAATTCCACAATTAGTATATAAAAACCCTAAATTTAACAAAAAATCCACAAAATTAGTATATAAATTCCACAAAATTAACAAAAAATCCACACAATTCCATAAATTTCACAAAAACCCTAAATTCCACAAAAAATTCACAAAAACCCTAAATTTCACAAAAACACAAAATTCCACAAAATTAATAAAAACCCTAAATGAGGCTCGATCGGGACTACCTGACATGGTGGTGCAGTCTGGACGAGGACCGGTGGTGCGGTGGGGCGGCGACGGCGGCTAGGGGCGGCTGCTACAGGGGATCGATCCGTATGCGGTACGGGTCGGGGAGGGGTCGGGAAGCACGGGGACGGGGCGGGGAGGGGTCGGGTAGGGCCGGAGAGGGTCGGTCGGCGTCGGGGAGGCTAGGTGGTGGTCGGTCGGCGTCGGGGAGGGGTTTAGGCGATTAGGGATTTCGGTTGAACTCAGGAAAATGAGGGAGAGGCGCCTCTGTTTCGTCATAGCCGACGAAATTTGTCGGCTATACTCTGACCCGAAATCCGGGCCGGGCCGAAGTTGGGCATTGCGGGCCGGTTATAGCCGACGAAGTATGGATTTCGTCGCCTATAAAATGAATCTCGTCGGCTATACTTCACGCTCTCAGCAGCCGTCAGATCTCGCCCATCCAACGGCGGACAATGAAACGGCGCGGATCGCAAGAGTTTAGCCGACGAAGTTAAGTATATCGTCGGCTATTCTTTGGCCAAACTACAAAGTCAAACCTCTAAACGATTTAAAACGGCAATTGGCCCGTCTAAATGACGTTTTTTGGCCTGACCTTCAACAGAGAATAGTTTCAGATCGATGAGACGCAACTAATCGTATAAAAATTTTCCTCAAAATTTTTACCGACCGTCAGGCTACCCATAGGAAAACGGAAGTAAAAAACAGCTAACCGCAACATTCGGCACACAGATTTTGTCGGAATTTTCCCATTTTTCAACCGTAGACGTATTTCAATATTTCGGTCGTATCTTATTTCACGACACTTTTGCATTTGAAGGGTCTACGTATAGTAACTATTTGAAACTATACATTCACTTAAACACTTAGTAAACAAGTTAAGGAACATTAGTGCATATGTTCCGATTTTGAATCTAAAAGTTTGGAAAATCTATTCCAACCGTCAGATATCACCGTTAAGATTAAATACATGTATGAAAAAAATTCCAACTACATCTGACAACGTTAAAGGCTCGATCGGTACGGTCAAACTGCAAAGTCAAACCTCTAAACGCTTTAAAACGGAAATTGGCCCGTCTAAATGACGTTTTTTGGCCTGACCTTCAACAGAGAATAGTTTCAGATCGATGAGACGCAACTAATCGTATAAAAATTTTCCTCAAAATTTTTACCGACCGTCAGGCTACCCATAGGAAAACGGAAGTAAAAAACAGCTAACCGCAACATTCGGCACACAGATTTTGTCGGAATCTTCTCATTTTTCAACCGTAGACGTATTTCAATATTTCGGTCGTATCTTATTTCACGACACTTTTGCATTTGAAGGATCAAGCAATGGTTTCGGTCAACATCCGGGCCAGGGGTTATAGCCGACGAATTACAGGTCGTCGGCTATACTTTAGCCGACGACCTTCAACATTTTGTCGTTAGCCGACGCCGGCAACATTTAGGGCCTGAAAATTGCCTATTTCACCTGATAAATTCCTGAACATCGCACAAACAATTCAATACAATTTCCCATAAACTCGGAAAACGGTAATTAAGGACGAAAAATGTATTCATACATGCATGCACCATCGTACACAAATACATACATAAATAGTATACTAAGGATGATAATCAGAATCATCCTCATCACTTGAGTCAGGCGTAGTATAGTAGTTAATATCTGGCAACCGGTGCTCGTACTCGTCGTCTGAGTCATCGTGTGCCTGATATAGACGATTCGGATTAACATCATACATGGGCACCTGACCCCTAGGAAGTCGAACCACTCTGCCCGGCGTCACATTATTATCGCGGATGGTGGAGGATTCCGGAATGTCGCCGGCGTCCGGCTCTTGGTATGCGGTCGCTTCTTGACACTCTGTGCTCACACCAAGTGTGGTAGCACTGTATATGTCTCGCTGAGACACATGGTTAACTACCTTCCACGTGCCTTTGTTCAATGGATCGTCAAGATAAAAGACCTTTTTGGCCGCTGTGGCGAAAACAAAGGGGTCGTCTTCATACACACTAGTGCCGGTATTCACCGAAAGTATGCCGTACTGATCGATCCGTATGCGGTGCGGCCTAGTATCAAACCATCGACACTTGAACAAGTGGACTTTCATGCGGTTCCCATAAATGAGTTCAACAACTGACTCAATTCCTCTGAGTAATTTGTATGACCACCCCTCGCAGCCACTTGCATCAGCTGAAAAATATAACTCAAATTAGTTGGTGTGTTTATGATTAAAGAATAGGGAACTGTAAAAGAAAGCCATCTAATATATATATTTATACACTTACCCATTGTGGAAAATAGTCTGCAAACGTCGTGTTGTGGTACTCGACATCACCGCGAACTTCCTTGCAGTGAAGATGGGTTCGTTTCCAATATTGTACCTCCGGACAGTTTATTAGAACCCACCAGTGGGCAATCCCTACCTCATGGTCAGGCAACTTGTCCACACCCTTCTTCTTGAAGCTTCCGTATGGTACAACAGAGTTGGCGACGATAGATAGGTTGAACTCGGGGTCATCTCGACTTGGATGTTGTGGGGGGTCCTCCATCGCTCCCAAGTACAACTTGGCGTACGTTACACACTCATGCACAATGTAAGCTTCAGCAATACACCCCTCAGGCGCAGATTTATTGTGCACATATTTCTTGTAGTCTCCAAGTTGTCTACAAGGTTAACAAGTGCATGTTAAGAGCATGCAACTTTTATTTAAAAACATGTATAAATCAAATTTATGAATAACATGTACCTTTCGATGGGATACATCCAAGTGTAGTGTACGGGACCGGTAAGCAACAATTGTTGGGGAAGATGGATCATCAGGTGAGGCATGATGTCAAAGAAGTTTGGGGGAAATATCCTCTCGAACTTGCACAAGATAAAAACGATTTCCTCATGCATTCTCATGAGGTCTGATTTTCTAACTTCTCTAGCGCATAACTTCTGGAAGAATCTTGACAACGCCACCAACGGCTCAACCACTTCATTCTCCAAGTACGCTCGAATGAAAATAGGGAAGAGGCGTTGAAGCAGTACATGGCAGTCGTGACTCTTCAATCCGTACATCTTGTTGTCTCGGTAGTTAACACACTTGCTTATGTTACCCGCATAGCCATAAGGATACCTGCATAGCCATTAACAACAATTAGATTTCATGCATATATAGTCGTCCAACAACAGATGGATTCTTTAGGGAATACATGCCTAATAAAAAGTTACCTGACATTACTCAGCCATCCAAAGATTTCATGTTTCTGGTCCCTGGTGACGGTGTAAGGAGCTTGGGGCATTTTGCTCCTGCCCTCTCTCAACCACAAATGGTCCCGCAGTCCCATATTTCTCAGATCAACGCGTGCCTTGGGGGTGTCTTTTGTTTTCTTCTCCCAATTCAAAACTGTGCCAACCACGGCTTCACCCACGTTCTTCTCTATATGCATGACATCCAGGTAGTATATGGTAGCCAACCTGGCCCAATAAGGAAGTTCCCATAAGATGCTCTTGTGTGACCAGAACCTATACCGATCCGGCCTCTCTGGAATCGTGCGCAACACATCGGGATGATTGCTAAGCAGACCAAAGTCATACTCATTCAACACTGCCAATATTTCCTCCCCTGTCCATTGCTCAAAAGCCTGTGCATCGTCCCTAAATGGATGGTCATGCGGAAGCCAACGACGGTGACGCATCTGGACAATCTTGCTGCAATGAGGACTGGAGCAATCAACAGTCATGCACTCTGAACAAGCCCTGTAACCCCTGGTGACGCTGCCCGACAACATACCCCTCTCAGGAAAGTCACTGATCGTGCCAACAAGCATGGCATGCATCCAGAACATCTCATTTTTGAACCGGTCGTAGACCAGGTGGCCGTTCAGACTCAAGTACCGAAGCTCCTCAATTACGGGTCTCAAATACACATCGAGACACTTTCCCGGATAACCTGGGCCTGGAATCAACAATGTGAGCATGTTATATTCCTTCTTCATGCACATCCACGGTGGAAAGTTGTACGGAATCAACACTGTACTGAAGCTCTTTCTTGCCAAAAGGGTTGAAACCGTCGGATGATAGCCCTAGCCAAACATTTCGAACCTCTGATGCAAATTCAGGAAACTCCAACACATTCTTCTTCCAAGCCTCTCCGTCGGCGGGATGTCTAAGGGTGTCATCGTCAGGCACATTCCTCTCAGCCCACCATCTCATAGCTTTGGCAGTGAAAGCACACATGAACAACCGCTCAAGCCTATCAATCAGCGGGAAGTACCGAAGTATCTTCACAGCTTTCTTGTTCCCTTTAGGAGTGAACTTATACCGCTCTGTATTGTATACTGGGCAGTATTCAAGATCTGCAAGTCCTTCCCCGTAAAACAGAACGCAATCGTATCTGCATGCATGAATCTTGATGTAGGAAAGGCCGAGATCTTTAAGGATATGTCGCACCTTATGATGACTGGTAGGAAGCCGATGTCCGGGGGGCATCACCCCACCCCATATCTTCAGCCAATCATCAACCGATTTGACAGTGCCTTTGTTCTCCGTTTTGATCTTCATCACTCCCATGACAGATTCAAGGACAGTCTTACTGCATCCGGGGTACAACGGAGTCTGTTGCAATGCGATCAGGTTGTTGTACTTTTCCATACCACTTGTGTTGACCGGAGATCGGGGTAATGGCTCGAGTGGCTCAATATCATGGAAACACTCCATCTCCAGAGGAGGGAGTTGCACATCTGGTGCTTCATCAAAGACACCGCTCTCACGAGGAAACATATCGTTGATCCAGTTCGTTGTTGGATCATTGGAGGAACTCCCTCTCTCGGCAAATTGTCCATGATCATGAGAACCCGCAAACTCTGGTTCACCGTGATAAATCCAATTAGTGTATAGGACCCAAAATCCATATCTAGCCAGGTGTTGCTCCACTGTCTCTATGGAAAACCGGTGTCGTGGGGTGGCACACTTGCACTTTTTACACGGACAATAATGAAGTGTAGTGTCTCCACAGTTAGCCATCACAAAATCCAGGAAACTCCTAACTCCATCATGATACGCCTGATCCCATCTTCCAAGGGTAATCCAACTCTTGTCCATCCTGTAAATTCAAGAAATAAATATAGCTATATATAGATATGTATATATGCACGTACTACGTACGTACGTACGTACTAATTAATTAAAAAATTCATCATTACACACACACACACACACACACACATATATATATATATATACACATGCATCTCTAAATTAATTAAAACATCGTCAATCTCCCTAATTAATTAAACACAATGTATTTTTTATATATACCAACAATATATTTTTAATTACAATTAAATTAATTAATATATATATACATTTTTTCATCAAATTCATCTAAAATCACCTATAAATCAACAATCAATCACTAATCTTCAACGAAACTTCAATTCTATCTAACCAACATATCAACCCATTAATAATCTCATCTCAACACATATATATATATATATATATCAAATTAATCACACATTTATTCTAATTAAACTCTAAATTAACACACCTATGCATATAACCAACTAAATCAACACACACAGCAATATACGTACCTTTCAAGCTTATGGCCGAGGTTTTGGACGATTTCAGAGCGCTTTCGAAATATTTTCGACGAATGAGCTCGCTGCTGCAGAATAGATCTGATATAAGAGTTATAGCCGACGAATACCCTCCTCGTCGGCTATAACCAAAAACTTTTCGTCGGCTATAGTTATAGCCGACGACGTCCGACAACTCGTCGGCTATAATATTATAGCCGACGATGTGGCCGACGAAATAGTAATTCGTCGGCTATGACCCCTTATAGCCGACGAAGTACTATTTCGTCGGCCGTTTTTTCCCATATCGTCGGCTATAACCCCTTTTCTGGTAGTGCATGATCAAGAAGGGGGTATCAATTAGACCTGTAAATAGACCGGATCCGGAGTGGATCAACATAGATACAGATCCGTTTAGTAATTGAAAATTCTCGATCCGTACCCGACCCGTTACCCGCCGGATTATTGATAGCTCGATCCAAATCCGTATTCGGCGAATTAACGGATACCCACCGGGTTTCTTCAATCCGTTTATAATAATCAATATTTTCAAATTTTAAACAATAATTTTAGAATTTTAAAATAATATCTCATAAAACACTAAAGGAATTTAAACAAAATGAAGGTTCACAAATTCACAACAAGTAAAATTACATGCCCAAAATGCTCCTTAACGATAAACTAATATAACCAAAATACTAAACCTCCAATGTTTATATATGAGTACAAAAAAGAACATAAGCATCAGTGACCTTCAACTTCATGCATTATACTTTAGACACAACTTCATGCATAAATTAGCTGTTACACAAAGTGTAAGCCAATTAGCTATAAAGCAACACAATAATCATAAAAATATACTTACATATCTCTGCAGCACATGAAGGCCAGGACATGAGTTTATTTTGGCATCTCCTCTACTTCATATTGTGAAACAGATCCTTCACAGAAAGAAACATAAATGGAATTGGAACTCAGCATATATATAATGAGAACATCAGCAATAATGTTAAATGCATATAAACATCATCAAAACTTACTTTTCCGATTTCGAGATGGAAGCCAATCTTTAGTAGTCACCAAAGCCTCTACAGTTTCTGGAAGCATAGAGAAACGAGATTCATCAATCACTCTTCCTCCAACACTAAACACTGCCTCAGAAGCTACTGTAGTTGCTGAAAAAGCTAATATGTCTCGAGCCATTCTTGCTAAAGTAGGAAATTTTGCACTATTAATTTTCCACCAATTCAAAAAATTGAAGGATTCAGCTCTTGGAAATAAAGGCTCCTCCAGATATTGCTCCAGTTCAGATTTTTTCTTAGCAACAATATGAGAAGACACTTTCGTCACAAATGCATCAAATCCACTAATTCATCATCTCTAGAGGCCACTGTTTTGTCAATACAAGAATCAATACGTTCCAAATATGATTCCATCTCAGATTGAGATGAATCATCTTCATACTCAGTGAAAAGCTCAAACATAGCACTGCGAACTCTTTCAGTATACTCATAAGCTTCCGAACCATGAAGCTTTTCATAATAATATTCAACCAACTGCATTTTAAGTCTAGGATCAAAAACAACACCCACTGCTAGAACCAAGCTACATTCATCCCAATATTTGTCAAACTTCTCTTTCATGGGGCCAGCCATCGACCGTAAAACTCATGCTCACTTTTTTCCCACTTAGACAAATGCATTTTAATCTTACATATAACTTGAGCTGTTTTCCACTCCTCATCAGTAGGATGAAATTTATAATTACGATCTGTTTGTGACAAGCGCCAAAACACCTCTTTCATTTCAAGAGCACTTTTAATCATCAAAAAAGTTGAATTCCACATGGTAGGGCAATCCAATTTAACTTTTTTCTTATCCTTCAACTTGAGTTGGGTTTTTGCATGATTGAATTTTTCTGTTGCATAACCAGACCTTTTCAAGTATTTTATAGATTCTCTGACCTTAAAAATGAAGCCTCCAATCACTTGTAACCCATCTTGAACAATCAAATTAAGTATATGAGCATAACAACGAACATGAAATAATTTACCTTCCAGTAAGATCAGAGACTTGTCACAAAGCCAACTCTTCAAGCTTCTCACCATCGCATCATTCATAGATGCATTATCCACCACCATGGATAATAATTTCTTTTCAAGATTCCATTCCAAAATCAGGTCAGTGATGTATCGAAAAAGAGTTTCTGCATCATGAGGATACTCAATATATCTGTAAGCAAGTATTTTCTTTTTCAATTCCCAATCCTCACCAATAAAATGAGATGTCAAACATATATATCCAATATCTTGATGATCAGACGTCCAAAGATCAGTAGTAAGACTGACCCTACCAGGATATCGTTCAAAGAAATTGCACATATTCTCTTTCTCTTTTTTGTGAACTTTGAGTATATCTGACTTGACTGTATTTCTACACACAAGCTTGAAACTTTTTTGAAGATGGTTTACAAAAATTTCAAATTATTCATGCTCAGCCATACTAAATGAATAGTTATGCTTAATGACCATCTTAGCAAAATCCATACGACTTCTCTCTTGATCAAACTTAAAGTTTTCAATTGATGTAGTGCCTGAGTCATTAGCATCTGTAGCTAGTAGTAGTTGATCAATGGCTCTCTTGTTTCTTCTATTACACCTAGACAAATGATTTCTCAAATGACTTGTTCCTTTATCAGCTACAGACACCAGTACCTTACGACAATGCTTACATTTTGCACTCACTTCCATTTGGATTTCTTTTTTTCTCGAACTCAAGCCATACCCGTGATGTCAGCTTTCGCTTCTTTGGCAAATTTGAAGGTACTTCGATAGCCTTCCCGTTAGCATCCACTTCGACAACATCCGATTGCTCATCTTTCTTCCCATCATCATCAACCATCTTTGAAATCAAGAATTTCCTGAAAAACAGAGGGATTCAAACCTGAAAAATGACAATCAATTACCAAGATTTGATTATAAATAAAGTAACCTATTAGCCTAGTGATGAAAACACTGAATAATTTGTAAAACGAAGATATGACTCTCTTACCAGATCAATAGATTGATAACCAAACTGGAACAGATTTCTTCTTTCGTTCATAGAGTGAGAGACGTACTAGCATTTGAGAAGGGATGAAATGACTTTATTAGTTTGGTATGAGCAATGAAGCACAACCTTCTAAGCTTTTTGGTAAACTAAACGATGGTTTTCATCGATCATCAGCGTCTCACGTGATAGTAGGGTACAGACATTTTTCCGATGCAAAGGTTTAATGCATGCAGACGTTTAGGTTATCAAAGAAATTATAGTGTATATTTAATATTTATCAGTATTAATATATTTAAAAATATTATTAATTAATTTTATAACGGACCGGGCCATTAACGGATCGGATTAGTCTTGATCCGTATCCGATCCATTTATTAAACGGGTAAACGGATACGGGTCGTTAACGGACCAACGGATCAAATTTCTCGATCCAAATTCGTTTAAAAACCACGGATTCGGAGCGGGTCCGGATTTAAAAATCCGGTCCATTTACAGGTCTAGTGTCAATGCCCAACCCAATTTATTTGACCACTTCCGGGACCACCCTACGCAGAGGGGATACGCCAGGAGCATCAAAAACCTAGCTAAAGATGAGAACCCAATAGCTAAGAAGATCCCCTAGACCTGCAAGCAGCCTAGCCTAAATCTAATCAAACAAAAACTAAAGATAGTTAAATCAGATATTGAACAGTAAGACTAGGATATGTTGATGCATAAATGCATTAATTTTATCCTAAAATTATAAAATTTGTCCTCAAAATTGTAGTTTGGGGTTTTTTTTTGTTTCTCAAAGTACAATTTGAAAATGTGGATTCATTTTTATTTCTGAAATACAAAAATAAAAAGGTTCTTTTATTAGGCCAAATTTGCTTCATCCAGCTTATTAGCTTTTCAAATCAAGATATCTCCAGTGGTTTCACCTACATACGAAAGGTGGCCTAGAAACCCTTAGAGCCATAATTTTCTTTACAACTCATACAAATTTGCTATATGTATAACCATGTCTTTCAACTTTCAGTATATATTAAAAACTTAGCGATATTTTGTAACTAGATATTGTGCCCGGGGGTTGCAGTGGATTCTAATCTAGTGGCGAGATCAAACAACTATTCAAGAGAAAAAATCCAAGATATAATGTTCAAACCATGAATTGCGAAGAATATTACTGCAAAGGTTTGTACAAAGGGAAATTTGAATCATAGAACAAAACATAAGTTATAATACATAGGGATTCATACATAAAATCGTTATACATACAGAAGAAGAAGCAGGGGAAAATGGATATATTTCAAGCATTGTTTCAAAATATGTATAATTTATACAGAATATGGTTTGAATTTGAAGATCCACCCACCTCTCTTGTCTTTCTTCAGGTAGCTGCTGGTTCACCTATAAGAATCAGCAAGGAGTTAAAAAGGAAAAACTTGATTGTTCTGATAACTTCATAAGCATTAAGTACAAACTATTGCAACAGGATACATTTTTTCCTCAATTGGTTCATTTGAGAAAAAAGGTATTGTAACTAACGTAAATTTAGAATAGAAACAGAATAGTTATATTTGTATATGTTTTTCACAGAAATGGTAATTGATGATATATCTTGTTTTCCTTGTATACTGGATGGGATAATGATTCACTCAAATGGTTTCGAAAATAACCTTAAATGATAGCAAGTGTGAAATTTAGATTACACTATCTTAAAAGTGGCACAATCACCTCAAGAACTGCTCTATTTGCATAATACAGTAATGCCCAGCCAAACCCAGTATAACTTACAATAACTTCAGCGAGTCCATTATCAGGTTTATTACACGTACTAATACGCAAAGAACTTTCAAGCTTATGCCAATAAAGAAGTCACATGAATTTTAAAAATAAAATAAAAGAAGTAGCAGGGACTTCAATTTGAAAAAAGTAGTCACAGGGACCATATCAGTCTCTTAAATACAAAGAAAAACTCAGAAACTGGATGAGGTAAATGTGGTACATAGTGGACACATAATTTAGGCATTTACCTGAGCCGATCTCAAGGAGCACTAAAAAACCTTCTGCAGCCTAAAATCACCAATAAATGGCTAACTGATAAATAAATCTCTTCTAATTATGGAAAATTTTCACTACAGTCTTCTAATTAAAGCACTCACATTGAAAAACTCCTTCTGGCTCATCCACACAATCTTCCTTTTTAGCATCAGCAGCCTCACTCTCTCCCAACTGTTTATTTGTACCAACATCCTTCTCAATTTCAGTGTTGAGATCTACCTGCTTAAATTACAAAAATAGTTATTCTTGTCAGCCGAAACAGAATCAATTTCAGCCAAGGAGACCAAGTATTTATCAAGGTCACACATAATGAGAAAAACATAAACACTTCACATTATTCCAGCTAGACTATATATTTCAATAGGTTCTGGTATACATGGTATGATTATATGGTATGACTATCAAACTACCACCTAATCATTGGTCTGACCTTTAATCTATATGTATTTTTGTACTTTTAATTAATATTCATTACTTCATTCTCCCACCATAGCCTGAACCTTCAATATGCACTAAACTTCAAAACTAATTGACCAAATAAAAAGCTTACCTGAAGCTTGCAAATCAAGTGATCAACATATATAAATTAACGGACACAATGGTTAGCCATCTCATGAGTTCCATCCCGTTGTTTCCTTAATCATATGCTACCTGCATCAAATGAACTAAAATGGTCATCCATTACAAAGACGAAAGTAAAGTAAAAAAAAAAAAAAAAAAATTCAAATCTAATTCACAGGGGAGAAGCTATGAAATTATTGCTATCAATACCTGAATCTCAGAAAGACATACTAACATTGGGCAGAGTCACACCATCAGCAAGATCGTAACAACTACTGAAATAAAGTTGAAATTTCAAACAACTCTGAAACAGTAGTGAAACACAATTAAATTTACATATTCGTACTCTCTCTCTCTCTCACTCTCTCTAGATATGATAATGTGATTGGAAATCGCACAATAAGGTTACTGAAAATCACCATATGAACACAGAATGAACCACAAATTGGAGTATATAGCTGATTAAAACAAAATAAAATAAAAGTTACAAAGGTTACCTCGAGAATATTGGCCTGCTTCAGAAAGCTTTCTCAATCTGAAACCAAATAATTTGGAAAAACCACCACAATCAATCATCAAGAAATTAATAAACAATGAAAATGCATCCATTTGAGAGATTAGATGAACCCACAGAATCAATCATCAGGAAACATAAAGAGTAGCTGATAATTGCAGGTTTGGAGGCAAAAAATCTCACACCGCCGCTATCTGTCTCTGTGACATCAAGGCTTTTACACGATCAATTGAGCTAACCCAACCAAGATTCTCGTTCCTCCCCTTCTCACTGTGCGAATTGAGCAAAGAAATCAGAACCAATTAATTCATCTCTTTCTCCCGAGAAAGAGGAAAGGAGAGAGAAGACAAAAAAAAAAAAAGAGAGAAATCAGCACAACATACCCGGAGAAGGACTCGCCCTATCACCTCGATATCTCGCTGAACATCACCAACGATCCCTGGCTTCGTTATCACTGTTTCTCAATCTCGCCCTATGAGATAGAAAATTATGACGTCATCGTCGGCTTTTATACTCAAGCGAATGGTAGGACTGTAATTAACAGAGAATCGAGGGCAAAACGATAACTTCACAAAAGCTTAGCTACAGTTTATAAACAGTAACCGACCCACTCATCCTTAGTATATAGTAAATGTGTAGAATGACACGAGGCGATTATCTTAATTTTGGGAGGTTTTCAACACTATATCCTCTACTGAAAAGGCTAGCTATACATTTGATAGTATTAAACTAAACCTTTACAGGCTTTCCATAAAAAGAATGTGTGTGCCATCAATCGCACATGCATTTCCTAGCAATAGTTAATGGACTTGACATATGCACATCCTCAAACCGATACAGAAAAATATGATAAAATGTGTCATATATTGTAGGAAGGTTATTTGTCTAACTTTTTTGATGTATCTTGACCTAATTAGACTAGATTAGATGATTATGTAATAGATAGGGAATCCCTGATTTATCAGGATACTTATTGTAATGTCTATATAAAAGCTTCCCATTATAATTTCTCCTTGAACACGTTATCAGCACGTGGCTCTAGCATTTCGACTAATAGCCTTGAAAAATTCATAAACCCTAGATTTCCGATCTGAAAAAAAAAAAAAAAAAAATCAGAAACCCTAGATTTCTCTTCTGCCGGCAACTTCTTATCGGTAAAGAAAACCCCCCATCAGAAATTATCTTCTGCCGACAAAGGAGTTTTCGGCAACGAAGGTGGAATGTACTTCTGGCGACAATTATCTTTTGTCAGAAAAGAAAAAAGAGTCGGATCCCAGTTCTGCCGACGACATCATTGTCGGCCGATATTGGAATATGCTCACGGCACCCATAAATCTTCTCTGGGCACCCACCTCCCCTCTCTCTCCGATTCGGCGTCCATCGCAGCCTCTCCTCAACACTGGTCGAGCCTTCCTCGACTCAGTCCAGCGCCGCCTCCGCGGCCTTGAGTCCGATGCTGCTGCCTTGCACGCCAGCGCACCGCTCAAGCAGACGCCAGCAGTCAATCCTACGCCGTTCGGATCTTCCTCGACACAACCCCATGTCGACGACGTTAGCCCAGCCCCACACTCCACCCTCTGCAGCAAGCGCAGACGAACGCAGGGTCGGCCCCGACGACGTCGCTCGATCCGGATCCGATCTGCTACAGATCTAGCAGACCCGGTTCTGCCTGACCCGACCCGTCTGCAATGGGTTTCGACCCGGATCCTTGGGCCTGACCCGACCCGTGTCCAACCCGACCCGAGTCTGCAGTCCACCCAACTGTGAAAGGGGCAAAACGGTAATTATACGTTTTCCAGATAAAAAGTTTTTCTACGGGTTAAAACAGTTACTGCAGTATTTATTTATTAGTTTTACTGCCCTGAATATGGTGAATATGACTAATCATATGTGTTTTTTTTTACATGAAAGTTATTGCGCGACGCATCGCGATAAGGGGTGGGAACGGGCCGGGCCGGGCCGAATTTTTTGTGAACCCGACCCAAAGCCCGAAATATCGGGCTCGGGCCAGTTCGGGCTTTCAGAACCTCATGGACCGATCAAAGCCGGTTCGAGCCGGTCCGGGCCTAGTTCGGGCTTTTTTCGGGCCCAAAAACAGACGCGAGGCTGAGGCGAGGCTGAGGCTGAGAATGAGGCAGAGGCAGAGGCAGAGGCAGAGGCGAGGCGCTGTAGAGGCGATGCAGAGGCGAGGCGAGGCTGGGATGAGCACGGAAAGCCCGAGGTTGGGATGGACGAGACGAGGCGAGGCGGGCTAGGAGCGGCGAGGGCGGTTTCGGCGAGGCCGAGCAGGGCTGGGCTGATGGTGATTGATGGTGATTGAGACTTGAGAGGAAGAGGAACAGAGGAAGAGGAAGAAAGGGTCCCCAGATGCGGCTGAGGAACAATACCTTTCTAGGGGTTTTTTTTTAATTTTACTTAGTTATGAACCAATCAGAGTGTGACACATGGCAACCAATATATGGATCGGGCCGGTTCGGGCTTTCGGTCCGACGAAAAACTGCGTCCGAGCCCGATCGGGCCTACACACTTCAGGTTTGGGCTTTTTCGGGTTCGGTCCTTCGCAAATCAGAACCCAACCCGTTTCGGGCTTTTTCGAGTTTTTCGGGTCGGGCTTTCGGGCCCTCGGGCCAAAACTCCCACCCCTACATCGCGATGTAATTGCGAGGATTATTTCGTTGCACGTACATGGAAGAGCATCTCAAATTTGCACAAGGATTAGAACTGAATTCTCAAGCGCATTTTATATTACAACGCAGTGCATTGGCGAACTAGCAAGTAAGATTTTATAAAAGTTCCAGCTTTTGAACATATACGATATATATATCGGGCACTATTAGCCTTCTTCTACTCCGATCCTGGCCATTCTTATATCGCCGATGAGACCTAAGATGGGGATGTAATTACCCCTACGGTCGAAGTTTTTAAGTGATGGTCCTAGGGGAATCACGTTTGAAAGGGAAATTAAAAGAAAAAAGATGCTTATGTGGATGTGTGAGTACGCCACTGTTTGAAGGTGCGATATGATGTCGCTGGTTTTATGCATCGAAAAGATAAATTTATGACCATATACGTCATAGCCCTTCTAATTCTGGTCTACATACTTGAATGGTATATGTCATATTCATACCAATCCGACGTATCTCTTTTCTTGTAGATGTCGTCATAGTCACGACCCGATTTTTAGATTCTTAATCTCGAGGGCAAACAATACCATCGATGAGTTTCCGATGTGTAGCTTGCTTTTCAAAGCAAAAGTTTCTCAGTCATTTTGAATGAAGCAGTAGCCACTACCCCATTTGGGGATTATGTCAAGGCCTAGACACTCATTTTTGAGGACGCCATATTCATCCAACTCTGAAGCGACAACATCTGTCGATAAAAGATCCCTAAAGAAAAAATTTAAGGGACACGCTCCAGTAGCGATTAAATAATGTCAATGACATACTTATCCCAGAGATTTCATTGAAATGGAAAACCATTCGGTTCTTTGGATTATGACCTTGACACTGTTGGCATAACAAAAATGACAGAGATCTTATCAATAAGACTCTTGATAAATTCTCCATAGCCTATGATGTCTTCTGACACCCATACCGAAATTCGGTTGATTAGGCTGAATAAATAACAATAATTTTGAGACCTGTTGGAATTAAAAAGATTCATGAACCATAGGCTCACTATGGGAAGGCTTCAAAATAAAAGAAATAAGAATCAGAATGCCCCGTATCAACAAGTTTCTAAACCGATACGTGGAGGAAATCAAAATGGTAGAAACCGTGTGACACAACGCTCCAACACTTGGAGACGAAATGGCGGCAATGCCGCACCTTCAGGGGGAGGCCGATTCGGCCATAGAACCCGTCAAGGTGGCCACGCGCCACCTCCTCCCTGGTCTCACAACAACAACAAAAGCACTAGTTTTGCTCCTTGTTACAAGTGTGGTTCCTCTAAGCATATGCACCACGTGTATAATTCTAGCAAAGAGATGATTAATGCGTACAAGAGATAATTCTAGCAAAGAGAATTATCATGCTGAGTGAGAACTAGTGATGACAACCTCACGTTAATCTCGTGGCTGAGCACTTCATTCCTGAAGTTAAGACTCAAGAGCCTACTCAAGCATTAGATGTCCCAGATTTTGTTTAGTCTTTATGTTTGACTTTTCATTAAGAATTTTTCAAGTATTGTAATGGCTTCACCATATCTTATAGACTTTGATCTCTTAGTCGTTTTCTTTGGAATTAGAAGCTTGCTTTTGATATATTAAAAGTTGGCAAGTTAATAAAATTTCTCTGTTTTCCCATATTGTGAGAAATTTTATGTTTTTAAGCAATCCAGATTCGTGTTTTAACGACTCACGTGGTTCTTCTGAAACACTATTGGGTCACATTGGCTTAGTATATTGGACTTATAATTCCACCTCAGCTCAAATCAAAATCAAAATCAAAGAATAATTGGACCTAGGCTCGACGTCACAAGCCTAGTGGCCGACGTCGGCCTCATGGTGATGATACCTCGGCTTCGGCAGCACAAAGGTGCCACGACACCTTGCTTTCAAGGAGGCTTCGGCCTCGGTTCCATAACCGCCCGAGAAGGTGCTTAGCACCGATCCTAGGAGGCTGAGCCTCCATTCTTCCGGTCACCAAAGGTGTTCAACACCACAACGTGCGAAGCCTCAGCTTCGTTTTGGTTTCTGATTATAATTGCTCGGTTATGTAACATTCAACCTTGCACTTTCCGACTTTAGTCGAAGTTATAAAGTCCAAATGCCATGTGATACACTCGATGAGATTTCATCCCCTTTTCTTTCTCTATCCTACGGGGTAGTGATTAGACTGTGTCCCGCGAGAAAACCACCTATAGTTTTTCATCTATTTAGATGTCTCGCGGTGAAATTGAGTGTCTAGCTGATAGTGGGACAACCCACACTATCCTAAGGGAGAGAGAGTCGTTTAAGTATTATGTGCAATATAGATGATCAATAACTATATCGAGTAGAACCTCGCCGGTTGTTAAAGAGCGTGGATTCATTAACTTTACGTTACCTAACTGTACAATTATCGATGTCATTGAACGTATTCTATGCACCAAGAAAAAATCGAATCTTGCTGTGTTTTCCAAAACCTAATTGCCATATGTTATCACTTGGATATATGAGAATGATAACAATTACTTGTGTATTTCCTCTAATGAATCATTCTAGAGAAGAAGTTGAGTCAGATTCAATGAGAATACCTCATTCCAATTCTTGTTATTGGATCTTATGACTCATACAAGCTTTGATATTGCATGACCTATAAATTATAGCTCACTCATTCAAAAATAGTATATTTTATACCGATGAAAAGGCCTATGTGTCTAATTTCCAGAGATACTGACCGTTTGATCATAGCTACCATATTGAGTGAGTTATGGACGTTTCGGTAACGTAGGACGGATCTGTCCGGAAATCTATAGATCCATCAACTTCGACAGAGCTTTGTGATCAGCTCGGTTCGAACTACATTGTGTACTTTATATCAATGGAAAGCTACCGATGTCTAGTTTCCAAAACATTTTACGGTTTGTCGATACCTTCTGTAATGAAGAAGTTATAACCATTTTAGTACACAAAGGTCATGCTGCGCGTGAATCTGATTTTCAGCGCGAATTTGTATTTTAAGATGCATAATGCTCTTATTGCAAAGCTTGTACACTAGAAAAGATGAATTCATTATTTTCCTTTATTATGGACACAAAAGAAACCATTGTTACAACAAATTCAAGATGATATGTGTGGACCTATCAACCAGAATGTGGACCCTTTGTGTATTCTAAGGTGCTGGTTGATGCATCGACGCGTTGGTCACGTCGATTTGCTGTCCACAAGCTGCATTTGCCAAGCTTTTAGCTTAAATCATCAAGTTAAGGGCTCACCACCATAACCATCCTATTAAATCTATTAGTTTGGATAATGTTAGAGAGTTTAACTCCAAGCCATTCGATGATTATTGCATATCCATAGGGATTGAAGTTGAACATCCCGTTTCTCATGTTCTTCCTCAGAACTGCCTTGCAGAAGCCACTCTTCAGCAACTCCGGCTATTAGCTAGGGCTTTTAGTTATGGGAACCAATTGCCAGTTTCGGTATGGGGATATGTAATACTGCATGCAACTATGCTTATTCGTTTCAGACCCAATGCCAACCAGACGTGTAGTGCATACCAGCTGGTTACTGGTTATAAACCCAATATTGCGCACTTACGTACTTTCAGTTGTGTTGTTTATCTATTATGCCTCTTCTGTGTACACAGATAGATCTACAAAGACATTTAGGTATATGTTGGATGTGAATCCCCAACAATAATCCGTTACCAACCACCTTAGATCTCTTTACTGCGCGTTTCGCAGATTGTCACTTTGATGAGACACACTTCCCGCCATTAGTGGGAGATAGGAATGCTCATATTCCGAATGAACGTCAGAAATTGATATGGTGTGCCCCCAACGATTTGTCTCATCATGATCCCCGCACTACTCAAAGTGAGTTATAAAGTGACGAGATCGCACATACATACTGCAAATGTGCCGGTAAGGTTGAAGATCCGATCATATGGGATCGGTTTGGTTGCCCTAAGACCTAGTGTCGTCGGCATATCCTCAGGAGAGGGTAACGCTGGCGGCGGTGCCGCCCTACGGGACGTGGTTGCTGTTGTTGAATCGGATCGCAATGGTGCCACTGATGGACTTTGAAGGGGTAGCAGTTTCGGCCTCGGCTCCCACCAAGAAGAGGGGGAGACCGTTTAATTCTCGAGATTTAAAACCTTGAAAGAAGCGAGTTGCGATGGCATAAATTAATCCGCTCATCATCAATGAGATTGTCTCTGACTATAATTATGTCCATGATCAACTATGTGTTTTCTGTGGGACGCCACAGAACCTTTGTTGATGTTAGAGTACACATAAATCTCAATTAAACAAGTGCGCTCGTGTATTCTGTGGATAAAATTCCACGTATGTTGATGATGTAATAGCTTATTCCATTGCAGAGTGTCAACGAAGAATGTATTGGCCGAAGTGGAAAGAAGCAATACAGGCAGAACTAGACTCGTTAAATAAAAGGCAAGTCTTGGGATCTGTTAAGTTGATCCGGAAAGACGTTAAACCTGTTGGACATAAGAGAGCCTTTGTTCGTAAGCGTAATGAGAGAATGAGATTATGCGGTATAAAGCAAGACTCATGATGCAATGTTTCTCTCAACGACCTAGTATTGACTACGATGAGATGTATTCTCTCGTAATGGACATCATTACTTTCCGCTACTTAATCAGTTTAGTAGTGTCCCAAAAACTAAAGTTTGCAGTTTACGAATGTGGTTAATGTATACCTATATGGGGATATAGATGCAGATATATACACGAAAGTGTTTGAAGGACTTCTAATGCCTCGATCAAGTGACTTTAAACCACAAAGTCATTGTGCAACTAGATTGTAACGTCTGTTGTAATACTTGATTTGGAGGGGATACAAGAACAATGATTTATGCCTATGCATGTTCATAAGAAAGACAAACTCTAGACACAAGAATCCATTCCGTCCTAAAGAGGATGATGAAGAGATGCTTGGAGCTAAATACATGTATCTTACGACAATTGGGGCGCTATTATATTTAGCACAATATATTAGACCGGACATCGCTTTCGTTGTGAACTTATTAGCTAGATTTAGCTCAGCGCCTACGCATTGTCATTGGAATGGTGTTAAACATTTGAAAGGTTCCATTGACTCCCAACACTCAAATGTGCCCTTTTTTGGACGTCTCCCTTACTCAAAGACTCCCAACAACGTGTTAGTTGGTTTTGCAGATGCTGGGTATCTTTCTGACCCACATCGTGCTTGTTCCCAAACTGGTTATGTTTTTTACCATGGAAAATACAGCGATATCCTGGAGATCAACCAAGCAAACTTTGGTTGCTACTTCATCGAATCACGCAGAGATCATTGCCCTCCATGAGGCTGTTAGAGAATGTGTCTGGCTAAGGTCGGTTATTCACCACATTCGTGATTCGTGTGGACTAGTGTCTACCACCGATAAACCTACGTGTATCTATGAAGATAATGCTGCCTGCATTGAGCAGATGAAGTTAGGTTTTATCAACGGTGATAACACTAAGCACAGATCACCTAAGTTCTTTTACAATGTGCAACAACAAGAATTCCTGAACATCCAAGTTAATCAAGTGAGTTCAGATGCAAATGTTGCAGATTTGTTTACCAAGTCTTTGGGAAAATCTATGCATGTGAAACATGTGAAGAGCCTAGGCATGCGCCATATATCAGAGCTCTAAGTTTGTTAGACTTCAGGGGGAGTCTACATCACATGTTATTCATAAGTGTAGTATTGTTGTGTTGTGCTCTTTTCCCTTCGTCCATGCATTTTATTTTTGCCCAAGAGGTTTTGTTTTGCTGGCAAGGTTTTAGTGAGGCAACATGGTAAGCACTATGAAGACATTAGGCGCTCGACACAAGGGGGAGTGTTGTAGGAAGGTTATTTCCGTAACTTCCTGGATGTGTCTTGACCTAACTAGATTAGATTAGATGATTATGTAATAGATAGGGAATCCCTGATTTATCGGGATACTTATTGTAATGCCTATATAAATGCCTCCTTATCAATGAATAAAGTAGAAGTTCTCCCTATTATAATTTCTCCTTGAACATCATATAAGTAGTGAGTCACTAAATAACTCCATTTGAAAATAATTTTCCTCAACATTACTTTTTTTTATATAGTTGAAAATATTTTCATTTTTCATTTTCTATGTCTTGAGAGATATCTTAACGAACACGCTTTCATCATAATTTCAGTTTGCAAAATGGAAATATGGGTATAAAAGCGTTACCGTTTTCATCCATATATGTTATATGTAAATTATAGAGATCCACGAGTGTGATAGGTTCGTGTCAATGAAAGAAACACATCTACACTGGTCCATTGTTGAAATGTTATCGGATGACAGATATTTAATTAGATCACGTTTGGCTTGAAAACGATGGTTAAAACATTACTATTGAGATATAAATGTCACATTCGATATATGAGCCAATGCATGTGGATTTATAAGGATTTGTGCCACTCATTCATTGCCAATTGGTTTTGGATGTATACCCCATACTACTTTATCAATTGGTTTTGGCGACAATTACTAAGTGAGACAATTTTTTTTTATTTTAAATATTTACAACTCATATTACTATTTTGCCCTTCTTACCATAATCCTATCTTTCAGTATTTCTATGTATCGTTGTGGTTTATCCCACAGACTTTTTATCTACCCCTTGTCGGTAGAGGGAGGATATGTAACGGTCTTTTCTGACTTGAGATTTAATACAATCAACTTGATTTCTTCAAAAAAAAAAAAATATCAGCCGTCATCTTCCAAATCCTATCTCGCAATGCTTCCACCAGCTCTTAATCTTTTCTAAATCTCCTCTAGTTCTTGGTTCTATGCTCTCTATAATCTCAGGCTTCATAACCTCAGCCTGCTACTGACCATCATCCTCTAAATCTTATATGGCAACATTTTTCTTTTAACGTGTTCTAAATTCCTTATGGTTCTCGGATGTGTCGTTCTCTATAATCTTAGGCTTTATGATGGTAGCCTCATCAAACTAGAAATTATTTTCCAAATTTTCGCAACATTTTTATCATCCTTAAACTTATGCAAATCATTTCAGTGCTCCGATCCGCCAATCTCTTATCTCAGACTTCGGGCTACTACCTTCTTACTTGATTTTAGCAATCAAAAACATATGGTAAAACTATTCAAGATGACTTTCTTTTATAAAGTTTCACTACGCAAAATTATAATATAAATTGACATGTACTTGTTAGTAGTTGTTATAAATTTATGGTTTTATAATAAGTAGGGTATTATACAATTGTATAATCACGCAATTTAGTATTAGATTTTGTTTGAATTTAGAGAAATATATACATGTTAATTTATTTCTATAGGATATAACTTATAGACTTGAGACTCGTTTAATGATATTGGAGTTGTTGACAGTAGCCAGAGAGAGGCTACGCAGGCCCTCAGACCCGCAACCATGGCCCGGGGGCGAATCACGGACGTCCGGACCCCCGACCCAGCAGGTCTCACTTGTGACTAGGGCCCGGGGACCAGGAGCGCCAGCCCGCTAAACAGGGGATCAGAGCAACCCCATAATGTATGCAGAAGAGGGCCAGTCCCACATCGAAGGGTGAGGCCAGTCCCCACACCCGACCGCCTATATATGAGCCACAATTACCCTCATTAAGAGGTAATCCATACTTCAACTACTCATTACCGCTTAAGTCATCGGAGAGGAATAGACCGGCCAACCCATTATTTCCTTAGTTAGCAGGATTTGCAGGAAAGAATTACACCAAGATCCATCAGTGACAGGACCCGCCCCGGATTTCACCCTGAAATCCAGATAAGATCCTGCGGGGATCACCTTAAGACTAACTCTATCGATAAATCGCTAAGTCAATCTTAAGATGGACAACCCTAAAACCTGCAACAACTAAAACACTTCTAAATTCTAGTTCCAACCGTAACACTTGGAGCCACCTGCTCCCCAAATCACAACAACCGCCACAATAAACACAAAATCAAACTCAATTTATACTCAATTGACTCACAAGTAATCATAGCAATCTAAAACAATAAACTGGAATTACAAATGGAAATAGAACAAGAAATAGAATAATAAGAGATCACGGATCCCACCTAGCGGAAGCGACAATGATGATAGCTATGCCTCGACTCCGAGTACTCTTGACCTCTGACCATTACTCTGCACACTGGGCGATTTAAACCGAAGGGCCCAGAGGAAAGTAATTTAAAAACGTTAGAGTGGGTGGATAAAAATAATATCGTATAATACCTTATATAAAAATATTATATTACTTTCCCAATATTTTATAATTGAAAACCACTATGCATGCATTATCGTAAAACGTCCCACGTTTAAGAAAATCATAATAATTAATCAGCCCCGCTGATATCTCAAATACACAAATAATATTTTGTTTATACTTTCAAAATAAATACTTTGAAAATCAAATAGTAGCATACCAAGACCAATCCCATTGGCCGAATCCCAAATCATTTTGTAGTAAAAACCCAGCCCCACTGGTATATCGAATAATCAAATAAAATATAACTGGACCAATCCCATTGGCCCATTCCCAAGTATTCTTGTAATTAAAAATCCAGCCCCGCTGGTTCGGGAATTTATTAAATAAATGAAAGTCGAAAATATTCCCGAAACCCAATTGACATAATATCCTGACTAATCACATTGGTCATATCATATAATAAAACAGGGGAACGTGACTACCACCATTTAATGATGAGCCTCCAAGACTAAGGGTCAGAGTCTCTCTTCTCCAAGACTCTAGAGCGTCCCACGCTACCTGTACACGTCGACCACCGAGCGTGAATCTGACCTATGTGGTCAAGTCGTCACCTCGCATGGGATCAGGCGACCAAGCTAGCTAGTATCAATATATATCTGGACCCTAATATGCTGAAAATCTGAAAACAAAACTGAAAATACGTATCCCCTTATATATCATAAATCTGTACGGTCCCCGACCGCACATCTGAAGCTTATATACATAATCAATTAAAATAATAGCCTCGAAGTAAATATATATATATATATATATATATATATATATAATATCGACATGTCTCACATGTCGTGAAATCACAAATTATGAAATCATAAAATCCTCGGAAATCTCATTTCCGGTCTTTTAAATATAAATACACTCAAAATGACCAATTATGATTTATAAAATCATGCTATTTCCAGAAATCTCATTTCCGCATAAAATTACGTACTATTCAAAATAGTAGTAAACATATACTTTCGATAATTCATATCAAGCTCAAGAAATCATTTAAGTAATATCAACTTCATTTCAATAAAATATTTATGCATGCATTTATTTAAAATAAAATCCACTCACAGTACGGCCGAGCGCGCCGCTATTCCGAGCTTTCATCACGTCGAGTCACCCCTCGACCTGTAACATGGACGAAATTCTAAATATTACGAAACTCGGAATTTAATTATAAACGTTAAATCTACAGACGTCCTCACTCGCACGAAACCTCTAAATTTTCTCTTTTTTTGTTAGCGGTATAGGAATTTCGCCTCAATACCGAAAATTTACGTCCGAAATTACTCAGGACACCCACACCGTGTCCGATCAATTCTTTTACTAGTTAATTCGTCGTAAAACCCCTTTAAAACAGCTTTTACCTTTTTACGGTCAGTCAACAGTAACTTTTAATGGTCAAACAGTAATTATTCTAGGTCAAACAGTAATTCTGAAAGTCAAACAGTAAATTGTGAAAATCCAATTACTATTTACCATTTATTTTTACTGTTTACTGTTTACTTTTACTGTTTTACTTTTCACCTTTTACCGTTTTACTGTTTCACTGTTCATCGTCTTCAACCTCTCGCCGCCGGAACAGCAGCGCCGCCACAGGAGGCCAAAACACCTCCAATCGATCCCAAATTTCCACAGCAGCGTCGCCACCACCTCGGGGACTCATCCCCGTCTCCTCCGCCGCCGAAAACCAGCGTATGCGGCGGGCGGCACGGCGGCCGATTATCCCCAAATTCAAAAATCAACAAAAGTCAACCAATCGAACATCAAACAACACCTAAACAGCTCCTTACAACATCCTAAACACGAATTCAACCTCCAATTACACCAAAAACATCAAATACCCAACCTCCACCGAAATCATAAAAAACCCTAGAATTTTGAATTCAAAATTCTCCTTACCTGGTGCAAATACCCTTCTTAGGAATGATTGCACAGATCAAGACCTTCGATTCCCGACCGGAATCGAGTCGAACGGCTGCCGGAGGAGAGAGCTCCATTCAAACTGGGGCTTCCGGTCTCGAGCGTCGCACGGCCGAACGGTGGCGTTTCAAGCCGCGCCGCTGCCACAAACGCGAAGAGAAGGAGAAGGCGGTCCGAACGGGACCGGTGCGCCGACCCAGTTCGGCCGGAGGTCGGGCCGAGTCGGGGGAGAGGAGAGAGAAAGGAGAGAGAAGAAAAAGAAAGAAAAGAAAAAGAAAAAGAAAATGGGGGATTTTGCCTTTCGGAAAATTTTCCCCCCGCTATTTATACTCGTCCAAAATCGGACAATTTCCGATTTTACATCGTAACTTTTTCGTACGAACTCCAAATTGAGCATGCTACTAGTCCAGGAACTCGTTTCAACGTGTTTTACCTCATCATGAAATAAAATCATCGGTTGGGTCAACTCATCTAAAAGTCAACCTTTAGAACTTTCGAATCGTAAAACAATTTCCGAAACGTAAATATAGAAGTAAAATAGTTAAAAAGTAATTCGAGGTTCGGGTCATATCAATCAGTCTCTGTGAGTCTCCGGATTCAGACAAAAACAATTGGCCTGAACCCAAAGAAGTGCATATTCGGGAATTCAGAGGGCCTGTTCCTAGGCCATATGGTTAGCCAGCGGGGAATAGAGGCTAACCCTCTAAAAGTCCAGGCGATCCTACAAATGGGTACTCCAGAGGAACGGAACCAAGTCCAGACGCTGACTGGGCTGTTAGCGGCATTAACCAGGTTCATCTCCCGCTTAACTGACAAATGCACCCCGTTCTTCAAGCTGCTCAAGGCGCAGTAGTTCAAGAAAATCTAGTGGGCCGCGGAGCATAAGGTGGCATTCCAATCCATCAAGGCATATCTATCAGCAGTACCCCTCTTATCCAAGCCAGTGCCGGGAGAAATGATATACCTCTACATCGCCGCATCAGAAAGAGCAGCTCTTGTCAGGAAGGAAGAAACTCTGGAGCTTCCAGTGTATTACGTCGGAAAGGGATTCACCGGGGCTGAAAGTCGATACCCGGATATCGAAAAACTAGCTTTAGCCCTCATCATAAGTGCAAGGAAGCTCTGACATTATTTCCAAGCCCACTCCATCACCCTATACGCCAATCACCCTTTACGGCAGATCTTACAAAAGCCGGAAACCAGTGGCAGGCTGGTCCGATGGGCAGTAGAGCTGGGAGAGTTCGATATAATATATACCCCGCGGACAGCCATCAAAGGACAGGCTGCCGCAGATTTCATATGTGAACTCACACCATTGGCACAGGGAACGCATTCCGATGACGCAGAGAGTAGCCAACCGGATACTATAGTAAAGGTCGAACCAAGACTGCCCAGCGGTTGGAAACTTTGGGGGGTGTATTGTATTTGGATTTCCTTAGTGTTTTAAAGATTATTATGGATTCTAGAAGTTTTGGGGTATTCAATTTGGATTTATATAAGAAGATTTTAAATCCACTAAAGTCTGAGGGTATTCAATAATGACTTTAATTAACTTTTAAAAAGTCTATAGAAGTTTAAGGGTATTCAAAAACTTTACAAATTTTAAAAGATTCATTAAATGATGGATTTACATGGATTGTTTAGTGTAAATTGTAAAGAAAACAAGTTTTCATCAATCCAACCCCTAAACTCAAGATTTTTGTGGATTTATAATTTTTTCTTTTCATTACTCTCTCTCTCTCCCCCCCCTATCCATTACTCCAAACGGGTCGCAATTTTCTCGTACATATTTTACAATAGGGGCTAGCTATACAAGTTGGTGGTAATAGAAGAGTACAACGAATACATGACGACGACCCCGACTATGTTCCTCACGGCCGCATATATCAGAATGCCCACGCATTTCATAAGTAACCCTATCAATTAATTTTCCGGCACTAACTTGATGTAATCTCAAATTATATCGACCAACCTCTCTCTCTCTCTCTCTCTCATATCTTGTCATTTCCGTGGATTAATAATTTTTTTCTTTTCATCATTTTTATCTTTATACTTCTTCATTTTCCATAATATACATGTCTAGTTTGATACACATATAAAACAAGTTAACTTGGAAAGATTCTATGTTAATTTTTTGTTTATTTACTTATGTTACATGTTTATGTTGATAAAATAATTAATGATAAAAAATTTATCAAAATCTATGAGAATCCATAAAATTTGTATTTTATAAATCTACGGAAGTCCTTAAATGTTTCTCTTATAAATCTACGGAAATCTAGAAGATTTCATAAGTCTATATAAATCTAAGAGCTCTTTATGAATCCATCACTTAAAAAAAGTCTGCATAAATCTAAATACAATACACCCCCCTTTATGTTGATGGTTCTGTCACAAACCAACGGACTGGAGCTGACATCATGTTAACGGCACCGGATGGCCAATCGTATGAGTACGCCCTATGGTTCATGTTCAAAACTTCCAATAATGCCGCTGAGTACGAGGCACTAATAACCGGCCTACAACTCGCCAAAAAAATGGGAATCCCGTCCATGAAAGTGCACAGTGATTCAAGCTTGGTGGTCAACCAAATGAACGGTGTGTTTGAGGTAAAGGAGCCTCAGATGGCCTCCTACCAGGTGTTGGCCAAAGCCATGATGGAACCGTTTGAGGGGGCAACCATTCGGCACGTTCTCCGGGAGAAAAATAGGCATATGGATGCCCTAGAAGGTTCACTACCGAAAATTATCCGCCGGAGTACCGCAGGGCCAGAATTGAAACTTTGGAGAGACCGAGCATAAGCAAGACTATCTCCGAGATCTTTGCGGTAGAGGAATCACCTCCTAGTTGGATGGATCCGATAAGAAAATAATTAACTGATAAGATCAGCCCGGAGGATAAAGTAGAGGCCAGGAGATTTTACCTCAGGTGCCCCAGGTACAACCAGTTGGGTGGCAAGTTGTACCGCAGAGGGCATAGTTTCCCCCATCTCAAGTGCGTCACTGTCATGCCCCGGTCCCGGCGTCGGTGGGGTTAAGGCACCCGACGCCGATCCAGAGGTGTGATCGAGTGTTATAAAGCGGATAGGGTTAATTCATAAGTAACCCTATCAATTAATTTTCCGGCACTAACTTGATCGAATCTCAAATTATATCGACCAACCTCTCTCTCTCTCTCTCTCTCTCATATCTTGTCATTTCTGTGGATTTATAATTTTTTTCTTTTCATCATTTTTATCTGTATACTTCTTCATTTTCCATAATATACATGTCTAGTTTGATACACATATAAAACAAGTTAACTTGGAAAGATTCTATGTTAATTTTTTGTTTATTTACTTATGTTACATGTTTATGTTAATAAAATGATTAATGATAAAAAAATTTATCAAAATCTATGAGAATCCATAAAATTTGTATTTTATAAATCTACGGAAGTCCTTAAAAGTTTCTCTTATAAATCTACAAAAATCTAGAATATTTCATAAGTCTATATAAATCTAAGAACTCTTTATGAATCCATCACTTAAAAAAAGTCTGCATAAATCTAAATACATGATAGGAGCACAATGTGCGATGATATTATATGCTTATGCCCTCGTTTATGCTTCGTTTTTCTCTTATTTATCTAAGATTGAGTCATAATTTAGTTTAGTGTCATTTTGGTAGAGTTTTTATCAAATGTGCTTTAGAATCCGAAAAATGACTAATTTTGAGAAATCTGGAAAATAATGCAAAATATGTCTTTTTCGTGATTCTGAGATGAGTAAAAATGCGTTCTATCCTTGTCCGAATTTAATGAAATTTGTCGTCCTTATTATTCATATACTGAGGAATGTTGTGTTAAAATTTCAGATCAATCAGAGTTCGGGAAGTCACCCAAAAGATGGCTGCAAAACAGCAGTTCGAGCAAACCAATCCAGGGACTTCCAGGATTTTCCTGGGACTGTGTCCCAACTTCGAAAAATCATTCCCGACGACTCAGAAGGAATTTGATCAAACTGTTTTATATGAAAGTATCTATGTGTGTCTAGTTTATCTGAGACTTGGAATCGCATCAATCGGAGCTCCGAGGAGGGAGATATGCCGGAATTACTGCAGCAACATCAAGTCTGCCGATTCCAGGATGCTACTGCCTCCTTTTTGCAAATTCTGTCTTCAATGGACCAAATGGTGTACAAATGCATATGTGAAGATGGTCCAAGCTTAAGGAAGGAAGGATGATGACACCGAGCCAAGGAATTGAAGAAAAATACGAAGAAAGAAGTTCTCCTAGCCAAACTAGGAGAAGCTGCCGGAATAGGCAGATTTGTGCCAAAATGAAGAAATGCCGGTTTGGGGCATTTTCGATGGATCAAGACCTTTCAAATGGAGTCCAAAGCCTATACAAGAAGTCCATGAAGATGTGAAGCCCAATCCTTGAAGAAAAATCAGAAAAAGAAAACCTAATTAAACTTTGAAAAGGAAGGTTTCAAATCCTTAATCAATTGGGTTTTCTGAAACCCTTCTTACACTAGGGTTGCCGGCAGTCTCTCCCTTATATAAAGCCTCACTTTTCATTCTAAAAAATCATCTCATCTCAAGCATAAAATACTAGCCAAAGCTCTACCAAATTTCTTAAGCACCAAATACCCAAATACTTAGCCAAAACACCATCACCACCACTACAAACTTCCGAATCCTTTCACCTTGTCTTCTGCCGATTCTTGTTTTGGCCGAGCACTAAGGAGCAGCAGCCAAGCATCTTGCACACGATTGAGGAGTCTTCAAAGGTTCTAAAAGTGTGATCCACTCCCCCTATGGCTTTTGTATTTGTTGTAGTTTGGTTGTATTGTATGAACGCAATTCGATTCTTGGTTTTTATTGAACTTTTGTGTAAACTGATTGCATGATTCTTGTTTATGTTAGAGTTTTGTGAATTTAACTTGTGGATTTTTGTATGTTGGATAATTAGGGCAGTGGTATTAGAAGCATGTTTAGGATTTAAATTGATTAGTAATCTAAGGGTGTTCCTTAACAAATCGAAGCATTAGTTGTGTTTAAAACATTTGTTGTTTAAAGCATGTAAATCTAGATGTTAGGTTTCATTTAACCTGAGTAGAATGAATAAAGTTGAAACGTATGTTGCTTTGATTCTATTGTGCTCACTTAGGGTAATACCTTAGCTAAAACTTGCATGTTAAATAAGATGATTGACAACCTTGCTTGTTTACATGTTTTCGATTTTAGACTCTTGTGCTTAAATGTTAAAACGCTTAAAATCGGATTAGCATAAACTTTAGGATCGAAGACGAATAGCATGATCTTAAAACATTAGATGTCTAACAATTGGTTAAAAGGCTAATCGCTCTAATTGTGGTCGAAACTAAGTTGAGTCTTGAACATGCTAAATACTTGTCTATTACTTTCTCGCATGCAAATCTACTTGTTAAAGAGTCTTTTGTGTGAACTGTTTTGTGTGAGAGATGATGATCACTTGTATATAGTAGTTTAGGTTTATTTTCGTGTCTTAGATATAGAGGCAGCCCTTGCTGCCGAACCTCATATCAAATTCCCCATGTTGAACTCGTGTGAATATGTATATATATGTGAATAAATTGTGCTAACATTCTCATATTTCATGTACCCTTAATCCCCGGCTAGAACGATCCCTACTTATGTCTATACTACTAACGATTGTAGGGTTTATTATTTGTACGTGCTTAGGCACACATCAATACAATACACCCCCCTTTATGTTGATGGTTCTGTCACAAACCAACAGAGTGGAGCTGACATCATGTTAACGGCACCAGATGGCCAATCGTACGAGTACGCCCTACGGTTCCTGTTCAAAACTTCCAATAATGCCGCTGAGTACGAGGCACTAATAACCGGCCTACAACTCGCCAAAAAAATGGGAATCCCGTCCATGAAAGTGCACAGTGATTCAAGCTTGGTGGTCAACTAAATGAACGGTGTGTTTGAGGTAAAGGAGCCTCAGATGGCCTCCTACCAGGTGTTGGCCAAAGCCATGATGGAACCGTTTGAGGTGGCAACCATTCGGCACGTTCTCCGAGAGAAAAATAGGCATACGGATGCCCTAGAAGGTTCACTACCGAAAATTATCCGCCGGAGTACCGCAAGGCCAGAATTGAAACTTTGGAGAGACCGAGCATAAGCAAGACTATCTCCGAGATCTTTGCGGTAGAGGAATCACCTCCTAGTTGGATGGATCCGATAAGAAAATAATTAACTGATAGGATCAGCCCGGAGGATAAAGTAGAGGCCAGGAGATTACACCTCAGGTGCCCCAGGTACAACCAGTTGGGTGGCAAGTTGTACCGCAGAGGGCATAGTTTCCCCCATCTCAAGTGCGTCACTGTCATGCCCCGGTCTCGGCGTCGGAGGGGTTAAGGCACCCGGCGCCGATCCCGAGGTGTGATCGAGTGTTACAAAGCGGATAGGGTTAATTCATAAGTAACCCTATCAATTAATTTTCCGGCACTAACATGATCTAATCTCAAATTATATCGACCAACCTCTCTCTCTCTCTCTCTCTCTCATATCTTGTCATTTCCATGGATTTATAATTTTTTTCTTTTCATCATTTTTATCTTTATACTTCTTCATTTTCCATAATATACATGTCTAGTTTGATACACATATAAAACAAGTTAACTTGGAAATATTCTATGTTAATTTTTTTTTTTATTTACTTATGTTACATGTTTATGTTGATAAAATGATTAATGATAAAAAATTTATCAAAATCTAAGAGAATCCATAAAATTTGTATTTTATAAATCTACGGAAGTCCTTAAAAGTTTCTCTTATACATCTACGGAAATCTAGAAGATTTCATAAGTCTATATAAATCTAAGAACTCTTTATGAATCCATTACTTAAAAAAAGTCTGCATAAATCTAAATACAATACACCCCCCTTTATGTTGATGGTTCTGTCACAAACCAACGGAGTGGAGCTGACATCATGTTAATGGCACCGGATGGCCAATCGTATGAGTACGCCCTATGGTTCATGTTCAAAACTTCCAATAATGCCGCTGAGTACGAGGCACTAATAACTGGCCTACAACTCGCCAAAAAAATGGGAATCCCGTCCATGAAAGTGCATAGTGATTCAAGCTTGGTGGTCAACCAAATGAACGGTGTGTTTGAGGTAAAGGAGCCTCAGATGGCCTCCTACCAGGTGTTGGCCAAAGCCATGATGGAACCGTTTGAGGGGGCAACCATTCGGCACGTTCCCCGGGAGAAAAATAGGCATGCGGATTCCCTAGAAGGTTCACTACCGAAAATTATCCGCCGGAGTACCGCAGGGCCAGACTTGAAACTTTGGAGAGACCGAGCATAAGCAAGACTATCTCCGAGATCTTTGAGGTAGATGAATCACCTCCTAGTTGGATGGATCCGATAAGAAAATAATTAACTGATAAGATCAGCCCGGAGGATAAAGTAGAGGCCAGGAGATTGCACCTCAGGTGCCCCAGGTACAACCAGTTGGGTGGTAAGTTGTACCGCAGAGGGCATAGTTTCCCCCATCTCAAGTGCGTCACTGTCACGCCCCGGTCCAGGCGTCGGTGGGATTAAGGCACCCGGCGCCGATATCGAGGTGTGATCGAGTGTTACAAAGCGGAATGTAAATAAAAATTAAAACTTCTTTCTATGCTCTTTACCCTAGGCTGGTCCGACACGTCGACTCGACAAGCACTAAGTATTTGTCTACAAAACAACAAGTAAATGGGTGGGTGAGCAAAACCACGAGCTCAGTGAGTGCCCTATATAATATGCCAGCAAAGTCATGTCATTTTACGCACGCTACAAAATATATATCGTATATCTCACGTCGACCACAATACAATTAACAACAATAAATAAACAACACAAACGAACCAAAACATATAACATAATAACAATGCATGCATGGAATGTTCCTCCTCACACTGCCCTCAAATATATTTTTCTCTTCCTTTTGTTAGTCTTGTTGTTATACTCATGGTCCCCAGTCTTGAAACCCGAAATAGATCATTTTATCGACTTCTAGCGCCGAAAAGACATACTTTCCCCAAACTCGTGCACATCTGGGCTGATCATAGCTACTGGATATCCCCATGAGTTAACTCAACTACACTAAAGGTTTTGTTTCCAATAATAGTTCCCAAACACTCAGGTTCCCTTCAACTTCCAATCTCACCATGTTCCCATCATGAAATGCATGATTAGGTAATATAATTTAAAGCAGAAATACATGCTTTCCAACTTTGTAGATACGTAATAACCAATCAAAAATTTAAATATCACCAATAGTCATAACAAACAATGTCCAGCTCATAATATATATTAATACCGCATATTTCACAAACAGACATGCTTCACTTGAAAATGGAGAGATATTTCATAAATAGATCAAAATCATGCTTTTCGACTATTTTAAAAGCATATAAGAATATTTGAAACACATTACATAAACCACTCACCTCGACGAACCGAATCGACACCAGATCGTAAATCGAGCAACCTATAACGAGCTTTCTAGAAAACACCGTTGGATCTAACTCTAACCACCATCGATGGAAAGATCGCGTCGATACGAATCCGTAGCCACTCGCGGATTCAGAATCGGAGTTACGGATCAAAATTTATGATATCCGAAAGTTTCATCGCAAATCTAATAAAATAATAATATTATAGAGAAAGAAAGATGAGAGAGAAACCTCTAAAAAAATAGAACGGACTGACCTGAAAGAAGGGGGGCTGAGCCCTATTTATAGACAAAAAAATGTCATGTGACACCATACTATTGGTGACACATGTAAACAACACACAAACTCTCTACAAATGTGACATGTGGCTGATGACTAAGGCTGATGATGATGTCATCAACACAACTTGGCTGACATTATCGTCAGCTGCGCTCTTTCCTTTTTGCCACGTGTCAGCCTCTCCTCATATCGGAGCTCGCCATGTCGTCATATAATTATCTTCCGATTAAACTTCCAAAATCGTTAAAAATAGTTTGGGAACTCAAATAATTCAACGAAAAATGTGACGAACTCGTGACGACCTCGTGACGGCCTCTAATTTTTATTTCTCAAAAGAAAAATAGAATTGGACAAACTTCAAAAATTGGAATATTACAATATACCCTCCTTAAAGAATTTCGTCCTCGAAATTCACACCACCTATAAAAACAAAAACATTTATGGCTCTACGCTATGACACGAGAATCCTAATCTACCACTGATCCTGGGGTTCTAATCCCTGGTTTGCTCTGATACCATTCTGTCACGCCCCGGTCCCGGTGTCGGTGGCACTACAAAAACAAAGGGATTTACCGACGAAAAAAAAAAAACGGCCGACGAAACTTTTTTATCGTCGGCTATATCGAAGAAAAGCCGACGAATATTTTTTTCGTCGGGCAAAAAAAAATTTCGTCGGCTATTCCAATAGAATGGCCGACGAATTGTTTTTCCGTCGGTAAAAATTAAAAATCGTCGGCTATTCTTCGAGAATGGCCGACGATTTAAAGTTGTCGTCGGCTATACTCTGAATAGAATAGCCGACGAAAATTTTGTGACAAATCGTCGGCTATTCTACGAGAATGGCCGACGATTTAAAGTTTTCGTCGGCTATACTCTGAAAATGAGTATGGCCGACGAAGTTGGTGATTTCGTCGGCTATAAGTCTTTATATTTTCAGATCTGGGCAGAAGCTGCTCATTTAAAAAAAAACGGGAAAAAGAGTGAGAAATCTGTGGGTATTGTTGAAATCCGTCCTCTCTTACATTGTGGAGCTATATATAGGTACGTATATGTGTATATATGTTGATTTTGAGTTTTAGTTGAGTTGATTTTGAGTTTTAGTGATTTTGATATAGTAAGTGATTTTTTGTTTTGTTGTTGTTTTAGTGTTAGAATGTATGTATATATGTTGATTTTGAGTTGTATTTGAGTTGATTTTCAGTTAGAGTATAATTATGTGTTTTAATTTAATAATGTTATTTTAATTAGTGTTAAAATATATATAAATTAATATGTTAATTAATGGTTGTTGATAGTGTAATGAACTTAAATAATGGTTGTTAATTAATGGAATATATATATATGAGTTGCTGTTGATAATAATATATATTGTAATATATATGTGTTAATTAATTTATTATTAATTAAAGTTATACATATATATTATTATCAGGCTATATATGGATCGAGATAAGAGTTGGATTTCGCTTCCAAGGCATGACCGACGATACACTACAGGAGTTGTGGATTTTATGCAGTTCGTCGAGGAAAATGCAAAGGGGAATTACCATTATTGCCCGTGCAAGAAATGTAAGTGTCGCAGTGATATGTGTCGATTTCCGATTAGGACAGTATGGGAGCACCTAAAGAGTAATGGGTTTTGGCCGAAGTACACACGTTGGATATATCACGGTGAGCCATCATTAGATAGATCGCATGATCATGGGCAGTATTTTGAGGCGGGCAGTAGTAGTACATCCAACGATCCAACAATGGCATTCGTCAACGACGTGTTTCCTTTTGAAAGCGGTGTACGTGGGGAACAATATATGCAGGACCCGGTGCAGCCGTTCCCACAAGTTGTCAACACTGCTGCCTTTGACAAGTACAACAAACTGATTGCATTGCAACAGACCCCTGTGTCTTCAAGTTCTGAGAAGACAGTTCTTCAAAGTGTGATGGAGGTAATGAGGATTAAAGTCGAGACAAAAGGGAGCATCAGGCAAGTGGATGAATATCTACAGTACACTTCTTCGTTGTTGGAGGAGGGTCATCGTAATCCTATCAATCACCGTCAGGTCCGAAGTATCCTCAAAGATCTAGGGCTTTCCTACATTAAGATCCATGCATGCGCATTTGACTGCGTTCTCTTCTGGGGTGAAGATGCAGAAGGGAATGACCTTGCTAGCCTTGACGCATGTCCGATATGTCAGTCTGACCGATATAAGTTGACGGGAGCAGGCAATAGGAAACCTGTGAAAGTGCTTCGGTATTTTCCGTTGAGAGATAGGCTTGAGCGGTTGTACATGTCAGAAACCACCGCAAAAGCTATGAGGTGGCACGGTGAGCGGGACGCGAGACGCGGGAGACGCAGATATCATGACACACATCTCTGACGGAGCGGCTTGGAAGCATATAAACAATGAGTTTCCTCATTTTGCGTCAGATATCAGAAACGTCAGGCTCGGGCTCTCAACCGACGGGTTCAACCCTTTCGGCACCATGAGTCTTTCATACAGTATATGGCCGGTGGTTTTGGTACCTTACAACCTTCCTCCGTGGATGTGCATGAAGAAGGAATATAATATGTTGACGTTGTTAATTCCGGGGCCTGGTTACCCAGGGAAATGTCTCGATGTGTATATGAGACCATTGATTGAAGAGCTTAAGGTATTGTGGGACGTTGGTCATCCCACTTTTGACAAGTACAAGCAGGAGACGTTCCAGATGCATGCCATGGTTATTGGTACCATCAGTGATTTTCCTGCTTATGGGATGTTGTCGGGCAGCGTTGTTAGGGGATACAAGGCTTGTCCAGAGTGCCTCAGCGATTATGGGAGCACCCCTCATTGCAACAAGATATGCCGAATGGGTCATCGTGTGTTCCTTCCGGCGGATCACCACTGGCGTTACGAGTCCGCCGCATTTGATGGAACCGAAGAACACGGCCGTGCTCCCAGAAGATGGACAGGAAGAGAAATTTTAGCAAGACTTAATCAGTACGATTTTGGGCCCCTCAGCAATCATCCCGATATTGTAGCGGAAATACCTGAATGGCCTGAGGAGTACAAATTCTGGACACATAGGAGCATATTGTGGGAACTCCCGTACTGGTGTGAGTTGCTGATCCGTCACTTCCTAGACGTTATGCACATAGAAAAAAATGTTTCTGAAAGTGTGGTGGGTACAACGCTGAACTTGGAGGGGAAGACGAAAGACGGTCCTAAGGCTCGCACTGATCTGCAAAACATGAATATCAGAAAACCACTATGGTTGAAACAAGGGAAGAGAAAAATGCCTCAAGCTCCTTACACCGTCAAGCCTGAGCATAAATCAGAAATTTTGCATTGGATAAGTGAGGCCAAGTATCCTTCAGGCTTTGCTGGAAATATAGCCAAGTGTGTCAATAGACAATGCAACAATCTGTACGGGTTGAAAAGTCATGACAATCATATCCTGCTACAACGTCTCTTCCCTGTTTTCATTCGACCGTTCCTTCCCCGTCACGTTGTGCAGCCGTTAGTAGCGTTGGCAAGATTTTTCCAGAAGGTATGCACACGGGAAGTGAGAAAATCTGACCTCCGAGAAATGCAACAAGACATCGTTCATATCATGTGTAAATTTGAGATGATATTTCCTCCAAATTTTTTCGACATCATGCCTCACCTCATGATCCATCTTCCTCGGCAGTTGTTGCTTACCGGTCCTGTGCACTTCACTTGGATGTATCCGATGGAAAGGTACGTATTTTACACCTTATGTTAATTTCCTCATCAATATATGTGATATAGTGTTAATGTATTATCATAACACTTTAAAAACTTGATTTATAGGCAACTTGGACAATACGGTGGTTTTGTCCAAAACAGATCCGCACCTGAAGGATGTATAGCTGAAGCATATATTGCGCACGAGTGCGTTACCTACATGAAGCTGTATTTCGGAGCGTTACAGGAAAGCATACCGGAAGATGTACCTTCACAGTTCAATCTTTCCATACTCTCCGACGATGTTGTACTCGGTGGAAACATGCCAGTTTCCTATAAGTTGAAAGATTATGAGGTAGCCATTGCACATTGGTGGGTACTAATCAACTGTCCAGAAGTTCAGTTTTGGAAGGACATACATCTACGCTGTGAAGGAGTAGCAAGTGATCGCGATTACCACAACCAGACATTCGCAGAGTATTTCGGCCGCTGGGTACGTACCTTTAACACTATTTTATACGTGTTCATATATTATTGTG
The DNA here is from genome assembly GCA_963682095.1 of Potentilla sterilis. Classification (NCBI taxonomy): domain Eukaryota; kingdom Viridiplantae; phylum Streptophyta; class Magnoliopsida; order Rosales; family Rosaceae; genus Potentilla; species Potentilla sterilis. The sequence continues at coordinate 45,844,124 of OY821754.1, forward strand.
TATATTTATTCATATTTATAGTTGATTCTGATGGTTGCAGATGGACCTTATTGCAAATGATAATCACCCAAATTGGTCGCACGAACTCAGACTTTTAGCGAGGAGGCCGGTCTATTCAAAAGTTTATGCGACGTGCAAGGTGAATGGTGTGTTATTTCGATGTGAAGACAGAGACCTCAGACTGAAAACACAAAATTCAGGGGTTATGGCACATGGTGGGGATGGTGGAGTTGACTATTACGGTGTTCTCCATTCAGTTGTGGAACTGCATTACGGGGAAGGCATGAAAGTGCACCTTTTCAAGTGTAGATAGTTTGACACACGGCCGCAGAGCATGAAAACCGATCAATACGGCGTAAGTTCTGTGAACACTAGTACATCATGGTATGAGAACGACCCGTTCGTTTTAGCCACATGGGTGAAACAAGTGTTTTATCTTGATGATCTCGTCAAGGGTGACCCGTGGAAAGTAGTCAACACTATCCACCATCGCAACATTTACCGGGCGTCTACACTTGGAGTGGCTGAAGAGAACGAGGAAGGGGGCACCGCGTATCAAGAGCCCAACTCAAACGGTATTCCTGACTCCTCTTTTATTCGCCTAGACACGCCGGTGCGAATTCGACGTGAAGAGCCACTGCTTGTTGATGTTGATCCAAATGAAGAAACTAACGAGGACTCTAGTGGTGAGGAAAGACATAGATTACCCCTATCGAGCAATTCAGAAACCGAAGAAGACTCATCCGATGATTCCGATTACAATCCGACGGATTAAGTAATTTAAATGATGTAATCCTTTCATTTGTAGTCAACTCATTTCTAATGAACGGGCGTGGGGATGAGCCTCCCAGCTAGGCTGGGTTCCAAACCCCTTAAACAAAAATTTGAAATATGTTGACTGTTGGGTTTCTGATTTTTTATGTTCAATTTTGGTTATATGTGAACAGGACATCGGAATAGGAGAGGTGTAAAACCACTGATTTTTTTGGTTTTTTTTTCAGAGAATGGCCGACGAACAATGCATTATTTCGTCGGGTAAACGGACAATGGCCGACGAAAATTAATTATTTCGTCGGCCATAATTTATTAAAAAAAAATAATTTTACGAACAATGGCCGACGAAAACAAATTATTTCGTCGGCCATAAGTTATTTAAAAATAATTATTTACGAACAATGGCCGACGAAAAATAACTATTTCGTCGGCCATAAGTTTTTAAAAATAATTATTTACGAACAATGGCCGACGAAAAAGAACTATTTCGTCGGCCATAAGTTTTTAAAAAAATAATAATATTACGAACAATGGCCGACGAACATTAAATATTTCGTCGGCCATAAGTTTTTAACAGAAAACGACAAAATAATAGCCGACGAATACTAGGTTTGATTTCGTCGGCTATGATTAAAAAAAAAACAAAAAAAGAGCTGTTTCCATTTTCTATCACTATCGACAAACCATTGCTTCATCCTTCAAATGCAAATGTGTCGTGAAATAAGACATGACCGAAATATTGAAATACGGCTACGGTTGAAAAATGGGAAGATTCCGACAAAATCTGTGTGCCGAATGTTGCGGTTTGCTGTTTTTTACTCCCGTTTTCCTATGGGTAGCCTGACGGTCGGTAAATATTTTGGGGAAAATTTTTATACGATTAGATGCGTCGCATCGATCTGAAACTATTCTCTGTTGAAGGTCAGGCAAAAAAACGTCATTTAGACGGCCCAATTTCCGTTTTACAGCGTTTAGAGGTTTGACTTTGCAGTTTGACCGTCCCGATCGAGCCTTTAACGTTGTCCGATAACCTTGGATTTTTTTCATACATGTATTTCATCTTAACGGTGATATCTGACGGTTGAAATAGATTTTCCAAACTTTTAGATTCAAAATCGTAATATATGCACTAATGTTCCTTAACTTGTTTACTAAGTGTTTAAGTGAATGTATAGTTTCAAATACCTACTATACGTAGACCCTTCAAATGCAAATGTGTCGTGAAATAAGATATGACCGAAATATTGAAATACGGCTACGGTTGAAAAATGGGAAGATTCCGACAAAATCTGTGTGCCGAATGTTGCGGTTTGCTGTTTTTTACTCCCGTTTTCCTATGGGTAGCCTGACGGTCAGTAAATATTTTGGGGGAAATTTTTATACGATTAGATGCGTCGCATCGATCTGAAACTATTCTCTGTTGAAGGTCAGGCAAAAAAACGTCATTTAGACGGGCCAATTTCCGTTTTAAAGCGTTTAGAGGTTTGACTTTGTAGTTTGACCAAAAGTATAGCCGACGAAATTATATTTCGTCGGCTAAAGTCTGGTGATCCGCGCCTTCCCATTATCCACCGTTGGATGGGGGAGATCGGACGGATTCTGAGGGACGAAGACTATAGCCGACGAATTATGTAATTTCGTCGGCTATGCCATAGCATGGCCGACGAAAAATGAATTATGTAATTTCGTCGGCTATGATATAGTATGGCCGACGAAATCGCTTTATTTCGTCGGCTATACTATATCATGGCCGACGAAATCGCTTTATTTCGTCGGCTATACTATCGGGTATAAGTAAAATGCAGCCGAACCCTAGCCTCCATTTGCCCGATTTTCCCTAAACAATCTTCCTCCTCGAATCCGGCCCTCCTTCATCCGTCGATCCTCCTCCCTATTCCGGCAGCCCGGCGCCTCCTCCTCCTCCTCCTTGGTTCGGCAGCCCGGCGACTCCTCCTCCTCCTCCTTGGTTCGATCCGCCGCCCCTCCTCCTCCTCCTCCTCCCTGTTCCGGCAGCCCCGGCCGACCCTCCTCCTCCTCCTCCCTGTTCCGGCCGCCCCTCCTCCTCCCTGTTCCGGCCGCCTCCCCCTCCTCCTCCTCCCCGATTCGGTACCCGGCCTCCCTTTTTTTTTTTTTTTTTGTTATTTAATTGTTAATAAATTAAATTATGGTTAATAAAGTATATATAATTGTTAATTTAGATATAATTGTTAATTTAGATATAATTGTAAATTTAGGTATAATTTATGTATTTATATGTTAATTTGTGTATAATTTATGTATTTATGTTAATTTATGTATTTATGTTAATTTAGGTATAATTTATGTATTTATATTAATTTAGATATAATTTATGTATTTATGTTAATTTAGTTATAATTTATGTATTTATGTTAATTTAGGTAGAATTTATGTATTTATGTTAATTTAGGTATAATTTATGTATTTATGTTAATTTAGTTATAATTTAGGTTTTTATGTTAATGTATGTAATTTTTAGGTTTTTATGTTAATTTAGGTAATTTTTGTAAAATTTATTTTAATTGTATAATTTAGGTGTAATTGTATAATTTATATGTATAAATTGGTTATTATATAAATCGGTAAATATTAAAATATGTTAGTATTATTGGGTATTATATTAATTAGAATTTGTTGTTTAATATAATATAATTTAATATTAATTAATGTATTAATGCGTCTGGCTTTAGATGGCCGATGCATTTAGGCAGTTGTTCGGAGGTCGTCGTTCTAGATCACGAGGTTCTGGAAATGCCGCCGGTTCCCCAGACTCCGAGAGGACGGCTAGCCAGCCTGAGAGGACCACCAGCCAGCCGCGGAGGAGTGTGGATGCAGCCCAGCCGCGACGGAGTGTGAGTGCTCGGCACCAGACCCTTCTCCAGGCGGGGCGGCCGTCGAGCACTTCACTTCCGCAGGTCGGTCCCTCTGTGGCGCCGAGGTTTAGTCGGCAGCTGTTTCACGAGGAGATAGCTGCCGACGTTCCTCAGGTTCGTATGCCTGAGGTTCATCGGGAGCCGATGCCGAGTCCGACTCAGTCTGCTGGTGACTCGACTGAGGGGCCTACTCTCCCAAACCAGCTCTTCCTCCCCTACAACATTCCTGCGATACCCGAGGTCGACTATCAGGGTCGGCCCCAGTGGCCTGATATGCCTCAGTTCGTGAGTGCTGCGGAGGCATACCAGCAGCAGCCATGGGAGAGCCCTGACCTCTTGATTTCGGCGAGGAGAAAAGGAAAGTCGACGGCAACCGAATCATCGGGTTCAGGTAACATTCGATTTTATTAATTAAATATTTTATTAAAATTAACGCACTAATATTTAATTTTATTAACCAATCGTCGTTTATGTGATAGGGACAGGCGCTAGCAGTTCAACCCAGAGGAATACCAGAGGTGTCATCAGTTTTGAGACGCTCAGGAGAACGGTTGAACGGAGCGGGAGGATCCAGATTGACGAAGCTCCTAATCAGGAGGTTGGGGCGAAAAAGAAACGCGACTACTCGGGTTGCGTGGGTGCACTCATTAGGGACAGAGTCCCTATGTTGTGGGCTCGGTGGGCTGATGTGCCCGAAGAAATCAAGATGGAGTTGAACAACGCCGCGTCGGTGAGTAAATAAAAAAATTTAATTTAGTTATCGTAATATTTAAAAATTTTCGGTATTTTTATAATTATAAAACTAATAAAATATTATCTTTCAGACATATTTTGTGGTTGCGGAACACAAGCGGGGTTGGGCGGACTCCCAACAGAGCTCGAGGTACGTTGGGAATGTCTTATTTGATAATTAGAAATATTTTATGATATTAATCATATTTCTAATGCACTTTTGTTTTTTTCGTAGGTTCAAAGAGTGGAAGAACGAGCTCCGTTCCCACTATAACGAGTACGGCAACCGTGGTCGTATGGGTACTCCCAAAGAGTTCATGTTCAGGGAGTACGAGTGGCGTTGGTTGAGGACCGTAGTCTTCGACAACCCGGCTATGATGGTAAATACTAAACTTCACTATAAATGTTTATTTTATTAAAATTTTAATTATTAGTTTAAATATTTTATAATTATTTCAGTTATATTTTTTGATGCATTTTTCTAATATTTTATTATTTGTTTGAAGGAACGGTCTCGGATAAACTCGGAGAACCGCCGCCGTAACACAATCCTCCATCACGGCGGTTCAAGGCCGTTTGCACAATATCAGGAGGAGGCGCTCAGAGATTATCCTGATTGCAACCCCTACGTGGAGACGTTCAAGATCGCTTATCCACAAGCGACAGAAGATCTCGTAAGTCGTTCATTATGATTTTAAAATTTAAATTATTAATTTTACTTAACTATCCATTTGTTAGAATATTAATTTTTTTTCCCCGTCCAATTAGGAGCGGGTGACCCAGGCCGAACAAGAGGTGCTCCAGCAAATAGTTCGGGAGACACAACCGGACATCTCAGAGGCAGATTTGGAAGAAGCCGTGCGCCAGGTCGACCGCACCAATATCCAAACGGCGGCGAGGATGTTCAACGCAGCCTTCCCACAGCAGTCCAACGAGTACTACTGCCGGGGTTTGGGAGGTTCTGGACAAGGGCTCCTGAAGACCACTAAGGGAGGTCAAAAGAAGGGAGGCGGCCAGACCCAACATATGAGGGGGGAAGTGCAGCGATTGGCCGCAGAATTAGCGACCTCGTCCCAAACAGTAGAGGAGCTGCGCCGCAGACAACAGCAGTACCAGCAGTATCAGTTGGATATGGTCCGTTGGAATGCTGAGTGCGCCAGAATTCGGCAATACAACTACGACGGCCAGCAATAGTGGGTTTATGAGATGTTCGCGGCACAACAAGAAGGCCGTCCACCCCCGCTCCCGTTTCAGCAGTTAGTGGAGCCTCCAATGCCTGAACCTCTCGAGTTCGGTCAGCAGGATGATGCGCCTGATGCTGTAGATGACATCCTAGACTTTAGTAGTTTAGGGGATAATTAGGGTTATATTTTATGTATATTGGAACGAATTTAATAAAAATGGTATTTAGACGTGTTTCTTGTTGGTGCAAATGCATGAATTGTTTTTGTGATTTGCAGCTTGCTTGGAATGGTAATTTAGAAAATAATTTAATTTTTTTTTCCCAAATGCAAGAATAGCCGACGATTTTTGCATTATTTCGTCGGCTATAACAAGTATAGCCGACGAATTTTACCAATTTTCGTCGGCTATAACTTGTATAGCCGACGAAAATTGCCATATTTCGTCGGCTATAACTAATTAATACCTATTAAAATAGTAATATATTTCGAGGAAATAGCCGACGAAGTTTTATTCAATCGTCGGCTATAGTTAAAACACAATAGCCGACGAAGTTTTATTAAATCGTCGGCTATAGTTAAAACAGCATAGCCGACGAAATGTCATTAAATCGTCGGCTATAGTTAAAACACCATAGCCGACGAAATTTCATTAAATCGTCGGCTATAGTTAAAACACCATAGCCGACGAAATTTCATTAAATCGTCGGCTATACTTGCTGGATTTCGTCGGCTATACTCAAAAATACCCGACGAAGTTCGTCGACTATTTCACCCACGTTTGCCCGACGAATTTTTTGACTCGTCGGCCATACTTAACTATAGCCGACGAAATTTTTTTTTTCGTTGGCCATTGGTATTACCGACGGCGTATTACCGACGACTTATGGCCGACGAAATTTTCATCGGCAGAGGGTATAGCCGACGAAAAAATGGAATGGCTGACGAAAAAAGTTTCGTCGGCTATTCAGCTGTATCTGGTAGTGTGGGGTTTAGGCACCCGGCGCCGATCCCGAAGTGTGATCGAGTGTTACAAAGCGGAATGTAAATAAAAATTAAAACTTCTTTCTAGAATCTTGACCCTAGGCTCGTCCGACACTTCGACTCGTCAAACACTAAGTACTTGTCTGTAAAACAGTGAGTAAATGGGTGGGTGAGTAAAACCACGAGCTCAGTGAGTGCCCTATATAATATGCCAGCAAAGCCATTTCATTTTACGCACGCTACAAAATATGTATATCGTATATTTCACGTCGACCACAATACAATTAACAACAATAAATAAACAACACAAGCGAACCAAAACATATAACATAATAACAATGCATGCATGGAATGTTCCTCACATTTTCCACTGCCCTCAAATATATTTTTCTCTTCCTTTCATTGGTCTTCTTGTTATACTCATGGTCCCCAGTCCTGAAACCCGAAATAGATCATTTTATCGACTTCTAGCGTCGAAGGGGCATACTTTCCCTAAACTCGTGCACATGTGGGCTGATCATAGCTACTGGATGTCCCCATGAGTTAACTCATGTATATGAAAGGTTTTGTTTCCAATAATAGTTCCCAAACACTCATGTTCCCTTCAACTTCCAATCTCACCATGTTCCCATCATGAAATGCATGATCAGGTAATATCATTCAAAGCAGAAACACATGCTTTCCAACATTGTAGATACGTAATAACCAATCAAAAATCTAAATATCACCAAACATATATCACCAATATTCATAACAAACAATGACCAGCTCATAATATATATTAATACCGCATATTTCACAAACAATTATGCTTCACTTGAAAATAGAGAGATATTTCATAAATAGATCAAAATCATGCTTTTCGACTATTTTAAAAGTCTATAAGAATATTTGAAACACATTATATAAATCACTCACCTCGACGAACCGAATCGACACCTAAATCGTAAATCGTGCAACCTATAAAGAGGTTTCTAGAAATCATCGTTGGATCTAACTCTAACTAACATGGATAGAAAGATAGCGTCGATACGAATCCGTAGCCACTCGCGGATTCAGAATCGGAGTTACGTATCAAAAGTTATAATCCGCGGAAGTTTTGTCGCAAATCTAATAAAATAATAATATTGTAGAGAAAGAAAGATGAGAGAGAAACCTCTTAAAAAAATAGCACGGACTGAACTGAATGAAGGGGGGCTAAGCCCTATTTATAGACAAAAAAATGTCATGTGTCACCATGCTATTGGTGACACATGTCAACAACACACAAACTCTCTACAAATGTGACATGTGGCTAATGACTAAGGTTGATGATGATGTCATCATCACCACTTGGCTGACATCAGCGTCAGCTGCCCTCTTCCCTCTTTGCCACATGTCATCCTCTCCTCATATCGGACCTCGCCACGTCGTCATATAATTATTTTCCGATTAAACTTCCAAAATCGTTAAAAATAGTTCGGGAACTGAAATAATTCAACTAAAAATGTGACGAACTTGTGACGACCTCTACTTTCTATTTCTCAAAAGAAAAATAGAATTTGACCAACTTAAAAAATCGGGATATTAGAGTCACGAAAGAGGCAGGGGAAGCCATCATGCGGGAAATTCATGAAGGAGTGTGCGGCAACCATTCCAGTGCCCGATCCTTATCACATAAATCACTCTGGGCAGGGTTCTTCTGGCTAGACATGGTAGCGGCTTCAAGGAAAATATTGGGCGGCTGCCACATGTGTCACATGTATGCCACTATAGCACATGCCCCGGCAATTGCCCTATCGATCATGTTGGCACCATGGCCGTTTGCACAATGGGGACTGGATATAATTGGCCCATTTCCAACGGCTATAGGGCAGTACAAGTACACTATCGTGGCCGTTGACTACGAGACTACGTGGGTTGAGGCAGAACCAATGATCAAGATCATAGAGGAAAGGGTGGAAAAGTTCCTATGGAAGAACATATACTGCCGGTTCGGTGTCCCACAGACCATTGTCACGGACAATGTGACGCAGTTTAACAACACCGATCTCATCGAGTACACAGCCTCTTTGGGAACCCAGATGGTATTCGCCTCGGTAGCCCACCCGCAGACCAATGGCCAAGTTGAAGCGGTTAACAAGATCATCAAAAAACTCCTCAAGAAGAAGCTAGACGACAAAAAAGGGGTTGTGGGCTGAGGAACTACCAGCGGTCTTATGGAAAATCCGCACAACGGCAACAGAGGCAACATGAGAAACTCCATTCTATATGGCATTCGTGAGCGAAGCAGTGATTCCCGTGGAGACCGAGATGCCCAGCGGCATAGTTTGAGAATTATGAAGCTGCAACAAATGTCGAGGGCCTACGGCTCAACCTAGATCTTATCGAGGAGCGTCGCGACTAAGCGCACCTGCGAAACCAAACATATAAGCAACGGGTGGCCCGCTACTATGATAGCAAGGTCTAGGAAAGAAAATTGCAAGTGGGAGATTGGGTGATGAAGAAAGTTAAAAAAAAGGTGCTGGCCTTGGAGCCAACGTGGGAGGGGCCCTACCAAATCATAGCGGCCGTAGGCCCAGTGACCTTCCACATCATAGACACCGATGGGGTCTATTCCACTCGCCTATGGAACATCGAGCACCTCTGGTACTACCCTAAGTGAGAATTATACCCCAACGACTTAGTGGCTTAACCAGACTGCATTGTATTCATTCAAGTGCTCCTAATTCAATAAAAAGTACTTACTATTCCAACACGGTTAGTACGACAATCCAATGAGTATCAGGCACAACACCATGGATAATTACTAGTTTCTCCAGGATAATTAGTAAGAAAAAAAAAAAGTGGGGGGTATTATTATTAAGATGGAGGCCTTTGGACCTCGTGAAGCCCTTAGTCAGCTCCACCGATATTAGCGGTTCCTGGGCCAACAGCCTTGAGAGACCGCTCTTGTTCCAACCACTCCGCCTCAGCTATGTCAGCCTCCATTTTCTCAGCGTCGAGCCAACCTTTCTCTCTCCATTCTAAATAGGCCTCGTTTATGCATTTCTCCCGAGCGGCCTCCAACATCTCGTCAAACTCAACTGAGTCCAGGAACTCATCGATGCCCTTATTAGTGGCCTCCGCCTGGTTGAATTCTGAAATTTTCTCCACCCCCTGCCAGACCGACGCTACTTGGCCTTGTAGCTCCAAGTTCTTAGCTTCGATTTCAGCTCCCTGATTTTCTTCTTCTAGCCCGGACCCTCCTCGCTAACCTCAGCAGCATAAAGATTATGCACCGTCTAAGGGGAGGGGTACAAAAAGAAGTTCTTTAGTTCATAGAAATAGGGGGACTACAATACGAAAGAGCTATGCAAAGGAAGCCTTACCCGTAGAGCCATTTCCATGGCTTTCTTCCGGTTCTCGCCTGGATGTGCATCCCTGGGAACCCCGCGGTCAAGCCCTAAACTTTTGATGTTTGCCAGCAGGAACCTGGTGAACCCCCCATCCTCGACACCATACTCACTGATAGGAGCACAATGTGTGACGATATTACATGTTTATGCCCTCATTTATGCTTTGTTTAACCCTTATTTGTCTAAGATTGAGTCATAATTTAGTTTAGTGTTAATTTGGTAGAGTTTTGGAAAAGTTGGTTAAGAATCTGAAAAATGACTAAGTTTGAGAAATCTGGAAAATAGTGCAAAAGTTGTCTTTTTCGTGATTTTGAGATGAGTAAAAATATGATCTATCATTGTCCGAATTCAATGAAATTTGGTGTGCCTAAAATTCTTATACTGAGGAATGTTGTGTTAAAATTTCAGATCAATTGGAGTTCGGGACGTCACCCAAAAGATGGCTGCAAAACAGCAGTTCGAGCAAACCAATCCAGGGGCTTCCAGGATTTTCCTGGGACTTTGATCCAACTTCGAAAAATCATTCCCGATGACTCACGAGGAATTTGATCGAACCCTTTTATGGGGAGATGGCTATATGTGTCTAGTCTATCTGAGACTTGGAATCACATCAATCGGAGCTCCGAGGATGGAGATATGCCGGAGTTATTGCAGCAAGATCTTTTCTAGCCGATTCCAGGAAGCCATTACCTCCTTTTCACAATTGCTGTGTTTCGATGGACCATATGGTGTACAGATGCATATGTGAAGATGGTCCAAGCTTAATAAAGGAGGGAGGATGACACCAAGCCGGGCACCGAAGAAGAATATGAAGAAAGAAGTTCTCCTAGTCAAACTAGGAGAAGCTGCCGGAAGAGGCAGATTTGTGCCATTTTGAAGCTGCCGGCAATGAAGGCATTTTCGGTGGATCAAGACCTATCAATTGAAGTCCAATGATAATATAAGAAGTCCATGAAGATGTGAAGCCCAAGCCTTGAAGAAAAATTCAGAAAAAGAAAACCTAATTAGACAATGAAAGGAAGGTTTCGAATCCTTAATCCACTTGGTTTTCTGATTTCCTTGAGCATCTAGGGCAGCCGACAATCCCTCTCCTCTATATAAAGCCTCACTTTTTCATTATGAAAATCATCTCATCTCAAGCATAAAATACTAGCCTAAAGCTCTACCAAGTCTATCAAGCACCATCACCTAAATACTTAGCCAAAACCCATCACCACCACTACCAAAACTGCCGTACCCTTCACCTTGCCTTCTGCCGAAATACTTTTTCTTGCCGAGCATCTACCAAGCAGCAGCTGAGCATCCTATTATCACGTTTGAGGAGTCTTCAAAGGTTCTAAAAGTGTGATCCATTCCCCTATGGCTTTTGTATTTAATTTTGTTTGGTTGTCTTGTAAGAACTTGTTTCAATTCTTGGTTTTTGCTAAACTTTTGTATGAACCAACTTTGTTGAAGTTTATGTAATTTGTTTCTGCAATTTTAACTTGTGTGTTTTGTATGCATTGATAATTAGGGCAGTGGTGTTTTGCATGTTTAGACTATAAATTGGTTAGAACTAAGGTTAGGGCATTTAAACCGACACACTAGTTATGATTAGCATGTAATTCTAAGTGCTAGATTTTTAATGTGATAGAGTAACACGGATAAGTCATACGCTGGAGTAGTTTGTTTTGGGTTGCTCACCTAGGTCTAACAACCTTAGAACTTGCAAGTTAAATAAGAAGAATGACAACCTTACTTGTTTGCTTGTCTTCGATTTAGACTCATATGCTTAAATGTTAAAACGTGTAAAACCGGATTAGAATCACCTTAGAAGTCATACGCTGGAGTAGTTTCTAAGAATTTAAGAAGTCTAACAATTGGAAAACTGCTGGAGGCTCTAATTGTGTCGAAACTAATTTTGGTCTTGAACATGTTAAATACTTGTCTCTTACTTTCTTGTATGCAAATCTACTTGTTAAAGAGTCTCTTATGTGAACTGTTTTGTGTGAGAGATGATGATCACTTGTGAATATTAGATTTAGGATTTATTTTCGGAAAATTATTTTGTGTTTAAAGGCAGCCTTGCTGCGGAACCATCTATCCCCCATATTTGTGACGTTTTGATTTGTAATCTTGTATATTTGTACATGTGTTTTTTGTCTAACAATATCATATTTCAGGTACCCTTAATCCCCGGCTTAGAACGATCCCTACTTGCTTATACTACTAACGATCTTTTGTAGGGTTATTATTGTGTGCGAGCTTAGGCTCACATCAATTTTTGGCGCCGTTGCCGGGGATTATAAAAGCTTGTCTTATGTTATTGTTGTGTATATAATATTGCTGGAAATTTTTGTTGTAAAGTTGTAAAGTTTTAATTTTTAGTTTTATTTTGGAATTTTGTAAAGTAGAAATATGCTTCGGCATGTAGAGTTTAAATTTTGGAAGTTGCATGATGTATATCGATGTATGTGTAACCTAGTTTAATTTCTAGGAAGTTGATAGTGTTGTGTATGTTTGAGTTTATTGTAGTTTCTAAAGTGTAACATGTAGGTGAAGCCTCTTTTGTTGATCTTAACCTAAACCCTTCATACGAATGGTGCCATGTTAGGTATGTTTTTGTGTAGACTGGGAAACGTGGGATACTTCCCCCCCCCACGCATAAAGACGCTAACTTGGTATTATTTTTATGAGGTTGAGGGCGGTTTTGATCAACACTTGTAGACTGCTAGGACCCGAGTTTGTTCTACCAAGTATGGGGCAAGTTATTTTCATTGATATGGTTCTCAGGTTTGTTTAACTAGATCTCAAGGCCCATAGACTGATGTTCATTCTCGGTGAGTGAGTCGATAGGGGGTTCGCCCTCCGTGGTGTCCAACAACGAGTCCTGCCTGGTTCCTGTAGGGGGTTCGCCCTCCGTGATCTTAACGACACCGCCTTTTGAAAAGTAGAACACGCTCGACCTAGTCGACAGCTTGTGCCGAAGCATCACCTCACTTTAGACACTAGAACATAACTTGACATATGTGGCCTATTTTCTTCGAAGATAAAACAAGTTGTGTGGTTCGAACTCTTGAGGTATATCGGGTTAAGCATGATACTACTGGGGGCTGTATCAGTCCATTGCACCGTTATCTCCTCTGCTCCATGTACTTCGAGAGTTAGAACAAATTTTAAAAGAAATTAGACTTAGCGATTACATGATCATGAACGTTCCAATTTTTCTTCCCTTATTGTCGAGTGTTTTTGTGCTTTGCCGAATGTGATTATGTGTGTGCCATTTTTGAAAGATGTTGTGTAATTGCCAATGCCGTGGCTTGTAATGATGTATATTCTTGCTTTCTATTTCTTTACGATGTTCTAACTTGTTTAAATGTTGCAAATTTCAGAAAATAATGCATGTCCGAATCTAATATTTGGACAAGAGATCTTCAAGGCCGTTTGCAACGTTTAGATCAAGAACTCGCTATTGCTCGTTTTGTGCCATTACCGCCAACGTCACCAACCAGTTCATCAGTTCCATCACCAACCTTGCCGTCATCACCATCATTGCCATCCAGATTGCCATCTTTGTCATCCGGTTCTGATAGTTTGCCGAGCTCCCCTTCTATTGTTTCGTCGTCGTGTAATCTTGGAAATCCAGAGTTTGAAGCTTTTGCCGAGTCAGAGGAAGAAGAAGAAATAATGGCTTCAATCCGATCACAGAATGGTCATGTTGCTGGAGCTGGTGTTGCTCCCTCTAATATCACTTATCCTCCCTTGGAAGCTGATAAGACGGGAGAGATTGAATTGAGGAGTGGATTTCTCCATAAGCTGAAATCGTTTTATGGGATGCCAAGTGAGGACCCTAACAAGCATCTACAGTGGTTTAACTTCACCACGGAGTCTATGTGTCTGAGGGGGACCGATTTACAACACTTCAAGATGAAGGCTTTTCCGTTCTCATTAGAAGATCAAGCAAATGAGTGGTTGTTTGAGGTGCCTAGTGGTCGCATCGTTTCGTGGAGTTCTATGATGGACGAGTTTTTACTCAAGTACTTTCCTGCTTCACGTATCACTGATCTGAGGAAGCAAATTACAAGTGTGAAGCAAGCCGGAGATGAGTCTTTCTTTGACTACTACAAGAGGTTTAAGTCCCTAGTTTCTTTGTGTCCATCGCATGGCATTAGCGATGGGCTCTTGTTGCAATATTTCTATGAGGGATTGCGTGTTATGGAGAGAGAGTTTCTTGATTCGGCCGCGGGAGGTAGCTTTTTGGAGTTAAATGCCGGTGCGGCAAGAAGTTTGTTGGAAGTTCGTGCTTTGAACAATCAACAATTTGGCATGGCACGAGGCAATGTGCCAAGGAATGAGAAGGTGCATGAGACGTCTTCGAGCTCAAAGTTAGAGGAGAAAGTGGACAAGCTTACCGAATTGGTGAGTAATTTGATGAAGAAGCGTGCTATGGTTTGTGAAATTTGCACCGAGGGCCATGAGACCGAACAATGCCCTCAATTTGGAGTTAACGAGGGGGTAGAGGAGTGCAATGCTATTGGTTTTCAAGGAGGCCAACGGTTTGGGAACTTCAATCCAAGGTACAATGATCATCCTAACTTTCGATGGGAGAATAATGACAATGTGCTTAGGGCACCTATGCAACCGAGAGAGGGAGGAGCACCATATACACTGAGGGCACCCTTTGTGCCTCGACAGCCATTTCAGCCGAACCAAGGGCCTTATGCTGCATTGTCGAACCACACTCAAGGAGGGCCGAGCCAGGGCCAGGCAGCACCGAGCAATCCCAACTATGATGCTTTGCTCCAATCTTTGTCAAGTGCGACTCAAGCATTGCTCGCAGGGCAACAAAATCATCAAAAGGACATTGGAGAGCTCAAGACTCAAATGGGCCAAGTTGTAGACTTTATGGGAAGATTTAATGAGCAAGGGAAGTTGCCAAGTAATACGATTCCCAATCCGAGGAATGAGCAAGCCAAAGTAATTCAAACTCGTAGTGGAAGAGAGTTGTTTCCTCCAACAAGTCCAAAGAAGAAGCGAGTAACTTTTGATGTCATTGAGGATTAAGAGATGGCTGCCGGACCTGCAATTGCCGGCAGCCATGGAGTTGGAAACGATGGGGCTGCAGCCGGAAACCATGCTGCAGCCGAATGTGATAGGGCTGCCGAGAAGGGCAGGCATGCCGAGAAGGGAGATGACGCCGGCAATAATGTGAAGAACAAGGGGCTGCGCAATGAGCTTGAGTATGATCCCGCAACATCAAAGAATGAGTTAGTGCCGAGCCAAGCAAGCAAGGGAGGGGTGTCGACCTCAAGCATTCCATTTCCTTCTCGCTTTGCTAAATCGAAGAAGGATAAGTCCGACGAGGAGGTATTGGAGATTTTCCGTAAAGTGCAAGTCAACATCCCTTTGTTGGAATGCATTAAGCAAGTACCGAAGTATGCTAAGTTTTTGAAGGAGCTATGCATGGCTAGAAGGCATACGAGGGAGACTCGTGTGGTGACTATGAGCGAGACGGTGTTGGCCGTTATTCAAAGGAAGTTGCCACCAAAAATGAAGGATCCGGGAAGCTTCAATGTGCCTTGTGTGATAGGCAACACTCGTTTTGAGGATGTGATGTTAGATTTGGGAGCATCGATCAATGTCATGCCACTCAATGTGTATCAAACGTTGAGTATAGGGCCTCTCAAGACGGACAATGTCATCATTCAACTTGCGGATCGCTCAAGTAAGTATCCGGAGGGTTATGTGGAGGATGTGCTTGTGCAAGTCAACCAATTGATATTTCCTGCCGATTTCTATGTGGTTGAGATGGAGGATTCGTCAGTCAATAGCACTCAATTGCTACTTGGGCGACCATTTATGAGGACGGCACGCACGAAGATAGATGTGGCCGAGGGCAACCTAACCATGGAGTTTGATTGTGAGATGATCAAGTTCAATGTTTTTGATGCCATGAAATTCCCCAATGTTGACTTGAAGGAGGGTTGTGCCATTAATGTTTTGGAGGAGGTCGAGCAAGTTATGTCGACCTCGCTTGACGCATAGCAATTAGCGATCGAGCATGGGGTTGGAGTTGACATGAAGGGAGCACGGGTTGTGGGAGATTTTTGTGTTGCCGAACCACTTTGGTGGAGCATTGCCGACCCATTCATTGGTAAAGTTGTTGCCGAACTCAATGCAACACCAAGGTATACATCCAACTCGTTCTTGTCAATTCCAAGTGCCACAACAAAATTTCGACCAAGCGTGGAAGAGGCCCCAAAGTTAGAACTTAAAGAGCTCCCTAGTCACTTAAAGTTTGTTTATCTTGGAGAAGAAGATACACTACCGGTTATTGTGTCTTCAATGCTTAGTGAGAAGCAAGAGGTTGATTTGGTAAGAGTGCTTAAGAAGTACAAGACCGCTATAGGTTGGACCTTGGCGGACATCAAGGGAATAAGCCCTACTACTTGTGTTCATCGCATCTTATTACAAGAAGGAGCTAAGCCGACAAAGGAAGCTCAACGTCGACTTCACCCTCCCATGATGAATGTTGTGAAAGAAGAAATTATCAAATTGCTTGATTGTGGGGTGATTTACCCAATTTCGGATAGTAAGTGGATATCTCCCGTGCAAGTAGTGCCAAAGAAGAGTGGTGTAACGGTTGTCCAGAACGAGGAGAATGAGCTTGTGCGACAAAGACTAGTAACCGGTCATCGGATGTGCATCGACTATAGGAAGCTCAACGCTACAACGAGGAAGGATCACATGCCTTTGCCGTTTATGGATCAAATGCTAGAGAGGTTAGCCGGCCATTCGTTCTATTGCTTTCTTGATGGTTATAGTGGCTACAATCAAATCATGATACACCCGGATGATCAAGAGAAGACCACTTTTACTTGTCCATTTGGCACGTTTGCTTATCGGCGGATGCCTTTCGGACTATGCAACGCACCCGGCACGTTTCAAAGATGTATGTATGCTATCTTCTCGGATTTTATTGAGGACATTATCGAAGTGTTTATGGATGACTTTAGTGTGTATGGAGGCACCTTCGATGCATGTTTGGGGACCTTGGAGAAGATACTTGAGAGGTGTGTAGAGACTAATCTTATGCTCAATTGGGAGAAGTGTCACTTTATGGTCACGAAAGGCTTAGAGGTTGACAAAGCCAAGGTGGAGCTAATACAAGCATTGCCGAGCCCTAGGTGTGTGAAGGATGTGAGAAGTTTTCTTGGCCATGCGGGGTTTTATCTAAGATTTATCAAGGACTTCTCTTCAATTTCCAAGCCATTGAGCAACTTGTTACAAAAGGAGGTGACGTTTGAGTGGACGGATGCATGTGAGGCAAGCTTTTGCCGATTGAAGGAGATGCTATGTTCGGCGCCGATCTTGGTATCACCGAATTGGGATGAGCCATTTGAGTTGATGTGTGATGCTAGTGATTATGCACTTGGAGCGGTACTTGGACAACGAATTGATAAGAAGCCATGCGCCATTTACTATGCTTCAAGGACTCTCAACGATGCTCAACTCAACTACACAACAACGGAGAAGGAACTCTTAGCGGTAATTTTTGCTTTGGAAAAGTTTCGATCATATCTTTTGAATTCCAAAGTTATTGTTTATAGTGATCATGCCGCTTTGAGATATCTTATGACAAAGAAGGATGCTAAGCCGAGGCTCATTCGATGGATTCTTTTGCTTCAAGAGTTTGACATTGAGATTAAAGAAAAGAAAGGAGTAGAGAATGTTGTAGCCGATCACTTGAGTCGTCTTGTTCATGAAGAGGATCGGCTGCCCCTAGTAGAGACCTTTCCGGATGAGCAACTTTTTCGACTTGAAGTTCTTGAGCCTTGGTATGCCGATATTGCAAATTTTCTTGCTACACGACAATTCCCCCAAGAGATGCCGAGCCACCAACAAAAGAGGATAAGGAAGCAATCTCGACACTTCTTGTGGGATGATCCATACGTGTGGAAGCAATGTGGTGATCAAGTTATTCGAAGATGTGTTCCGGAGAATGAACATCGCTCCATCCTTGCTTTTTGTCATAGTGAAGCTTGTGGTGGGCACTTTGGACCCAAGAAAACGGCATTAAAGGTTCTTAGTTGCGGTTTCTATAGGCCTTCAATTTTTAAAGATGCATTCATGTTTGGCAAGGCGTGCGATAGGTGCCAACGTTTGGGGAAGATTAGCGGGCGTGACCAAATGCCGCTCACGCCTATCCTTGTGGTTGAAATTTTTGATGTTTGGGGGATTGACTTCATGGGACCGTTTCCTTCTAGTAAGGGTTTTCTCAACATATTGCTTGCGGTTGATTATGTGTCAAAGTGGATCGAAGCAAGGGCTACACGCACCAATGATGCCAAGGTGGTAGCCGGGTTTCTCAAGACCAACATCTTTTCACGTTTTGGAGTTCCAAGAGTCTTGATTAGCGATGGAGGATCCCATTTTTGTAACCGCACCATTGAAGCCTTATTGAGAAAGTATGGAGTCACACATAAGGTTTCTACACCTTATCATCCCCAAACAAGTGGTATGGCCGAGGTAAGTAATCGAGAGATCAAGCAAATACTTGAGAAAACCGTTGGACCTTCAAGGAAGGATTGGAGTGATCGTCTCGATGATGCTTTGTGGGCTTATAGGACTGCATACAAGACACCGATATGTATGTCTCCTTTTCGGTTGATTTATGGCAAAGCATGTCACTTACCGGTTGAGTTAGAACACAAAGCATGGTGGGCCGTTAAAAGTTTCAACATGGACATCAATGAGGCCGGCCTTCATAGGAAGCTTCAACTCAATGAACTTGAAGAGATACGCAATGAAGCATATGTGGCCGCTTGGATTTATAAGGAAAAGACAAGAGCGTACCATGACAAGATGATTCGGGGAAAGAAGTTTGAAGTTGGGCAAAAAGTTCTCTTGTTTAATACACGGCTTCACCTCTTTCCGGGTAAGTTGTGCTCTCGTTGGATCGGACCATTCATTGTTCTTCAAGTATATCCACATGGAGCAATAGAGATTCGGAATGAAGTTACGGGAAACATATTCAAGGTGAATGGACATAGACTCAAGTCGTACTACGAGCCATTTGAGCCCCTAAACAATGAAACCGATGTTCATGATCCTCCAAGCCAAGGGGCTGCCGTAGCTATTGTCCATGCCGAGACACTTGCTGCCGAGCTGCAGCCTTCACAAGCACCCACTGCCGGACCTGTCATTGCCGGCAGGATTGACAAGATTGTATCAGAGGCCGGACACAATGCAGATACGCCACAGGATACGCCAGATACGTCCGATAAAATGCCGGACACGCTACTCCAACCGGATACGCAGGATGACCCCTACTCGGATACAACATGCAACAAGCTTCTCATCGAACTTCTTCATGCCGATTTGAGCTACTTTGGAGCAAGATGAACACATGCAATATACAACGGTGAAAAGTCTAGGCTACGGACTATAAAAATAAAGCGCTACTTGGGAGGCAACCCAATTCGATCAAAGAAAAGTGAAGGAGCCATCACCGAGAGTTTGAAATTTCTTAACCCTTCTCTTTTTCTTTGGTTTGTGATGATATGTTGGTATATGTTAGACTATTGCATGCTTAGGAAATTCGTTCATATAGATTTGTGCTTACATTGAGGACAATGTAATTTTCTAAGTGTGGGGTGGGATAACATATTCCGTTTTTGTTTTTGTTTTTGTGTGCTTAGTTTAGAAAAAGAAAATCCAGAAAATTGTAATACAAAAATAGAGTGTTTAAATTTGTTTGTTTCGAGTCTTAGGATGCCCCTAATATGTCAATGATGTTTTTCTCCTCTTTGCACACATAGATGATAGTTGTGCATACAATTAAAATTGTGAGTTTCATGGATTATGTGCATTGGTAGAAGCATGTAGGACTTGTTGATTACGAAGCATGCATGTTTTAGCTAGTTTATTTCCTAAATAACCTATGTGAGCTTTAGAGCCAATTTGCTTTCTTCTTGAGCGATAAAAAGATAAAATTTGATAGATTCGTAGGAAGCATAAAACCTCATAATTCTTTGACTATTCGATGACTATGTGCCATAGCTTTTTAATGAACTCTAGTATGCTAGAACTTACTCTTGTTGATTGTCGAAACGTTTATATCATAAAATACTTTGATTTTGAATATGATTGAATGAAGATCATTTAGGTTTACCACCAAAGCCAAATAAAGCATGAGCCCTATTGGAGCCCTTCGTGGGACACCTTAGTAAACCCCTTTGAGCCTACGTTGAGCCTTTTCTTTCATCACCCTTAAACACTTTCTTTGAGCTTAGTATAGTTGTGCCTTTACCCTTGATCAAATTATTGGAAAAGCTGGAATTTTGAAAGCGTTTTCGCGTGTGTGATGAAGAAGAACAAGTGTGGGGTAGACTTAGCCATGAATCTATATGAGAAGTGTATATGTATGCCATGCCTTAGAAAAAGAAAAAATGAAAAATTTTTGCTCGGACCAAAAGAAAAAGAAAAAGAAAACCGAGAGCAAGAAAAATGTAGGGCACGGCTTGAAAAAGAAAAGAAAAATTTTGTGCATGGCTATTGTCTTGAATTTTGTTGTAATGTTATGGGAAGAAAAGAATGAAGTATGGGTCCAAAAAGATGAAATTTGACCCTCGGAGAGAAGACATAAGGAGATTCGAGATTTGCTAAAGCGCACGGTCACGTTTTGAGCCTCCTTATCATATAAATTTCGAATACCTCTTAGCCTAACCCCATTACAACCCGTTTATTGATCTTTTTCATGATTCTTAAGATGGTTAAATTTGATTTGTGGAGATTATCTCAAGAGTAAGCATATAGTTTTGGTTCATTGGTGCATATAGTTATCATATGAGGTTTTTCCATAAAAAAATTCACAAAGTGCTTTCCTTTCTTTGATATATGTAAGTCACTCTTTGTAATTCATTATCTTTCACTTGCATATACTTATGTGTGAATAACCATGCTTCGAGAGAAAAGAAGAGAGTATGCCTAGTGAGGAGGATTGGATTAGCTTTAACATGTTTACATGCTTACCTTTTGCTCTTATATGTTCATATTGATGTCACATGTTCATGAAGCTCGAAATTTTCGTGCTTAGCATTCTCATGCATTAACTTGAAAACTATGTGTACATACGAGCCTGAGACAAATTGTTAGGGGCAATAGTTTGTTTTGAGTCTTAATTTTATTTAGTTTGCTAAGGGACTAGCAAAGGATAAGTGTGGGGTAGTTGATAGGAGCACAATGTGCGACGATATTACATGCTTATGCCCTCATTTATGCTTTGTTTAACCCTTATTTGTCTAATATTGAGTCATAATTTAGTTTAGTGTTAGTTTGGTAGAGTTTTGGAAAAGTTGGTTAAGAATCCGAAAAATGACTAAGTTTGAGAAATCTGGAAAATAGTGCAAAAGTTGTCTTTTTCGTGATTTTGAGATGAGTAAAAATATGATCTATCCTTGTCCGAATTCAATGAAATTTGGTGTGCCTAAAATACATATACTGAAGAATGTTGTGTTAAAATTTCAGATCAATTGAAGTTCGGAAAGTCACCCAAAAGATGGCTGCAAAACAGCAGTTCGAGCAAACCAATCCAGGGGCTTCCAGGATTTTCCTGGGACTTTGATCCAAATTCGAAAAATCATTCCCGACGACTCACGAGGAATTTGATCGAACCATTTTATGGGGAGATGGCTATATGTGTCTAGTCTATCTGAGACTTGGAATCGCATCAATCGGAGCTCCGAGGATGGAGATATGCAGGAGTTACTGCAGCAAGGTCTTTTCTAGCCGATTCCAGGAAGCCATTACCTCCTTTTCACAATTGCTGTGTTTCGATGGACCATATGGTGTACAGATGCATATGTGAAGATGGTCCAAGCTTAAGAAAGGAGGGAGGATGACACCAAGCCGGGCACCGAAGAAGAATATAAAGAAAGAAGTTCTCCTAGTCAAACTAGGAGAAGCTGCCGGAAGAGGCAGATTTGTGCCATTTTGAAGCTGCCGGCAATGAAGGCATTTTCGGTGGATCAAGACCTATCAATTGAAGTCCAATGATAATATAAGAAGTCCATGAAGATGTGAAGCCCAAGCCTTGAAGAAAAATTCAGAAAAAGAAAACCTAATTAGACAATGAAAGGAAGGTTTCGAATCCTTAATCCACTTGGTTTTCTGATTTCCTTGAGCATCTAGGGCAGCCGGCAACCTCTCTCCTCTATATAAAGCCTCACTTTTTCATTATGAAAATCATCTCATCTCAAGCATAAAATACTAGCCTAAAGCTCTACCAAGTCTATCAAGCACCATCACCTAAATACTTAGCCAAAACTCATCACCACCACTACCAAAACTGCCGTACCCTTCACCTTGCCTTCTGCCGAAATACTTGTTCTTGCCGAGCATCTACCAAGCAGCAACTGAGCATCCTATTATCACGTTTGAGGAGTCTTCAAAGGTTCTAAAAGTGTGATCCATTCCCCTATGGCTTTTGTATTTAATTTTGTTTGGTTGTCTTGTAAGAACTTGTTTCAATTCTTGGTTTTTGCTAAACTTTTGTATGAACCAACTTTGTTGAAGTTTATGTAATTTGTTTTTGCAATTTTAACTTGTGTGTTTTGTATGCATTGATAATTAGGGCAGTGGTGTTTTGCATGTTTAGACTATAAATTGGTTAGAACTAAGGTTAGGGCATTTAAACCGACACACTAGTTATGATTAGCATGTAATTCTAAGTGCCAGGTTTCATGTGATAGAGTAACACGGATAAGTCATACGCTAGAGTAGTTTGTTTTGTGTTGCTCACCTAGGTCTAACAACCTTAAAACTTGCAAGTTAAATAAGAAGAATGACAACCTTACTTATTTGCTTGTCTTCGATTTAGACTCATTTGCTTAAATGTTAAAACGTGTAAAACCGGATTAGCATCACCTTAGAAGTCATACGCTGGAGTAGTTTCTAAGAATTTAAGAAGTCTAACAATTGGAAAACTGCTGGAGGCTCTAATTGTGTCGAAACTAATTTTGGTCTTGAACATGTTAAATACTTGTCTCTTACTTTCTTGTATGCAAATCTACTTGTTAAAGAGTCTCTTATGTGAACTGTTTTGTGTGAGAGATGATGATCATTTGTGAATATTAGATTTAGGTTTTATTTTCGGAAAATTATTTTGTGTTTAAAGGCAGCCTTGCTGCCGAACCATCTATCCCCCATATTTGTGACGTTTTGATGTGTAATCTTGTATATTTGTACATGTGTTTTTTGTCTAACAATATCATATTTCAGGTACCCTTAATCCTCGGCTTAGAACGATCCCTACTTGCTTATACTACTAACGATCTTTTGTAGGGTTATTATTGTGTGCGAGTTTAGGCTCGCATCACTCACCCATCGGGGAGCCGGTGGGCAGACCTTCTCTAACGGGCGTCATTTCGATCATCCGAGGGGAACTCGAGCTTCCTGCGGCAGCACCAGACATCCCGGGCTCTGAGACCGTTGCCCTTTTGGCATGACCTTCCCCAACGGTACTTCCGCGCAAGGGAATTATGTCTGTTTCCGCAGGTTCTGAGGTAGTTCCCGCTACTATCTCTCGAATCGCGACTGGGGCAGGTGACTCCATGTCTATAAATGACACACCAGCGCCCCCCCGGCCGGTATCCCTTTGACGAAGCCTAGCCTCCCTGCCCGGGCGAGGGCCGTACTCTGCATCCTGAATCGCCATCACCACCGGGTCATGATACACAGTTCTCTCCCCGGTGTCGGGATCCACGACCGTTTTTGATGCCACCTCCCCCATTTCCATCAACTTTTGGGCAAGAAGTTGATCATTCGTCTCGATGGTCTCTTCCTTCCGAAAAGCCACCTGCGGAGGGACAGCTGAAAGCCCACAATTCGAACAGTTAGTGTGGAATCCAACTACAAACGCAGCGCAAAAAAAAAAACAAAAAAAATAATAATAAAAAAAAACCAACAAAATTAAAAACCCCTACCAGGCTTTCTCCCCATTTCACATATCTCCAGCACGTTCCACCAGATAAAGTTATAAGAGCTCCGGCCTAGGGCGTCCCAACAGCCAAAAATCCTGGCTATCCGCCGCCTCTCCAGATCGGTCAATTTGTACGACTGATCCCCAATAGCTTGGTAAGTCTCTAGGACTCGAAAAGCCCTCGAGTTGCGTTGTCACCTCCTCCCAACCATTACCACCTGTTTCCTCTAGCTGTTTGAAATCCAAGACGGGAGGTGAGTGGTCGCAGGACTAAACTCCCAAGCGGTAAAAGTCACGCAACCACTGGCTTGGACCTTCTTGCAGTAAGAAATCTTGTACAACGCCCTGAACTCATTGACCGTAGGTCATCCCATGTTGCAGAGACTATACAAGCACCCAAGACTGAGCAACTGCCTCCACTAGTTACTAAGAAGCTGGGCGGGAGAAAGGTTTATCGTGCTCAGCACGTATTATACGAACCCAGGCAGTGGTAGAGATAGGTCGTGGAGCAGCTGGTCCTCATAAACCGCAACCCAACCTTCCTCCAGGTTGCAGCTCAGCTCTCTGGGATTGAGGGCCCGGAGCTTTATCGACGGATCGACGCCCCACCTCGCCCGGAAGTCCTTTATCTCTCTAGGGGTCATGCTCCGACCGGGCTCATCGCAAAAAATTGCCCTGTCACCATCGTATATCACGTGCTTCCGAGGAATGGGCACTACCGCAAACACTCCTACTGTCCCCTGTGCGGAGAAACGTCTTGTTGCCAAACTGTGCTCCTGAACTCAGTCCCGGGCCTAGAAACATCCCCCTCGGACGAATCCCCGACACGAGGACCTACAGGGTCGGCTAATTTCCTAGATTCCATACTCCTTACTGAAGCCCTCGCGGTTAGTTTTCTGGCAGGAACAGACAAAAACCCAGTAAAGTAACAGTACAAGGAAAGCCAGGAACCAAACCTCAACAAGTGCGCGACCAATAAAGGACGCAGATGGAGTCACAGCGTCCAATCAACGCATGGAGCAGGCACGATTTTGGCACTAAGCGCTGATTTCCTCTTGAAGGGGGCTACTTTCTGGGCGGTTCCTCTTCGCAATTCCTCTTCGCATAAGCGTAATAGGGAGATCCGAGGTAGGCTCGAAGTATTTTATAGACGGCAAAACCGACCCCGGTTTCCCTCCCAAAAGGCAATTAAGGTATTCCAAAGGGCAATGCAATCCCAGCCGTAGATCTCTACCAAACAAATCGGTCCACATACTCCACCATCGATAACCTCCCACACAAACGGCCAGGTGACAAGACTGATGGACTCCTGCATTAAATAAAAAATAGTGCTAGAGTAGCCACTTGTCCTGCATGCGGAGGCCGACGGCTGCTAGCCTATGTGGCAACTCTGCCATCCCACACTCACGTGCGATACCTAAATTCAACGGTTAGAGATAACCCAGTTCCAACTCAAGCTAAGGTATTCAACAGTAGAGCCAGTTCAAACTAATGGCTACGTTAGTCCATCGGCAGGACCAATACCAACTTATCACTCACATTCCTACGGAATAACCGGTTACGCAAACCGATGTTTTCCTACGGACATGCCGGTCCCTACTACACGGCTACAGACCAACGGGCTTTATAAACCCGGGAGATTCGTTCCTCGCGTACAGGACAAATCTTTCCGCAGGCTAAAAACCATGCACATACTTCACGCTTGCTAGAACAAAGGCTGTGAAAAATTTGGGAACGGCGGCCAATGTCAACACATGGCCTAGCCACCCCACCGGGAATTCCTCTAACACAGGACATTTTTCCCGCTAGTACCAAGTTACCAAACATCAAAGCACTCCATCTAAGACACCCGCTGACCCTAGTGGATGCTCTTCTAAACTTGACGAACTTGGGGGACTCGTCCCACCCGTGCACAATACTCACCCCGGTTTTCCCGGGGCATAGCATGGCATGGCGGATTTTAACGCCACATTATCATCATTTCATGCACTATCCTCACCCGGTTTTCCCGGGGCATAGCATGCCATGGCGGATTTCAACGCCACTTCATCGTCATCCCATACGCCATATCTTATACCCGTATACAACTGTCTGCATGTACATCATAAACATGCACTCGTACTAGGTTTATCCGAACGCCCGGCAAAGTCCAATCTTAAACGCGAACTTAGGGGACTGGGGCACTGGTGGGTTCATATCCCAAACGGGTCTGTGGGCCTGTAAGACAAGACATATTTAAATCCCCATTAAAGATTACGCTTGACCGGAAACTTGGGGGACTTGTTGACAGTAGCCAAAGAGACGCTACCCAGGCCCCCAGACCCGCTACCATGGCTCCCAGACCCGGCCCAGGGCCCGGAGGCGAATCACGGACGTCCGGACCCTCAACCTAGCAGGTCTCACTTATGACTAGGGCCAGGGGACCAGGGGCGCCAGCCCGCTAAACAGGGGATCGGAGCAACCCCATAATGTATGCAGAAGAGGGTCAGTCCCACATCGAAGGGTGAGGCCAGTCCTCACACCCGGCCGCCTATATATGAGCCCCAGCTACCCTCATTAAGAGGTAATCAATACTTCAACTACTCATTACCGCTTAAGTCATCAGCTTATCCCTACTATACTGACTTAGGCATTAGAGAGGAATAGACCGGCCAACCCGGTATTTCCTTAGTTAGCAGAATTTGTAGGAAGAATTTACACCAAGATCCATCAGTCTCTGTGAGTCTCCGGATTCAGACAGAAACAGGAGTCATGGAGTTTCACTCATTCAATTTAGTTGATGTGAATTTTAATATATATATATATATATATATATATATATATATATGTATAGATTTAGAAACATGATAGATTTTATTACTTGGTTCTACCATGTTTCATTAGCTTTTCATATTAGTCTGAATAACCAATGTTGCATGGTTTAAAACTATTGAATGAGGCAACAAGCCAAACCCTATCATTTGTCGGACTTGGATACTCTGCTCATATTTGTTGCTCATATTGCTTCATAAATGAATTTTATCCATCCAATTGTAATTATGTGGACAGGCTTCTTCATGCATTTAAACCATGTAATATGGAGCCCACACAAATGCAAGGAAATCTGACCACATGATTACAATTGAATGGCCTAGATACAGCATGAGGCAATATGAGCAAACAAATATGAGCAGAGGATCTGAATCCTCATTTGGCAACCTTGGCGATGGCCTAGGGTCCTAAACGTAAATAGGGACCAAATGCAAATCTGGTTGTATATTAATATGTATAATTGAGTCATTTTTTTGGGTCAATAGATGGTTCATTTTGTATGTTGCACTGGGATATCAAACTTATATGGTGTCTTTCGTTTTCGCATATAAGCTCTTAGTGTCGCTTGATCAATTGAGAGAGAGTACTAAGAAACTTCTCCATATTTGGAAACCCTTTGGAGAAGCAAGCACTGCCTTGTTGGGTGAGATGACGGTGGGGCACTAGGTGTTGTGAGCTCATCAAGAACATATCCATCCAGGTAGAAGTGGATATTCAAGGGCAGAATCAGTTGTCATTGTTTGAGTCTGATATATTGGGTGAAGTGGTGGTGGGGCACTTGCGATTGATCGAACCGTTGAGTTGGGAACACATGATCAAATGAACTCTATTTGAGCGGCTTCGAAGTACCTTTTTCAATTAGAAATTTGGGGTTTTCATGAATTTCTTGGACATTCTAGTTACTTATATCAAAGTTGGTGATTACTTTCGACCCTTTCACCCTGATAGCTGCAACTGTTGGGGACATTGCCAGCTCTTCTTCTCTCTTGCAACACATCATCAACTGTACTCCGTTTGAGCAACTTCGAAGTACCTTTTTCAATTACAAATTTGGGTTTTTAGTATTTTCTTGGACATTATAGTTAATCATTTGGTATAGTGATCATTTAAACTTTCCTCAAGTGATTGAGAGATTGAGATGATCTTTGGTCTTGGAGTTCAATAATGGAATAATAAATTTGAAAGAACTTCTAGGGACATACCCACTATACAGAAGAGTGACTGAAGAATATATATATATATATATATATATATATATATATATATATATATTGAGGGGTTAACTCTCATCATGCAAATTTATAGAAGATAACAGTTTCTCATTCATGTATTCATTGTCAATTTCATTCTCGCATACTCGAACTACAATTGTTTGTAATAACTAGTTGAGTCCTACTTATTATGTTGTTTTCGATATGTTTTATAATCAACTATAACAAAATAGTGATCTTATCCTCTTCCAACGAATCTTATCATATTCACACTGTCTTTCCTCTTTTTCAATCTATAGTTAAAAAATGCATATTTATATATAATAATGTTGGGTGTAAAGGTCTTTTTCTATTTCTTTTTCTAAGGATAAAGTTCAAAGTTTATGGTTATTCTTTTACTGCTTCGTCTGTAAGGAGATTTGCTGGTTTAATTTAGCAGGGTCTCATAGAAAAATAGAGGTTAAAGTACTTAGTAAAAATTTGGAGATCCCAATAGAAACTCTATAATACAAAAGTCGCTAGTAACATGCATTCACAGCATCCGCCTGAAACGAGACCTGTATTTTAAAGTAGTTCATTCGCGTGTTAAAAACAAAGAATTATCCAAATATGGGAAAAACACTCAAAAATTTTCCTCTCTTTTTAATTGTATTTATAGTCTATATTAGATACTCTAAACTAGGGATGGGCACGGGTTGGGCCGACCCTGAAAATTGTGTAACCCGGCCTAAATCCCAAAAAATCGGTTCGGGCCGGTTCGGGCTTTCTAGACTCAGAGAATTAACCAAAATCCGACCGGACCAGTTCGGGCTTTTTTCGGGCCCAAAAACGCACAATTTCATACTTGAGAAATTTTAAGTTTTTCCCAGTATTTCATATGGTACTTGACAACCTGTTGTGTTCCATAACATATATATTACAACATTGATTCAACTGATTCAATACTTCAACTGATTCAAATATTACAATACCAAATGCAAATTCAACTGATTCAAATATTACAATACCAAATTCAAATTCAACATATTCAAACATAAAGATCAATGAGTTCAAGTGTTCAACTGCAAAATAAGCTGATAAATTGTCAAAGGCCCAAAGGCCCCCAAACTCCAAAAGAGCCAACCTGCCAAGGCTGCCCTGCAAAAATGTTGTGTGCAAACCTGCAATAATTGGGGATAAAAGCATGTCAAATTATCAATTGAACCACAACATCTAAACACACAGAGGTGACAGAGTCACAAAGCCATATCATACTTAAATTAGAAATAAACACAGTTCAGTACTTCAATTATAGTGTTATTCTACTTTACTGAGTTAAACCAAATTCAACCTTGGCACTAGTAAACAAAATACACACAATACTCAACTACTCAAACAGTCTAATTATTAAAATTAAAACACACAAAGTCATCAACAGTCCAACACAATATTCAACTATTCAATCACAGTTCTTATTTTTTACTGCATTCAACTGTATTTTTTGAATGCTTGAAGTCTTAGATCCTTTTCTTGATGCTCTCGCTGTAGAGGTTTTTGATGATATAGATGTAGAAGTGACTTCCGGTTGATCCACAGTAGCAGCTTCTTCTTCCTTAGCTTGTTCTGCAATTTACAAAACAAATAATATTTAGCTTCAAAAAAAAAATTAAGATGAAACTGAACTGAAACTTGAATGGAAGATGACGTGAGCAGAAGCTCGCATGTAATAATAAACCCTGCAATCGTTAGTAGTATAGACATAAGTAGGGATCGTTCTAGGCCGGGGATTAAGGGTACCTGAGATATGAAATTGTTAGACAAAAACAAATACATCACTACCAGAAAAGGGGTTATAGCCGACGATATGGAAAAAAACGGCCGACGAAATAGTACCTCGTCGGCTATAACCCCTTATAGCCGACGAACTACTATTTCGTCGGCCACATCGTCGGCTATAATATTATAGCCGACGACTGCCGACAACTCGTCGGCTATAACTATAGCCGACGAAACGTTTTATGTTATAGCCGACGAGGATGGTATTCGTCGGCTATAAGAGTTATAGCCGACGAAAAGTTTTTGGTTATAGCCGACGAGGAGGGTATTCGTCGGCTATAACTCTTATATCAGATCGACCTTCTGCATCAGGGAGCTCATTCGTCGATGAAATCGTCCAAAACGCTCTGAAATCGTCCAAAACCTCGGCCATAAGCTTGAAAGGTACGTATATTGCTGTGTGTGTTGATTTAGTTGGTTATATGCAGAGGTGTGTTAATTTAGAGTTTAATTAGAATAAATGTGTGATTAATTTGATATATATATATATATATGTGTGTGTTGAGATGAGATTATTAATGGGTTGATATATATGTTGTATTGGTTAGATAGAATTGAAGTTTTGTTGAAGATTAGTGATTGATTGTTGATTTATAGGTGATTTTAGATGAATTTGATGAAAAAATGTATATATATATTAATTAATTTAATTGTAATTAAAAATATATTGTTGGTATATATAAAAAATACATTGTGTTTAATTAATTAGGGAGATTGACGATGTTTTAATTAATTTAGGGATGCATGTGTATATATATATATATGTGTGTGTGTGTAATGATGAATTTTTTAATTAATTAGTACGTGCGTACATACGTAGTACGTGCATATATACATATCTATATATAGCTATATTTATTTCTTGAATTTACAGGATGGACAAGAGTTGGATTACCCTTGGAAGATGGGATGAGGCGTATCATGATGGAGTTAGGAGTTTCCTGGATTTTGTGATGGCTAACTGTGGAGACACTACACTTCATTATTGTCCGTGTAAAAAGTGCAAGTGTGCCACCCCACGACACCGGTTTTCCATAGAGACAGTGGAGCAACACCTGGCTAGATATGGATTTTGGGTCCTATACACTAATTGGATTTATCACGGTGAACCAGAGTTTGCGGGTCCTCATGATCATGGACAATTTGCGGAGAGAGGGAGTTCCTCCAATGATCCGACAACGAACTGGATCAACGATATGTTTCCTCGTGAGAGCGGTGTCTTTGAGGAAGCACCAGATGTGCAACTCCCACCTCCGGAGATGGAGTGTTTCCCTGATATTGAGCCACTCGAGCCATTACCCCGATCTCCGGTCAACACAAGTGGTATGGAAAAGTACAACAACCTGATCGCATTGCAACAGACTCCGTTGTACCCCGGATGCAGTAAGACTGTCCTTGAATCTGTCATGGGAGTGATGAAGATCAAAACGGAGAACAAAGGCACTGTCAAATCGGTTGATGATTGGCTTCGGCTATGGGGTGGGGCGATGCCCCCCGGACATCGGCTTCCTACCAGTCATCATAAGGTGCGACATATCCTTAAAGATCTCGGCCTTTCCTACATCAAGATTCATGCATGCAGATACGATTGCGTTCTGTTTTACGGGGAAGGACTTGCAGATCTTGAATACTGCCCATTATGCAATACAGAGCGGTATAAGTTCACTCCTAAAGGGAACAAGAAAGCTGTGAAGATACTTCGGTACTTCCCGCTGATTGATAGGCTTGAGCGGTTGTTCATGTGTGCTTTCACGGCCGAAGCTATGAGATGGTGGGCTGAGAGGAATGTGCCTGACGATGACACCCTTAGACATCCCGCCGACGGAGAGGCTTGGAAGAAGAACGTGCTGGAGTTTCCCGAATTTGCATCAGAGGTTCGAAATGTTTGGCTAGGGCTATCATCCGACGGTTTCAACCCTTTTGGCAAGAAAGAGCTTCAGTACAGTGTGTGGCCAGTTATTTTGATTCCGTACAACTTTCCACCGTGGATGTGCATGAAGAAGGAATATAACATGCTCACATTGTTGATTCCAGGCCCAGGTTATCCGGGAAAGTGTCTCGATGTGTATTTGAGACCCGTAATTGAGGAGCTTCGGTACTTGAGTCTGAACGGCCACCTGGTCTACGACCGGTTCAAAAATGAGATGTTCCGGATGCATGCCATGCTTGTTGGCACGATCAGTGACTTTCCTGGGAGGGGTATGTTGTCGGGCAGCGTCACCAGGGGTTACAGGGCTTGTTCAGAGTGCATGACTGTTGATTGCTCCAGTCCTCATTGCAGCAAGATTGTCCAGATGCGTCACCGTCGTTGGCTTCCGCATGACCATCCATTTAGGGACGATGCACAGGCTTTTGATGGGACTGAAGAAAGGGGCTGGGCACCGGAGCAATGGACAGGGGAGGAAATATTGGCAGTGTTGAATGAGTATGACTTTGGTCCGCTTAGCAATCATCCCGATGTGTTGCGCACGATTCCAGAGAGGCCGGATCGGTATAGGTTCTGGTCACACAAGAGCATCTTATGGGAACTTCCTTATTGGGCCAGGTTGGCTACCAGATACTACCTGGATGTCATGCATATAGAGAAGAACGTGGGTGAAGCCGTGGTTGGCACAGTTTTGAATTGGGAGAAGAAAACAAAAGACACCCCCAAGGCACGCGTTGATCTGAGAAATATGGGACTGCGGGACCATTTGTGGTTGAGAGAGGGCAGGAGCAAAATGCCCCAAGCTCCTTACACCGTCACCAGGGACCAGAAACATGAAATCTTTGGATGGCTGAGTAATGTCAGGTAACTTTTTATTAATTAGGCATGTATTCCCTAAAGAATCCATCTGTTGTTGGACGACTATATATGCATGAAATCTAATTGTTGTTAATGGCTATGCAGGTATCCTTATGGCTATGCGGGTAACATAAGCAAGTGTGTTAACTACCGAGACAACAAGATGTACGGATTGAAGAGTCACGACTGCCATGTACTGCTTCAACGCCTCTTCCCTATTTTCATTCGAGCGTACTTGGAGGATGAAGTGGTTGA
The DNA here is from genome assembly GCA_963682095.1 of Potentilla sterilis. Taxonomy (NCBI): domain Eukaryota; kingdom Viridiplantae; phylum Streptophyta; class Magnoliopsida; order Rosales; family Rosaceae; genus Potentilla; species Potentilla sterilis. The sequence goes on from OY821754.1 coordinate 45,876,900, forward strand.
GCCGTTGGTGGCGTTGTAAGATTCTTCCAGAAGTTATGCGCTAGAGAAGTTAGAAAATCAGACCTCATGAGAATGCATGAGGAAATCGTTTTTATCTTGTGCAAGTTCGAGAGGATATTTCCCCCAAACTTCTTTGACATCATGCCTCACCTGATGATCCATCTTCCCCAACAATTGTTGCTTACCGGTCCCGTACACTACACTTGGATGTATCCCATCGAAAGGTACATGTTATTCATAAATTTGATTTATACATGTTTTTAAATAAAAGTTGCATGCTCTTAACATGCACTTGTTAACCTTGCAGACAACTTGGAGACTACAAGAAATATGTGCACAATAAATCTGCGCCTGAGGGGTGTATTGCTGAAGCTTACATTGCGCATGAGTGTGTAACGTACGCCAAGTTGTACTTGGGAGCGATGGAGGACCCCCCACAACATCCAAGTCGAGATGACCCCGAATTCAACCTATCTATCGTCGCCAACTCTGTTGTACCATACGGAAGCTTCAAGAAAAAGGGTGTGGACAAGTTGCCTGACCATGAGGTAGGGATTGCCCACTGGTGGGTTCTAATAAACTGTCCGGAGGTACAATATTGGAAACGTCACCATCTTCACAGCAAGGAAGTTCGCGGTGATGTCGAGTACCACAACACGACGTTTGCAGACTATTTTCCACAATGGGTAAGTGTATAAATATATATATTAGATGGCTTTCTTTTACAGTTCCCTATTCTTTAATCATAAACACACCGAGTGATTTGAGTTATATTTTTCAGCTGATGCAAGTGGCTGCGAGGGGTGGTCATACAAATTACTCAGAGGAATTGAGGCTGTTGTCGATGAAGCCGATATCTTCCACAGTCCGCCCAATGTGTGATGTCAACGGCGTTAAGTATATATGTGAAGCTAGAGACGGGGAACGCAAAACACAGAATTGTGGGGTGATGGTCGATGGTGCAGAGGGGGGCGTGGATTTTTACGGTGTCCTACAGTCAGTTGTTGAACTCATTTATGGGAACCGCATGAAAGTCCACTTGTTCAAGTGTCGATGGTTTGATACTAGGCCGCACCGCTTACGGATCGATCAGTACGGCATACTTTCGGTGAATACCGCCACTAGTGTGTATGAAGACGACCCCTTTGTTTTCGCCACAGCGGCCAAAAAGGTCTTTTATCTTGACGATCCTTTGAACAAAGGCACGTGGAAGGTAGTTAACCATGTGTCTCAGCAAGACATATACAGTGCTACCACACTTGGTGTGAGCACAGAGTGTGAAGAAGCGACCGCATACCAAGAGCCGGACGCCGGCGACATTCCGGAATCCTCCACCATCCGCGATAATAATGTGACGCCGGGCAGAGTGGTTCGACTTCCTAGGGGTCAGGTGCCCATGTATGATGTTAATCCGAATCGTCTATATCAGGCAGACGATGACTCAGACGACGAGTACGAGCACCGGTTGCCAGATATTAACTACTATACTACGTCTGACTCAAGTGATGAGGATGATTCTGATTATCATCCTTAGTATACTATTTATGTATGTATTTGTGTACGATGGTGCATGCATGAATACATTTTTGTCCTTAATTACCGTTTTCCGAGTTTATGGGAAATTGTATTGAATTGTTTGTGTTATGTTTAGGAATTTATCAGGTGAAATAGGCAGTTTTCAGGCCCTAAATGGCAAATTTTCAGAAAGATCAGAATTATAGCCGACGAAATGCAATTCGTCGGCTATAATGCCCATACTTTAGCCGACGACTTGCAATTCGTCGGCTATAATGCCCATACTGTAGCCGACGACTTGCAAGTCGTCGGCTAAAGTATATTGACCGAAACCATACGTAGACCGTTCAAATGCAAAAGTGTGGTGAAATAAGATACGACCGAAATATTGAAATACGACTACGGTTGAAAAATGGGAAGATTCCGACAAAATCTGTGTGCCGAATGTTGCGATTAGGTGTTTTTTACTTCCGTTTTCCTATGGGTAGCATGACGGTCGGTAAATTTTTGGAGGAAAATTTTTATACGGTTAGTTGCGTCGCATCGATTTGAAACTATTCTCTGTTGAAGGTCAGGCCAAAAAACGTCATTTAGACGGGCCAATTGCCGTTTTAAAGCGTTTCGAGATTTGACCATGCAGTTTGACCGTCCCGATCGAGCCTTTAACGTTGTCAGATGTAGTTGGTTTTTTTTTCCTACATGTATTTAATCTTAACGGTGATATCTGACGGTTGGAATAGATTTTCCAAACTTTTAGATTCGAAATCGGAACATATGCACTAATATTCCTTAACTTATTTACTAAGTGTTTAAGTGAATGTATAGTTTCAAATAGTTGCTATACGTAGACCGTTCAAATGCAAAAGTGTCGTGAAATAAGATACGACCGAAATATTGAAATACGACTACGGTTGAAAAATGGGAAGATTCCGACAAAATCTGTGTGCCGAATGTTGCGATTAGGTGTTTTTTACTTCCGTTTTCCTATGGGTAGCATGACGGTCGGTAAATTTTTGGAGGAAAATTTTTATACGGTTAGTTGCGTCGCATCGATTTGAAACTATTCTCTGTTGAAGGTCAGGCCAAAAAACGTCATTTAGACGGGCCAATTTCCGTTTTAAAGCGTTAAGAGGTTTGACCAAAAGTTGACCAGGGAATAGCCGACGAACTACTTAACTTCGTCGGCTAAACTCTTGCGATCCGCGCCGTTTCATTGTCCGCCGTTGGATGGGCGAGATCTGACGGCTGGTGAGAGCTTATAGTATAGCCGACGAGATTCATATTATAGCCGACGAGATTCATCGTATAGCCGACGACATTCATATTATAGCCGACGAGACACGTAACTTCGTCGGCTATAATCGGCCCGCAAAGCCCAACTCCGGCCCGGCCCGGATTTTGGCCCGGCCCGTAAGAGTATAGCCGACGAATTTCGTCGGCTATGACTATAGCCGACGAATTAAAATTAAATCGTCGGCTATAATCCGTCGATTTAAACCGAGCCCTAGGCGCCTCTCCCTCATTTTCTGCTTAGAACCAAAATTGCCCAATCGTTCCCCACCCCTCCCCGACGCCGACCGACCACGACGGAGCCTCCCCGACGCCGATCGACCCTCCCCGGCCCCACCCGATTCCTCCCCGCCCCGGCCCCCTCCTTCCCGAGCCCTCCCCGACCCGAAAGCCCCTGCCGGAGCCGCCCGAGCCGCCCTAGCCGCCCTGCCGCAGCCTCCCCTACCCGCCCCTGCCGCAGCCGCCCCTGCCCGCCCCTGCCGCCCCTGCTGCAGCCGCCCGTAGCCGCAGCTGCCCCTGCCGCAGCCGCCCCTGCCGCCGTCGCCGCCGTCGCCGTCGCCGCCGCACCGCACCACCGGTCCTCGTCCAGACTGCACCACCATGTCAGGTAGTCCCGATCGAGCCTCATTTAGGGTTTTTATTAATTTTGTCGAATTTTGTGAATTTTAGGGTTTTTGTGAATTTTTTGTGGAATTTAGGGTTTTTGTGAAATTTATGGAATTGTGTGGATTTTTTGTTAAATTTGTTAATTTTGTGGAATTTATATACTAATTTTGTGGATTTTTTGTTAAATTTACGGTTTTTATATACTAATTGTGGAATTTTGTTGAATTTATATACTAGTATACTAATTTATATACTAATTTATATATAATTAGGTATAAATATTTTTTTTCATTTTTATGACGATATATATATATATATATTTTTCGGAATATATATATATATATATAATTAGGTATAAATATAGTTATGTATATATATAATTAGGTGTATATATATTTAAAAAAGTTTTTTATTTTTTTGTGAAATTTAAGGAATTTTGTGTTATATTTCGGAATATATATATAATTAGGTATAAATATATTTAGGTACGTATATATATAATTAGGTACATATACATTGAATGATGTTTTTAATTTTGTTTTGTGGAATTTTTGTGCAATTTATGGAATTTATATACTAATTGTGCAGGAAACCGGCGCTTTGTAGACCGATGGCTTGGCAGACGGACCGAGAGCGACCCCGACGCTCAGGCAGGATCCAGCCGTGGGGGGAGCGGATCCAGCGGTCGTCGGGGCCTAGGCCGGCCTTTGAGTCGACGAGAGGAGACGTTGATGGGATTGACCCCGAGCGATCCACGTGGGGGCTCCTCGTATGAGTCGACGGGAGCGGGCCCTGACTCGAGTGTCGGAGGAGGACGCAGAGCCACCAGACCCCAGTGCACTTCAGCACTGTTCCAGGATCGGCAGCCGACCCCACCGCGCGCCGATCTGGACCCTCCAGAGATGCTCCCTGTCCCCCCACAGCGACAGCGTCCACAGCTACGGGGCCCACCGTCAGGGGGAGCAGGCCCCTCAGGGTCCACGCCCCGTATGTCTCCGCCATCGGGGATGTACATGGTCCAGTTCCTCCCTGCCATCCCTGAGTACGACGCTAGGGGGAGGCAGATTTGGAGGCACGACCGGCCCCACGAGATTCCCTGGGAGGAGGCCTACTTCTACAGTCCTTTCGACTCAGAGGACTGCCGCGGCCTGTGGGCCGTTCGTGAGAAGGACAAGCAGTACAACGACGCAGGTAATTGGTTAGTTTAATTAATTATTTAGATTGTTTAATTAATTATTTAATTAGTTAGTTTAAATAATTATTTAACTATGTGTTCATTTTAACAGGCGTCCTCGTCAATAAACCCGCGGGGACGAGACGGACCAGAGGGCCAGCGAACATGTCGACCCTGGAGAGGGAGCTGGCCGGTGGGATCAGAGAGATCCTGCCCGGTCCCGGTGAGGATGGACGCCCGATTGAGCGGAGAGACACCACCACCAAGTACATCAACGCGACGGGCATGCTCGTGCGGGCAGGGTCCCACTGTTGTGGCCCGACTGGGGCTCTGTGCCCGATGAGATCAAGGCGCGAGTGTACAATGCACTGTCGGTGAGTTAAATATGATTTTTATTATAGAAAATAAACAATTATGAATTCAGTCCTTATAACTATTTAAAAATATTTTCTAATTAATTTATAATGTTGCAGCAATGGTTTAGAGTCCATCCTACCTTGGACTGGTGGAGAGACGAGCAGCTGAAGAACAGGTTATGTGTTTTGCTTTTTTTTGTATAAATATATTTATTGGCAGTGTACGAATATATCTAACAGTTGTGTTCTGTTAATATAGGTACTCCGAGTGGAAGAACGAGCTGTCCACGCACTACAGGACGTACCATGTGGAGCAGCGCTTGGGGCGAGCTGCAACCCCCCACGAGTTCCGGTACAGGGAGTACGAGTGGCTATGGCTGGTAGCCTACTTCGGGAGCGACAGGGTCTCGGTAAGAAAATTTAGCCTGGTAGTATATAACTTTTTAATGTTATTTAATAATTAAATTATGTAGTTACTTAATTCAATTAATTAGTTAGTTAGTTAGTTATTAGTTATTAAATTAAGTCAGTTGGTTAGTTACATAGTTAGTTAGTTCGTTACTAAATTAAATTAAATTAAATTAAATAAAATTAGGTAGTTAGTAAGTTAGTTAGTTACTAAATTAAATTAGTTAGTTAAGTAGTTACTAATTAAATTAGTTAGTTAAGTAGTTACTAATTAAATTAAATTAGTTAGTAACTAAATTAGTTATTAATTTTATTTTGGTTAGTTCCTAATATTTTAATTTAGTTACTAATTTATATTTGCGTTTATATGTTTGTTGTTATAATACAGAAAATCTCGCGGACGAACAGCGACAACCGCAGGAGGAACGAGCACCCCCACCACGGCGGCGCCCGCTCCTGGAGGCAGTGGGCAGAGATGGCGAGGAGGGACCGACCGCTGAGGCCGTTGTCGTGGATTCATGCGCAGATGTATCCGGGGCGTCCCGACCAAGTGGTAAGTATTCGTCCATCTTCAATAAAAGTGTTTCATGAAATTAATTTATATATATATTTTTTAATTCGTTTATTATATTTTCTTGTCAATTAGGCGGAAATAGATGCGGAGACCGACGCGATCACCTTCGGGATCGCGCAAGACACTCTGGGAGACGGGGCGTCCGACGAGGCGATCGCGGAGTTTGCCTCCACGATCGACACCCTTGAGCCGCGCTTGGCCTCTCAGATCATGCACGCGGCGGTAGGGACGGGGAACAACTACTTCTACCAGAGAGGCCTAGGCGCGGCGGGAGATGGGGTTCTCAAGTTCACGCCGGCCAATCCCAGCACGCAGCGTGCGGCTTCGACGAGAGGAGACTTGCAGACGCAGCTGCAGAGGACTCAGGCGGAGTTGGCGAGGGCGGTGGAGGCGCTCCAGCACGCGGAGTTGGCGAGGGCCGCGGAGGCTTCGGCGCAGCAGGCCAGAGACGCATCTGTGGCGGAGATGTACCGATGGATGCAGCAGTCTTGGGAGGCCCAGCAGGCTGGACTCCAGCCCCCGCCTCCGCCACAGATGCCCCAGTTCGTCGTCCCCACTCCCCCCCCGCATCGGAGTACGCCAGCCGATCAGGACAGCCATAGCCACCGGAACTCGAACGATCCGGTCGACGACGCTACGCGTTTAGGGGGTGATGATGAGTAGATATAGTGGGTTAATTTGTACAGTATGTAGGATATTAGGGATGGATTGATGTGGATATTTGTTGGATATTTGGATGTTTGTTTGTGCATTTTCTGCAGCCCCCGAAGACGAAGAGAAATTGGGCCCGAGTTAAATTTTTTAATTTTTTTAAATATTTAGGAGTTATAGCCGACGATATTGGCATTATTTCGTCGGCTATAAGTGCTATAGCCGACGATTTTTACCAAATTTCGTCGGCTATAACCGTTATAGCCGACGAAGATGACATATGTCGTCGGCTATACCCTCCCGGCTTCCGGCAAAAAAAGCCGTTCCTGGTACCGGCGATTGGTATGGCCGACGATAGTGTCGTCGGCTATAACGGACGGATAGCCGACGACAGTGTCGTCGGCTATACTTCGGGTTATGGGCAATTACGTAATTGTTGAAGCCGACGATCTTGTCGTCGGCAATGTTCGAAGTATAGCCGACGAGTCTTTTGTCGTCGGCTATACCTAGTGTTTTATAAGCCGACGACTTACCCCGTGTGTCGTCGGCTATACTATAGCCGACGGAGCAATCCCGACGAGATAATAGCCGACGATACTTCGTCGGCTATGACTATAGCCGACGAATTAATGGAAACGGCCGACGAGATGGCGTCGTCGGCTATGACGCCTTTTCTGGTAGTGCATATTTACATAATCACACGTCACAATGGGGGAAATAGGTGGTACGGCAGCTTGCTGCCCTAATACTAGGCACGGCAACAAAAACAGAAAATAAAATCCTAAGTCTAATATTTACAAGTGATCATCATCTTTCACAAAACAGTTCACACAAAAGACTTTTTAAAACATAGATTCATATGCAAGAAAGTAAGAGACAAGTATTTAGCATGTTCAAAATTCAAATTCGTTTCGACCGCAACTAGAGCTTTCGCTCTGTACCTAGTTACTAGACTTCCTTAAGTTCTTTTAGGACAAACTTTCGCTCTAGCCCTAAAGATTTTTATGCTAATCCGGTTAAGACTTAACATATATCGCACAAGAGTCTTAAATCGAAAACATGTAAACAAGTAAGGTTGTCAATCATCTTATTTAGCATGCAAGTTCTAAGATTAATAGCCCTAAGTGAATAACACAAATCATAGAGTCCGTTAGGTCCATCTAGCTTGTAATTACTCTAGCAGATTAAACCTAATACCTAGATCATGTTCAAAGACAACACCAAGTATCGATTTTCATGCCCTCACCTTAGATTACTAACCAATTTAAAATCTTAAACATGCTTCTAATACCACTGCCCTAATTATCTAAACATACAAAATCCATGAATTAAAAATTGCACAAGTCATAACATAAATTCCAACAAAAATCGCAATTCATGTTCATCATACAATACCAAACGAAAACAAAGTATTTTTATAACAACTAATGTGACTAAACCGAAAATAAAAATACAAGTCATAGGGATGGATCACACTTTAGAAACCTTGGAGAGCTTCGTCTTGGTGTGGGGAGAGAGGCTCGGCAGTGGCTGAGGCAAGGAATGGGTTCGGTGTTGAATGGTGGTGGTGGAATCGGTGACTATGTATTTTAGGGTTTCGGGTTAGAACTTTGGTAGGAAATTTGGTAGAGTTTTGGCTAGTGTTTTGCAAGAGATGAGATGATTTTCAGAATGAAAAAGTGGGGGTATATATAGAGGAGAGGGGGTGTTGCCGGCAGCCCTTCAAGCACAAGGAAAAAGAAAACCAAGTGGGAATAGGATTTGAAACCTTCCTTTCATAGTTCAATTAGGTTTTCTTTTTCTGAATTTTTCTTCAAGGCTTGGGCTTCACATCTTCATGGAATTCTTGTATGATCTTGGACTTCATTTGATATGTCTTGGTCCATCGAAAATGCCCCAATTGCCGGCAGCAACATCAAGCACACAATCTGCCTCTATTCGGCAGCTTCTCCTAGTGTGACTAGGAGAACTTCTTTCTTCAATTTTTCTTCAATGCCATGGCCTAGTGTCTTCCTCTTCCCTTCATAAAGCTTGAACCATCTTCAAAAATGCATTTGTGCACCATTTGGTCCATTAAAAACAGAAAACACAAAAAGGGGGCAGTAGGTTCCTGGAATCGGCAGATTTGACCTTGTTGCAGTAATTCCGGCATATCTCCATCCGTGGAGCTCCGATTGATGCGATTCCAAGTCTCAGATAAACTAGACACATATGACCATCTCCCTATAAAACAGTTCGATCAAACTCCTTATGAGTCGACTGGAATGATTTTTCGAAGTTGGGCCAAAGTCCCAGGAAAATCCTGGAAGCCCCTGGATTGAAATGCTCGGACTGCCGTTTTGCAGCCAACTTTTGGGTGACTTCCCGAACTCCGATTGATCTGAAATTTTAACACAACATTCCTCAGCATATGACTATTAAGTACGCCAAATTTCATAGAATTTGGACAAGGATAGATCACAGTTTCATTCATCTCAAAATCACGAAAAAGACATATTTTACACTATTATCCAGATTTATCAAACTTAGTCATTTTTCGGATTCTAAAGCATATTTGATTAAAACTCTACCTAATCAACACTAAACTATATTATGACTCTATCTTAGATAAATAAGGATTTGAAACCTTCCTTTCATAGTTCAATTAGGTTTTCTTTTTCTGAATTTTTCTTCAAGGCTTGGGCTTCACATCTTCATGGAATTCTTGTATGATCTTGGACTTCATTTGATATGTCTTGGTCCATCGAAAATGCCCCAATTGCCGGCAGCAACATCAAGCACACAATCTGCCTCTATTCGGCAGCTTCTCCTAGTGTGACTAGGAGAACTTCTTTCTTCAATTTTTCTTCAATGCCATGGCCTAGTGTCTTCCTCTTCCCTTCATAAAGCTTGAACCATCTTCAAAAATGCATTTGTGCACCATTTGGTCCATTAAAAACAGAAAACACAAAAAGGGGGCAGTAGGTTCCTGGAATCGGCAGATTTGACCTTGTTGCAGTAATTCCGGCATATCTCCACCCGTGGAGCTCCGATTGATGCGATTCCAAGTCTCAGATAAACTAGACACATATGACCATCTCCCTATAAAACAGTTCGATCAAACTCCTTATGAGTCGACTGGAATGATTTTTCGAAGTTGGGCCAAAGTCCCAGGAAAATCCTGGAAGCCCCTGGATTGAAATGCTCGGACTGCCGTTTTGCAGCCAACTTTTGGGTGACTTCCCGAACTCCGATTGATCTGAAATTTTAACACAACATTCCTCAGCATATGACTATTAAGTACGCCAAATTTCATAGAATTTGGACAAGGATAGATCACAGTTTCATTCATCTCAAAATCACGAAAAAGACATATTTTACACTATTATCCAGATTTATCAAACTTAGTCATTTTTCGGATTCTAAAGCATATTTGATTAAAACTCTACCGAATCAACACTAAACTATATTATGACTCTATCTTAGATAAATAAGGGTTAAACAAAGCATAAACGAGGGCAAAAGCATATAATATTGTCGCACATTGTGCTCCTATCAACTACCCCACACTTATCCTTTGCTAGTCCCTTAGCAAACTAAATTAAACTAGACTCTAAACAAACTATTGCCCCTAACAATTTGTCTCAGGCTCGTATGTACACATAGCTTTCAAGTTAATGCATGAGAATGCTAAACACGAAAATTCCGAGCTTCATGAACATGTAACATCAATAAAAACATAGAAGAACAAAAGTAAGCATGTAGACATGTTAAGCTAATCCAATCCTCCTCACTAGGCATACTCTCTTCTTTTCTCTCGAAGCATGGTAATTCACTCATAAGTATATGCAAGTGAAAGATAATGAATTACAAAGAGTGACTTGCATATATCAAAGAAACGAAAGCACTTTGTGAATTTTGATGGAAAAACCTCATATGACAACTATATGCACCGATGAACCAAAGCCATATGCTTACTCTTGAGATAATCTCCACAATCAAATTTTAACCATCTTAAGAATCATGAAAAAGATCAATAAAAGGGTTGTAATGGGGCTAGGCTAAGCGGTATTCGATATTTGGATAAGGAGGCTCAAAGACGTCACTAAGGCCATTAGCAAAGCTCGATCTCCTTATGTCTTCTCGCCGAAAGGGTCAAATTTCATCTTTTTGGACCCATACTTCATTCTTTTCTTCCCATAACATTACAACAACAATCTAGACAATAGCCATGCACAAAATTTTTATTTTCTATGCCTATGCCGTGCCCTCTTCTTTTCTTGCTCTCGGCTTCTTTTCTTTTCTTTTTAATCCGAGCATTTTTTTCTTTTCTTTTCATAGGCATCGCATGCATACATTTTTTCATATAATTTAATGGTTAAGTCTACCCCACACTTGTTCTTCTTCATCACTTCACGCAAAAACGCTTTCAAAAATCAAGCTTTGCCGACACACAAGGTAAAGGCATCACTATACTAAGTTCATGGAAAGTGTTTAAGGGTGATGAAAGAAAAGGGTTTACTAAGGTGTCCCACGACGGGCTCCAATAAGGCTCATGCTTTGTTTGGCTTTGGTGGTAAACCTAAATGATCTTTATTCAATCACATTCAAAATCAAGGTATTTTATGATAAAAACGTTTCGAAAAATCAACAAGAGTAAGTTCTAGCATACTAGAGTTCATTAAAAGCTATGGCATCTAGTCATCGAATATGCAAAGAATTATGAGGTTTCATGCTTCCTACGAATCTATCGAATTTTATCTTTTTATCGCTCAAGAAGAAAGCAAATTGGCTCTAAAGCTCACATAGGTTATTATCGAAATAAACTAGCTAAAACACGGATGCTTCAATAATCAACAAGTCGTACATGCTCCTACCAATGCACATAATCCATGAAACTCACAATTTTAATTGTATGCACAACCATCATCTATGTATGCAAAGAGGAGAAAAACATCATTGACATATTAGGGGCATCCTAAGACTCGAAACAACAATTTAAAACACTCTATTTTTGTGGAACAATTTTCTGAATTTTTCTTTTCTAAACTAAGCACACAAAAAGCAAAAACAAAAACGGAATATGCTATCCCACCCCACACTTAGAAAAGTACATTGTCCTCAATGTAAGCACATAATTATATCAACGAATTTTCTAAGCATGCAATTGACTAACATATTCCAACATATCATCACAAATCAAAGTAGAAGAGAAGGGTTAAGAAAATTCAAACTCTCGGTGATGGCTCCTTCACTTTTCTTTGATCGACTTGGGTTGCCTCCCAAGTAGCGCTTTGTGTTTATAGTCCATAGCCTAGACTTTTCACCGTATATTGCATGTGTTCATCTCGCTCCAAAGTAACTCAAATCGGCGTGAAGAAGGGCAACAAGAAGATCATTGCATCCTGTATCCGATTGTGTTGCAGTCGGCGTGTCCGATGTATGCACCGTGTCCGGTACTGCTGCAAGTGTATCCGGCGTATCCTGTGACACTGCTGCATGGTGTCCGACTTCCTGTGTGAGCATGTCAACCCTGCCGGCAATGGTAGGTCCGGCAGGTGGTGGCTCGGCTGGAATGGGGTGCTGCTGCTCGGCAGCAACCTCTTGATGTCTCGAAAGTGGTGCATCGTCAATAAGGCACTCCTCAATGATGTGTTTGGAGGAGGAATCATAGTATGGCTTGAGACGATGACCATTGACTTTGAAAATATTGCTCGAGGTGAGGCTTGAAATTTCTATTGCACCATGAGGAAAAACTTGAGTGATGATGTAAGGGCCAACCCAACGTGAGCGTAGCTTACCCGGAAAGAGTCGAAGTCTTGAGTTGAATAAGAGAACTTTTTGCCCCACCTCGAATTTCTTTCCTCGTAACATCTTGTCATGGTAAGCACGAGTCTTTTCCTTGTAGATCCATGCGGCATCATAGGCTTCATTGCGGATTTTCTTCAAGTTCATTGAGTTGAAGCTTTCTATGAAGACCGGCATCATCTATGCTCATGTTGAAGGCCTTGATTGCCCACCATGCCTTGTGCTCGAGCTCAACCGGTAAGTGACATGCTTTGCCATAAACTAACCGAAAAGGGGACATGCCTATCGGTGTCTTGTATGCAGTCCTATAAGCCCACAAAGCATCATCGAGACGATCACTCCAATCCTACCTTGAAGGTCCAACCGATTTCTCCAAAATATGCTTGATCTCTCGATTACTTACCTCGGCCATACCACTTGTTTGGGGGTGATAAGGTGTAGATACCTTATGTGTGACTCCATACTTCCTTAATAAGGCTTCAATGGTGCGGTTACAAAAATGGGATCCTCCATCGCTAATCAAGACTCCTGGAACTCCAAAACGTGAAAAGATGTTGGTCTTGAGAAACTCGGCTACCACCTTGGCATCATTGGTGCGTGTAGCCCTTGCTTCGATCCACTTTGACACATAATCAACCACAAGCAATATGTAGAGAAAACCCTTACTTGAAGGAAACGGTCCCATGAAGTCAATACCCCATAAATCAAAAATTTCTACCTCAATGATAGGCGTGAGCGGCATTTGGTCTCTAGCTCCAATGTTCCCCATTCTTTGGCATCTATCACATGCTTTGCAAAACATGAATGCATCTTTAAAAATCGTAGGCCAAAAGAAACCACAAGTAAGTACCTTCAATGCTGTTTTCCTTGGTCCAAAGTGCCCACCACAAGCTTCACTATGACAAAAAGCAAGGATGGATCGATGCTCATTCTCCGGAACACATCTTCGAATAACTTGATCACCACATTGCTTCCATAAGTACGGATCATCCCACAAGAAGTGTCGAGCTTGCTTCCTTATTCTTTGTTGTTGATGGTTCGGCAACTCCTTGGGAAATCGGCGTGTGGCAAGAAAATTTGCAATGTCGGCATACCAAGGCTCATGTACTTCAAGTCGAAAAAGTTGCTCATCCGGAAAAGTTTCACATAGGGGCAGCCGATCCTCCTCATGAACAAGGCGACTCAAATGATCGGCTACAACATTCTCAACTCCTTTCTTATCCTTAATCTCAATATCGAACTCATGAAGCAAAAGAATCCATCGAATGAGCCTCGGCTTAGCATCCTTCTTCGTCATAAGATATCTCAAAGCGGCATGATCACTATAAACAACAATTTTGGAATTCAAAAGATATGATCGAAATTTTTCCAAGGCAAAGATTACCGCTAAGAGTTCCTTCTCCGTTGTTGTGTAGTTGAGTTGAACATCGTTGAGAGTCCTTGAAGCATAGTAAATGGCGCATGGCTTCTTCTCAATTCTTTGTCCAAGTACCGCTCCAAGTGCATAATCACTAGCATCACACATCAACTCAAATGGCTCGTCCCAATTAGGGGACACCAAAACCGGCGTCGTACACAATAATTCCTTCAATCGGCAAAAGGCAATCTCACATGCCTCCGACCACTCAAACGTCACCTCCTTTTGTAACAAGTTGCTCAATGGCTTGGCAATTGAAGAGAAGTCCTTGATAAATCGTCGATAGAACCCCGCATGGCCAAGAAAACTTCTCACATCCTTCACACACCTAGGGCTCGACAATGCTTGTATTAGCTCCACCTTGGCTGATAAGAGCACAATGTGCAACGTTATTAATGTGTATTATCCCTTATTTATGCTTTGTTATGTCTATTTAGAGTAAGATTGAGTCATAATTTAGTTTAGTGTCATGTTGGTAGAGTTTTGGAGAAAGTGTGCTTAATAATCAGAAAAATGACTAAGTATAGAAATCTGAGCAAAAAAATGAAATTTATGTTGTTTTCGTGATTTTGAGGCTCGTGCTAAACTGATCTATCCTTTTCCAAATTTGATGAAATTTGGTATGCATATAATTGGGAAGCTAAAGTGTATTGTGTCAAAATTTCAGATCAATCGGAGTTCGGGAAGTCACCCAAATGAAGGCTGCAACTTGGCAGTTTGAGCAAACCAATCCAGGGACTACCAGGATTTTTCTGGGACTGTGTCCTGACTTCCGGAATTTCTGTGGGACACATCGCTTAGAACCAGAGAACGTGCCATACGCCGTTGGAAAGCTCTACGAGTCTAGTTTATCTGGGACTTGGAATCGCATCAATCGGAGCTCTGAGGAAAAAGTTATGCCAGTTTGAATGCACAAAGGTCAAGTCTGCCGAAAGAAGAAAACCTAAACCGAGTTCTACATGGATTTGGCTTACGAATGTGGACTGAATTCCATCCTTTGTGCAAGATTTTTGGCTGAATTAATTCATGGAAAACCTAAAGAGATATTGCTCAATTATTCAGCCATTATCTTGGGAATTTTCGGCAGAAAATAGAGGAAGAAAATCGCAACAAATCCTGATTAATTTCGGGAAAATTCCTGTGCATGTCTCTCAACTTCCACGGACTCTCCCGGACGGCTGACAATGAATCAGAATTCGAGCCTTATATGGATAGAAAGCTACGGGAGTCTAGTTTCCAACCCAACTGGAATCACCTCAATAGCTATTTTCTAGAGAAAGTTATGACGTAATCAATGCACGGAGATCATTCTGCCGAATTCAGAAAATCAAGGAAACCTAAACCAATTCGGTTTTGGTTTGTGGCTAGCTTCTCTAGGTTCCTTCCTCTATAAATACCAAGGCTTTTGCACAGAAAATTATCTTCTCTTCCCCTCAAAAACCTTGCCGAACCTCTGCCCATTTAATTTCAGAAATTGTACCAAGAATCCTTTGCCGAATTCCACCTTCATCATTCACCAAAATTCATCCTTCACCAATCCTTGCCGAATCTTCATAAGGTTGTAACATGGATTGTATTTATTTGGTTTTTGATTCTTTGTATTTAAACATACTTTTGTCTATGAAATATGTTTTAATTTCTGGATTTGTTTTTGGTATTGATAATTATATATGGGATCTTCGGATCTTTGTTATAAATGTTTGGGAATTTTGTATATGATTGCCGAATTATGCATGCTATTTAATTAAATTTGTGTTATGGGCAGTAGCTTTAGCTTATATTCTTAATTTAATTAGGTTTATTTTCATAATTCGTGTGCAACCGAAGGAGATGTCTAGATACATTCGAAAGGCCATGAGTGTTATCTAGGTGTTGAATTCATATGCCGATTTAATATATGTTGGATCTCACGCGTTGTGGATTTTAATATGTATTTATCTAAGGGCTAGAGTAATTATGACAATTTATATGTCGATGTGAGATGAGTGACGCCATACTTGCTAACATGTTCCAATTCGACAATATGTGCTTATGTGCTATTTGTGTTTAATTTCTACGCGTTGTGTTATTAAACCGATTAGTACCATGTTTAGGATTACACGCGTTGTGGGTTCTAAATACTTATGATGTCTTGAATAATTAGGATAAGCTGCGTTGGCCCTGATTAAATTGGAGCTTAGTTGATTTTGAATTCGTTATTTGCTGCTGCCCCTATTACTTGTTTTAATTTTGTTGCATGTATAATGAGATTTGTGTTTGGTGATTGTGTGGAAGATGTTGATCACATGTAAATATATAATTTAGGATTTATAAATTTAGTAAAAATTCAGTAGATAATTATACATAAAAATCGATACCCCCTTTTGTGCAATACTTTGTGTGATTGAAAGCCCTTGATTTCCCCGGATAGAACGATCCCTACTTGTCAATACTACACTCGACACAAGAAGGGTATTATGTGTATGAAGTTGTTTTGCAGGTATTTTATGCTTGGATAACACCTCCATCAGTTTTTGGCGCCGTTGCCGGGGAAATTATAATATTTTGATTCATAAAGTGTTGTTTGTAACTTTGTATATTTGTAAATTATTTAATTTTTGCAATAGTTTTGGGATATGTATTAATAGGATTTTTGGAAGTGTAAAAGTAAATAGGGTTTTCCTTTTCCGATTTTTATTTTTGTTTTTGGTTTTTGGTTTTTGTCCTTAATTGCCGATTTGTATGTTTTATTGTGATTGTTGTACACTTAGATAATTTCTAGGAAGATGGTAGTTTTTGTGTATGCTTGTAGTTTATTGTAGTTTCTAAAGTGTAACATGTAGGTGAAGCCTCTTTTGTTGATCATAACCAAAACCCTTCATACGAGTGATGCCATGTTAGGTATGTTTTTGTGTAGATTGGGAAACGGGCCCTGCAATGTTGGAATTAGTCCATCGTTGGCCCCCCACGCATAAAGACGCTAACTTGGTATTATTTTTATGAGGTTGAGGGCGGTTTTAATCAACACTTGTAGACCGCTAGGACCCGAGTTTATTTTACTAAGTATAGGGCAAGTTATTTTAATTGATGGGTTTGAGGTTTGTAAAACTGGTTCTCAAGACCCACAGACTGATGTTCATTCTCTGTGAGTGAGTCGATAGGGGACTTGTCCTCCGTGGTTAAAAACTTTGAGACCTGCCTTATTCCTAAAGAGAGTTTACTCTCCGTGAATTTTAACGACACCGCCTTAGAAAAGTAAAGTATGCTCGACCTAGACAACCGCTTGTGCCGAAACATCACCTCACTTTAGACGCTAGGAAATAACTTGAGCATATGTGAATCTATTTTTCTTCAAAAGATAAAATTCGTCTTTAATTTTCGAGGTATATCGGAATAAGCATGATACTACCTTGGGCTGTATCAGTCCATTGCACTGTTATCTCCTCTGCTCCACGTACCTTGAGAATTAGGGTTTTTGAATAAAATCAACTAGAAAGAAGCTAGGTTGTGACACCATGTGTTTTGTACATGTTGAAATCGGTGTTTGGAATTCCACACTTGTGAAATTTTCGATGCTTTGTGTGAATGACGATTTGTGTGAAGTTTTGAGAATTTTGTTTGTGTGTTTTGCCTTGTAAATTTCGTGTGCCATTGTATGATCTCTTGTAAATTTCGTGTGCCTTGTAAATTCTGTGAACAGTGATCGTAAATAGTAACGGTGAACAGTGAAATCGTAATAGTGTCGTGAACAGTAATTTTTTTTTTTTTTTTTTTTTTTTTTTTTAACTTATACATATTACTTCTAACTTATTTCTAACCTATACTCTAACTTATTCTAACTCATTCTTTCTAACCTATACATATTGATTCTCATGATTCTTGTAGAGTTTAATTGTTAGTTGCAGATCATAAGGAAGAGGTGAAGAATTACATTGTAAACAGTTGATTGGAGCTCTCATTGACTTGGGAAGGACGACAAGTGTTGCAAGAAACGAGTTCCACCACTCTCAACTTGTGTTCTTGATTTACAATTAAATTCTACTTAGCTAATTATTGTATATTTATACACTAACTTCTAACTTTAGTTAATTCACTAACTCACTACTAACTTATTCTTTGAATTCTCATCTCCACTCTTCTAAATTTCTTTATCTTGATGTGATGCAGTTGAAGAGTGGAGTAATCATGCATCGAGTTATGATAGCCATTGTAAGGAGGCACGAATTTGGAGGTGTACACTCCAAAAGGCGTCGCCCACAACTTGATTAAGAAGTTAAGAGTCTAGGCTGAGTAGACTATAAACATTAAGCGCTGCATGGGAGGCAACCCATTTCAACCAAAATTGTGAAGGAGCCGTCTACGAGAGTTTGAATTTTCTAAATCCCTAAACTCTTTTTGGTTGAATTGTATAAATGTGGAACTTGTGAATTATCAAATGCTTGGAAATTACTACATAATTTTTGTGTACATTGAGGACAATGTAATTTTCTAAGTGTGGGGTAGGGATACATGTTTCACATGTTTGTTTTTTGTTTTAAGTTTTTTGTTTAGAGTCATAAAAGAAAAGAAAATAAAATAAAAAATCAGAAAAATCAGAAAAATTAAAAAATTTCGTTGCTTTTGTGTTTTAATTTTTGAGTCTTAGGTCCCCTAATAGTCTATGATGATTATATCTTTGAATACATAGATGATGGTTTTGCATAATCTTGAAAATAATTGTGAGTTTCATGGACTTTGTGATTGGTATGAACATTTGAGACTTGAACTTAATTGTGTAAGAATCATGTATGTTGTGTTGATTTTGTTCCATAATAACCTTTGTGAGCTTTGATTGCCATATACTTTCCTTCTTGAGTGATACAAATGGGCAGATTTTTTTCAAAACTTCATTATTCTTTGATTATTCAATGACTATGTGCCATAGCTTTTAATGAACTCTAGAATGCTAGAACTTGCTCTTGACAATTTTTGAAACTATTATTCATGAAATGCCTTGATTTTGAAAAGGATTGAAAAGATCATGTTAGGATTACCACCAATGCCAAATAAAACTTATGCCTAATTTGTGCCCATCGTGGGACTCCTTAGTTTTAACCCCTTTGAGCCGACATTGTGCCATTTTATTTCATCACCATGATACACTTTCCTTGAGCTTAGAACAGTTTATTCTTTCCATTGTTGTCAAGACTTGGTAAAGTTTAATTGAAATTTGTTATTTGAAGTGATGTTGTGAAGTAAGTGTGGGGTAAAACTTATCCAATTGCATGAAAAGAATTACATGAAAAGAATTGTGTTGCCGAAATAAAGAAAAGAAAAGAAAATCGGACAGAAAAATTTGAAAGAAAATCCGATCCGAGAATAAGAAAAATTGGAGATTTCGGCAACTAAAATAATTGGATGAGTTCTTGTGGTGAATTTGGAATTGTATGATTATTTGAAGGTCTAGCATTGTTATACTTGACCTTTGTTCATATTCACTATGTTATGGGGAAGAAAAGAATGAAGTTGGGCCCAACAAGTTTAAACTTGGCCCTTTTGAAGTGTAGTCATAAGGAGTATTGAGCTTTACTAAGTCTTGGTGACATTTTCTCACCACTATTCTAAATGCGAATTCCTTATGCCTAGCCCCACTATTTTCCCATGTAAGATCTCTCATGATTCGAATAATAGGTGAACTTTGTATGTGGAGATTTTTGTCAAGAGTGAGCATATGGCTTTGGTTCATTTGTGCACATAGTTGTTATATGAAGTTTTTCCTGAAAGATTGATTCACAAAGTGCTTCTATCTGATGAAATATGCAAGCTATTTGTTGCCTTACAATCTGTTCTGTTGCATATACTATGAGTGAATTGCCATATCATGAGTGAAAAGAAGAGAGTATGCCTAGTGAGGAGGATGGAATCAACATAACATGTCATTGCTTGTGATTTTCGTTTCTTACTTGTTCATGCTATGATACATGTCTATGACGCTTGGGATTATTGTGCTTACATTGAATGCTTAACTTGAAAGCTATGTGTGTAAAGATCCTGAGACAATTATTTAGGGGCAGTAGTGTTGAGTCTTTTTATTGTGTTTTGCTAGGGACTAGCAAATGATAAGTGTGGGGTAGTTGATAAGAGCACAATGTGCAACGTTATTAATGTGTATTATCCCTTATTTATGCTTTGTTATGTCTATTTAGAGTAAGATTGAGTCATAATTTAGTTTAGTGTCATGTTGGTAGAGTTTTGGAGAAAGTGTGCTTAATAATCAGAAAAATAACTAAGTATAGAAATCTGAGCAAAAAAATGAAATTTATGTTGTTTTCGTGATTTTGAGGCTCGTGCTAAACTGATCTATCCTTTTCCAAATTTGATCAAATTTGGTATGCATATAATTGGGAAGCTAAAGTGTATTGTGTCAAAATTTCAGATCAATCGGAGTTAGGGAAGTCACCCAAATGAAGGCTGCAACTTGGCAGTTTGAGCAAACCAATCCAGGGACTACCAGGATTTTCCTGGGACTGTGTCCTGACTTCCGGAATTTCTGTGGGACACATCGCTTGGAACCAGAGAACGTGCCATACGCCGTTGGAAAGCTCTACGAGTCTAGTTTCTCTGAGACTTGGAATCGCATCAATCGGAGCTCTGAGGAAAAAGTTATGCCAGTTTGAATGCACAAAGGTCAAGTCTGCCGAAAGAAGAAAACCTAAACCGAGTTCTACATGGATTTGGCTTATGAATGTGGACTGAATTCCATCCTTTGTGCAAGATTTTTGGCTGAATTAATTCATGGAAAACCTAAAGAGATATTGCTCAATTATTCAGCCATTATCTTGGGAATTTTCGGCAGAAAATAGAGGAAGAAAATCGCAACAAATCCTGATTAATTTCGGGAAAATTCCTGTGCACGTCTCTCAACTTCCACGGACTCTCCCGGACGGTTGACAATGAATCAGAATTCGAGCCTTATATGGATAGAAAGCTACGGGAGTCTAGTTTCCAACCCAACTGGAATTACCTCAATAGCTATTTTCTAGAGAAAGTTATGACGTAATCAATGCACGGAGGTCATTCTGCCGAATTCAGAAAATCAAGGAAACCTAAACCAATTCGGTTTTGGTTTGTGGCTGGCTTCTCTAGGTTACTTCCTCTATAAATACCAAGGCTTTTGCACAGAAAATTATCTTCTCTTCCCCTCAAAAACCTTGCCGAACCTCTGCCCATTTAATTTCAGAAATTGTACCAAGAATCCTTTGCCGAATTCCACCTTCATCATTCACCAAAATTCATCCTTCACCAATCCTTGCCGAATCTTCATAAGGTTGTAACATGGATTGTATTTATTTGGTTTTTGATTCTTTGTATTTAAACATACTTTTGTCTATGAAATATGTTTTAATTTCTGGATTTGTTTTTGGTATTGATAATTATATATGGGATCTTCGGATCTTTGTTATAAATGTTTGGGAATTTTGTATATGATTGCCGAATTATGCATGCTATTTAATTAAATTTGTGTTATGGGCAGTAGCTTTAGCTTATATTCTTAATTTAATTAGGTTTATTTTCATAATTCGTGTGCAACCGAAGGAGATGTCTAGATACATTCGAAAGGCCATGAGTGTTATCTAGGTGTTGAATTCATATGCCGATTTAATATATGTTGGATCTCACGCGTTGTGGATTTTAATATGTATTTATCTAAGGGCTAGAGTAATTATGACAATTTATATGTCGATGTGAGATGAGTGACGCCATACTTGCTAACATGTTCCAATTCGACAATATGTGCTTATGTGCTATTTGTGTTTAATTTCTACGCGTTGTGTTATTAAACCGATTAGTACCATGTTTAGGATTACACGCGTTGTGGGTTCTAAATACTTATGATGTCTTGAATAATTAGGATAAGCTGCGTTGGCCCTGATTAAATTGGAGCTTAGTTGATTTTGAATTCGTTATTTGCTGCTGCCCCTATTACTTGTTTTAATTTTGTTGCATGTATAATGAGATTTGTGTTTGGTGATTGTGTGGAAGATGTTGATCACATGTAAATATATAATTTAGGATTTATAAATTTAGTAAAAATTCAGTAGATAATTATACATAAAAATCGATACCCCCTTTTGTGCAATACTTTGTGTGATTGAAAGCCCTTGATTTCCCCGGATAGAACGATCCCTACTTGTCAATACTACACTCGACACAAGAAGGGTATTATGTGTATGAAGTTGTTTTGCAGGTATTTTATGCTTGGATAACACCTCCATCATTGGCTTTGTCAACTTCTAAGCCTCTTGCCGAAATAATGTGCCCTAGAACAATGCCTTGCGTGACCATGAAGTGACACTTCTCCCAATTGAGCACAAGATTTGTCTCTACACACCTCTCAAGTATCTTCTCCAAGTTCCCCAAACATGCATCGAAGGTGCTTCCATACACACTAAAATCATCCATAAACACTTCGATAATGTCTTCAATAAAATCTAAGAAGATAGCATACATACATCTTTGAAAAGTGCCGGGTGCGTTGCATAGTCCGAATGGCATCCGCCGATAAGCAAACGTGCCAAATGGACAAGTGAAAGTGGTCTTCTCTTGATCATCCGGGTGTATCATAATTTGATTGTATCCACTATATCCATCAAGAAAGCAATAGAAACAATGGCCGGCTAGCCTCTCTAGCATTTGATCCATAAACGGCAAAGGCATGTGATCCTTCCTCGTTGTAGCGTTGAGCTTCCTATAGTCGATGCACATCCGATGACCGGTTACTAGTCTTTGTGGCACAAGCTCATTCTTCTCATTCTTGACAACCGTTACACCACTCTTCTTTGGCACTACTTGTACGGGAGATATCCACTTACTATCCGAAATTGGGTAAATCACCCCACAATCAAGCAACTTGATGATTTCTTCCTTCACAACTTTCATCATGGGAGGGTGAAGTCGACGTTGAGCTTCTTTTGTCGGCTTAGCTCCTTCTTCTAACAAGATGCGATGAACACAAGTAGTAGGGCTTATTCCCTTAATATCCGCTAAGGTCCAACCTATGGCGGTCTTGTACTTCTTAAGCACACATATTAAATCAACCTCTTGCTTCTCACTAAGCATTGAAGACACAATAACCGGTAGTGTATCTTCTTCTCCAAGATAAACATACTTTAAATGACTCGGGAGTTCTTTAAGTTCTAACTTTGGGGCCTCTTCCACACTTGGTCGAAATTTTGTTGTGGCACTTGGAATTGACAAGAACGAGTTCCTCGGATACATTGGTGTGGCGTCTAGCTCGGCAACAACCTCATCAAGGCTCGGAAATATGGAATATGGCTCGGCAATTCCTTGCTCGGCATTGCTTAGCTCGGCCTCATCTTGCACTCGTTCTCCCCTCTTGTCAAATCCGACCCCTTGCTCAATCGCTAATTGCTATGCATCGAGCGAGGTCGACATAACTTGCTCGACCTCCTCCAAAACTTCAATGGCACAACCCTCCTTCAAATCAACATTAGGGAACTTCATGGCATCAAACACACTAAACTTGATTACCTCACCATCAAACTCCATAGTTAGGTTGCCCTCGGCCACATCTATCTTTGTGCGCGCGGTCCT
Organism: Potentilla sterilis; assembly: GCA_963682095.1. Lineage (NCBI taxonomy): Eukaryota > Viridiplantae > Streptophyta > Magnoliopsida > Rosales > Rosaceae > Potentilla > Potentilla sterilis. Next base: position 45,900,251 of record OY821754.1, read on the forward strand.
CATAAATGGTCGCCCTAGAAGTAATTGAGTATTATTGACCGGCGGATCCTCCATCTTCGTCTTGGTGTGGGGAGAGAGGCTCGGCAGTGGCTGAGGCAAGGAATGGGTTCGGTGTTGAATGGTGGTGGTGGAATCGGTGACTATGTATTTTAGGGTTTCGGGTTAGAACTTTGGTAGGAAATTTGGTAGAGTTTTGGCTAGTGTTTTGCAAGAGATGAGATGATTTTCAGAATGAAAAAGTGGGGGTATATATAGAGGAGAGGGGGTGTTGCCGGCAGCCCTTCAAGCACAAGGAAAAAGAAAACCAAGTGGGAATAGGATTTGAAACCTTCCTTTCATAGTTCAATTAGGTTTTCTTTTTCTGAATTTTTCTTCAAGGCTTGGGCTTCACATCTTCATGGACTTCTTGTATGATCTTGGACTTCATTTGATATGTCTTGGTCTATCGAAAATGCCCCAATTGCCGGCAGCAACATCAAGCACACAATCTGCCTCTATTCGGCAGCTTCTCCTAGTGTGACTAGGAGAACTTCTTTCTTCAATTTTTCTTCAATGCCATGGCCTAGTGTCTTCCTCTTCCCTTCATAAAGCTTGAACCATCTTCTAAAATGCATTTGTGCACCATTTGGTCCATTAAAAACAGAAAACACAAAAAGGGGGCAGTAGGTTCCTGGAATCGGCAGATTTGACCTTGTTGCAGTAATTCCGGCATATCTCCATCCGTGGAGCTCCGATTGATGCGATTCTAAGTCTCAGATAAACTAAACACATATAGCCATCTCCCCATAAAACAGTTCGATCAAACTTCTTGTGAGTCGACGGGAATGATTTTTCGAAGTTGGGCCAAAGTCCCAGGAAAATCCTGGAAGCCCCTGGATTGAAATGCTCGGACTGCCGTTTTGCAGCCAACTTTTGGGTGACTTCCCGAACTCCGATTGATCTGAAATTTGAACACAACATTCCTCAGCATATGAATATTAAGCACGGGAAATTTCACAGAATTTGGACAAGGATAGATCACAGTTTCATTCATCTCAAAATCACGAAAAAGACATATTTTACACTATTATCCAGATTTCTCAAACTTAGTCATTTTTCGGATTCTAAAGCATATTTGATTAAAACTCTACCGAATTAACACTAAACTATATTATGACTCTATCTTAGATAAATAAGGGTTAAACAAAGCATAAACGAGGGCAAAAGCATATAATATTGTCGCACATTGTGCTCCTATCAGAAGATTACCTATCTCAACATCTTCATAAGATTCCATGTCCTCAAGAATTGGAATATACTGAATGTTGTGGATACTCTCAGAGACGATCCAATTTTGGTAGCAAAGATGTTGATGGTTTGGATTTGAAAGCCGCAACATTCATGGAGTTGTATATCAACACTCTTTAAGCTCTTTAAGCTCTTTAATTAAGCTCGGCAGACTTCTTCTTAATATCAACACTCTCCATTTTCAGCCATTTATAGCATGTAGACTCAAAGTTTATGAGCAATCAACAAAAGCTTATTGCAATCATCCAAGGTGGCAAAATACTTCTCATACTTTCTTTTCATATGTACTACCATATCAACCACAATCTTTTCAATCTCTGAACCGGTGTTCATTACTTCTTTGGGGAACAACCCATCAATCTCAGCTCTAATGGCTACGATATCATAAAAGGCTTTCCACGAGGTTGGTTTAGTTGAGGCACTTAACCTCATTGTCACATCATAGAAAATCTTTAAAAACTTCACAAAGGTTTCAGCCTTGTCTCAATCATCTGTTTCTTCCTTCCACTAGATGCATCATCATTCAGGCTCACTTCTTGCATTCCAAGCAGTACCTCTTCATCCCAATCAAGCTCTTCATCCTCGTCAAAGTATCCCTTGTACTTTTGGCCGTCTTCCCTCGCCATTCTATCAAAGGCTTTACTCAACTCTAATGCAGTGTATAACATTAGATAGGTGGAGTTCCATCTTGTTGGCACATTGAGCATGCAAACCTTCTTACACTCCACCTTCTCCTTCCCATACACTACTTAAATTGATCAAGTCTTTGTCCACTGCTCCAGACATATCTTACTGCATTCTTAATTGAAGCAACTGAATTTCCCATCATATTAAGGTCTAATCTAACAATGAGGTTCAAATTAAAGTGTGTGCAAAACACTTAATATGCAAAAATCGGCCTCCTAGCACAGGTGAAATCTCCCAATCTAACATCCTTTCTCTAATGTAGTCAATTACAACCTTATTCGCACTCGCATTATCAACTGAAATGGTCAGGACTCTCTCCACTCCCCATTCAACTAAACAGTCCTCCAACAACTGCCCAATCCTACTGCCTTGATGGTTATGAATCACCTTAAAACTCAAAATTCTCTGCTGCATTTGCTAATCTGAATCAATAAAGTGGGCAGTCACAACCATATAGTTGATATTCTGCACAGATGTCGATGTATCTGTGGTTAAGCAAAAGTAGTGACCTTTCAACTCTTAAGCTTCACCTTCTCAGTTTTATACATCTTCAAAAACTGCTTCACAATCACCCTCCTAGAAGGTACAGTCCAATCAGGAACAGCGTACCTATAAAAATAAAAGCATATTCAAAAGTCAAAACAACAAATCAGCAATTTATTCAAAAGTTTTAACTTGTTCACAGAATATATTCCAAAACAATCAAATGCACAATAATCTGTAAAATGTGAAATGTTACCTACAAAAATATTTGAATCCATTCTTCTTGATGAAACTTAAAGAAAGTTCATCCATGACTATCATCTTCACAGCTGCTTCCCTACATCCTTGTTCACTCCACTTAACCAACACCAACTCTTTAGTACCCTTAGTACGAATAGTAGAGCTAAGTTTTTGCTGCCCATCATTCAACTTTACCATACTTGGATACTTCTTGCACATATTGTCAATATGTCTAATCATAGTGCTAGTCCCGTTCCCTCGGCTATCACAAGCAAGATCAGTGCTTAGCTCTTTCCTTTTCATCAACTTGAACTCTCTTACCATTTTTCATCCCGTAAACTGGCTTCTTGATTTTCTTGAAGTGGCCCCAGACCCATGATCTTCCATCACGCTTTTCACTATCCTCACCTTCCTCGGCATTGTCTTTAACAGCTTCAGGAGCTTCAGCATCAGCAACTCCAGCTCTTTGTTTCTTCGAAGGACGCTTCCTTTTTACACTTTTGAATGCTTGGTCAATTTTCTGAACCCTTGAAGCATCAGTTAGGGCAATCGCTTTTGATTTTGAATTGGAACTTTGAGAATTTGAATTGCCAGAATTGGAAGTAGAGTTGTCAGATGAATTGACAGAATTAGAACTTGAGTTCTGATCAGGTGAAGCCATGATAATCTACCTAAATAAAAGCACAGACATTGAAGCTATTAGTTGATAGTAGGACAAATTACTGGCCACTCCTTATAGTTGTAGTGTCTCGACAGTTTAGTCGTTGTACTTTTAATTTCAACTGAGCACTCTTTATGGTCTTAATTTTCTACTAATTAGTCCATTTCATCCAAATTGATTGGATACCATTTTCCAACTTCCTCAAATGCCCTTATGTGTTGTCTTATTATTTTTCTTCTTTTTACTTTTCCTTCTTCAAAACCAAAACCGAAAGAAGACATAAAATATCTGGGCTTATATATATATGATTGTCGATCTTCAATCCAAGAATTTTACAATTGCAAACTGATTGCAATCGGAGAAAAAAAATATATGCAAATTGATTTGAAACATACTGCTAACAAAATTAAATAGCATTACCATAGTCACGATAAAATAAAATTCTATCAGATCTCAATCATATCAATTTACACCAAAATGAGATTAAAATAATTCTCATCATCATCCTTAGCATTAAGCACTCTCCAAGCTCTGATGAAAAAAACTATATAAATAATTACTATTTCATATAATTAAGCTTACAAACAACATTACTACACTAGGCTTAATTATTATTATAATTGTTTTTTTTTGTCAATAAGGCTCAAACTTTATTACGCTATTTAGCCTTCCATGGTCGGTTGTGTATTCTTTAGTTATGGTTTTGAAGAAAAAGGAAAAGAAAATAAAAAGAAAAAATAATAATAAAACAACACCTAATAAGGGCATTTGAGGAAATTAAAAAATAGTTAACAACCATTTTGGACAGATTGGACTAATTGGTCGAAAATTGAGACTATGAGGATTAATCATTTGAAATTGAAAGCATGAGCACTAAACTGTCGAGACTCTAAAAGTATAAGGAGTGACTAGTATTTTGTCCTTGATAGTAATAACAAAAACAATTCTAAAGCTCCACAAGTATATATATAATACAACCAAACCAATATGCTATTTTAGCCAAATTGATGAACAAATGTACAAAACTACCCAAATCAATCAGACTTCTCCCCGTCAGGCCGTAAACCCATGACCCCGACTCTCAAAACTCAAGAAAATAAAAGAAACAAGAATTGGAACTGAAATCAAACAAGAAATTGATACTGAAATCTATAAAAGAAATTAAAATGAAATTGATATCTTACTAAATCAATTTGAGAGAGGGCGAGAAATTGTAACTGAAGTCTACCTTGGTTCAAGAATGAATTAAGAGTTTCAGAATTGAGAGCTTCAGTTTCTTGAGTAAGAGAGAACACTACAAGAAAAAAAACCTTAGGCGACGAAAAATTACAAATTTCGTCGCCTAAGAAGTACTAGGCGACGAAAAAAATTTCCTCTAAGAAGCAACTTTCGTCGCCTAAATTCATTGTCTTAGAGAAGAACACTAACGACGAAAAAAGTCGTCGTCTGTGTACTTTCTTAGGCGACGAAACATTATTTCGTCTCCTAAGTGGTTCACTTAGGCGACGAAATAGTCTACTTTCGTCTCCTAAGTGAAACACATAGGCGACGAAAATATGATTTCGTCGCCTAAGTGGTTTCTTGGGAGACGAAACTTTTCTTCGTCGCCAAACTTGTCTTAGGCGTCGAATTTTCACTTAGAGGACGAAATGTTTCGTCGCCTAAGTATTCCCTGACTATATAAACTGGACTGGCACTACCAGAAAAAAGCCTTTTCCCAACGAAATAAAAAAAAACGGCCGACGACTAAAACTTTTTGTTGGTAATTCCACAGAATAGCCGACGATTTTATTTTTCGTCGGTAGAAAAACAAAATCGTCGGCCATAGTTTGGGAATAGCCGACGATCCTTTTTTTCGTTGGTATAAACAAAAATCGTCGGCTATATTCAGATTTCAGTCGACGATTTGGATTTTCGTCGGTCTTTCTGTGAAACATTAGCCGACGAAAACTTTTGAAATTTTGGCCGACGAAATTGTCATTTTCGTCGGCTATGATTTAAAGAAAAAAAAAACAAAAAATGACCATATTCCATTTTCTATCACTAACGATAAACCATTGCTTCATCCTTCAAATGCAAAAATGTTGTGAAATAAGATATGACCGAAATAATGAAATACATTCAGGGGTTGAAAAATGATAAGATTCTGATAAAATCTGTGTGCCGAATGCAACATTTAACTTTTGCCATTTGAGTCATCCATTTTTTCATTTAAGTCAGAGGGTTTCCAGTCCTTCGAGACAGAGCACAGTTTTCGGTGTAGATAAACAGCACTGCCAACTGAACTTTGCTACAACTTTCTTGCCAACTGTTTTTTTTTTTCAGATGTATAGCCGACGAAAATTTATTATTTTGTCGGCCATAAATATTAAAAAATACATATTTTATTTTAGACCTAAAACGACAAAAGAATAGCAGACGAGTACGGGTCTCTCGTCGGCTATGATTTAAAAAAAAAAAAAAAAAACTGACCATATTCCATTTTCTATCACTAACGATAAACCATTGCTTCATCCTTCAAATGCAAAAATGTTGTCAAATAAGATATGCCCGAAATAATGAAATACGTCTACGGTTGAAAAATGACAAGATTCTGATAAAATCTGAGTGGCGAAAGATGCGGTCAAAGGTTTTATTCCTTCGTTTCCCTAATGGTAGCGTTACCTTTGGTAAATATTTTGAGGAAAATTTTTATGCGATTAGTTGCATCTCATCGATTTGAAACTATTATCTATTGAAGGTCAGGAAAAAAAAAAGTCATTTAGACAGGCCAATTACCATTTCTAAGCGTTTAGAGGTTTGACTCACCCGGTTGACCGTTCCGGTCGAGCCTTTAACGTTGTCAGCTGAAGTTGGATTTTTTTTCATACATGTATTTAATCTTAACGGTGATATCTGATAGTTGGAATAGATTTTATAAACTTTTAGATTCAAAATCAGAACATATGCACTAATGTTCCTTAACTTGTTTACTAAGTGTTTTAGTGAATGTATAGTTTCAAATAGTTACTATACGTAGAATCTTCAAATGCAAAAATGTTGTGAAATAAGATATGACCGAAATAATGAAATACATCTATGGTTGAAAAATGACAAGATTCCGATAAACTCTGTGTGCTGAATGTTGCGGTTAAGTGTTTTTTACTTTCGTTTTCCTATGGGTAGCCTGACGTTCGTTAAATCAATTTTGTAAAATTTTTATACGATTAGTTGCGTCTCATTGATTTGAAACTATTATCTGTTGAAGGTGAGGCCAGAAACCGTCGTTTAACTAGACTCATTTCCGTTTTTAAGCGTCTAGAGGTTTGACTTAGTGGTTTGACCTACAGTTTAGCCGACGAAAATTATATGTCATCAGCTAAACTCTTGCGATCCGCGCCTATTTATTGTCCGCCGTTGGATGGCTCAGATCCAACGACTCTTGATTTTCCAAAGTATAGCTGACGAAATCTTTTAAATCGTCGGCTATTCTCTGAGTTTAGCCGACGAAAATTATATTTCGTCGGCTAAACTCTTGCGATCCGCTCCTTTTTATTGTCCGCCGTTGGATGGGTCAGATCAGACGGCTGCTGATCTTCCAAAGTATAGCCGACGATGTTCATAGAATAGCCGACGACATTCAAAGAATAGCCGACAAAATCTTTTAATTCGTCGGCTATTCTCTCTGCTATAAAAGCTTAAAGTCGCAGGAGCCCGACTTTTTCAACCCTAAATCTGTAAAAACTCCTCCTCCGCTCCTCAAATCGGCCGTGCGTCTCCTCCATTCCGATAACGTTGTCGTCCTCCTCCTCCTAGACACGCCGGCGCCGTCCGATCTCCTCCTCCTAGCTCCTAACGCTAGACCCGAAATCCAGCCTCCTCCTCTGACCGGCCTCCTCCTCCTTCGGCCACCTCCTCCTCCTTCCCCTCCTCCGCCAAAACAGATCCGAAGGTTCTTTTTGGGTTTTTTTTTTCAATTTATTTTAATTTTATAATTTAGGTATATAATTTATATATATTGGTTATATGTATAAATTGTTAGATTAATTATACATATAAATTTGTAGATTAATTATATAAATTGTTATATATTTGTTAATATTGGTTATATGTTAATGCATATTTTAATTGTTATATATAAATTGTTAAATTAATTATATATATAAAATGGTAGCCTAATTATATAAATGGTTATATTTTTGTTAATATATAAATGGTTATTTATATGTATATATATGTTAATAATGAAATATAGTTATATTTGTATATAAATGGTTATATTTAGGTTAATGGTTAGTATTATTTAAAATTAATTAAAATTTAAATATTAATTTGTTGGTATGTTTTAAAATATGTTAGTATTATTGATTATTATATTAATTAGAATTTGTTATTTAATGTAATATAATTTAATATTAATTAATGTATTAATGCATCAAGCTCCAGATGGCCGATGCACTCAGACAGTTATTCGGAGGCCGTCGTTCTTCCAGATCTAGGGGTTCTGGAAGTTCTGCCGGCTCCGGAGACTCCGAGAGGACCCTTAGCCAGCCTGAGAGGACCACCAGCCAGCCGCGGAGGAGTGTGAGTTCTCGGCACCAGACCCTTCTCCAGGCGGGGCGGTCGTCGAGTAGTTCACGTCCCCCTCTCGGGCCAGATGCTCCGAGGTCCAGTAGGCAGCTATTTCAGGACGAGATAGCTCCAGACGTTCCTCAGGTCCGTATGCCTGAGGTTCATCGGGAGCCGATGACGAGTCCGGCGCCGTCTGCTGCTGACTCGACTGAGGGGCCTACTCTCCCAAATCAGCTCTACCTCCCGTACAACATTCCTGCGATACCCGAGGTCGACTTTCGTGGTGTGCCCATATGGCCTGATATGCCTCAGTACATGAGTGTTGCGGAGGCATACCATCAGCAGCCATTTGAGAGACCTGAGCTCCTGATTTCGGTGAGGAGAAAAGGAAAGTCGACAGACGGGTCATCGAGTTCAGGTAACATTTGATTTTATTAATTAAATGTTTTATTAAAATTAACTCACTAATATTTAATTTTATTAACCAATCGTCGTTTATGTGATAGGGACAGCCGCTAGCAGTTCAAGCAGGAATACTAGAGGTGTCATATGTTTTGACACGCTCAGGAGAACTGTTGAGAGCAGGGGGAGGATCCAGATCAACGAACCCCCTAATCAGGAGGTTCAGGGGAAAAAACGTCGCGATTACGCGGGTTGCTTGGGGGCACTGATTAGGGATAGAGTCCCTATGTTGTGGACACGGTGGGCTGATGTGCCGGAAGAGATCAAGAGGGAGGTCAACAACGCGGCGTCGGTGACTAATTTAAAAAAATTAATTTCTTTATCGTAATATTTAATAATTTTCGGTATTGTTATAATAGTAAAACTAATAAAATATTATCTTTCAGGCATACTTCGAGATTGCCGAACACAAGCAGGCTTGGGCGGACGCGATGCAGAACTCGAGGTACGTTGGGAATTCCTCATCTTATAATTTGAAATATTTTATGATATTAATAATATTTCTAATGCACTTTTGTTTTTTCCGTAGGTTCAAAGAGTGGAAGAACGAGCTCCGTACCCACTTTACCGAATACGACAACCGTGGTCGTATGGGTACTCCAAGAGAGTTCATGTTCAGGGAGTACTAGTGGCGTTGGTTGAAGACAGTAGACTTCAACAACCCACTTATGTACGTAAATACTAAAGTTAACTATAAATGTTTATTTTGTTAAAATTTTAATTATTAGTTTAATTATTTTATAATCATTACAGTAATATTTTTTGATGCATTTTTCTAATATTTTATTATTTGTTTGAAGGAACGGTCTCTGATAAACTCTGCGAACCGCCGCCGTAACACAACCCCCCATCATGGTGGTTCTAGGCCATTTGCACAATATCAAGAGGAGACGCTTAGAGATCATCCTGATAGCAACCCGTACGTGGAGACGTTCAAGAAGGCTTATCCACAAGCGACAGAACAGCTCGTAAGTCGTTGATTACGATTTAAAAATTTAAATTAGTAATTTTACTTAATTATATATTTGTTAGAATATTAATTATTTTTTTTTCCCGTTCAATTAGGAGAGGGTGAACCGGGCCGAAGAAGAAGTGTTGTAGGAAGTAGTTCGGGAGACACAACCGAACATTTCAGAGGCAGATCTGCAAGAAGCCCTGCGCCAGGTCGACCGATCGAATGTCCAAACGGTAGCGAGGATGTTCGACACAGCCTTCCCAGACCGGTCAAACAAATACTACTGCCGGGGTTTGGGAAGTTCTGGAATAGGGCTCCTGAAGACCACTAAGGGAGGTCAAAAGAAGGGAGGCGGGGACAGCCAACAGATGAGGGGGGAAATGCAGAGATTGGCAGAAGAAAATGCAAGACTGGTGGCCGAGTTCCAGAGATCACAGGAGCAACACCGCAGAACACAGCAATATCATTTGGATATGTCCAGTTGGCATGCTGAATGCGAGAGAATTCGGCGACACAACTACGACGGCCAACAAAACTGGTGGTATGCTATGTTCGCGGCACAACAACAAGGCCTTGAACCCCCGCCCCCGTTTCAGCCGTTAGTTGAACCTCCAATGCCTCAACCTCCCGAGTTCGTTCAGCAGGATGACGAGCATGATGGAGAGCAGGATGCTGGGGATGACGTGGTGGACTTTAGTGTTTTAGGTGATGATTATGGTTATATTTTATGTATATTGGAACAAATTAAATAATAAGTCATTTAGACGTGTTTCTTGTTGGTGTAAATGCATGGATTGTCATTGTGAATTGCAGGTTGCTTGGAATGGTAATTTAGAAATTAATTTAATTTTTTTTCCCCAAAATGTAAGAATAGCCGACGATATTGGCATTATTTCGTCGGCTATAACAGTTATAACCGACGAAAATGACATTATTTCGTCGGCTATAACTAATTAATGGCTATTAAAATATTAATATATTTCTACGAAATAACCGACGAAATAGATGAAATCGTCGACTATATTTCAGAACAAATAGCCGACAAATTTCGTCGGCTATTGTTTACGATATCGTCGGCCATACTCGAAAATATCCGACGAATTTCGTCGGATATTTTGCCCAGGTTTGGTCGACAAAATGAATTTTCGTCGGTAATATCGTCGGCCATACTCGAAAATAGCCGACGATTTCGTTAATTTCATCGGCCATTCGTTTTATCGACGCCCTTTTACCGACGAATTATAGCCGACGAAAGTTTCGTCAGCAGAAGGAATAGCCGACGAAAATTTGGCATAGTAGACGAATTTTTTTTCGTCGGCTATTCTGTCCGATCTGGTTGTGTGGTGTTCCAGATCGGGAAGAAGATTTTTTCCCACAAAAGTTTTCCACCAATTTTCATTTTTGGATGTGAAAAGCTTCAAATCGGGTCTTCCTAAGCCTTCTCCACTACTACCCATCGATTTTTAACTTGGTATGATCTCTTTCTTCATCTTTTTCAACAAAAATTTCCATTTTTTCCATTGAAATATTCTAGTGAAGAATTCCGGTCACATATTTGTTGTGTGTGTATATATATATTGTGAGGTGATAGCATTCCTTTTGTTGATCCATACATACTCAATTAATTGTTGGTTTTTGTGAAATTGTTGAATTATATATATTAGTTATTTGTTTTGAAAATGCCTTAATTAATTTAATTAATAATTGTTATTATTTTAAGAAAATCATTATTATATGATTTATAATTAGCGGTGAATGAAAGAATGATTAATTCTTTTATTCACTAATTTACATGCATTTATATCCTTAGAAATCTCGTTCGAGAATCAACATATTATTCTTGAATTGTCCCATTTTTGGACAGTTTGGGGGCAGAGGACTTTGTTTTACAGTTTGTATAGATCTTGTGTATTCGTTTGCGGTCGTGGGTATATATTTCGACGGGGTCTTGTTCTTCGAGTGCATACTAGGTATATAGATATTCGTGCACTTGAGGAACTATGGGGAGATGCTGCCGAAATTTTTCCACGACTGAAAACGAATACACAAGACCTACAAACTGTGAAGCAAAGTCTTGTGCTCCTGAATGAGATTAGGACCCTAACCAGAGGCATAAGGTCGAGAAGAAACATGCATATATGTATATAAATTGTTTGTTGTTTAATTTGTGATTATTTGTTGTTTCTCTTATATATATATGACAGGTGATCGAGGGATAAAGACAAAAGTTGGATGCAGTACCTAAGGGGGAGCATTGAATACCAAGAAGGAGTATGAAGTTTTATGAATTTTGTACGTGAACATGGTGGAGGAAAGAAAAAACACAGGTGTCCATGCTTAAGTTGTCTGAATACTAAGTGCAAGACGATAGTAAGAATTTACGATCACCTCAGTAACAGAGGTATTATGCAGAATCATACAACATGGAGTAAACACGGTGAAGCAGCGAATTATGAACCTACGGTTTCCGAAATGCAAGCGGGATACCATGACTGGACATCTAGTGGTGCTTTCGTGCCTTATGAAGACCAGGCTATGAACATTCTACATGACACTTTTCCTACATTTCCTCCAATACGCGAGGAAGAGGAATTCAAAGAGGCAGTTTATGATGATACCACTGATGTCACAATTCCTCTTGTTGGTGGTGATTATGATAAGTATACCAGACTCCTTGCTCAAGTGCAGATCTCATTATTCCAGAATAGTCCTAACACTGTTTTAGGGACCATTATCTCACAGATGCAGTTGAAAGTTAAGAATAGGTGGACAAATGACTCTTTGATAGTCTGCTCAAGCATTATAAGGAAACTCTTCATGTTCCTAACTATCAACCTGATAATTATTACAAGGTACAAAAGATTTTGGGCCATCTCGGTCTCAGTTATAACAAAATCCACGCCTGCAAGAATAATTGTGTTTTGTTTTACAAAGAGAAAGCTGAGCTTGATGAATGTCCCATATGCCACGCGTCGAGGTGGGAGCAAGGCACAGTTAAGGAAAACAGTATTCTTGTGAAGGTGCTTCGTCATTTCCCTTTAATTCCTAGATTAAAGCGTCTTTACATGTCTTTACACACAATAAAAGAAATGAGATGGCATGGAGAGTGATAGGAGCATAAAATGCGACGTTCTTAATGTGTTTTTACCCCTATTTATCCAATGCTTAACCCTTATTGTTGTAAGATATAGTCATGTAATTGAGTCTTGAGTTTTGGTTGAGTTTAATGTGAGAATGTGCTTAAATAGAAGAATTTGGACAGAAATTATGAAAAGCCTATTCGAAAAGTCTCTGAGATGTTTTATTGAATCTGTAAAACATAAACTTTGCTTTTGATACATTTTTCGTCTCTCATATGCAGTTGACACGTAACGGATTGAGAAAGGCAAGGAGTCACTGAAATTGGAGCAAAATAAGATGCAAAGAATCACAAGTTCAAATCGGATGCAAATCCAGAAACTTCAGCAGATTTCAGTGCACGTCACTCAAATTCCCGACTTTATTCCTGCCGATTAACAAGGAATTTGAAGGCAAAATTTATATGGATGAAAGCTCTATGTGTCTAGTTTCATATGCAATTATAATCGGAGCAAAATATTTCTTGAGAAAAAAGTTATGCCGGTTTGAATGCACAAAGGTCAAGTCTGCCGAAAGAAGATAACCTAAACCGAGTTCTACATGGATTTAGCCTACGAATGTGGACTGAATTCCATCCTTTGTGCAAGATTTTTGGCTGAATTAATTCATAGAAAACCTAAAGAGATATTGCTCAATTATTCAGTCATTATCTTGGGAATTTTCGGCAGAAAATAGAGGAAGAAAACCACAACAAATCCTGATCAAATTCGGCAGAGTTCCTGTGCACGTCATCCAACTTCCACAGACTCTCTCGGATAGGTCACTTCGAATTTGATGACGTGCGATATATGGATGGAAAGCTGCGGGAGTCTAGTTTCCAACCGAACTAGAATCACCTCAATAGCTATTTTCTAGAGAAAGATATTCTGTAATCTTCACTCGAAGGTCATATATGCCAGCAGGATAAGTTTGAGAAAAACTAGGTTTTGTGAACCCTAGTTGCAGCCAACCTTTTGCCTCTATATATTGGACGATTTTTAAACAGAAAATCAACTCTCTTCTCACGCTCAAGCAAGGCCGAAACTCTACCAAAATAATTTCACAAAAATCCTATACAAAAACTAGAGCAGCCGTACTATACCCCTTTTGCCGAATCCATCTTTGTTGAAGTCTTGCAAGGTTCTTCAAAAGTGTGATTAACTCCTTTATGGCTTTTTATTTTCTATATAAATTCAATACTTTGTCTATGAAGATTGAATGGATGGATGTATGTTGTTTTGGTTTTATTAATTTAACATTGGATTTCCGAAATTCTGTTATGTGTTTTGGTTTTCTTTTTGTTTGGTTCGTGAACAGTAACATGTATGATTTGAGTTTGTGATTTAGGGCAGTAGGTTCACATGTGTTCTTGTATGGATTTAATTAATTTTCATGAGTTCGTGCATCACAAATTGTGTGCTTGAGGGCTGACTTTGTGGCTTTCTCCTTAGGTACCGATTTTATGTACCAAAATAGTTTAGATTGCATCATACGCGAAGTTGTTGTGGTCTAGGTTATTTAATTAGGGCTGTTATAACCTTGAAAATTTGCATGTTCAAATATGATGAGTGACGTCATTACATGTTTGCATGTCTCCAATTCGGCTTATTGTGCTTATGTGCTTCTTGTGTTTAATTTTTACGCGAAGTGTCTTTAAACCGATTAATACCATGTTTAAGATTATACGCGAAGTTGATTCTAAATACTTGTGAAATCTTAACGATTAGATGAACCGCGAAGGGCTCTAATTAGAATTGGAATTGAATTTGTTTAAGTGCTATGTGAAATACTTGCTGCCGTGAGTTGTGAATTCTTGTATTGCATGTTATTGAGCAATTTCGTGCTAAGTTATGTGTGTGAAGATGATAATCAATTGTATATAATAATTTAGATTTAATTTCATAAAATTCAGTAGGTATTAAATTCAAATATTAAATCCCCAATATGATTTTGTAATGCTTTATGTGATTGAAAGCCCTAGATTTCCCCAGATAGAACGATCCCTACTTGTTCTAACTACAATTGACACAAATAGGGTAATATGTGTATAAAGTTGTTTTGCAGGTACAATGTGCTTGGATAATAGCTCCATCAGAGAGAGAAGGACAGATGATGATACTCTCAGACACCCTGCAGATGGCGAGGCGTGGAAGTCCTTTGACAGATCATTCCCAGATTTTGCAAAAGATGTTCGAAATGTAAAAGTTGGGCTTGCCTCAGATGGATTCAATCCCCATGGAAATATGAGTTTGAGTCATAGTACATGGCCTGTTATTCTTGTGTCGTACAACCTACCTCCTTGGATGTGTATGAAGAAGGAATTTAGTATGATGTCTTTGTTAATTCCCGATCCAAAGGCTCAACAAAAGTATATGGATGTGTATCTGCAACCACTACTAGAAAAAAGGGCTTTGCCGACGAAAAAAAAAAAAACGGCCGACGAAACACTTTTTTCGTCGGCTATTCCCAAGAATGGCCGACGAAAATTTTTGTCGTCGCATAAAAAAACATTTCGTCGGCTATTCCCAAAGAATGGCCGACGATTTTTTATTTCGTCGCTAAAAATGAAAAATCGTCGGCTATTCTACAAGAATGGCCGACGATTTTTTCTTTCGTCGGTAAAAATTTTTTTTCGTCGGCTATACCCCTATAATGGCCGACGATTTAAAGTTTTCGTCGACTATACAAATTTTGGAAGAATGGCCGACGAAGTTGACAATTTCGTCGGCTATAAGTCTTTATATTTTCAGATCTGGACAGAAGCTGCTCATTTAAAAAAAACGGAAAAAAACGGGAGAAAGAGTGAAAAATCTGTGGGTATTGTTGAAATCCGTCCTCTCTTACATTGTGGAGCTATATATAGGTACGTATATGTGTATATATGTTGATTTTGAATTTTAGTTGAGTTGATTTTGAGTTTTAGTGATTTTGATATAGTAAGTGATTTTTTGTTTTGTTGTTGTTTTAGTGTTAGAATGTATGTATATATGTTGAATTTGAGTTCTAGTTGAGTTGATTTTCAGTTAGAGTATAATTATGTGTTTTAATTTAATAATGTTATTTTAATTAGTGTTAAAATATATATAAATATGTTAATTAAAGGTTGTTGATAGTGTAATGAACTTAAATAATGGTTGTTAATTAATGGTATATATATATATATATGAGTTGATGTTGATAATAATATATATTGTAATGTCGATTAGTGTTAATTAATTTATTATTAATTAAAGTTATACATATATATTATTATCAGGCTATATATGGATCGAGATAAGAGTTGGATTTCGCTTCCAAGGCATGACCGACGATACACTACAGGAGTTGTAGATTTTTTGCAGTTCGTCCAGGAAAATGCAAACGGGGATTACCATTATTGCCCGTGCAAGAAATGTAAGTGTCGCAGTGATATGTGTCGATTTCCGATTAGGACAGTATGGGAGCACCTAAAGAGTAATGGGTTTTGACCGAAGTACACACGTTGGATATATCACAGTGAGCCATCATTAGATGGATCGCATGATCATGGGCAGTATTTTGAGGCGGGCAGTAGTAGTACATCCAACGATCCAACAATGGCATTCGTCAACGACGTGTTTCCTTTTGAAAGCGGTGTACGTGGGGAACAATATATGCAGGACCCGGTGCAGCCGTTCCCACAAGTTGTCAACACTGCTGCCTTTGACAAGTACAACAAACTGATTACATTGCAACAGACCCCTGTGTTTTCAAGTTCTGAGAAGACAGTTCTTCAAAGTGTGATGGAGGTAATGAGGATTAAAGTCGAGACAAAAGGGAGCATCAGGCAAGTGGATGAATATCTACAGTACACTTCTTCGTTGTTGGAGGAGGGTCATCGTAATCCTACCAATCACCGTCAGGTCCGAAGTATCCTCAAAGATCTAGGGCTTTCCTACATTAAGATCCATGCATGCGCATTTGACTGCGTTCTCTTCTGGGGTAAAGATGCAGAAGGGAATGACCTTGCTAGCCTTGACGCATGTCCGATATGTCAGTCTGACCGATATAAGTTGACGGGAGCAGGCAATAGGAAACCTGTGAAAGTGCTTCGGTATTTTCCGTTGAGAGATAGGCTTGAGCGGTTGTACATGTCAGAAACCACCGCAAAAGTTATGAGGTGGCACGGTGAGCGGGACGCGGGAGACGCAGATATCATGACACACATCTCTGACGGAGCGGCTTGGAAGCATATAAACAATGAGTTTCCTCATTTTGCGTCAGATGTCAGAAACGTCAGGCTCGGGCTCTCAACCGACGGGTTCAACCCTTTCGGCACTATGAGTCTTTCATACAGTATATGGCCGGTGGTTTTGGTACCTTACAACCTTCCTCCGTGGATGTGCATGAAGAAGGAATATAATATGTTGACGTTGTTGATTCCGGGGCCTGGTTACCCAGGGAAATGTCTCGATGTGTATATGAGACCATTGATTGAAGAGCTTAAGGTGTTGTGGGACTTTGGTCATCCCACTTTTGACAAGTACAAGAAGGAGACGTTCCAGATGCATGCCATGGTTATTGGTACCATCAGTGATTTTCCTGCTTATGGGATGTTGTCGGGCAGCGTTGTAAGGGGATACAAGGCTTGTCCAGAGTGCCTCAGCGATTATGGGAGCACCCCTCATTGCAACAAGATATGCCGAATGGGTCATCGTGTGTTCCTTCCGGCGGATCACCACTGGCGTTACGAGTCCGCCGCATTTGATGAAACCGAAGAACACGGCCGTCCTCCCAGAAGATGGACAGGAAGAGAAATTTTAGCAAGACTTAATGAGTACGATTTTGGGCCCCTCAGCAATCATCCCGATATTGTAGAGGAAATACCTGAAAGGCCTGAGGAGTACAAATTCTGGACACATAGGAGCATATTGTGGGAACTCCCGTACTGGTGTGAGTTGCTGATCCGTCACTTCCTAGACGTTATGCACATAGAAAAAAATGTTTCTGAAAGTGTGGTGGGCATAACGCTGAACTTGGAGGGGAAGACGAAAGACGGTCCTAAGGCTCGCACTGATCTGCAAAACATGAATATCAGAAAACCACTATGGTTGAAACAAGGGAAGAGAAAAATGCCTCAAGCTCCTTACACCGTCAAGCCTGAGCATAAATCTGAAATTTTCCATTGGATAAGTCGGGCCAAGTATCCTTAAGGCTTTGCTGGAAATATAGCCAAGTGTGTGAACAGACAATTCAACAATCTGTACGAGTTGAAAAGTCATGACAATCATATCCTGCTACAACGTCTCTTCCCTGTTTTCATTCGACCGTTCCTTCCCCGTCACGTTGTGGAGCCGTTAGTAGCGTTGGCAAGATTTTTCCAGAAGGTATGCACACGGGAAGTGAGAAAATCTGACCTCCGGGAAATGCAACAAGACATAGTTCATATCATGTGTAAATTTGAGATGATATTCCCTCCAAATTTTTTCGACATCATGCCTCACCTCATGATCCATCTTCCTCGGCAGTTGTTGCTTACCGGTCCTGTGCACTTCACTTGGATGTATCCGATGGAAAGGTACGTATTTTACACCTTATGTTAATTTCCTCATCAATATATGTGATATAGTGTTAATGTATTATCATAACACTTTAAAAACTTGATTTATAGGCAACTTGGACAATACGGTGGTTTTGTCCAAAACAGATCCGCACCTGAAGGATGTATAGCTGAAGCATATATTGCGCACGAGTGCGTCACCTACATAAAGTTGTATTTTGGAGCGTTACAGGAAAGCATACCGGAAGATGTACCGTCACAGTTCAATCTTTCCATACTCTCCGACGATGTTGTACTCGGTGGAAACATGCTAGTTTCCTACAAGTTGAAAGATTATGAGGTAGCCATTGCACATTGGTGGGTACTAATCAACTGTCCAGAAGTTCAGTTTTAGAAGGACATACATCTACGCTGTGAAGGAGTAGCAGGTGATCTCGATTACCACAACCAGACCTTCGCAGAGTATTTCAGCCGCTGGGTACGTACCTTTAACACTATTCTATACGTGTTCATATATTATTGTGTATATTTATTCATATTTATAGTTGATTCTGATGGTTGCAGATGGACCTTATTGAAAATGATAATCACCCAAATTGGTCGCACGAACTCAGACTTTTAGCGAGGAGGCCGGTCTATTCAAAAGTTTATGCGACGTGCAAGGTGAATGATGTGTTATTTCGATGTGAAGACAGAGACCTCAGACTGAAAACACAAAATTCAGGGGTTATGGCACATGGTGGGGATGGTGGAGTTGACTATTACGGTGTTCTCCATTCAGTTGTGGAACTGCATTACGGGGAAGGCATCAAAGTGCACCTTTTCAAGTGTAGATGGTTTGACACACGGCCGCAGAGCATGAAAACCGATCAATACGGCATAAGTTCTGTGAACACTAGTACATCATGGTATGAGGACGACCCGTTCGTTTTAGCCACATGGGTGAAACAAGTGTTTTATCTTGATGATCTCGCCAAGGGTGACCCGTGGAAAGTAGTCAACACTATCCACCATCGCAACATTTACCGGGCGTCTACACTTGGAGTGGCTGAAGAGAACGAGGAAGGGGGCACCGCTTATCAAGAGCCCAACTCAAACGGTATTCCTGACTCCTCTTTTATTCACCTAGACACGCCGGTGCGAATTCGACGTGAAGAGTCACTGCTTGTTGATGTTGATCCAAATGAAGAAACTAACGAGGACTCTAGTGGTGAGGAAAGACATAGATTACCCCTATCGAGCAATTCAGACACCGAAGAAGACTCATCCGATGATTCCGATTACAATCCGACGGATTAAGTAATTTAAATGATGTAATCCTTTCATTTGTAATCAACTCATTTCTAATGAACGGGCGTGGGGATGAGCCTCCCAGCTAGGCTGGGTTCCAAACCCCTTAAAAAAAAATTTGAAATATGTTGACTGTTGGGTTTCTGGTTTTTTATGTTCAATTTTGGTTATATGTGAACAGGACATCGGAATAGGAGAGGTGTAAAACCACTGATTTTTTTGGTTTTTTTTTCAGAGAATAGCCGACGAAAAATGCATTATTTAGTCGGCCATTATAATAATGGCCGACGAAAAATTTAATTTTTCGTCGCTATTCTCACAATGGCCGACGAAAAATTCATTATTTCGTCGGCCATAAGTTTTTTAAAAATAAATATTCTATTTTTGACCGAAAACGACAAAAGAATAGCCGACGAATACTAGGTTTGATTTCGTCGGCTATGATTAAAAAACAAAAAACAAAAAAAGAGCAGCTTCCATTTTCTATCACTATCGACAAACCATTGCTTCATCCTTCAAATGCAAATGTGTCGTGAAATAACATATGACCGAAATATTGAAAAACGTCTACGGTTGAAAAATGAGAAGATTCCGACAAAATCTGTGTGCCGAATATTGCGGTTAACTGTTTTTTACTGCCGTTTTTCTATCGGTAGCCTGACGGCCGGTAAATATTTTGAGGAAAATTTTTATACGATTAGTTGCGTCTCATCGATCTGAAACTATTCTCTGTTGAAGATCAGGCCAAAAAACGTCATTTAGACGGGCCAATTTCCGTTTTAAAGCGTTTAGAGGTTTGACTTTGCAGTTTGACCGTCCCGATCGAGCCTTTAACGTTGTCAGATGTAGTTGGATTTTTTTTTCATACATGTATTTAATCTTAACGGTGATATCTGACGGTTGGAATAGATTTTCCCAACTTTTAGATTCAAAATCGGAACATATGCACTAATGTTCCTTAACTTGTTTACTAACTGTTTAAGTGAATGTATAGTTTCAAATAGTTACTATACGTAGACTCTTCAAATGCAAATATGTCGTCAAATAAGATATGACCGAAATATTGAAATACGTATACGGTTGAAAAATGAGCAGATTCCGACAAAATCTGTGTGCCGAATGTTGCGGTTAACTGTTTTTTACTCCCGTTTTCCTATGGGTAGCCTGACGGTCGGTAAATATTTTGAGGAAAATTTTTATCTGATTAGTCGCGTCTCATCGATTTGAAACTATTCTCTGTTGAAGA
Source organism: Potentilla sterilis (assembly GCA_963682095.1). Classification (NCBI taxonomy): domain Eukaryota; kingdom Viridiplantae; phylum Streptophyta; class Magnoliopsida; order Rosales; family Rosaceae; genus Potentilla; species Potentilla sterilis. The sequence continues at coordinate 45,920,748 of OY821754.1, forward strand.
TATGGCCAGAAAACGTCATTTAGACAGGCCAATTTCCGTTTTAATTTATAGGGTTTAGAGGTTTGACTTCGTAGTTTGACCAAACGTTTAGCCGACGAAATATTTGATTTCGTCGGCTATTTCCAAAGTATAGCCGACGAAATATTTAATTTCGTCGGCTAAACTCTAGTGATCCGCGCCTTTTCATTGTCCGCCGTTGGATGGGGGAGATCGGACGGCTGCTGAGGGCCTAAACTATAGCCGACGATATTCAAAGAATAGCCGACGAGTTCATATATTTCGTCGGCTATTCTAAAGTATAGCTGACGACTTAAAGCATTTCGTCGGCTATTCTTAAGTATAGCCGACGAAATCTTTTTAATTCATCGGCTATACTATCGGGTATAAGTTTGTTGCAGCCGAACCCTAGCCTCCATTTGCTGCATATTTCCAAAACGGTCCGCCGCTCGCCTCCAACCGATCCTCCGCCGCTCGCCTCGTCGTCCTCCTCCCTCTTCCTCCTCCAATCCGGCCGGCCCTCCCTCTTCCTCCTCCAATCCGGCCGGCCCTCCCTCTTCCTCGTCGTCCTCCTCCCTCTTCCTCCTCCAAGACAACATGCGAATGCTGGACATATTACTTCTCTCACTAAAAGTCTTGATAGATTAGTGAGGGGGCATCAAGCTGAGTTCAGCGAGCAACTCCAACAACAGCAGGCGGAGTTCAGAGCACAGATGCTGCAACAGCAAGATCAGCTGGAAAAGACCAATGCCGCTATCGAACGATTGGCGCATATGGTGCAATTAGGGTTTGATGTTGAGATTTCTGAACAAAGAGAGCTAACCCCTTCAGTAAAGCCTGGGAGGACAATGGAGAAAGGTCCAGCTAAAGCATCTAAGCCTCGTAATAGGGGGTTTGAAACTGCTGCTCCGCTAAGACAACAGAAGAAAGGTGGACGGATGATAGATCCGCCATCTGACGAAGAAGGAGAAGATCAAGAGGAAGACGTAGAGGGCTTTATAACTCGCAACGACATACAGAAGGTGTTTTTGGAACAATTAAGGATCATGCAAGGTTTGCCGGATCCTAGTATAACCTATACCAATCCATTAACACGAACTGTGAACCTAACGCCATGGCCCGCGAATTTTCAGCATATAAGGTTTACCCTTTTCTCGGGTGAATCTTCTGAAGATGCGGAGACCCACATAACTCGTTTTCACAACGAATGTGGCCCCTATGCCCAGGACCCTGTTCTCAAGTTGAAATTGTTTGGAACTTCCCTAACGGGATCAGCCTTAGCTTGGTACAGAGATCTAACACCAGGCACTATTCCGGATTGGCAATCCATGGAGGGTCTCTTTAGGACCATGTTTGGGGTTGTCGAGGCTAAGGTAACCATCAAGATTCTGGCGGATACTAACCAGGAGCCTGATGAATCTGCCATCGACTATTTGAAGCGCTTTAAACTCCTGTGAGCTAAATGCAGAGATAGGCTAGCAGAAGATACCATTGTCGAGTTGGCGATTGCAGGGCTCGAGCCGGAGATACAAGCTTACTTCCAGTAAGTGTACGTCTCGAATATGGCAGACTTAACCAATAGGTTAGCCAAGCATCAACATTTCCTCGACCAGACAAGGGTTCAGGCCAGCAAGAAGAAAGGCGTCCCACTATCGTACTATCCGAGTACTCTGAAGCCTAAGACGAGTGTCCCTCCTATTTCTAAGACGGTGGCGACTATAGAAGCTGATCTTCGCCAACGGTCACTTGGGTTGAAGATGCTGAAAACGAAGACAACCTAGCGATTGTAGAGGTGTTGGGTCGCCATCCTCTACAACCGAAGAACGTAAGGTTCGCCAAGGAACCTGTTAAGATTATGACTTCTTTGCCTCTGAAGTCCGCCTTTAAGAAGTATACGTATAATGCTCATCAAGCTCTGGAGATCCTCACTAAAATATTCAAGCAAGGGCGGCTCCAACACGAAGGTGGTTTCGTTCCTAAGCCAGACTATATGGCGGGCAAGAAGTATTGCAGTTTTCATAACATGAATAACCATTATACTAAGGACTGCGTCAAGCTCAAAGACCAGATCCAAACGTGGATCAATGAGGGGGTCATGGAGATGGAGACTGCTAAGGAACCTACTTGGACGGAGACTCGACCCTTTCCGGGGGTGAATATGATTACTCTGGTTCCCAACAAATGCCATGGACTGGAACCTCGTCAACAGGGTTCTAGATTCCAAACCTATACCTATAACGCGCACAAGGCGCAGGAGATTTGGTGACTCTTGATCCAGAAGGGAATGACTGCTCCTGAATACATGCCAGAGCAGCACCAAAGCATTGGGTTAGACGGATCCTATTGTTCTTTCCACCATTAAAATAATCATTGCACGTCGGCATGCATAGAATTGAAAGATCAAATCCAAGAATGGTTGAATGAGGGATTCCTGCAATTTGATAATGGCACGGTGGCATCCATTCAACACTTTTGGGTGAATGCCATCGGCCAAGATGGACCCAATGACGCCTCGCGAACAGACAAGCCAGTGAATCCACCAGTCAGGGAAGAGATGGTGACGGTGCCTAGGGCTCAGTTATGCCTTAACTGTAAGATAGATTGCCGTGTACCTCTTACACACGAAGAGCTAATGAAGGCTCTTTAGGAGGCGACAGAGAAGGCTCTTGAGACGGCTAAACGGACCCACCCGTGGCCGGAGCGCTCTAGATCTGGTGACCCCAAGCGGGCAAAATATCATCACCAAGAGAAAGCAGCTTATGCTACTCCAGCAAGGTCCCGGCAAGACCCCGAACCTTCAGGAACCAAACCAGTAGTAGAGGCACCAATCCCTCCAACTAGGAATATCCAAAAGCGGTACGGCAAGGCTAGAAGAACTTTAGACGCTTTGGACCAGGGGAAGGTGACTCCTGATGAGCTCTCCATGCCCGTGGAGCACATACGTGACGTCTATAAGCGTTACAAATCCAAAACTTATATAGACTCTCGTCGGGTACGGAAGGAGGAAAAATCACCACCTCGAAGAAGGAATGTCCATGAAAGGATTTCACATCCCACAACAGCAGATGGTGCACCTCAAGGAGCTCCGTGGAGGAAATTAGTATACTCTCCAGAAAAAACACCCCTCCGCTCAGCTGTTGAGATCCCACCAAAGCCCAAATCTATCCATATAACCTCTGACAAAACAGATAGGGTAGATTCTGTCGTTTTGAAATGGCAGCCTAAGGGGATGACGGCGGTTTCCACACCAACAACTGCTAAGGTCCCTGAGATACGGTCAGATACTCAGGATCTGCTCCGGTCCTTAGCAGGTCATCAGCTCAGCCGGTTTCGGTTCTCACTGGTCAGAAGTCTGTAAGTCAACAATGTGATCAGCCATTTCCTCAGTTCGTAGCGCAGTAGTTGAAGACTGATTTTTCTGTGAAGCAAGCATAAGCTGCTCTTATACCTTCACAACCTAGGGTGAATACGAACTTATCAAAGGTAGATAGGGACATGTCGGACGCGGACGACGAGATGCTGGAGGATGAAGAAGGTTATACGGACGATGATGAGCCACCGTTTGGTTGGGTTTCTTCTTGCGCGCCTCCCTGTGTAGGTGGATCGAGCCATTTCAAGCCGAATCGCACGGATCGAACGGATTTCTCCCCAGTAAGACCTCCCTATTTGCTCATCTTACCTCTCATACACTCTACACCTTTTTTTGGCTTTTAAATTCACGCATTTGCTTATTATACCGCCTCTTAAATACCTAAAATAGCCTTGAATATTGCCAGTTCTAGACTGTAATATGGCTTTCATATTATCCTCTAGTTATGCTTTGTCTGTGCCGATCCCAACTGCTTATTTCATACAAGAGGAGGCGGAGGACAAACCAGTATGTCTTATCCAAGCATCAGACAATGAAGATCTTCCCCCCAATGAGGATTTGCTTTCCTCACCAGGACACAATGACCATTATGGGGTCACTGATCTTCACAGCTCACACATGGTTTTTCCTAAGCCTACGTTTACAATGACTCAACATCTCAAACCTCTCTACGTTACAGTAGAGGTGGAGGGTGTCCAAGTGAACATAATACTCATCGATACAGGCGCGGCGGTGAGTGTTATAACACATAGTACTATGGAACGACTTCAGATTCCAAGAGAGAAGATCCAGAACTCTACTATAAAGGTTAGAGGGTTTGCTGGTGCTGTTGCTCAAACGTCTGGCTTCCTAGTGCTCAAGGTTAAACTTGGACCCTCTAACGCTTGTCACGGTCTTTTCGTCACGGAGACTGCGGTCCCGTACACGATGATCTTGGGACGTGATTGGATCCACAAAACATACTCAGTACCATCTTCGCTACATCAGGAGATGCTCATGTGGGATCCAGCTTCTGATAAACCAGTTTTGATCAAGGCGGACGAGCGCCCTTTTTCTGTAGCGACTTGCTCGCTGGAAGCTGATTATTATTACAACTCTATGCATCCTCTTGTGATCGACGGGGTTGATAGTAGGGGACACCCGCTAGGGGTGACCTCTACTGATCTCACACGGTGGGGATTGACTCAAGCTCAGGCAGATTGTTCTCGGCCTGTCTCCATCGATTTTCAACCAATCGTCAACACGATTGATGATTTCAAGGCTGAGGAGGCAGAGGCTGTGGCGTTCCTGCTACAGCGGCTGGCGGTGTTTAGAGCTTACTAGTTAGCCTCGGATACGGTCGCTCTAGTTGAGTGTATCGACGAAGACGACGTCATCACCACGGAAGAACTGGAGACCATTCAGCCTGCACCGGCAGCCTTAGACGACACTCCGCCTAAAGTCCGTGACCCAGTGGAGAAAATCAACCTTGGTACATCCGACGAACCTATGGAAGTCGGGATTAGTCAGCAGCTAGAGCCAGAACTGAGACAGCAGTTAATCAATTTGCTGCAAGAATTCAAGGATTGCTTTGTGGAAAAGTATCAGGATATGCATGGATTGTCCAAAGATTTGGTCTGCCATCGTTTACCTATCAAGGAGGGAGCCAGGCCTATTAAGCAAGAGCAGAGGCGAATGAACGCCAAAACCGCTATAACAGTCAAGAAGGAAGTTCAAAGCATGGTTGATGCAGGAATCATCCGGCCAGCCCAATATACACAGTGGCTGGCGAATGTGGTTCCTGTCAAGAAAAAGAACGGTAAAATTAGGGTCTGTGTCGATCACAGAGACCTCAATGCTGCTTCGCCAAAGGATATATACCCTATGCCTATTGCGGATCTTTTGGTGGATGCAGTAGCAGGGCACACGATGTTATCATTCATGGACGGCACAGCAGGATATCATCAGATACCCATTTACGAGCCGGATATTCATAAGACTGCCTTCCGTTGCCCAGGCTTTGCCGGAGCCTTTGAATATCTTAGCATGCCATTTGGCCTGACCAATGCAGGGGCCACATATCAGCGTGCTATGAACCTGATCTTCCATGATATCCTCGGGGACATTTTGAAAGTTTACATCGATGACGTGGTGGTTAAGTCTCAATCCAGGTCAGACCATATTAGCCATCTACGTGATGTCTTTACACGAATGAGGAAGCACCAGCTCAAAATGAATCCAGCCAAGTGCATTTTCGGGGTTCATGTTGGTGATTTCCTTGGTTTCGTGGTACATGAAAGGGGCATTGAAGTGGCGGGGGATAAAGTACAGGCTGTTCTAGACGCCCCAGCACCTCGGAACAAGAGGGAACTTCAAAGTTTGCTGGGAAAAATCAATTTTCTCCGACGCTTTATATCTAACTCAGCTGGAAAGATTGCTCCTTTCTCTCCTTTATTGAAACTGAAGAAGGATGAACACTTTATTTGGGGTCCTGAACATCAAGCGGCTTTCGATAAAATTAAGGAATATTTGGCCAGTCCGCCAGTATTACGACCGCTAAAACCGGGAATCCCACTCAAGTTATACATTTATGCTTCTAACAGTTCTGTGGCTGGGCTATTGGATCAGGATGAAACCACTACAGAGGGTAAGAAAGTCGAATATGCGGTTTCTTACCTCAGCAGGACCCTTTTGGACGCAGAAACAAGATACTCCCCTATCGAGCGACTATGTTTGGCATTATATTTTGCCGCGACCAAGCTCCATCACTACATGCTTTCCTTTACCACCATTGTGGTAGCTCAAACAGACTTGGTCAAGTACATGCTTACTCGGCCTATCTTACGTGGCAGGATCGGCAAGTGGATCTTAGCTCTCTCTGAGTTTTCTTTACAGTATGCACCGCTCAAGGCGATGACGGGACAAGCAGTAACTGATTTCCTTATTCATCATCCTTTAGAAGAATCGGTTGAAGATCCTATCCCTTTCGTCAATATGATTGGAACGGTGCCTTGGATCCTTTACTTTGATGGTAGTAGTACAGACTTCTTGGCGGGTGCAGGCATTTGCATCCAGAGTCCATCAGGGACCAGCCACTCTTATTCTTTCCAGCTGGAGTGGACGTGCACAAACAACCAGGCTGAATACGAGGCCCTCATCATTGGTCTGGAACTACTATTGGATATGGATGCCAGAGAAATCGAAGTGTATGGTGATTCTCTACTAATCATCAAGCAGCTTACAGGCGAATACAAGTGCTTGTCTTTTCACCCAATACATTACTGGGAACGAGCATCAGAGTTGTTAGATCAATTTGCTGACGTGGTGCTCGATTATGTCCCTCGTGAACAAAACTTTGCAGCTAACGAATTAGCACAGCTCGCCACAGGCATTACTCTTGCCAATGGCGTCAAGGAGCGCATCCTGAAAGTAGAACGCAGGATGCTGCCATTTTTTGCTGCAAGGAGGGAACAACGAGGCGATTGGTTGGTTGCTACCCTAGACATTATTGATACCGATTGGCGGCAACCCATCATTAAATACTTACAAGACCCTTCTGCCCCATCTGAAAGGCGAATCAGGTACTTAGCTACTAATTATTTACTCAAAGGCGACGAGCTGCTTCACCGGGGTGAGGAAGGTGATAGGAGCACAATGTGCGACGATATTATATGTTTATGCCCTCGTTTATGCTTTGTTTAACCCTTATTTGTCTAAGATTGAGTCATAATATAGTTTAGTGTTAATTTGGTAGGGTTTGGTGAAATGTGCTTAATTGTCCGAAAAATGACTAAGTTTGAGAAATCTGGAAAATAATGCAAAATATGTCTTTTTCGTGATTTTGAGATGAGCAAAAATATGATCTATCCTTGTCCGAATTCTATGAAATTTGGTGTGCTTAATATTCATATTCTGAGGAATGTTGTGTTAAAATTTCAGATCAATTGGAGTTCGGGAAGTCACCCAAAAGTTGGCTGCAAAACGGCAGTCCGAGCATTCCAATCCAGGGACTTCCAGGATTTTCCTGGGACTTTGATCCAACTTCGAAAAATCATTCCCGTCGACTAACAAGGATTTTTATCCAACTGTTTTATGGGGAGATGGCTATATGTGTCTAGTTTATCTGAGACTTGGAATCGCATCAATCGGAGCTCCACGGGTGGAGATATGCCGGAATTACTGCAACAAGGTCAAATCTGCCGATTCCAGGAACCTACTGCCCCTTTTTGTGTTTTCTGTTTTTAATGGACCAAATGGTGTACAAATGCATATGTGAAGATGGTCTAAGCTTAAGAAAGGAAAGAGGATGACACCATGCCGAGCATTGAAGGAAAAATTGAAGAAAAGTAACAATCCTAGTCGAGCTAGGATTGCTTGCCAATCGGCTGCTATGCTGCCGGCAGTGTGTGCCGGCGAGTTTTGGACAATTTTAGGTGGATCAAATGTAATCCAATGAAGTCCAAATGCTATGCAAGAAGTCCATGAAGATGTGAAGCCCAAGCCTTGAAGAAAAATCAGAAAAAGAAAACCTAATTAGACTTTGAAAAGGAAGGTTTCAATTCCTTAATCCACTTGGTTTTCTGACTTCCTTGAGCATCTAGGGCAGCCGGCACCCCTCTCCTATATAAAGGCCAACGAATTTCAGAATAAAATCATCTCATCTCAAGCTTAAACACAAGGCCTAAACTCTACCAAAATTCCCCAAACTTCCTAGACAAAAACCTAAACCCGAAACCACCATCCACCACCAACCAAGTTTCTGCCGAAACTTGGAAAAGATCCTGCCGAGCCACCTTACAGCCGTGCAGCCTCACTCCATCCTCCACACATCGCCGGATCCACACGACGTGAAGCTCTCAAGGTGTTCTCAAAGTGTGATCCACTCCCTTCTTCGGTTTAGTAATTTTTGTTTAGTTATGTTTAGTTTTGTCTATGAAACATTCATGTATGTTTGGTGTTGGTTTATATGTCTATGTGTGAATCGATTTTGGTTTTATAAATTGTATGTTAAGGACTTGTTTGAATCGATGCTTAGATTTAAGTTTAGGTTTCGACAAGAACAATGATTTTGCATGCTAATTTGTAATATGTAACTTGTGGATTTTTGTATGTTTGATAATTAGGGCAGTGGTATTAGAAGCATGTTTAGGTTTTAAATTGGTTAGTGGGCTAAGGATGTTCCTTATAAACCGAAACATTAGTTGTGCTTAAGCATTTGTTGTTTGCATGTAAATCTAGGTGTTAGGTTTCATCTAACCTGAGTAGAATGAATAAAACTATAGGCCTAACGGTTGTTTTGATTTGTTGTGCTCACCTAGGGTATAAAACCTTAGCTAAAACTTGCATGTTAAATAAGATGATTGACAACCTTGCTTATTTGCATGTTTTCGATTTAAGACTCGTGTGCGATATATGTTAAGTCTTAACCGGATTAGCATAAAAATCTTTAGGGCTAGAGCGAAAGTTTGTCCTAAAAGAACTTGAGGAGTCTAGTAACTAGGTACAGAGCGAAAGCTCTAGTTGCGGTCGAAACGAATTTGAATTTTGAACATGCTAAATACTTGTCTCTTACCTTCTTGCATGCGAATCTACTTGTTAAAAAGTCTTTGGTGCTAAATGTTTTGTGAGAGATGATGATCACTTGTAAATATTAGACTTAGGACTTATTTTCAGCAATTTACTTTCGTGCCTAGATGTTAGAAGGCAGCTTTGCTGCCGATCACAATTCCCCCATGATTTCGTTTCTTGTTTGTATATATGTGAATAAAGTGACATTGTTTGTGTATATATATATATATGTGTGTTTTGTTTAACATTCTCATATTTCAGGTACCCTTAATCCCCGGCTAGAACGATCCCTACTTATTCTATACTACTAACGATTGTAGGGTTATTATTGCTTGATGCTCGCTTCGGCGACACGTCAATTTTTGGCGCCGTTGCCGGGGATTATAAAAGCTTGTTATATTTGAATGTTAACTTTGTATATTTGTGTAGATTCCTTCTAGCTTTATTTTCGGTTTTGTATAAATCTTCCCTAACTTTGCTAATTCATGTATGTATTGTAGAAAATTTTCAATGCTAACTTTAACTTGTAACTTGATTCTAACATGTAATTGTTTCTAACCTTTACTAACTTTAACATATTAACTATGATTTTCTAACTCATTCTTTTCTAACTCAACTTTTTCTTCTTATATTTATTTTTGGTTTTGTTCGTTTTGAAGTGTCTTGTGCGTGTGCAGATTGAATTGAAAAGAAAAAGTGCAGGAAATACCAAGTTCTGCTCAAAGCAGAAATCGGGCAGTGCAGTCAGTCGACTTTGGAAGGATGCCGTTTGCTGCTCACAAAACCTGGGAAAGTGAACCATACGCCGTTGGAAAGATCTATAAGTCTACTTTCCGTAGAATTTTACAGAAGTAGATTTGGAGTTTTGAGCCGTTCCCAGTTTCAATTTGAAGGCAGCAAGGTCAATCTGGTGAAACAGAGAACTGGGCAGCACGATAGGTCCGATTAAAGACCCAACAAGGAGTACTTCCACTGGTCCGATTGAGGTGAATGTTATACCGATGGAAAGCCCTGTGTGTCCACTACAACATTTATTCAGAACACTTTTGCATTAGGATAGTGGAACATACCCAAAATCAGGTCTCAAGAGAAGCAGACACGTCTGCCGAGAGAAGCTTGCCTGCCAAGAAAATCCTACTGCCGAGAGGGGCTGCTGCCCCAACTGCGGAGCTGCACATGGCATGATGAATACACAACACACATGGTGAAGAGTCTAAGCAATGGACTATAAACACAAAGCGCTACTTGGGAGGCAACCCAAGTCGATCAAAGAAAAACGAAGGAGCCATCACCGGGAGTTTGAAATTTCTTAACCCTTCTCTTTTTCTTTGGTTTGTGATGATTTGTTGGAATGTGTTAGACTATTGCATGCTTAGGAAGTTACTTGCTATAATTCTATGCTTACATTGAGGACAATGTAATTTTCTAAGTGTGGGGTGGGATAACGTATTCCGTTTATGTTTTCGTGTGCTTAGTTTAGAAAAGAAAATTTCAGAAAATTGTTCCACAAAAATAGTGTTTAATTTGTTTGTTTTGAGTCTTAGGATGCCCCTAATATGTCAATGATGTTTTTCTCCTCTTTGCATACATAGATGATAGTTGTGCATACAATTAAAATTGTGAGTTTCATGGATTTTGTGCATTGGTAGGAGCATGTAGGACTTGTTGATTAACGAAGCATGCATGTTTTAGCTAGTTTGTTTCCATAATAACCTATGTGAGCTTTAGAGCCAATTTGCTTTCTTCTTCAGCGATAAAAAGATAAAATTCAATAGATTCGTAGGAAACATGAAACCTCATAATTCTTTGATTATTCGATGACTATGTGCCATAGCTTTTTAATGAACTCTAGTATGCTAGAACTTACTGTTGTTGATTTTCGAAACGTTTATATCATAAAATACCTTGATTTTGAATATGATTGAATAAAGATCATTTAGGTTTACCACCATTGCCAAATAAAGCATGAGCCCTATTTGTGCCCGTCGTGGGACACCTTAGTAAACCCCCTTTGAGCCTATGATTAGCCTTTTCTTTCATCACCCTTAAACACTTTCCATGAGCTTAGTATAGTGATGTCTTGACCATTGTGTGTCGGCAAAGCTTGATTTTTGAAGGAGTTTTCGCGTGAAGTGATGAAGAAGAACAAGTGTGGGGTAGACTTAGCTAGAAAATTGTATGAAAAATTATATGTGCCGTGCCTAGCAAAAGAAAAACAGAAAATATGTAATTCGGACAGAAAAAGAAAAAAAAAGAGAAAAATCAAGTCCGAAAGAAAAGAAAAGAAATAGGCACGGTTTCAAAGTGTAATTTGCTAAGTCTAGTTTTGAAAAGTGTTGTGAATTTAGAGTTTTGTTTATATGTGAAGGTCTACTAATGTTATATTTTGACCTTTGTTCATATTCACTATGTTTTGGGGAAGAAAAGAATGAAGTATGGGTCCAACAAGATGAAATTTGACCATTGGCGAGAAGACATAAGGAGATTTGAGCTTTGCCAAAGGCCACGATGACGTTTTGAGCCTCCTTATCCAAATATCGAATACCTCTTAGCCTAGCCCCATTACAACCCTTTTATTGATCTTTTTCATGATTCTTAAGATGGTTAAACTTGATTTGTGGAGATTATCTCAAGAGTAAGCATATGGTTTTGGTTCATTGGTGCATATAGTTATCATATGAGGTTTTTCCATAAAAATTCACAAAGTGCTTTCGTTTCTTTGATATATGCAAGTCTCTCTTTGTAATTCATTATCTTTCGCTTGCATATACTAATGAGTGAATAACCATGCTTCGAGAGAAAAGAAGAGAGTATGCCTAGTGAGGTGATTTAAATGAGCTTTACATGTTTACATGCTTACCTTTTTGCTCTTATATGTTCATATTGATGTCGCTTGTTCATGAAGCTTGGAATTTTCGTGCTTAGCATTCTCATGCATTAACTTGAAAGCTATGTGTACATACGAGCCTGAGACAAATTGTTAGGGGCAATAGTTTGTTTTGAGTCTAGTTTAATTTAGTTTGCTAAGGGACTAGCAAAGGATAAGTGTGGGGTAGTTGATAGGAGCACAATGTGCGACGATATTATATGTTTATGCCCTCGTTTATGCTTTGTTTAACCCTTATTTGTCTAAGATTGAGTCATAATATAGTTTAGTGTTAATTTGGTAGGGTTTGGTGAAATGTGCTTAATTGTCCGAAAAATGACTAAGTTTGAGAAATCTGGAAAATAATGCAAAATATGTCTTTTTCGTGATTTTGAGATGAGCAAAAATATGATCTATCCTTGTCCGAATTCTATGAAATTGGTGTGCTTAATATTCATATGCTGAGGAATGTTGTGTTAAAATTTCAGATCAATTGGAGTTCGGGAAGTCACCCAAAAGTTGGCTGCAAAACGGCAGTCCGAGCATTCCAATCCAGGGACTTCCAGGATTTTCCTGGGACTTTGATCCAACTTCGAAAAATCATTCCCGTCGACTCAGAAGGATTTTGATCGAACTGTTTTATGGGGAGATGGCTATATGTGTCTAGTTTATCTGAGACTTAGAATCGCATCAATCGGAGCTCCACGGGTGGAGATATGCCGGAATTACTGCAACAAGGTCAAATCTGCCGATTCCAGGAACCTACTGCCCCTTTTTGTGTTTTCTGTTTTTAATGGACCAAATGGTGTACAAATGCATATGTGAAGATGGTCTAAGCTTAAGAAAGGAAAGAGGATGACACCATGCCGAGCATTGAAGGAAAAATTGAAGAAAAGTAGCAATCCTAGTCGAGCTAGGATTGCTTGCCAATCGGCTGCTATGCTGCCGGCAGTGTGTGCCGGCGAGTTTTGGACAATTTTAGGTGGATCAAATGTAATCCAATGAAGTCCAAATGCTATGCAAGAAGTCCATGAAGATGTGAAGCCCAAGCCTTGAAGAAAAATCAGAAAAAGAAAACCTAATTAGACTTTGAAAAGGAAGGTTTCAATTCCTTAATCCACTTGGTTTTCTGACTTCCTTGAGCATCTAGGGCAGCCGGCACCCCTCTCCTATATAAAGGCCAACGAATTTCAGAATAAAATCATCTCATCTCAAGCTTAAACACAAGGCCTAAACTCTACCAAAATTCCCCAAACTTCCTAGACAAAAACCTAAACCCGAAACCACCATCCACCACCAACCAAGTTTCTGCCGAAACTTGGAAAAGATCCTGCCGAGCCACCTTACAGCCGTGCAGCCTCACTCCATCCTCCACACATCGCCGGATCCACACGACGTGAAGCTCTCAAGGTGTTCTCAAAGTGTGATCCACTCCCTTCTTCGGTTTAGTAATTTTTGTTTAGTTATGTTTAGTTTTGTCTATGAAACATTCATGTATGTTTGGTGTTGGTTTATATGTCTATGTGTGAATCGATTTTGGTTTTATAAATTGTATGTTAAGGACTTGTTTGAATCGATGCTTAGATTTAAGTTTAGGTTTCGACAAGAACAATGATTTTGCATGCTAATTTGTAATATGTAACTTGTGGATTTTTGTATGTTTGATAATTAGGGCAGTGGTATTAGAAGCATGTTTAGGTTTTAAATTGGTTAGTGGGCTAAGGATGTTCCTTATAAACCGAAACATTAGTTGTGCTTAAGCATTTGTTGTTTGCATGTAAATCTAGGTGTTAGGTTTCATCTAACCTGAGTAGAATGAATAAAACTATAGGCCTAACGGTTGTTTTGATTTGTTGTGCTCACCTAGGGTATAAAACCTTAGCTAAAACTTGCATGTTAAATAAGATGATTGACAACCTTGCTTATTTGCATGTTTTCGATTTAAGACTCGTGTGCGATATATGTTAAGTCTTAACCGGATTAGCATAAAAATCTTTAGGGCTAGAGCGAAAGTTTGTCCTAAAAGAACTTGAGGAGTCTAGTAACTAGGTACAGAGCGAAAGCTCTAGTTGCGGTCGAAACGAATTTGAATTTTGAACATGCTAAATACTTGTCTCTTACCTTCTTGCATGCGAATCTACTTGTTAAAAAGTCTTTGGTGCTAAATGTTTTGTGAGAGATGATGATCACTTGTAAATATTAGACTTAGGACTTATTTTCAGCAATTTACTTTCGTGCCTAGATGTTAGAAGGCAGCTTTGCTGCCGATCACAATTCCCCCATGATTTCGTTTCTTGTTTGTATATATGTGAATAAAGTGACATTGTTTGTGTATATATATATATGTGTGTTTTGTTTAACATTCTCATATTTCAGGTACCCTTAATCCCCGGCTAGAACGATCCCTACTTATTCTATACTACTAACGATTGTAGGGTTATTATTGCTTGATGCTCGCTTCGGCGACACGTCAATTTTTGGCGCCGTTGCCGGGGATTATAAAAGCTTGTTATATTTGAATGTTAACTTTGTATATTTGTGTAGATTCCTTATAGCTTTATTTTCGGTTTTGTATAAATCTTCCCTAACTTTGCTAATTCATGTATGTATTGTAGAAAATTTTCAATGCTAACTTTAACTTGTAACTTGATTCTAACATGTAATTGTTTCTAACCTTTACTAACTTTAACATATTAACTATGATTTTCTAACTCATTCTTTTCTAACTCAACTTTTTCTTCTTATATTTATTTTTGGTTTTGTTCGTTTTGAAGTGTCTTGTGCGTGTGCAGATTGAATTGAAAAGAAAAAGTGCAGGAAATACCAAGTTCTGCTCAAAGCAGAAATCGGGCAGTGCAGTCAGTCGACTTTGGAAGGATGCCGTTTGCTGCTCACAAAACCTGGGAAAGTGAACCATACGCCGTTGGAAAGATCTATAAGTCTACTTTCCGTAGAATTTTACAGAAGTAGATTTGGAGTTTTGAGCCGTTCCCAGTTTCAATTTGAAGGCAGCAAGGTCAATCTGGTGAAACAGAGAACTGGGCAGCACGATAGGTCCGATTAAAGACCCAACAAGGAGTACTTCCACTGGTCCGATTGAGGTGAATGTTATACCGATGGAAAGCCCTGTGTGTCCACTACAACATTTATTCAGAACACTTTTGCATTAGGATAGTGGAACATACCCAAAATCAGGTCTCAAGAGAAGCAGACACGTCTGCCGAGAGAAGCTTGCCTGCCAAGAAAATCCTACTGCCGAGAGGGGCTGCTGCCCCAACTGCGGAGCTGCACATGGCATGATGAATACACAACACACATGGTGAAGAGTCTAAGCAATGGACTATAAACACAAAGCGCTACTTGGGAGGCAACCCAAGTCGATCAAAGAAAAACGAAGGAGCCATCACCGGGAGTTTGAAATTTCTTAACCCTTCTCTTTTTCTTTGGTTTGTGATGATTTGTTGGAATGTGTTAGACTATTGCATGCTTAGGAAGTTACTTGCTATAATTCTATGCTTACATTGAGGACAATGTAATTTTCTAAGTGTGGGGTGGGATAACGTATTCCGTTTATGTTTTCGTGTGCTTAGTTTAGAAAAGAAAATTTCAGAAAATTGTTCCACAAAAATAGTGTTTAATTTGTTTGTTTTGAGTCTTAGGATGCCCCTAATATGTCAATGATGTTTTTCTCCTCTTTGCATACATAGATGATAGTTGTGCATACAATTAAAATTGTGAGTTTCATGGATTTTGTGCATTGGTAGGAGCATGTAGGACTTGTTGATTAACGAAGCATGCATGTTTTAGCTAGTTTGTTTCCATAATAACCTATGTGAGCTTTAGAGCCAATTTGCTTTCTTCTTCAGCGATAAAAAGATAAAATTCAATAGATTCGTAGGAAACATGAAACCTCATAATTCTTTGATTATTCGATGACTATGTGCCATAGCTTTTTAATGAACTCTAGTATGCTAGAACTTACTGTTGTTGATTTTCGAAACGTTTATATCATAAAATACCTTGATTTTGAATATGATTGAATAAAGATCATTTAGGTTTACCACCATTGCCAAATAAAGCATGAGCCCTATTTGTGCCCGTCGTGGGACACCTTAGTAAACCCCCTTTGAGCCTATGATTAGCCTTTTCTTTCATCACCCTTAAACACTTTCCATGAGCTTAGTATAGTGATGTCTTGACCATTGTGTGTCGGCAAAGCTTGATTTTTGAAGGAGTTTTCGCGTGAAGTGATGAAGAAGAACAAGTGTGGGGTAGACTTAGCTAGAAAATTGTATGAAAAATTATATGTGCCGTGCCTAGCAAAAGAAAAACAGAAAATATGTAATTCGGACAGAAAAAGAAAAAAAAAGAGAAAAATCAAGTCCGAAAGAAAAGAAAAGAAATAGGCACGGTTTCAAAGTGTAATTTGCTAAGTCTAGTTTTGAAAAGTGTTGTGAATTTAGAGTTTTGTTTATATGTGAAGGTCTACTAATGTTATATTTTGACCTTTGTTCATATTCACTATGTTTTGGGGAAGAAAAGAATGAAGTATGGGTCCAACAAGATGAAATTTGACCATTGGCGAGAAGACATAAGGAGATTTGAGCTTTGCCAAAGGCCACGATGACGTTTTGAGCCTCCTTATCCAAATATCGAATACCTCTTAGCCTAGCCCCATTACAACCCTTTTATTGATCTTTTTCATGATTCTTAAGATGGTTAAACTTGATTTGTGGAGATTATCTCAAGAGTAAGCATATGGTTTTGGTTCATTGGTGCATATAGTTATCATATGAGGTTTTTCCATAAAAATTCACAAAGTGCTTTCGTTTCTTTGATATATGCAAGTCTCTCTTTGTAATTCATTATCTTTCGCTTGCATATACTAATGAGTGAATAACCATGCTTCGAGAGAAAAGAAGAGAGTATGCCTAGTGAGGTGATTTAAATGAGCTTTACATGTTTACATGCTTACCTTTTTGCTCTTATATGTTCATATTGATGTCGCTTGTTCATGAAGCTTGGAATTTTCGTGCTTAGCATTCTCATGCATTAACTTGAAAGCTATGTGTACATACGAGCCTGAGACAAATTGTTAGGGGCAATAGTTTGTTTTGAGTCTAGTTTAATTTAGTTTGCTAAGGGACTAGCAAAGGATAAGTGTGGGGTAGTTGATAGGAGCACAATGTGCGACGATATTATATGTTTATGCCCTCGTTTATGCTTTGTTTAACCCTTATTTGTCTAAGATTGAGTCATAATATAGTTTAGTGTTAATTTGGTAGGGTTTGGTGAAATGTGCTTAATTGTCCGAAAAATGACTAAGTTTGAGAAATCTGGAAAATAATGCAAAATATGTCTTTTTCGTGATTTTGAGATGAGCAAAAATATGATCTATCCTTGTCCGAATTCTATGAAATTGGTGTGCTTAATATTCATATGCTGAGGAATGTTGTGTTAAAATTTCAGATCAATTGGAGTTCGGGAAGTCACCCAAAAGTTGGCTGCAAAACGGCAGTCCGAGCATTCCAATCCAGGGACTTCCAGGATTTTCCTGGGACTTTGATCCTGTCAAACGGTGACAAGCGTGGCCCGTGGATCAATTGTACCGATATTGTCCCAACTTAACCACCTTAAAAGTGTTGGGTTTTAATCACAAAAGGCCTCGGTACAATTGAATATTATCCACCCACTTATAAGTTGTATTTTATTTGTCACTTTTCCAATGTGGGATCTCTCTTCTCCAACACGCCCCCTCACGTCCAACCTGACTGAAGGTTGGCACGTGAAACTATGTCACCCTCTCCACTCGAAACACCAACCCTCACATGTAACATTATAAGTCTTCATGTGTATTATGTCTATACCAACCCGACCTCCAACCCAGCCAACAACGGGCACCTGGTGACAATAAACCCAACCGGACTCCGGACGTTGGTAAAGGGGCATGGCACCACAACTAGGCCCATCCCAAACTGTGGACGAAATTGGAGAGGAACCCGCTCTGATACCATGTCAAACGGTGACAAGCGTGGCCCGTGGATCAATTGTACCGATATTGTCCCAACTTAACCACCTTAAAAGTGTTGGGTTTTAATCACAAAAGGCCTCGGTACAATTGAATATTATCCACCCACTTATAAGTTGTATTTTATTTGTCACTTTTCCAATGTGGGATCTCTCTTCTCCAACAGATCCAACTTCGAAAAATCATTCCCGTCGACTCAGAAGGATTTTGATCGAACTGTTTTATGGGGAGATGGCTATATGTGTCTAGTTTATCTGAGACTTAGAATCGCATCAATCGGAGCTCCACGGGTGGAGATATGCCGGAATTACTGCAACAAGGTCAAATCTGCCGATTCCAGGAACCTACTGCCCCTTTTTGTGTTTTCTGTTTTTAATGGACCAAATGGTGTACAAATGCATATGTGAAGATGGTCTAAGCTTAAGAAAGGAAAGAGGATGACACCATGCCGAGCATTGAAGGAAAAATTGAAGAAAAGTAGCAATCCTAGTCGAGCTAGGATTGCTTGCCAATCGGCTGCTATGCTGCCGGCAGTGTGTGCCGGCGAGTTTTGGACAATTTTAGGTGGATCAAATGTAATCCAATGAAGTCCAAATGCTATGCAAGAAGTCCATGAAGATGTGAAGCCCAAGCCTTGAAGAAAAATCAGAAAAAGAAAACCTAATTAGACTTTGAAAAGGAAGGTTTCAATTCCTTAATCCACTTGGTTTTCTGACTTCCTTGAGCATCTAGGGCAGCCGGCACCCCTCTCCTATATAAAGGCCAACGAATTTCAGAATAAAATCATCTCATCTCAAGCTTAAACACAAGGCCTAAACTCTACCAAAATTCCCCAAACTTCCTAGACAAAAACCTAAACCCGAAACCACCATCCACCACCAACCAAGTTTCTGCCGAAACTTGGAAAAGATCCTGCCGAGCCACCTTACAGCCGTGCAGCCTCACTCCATCCTCCACACATCGCCGGATCCACACGACGTGAAGCTCTCAAGGTGTTCTCAAAGTGTGATCCACTCCCTTCTTCGGTTTAGTAATTTTTGTTTAGTTATGTTTAGTTTTGTCTATGAAACATTCATGTATGTTTGGTGTTGGTTTATATGTCTATGTGTGAATCGATTTTGGTTTTATAAATTGTATGTTAAGGACTTGTTTGAATCGATGCTTAGATTTAAGTTTAGGTTTCGACAAGAACAATGATTTTGCATGCTAATTTGTAATATGTAACTTGTGGATTTTTGTATGTTTGATAATTAGGGCAGTGGTATTAGAAGCATGTTTAGGTTTTAAATTGGTTAGTGGGCTAAGGATGTTCCTTATAAACCGAAACATTAGTTGTGCTTAAGCATTTGTTGTTTGCATGTAAATCTAGGTGTTAGGTTTCATCTAACCTGAGTAGAATGAATAAAACTATAGGCCTAACGGTTGTTTTGATTTGTTGTGCTCACCTAGGGTATAAAACCTTAGCTAAAACTTGCATGTTAAATAAGATGATTGACAACCTTGCTTATTTGCATGTTTTCGATTTAAGACTCGTGTGCGATATATGTTAAGTCTTAACCGGATTAGCATAAAAATCTTTAGGGCTAGAGCGAAAGTTTGTCCTAAAAGAACTTGAGGAGTCTAGTAACTAGGTACAGAGCGAAAGCTCTAGTTGCGGTCGAAACGAATTTGAATTTTGAACATGCTAAATACTTGTCTCTTACCTTCTTGCATGCGAATCTACTTGTTAAAAAGTCTTTGGTGCTAAATGTTTTGTGAGAGATGATGATCACTTGTAAATATTAGACTTAGGACTTATTTTCAGCAATTTACTTTCGTGCCTAGATGTTAGAAGGCAGCTTTGCTGCCGATCACAATTCCCCCATGATTTCGTTTCTTGTTTGTATATATGTGAATAAAGTGACATTGTTTGTGTATATATATATATGTGTGTTTTGTTTAACATTCTCATATTTCAGGTACCCTTAATCCCCGGCTAGAACGATCCCTACTTATTCTATACTACTAACGATTGTAGGGTTATTATTGCTTGATGCTCGCTTCGGCGACACGTCAATTTTTGGCGCCGTTGCCGGGGATTATAAAAGCTTGTTATATTTGAATGTTAACTTTGTATATTTGTGTAGATTCCTTATAGCTTTATTTTCGGTTTTGTATAAATCTTCCCTAACTTTGCTAATTCATGTATGTATTGTAGAAAATTTTCAATGCTAACTTTAACTTGTAACTTGATTCTAACATGTAATTGTTTCTAACCTTTACTAACTTTAACATATTAACTATGATTTTCTAACTCATTCTTTTCTAACTCAACTTTTTCTTCTTATATTTATTTTTGGTTTTGTTCGTTTTGAAGTGTCTTGTGCGTGTGCAGATTGAATTGAAAAGAAAAAGTGCAGGAAATACCAAGTTCTGCTCAAAGCAGAAATCGGGCAGTGCAGTCAGTCGACTTTGGAAGGATGCCGTTTGCTGCTCACAAAACCTGGGAAAGTGAACCATACGCCGTTGGAAAGATCTATAAGTCTACTTTCCGTAGAATTTTACAGAAGTAGATTTGGAGTTTTGAGCCGTTCCCAGTTTCAATTTGAAGGCAGCAAGGTCAATCTGGTGAAACAGAGAACTGGGCAGCACGATAGGTCCGATTAAAGACCCAACAAGGAGTACTTCCACTGGTCCGATTGAGGTGAATGTTATACCGATGGAAAGCCCTGTGTGTCCACTACAACATTTATTCAGAACACTTTTGCATTAGGATAGTGGAACATACCCAAAATCAGGTCTCAAGAGAAGCAGACGCGTCTGCCGAGAGAAGCTTGCCTGCCAAGAAAATCCTACTGCCGAGAGGGGCTGCTGCCCCAACTGCGGAGCTGCACATGGCATGATGAATACACAACACACATGGTGAAGAGTCTAAGCAATGGACTATAAACACAAAGCGCTACTTGGGAGGCAACCCAAGTCGATCAAAGAAAAACGAAGGAGCCATCACCGGGAGTTTGAAATTTCTTAACCCTTCTCTTTTTCTTTGGTTTGTGATGATTTGTTGGAATGTGTTAGACTATTGCATGCTTAGGAAGTTACTTGCTATAATTCTATGCTTACATTGAGGACAATGTAATTTTCTAAGTGTGGGGTGGGATAACGTATTCCGTTTATGTTTTCGTGTGCTTAGTTTAGAAAAGAAAATTTCAGAAAATTGTTCCACAAAAATAGTGTTTAATTTGTTTGTTTTGAGTCTTAGGATGCCCCTAATATGTCAATGATGTTTTTCTCCTCTTTGCATACATAGATGATAGTTGTGCATACAATTAAAATTGTGAGTTTCATGGATTTTGTGCATTGGTAGGAGCATGTAGGACTTGTTGATTAACGAAGCATGCATGTTTTAGCTAGTTTGTTTCCATAATAACCTATGTGAGCTTTAGAGCCAATTTGCTTTCTTCTTCAGCGATAAAAAGATAAAATTCAATAGATTCGTAGGAAACATGAAACCTCATAATTCTTTGATTATTCGATGACTATGTGCCATAGCTTTTTAATGAACTCTAGTATGCTAGAACTTACTGTTGTTGATTTTCGAAACGTTTATATCATAAAATACCTTGATTTTGAATATGATTGAATAAAGATCATTTAGGTTTACCACCATTGCCAAATAAAGCATGAGCCCTATTTGTGCCCGTCGTGGGACACCTTAGTAAACCCCCTTTGAGCCTATGATTAGCCTTTTCTTTCATCACCCTTAAACACTTTCCATGAGCTTAGTATAGTGATGTCTTGACCATTGTGTGTCGGCAAAGCTTGATTTTTGAAGGAGTTTTCGCGTGAAGTGATGAAGAAGAACAAGTGTGGGGTAGACTTAGCTAGAAAATTGTATGAAAAATTATATGTGCCGTGCCTAGCAAAAGAAAAACAGAAAATATGTAATTCGGACAGAAAAAGAAAAAAAAAGAGAAAAATCAAGTCCGAAAGAAAAGAAAAGAAATAGGCACGGTTTCAAAGTGTAATTTGCTAAGTCTAGTTTTGAAAAGTGTTGTGAATTTAGAGTTTTGTTTATATGTGAAGGTCTACTAATGTTATATTTTGACCTTTGTTCATATTCACTATGTTTTGGGGAAGAAAAGAATGAAGTATGGGTCCAACAAGATGAAATTTGACCATTGGCGAGAAGACATAAGGAGATTTGAGCTTTGCCAAAGGCCACGATGACGTTTTGAGCCTCCTTATCCAAATATCGAATACCTCTTAGCCTAGCCCCATTACAACCCTTTTATTGATCTTTTTCATGATTCTTAAGATGGTTAAACTTGATTTGTGGAGATTATCTCAAGAGTAAGCATATGGTTTTGGTTCATTGGTGCATATAGTTATCATATGAGGTTTTTCCATAAAAATTCACAAAGTGCTTTCGTTTCTTTGATATATGCAAGTCTCTCTTTGTAATTCATTATCTTTCGCTTGCATATACTAATGAGTGAATAACCATGCTTCGAGAGAAAAGAAGAGAGTATGCCTAGTGAGGTGATTTAAATGAGCTTTACATGTTTACATGCTTACCTTTTTGCTCTTATATGTTCATATTGATGTCGCTTGTTCATGAAGCTTGGAATTTTCGTGCTTAGCATTCTCATGCATTAACTTGAAAGCTATGTGTACATACGAGCCTGAGACAAATTGTTAGGGGCAATAGTTTGTTTTGAGTCTAGTTTAATTTAGTTTGCTAAGGGACTAGCAAAGGATAAGTGTGGGGTAGTTGATAGGAGCACAATGTGCGACGATATTATATGTTTATGCCCTCGTTTATGCTTTGTTTAACCCTTATTTGTCTAAGATTGAGTCATAATATAGTTTAGTGTTAATTTGGTAGGGTTTGGTGAAATGTGCTTAATTGTCCGAAAAATGACTAAGTTTGAGAAATCTGGAAAATAATGCAAAATATGTCTTTTTCGTGATTTTGAGATGAGCAAAAATATGATCTATCCTTGTCCGAATTCTATGAAATTGGTGTGCTTAATATTCATATGCTGAGGAATGTTGTGTTAAAATTTCAGATCAATTGGAGTTCGGGAAGTCACCCAAAAGTTGGCTGCAAAACGGCAGTCCGAGCATTCCAATCCAGGGACTTCCAGGATTTTCCTGGGACTTTGATCCAACTTCGAAAAATCATTCCCGTCGACTCAGAAGGATTTTGATCGAACTGTTTTATGGGGAGATGGCTATATGTGTCTAGTTTATCTGAGACTTAGAATCGCATCAATCGGAGCTCCACGGGTGGAGATATGCCGGAATTACTGCAACAAGGTCAAATCTGCCGATTCCAGGAACCTACTGCCCCTTTTTGTGTTTTCTGTTTTTAATGGACCAAATGGTGTACAAATGCATATGTGAAGATGGTCTAAGCTTAAGAAAGGAAAGAGGATGACACCATGCCGAGCATTGAAGGAAAAATTGAAGAAAAGTAGCAATCCTAGTCGAGCTAGGATTGCTTGCCAATCGGCTGCTATGCTGCCGGCAGTGTGTGCCGGCGAGTTTTGGACAATTTTAGGTGGATCAAATGTAATCCAATGAAGTCCAAATGCTATGCAAGAAGTCCATGAAGATGTGAAGCCCAAGCCTTGAAGAAAAATCAGAAAAAGAAAACCTAATTAGACTTTGAAAAGGAAGGTTTCAATTCCTTAATCCACTTGGTTTTCTGACTTCCTTGAGCATCTAGGGCAGCCGGCACCCCTCTCCTATATAAAGGCCAACGAATTTCAGAATAAAATCATCTCATCTCAAGCTTAAACACAAGGCCTAAACTCTACCAAAATTCCCCAAACTTCCTAGACAAAAACCTAAACCCGAAACCACCATCCACCACCAACCAAGTTTCTGCCGAAACTTGGAAAAGATCCTGCCGAGCCACCTTACAGCCGTGCAGCCTCACTCCATCCTCCACACATCGCCGGATCCACACGACGTGAAGCTCTCAAGGTGTTCTCAAAGTGTGATCCACTCCCTTCTTCGGTTTAGTAATTTTTGTTTAGTTATGTTTAGTTTTGTCTATGAAACATTCATGTATGTTTGGTGTTGGTTTATATGTCTATGTGTGAATCGATTTTGGTTTTATAAATTGTATGTTAAGGACTTGTTTGAATCGATGCTTAGATTTAAGTTTAGGTTTCGACAAGAACAATGATTTTGCATGCTAATTTGTAATATGTAACTTGTGGATTTTTGTATGTTTGATAATTAGGGCAGTGGTATTAGAAGCATGTTTAGGTTTTAAATTGGTTAGTGGGCTAAGGATGTTCCTTATAAACCGAAACATTAGTTGTGCTTAAGCATTTGTTGTTTGCATGTAAATCTAGGTGTTAGGTTTCATCTAACCTGAGTAGAATGAATAAAACTATAGGCCTAACGGTTGTTTTGATTTGTTGTGCTCACCTAGGGTATAAAACCTTAGCTAAAACTTGCATGTTAAATAAGATGATTGACAACCTTGCTTATTTGCATGTTTTCGATTTAAGACTCGTGTGCGATATATGTTAAGTCTTAACCGGATTAGCATAAAAATCTTTAGGGCTAGAGCGAAAGTTTGTCCTAAAAGAACTTGAGGAGTCTAGTAACTAGGTACAGAGCGAAAGCTCTAGTTGCGGTCGAAACGAATTTGAATTTTGAACATGCTAAATACTTGTCTCTTACCTTCTTGCATGCGAATCTACTTGTTAAAAAGTCTTTGGTGCTAAATGTTTTGTGAGAGATGATGATCACTTGTAAATATTAGACTTAGGACTTATTTTCAGCAATTTACTTTCGTGCCTAGATGTTAGAAGGCAGCTTTGCTGCCGATCACAATTCCCCCATGATTTCGTTTCTTGTTTGTATATATGTGAATAAAGTGACATTGTTTGTGTATATATATATATGTGTGTTTTGTTTAACATTCTCATATTTCAGGTACCCTTAATCCCCGGCTAGAACGATCCCTACTTATTCTATACTACTAACGATTGTAGGGTTATTATTGCTTGATGCTCGCTTCGGCGACACGTCAATTTTTGGCGCCGTTGCCGGGGATTATAAAAGCTTGTTATATTTGAATGTTAACTTTGTATATTTGTGTAGATTCCTTATAGCTTTATTTTCGGTTTTGTATAAATCTTCCCTAACTTTGCTAATTCATGTATGTATTGTAGAAAATTTTCAATGCTAACTTTAACTTGTAACTTGATTCTAACATGTAATTGTTTCTAACCTTTACTAACTTTAACATATTAACTATGATTTTCTAACTCATTCTTTTCTAACTCAACTTTTTCTTCTTATATTTATTTTTGGTTTTGTTCGTTTTGAAGTGTCTTGTGCGTGTGCAGATTGAATTGAAAAGAAAAAGTGCAGGAAATACCAAGTTCTGCTCAAAGCAGAAATCGGGCAGTGCAGTCAGTCGACTTTGGAAGGATGCCGTTTGCTGCTCACAAAACCTGGGAAAGTGAACCATACGCCGTTGGAAAGATCTATAAGTCTACTTTCCGTAGAATTTTACAGAAGTAGATTTGGAGTTTTGAGCCGTTCCCAGTTTCAATTTGAAGGCAGCAAGGTCAATCTGGTGAAACAGAGAACTGGGCAGCACGATAGGTCCGATTAAAGACCCAACAAGGAGTACTTCCACTGGTCCGATTGAGGTGAATGTTATACCGATGGAAAGCCCTGTGTGTCCACTACAACATTTATTCAGAACACTTTTGCATTAGGATAGTGGAACATACCCAAAATCAGGTCTCAAGAGAAGCAGACGCGTCTGCCGAGAGAAGCTTGCCTGCCAAGAAAATCCTACTGCCGAGAGGGGCTGCTGCCCCAACTGCGGAGCTGCACATGGCATGATGAATACACAACACACATGGTGAAGAGTCTAAGCAATGGACTATAAACACAAAGCGCTACTTGGGAGGCAACCCAAGTCGATCAAAGAAAAACGAAGGAGCCATCACCGGGAGTTTGAAATTTCTTAACCCTTCTCTTTTTCTTTGGTTTGTGATGATTTGTTGGAATGTGTTAGACTATTGCATGCTTAGGAAGTTACTTGCTATAATTCTATGCTTACATTGAGGACAATGTAATTTTCTAAGTGTGGGGTGGGATAACGTATTCCGTTTATGTTTTCGTGTGCTTAGTTTAGAAAAGAAAATTTCAGAAAATTGTTCCACAAAAATAGTGTTTAATTTGTTTGTTTTGAGTCTTAGGATGCCCCTAATATGTCAATGATGTTTTTCTCCTCTTTGCATACATAGATGATAGTTGTGCATACAATTAAAATTGTGAGTTTCATGGATTTTGTGCATTGGTAGGAGCATGTAGGACTTGTTGATTAACGAAGCATGCATGTTTTAGCTAGTTTGTTTCCATAATAACCTATGTGAGCTTTAGAGCCAATTTGCTTTCTTCTTCAGCGATAAAAAGATAAAATTCAATAGATTCGTAGGAAACATGAAACCTCATAATTCTTTGATTATTCGATGACTATGTGCCATAGCTTTTTAATGAACTCTAGTATGCTAGAACTTACTGTTGTTGATTTTCGAAACGTTTATATCATAAAATACCTTGATTTTGAATATGATTGAATAAAGATCATTTAGGTTTACCACCATTGCCAAATAAAGCATGAGCCCTATTTGTGCCCGTCGTGGGACACCTTAGTAAACCCCCTTTGAGCCTATGATTAGCCTTTTCTTTCATCACCCTTAAACACTTTCCATGAGCTTAGTATAGTGATGTCTTGACCATTGTGTGTCGGCAAAGCTTGATTTTTGAAGGAGTTTTCGCGTGAAGTGATGAAGAAGAACAAGTGTGGGGTAGACTTAGCTAGAAAATTGTATGAAAAATTATATGTGCCGTGCCTAGCAAAAGAAAAACAGAAAATATGTAATTCGGACAGAAAAAGAAAAAAAAAGAGAAAAATCAAGTCCGAAAGAAAAGAAAAGAAATAGGCACGGTTTCAAAGTGTAATTTGCTAAGTCTAGTTTTGAAAAGTGTTGTGAATTTAGAGTTTTGTTTATATGTGAAGGTCTACTAATGTTATATTTTGACCTTTGTTCATATTCACTATGTTTTGGGGAAGAAAAGAATGAAGTATGGGTCCAACAAGATGAAATTTGACCATTGGCGAGAAGACATAAGGAGATTTGAGCTTTGCCAAAGGCCACGATGACGTTTTGAGCCTCCTTATCCAAATATCGAATACCTCTTAGCCTAGCCCCATTACAACCCTTTTATTGATCTTTTTCATGATTCTTAAGATGGTTAAACTTGATTTGTGGAGATTATCTCAAGAGTAAGCATATGGTTTTGGTTCATTGGTGCATATAGTTATCATATGAGGTTTTTCCATAAAAATTCACAAAGTGCTTTCGTTTCTTTGATATATGCAAGTCTCTCTTTGTAATTCATTATCTTTCGCTTGCATATACTAATGAGTGAATAACCATGCTTCGAGAGAAAAGAAGAGAGTATGCCTAGTGAGGTGATTTAAATGAGCTTTACATGTTTACATGCTTACCTTTTTGCTCTTATATGTTCATATTGATGTCGCTTGTTCATGAAGCTTGGAATTTTCGTGCTTAGCATTCTCATGCATTAACTTGAAAGCTATGTGTACATACGAGCCTGAGACAAATTGTTAGGGGCAATAGTTTGTTTTGAGTCTAGTTTAATTTAGTTTGCTAAGGGACTAGCAAAGGATAAGTGTGGGGTAGTTGATAGGAGCACAATGTGCGACGATATTATATGTTTATGCCCTCGTTTATGCTTTGTTTAACCCTTATTTGTCTAAGATTGAGTCATAATATAGTTTAGTGTTAATTTGGTAGGGTTTGGTGAAATGTGCTTAATTGTCCGAAAAATGACTAAGTTTGAGAAATCTGGAAAATAATGCAAAATATGTCTTTTTCGTGATTTTGAGATGAGCAAAAATATGATCTATCCTTGTCCGAATTCTATGAAATTGGTGTGCTTAATATTCATATGCTGAGGAATGTTGTGTTAAAATTTCAGATCAATTGGAGTTCGGGAAGTCACCCAAAAGTTGGCTGCAAAACGGCAGTCCGAGCATTCCAATCCAGGGACTTCCAGGATTTTCCTGGGACTTTGATCCAACTTCGAAAAATCATTCCCGTCGACTCAGAAGGATTTTGATCGAACTGTTTTATGGGGAGATGGCTATATGTGTCTAGTTTATCTGAGACTTAGAATCGCATCAATCGGAGCTCCACGGGTGGAGATATGCCGGAATTACTGCAACAAGGTCAAATCTGCCGATTCCAGGAACCTACTGCCCCTTTTTGTGTTTTCTGTTTTTAATGGACCAAATGGTGTACAAATGCATATGTGAAGATGGTCTAAGCTTAAGAAAGGAAAGAGGATGACACCATGCCGAGCATTGAAGGAAAAATTGAAGAAAAGTAGCAATCCTAGTCGAGCTAGGATTGCTTGCCAATCGGCTGCTATGCTGCCGGCAGTGTGTGCCGGCGAGTTTTGGACAATTTTAGGTGGATCAAATGTAATCCAATGAAGTCCAAATGCTATGCAAGAAGTCCATGAAGATGTGAAGCCCAAGCCTTGAAGAAAAATCAGAAAAAGAAAACCTAATTAGACTTTGAAAAGGAAGGTTTCAATTCCTTAATCCACTTGGTTTTCTGACTTCCTTGAGCATCTAGGGCAGCCGGCACCCCTCTCCTATATAAAGGCCAACGAATTTCAGAATAAAATCATCTCATCTCAAGCTTAAACACAAGGCCTAAACTCTACCAAAATTCCCCAAACTTCCTAGACAAAAACCTAAACCCGAAACCACCATCCACCACCAACCAAGTTTCTGCCGAAACTTGGAAAAGATCCTGCCGAGCCACCTTACAGCCGTGCAGCCTCACTCCATCCTCCACACATCGCCGGATCCACACGACGTGAAGCTCTCAAGGTGTTCTCAAAGTGTGATCCACTCCCTTCTTCGGTTTAGTAATTTTTGTTTAGTTATGTTTAGTTTTGTCTATGAAACATTCATGTATGTTTGGTGTTGGTTTATATGTCTATGTGTGAATCGATTTTGGTTTTATAAATTGTATGTTAAGGACTTGTTTGAATCGATGCTTAGATTTAAGTTTAGGTTTCGACAAGAACAATGATTTTGCATGCTAATTTGTAATATGTAACTTGTGGATTTTTGTATGTTTGATAATTAGGGCAGTGGTATTAGAAGCATGTTTAGGTTTTAAATTGGTTAGTGGGCTAAGGATGTTCCTTATAAACCGAAACATTAGTTGTGCTTAAGCATTTGTTGTTTGCATGTAAATCTAGGTGTTAGGTTTCATCTAACCTGAGTAGAATGAATAAAACTATAGGCCTAACGGTTGTTTTGATTTGTTGTGCTCACCTAGGGTATAAAACCTTAGCTAAAACTTGCATGTTAAATAAGATGATTGACAACCTTGCTTATTTGCATGTTTTCGATTTAAGACTCGTGTGCGATATATGTTAAGTCTTAACCGGATTAGCATAAAAATCTTTAGGGCTAGAGCGAAAGTTTGTCCTAAAAGAACTTGAGGAGTCTAGTAACTAGGTACAGAGCGAAAGCTCTAGTTGCGGTCGAAACGAATTTGAATTTTGAACATGCTAAATACTTGTCTCTTACCTTCTTGCATGCGAATCTACTTGTTAAAAAGTCTTTGGTGCTAAATGTTTTGTGAGAGATGATGATCACTTGTAAATATTAGACTTAGGACTTATTTTCAGCAATTTACTTTCGTGCCTAGATGTTAGAAGGCAGCTTTGCTGCCGATCACAATTCCCCCATGATTTCGTTTCTTGTTTGTATATATGTGAATAAAGTGACATTGTTTGTGTATATATATATATGTGTGTTTTGTTTAACATTCTCATATTTCAGGTACCCTTAATCCCCGGCTAGAACGATCCCTACTTATTCTATACTACTAACGATTGTAGGGTTATTATTGCTTGATGCTCGCTTCGGCGACACGTCAATTTTTGGCGCCGTTGCCGGGGATTATAAAAGCTTGTTATATTTGAATGTTAACTTTGTATATTTGTGTAGATTCCTTATAGCTTTATTTTCGGTTTTGTATAAATCTTCCCTAACTTTGCTAATTCATGTATGTATTGTAGAAAATTTTCAATGCTAACTTTAACTTGTAACTTGATTCTAACATGTAATTGTTTCTAACCTTTACTAACTTTAACATATTAACTATGATTTTCTAACTCATTCTTTTCTAACTCAACTTTTTCTTCTTATATTTATTTTTGGTTTTGTTCGTTTTGAAGTGTCTTGTGCGTGTGCAGATTGAATTGAAAAGAAAAAGTGCAGGAAATACCAAGTTCTGCTCAAAGCAGAAATCGGGCAGTGCAGTCAGTCGACTTTGGAAGGATGCCGTTTACTGCTCACAAAACCTGGGAAAGTGAACCATACGCCGTTGGAAAGATCTATAAGTCTACTTTCCGTAGAATTTTACAGAAGTAGATTTGGAGTTTTGAGCCGTTCCCAGTTTCAATTTGAAGGCAGCAAGGTCAATCTGGTGAAACAGAGAACTGGGCAGCACGATAGGTCCGATTAAAGACCCAACAAGGAGTACTTCCACTGGTCCGATTGAGGTGAATGTTATACCGATGGAAAGCCCTGTGTGTCCACTACAACATTTATTCAGAACACTTTTGCATTAGGATAGTGGAACATACCCAAAATCAGGTCTCAAGAGAAGCAGACACGTCTGCCGAGAGAAGCTTGCCTGCCAAGAAAATCCTACTGCCGAGAGGGGCTGCTGCCCCAACTGCGGAGCTGCACATGGCATGATGAATACACAACACACATGGTGAAGAGTCTAAGCAATGGACTATAAACACAAAGCGCTACTTGGGAGGCAACCCAAGTCGATCAAAGAAAAACGAAGGAGCCATCACCGGGAGTTTGAAATTTCTTAACCCTTCTCTTTTTCTTTGGTTTGTGATGATTTGTTGGAATGTGTTAGACTATTGCATGCTTAGGAAGTTACTTGCTATAATTCTATGCTTACATTGAGGACAATGTAATTTTCTAAGTGTGGGGTGGGATAACGTATTCCGTTTATGTTTTCGTGTGCTTAGTTTAGAAAAGAAAATTTCAGAAAATTGTTCCACAAAAATAGTGTTTAATTTGTTTGTTTTGAGTCTTAGGATGCCCCTAATATGTCAATGATGTTTTTCTCCTCTTTGCATACATAGATGATAGTTGTGCATACAATTAAAATTGTGAGTTTCATGGATTTTGTGCATTGGTAGGAGCATGTAGGACTTGTTGATTAACGAAGCATGCATGTTTTAGCTAGTTTGTTTCCATAATAACCTATGTGAGCTTTAGAGCCAATTTGCTTTCTTCTTCAGCGATAAAAAGATAAAATTCAATAGATTCGTAGGAAACATGAAACCTCATAATTCTTTGATTATTCGATGACTATGTGCCATAGCTTTTTAATGAACTCTAGTATGCTAGAACTTACTGTTGTTGATTTTCGAAACGTTTATATCATAAAATACCTTGATTTTGAATATGATTGAATAAAGATCATTTAGGTTTACCACCATTGCCAAATAAAGCATGAGCCCTATTTGTGCCCGTCGTGGGACACCTTAGTAAACCCCCTTTGAGCCTATGATTAGCCTTTTCTTTCATCACCCTTAAACACTTTCCATGAGCTTAGTATAGTGATGTCTTGACCATTGTGTGTCGGCAAAGCTTGATTTTTGAAGGAGTTTTCGCGTGAAGTGATGAAGAAGAACAAGTGTGGGGTAGACTTAGCTAGAAAATTGTATGAAAAATTATATGTGCCGTGCCTAGCAAAAGAAAAACAGAAAATATGTAATTCGGACAGAAAAAGAAAAAAAAAGAGAAAAATCAAGTCCGAAAGAAAAGAAAAGAAATAGGCACGGTTTCAAAGTGTAATTTGCTAAGTCTAGTTTTGAAAAGTGTTGTGAATTTAGAGTTTTGTTTATATGTGAAGGTCTACTAATGTTATATTTTGACCTTTGTTCATATTCACTATGTTTTGGGGAAGAAAAGAATGAAGTATGGGTCCAACAAGATGAAATTTGACCATTGGCGAGAAGACATAAGGAGATTTGAGCTTTGCCAAAGGCCACGATGACGTTTTGAGCCTCCTTATCCAAATATCGAATACCTCTTAGCCTAGCCCCATTACAACCCTTTTATTGATCTTTTTCATGATTCTTAAGATGGTTAAACTTGATTTGTGGAGATTATCTCAAGAGTAAGCATATGGTTTTGGTTCATTGGTGCATATAGTTATCATATGAGGTTTTTCCATAAAAATTCACAAAGTGCTTTCGTTTCTTTGATATATGCAAGTCTCTCTTTGTAATTCATTATCTTTCGCTTGCATATACTAATGAGTGAATAACCATGCTTCGAGAGAAAAGAAGAGAGTATGCCTAGTGAGGTGATTTAAATGAGCTTTACATGTTTACATGCTTACCTTTTTGCTCTTATATGTTCATATTGATGTCGCTTGTTCATGAAGCTTGGAATTTTCGTGCTTAGCATTCTCATGCATTAACTTGAAAGCTATGTGTACATACGAGCCTGAGACAAATTGTTAGGGGCAATAGTTTGTTTTGAGTCTAGTTTAATTTAGTTTGCTAAGGGACTAGCAAAGGATAAGTGTGGGGTAGTTGATAGGAGCACAATGTGCGACGATATTATATGTTTATGCCCTCGTTTATGCTTTGTTTAACCCTTATTTGTCTAAGATTGAGTCATAATATAGTTTAGTGTTAATTTGGTAGGGTTTGGTGAAATGTGCTTAATTGTCCGAAAAATGACTAAGTTTGAGAAATCTGGAAAATAATGCAAAATATGTCTTTTTCGTGATTTTGAGATGAGCAAAAATATGATCTATCCTTGTCCGAATTCTATGAAATTGGTGTGCTTAATATTCATATGCTGAGGAATGTTGTGTTAAAATTTCAGATCAATTGGAGTTCGGGAAGTCACCCAAAAGTTGGCTGCAAAACGGCAGTCCGAGCATTCCAATCCAGGGACTTCCAGGATTTTCCTGGGACTTTGATCCAACTTCGAAAAATCATTCCCGTCGACTCAGAAGGATTTTGATCGAACTGTTTTATGGGGAGATGGCTATATGTGTCTAGTTTATCTGAGACTTAGAATCGCATCAATCGGAGCTCCACGGGTGGAGATATGCCGGAATTACTGCAACAAGGTCAAATCTGCCGATTCCAGGAACCTACTGCCCCTTTTTGTGTTTTCTGTTTTTAATGGACCAAATGGTGTACAAATGCATATGTGAAGATGGTCTAAGCTTAAGAAAGGAAAGAGGATGACACCATGCCGAGCATTGAAGGAAAAATTGAAGAAAAGTAGCAATCCTAGTCGAGCTAGGATTGCTTGCCAATCGGCTGCTATGCTGCCGGCAGTGTGTGCCGGCGAGTTTTGGACAATTTTAGGTGGATCAAATGTAATCCAATGAAGTCCAAATGCTATGCAAGAAGTCCATGAAGATGTGAAGCCCAAGCCTTGAAGAAAAATCAGAAAAAGAAAACCTAATTAGACTTTGAAAAGGAAGGTTTCAATTCCTTAATCCACTTGGTTTTCTGACTTCCTTGAGCATCTAGGGCAGCCGGCACCCCTCTCCTATATAAAGGCCAACGAATTTCAGAATAAAATCATCTCATCTCAAGCTTAAACACAAGGCCTAAACTCTACCAAAATTCCCCAAACTTCCTAGACAAAAACCTAAACCCGAAACCACCATCCACCACCAACCAAGTTTCTGCCGAAACTTGGAAAAGATCCTGCCGAGCCACCTTACAGCCGTGCAGCCTCACTCCATCCTCCACACATCGCCGGATCCACACGACGTGAAGCTCTCAAGGTGTTCTCAAAGTGTGATCCACTCCCTTCTTCGGTTTAGTAATTTTTGTTTAGTTATGTTTAGTTTTGTCTATGAAACATTCATGTATGTTTGGTGTTGGTTTATATGTCTATGTGTGAATCGATTTTGGTTTTATAAATTGTATGTTAAGGACTTGTTTGAATCGATGCTTAGATTTAAGTTTAGGTTTCGACAAGAACAATGATTTTGCATGCTAATTTGTAATATGTAACTTGTGGATTTTTGTATGTTTGATAATTAGGGCAGTGGTATTAGAAGCATGTTTAGGTTTTAAATTGGTTAGTGGGCTAAGGATGTTCCTTATAAACCGAAACATTAGTTGTGCTTAAGCATTTGTTGTTTGCATGTAAATCTAGGTGTTAGGTTTCATCTAACCTGAGTAGAATGAATAAAACTATAGGCCTAACGGTTGTTTTGATTTGTTGTGCTCACCTAGGGTATAAAACCTTAGCTAAAACTTGCATGTTAAATAAGATGATTGACAACCTTGCTTATTTGCATGTTTTCGATTTAAGACTCGTGTGCGATATATGTTAAGTCTTAACCGGATTAGCATAAAAATCTTTAGGGCTAGAGCGAAAGTTTGTCCTAAAAGAACTTGAGGAGTCTAGTAACTAGGTACAGAGCGAAAGCTCTAGTTGCGGTCGAAACGAATTTGAATTTTGAACATGCTAAATACTTGTCTCTTACCTTCTTGCATGCGAATCTACTTGTTAAAAAGTCTTTGGTGCTAAATGTTTTGTGAGAGATGATGATCACTTGTAAATATTAGACTTAGGACTTATTTTCAGCAATTTACTTTCGTGCCTAGATGTTAGAAGGCAGCTTTGCTGCCGATCACAATTCCCCCATGATTTCGTTTCTTGTTTGTATATATGTGAATAAAGTGACATTGTTTGTGTATATATATATATGTGTGTTTTGTTTAACATTCTCATATTTCAGGTACCCTTAATCCCCGGCTAGAACGATCCCTACTTATGTCTATACTACTAACGATTGCAGGGTTTATTATTGTGTGCGAGCTTAGACTCACATCAGAAGGCGTGGACCTCAGGTGTGTCTTTGGAGTAGAGGCCAAGAGGCTAATGCGTGAAGTTCATCTGGGTGTGTGTGGTTCACATCAGAGTGGATCAATGATGAGGTGGCTGATCCGCCGATATGGTTATTTTTGGCCATTTATCCTCAAAGACTGCATCAGCTTTGCCCAAGGTTGTATTGAGTGCCAGATTCATAGACCGGTTCAACGAATTCCTAATATTCCCATGCAGCCTATCATCAAACCTTGGCCCGCCAGGGGTTGGGCACTTGACTTTGTTGGGGAAATCCATCGAAATTCTTCTCTCCAACATAAATACCTGCTGATTGGCACAGACTTCTTCACCAAGTGGGTCGAAGCCATCCCTGTTCGAAACTATGATGCGGCAACGGTCATCCGTTTCATATTTCAGAATATCATCTGCCACTATGGCATTCCTGAGTGTATTGTAGCGGACAGGGGGGCCGCGTTTATGGCGGAGAGTACACAGACGTTCATTCAGGGTTATGGCATCCAGTTTTTACACTCTTCCCCGTATTACGCTCAATCAAATGGCCAGGCTGAAGCTAGTAACAAAGTTATTATTTCTATCATCAAAAAGATGCTGGCGGATAATCCCAGAACTTGGCATACTGAGCTAGACAATACTTTGTGGGTGTATCGTACATATAAACGAACTCCTACAGGAACTACCCCCTACGCCTTAATGTTTGGCCATGATGTTGTTCTTCCTTTGGAGATCAATGTTCGATCTCTCCGGGTTCGTGAGCAGCAGCATTTAATTGGAGATGATTACGTTCAGGCTATGTTCCAGGAGCATGAAGATCTCGATGAGTAGCGACTAGACGCTTTGCAGAACATAGTCCTGGAGAAGAAAAAGGTCGCCAGAGCTTATGACAAAAGAACCAAGGGTAAGTCCTATGGTGAGGGCGATCTGGTTTGGAAGGCTAGCTTCCCTTTGGCGAACGAGATACTGGACGTGGTAAATGGTCTCCCAAGTGGGAGGGCCCTTTTGTCATTGATCGGATTGTTGGCAAGGGTGCTTATCAACTTAGAGATTTGGAGGGTGACGTCCATCGAAACTCTATCAATGGGCGCCATCTCAAGAAGTACTTCCCTAGTGTTTGGGAATTTGAAGAGCCGCTCACTATGGTTGAGACCGGGGGGCAAGCTTCGGCCTAAGGCCTCCTACCAACACAATAATGCTCTGCCTTCGTTCCCTTGGCTTTGGCAGCGTACCTTGCCTCAGCCTAGGGATATTAGGAGGGCAATACAAGGGATGTTCTTCATAGAAAACCCGGCAGTTGAGGATGGAAGACATGGCGGTTGAGTTCGCCAGTGATAAATACCTGGCGGGTGAGTCCGCCAGCGATAAATAGAATGTAGAAGATGAATCTGCTTAAGGTTCATTAGTCTTTTTCGTTTTCTTTTGTTATGAATCTGTTCGAGGTTCATTTACTTAGTCTGATTGAGAATCGATGTTTATGGTTCTCAACAATTTATGGTTATAATAAATACATTCAACACGGAAAACAACAATGCTTTTGTTTTTCGGCAAGGTCAATCAAAAGTTTTTATTTACATTTCATGGATGACTTTGCGGTCAAGAGCTTTACAAGTACAGAATTTCCTATAAGCTTATACTTCTAAACTTCTTGGAGGAAATTTACCCATGGAGGTGTCTAAAATTCGCTCCGACCATCCGTCTAGAGTGTCTTCCATCTCACCGACCCGTTGGTTGCTTCAGCCGTTGGAAGCAATCAGGCTCACTGAGGAGGAAGCGGGAGCATGAACGGTCAGCAGAACACTAGAAGAAAAAAAATTTACACCCGCCGTTCATAAACATCTTGTAGATATTGTTTTTCGCTCCTAAACTCAACCAGGATGGCGCCTAAGCCACTATCCGCTATTATACCCAGGGACAACGTGGAAAAATTTTGTTCTTTTGGGATTCTATCCGGGATCCACGTTATCCAAACGGGCATAATACCAGATTATGCGACTTAGACGATATCTAATACCAGATTATACAACTTAAGGTGTTTGAACAAACATCTCTGTATAATTCGGCGGAAAAGACTCAGGAAGCCATAGGGGCTTGGTGGAGAATCTAGAGAATGGAATAGACATGCTGAGTTCAAAAGGCAATGAAATATATGTTTTTTGTTGCATACTAAGGGTTTCATTATATAGCGAATGGCGAGTGAAATCCAACGACTGGGATGAATTAGGGTTTCCCACTATCGGTCAAATCAGAGTTATGAAGGTTTTTATGGTCCTCAACCGTTTGGTGGTACGGAGGATCACGAGGTTTGAATTTCAAATTGACCACATCTTGGAAATTGACAGTTGTAGATAGGGATCATTAAATGCTACATTGCTGCTTGAAGATGGACCAGATAAGTCTGGGCTTCGTATCAGGGTTGGACTTTTTTATACTAATCCAATATTATATGAAGGGTAAATATTACATAAAGGCCCAATTCACTCGGGGGGCATGGCCTGGAGTTCAAACAACTCAAATGCTAACCTTCCTATCCTAGCCTTCACATACTCGATTTCACCCTGGAGCTTCACTTCTTCTACTTGGCTTTCTTCTGTCTCAGCCCGAAGCTTCATCAAGTGAGCCCTTTTCTCGTGGGCTGTGTCAAGTCGAACATTTTGCCTCTCCCGCACCATTGCTATTTTCCGATCGAGAAGCTCTTTTTCCCGCTCCAGGCGTTTGATTTCCTCCTCATCTTCTTGTTCGACAGCAAGCACAAGGGAGGAGTAGGATTCCATGGCCTTGGACAGGACCGAAGTCTTCTTGCTGGTTTTGGCTTTTTGTTTTGGAGCCTCGCCCGCCTGGTTTTGGAGGGTTTCAAGGAGCTTGGGGAAGGTGATCAGAATCTCTTTTACCCTGGCTTGAGCTGTGGCGGGCAGATGGTGAACTTGATTCTCCAGGGTCTGCAGTGCGCCTTGGATCCTCTCACGAACCTTCTCATCTGTAAGATTTTCCTGGTATACTTGGCTTATGAAGCTCCAGGCTTCCTTGAGTTCAGCTTTGTCCCTCTTTGGGGTTGGCAGCTGCATTAGAGGACCGTCACTAAGCCGTGGGATGGATTTGGAGCCGGCGGTGGCGGTTTGTGGGGAGATTGACGCGAATGGACCCTTGCTTGGGATTTTGGGCTGAGGAAGAAATAGGACCAAGCTCCGTTCACCAATATTCTCAGCACTCCTAGACTGGATAGGAGTCTCTATCACCTGAAAAGAACATGAGTGTGATGAGAATTAATACTTAAACAATCTAAACCTAAAATGAATAAAGGTTGTTAGAAGGGTACCTCTGGTTCAGGAGGGGTATCCGCCAGGATTTCTACCCATGGAGTTACTGGCTTCGCAGGTTTGCCCAGGGAAGAAGGTGGGGGCACTTCTGGGTAGGATCCGGCCTCTATGATGACGTCCGCATTTGACTGCAGGAACTCTCCAATGGTCACCCCTGGTACTTCTGGTTCTTGGTCTGACTCTAGAAGTATCACCCTCGGCGATTCTGTCACGTTCGCCAGTGCTGTCGGAACTTGGGCGGATGATGTCTCTCCCATGGTTTCCTCTGCGGAGGGGGCCGGAATGGTCAAAGGATTAGTCTGGGGTGGAGTTGGAGCATTGACCAAAGGAGGGCAGGTGGTACCTGTATCAGGAGAAAGCCAGTTTAGGGGAGTTGCATCTATAGGAGGTTTTCTCCGGCATCGATCAAGAAAACTTTCAAGCTTTCGCCAGGCGGCTTGGATTTCGTCCCAGGTCTCTGGAATTCTATGTCCAGGTTCAGGACCACCTGGTGGTGAACTAATAGAGCCGGAAGACTCACCTGAGGAAATCTCAATTGGTTTGGGTGCAGTGGGAGCAGTGTCGGAAGTTGGTTTTTTACTTCGTCTGAGAGCTAGCCCCTGGGGAAGAAAGTTCGCCAACTACATCAGACTTATAAGTTGGTCTAAAGGAAAATATCAGTTAGTGATTGGCGGATAATGGCGGATTAATGTAAATACTTACTGGCACGTTGTCTTCCTCATGTTCTTCCTCTTCAATTGCTGGGGGAGGAGGCTTCACTTTCTTCTGACTTTGAGCCGCCGCAGGGGGAGTTTGAGGAGCCTTCCTTTTCTTCATGGCGGGAAGGGATTTCTTGGAGACCTGTGGCATGAAAAATCAGTTAGTGGTTTTTCTAGATACAACATAACCAAGGTGAATAGTAGCTTAGCGAATGTTTACCTGAACAGTATCAGCTTCTGGCTCAGGGTACAAAGGACTCCCATCGAGTACCTTGGCGTCCTCAGAGGTGAGAAACTTCCGGCGGCTCCGAAATAAGGACAGGAACCAATGCATAGACTCCTTCTTGAAAAAGTGGCCTCGGAGTTTTTCCCACCAAATTTGATATTCGCCTGAGGCTATGCCGGAAATTGTCAACTCTTGGCATTCCTCTAGCGAGGGAAGGATCGCAGGACGCAGGGTAGAAGTTGAAGGAGTATCTTCATCCGCCGGATTGTCCTTGCTCGGCCGCCAGGCGGAGAATAGGTTGATGCTCTGGACTGGCGGATAAGGGAGAAGCTGGGTAAGGCCGAATTGGCGAGCGATCAGCTGGGGTGCATAAACTTCGACGCCTTGACCACCTTTGTCTGAAGAGAAGAGGGGGAGGTCCGCCATGGATATGCATTGCAAAAATAATTTTTGCCCCTCCTCGTATTGATCGACGGACGGCAGAAAGCCAGTCCTCAGAGCTGAAGGGTGCTGCCAGCTAAGGAGCATCTAGGCCTCCGAGCAGAAGCCTGGCGCATCCGTCTG
This sequence comes from Potentilla sterilis, assembly GCA_963682095.1. Classification (NCBI taxonomy): domain Eukaryota; kingdom Viridiplantae; phylum Streptophyta; class Magnoliopsida; order Rosales; family Rosaceae; genus Potentilla; species Potentilla sterilis. The sequence continues at coordinate 45,960,363 of OY821754.1, forward strand.
GTAAATGATATCAAAGCAAGGCGCGTAGCCTTGACCATAGCGAGGCGGCTGGCCAGCGTAGGCTGCTCCCACGATCATCTCGTCCCCTAGCTCCTTTGGCTCCGAAGCCAATCCGGGGAAGTACATATTAGCCCATATCTCCAGAATCCACAGCGGCCCAGGGACTTTGCAGGACAAGGGATTCATCGAAAGGGTATGGAGTCCCCTGTAGAGGTGGGCCAAGACTATTGGGGCAAAGCTGATTTCGTTGCGGGCATAGAGGATTTCCGCCATTCGTTTGTATGTCTTGGTCATCTTGGAGGCGGATGGGCAGAATACGAACTTGTTTAGCCAAAAATCGAGGAAGGCTATTCCTCCGATATCATCCGTCATCGGGCTAAACTCATCAATCCACGTCTGATAGCTCATATTGTGGAGAGCAGGCAGAAGGGTGGATGGCACATCGCTCTGCGGGTAGTCATCTTGATCAAAGGGTTTTCTGCCCATAGGAAATCCTAGCCCGGCGTATAGGTCTAGAAGGGTGATGCTGGCTTGCCCGAACTTAAAGTCGAAGGCGTTCGCGGATGGATTCCAGAAACACGCCAGGGACATAAACATGCAGCGATTACCTCCCTTTGGATTGAGGCTGAAGCAAAGGTCGAGGACCTCTTCTATCCCGGCATACCGCCACCTTCAGGCGTCTATCTTTTGCCTCTTGATATACCAATCCACCATGGTCCGAGTTGGTAGAGGCCAGCAGCCAGGGGTGATGGGAACCTCAAAATGGTTCGTGGATTTCCATTCTCCACAATTGATGCTTTGTCCGCGAAACACCACCGGTGGTGGACGGCACTGGTCCACAATGGAGGAGAGGGCTTGGGTGTTGCACTCTTGTTGCTTGGGACCTAGCCTGGCACGGTCGTAGTCATTAGGTGGGGTAAGGGAGGTCTGAAATGGGCTTCCGATTTCGAGGACGGAATCAATGATTCTTTTCTTTCCACAGAGAGCTTCTGGGTAGTAAATTTCTAAGGCCATGGTTGAGAAGGGAAGAAAGTTTTGAGATTTCGAGATGTAATTGGCGTTTCTTGATTAGGGCTTTATAGAATCTGAAAAGAGGTTCTGTGAATTTCTGAGGTGGTGTGTTTGGAAATGATTTAGGGTTTCGTGAACAGTCTTCTGAGCTCGAATTGGTAAAGTTGCATTGGTTGGAGGGAACGACGCATTCTTTCAGGTTTTTAAATGGGTCCGGATTGGGCTTTCTCAACCTTCTTTAATTTCAATGGGCTTTTAATTTCGAAGGCTGGGGGGCAATGTTTGGGCCTAAATTAACATTTACCCGAGACTATGGACCGAAGCCCAAAGGGGTCACCCATTAGTGGGTAATCCGATATATTTTAGATCAGATTCCTTCTAGGAGTAGATTTGGAGTCCTGTTAGGAATCCGAACTGGAGGTGGTTTAAGGTAATACAATCCTATTCGATATCAGAATCCATTATGCTTGATACACAAGTATTTGGGGTTTTGAGATCTCTATATAAAGAACTCTAGGACAACGTAGAAAGGGTTGACAACCATCTAACAACAAGCTTTTGCCTCTCAAATCTTGCAAGCCTCTCCGGAGCAATCTCTCGCGAACTGCCTTCCACCAACTGCAAACGACCACTCTTCCAACCTAGCCGCGAACCTACGCCCACCATCGGTCGCCGTACACCTGCCGCTGTTGTCGAAAGTGCCTTGCGTTTGTGTCGAAGCATCGCTGAGACATATCGAGTCTAATCGTCACGCCTTGTGACAAATCGAGTCGTTACCCCGGTAACAGTCTTTCCCAATCTGCCAAAGGTTGGACGAACATACTCCGCAGTCTTGATTTAAAGCTCTGCTTTGCATCCCAGGATCGAAGTAAGATTATCTCAATCTACAAGAGGTTGAGTAGAAAATCCTAGTAATCATTTACTTAGGTCTTGTTCGAGCCCTTTATGCCGGCCTGTCAACGCCCGCGTAGCAGTCGCTTGATCGAAAAGTCAGGTAGAAGGGAGCAGACGAGTACGTTCGCCAGAGTCATCCGCTCACCAGGGGTGATTCATTCGCCAGACGTCGTCCGCCACCAAGGTTGTACCTAACCCAAAGGTACTGGCACGCTCGCACCAGGACTGAAATCTATGTCCGCCACCCCCACGTGTTAACAGTTAGACAGGTGTCAAAACCGACGTGAACACTCCCCCACCCCTGAGCAATCTTAATCTATTTCTTTTCAACAACAAAAAAAGTTCGATTGAGGAACGAGAAACCCTAATTCTAGCATATTGGGTTGCATCAAAAGTACGTTGATCAAATTTGATCACCGATCCAACCACATAAGTAACATTCCATATTACCTTCTTGTTTTCCAGTTCTAACGGGATGTTTGTGATACCAATCCAAAAATATAGTTGATCCATTGGAATGGACTGTGGAGACTTTAGTCCATCATATTCTTCAAAGAGCACCAGAGCCTTTAGGTAGTACCATGAACCACCCCAAAAGACCTTGTTCTGATCATAGGGAGGTTGAAAGTGAAGACAAAGAGGTTGTTTGGTCGTGCCTGAATGCGGAAGCCACACCGCAAGACCCAGATCCGGCGAAAGTGAGGAAGCCTGCAGATCCACCAAGGAGTAGCTCACATTCTAGCTCACCTAAAATTTCCGTGCAGAATACGTAACAGTGATCATGACATGTACCGTGTCATCTGTGCATTCTATTAGCATGCAATTCCGCTTCAAGAATTTTACTGTTATTAGTTTATGGTGAAAATAATTAGTTGAGAATTTATATAGTTTCTTGTTTTGCATAAACTTTTAAGAGTGTTGTCAAAATATAAAAATTATAATTTTCAATTGAAGCTAATTTTGTATAATTTACCAAACATAATGAAATCTAAATTTAGATAAAGGCTGATTGTAAAAGCAGAGACACCTACTTTTAATTTAGCAAACACAGTTGAAGCTAATTCTCTAACTCTACATCTTCCTACTTTTCATTATACCAGCCGCATACAGGCATACGGGCATGCAGGTTACGACGATCTTCTACAACTCTGTACAATTCTTGAAATCTCATTGTCTAATCCTTTTTGCACGACTAATAGTAGACGAGTTGCTGAGTTTTTATCTAAAATCCAAACAATATGAAATATGGACGAAAATGATGAGGATTTAGAGTAAGAGAATGAGTAATACAGAATATCTAATATGGAAAATACTTGTGTCCATACCAGTATGGACGTGTGCGTCCATACTCTCTCTAATTTGCATATTTTGGGCAATGTTATCAATGATTTTAACCGTTCAAAAGTTGAATTAATCAACAAAGATCATCTCTGTAAAAATTCGAAATAAACCAAAATCGTTTTCTCATTCGATTGTATTCGATTGTATTCGATTGTATCAAACAAATACTGCAACTACCACGACGAAGCCACCCATCGGACAAATGATTGCGATTCCCTAAAAACAGCGGTGGATGGATTAATTTGCAGCGGTAAGTTGTAGCAATATCAAGGAGAGTCCGACAGGTAGAGAATGCCAGTCACATAGCTTCTCCCCGAGACCTATATCCCATTGCACAAAGGCTCGTATGACCAGGAGAAGTCTTAACCGCCCGCTCAAGCCCAGTGTCTTCCCCAATTCAAGCTCCGGTGACGAGTCCGGTGGCACAACAACTTTTCAGCCCAAAAGTAAAGTGTTAATTTCTCCAACACAATTAGCTAGGCATTCCAATGGTTCAACCGGTGTAATATCAAAAGTCGTATATTCCAATTCTGTTTTTAAGCAAGCTAAAAGGCAAACCACTGGTAGTCAAATCGGGAACAAGTTGAAACAGGCAAAAAGTTCATTTCATTTATTGTGTGAAGCGGGTTCGTCCACCAGCATGCATCCGGCGAATAAATAAAAAAAGACACAAAAAGAGGAACAAATTGCAAGTATGAAGTCTAATCTAAGGAGCTGTGGCCTACTCCCCTTCCTCTACAGCAACCCCTTCTGCAGTGGTCTCCTCCGCAGCTTCCTCCACCACAACCACTGCCTCTTCTCCGGTCGATCCGGCCTGGAGAGAACCTTCTTCCTCTCCTAGACGACCTTCTTCAACGTCAGCCTGCGGCAGCGACATCTTAGAAGTATCCAGATAACCCTTCTCCCTCTATTCGTCGAAGGCATCGGTGATCCCCGCTTCTCTAACTTGTTCTAGGAGTGCAAGAAACTCATCACTTTGGTGGTACTTCTCAACAAACCGCTGGTACAGCTCCAGGTCACCTTCATCAGCCACCCCGCGGGCAAAGGTAGCTGCCGCCACTGCTTGCTGCTGGAGCTCCTCCACCTTAGCTTCCACACCCTTCTTCTCCTCCTCAAGAGCCTTGACCTAGTCCTCGAACTTGGCCACCTACTTCCTGGCCCTCTCCTCCAGCCGGGCCTTCTCCCGCTGGAGCTTGGACTTTTCCATCTCCAAGAAGTCTCGGGCCCTCGTTAGAACCGCCACCTGCTTCTTCAGCTCGGACAACTCGTCACTTGCATCTATCAGATAAAAGTTGTACAACATCTGCAAGTAGGCAGGCGTCAGTAAGAAAAACAACAAGAGAAGGAGAAAATTACAAAAATTACAAAAAAAATAAATAAATAAATAAATAACCGGCAAAAACAGGACAGAATTAAGTGTCAAAACCGCTCTCACCCGGATGGCCATCTCCCGGGCCTTTTGCCGGTTCTCCTCCGGTGGATCTTTCCTGCACCGCCCGGAACCTTCGGAGTCTCGACCGCTCCAGAGATCGCTTGACCTACCGCAGTAGGAATTTTCCCCCGTCTTGAAAGGTACCTCTCATCTGGGACCTCCATAGCCACGGCTTCTTCGTGCTCGGTAGCCTCACCAGTTTCCTGGTTCACGGTAGTCCGCGCTGCAGCTTCTCCCTTCTCGTTCAATCGGGAGACGAGTTCCTGGTTGTCCATGGTTAGAGTGTGGTGGGGTTGAATGACCGTCCGGGAAGGTACATCTGTAGAAAGCCAACAATGGAGTTACAAACAAAGTACCAAACTAGCCAGCGGAGTGGGCACAATAAAAACATTCCCTAATAACCACCGGGATGCCTCCCCATATCACATCTTCCCAGCACCTCCCAGCGGATGAAGTTGTAAGAACTCCGCTCCAGATCTGACCAACAGGAAAAAATACGGGCTATCCTATCCTTTTCCAAGTCAGACAGCTCGTACGATTGGTCGCCGATAGGTTGGAACGCACCGGGTACACCGAACTTTCGGCTCCTCTTCTGCCATTTTCCCCCCACCATCACTACATTCTTCCTCCAGTCCTTGGCAAGCCAAGAAGGCAACTGGGTGATAATCGGTTTATAATCCCGGGTAGCAAATGTAACCCACCCCCGGGATTTCCTCTTCTTCGAGTATGTCAGTCTAAAGAGAGCTCGAAACTCGTGCACCATAGGATATCTCATATCACAGAAGTAATACAGGCAGCCTAAGCTCAGCAGTTGCCTCCATTGATTTCCAGGAAGTTGCGCCGGTGATATCCTAAGTGCGCTAAGCAGGTACTGTGCAAAGTTGGGCAGCGGGAGGGAGAACCCATGGCGGAACTGGTCCTCTTGTATAGCAACCCAACCCTCCTCCGGGTTGCAAGCCTACTCACCAGGATTCAAAGCCCGGAGCTTCACCTCATCGAAAATCTTCCACTTTGCCCATAAGGCTTCAATCTCCGTAGCATCTAAGGAGCGCTCAGGCTCGTCACAGACTAAGGTGTCATCCCTGTCCACAATTGTGTAAAGCGGGCTAGGACCACCCAGTATGTGGGTGGTGCCCACCGATAAACCACAAGGCATTTCATCATCCGGTCCTAGAGACCCAAACGGTGATACCTCACCGTCCGAACGAGCAATAGCTTCCCGCCCGGAGGACGAGGAGGAAAGTCAGTCTTCCATCCTCTCATGGTCGTCCGTTACCGGTCGCCTAGGGGCCGGTTCGGCGGTTTCACTGGAACTCCTAGAATCCATGTGACCTAGGGGAAGAAAATCAAACCCGGCGGCCGATTAGCAACACAACCTAAAACGACGGCCACGAGGCCGCACGGAGCATGCGGTGTCTCAGCGCAGCCCCATTGCGGGTGCTTGGCAAATCAGCCGAAGATTCCCAGTTCCAACGGCTAAATAAGGTACAAGCGGGATCCCCCAGCAAAACAAGGGCCCAATCGGATCGACCCATAAAAAAAAGAGGGGTGTAAATTCAGAGTGAGAAGGATAGAACTTACCGATTAATATGCACACACTACCAGAAAAAAGCACTTTACCGACGAAAAAAAAAAACGGCCGACGACATACTATTTTCGTCGGCTATTCCCAAGAATGGCCGACGATATTGTCTTTCGTCGCTAAAAATAAAAAATATTTTTCGTCGGCTATACCCCTAGAATGACCAACGAGTTAAAATTTCGTCGCCTGTTCTCTTTAAGTATAGCCGACGAAAACTTTTGAAAGTTTGGCCGACGAAATTGGAATTTTCGTCGGCTATAAGTCTTTATATTTTCAGATCTGAACAGCAGCTGCTCATTTAAAAAAAAACGAAAAAAAACGGGAGAAAGAGTGAAAAATCTGTGGGTATTGTTGAAATCCGTCCTCTCTTACATTGTGGAGCTATATATAGGTACGTATATGTGTATATATGTTGATTTTGAGTTTTAGTTGAGTTGATTTTGAGTTTTAGTGATTTTGATATAGTAAGTGATTTTTTGTTTTGTTGTTGTTTTAGTGTTAGAATGTATGTAAATATGTTGATTTTGAGTTGTAGTTGAGTTGATTTTAAGTTAGAGTTTAATTATGTGTTTTAATTTGATGTTATTTTAATTAGTGTTAATATATATATATATATATATATATATATATATATATAAATATGTTAATTAATGGTTGTTGATAGTGTAATGAACTTAAATAATGGTTGTTAATTAATGGTGTATATATATATATGAGTTGATGTTGATAATAATATACATTGTAATATATATGTGTTAATTAATTTCTTATTAATTAAAGTTATACATATATATTATTATCAGGCTATATATATATGGATCGAGATAAGAGTTGGATTTCGCTTCCAAGGCATGACCGACGATACACTACAGGAGTTGCGGATTTTTTGCAGTTCGTCGAGGAAAATGCAAACGGGAATGAATACCATTATTGCCCGTGTAAGAAATGTAAGTGTCGCAGTGATATGTGTCGATTTCCGATTAGGACAGTATGGGAGCACCTAAAGAGTAATGGGTTTTGGCCGAAGTACAAACGTTGGATATATCACGGTGAGCCATCATTAGATGGATCGCATGATCATTGGCAGTTTTTTGAGGCGGGCAGTAGTAGTACATCCAACGATCCAACAATGGCATTCGTCAACGACGTGTTTCCTTTTGAAAGCGGTGTACGTGGGGAACAATATATGCATGACCCGGTGCAGCCGTTCCCACAAGTTGTCAACACTGCTGCCTTTGACAAGTACAACAAACTTATTGCATTGCAACAGACCCCTGTGTCTTCAAGTTCTGAGAAGACAGTTCTTCAAAGTGTGATGGAGGTAATGAGGATTAAAGTCGAGACAAAATCGAGCATCAGGCAAGTGGATGAATATCTATAGTACACTTCTTCGTTGTTGGAGGAGGGTCATCGTAATCCTACCAATCACCGTAAGGTCTGAAGTATCCTCAAAGATCTAGGGCTTTCCTACATTAAGATCCATGCATGCGCATTTGACTGCGTTCTCTTCTGGGGTAAAGATGCAGAAGGGAATGACCTTGCTAGCCTTGACGCATGTCCGATATGTCAGTCTGACCGATATAAGTTGACGGGAGCAGGCAATAGGAAACCTGTGAAAGTGCTTCGGTATTTTCCGTTGAGAGATAGGCTTGAGCGGTTGTACATGTCAGAAACCACCGCAAAAGCTATGAGATGGCACGGTGAGCGGGGCGCGGGAGACGCAGATATCATGACACACATCTCTGACGGAGCGGCTTGGAAGCATATAAACAATGAGTTTCCTCATTTTGCGTCAGATGTCAGAAACGTCAGGCTCGGGCTCTCAACCGACGGGTTCAACCCTTTCGGCACCATGAGTCTTTCATACATTATATGGCCGGTGGTTTTGGTACCTTACAACCTTCCTCCGTGGATGTGCATGAAGAAGGAATATAATATGTTGACGTTGTTGATTCCGGGGCCTGGTTACCCAGGGAAATGTCTCGATGTGTATATGAGACCATTGATTGAAGAGCTTAAGGTATTGTGGGACGTTGGTCATCCCACTTTTGACAAGTACAAGAAGGAGACGTTTCAGATGCATGTCATGGTTATTGGTACCATCAGTGATTTTCCTGCTTATGGGATGTTGTCGGGCAGCGTTGTTAGGGGATACAAGGCTTGTCCAGAGTGCCTCAGCAATTATGGGAGCACCCCTCATTGCAACAAGATATGCAGAATGGGTCATCGTGTGTTCCTTCCGACGGATCACCACTGGCGTTACGAGTCCGCCGTATTTGATGGAACCGAAGAACACGGTGGTCCTCCCAGAAGATGGACAGGAAGAGAAATTTTAGCAGTGCTTAATGAGTACGATTTTGGGCCCCTCAGCAATCATCCCGATATTGTAGCGGAAATACCTGAAAGACCTGAAGAGTACAAATTCTGGACACATAAGAGCATATTGTGGGAACTCCCGTACTGGTGTGAGTTGCTGATCCATCACTTCCTAGACGTTATGCACATAGAAAAAAAATGTTTCTGAAAGTGTGGTGGGCACAACGCTGAACTTTGAGGGGAAGACGAAAGACGGTCATAAGGCTCGCACTGATCTGTAAAACATGAATATCAGAAAACAACTATGGTTGAAACAAAGGAAGAGAAAAATGCCTCAAGCTCCTTACACCGTCAAGCCTGAGCATAAATCAGAAATTTTCCATTGGATAAGTCGGGCCAAGTATCCTTCAGGCTTTGCTGGAAATATAGGCAAGTGTGTGAACAGACAATTCAACAATCTTTACGGGTTGAAAAGTCATGGCAATCATATCCTGCTACAACGTCTCTTCCCTGTTTTCATTCGACCGTTCCTTCCCCGTCACGTTGTGGAGCCGTTAGTAGCGTTGGCAAGATTTTTCCAGAAGGTATGCACACGGGAAGTGAGAAAATCTGACCTCCGGGAAATGCAACAAGACATCGTTCATATCATGTGTAAATTTGAGATGATATTTCCTCCAAATTTTTTCGACATCATGCCTCACCTCATGATCCATCTTCCTCGGCAGTTGTTGCTTACCGGTCCTGTGCACTTTACTTGGATGTATCCGATGGAAAGGTACGTATTTTACACCTTATGTTAATTTCCTCATCAATATATGTGATATAGTATTAATGTATTATCATAACACTTTAAAAACTTGATTTATAGGCAACTTGGAAAATACGGTGATTTTGTCCAAAACAGATCCGCACCTGAAGGATGTATAGCTGAAGCATATATTGCGCACGAGTGCGTCACCTACATAAAGCTGTATTTAGGAGCGTTACAGGAAAGCATACCAGAAGATGTACCTTCACAGTTCAATCTTTCCATACTCTCCGACGATGTTGTACTCGGTGGAAACATGCCAGTTTCCTACAAGTTGAAAGATTATGAGGTAGCCATTGCACATTGGTGGGTACTAATCAACTGTCCAGAAGTTCAGTTTTGGAAGAACATGCATCTAAACTGTGATGGAGTAGCAGGTGATCTCGATTACCACAACCGGACATTCGCAGAGTATTTCGGCCACTGGGTACGTAACTTTAACACTATTCTATACGTGTTTATATATTATTGTGTATAATTATTCATATTTATAGTTGATTCTGATGGTTGCAGATGGACCTTATTAAAAATGATAATCACCCAAATTGGTCGCACGAACTCAGACTTCTAGCGATGAGGCCGGTCTATTCAAAAGTTTATGCGACGTGCAAGGTGAATGGTGTGTTATTTCGATGTGAAGAGAGAGACCTCAGACTGAAAACACAAAATTCAAGGGTTATGGCACATGGTGGGGATGATGGAGTTGACTATTACGGTGTTCTCCATTCAGTTGTGGAGCTGCATTATGGGGAAGGCATGAAAGTGCACCTTTTCAAGTGTAGATGGTTTGACACACGGCCGCAGAGCATGAAAACCGATCAATACGGCATAAGTTCTGTGAACACTAGTACATCATGGTATGAGGACGACCCGTTCGTTTTAGCCACATGGGTGAAACAAGTGTTTTATCTTGATGATCTCGCCAAGGGTGACCCGTGGAAAGTAGTCAACACTATCCACCATCGCAACATTTACCGGGCGTCTACACTTGGAGTGGCTGAAGAGAACGAGGAAGGGGGCACCGCGTATCAAGAGCCCAACTCAAACGGTATTCCTGACTCCTCTTTTATTCGCCTAGACACGCCGGTGCGAATTCGACGTGAAGAGCCACTGCTTGTTGATGTTGATCCAAATGAAGAAACTAACGAGGACTCTAGTGGTGAGGAAAGACATAGATTACCCCTATCGAGCAATTCAGAAACCGAAGAAGACTCATCCGATGATTCCGATTACAATCCGACGGATTAAGTAATTTAGATGGTGTAATCCTTTCATTTGTAATCCACTCATTTCTAATGAACGGGCGTGGGGATGAGCCTCCCAGCTAGGCTGGGATCCAAACCCCTTAAAAAAATATTTGAAATATGTTGACTGCTGGGTTTCTGTTTTTTTATGTTCAATTTTGGTTATATATGAACAGGACATATGGGTACGAAAGGTGTAACACAACTGATTTTTTTATTTTTTTCACAGAATAGCCGACGAAAAATGTATTATTTCGTCGGCTATACTAATTATAGCCGACGAAAAATGTGTGATTTCGTCAGCCAAAACTATATAGAAAAATACATATTTTATTTTAGACACAAAACGACAAAAGAATAGCCGACGAGTACTAGGTTTGATTTCGTCGGGTATGATTAAAAAAAAAAACAAAAAAAGACCACCTTCCATTTTCTATCACTATCGACAACCAATTGCTTCATCCTTCAAGTGCAAATGTGTCGTGAAATAAGATATGACCGAAATAATGAAATACGTCTACGGTTGAAAAATGACAAGATTCCGACAAAATCTGTGTGCCGAATGTTGCGGTTAATTGTTTTTTACTTCCGTTTTCCTATGGGTAGCCTCACGGTCGGTAAATATTTTGAGGAAAATTTTTATACGATTAGTTGCGTCTCATCGATTTGAAACTATTATCTGTTGAAGGTCAGGCCAAAAAACGTCATTTACACAGGCCAATTTCCTGTGTAAACGAAAATTCAAATCGTCGACTAAAATATGAATATAGCCGACGATTTTTTTTTTAGCGACGAAAAAAAAATTGGTCGGCCATTCTTGGGATGAAATTTTCGGCCATTCTTGAAATGGTCGGCCATTCTTGAAATGAAATTTTCGTCGGCCGTTTTTTTTTATTTCGTCGGGAAAAGCCTTTTTTCTGGTAGTGCATACTCGCATATAGCCGACGATTTCGTTATTTTCGTCGGCCATTGGTATTACCGACGGCGTTTTTCCGACGAATTATAGCCGACGAAAATTTCGTCGGCAGAGGGTATAGCCGACGAAATTTTGTCATAGTCAAAGAAAAAATTTTCGTCGGCTATTCTATCCGATCTGGTAGTGACAACTACGGAAAGTCGGTCATGGGAAAACAACGGGCAATTGTATGTGAGCAAGCACAACTGAGGAACAGTTAGAGCAAGAGTCTCCTTCTTTCAATCTCTCTTCATCGTTTTCTCTCTAATTCTCAGCCAAAAGTAAGAATGCGCGAGAAGGGAGGGGTTTATATACAGGTCCGGCACCCTAAATGGCCCTTGTCGTTTCCCCCCAAAAAGCCTAATTAGGGCATGTCAAACGACCGCGGATCCAGACCGCCCATCTCCGTCTGTCCCCTAGCGACACGTGCCCCATTCTCGGTAACTCTCCGGGGCATCATAACAGATGGGACTAATGGGCTACTCCCTTAAATGCATGTCAGCCACCTGCCTTGCGTGCAAAAGGTAGTTGAAGGAGCAGGGGGGTAAAATCGAGGCGTCCAGCCCCCCCACCTTCCCAGGAGCCAATTCCAACCAACGGCTGAGGCATTTGATAGGAGCACAATGTGCGACGATATTAATATGTTTATGCCCTCGTTTATGCTTTGTTTAACTCTTATTTATTTAAGATCGAGTCATAATTTAGTTAGTATCGATTTGGTGGAGTTTGGATAAAATATGCTTTAGAATCCGAAAAATACTGCAAAATGTGTCTTTTCGTGATTCAGAGATGAATGGAATTGTGACTTATCCTTTTCTAAATTTGCTGAAATTTGGTATGCATTTTATTGGCTTGTTAAAGGGTTTTGTGTCAAAAATACAGGTCAATCAGAGTTGGGAAGTCACCCAAAAGATGGCTGCAAATCAGCAGTTCGAGCAAAACAATCCAGGAATTTTCCTGGGACTGTGTCCCAACTTCAAAAATTCATTCCCGACGTTTCACAAGGAATTTGATCAAGACCTTTTATATGGAGATAGCTCTACATGTCTAGTTGCTCTGAGACTTAGAATCGCATCAATCGAAGCTCCGAGGAGGGAGTTATGCCGGATTTACAGAAGCGAGGTCATTCCAGCCGATTCCACCGAGTTTCTGCCTCTTTTCCTTTGTTTATGTTTTCGATGGACATTTTGGCCTACAATTGCATACTTGAAGATTGTTCAAGCTTATTGAAGGATAGAGGAAGACATTGAGCTATGGCGTTGATGGAAGCCGAAGCTCACATGCAATAATAAACCCTACAAAAGATCGTTAGTAGTATAAGCAAGTAGGGATCGTTCTAGGCCGGGGATTAAGGGTACCTGAGATATGAAATTGTTAGACTCAAACATATTCACATATATACAAAATCGTCACACATATGGGGGTATAAGAGGTACGGCAGCAATGCTGCTCTATACTAGGCACGGAATTAAAACATAAAATAAACCTAAGTTATTATATACAAGTGATCGTCATCTCTCACACAAAACAGTTCACACAAAAGACTCTTTAACACATAGATTTGCATGCAAGAAGGTAAGGATCAAATATTTAGCATGTTCAAGACCTAAATTAGTTTCGACACAACTAGAGCCTCCAACAGTTTTCCAATTGTTAGACTTCTTAAATTCTTAGAAACTACTCCAGCGTATGACTTCTAAGGTGATGCTAATCCGGTTTTACACGTTTTAACATTTAAGCATATGAGTCTAAATCGAAGACATGTAAACAAGCAAGGTTGTCAATCATCTTATTTAACATGCAAGTAATCTAAGGTTTTTACCCTAGGTGAGCAACACAAAACAAACTGCTCCAGCGTATGACTTATTCGTATTACTCGGTTAAATGAAACCTAACATCTAGATTTACATGCTTCCAGCCAATACTAATGCTTCGGTTTATAAGGCACACTCTTAGATTACTAACCAAATTAAATCCTAAACATGCTTCTAATACCACTGTCCTAATTATCCAACATACAAAATCCATAAGTTAAATTTCAGAAAAACAATGCATAACATACAATATTCGGTTCATACAAAGTTTCAAGAAAAACCAAGAATCGAAATAAATTCGTACAAAACAACCAAACATAAATAAATACAAAAGCCATAGGGGAATGGATCACACTTTAAGAACCTTGAAGACTCCTCAAGGGTGACAAGGTGGCTCGGCTGCTGCTCCTTGGTGTTCGGCAAGAACAGAAATCGGCAGGAAAACCAAGGTGGTAGGGTTCGGCTATATGGTTTTGGTGGTGATGGTTCGGCTAGGGTATTTAGGTGGTGGTGTTTTGAAAGACTTGGTAGAGCTTTAGGCTAGTGTATTATGCTTGAGATGAGATAAATTTTCTGTAGGAAAAATGGGGGTATTTATAGAGAATAGGGTGTTGCCGGCAGCCCTCTTGCAAAAAGGATTTCAGAAAACCTAGTGGGATAAGGTTTTGCAACCTTCCTTTCTTAGTTCAATTAGGTTTTCTTTTTCTGTATTTTTCTTCAAGGCTTGGGCTTCACATCTTCATGGACTTCTTGAATGATTTTGGACTTCAATTGATAGGCTTTGATCCATCGAAAATGCCCCATCTTGCCGGCAGCACAATTTGCATCCGAATCTGCCATAATCGGCAGCTTCTCCTAGTGTGACTAGGAGAACTTCTTTCTTCATATTTTTCTTCAATGCCATGGCCTAGTGTCTTCCTCTTCCCTTCATAAAGCTTGAACCATCTTCAAAAATGCATTTGTGCACCATTTGGTCCATTAAAAGCAGAAAACACAAAAAGGGGGCAGTAGGTTCCTGGAATCGGCAGATTTGACCTTGTTGCAGTAATTCCGGCATATCTCCACCTTCGGAGCTCCGATTGATGCGATTCCAAGTCTCACGTAAACTAGACACATAGGGCCATCTCCCCATAAAATATCTCGGCCAAATTCCATGTAAGTCGTCGGGAATGATTTTTCGAAGTTGGGACAAAGTCCCAGGAAAATCCTGTAAGCCCCTGGATTGGAATGTTCGGACTGCCCTTTTGCAGCCAATTTTTGGGTGACTTCCCGAACTCCGATTGATCTGAAATTTTAACACAACATTCCTCAACATATGAATATTAAGCACACAAAATTTCATAGAATTCGGACAAGGATAGATCATACTTTTGCTCATCTCAAAATCGCGAAAAAGACATATTTTGCAATATTTTCCAGATTTCTCAAACTTAGTCATTTTTCGGATTCTTAACCATTTTTCACAAAACTCTACCAAAATTGACACTAACTACATTATGACTCTATCTTAGACAGATAAGGGTTAAACAAAGCATAAACGAGGGCATAAACATATAATATCGTCGCACATTGTGCTCCTATCAGGCGTGGAGGGAAATCATGAAGAAAAGACGTTTTCCTAATCAAGCTAGGAAAAGCTGCCGGAAAAGAGTAATTGCTGCCGATCGGTGTTCTTGGCATTTTGGGGTATTTGCCGTGGATCAAGTTCATCAAATAGAGTTTTCAAGTCTACACAAGAAGTCCATGAAGTTATGCAGCCCATGATGTAAACAAAAATCAGAAAAAGAAGTCTAAGAACACAATATTTATCACACAAGGAAACATAAACCAACTAGGAAAAGGAAAACCTCTTTCCTTGTGTGGCCGGCAAACCCTAGCCTTTCTCTATATAAAGCAACGAATTTTTCAGAAGAAAAGCATCTCATCTCAAGCATAAAATACTAGCATAAAGCTCTACCAAGTCTCTCAAGCACCAACACCCAAATACTTAGCCAAAACTCATCATCACCACCACCCAAAACCCGTACCTCTCACCTTGTTTCTGCCGATTCCTTCATCTTTGGTTCAGCCGAGCAACAAGCCTCAATTCATCACGTCTCGAGGAGTCTTCAAAGTTCTAAAAGTGTGATTCATTCCCCCTATGGCTCTTGTATTTAATTTTGTTTGGTTATCTTGTAAGAACTTGTTTCGATTCTTGGTTTTTGCTAAACTTTTGTATGAACCGATTTTGTTGAAGTTTATGTAAAGTAGTTTTGTAATTTTAACTTATTGATTTTGTGTGTTAGATAATTAGGGCAGTGGTATTAGATGCATGTTTAGGATTTAAATTGGTTAGTAATCTAAGGGATGTGACTTAAAAACTGAAACATTAGTTTTGTTTAAAGCATTTGTTGTTTAAAACAAGTAAATCTAGGTGTTAGGTTTCATCAAACTAGAGAACATGAATAATTCATACTCGTAGTTGTCTTGATTTGTGTTCTCGCCTAGAGTAAAACCCTTAGAACTTGCATGCTAAATAAGATGATTGACAACCTTGCTTGTTTACATGTCTTCGATTTGTGATTCATGTGCTTAACTGTTAAACGTATAAAGCCAGTTAGCAAAACCTTAGGATTATACTCGTAGTTAATCTTAAGAACTTTAGTAATCAAACGATTAGATGACCTCGTAGGCTCTAATTGGGATCGAAACTAATTTGAACTTAAAAATATGCTAAATATTTGTCCCTTACTTTCTTACATGCGAGTCTACTTGTTAAAGAGTCTTTTTGGTGAACTATTTGGTGTGAGAGATGATGATCACTTGTACATATTAGATTTAGGTTTTCTTTTCTTTTCCTTTAAATTTTCGTGTAATTAGTTGAGGGCAGCCCTATGGCTGCCGAACCCTTTTTATCCCCAAGATGTGACGTTTTGTGTATATGTACATATGTTTTTGTCTAACAATTTCATGTTTCAGGTACCCTTAATCCCCGGCTTAGAACGATCCCTACTTGCTCATACTACTAACGATATTTTGTAGGGTTATTATTTGTACGTGCTTAGGCATTCATCAGCATTCCACCGGGTAGGCCAGTACCAACGGCTGAGGCATTCCACTGGGTAGGCCAGTTCCAACGGCTGAGGCATTCCACCGGGTAGGTCAGCAACACTCAAGGCTGAGGCATTCCACCGGGTAAAAGTCATTCCAACGGGAAAAGTACATACCCACGGTAGAACCTGTTCCAACTAAAGGCTAAAGTATTCCACGGTCGAGCCAAAACGAGTAAATGGCTGCGGTATCCCATCGGATCAACCGATACCGAGTTATCACTCGAAGGTCCCTACGGCATATCCGGTTGCACCAATAGAGTTATCCCAATGGACAAGCCAGTACCAACTCATGGCTAGAAATACCAATAGGCTTTATAAACCCGGGAGATTCGTTCCTCTCAAACAGGACAAATCTTTCCCCAAGCTAAAAACCCTGCTCATACTTCACACCTGCTAGAACAAAAGCTGTGAAAAATTTGGGGACGACGGTCAATGTCAACACATGGCCACCCCACCCCACCGGGAACTCCTCTAACACATGACACATTTCCCGCTGGTACCAAGTTACTAAACATCAAAGCCCCCCATCTAGGACACCCGCTGACCTTAGCGGGCGCTGTTCTAACTGGAGAAACTTGGGGGACTCGTTCCGCCCATGCACTATACTCACTCGGTTTTCCAGGGGTATAGCATGGCATGGCGGATTTTAACGCCACATTATCATTATCCCATGCACTATACCCACCCGGTTTTCCCGGGGTATAGCATGGCATGGCGGATTTCAACGCCACATTATCATCATCCCATGCATCACATCTTATACCCGTATACAACTGTCTGCATGTACATCATAAACATGCACTCGTACCATTGTGCGTCATCACAGCAGGTTTATTCGAACATCAGGCCAAGTCCAATCTTAAACTCGGACTTGGGGGACTAGGGCACCGGTGGGTTCATATCCCAACGTGTCCGTGGGCCTGTAAGGCAAGACAGATTTAAGTCCCCATTCAAGATTACACTTGACCGGGAACTTGGGGGACTTGTTGACAGTAGTCAGAGAGAGGCTACTCAGGCCCCCAGACCTGCTACCAGGACTCCCGGACCCGGTTCGGGGTCCGGGGGCGAATCACGGACGTCCGGACCCGCGGCCTAGCATGTCTTACTTGTGACTAGGGCCCGGGGACCGGGGGCGCCAGCCCGCTAAACAGGGGAGCAGAGCAACCCCATAATATATGCAGAAGGGGGTCAGTCCCACATCGAAGGGTGAGGCCAGTCCTCACACCCGGCCGCCTATTTATGAGCCCCAGCTACCCTCATTAATAGGTAATCTGATAGGAGCACAATGTGCGATGATATTATATGCTTATGCCCTCATTTATGCTTTGTTTAACCCTTATTTGTCTAAGATAGAGTCATAATATAGTTAGTGTCAATTTTGGTAGAGTTTTGGTGAAATGTGCTTAATTGTCCGAAAAATGACTAAGTATGAGAAATCTGGAAAATAGTGCAAAACATGTCTTTTTCGCGATTTTGTGACGAGTACAAATATGATCTATTCTTGTCCGAATTCTATGAAGTTTTGTGTGCTTAATATTCATATACTAAGGAATATTGTGTTAAAATTTCAGATCAATCGGAGTTCGGGAAGTCACCCAAAAGATGGCTGCAAAACAGCAGTCCGAGCAAACCAATCCAGGGACTTCCAGGATTTTCCTGGGACTTTGTCCCAACTTCGAAAAATCATTCCCGACGACTCACAAGGAATTTAATCGAGATATTTTATGGGGAGATGGCCATATGTGTCTAGTTTATCTGAGACTTGGAATCGCATCAATCGGAGCTCCGAGGATGGAGATATGCCGGAGTTACTACAGCAACATCAAATCTGCCGATTCCAGGAACCTACTGCCCCCTTTTTGTGTTTTCTGTTTTTGATGGACCAAATGTTGTACAAATGCATATGTGATGATGGTCCAAGCTTAAGGAAGGTTAGAGGATGACACCAAGCCAAGGCATTGAAGAAAAAATAGATAATTACCCAAAACTACAATTTTGTACTCATAATTACCAATTGCAAGATCTGTTTTTTTTATACCACTAGCAGGATTTAACACTAACAGACTTTTAATCCGTCCAATATTAAATGACATAATTGACCCTCAAAATGTAAAAATTACAATATATGCCATCTATATATATTTAAAAAAAAAAAAAAACTCACAGATCTCTCTCTCTCGTCCTCAAACCGACAAACCCACCCAGACCCAAACCCTAGATCTGAGATTGGAGGCGCCGAGGGGAGGTGGGCGGTGGAGCAGATCGAGGCGCGAGGCCGGAGAGACGCGAGGCGGAATGGCACGAGGCAGAAGCGAGGCCGGAGAGGCGCGAGGCAGAAGCGAGGTCGGAGAGGCGCGAGGCCGGAGAGACGCGAGGCCGGAGAGGCGCGAGGCAGAAGCGAGGCCGGAGAGGTGCGAGGCAGAAGCGAGGCCGGAGCGAGGCGAGGCGCAAGCTGCGAGCTCGGAGACGTGACGACGACGACGACGAGGAGCGAACGCGAGGCCGGAACCGGAGCAAATCGAGGTAGCGGAGGCGGAGCCAGGGAACCGAGCACGACGGCGGAGACAGGGGGACTAAGGAGCGGCGGAGCCGGGGGGACCGAGGGTGACGACACTCTCTCTCTCGTCTCTCCCTCTCTACCTCTCCCTCTCTTGCTCTCTCTCTGTCTCTCCCTCTCTACCTCTCCCTCTCTGGCTCTCTCTCGTCTCTCCCTCTCTACCTCTCCCTCTCTCTGTCTCTCCCTCTCTGCCTCCCTCTTTGGCTCTCTCGCGTTTCTCCCTCTCTACCTCTCCCTCTCTTTGTCCTTGGTGTGGTGTTTGTTGTTTGATTTGGTGTGGTGTGGTGGGATTGGGATTTGGTGGTTGGAATTGGATCGGTGGAGGCCGGTTTGTGGAGGAGTGAGGGATCTGGATTTTTTTTGGGAGAATTAGGGTTTTGAGTAGGAGATACTGAGGCTCAGTATTATTGAAGTGCGGCGGAGGACGGCGGAGTGCGGCGGAGGACGGCGGAGCTACTGAGCCTCAGTATTATTGAAGTGCGGCGGAGGACGGCGGAGATACTGAGGGTCAGTATTTTTGAAGTACGGCGGAGGACGGCGGAGATACTGAGGGTCAGTAGTATTAAAGCACGGCGGAGGACGGCGGAGCTACTGAGGGTCAGTAGTATTAAGTTGAGTTCTGAGGATCAGTAGCATTAGGCTTAATGAGGGTAATTATGTAATTTAAGACTTAACTGATTTTGTTAGTTTTGGATGGAACCTTGCTAATGGTAATTTAAAAAGAGGACCTTGCTATTGGTAATTATGTACCCAAAATTGTAGTTTTGGGTAAAAACCCCAAGAAAAAAATAAGAAAAAGAAGTTTCCTAGAAGAACCAAGAAAGGAAGGAACCAAAACCTTGTTGCACAAGGATTGCCTTTGCCGATTTGGACTAGGTTTTCTACCTAGGTTTTCTGCCGAATTTGCCTCTATAAATAGCCAACTTTTACACAGAAAAACTTGTCACATTCCAAAGCAAAAATCTAGCCAAAGCTCTACCTAAATTTCCCAAGAATCCTACACAAAAACCCTAGCCAAAACCACCACCACCACACCAAAGTTTCCTGCCGAAATTTCGTTCCCTTGCTGCCGATACATCACTGCCGAGCAGCCTCCATCCGATTCCATCATCAACCACCGGATCCATACAAGACGAAGTCTCCAAGGTTTCTAATGTGTGATCCACTCCCTACTCTTGGCTTTGTAATTTTTGTTGTAGTTATGTTAAACTTTGTCTATGAAGTTAGCATGAATTCTTGGTTTCAATTTTTATGTCTATGTATGAATTGGATTGAAATTTGGTTTTATGATTTGCATGTCAATTTATTTTCTTTATCTTTAAGTGATGTTTTAGATGTGAGAATATGGATTGCATGCTAAAGAGTAAGGGAAATATATGATGAATTAGTAATTAGGATTTTCGGCAAGATTTGTGTTAAATTGATTTTAGGGTTTTCTTGACTTGTTCTTTAAATTCGTATGCTTAAAGATTGGTAGCCTATGTAACTGCAGTACTTAGATTATTAATCTCATTAGCCGAAATTTAATATGGATTAAAGTAATCAACGAGTTACTTTGTTTGTGTTGTTTTTCACTAGGGCTAGAGTAATTTAAAGAACATGCTTGTTGAGGAGATGATTGACAACCTTACTCCATTGACTTGTTTCCGACTAAAAAGATTTCGTGCTCAATTACTATGCATGTTTGTTTTCATCTATAGGAGTTCTCAAATATGTTTAGTACAATTTTAGGGTTAGACGTAAAGTTAATCTTGAATACTTATGAAATCTATCGGTTAGTAATACCTATAGGGAGCTAACTAAGTCGGAGTTAAGTTGAGTCTAGAACGCTTTAATGCTTTGCCGAGAGTCTTACTTGCTTGTTTGTTATGTGTTTTGATTGTTTTTGTGTTAGTGCTTTGTGAAAGAATGTCGACCAAACTTGTAAATAATAGACTTAGGATTTATTTTTCAGCAATTTATTTTCGTGCCTTGCATTAGTGGCAGCTTTGCTGCCGATCACAATTCATCCCCCATGATTTCGTTTCTTGTTTGTATATATGTATATAAGTGTGACAATTGTGTGCATATATGTTTGTAAATATTTGTGTTAACATTCTCATATTTCAGGTACCCTTAATCCCCGGCTAGAACGATCCCTACTTATTCTATACTACTAACGATTGTAGGGTTATTATTGCTTGATGCTCGCTTAGGCGACACGTCAATTTTTGGCGCCGTTGCCGGGGATTATAAAATCTTGATTTGTTTGAATGTTGGCTTTGTACATTTTTGAAAATCTTTTTGAGTCTTTAAAGTTTTGAGGTATATCGGATAAAGCATGACCTTACCGTGGGCTGCACAAGTCCATTGCACAGTTTGCTCCTCTGCTCCACGTACCTTGAATCTTTGATGTCGTGTATAGTTTGAAAAATTCATGAAAAATTCGTGTAATGCCTTGAAAATTTGTTGAAACCATAGCTTGTATGAATCTGTATATCCTTGCATTTTAGTTTATTGTTTTTGTTCGTTTTGATATGTCTTGTGCGTGTGCAGATTGAATTGAAAAGAAAAAGTGCAGGAAATACCAAGTTCTGCCCAAACAGAAATCAGGCAGTGCAGTCAGTCGACTTTGGAAGGCTGCCGTTTTTAGTTCACAAAACCTGGGAAAGTGAGCCATACACCGTTGGAAAGATCTCTGAGTCTAGTTTCCGTAGGATTTTACAGAAGTGGATTTGGAGTTTCGAGCTGCTCCCAGTTTCAATTTGAGTGCACGAAGGTCAATCTGGCAGAACAGAGAACTGGGCAGATCAATAGGTCCGATTAAAGACCAAACAAGGAGTACTTCCACTGGTCCGATTCAGGTGAATTTTATACCGATGGAAAGCTCTGTGTGTCCACTACAACATTTATTTAGAACACCTTTGCATTAGGATAGTGGAACACACCCAAAATCAGGCCTCAAAAGAAGCAGACACGTCTGCCGAGAGAAGCTTGCCTGCCAAGAAAATCCTACTGCCGAGAGGGGCTGCTGCCCCAACTGCGGAGCTGCACATGGCATGATGAACACACAACACACATGGTGAGAAGTCTAGGCTACGGACTATAAACCTTAAGCGCTACTTGGGAGGCAACCCAAGTCGATCGAAGAAAAGTGAAGGAGCCATCACCGAGAGTTTGAAATTTCTTAACCCTTCTCTTTTCCTTTGAATTGTGATGATATGTTGGTATATGTTAGTCGATTGCATGCTTAGGAAATTCGTTGATATAGATTTGTGCTTACATTGAGGACAATGTAATTTTCTAAGTGTGGGGTGGGATAACGTATTCCGTTTATGTTTTCGTGTGCTTAGTTTAGAAAAGAAAATTCAGAAAATTGTAATACAAAAAGAGAGTGTTTAATTTGTTTCGAGTCTTAGGATGCCTCTAATATGTCAATGATGTTTTTCTCCTCTTTGCATACATAGATGATAGTTGTGCATACAATTAAAATTGTGAGTTTCATGGATTTTGTGCATTGGTAGGAGCATGTAGGACTTGTTGATTAACGAAGCATGCATGTTTTAGCTAGTTTGTTTCCATAATAACCTATGTGAGCTTTTGAGCCAAATTGCTTTCTTCTTGAGCGATAAAAACATAAAATTCGATAGATTCGTAGGAAGCATGAAACCTCATAATTCTTTGATTATTCGATGACTATGTGCCATAGCTTTTTAATGAACTCTAGTATGCTAGAACTTACTCTTGTTGATTTTCGAAACGTTTATATCATAAAATACCTTGATTTTGAATGTGATTGAATAAAGATCATTTAGGTTTACCACCATTGCCAAATAAAGCATGTGCCCTATTGGAGCCCGTCGTGGGACACCTTACTAAACCCCCTTTGAGCCTACGATTAGCCTTTTCTTTCATCACCCTTAAACACTTTCCATGAACTTAGTATAGTGATGTCTTGACCATTGTGTGACGGCAAAGCTTGATTTTTGAAGGAGTTTTTGCGTGAAGTGATGAAGAAGAACAAGTGTGGGGTAGACTTAGCCATGAATTTATGAAAAGTGTATATGTATGCCGTGCCTTAGAAAAAGAAAGAATGAAACATTTTGAAACATTTTTGCTCGGACCAAAAGAAAAAGAAAAAGATACCGAGAGCAAGAAAAGAAAGATGTAAGGCACGGCTTGAAAAAGAAAAGAAAAAATTTTGTGCATGGTTATTGTCTTGATTATTGTTGTAATGTTATGGGAGGAAAAAAATGAAGTATGGGTCCAACAAGATGAAATTTGACCCTTGGCGAGAAGACATAAGGAGATTTGAGCTTTGCCAAAGGCCACGGTGACGTTTTTAAGCCTCTTTATCCAAATATCGAATACCTCTTAACCTAGCCCCATTACAACCCTTTTATTGATCTTTTTCATGATTCTTAAGATGGTTAAATTTGATTGTGGAGATTATCTCAAGAGTAAGCATATGGTTTTGGTTCATTGGTGCATATAGTTATCATATGAGGTTTTTCCATAAAAATTCACAAAGTGCTTTCGATTTTCACGACATATGCAAGTCACTCTTTGTAATTCATTATCTTTCACTTGCATATACTTATGTGTGAATAACCATGCTTCGAGAGAAAAGAAGAGAGTATGCCTAGTGAGGAGGATTGAACTAGCTTAACATGTCTACATGCTTACATTTTGTTCTTATATGTTTTTATTGATGTTACATGTTCATGAAGCTCGGAATTTTCGTGCTTAACATTCTCATGCATAACTTGAAAGCTATGTGTACATACGAGCCTGAGACAAATTGTTAGGGGCATTAGTTTGTTTGGAGTCTTAGTTTTATTTAGTTTGCTAAGGGACTAGCAAAGGATAAGTGTGGGGTAGTTGATAGGAGCACAATGTGCGATGATATTATATGCTTATGCCCTCATTTATGCTTTGTTTAACCCTTATTTGTCTAAGATAGAGTCATAATATAGTTAGTGTCAATTTTGGTAGAGTTTTGGTGAAACGTGCTTAATTGTCCGAAAAATGACTAAGTATGAGAAATCTGGAAAATAGTGCAAAACATGTCTTTTTCGCGATTTTGTGACGAGTACAAATATGATCTATCCTTGTCAGAATTCTATGAAATTTTGTGTGCTTAATATTCATATACTGAGGAATGTTGTGTTAAAATTTCAGATCAATCGGAGTTCGGGAAGTCACCCAAAAGATGGCTGCAAAACAGCAGTCCGAGCAAACCAATCCAGGGACTTCCAGGATTTTCCTGGGACTTTGTCCCAACTTCGAAAAATCATTCCCGACGACTCACAAGGAATTTGATTGAGATATTTTATGGGGAGATGGCCATATGTGTCTAGTTTATCTGAGACTTGGAATCGCATCAATCGGAGCTCCGAGGATGGAGATATGCCGGAGTTACTACAGCAACATCAAATCTGCCGATTCCAGAAACCTACTGCCCCCTTTTTGTGTTTTCTGTTTTTGATGGACCAAATGTTGTACAAATGCATATGTGATGATGGTCCAAGCTTAAGGAAGGTTAGAGGATGACACCAAGCCAAGGCATTGAAGAAAAAAATCAGAAAAAGAAGTTTCCTAGAAGAACCAAGAAAGGAAGGAACCAAAACCTTGTTGCACAAGGATTGCCTTTGCCGATTTGGACTAGGTTTTCTACCTAGGTTTTCTGCCGAATTTGCCTCTATAAATAGCCAACTTTTACACAGAAAAACTTGTCACATTCCAAAGCAAAAATCTAGCCAAAGCTCTACCTAAATTTCCCAAGAATCCTACACAAAAACCCTAGCCAAAACCACCACCACCACACCAAAGTTTCCTGCCGAAATTTTGTTCCCTTGCTGCCGATACATCACTGCCGAGCAGCCTCCATCCGATTCCATCATCAACCACCGGATCCATACAAGACGAAGTCTCCAAGGTTTCTAATGTGTGATCCACTCCCTACTCTTGGCTTTGTAATTTTTGTTGTAGTTATGTTAAACTTTGTCTATGAAGTTAGCATGAATTCTTGGTTTCAATTTTTATGTCTATGTATGAATTGGATTGAAATTTGGTTTTATGATTTGCATGTCAATTTATTTTCTTTATCTTTAAGTGATGTTTTAGATGTGAGAATATGGATTGCATGCTAAAGAGTAAGGGAAATATATGATGAATTAGTAATTAGGATTTTCGGCAAGATTTGTGTTAAATTGATTTTAGGGTTTTCTTGACTTGTTCTTTAAATTCGTATGCTTAAAGATTGGTAGCCTATGTAACTGCAGTACTTAGATTATTAATCTCATTAGCCGAAATTTAATATGGATTAAAGTAATCAACGAGTTACTTTGTTTGTGTTGTTTTTCACTAGGGCTAGAGTAATTTAAAGAACATGCTTGTTGAGGAGATGATTGACAACCTTACTCCATTGACTTGTTTCCGACTAAAAAGATTCCGTGCTCAATTACTATGCATGTTTGTTTTCATCTATAGGAGTTCTCAAATATGTTTAGTACAATTTTAGGGTTAGACGTAAAGTTAATCTTGAATACTTATGAAATCTATCGGTTAGTAATACCTATAGGGAGCTAACTAGGTCGGAGTTAAGTTGAGTCTAGAACGCTTTAATGCTTTGCCGAGAGTCTTACTTGCTTGTTTGTTATGTGTTTTGATTGCTTTTGTGTTAGTGCTTTGTGAAAGAATGTCGACCAAACTTGTAAATAATAGACTTAGGATTTATTTTTCAGCAATTTATTTTCGTGCCTAGCATTAGTGGCAGCTTTGCTGCCGATCACAATTCATCCCCCATGATTTCGTTTCTTGTTTGTATATATGTATATAAGTGTGACAATTGTGTGCATATATGTTTGTAAATATTTGTGTTAACATTCTCATATTTCAGGTACCCTTAATCCCCGGCTAGAACGAGCCCTACTTATTCTATACTACTAACGATTGTAGGGTTATTATTGCTTGATGCTCGCTTAGGCGACACACCATAATCAATACTTCAATTACTCATTCCCGCTTAAGTTATCAGCTTATCCCTACTACATTGACTTAAGCATCGGAGCGGAATAGACCGGCCAGCCCGGTATTCCCTTAGTTAGCAGGATTTACAGGAAGGAATCACACCAAAATTCAACGGTCTCTGTGAGTCTCCGGATTCAGACAAAAACACTTTGTTTCAAGAGTTGAGTGTTTATAGAAGTCTTCAGAACTCTTTCGAAACATACGAGTATTGTTCAATTTAAATAATATATAAATAAAAATATGAGTTTTGAATCCTAATAACTAAATGAGAACAACCAACAACGTCCCGTACGATTTGGTCTAATTGTATAGTCTCTCTTTATAAGTGTGAGTTTGTGAGTTCTATTTATGTTTATATTGTTTTTCCGATTAAAAAAAAAAAGAGCCCCCTTTATGAGCTTAAGTGCATAACTTCAAATTCCAACTGATCTCAATGCAGACAGCCAATCAGACTCATATAACTGATCTGCTTTACCTTCCGAGTAATTCTCTGTTTTTCCTTGATTGATGGATCTTGTTTCTACTGGGAGACTAAATAACTGGGGTTGCCCACAGTGTAAGCACACTCCTTGTAGTACAATAATACCACAATAGGCCCCCAAAGCCAGCAGTCCTAGATTCTGGTTGAGCGTGTAAAAGGAAAGAACCACCACAAACAGCAAAGTACCAAACCAAACCACATAGCATGTGAATTTCTGAGGTAGTAAACTGTAAATAGGACTGCATATTTAGGACCTGCCCTACCGAATTATCAACTATCATCGTCCTAACTTCCACTTGCTCCTGTGTGGCCTCTTTCAGCCACTAGGGTCCTCCACTGCGGCTAAGAGATAAATTTGGTGGCAAATTTCCAACTGTTTGAGTGCAGAAGCTTCCCATCTGGCACAGCATGCCCATAACCTTCAAGTATTTGGCTCATATATTGTGTATGTGGAGGATCGTAGGCCCTGTTGTAGGTTTGTTTGCCCCACTAGACCAAACCAGCAGTGTGGTATGCACAACTGGTAAAAGTTAAATAAGGACTTGTACTAAGCATTATGCCCACCGTTCTTCCTATATGTATATGCAAGTATACAAACAAACAAATAATTGTAGTCTGGCCAAGTCTTTGTCACCCAACCCACATGAGAAGCACCCCATGACAGCTATGGATTTTAGTACCTTGCTTTTCCTTCCCATTTTGTGTTTGGGACGGATGGTAGGTGTGTAGCTTGCCAGTCCATTTGCAACTGAAAACTGCACTACCGGCCATTGTCCATTATTCTCGGAATCTTCTTGATGAGAACAAAACTAAAACCGAGTATACACTGCACGTTGTGTAAAAACACGACTCATTGTAGATAGTTAAAACTTATGACTTTAATATGAAAAATTATACAGTTGTCAAAACATATAGTTAAGATTACGTCGTGTACACCGTACATACAATAATATATGTACACTACCCTGATTTTACAAAGATGCCAACAAAGATGCTAAGCACTATTAAAGATGTTCTTACACGACACGTAATCTACATTATGTCGCCAAAACAAAATGAAAGTACAAGGACGAGAATAATGCGTTTTCCCGGGTTTTTTACTCCGATTTGGATTTAAGATCTGAAAGGTCCTAATCCACTCAATTTAAAATAAAGACCAAGTTCCGTAGTGCCAATTTCTCAACCTTTTCAAAGAGGAGAAGAATACATCCAACACCAACTACCAAGCCTGACCCATTCTTCCTTTCATATATGACTAGGTCAAACAATATTGAAAATGTAACAATGCATCTAGACGTTCAAACTCCAAAAGTCTTCAGCCTTTTTTGACTAGTATCTGATGCAGTTTCTGCCTCTCACTGCTTTCTTTGGAGTAAGTCAAACAATATTGAATCTCAAAACATAAATATAAACAATAAACAAGGCTCCACAATTGCAACATCCATCGGATACTTGCGTGTATGAGATAGTGGAGGCCATTGAATAATACAGGCATGAATATTGGGGCACTACAACCTTTATATTAAACTTGGGGAAAGCAACAAGTAGTCAGCCGAATGTAGAGATTAGTATATCAGGGAAGGGAAAAAATAAAAACCAAATCAGATTATTGCAACAGTTCTCCTAGTTCAATCTTCATTTTGCCGCGAAAAAAGACTAATAGCAACTTGATATCTGTCTCTAAAACTTCTAACCAAGCAAAGAATGGGAAGAATTAATTCAATTTATGCAATGACCTCTGGCAATCATATATCAAACTTCTTTTAGATTAGAACTGAAATTGAAGATTATTAGAAAAAAAGGAAACTAAAGAGGATCTGTCGTGGCTTGAAAATATTAGCTCATTGGGGGATCCCAGCCAAACCATCCAAAAACGAGTCAATTGTGTAGATGTTTAGTCCTCTTGTCCGTCCAGGCGCTCCTCCTTTGAGGGATGACACATCAAACACAATCCTGCTCACCCCAGATGTATAAGTAAACAAGCCAACTCTAAGGCATAGATAACAACTAAACAAACAAAGAATATGAAACTTACATGTTGGTTGATGACTTCTCCAGTTCTGGGTTTCTGGAGTTTATGATTATTTTGTTGTCAATCTTGGACACGGAAAGGTCGATAAACAGATCAACCACTTTAGATGCTGAATTAAAATTATAACCCCACCCCCCATTAGAGATGCATATAGCATTGAAACTATTATTCAAATGAAAAGAAACACAGTTACGATTACAGAACATCATACGTGATTTAGGAGCAGCAATACTTCCATCCAGCCCCAAAAGTTCCTACACAAAAGAGCTGTATGTCAGCATGTGATACGATTAAGTAAGATTTAAAACATCAAATCATCAGATGCAATTAAGCAAATAGTTTAAAAGCAATGACAACCTTAAGACTCTTGTAACAATCTTCAAGATTATCGTTATACAACATATGATCAAAGATGCCTGATGATTGTCCCTGCTCAATCTCAGCCTTGGCATTTCGAAGTCTCTTTAGAACCTGTTCCTCTGTCTCAGTTCCCCTGCAACACCAAATTCAACCATCCTCAACTTGGAACAAGAAAAATGGAATCGATAATGAGAAGTATTTAAATGCATACTCAACTACCTTGCACGAAGGCGCTTCTCAAGCTCCTCCATCGAGGGAGGACACACAAAGATAAAGAGAGCTTCAAGCGAACTAGCCCTCACTGATCTTGCCCCTTGAACATCAATGTCAAGAATGCATATCTACATTCAAAGTAAAGAACATCAAGACAAAGAATAACGATACAATTTCAGCAAACAAGAAAAAGATCACAAGTGCTGGTGACAGGACTCCTGCAATAAATCAATTTGATACCAATATCAAGTCAAGGATCCACAAAAATTGGCATGTTGCACGTAGAGCACACCCAATATCTTATCATCTTATGCTTTAAAATTGAGGGTTGAGTTCCACCATGCATGTGATGGGGACATTTTTACTTCCTCTAAAACGTGATAAGCCAAGTACTCTAGACTAATATGCAGACCTTGTGATTTTGTGAACCAAGTGCATTCATTGATGTGCAGATTCTATAAGTAATACCAGGAGATACACATATTAAATAAACAAATGCACCATGCTCCTAGACTCTCACGATAATTTAGGCCAGACGATTTTGTCAAAGAACATATAAGATTAAGCATTTACCTTTCCAGCATCTGCTACTGCTTCTACTGCTTCAACACTAGTTCCATAGAGATTTCCATGCACAGAAGCAAACTCAAGGAACTTCCCATCTTCTATCTCTTTCTCCATTGCACTTCGCTCAATGAAATGATAATGAACCCCATCCTTCTCCATAGCTCTTGGAGCACGAGTCGTGTGGCTCACTGAGAATCCAAACATGGATGGATATTCTTTCATAAGCATTGATATAAGTGTCCCCTTACCTACCCCAGAAGGACCACTAATAACAAGAGGTTTCTCAGCACTGCCTCTCACACCCTTACTCCAAGCAACAACCTCGGTGCCTAAAATTTTCTTCTGCTGCCTAACATATTGCGTGTCGACCTAACAGAACAAACACTTCTTAGAAATAGGAAGAATTAGGTAATTAGCTGCAAGTAATAATTGCTGAATAGAAGAGTGCGACATCAACACTTCTACTAGTCCTTTTTCTTTTTCTTTTTTAAATATAACAAAAAAGTAAGTACATATTATTGATTCAAATTTCAAGTTAAACTATAGCCAAAATAAGTTAAAGAACATGAACTCTCATATTGGCCAATACTCCCAGATCATCACACTAGTGTTTAAGGTACTAACCTCAAGAAACCAGGCGAAATCATCCGAGTTTGAACCACTCTTAATAATCAATATTCGATCTCCACCCATGAGCACTGCAGAATGGCCTTTACCCGGTTTGGGTTGTGTCCCCAGCACGGTAGGAATTATCCTGCAAATGCAAACCAAATCTTAGCAACAGAAAATCATAAAAAATAACTCAAAATCCACTGCTATACACTTACCATTCACCACTAGTTTGGTCAAAAATTCGAACTGCAATTGATAATGCTGATTCCTCACAGGCTCCACCAATCACATACTGTCAAAAAATGCAATATGATTGACCTGGTGGTAAATCACTGAAGAACAAACAGGGGGCATTGGATGAGAAAATCATATTGGTACGTTAAGTATCATACTGTTCTGTTGCCCACGACAACGGATGTTTCACCGCTTTTGGACTTCAGATCAAACCCATTTGCATATCCCTTCTGAAGCTCATCACCAAAGAATGCTGGTGCTTCTCCCTGACGACACAAAACCCAATATTAAATCACAAGAAAGCAGCCATCTTGCTCCACATGTAGACATCACTTTCCAATTACATTCCAAATACAAGTCTTTGTTTACCAAATTAAAGTACAGATAGGTATGCAGGGCTTACCATTGAGAACTCTACTCCTGCAATTCTAGATTACCTGAACAAAAGACAGTGAGAAATATGAGAATAACTATCTGGATCTAGTAACACATGAAAGATCTAGACAGAATAGGCATGAAGGGAACAACTTGCAATGAAACAAATCCGAAGCTATGAATATGATGAAGGAACAGAAAATACAAACTTGGACAATGGAAACAAATGTAATGAACTTCAAAATCAAAACCCAGATGCCCAAAAACTTTGTCTTTTCAACATATAGAAAGAACAAAAATGGGGAAAACGATGACCAGAAAATACAACAGCCGGTAAAACAAGACAAAAATGCAAGGAAAAACCAAACCCAACTCAACATAGACACAACATATGGATCAAAGCACTGACCAAGATACACAAAACAGATTAAGACCCACCTTTGTGTAAGTAGTAATCTCTACAACACAAATCAAGCTTGATTCTTTGTGAGTGTGTAAGAGGAGCCCCTATAAAGGACTCAAAAAACCCACTTTTTCAAGCTCAAGTTTTGTGTAAGGGGAAGACTTAGAGATCAAATCAACATAAACTTGGGATGCAAAAAATCAGAAGGGTGGTGGTAGAAATTGCAAGAAACGTCGAGGAGCATTCTCATATTTGTAGCAAGCAGAAGCCAAACAGGGAATCTTGGAGTCCAATAGTATTAAAGAGGGAGAGAGAGAGAGAGAGAGAGAAGGGGTCGCATTCAATTCACGAAAACTAGAAGAGACCGACTTTCGTTTTCTTCTTGTTGTAAGGTGCTTATGAAGTTTCTTCTTCTTCTTCTTCTTCCCCTTTCCCTACCACCACCGCTTTGCTTTCTAACCCTTTTTGCATTTTTCCATTAGGTCTTCACACAATTTATATATTGCCCTTTTTTGCTTTGTTTTTTGTTTTTGGAGGAGAAAAATAAATAACAAAAATGCAAAAATAGAAAAGCCTATGGTGGCATTTACATATGATTGGGGACAAAATTGTGAGTGATGAATTTGGATCCTAATCTAGGCTGAATGACACGTTTTAGCGTCAGGGATGCTTGGAGGTTGACACGTGTGAGCTGGATGTGGGAAAAGAAAATATTAAAAGAAACCCAAAGTGATGTAGAACAGATGGCAGCAAGGATAGAAGAGCAGATGGACCGTCGCAAGAATTGAAGGATCGGTACTGTTCATGTCTGGGCTGCGAACTCAGAATAAGGCGTGTGATACCTTTTCGGAAAAGGAACGACTCCAGAAACAATATTCGTCGCTTTACCACTACGTGTGGGCTTTTTCGGCCATCCGACGTCGTTTAGGCCCTTAAAATCAGCTTTTAGTGTTTTTCCGAATTTATTTTGGATTTATTTGTTTTGGACTTTTATTTTATTTCACCTATGAGCTGGGTTAGACTTTTGTTAGCGCCCTAGGGTTTTGTTATCAGTATTTAAGCCACTTCTTGTGGCCGCAAAACGTTATCTTTGATATTAATAAACTTTGAGTTTACTCAATTTCTCTGGTGGATTCCAGATTTTCTCGTGAATTCGAGAAACCTAGTCTTGTGGATTCAAGACTGCCGTTGGTAGATTCCAACGGGATAGTTCCGCTGCATCACAAAGCTAATTTGGTTGGCAGATGGGTGTTTTTGCATCCTATTCTTCCTCAACTACAGCCGAGAATTATCTAGCCATTGCTAGTTGTTAAAGTTTAGAAAAGAAAGGGTGGAATTTGTTGTGAGTTGCCAACTATGTTTTGCAAGATGTAGCTAGTGATGTAACTGATGTTGTGGAGTTTTGTTTTCTATTTTTGTGTAAGTTTGAGCGTAGAACTGATTATAATTATAAGATTGAGTTGATATTACATTTGGTTTATTCCAGTTAGATATTCTACGCATAAAATTTCTAAAAAAAAAAACATTTTTATAGACGTTTGAGAAGAATGTTTTATTACAATTTACAATTATACACTTGATTGTAAATGCTATATTTTGCTTAATCCAATTAGATTTCAAGTAGACAAGTTGATTTTGAGATTTTCTATTTGGGTGTGTTACTGTTCTTTTTTTTTCTTTTCTTTTTTTCTTCTTTTGGGTAAATGAGGTGTTTCTTCACAACTCCTTAGAAATGCACAAACAAAATAAAAGACAAATCAATTTTACCGATGAACAAATTTGTGAACTCAATGGATATCACACTGATCCATACACGAATTAATGGCTTAATAGAAATATTTTTTTTATTAGAAGAAAAATACAAATACCACTCAAAACCTTTTACACAACAAGTTCAAGAGAATCAAAAACAGCTTGTTGAGGTTGTCTCGTAGAATTAACACAAACTTGCAATTTGACAACATCAATAACCCCAATTCATTTCTTAGCGGGTATAGTTGGAGATGAGATTAGGGATAATTGTAACTTTGAGAGGCTGAAACTCATAAAAATACCTCAGAGTCATATTCTACAAGCACATTATTAGTTCCAATTCTAGAAGCTATTTTTATATCCTCAAACTCAGTAGCGATCTCCAATCTCCATCTTACTTTACCGGTTCCAATATAAGCAATCAAACCTTCAGTCCATTCACTAAATTGGTTTAGTAGTGAATCTCACAACTATGTGAAATCATAATCCCATTATAATTCAACTTGTGTCATGCATCAATCATATACTTTTTTACCATTTTACCTCTATCATGGTTATATTGATAAAAGATTTTAGGTGATCAAAGGTGGAACCACCCAGACATTGTGTAGTGACAGCAAGATGTTGAAATGTAATGGTCGTTTCTCTATGAAGATTGATTGATATCTAGTTTGGCCTTTGTTTTCATAGATTAACTAAGTAACAAAAACAAGAATGCACAATCCACCTATAAACTCAAGCTTACACCATTTAACCCCCAACAATATATACTCTTAGGTAGGTGGCCTACGTTTGGAGTAAGGACATTGTTTGATAGGAGCATAAAATACGACGTTCTTAATATATTTTTACCCCCATTTATCCAATGCTTAACCCTTATTGTTGTAAGATAGAGTCATGTAATTGAGTCTTGAGTTTTGGTTGAGTTTAATGTAAGAATGTGCTTAAATAGAAGAATTTGGACAGAAATTATCAAAAGTCTATTCGAAAAGTCTTTGAGATGTTTTATGGAATCTGTAAAACATAAACTTTGCTTTTGATAGATTTTTCTTCTTTCATATGCAGTTGACAAATAAAGGATTGAGCATGACAAGATTCACTGAAATCGGAGCAAAATAAGATTCACAAGGAATTTGAAGGCGAATTTTATATGGATGAAAGCTCTGTGTGTTTAGTTTCATATGCAAATAGAATCGCAGCAAAATATTTCCGGAGCAAAAAGTTATGCTGGTTTGAATGCACGGAGGTCAGTACTGCCGAGAAAGAAAACCTTCTGTCCGATTTTAGTGTTTTCTGTTTTTCTACATCAAAAGCTTGTCCAAGACTATCATTGAGGAGCTACTGTACATAATGATGCATTAAGAAGTCATCCTAACAAGGGCCAAGTCGAAGAACACAGGAAAAGAAATTCTCCCAAGTCAATTAGGACAAGAATGGAATCGGCTAAAGAAGGTTTGTGCTTTCCCGGTCTATCTAGGGATGTTTTCGGCTGCGTCATAGATATTTTGTTTAACAAAGATTGAGTGCAGTCCGTCAACAAGTCCATGATGCATTGATCCATGGAGAAATCGGCTGAATTAAAGAAGAAAAGAAAGAAGAAATCGGAATGGAAAAGAAGAATCCTAAACCGAGTTCTACTTGGATTTGGCTTACGAATGTGGATTGAATTCCATTCTTTGTGCAAGATAATTGGCTGAATTAATTCATGGAAAAGCTAAGGATTTATTGTTCAATTATTCAGCCTTTATCTTGATGATTTTCGGCAGAAAATAGAGGAAGCAAAATCGCAACAAATCCTGATTAAATTCGGCAGAATTCCAGGGCACGTCATCCAACTTCCACGGACTCTCCTGGATAGCTCACTTTGAACCAGATAGTGAACCTTAGATGGATGGAAAGCTACGGGAGTCTAGTTTCCAACCCAACTGGAATCACCTCAATATCTATTTTCTAGAGAAAGATATTTCGTAATTTTCACTCGAAGGTCAAATCTGCCAGCAGGATAAGTTTGAGAAAAACTAGGTTTTGTGAACCCTAGTTGCAGCCAACCTTTTGCCTCTATATATTGGACGATTTTTACACAGAAAATATATCTCTTCTCTCTCACAAAAAGTTGCCGAAACTCTACCAAAATAATTCCACAAAAATCCTATACAGTAAATTACTTAGCCGATTCCATCTCACTTTCATCAAGCTTGCCGATCACAAGTGTTCTTCATCATCAAGTCATCCTTTGCCGATTCCTCTCAAGGTTTTGTTTAAAGTGTGATTTACTCATCTCTCATGGCTTGTAATTTTATGTATAAATTCAATACTTTGTCTATGAAGATTGAATGGATGGTTGTATTTTGTTTTGGTTTTATGTATTTAATATTGGATTTCCGAAACTTTGTTATATGTTTTGGTTTTCTTCATATTTTATTTCGTGAACAGTAACTTTGATTTTATGGAATTGTGATTTAGGGCAGTAATTTCGTATGAATACTTGTATAGATTTGATTAATTTTCATGAGTTCGTGCATCACAAATTGTGTGCTTGAGGGCTGACTTTGTGGCTTCTGCTTAGGTACCGATTTTATATACCAAAATAATTTAGATTGCATCATACACGAAGTTGTTGTGATTTAGGTTGTTTAAATAGGGCGGCTATAACCATGAAAATTTGCAAGTTCAAATATGATGAGTGACGCCATTACATGTTTGCATGTCTCGATTCGGCTTATTGTGTTTATGTGCTTCTTGTGTTTAATTTCTACGCGAAGTGTCTTTAAACCGATTAGTACCATGTTTAGGATTATACGCGAAGTTAATTCTAAATACTTGTGAAGTCTTAACGATTAGATGAACCGCGAAGGGCTCTAATTAGAATTGGAATTGAATTTGTATAAGTGTTGTATGAAACATTGCTGTCGTGTGTCATGATTTTGTATTGTAATTGTTTCTGAGTGATTTTCGTGCCAAGTTTTGTGTGTGGAGATGATGATCAATTGTATATAATAATTTTTATTTAATTTCGTAAAATTCAGTAGGTATTAGATTCAAATATCAAACCCCCAATATGATTTTGTAATGTTTTATGTGATTGAAAGCCCTAGATTTCGCCGGATAGAACGATCCCTACTTGTTCTTACTACAATTGACACAAATAGGGTAATATGTGTATGAAGTTGTTTTGTAGGTACAATGTGCTTGGATAATAGCTCCATCATTGTTGGAGGGAAAAAACTCAAACAACATTGTCTAAATTTTCTGATACATGAATATCATCTGTTATCAACGATGAACAAAAAAGTACCAAAAATATTAAGGTGACGTTTTCTTACCCATAAATATTTTTTTTAAATGAAATTAGGGTAAACACGTGTTTGGTAAGATATTTTTTTTTTCTTTTAATACGTGGTAAGATATCTTTCAAACATAGAAAATGGAAATGGAAAATATTTTCTAACTTTTACAAAAGAAAAGTGAATACCTCAAATTTGCTAGACAACAATAGACATGTTATCCTCCACCACAGAGCCTTTGATTTGATATATCTTTCTCAATGCCTCTAAACATTGGTAACAGCTAGCCGCTTTGAATGATTCACCGTAGGAATAGAGGGAGCTAAAAACTGGAATCAAACCTGATCCAAGGGTCCTACAACACCGAAAAAATTGTTGGGCAACACTTACTTGGGTTGGCATTGCCGCAACAGGCACCTCAAATGGAAGCGCAATCTTGTGCATTGTGGGTTCGGTAGAGGGAGAGGCACAGTTAAAATCTCATTATGCAGCTCAGATGCTCAAACAAAATAAGACTCAATCAAAACATCGGTTCAAAGCGACTCTGTTGGCACTTGCTCCGGCACAATTGGGCCTTCTACCTCCATAGCCACTAACTCAACTAGTTAAAAAAGAACAACAAGTGCATCACGAGACCACAAGATCGACAAAAGCCTTTAAACTTCTCAAAATCAACATGAGTTTTGGCTTAAGGGTTTGAGATGTTGAAGCTGAGAGATTACACATCAGAAAAGTGACAAATAAAATATAACTTATAAGTGGGTGTACAATTATTTACCGATGTCTTTTGTGATTAAAACTCAATACCTTAAAGGTGGTTAAGTTGAGACAATATCGGTACAATAGTAATTCACGCGTTACGCTTGTCGCCATTTAACATGGCATTAGAGCGGGTCCCTCTTCAATTGATTCCCCAACCGTATGGAGTTTCCCCAAGTATAGTGGGCCCAAATTTGGGTTCATCAAATTGCCATCGGAGAAATACCTATTGGTTTCATACAAGTGTTTGCAGTGGGCCTTGGACCGCATATACCAATTTCCGATGTCGGAATTAGACTAAATGAATTACACGTGCATAACTGGAAAAAATTAAGTTGCACGTGAGGGAGAGTGTTAAAGAAGAGAGATCCCACATCAGAAAAGTGACAAATAAAATACTACTTATAAGTGAGTGGATAATACCCAATTGTATCGAAGTCAGTTGTGATTAAAACCCAACACCATAAAAGTGGTTAAGTTGGGACGATATCGGTACAATGATGATCCACGGGCCTTACTTGTCACCATTTAACATGAGAAGCTTCAAACAACATCCAACTACGAACTCGATCCCGCACATCGAAAAGAATTTTGACTCGTTACTCCTCCTCTTTTCTAGTTAGAGCCGGATAGTCATGTTGTACAATCGTACCCAATACCTATTTGATACTATTATATATTTGACCACTTCGATTAACTTTATTTTGTTTCTTTAGCCAATAAAGGGATATGCAAAATAAACTCGGGTTGGTGATCTTAATAATTAAAATGTTAAGATTGTCCATTTTTATATATTTAGTGATTATTATTTTTTTGTTCAAGGAAAGTTATTTCTGTAACTTCTAATGTGTGTCTTGACCTAATTAGATTAGATTAGTAAAATCCTTAGTTGATAGGGAATCCCTGATTGTTCGGGATACTTGATGTAATGCCTATATAAAGGCCTCCTTATCAATGAATAAAATATCGTTTTGCATCTATCTTTTTCTCCTATAACACGTTATCAACACGTAATTCTAACCATGTGCTAGATAGCCAAAACCCTAACCCTAAACATTTTTCTGCCGGCAACAGTTTTTCGGAAAACTCCCCGAAATTCTTTCTACCGACAACAGTTCGTCAGAAAAGAAGGCAAAACCCCCATATATCCTCTTCTACCAACAACCTCTTTGTCGGCAAAAGAAAAACAATCTTATTCTGCCGACGAAGCTTTGTCGACAAAGCATGAAAAAAACTCAGGACACCCAGAAATTTATTTTGGGCACCCATATCTTCTTCTCCGCCCTGTAAAGGCTGCCCTCACCGGAGTCTTTCCTCAACGCAGCTCAAGCCGATGCCGTCCTCCTGGCCCTAGTAGCCTTGAGCCATTGTCGCGCCTCCTGAAGCCCAGCCCAGTGCTCTCCTCCGCCGTCAACATTGTCTGGACCTTACAACATGACGCCACCGCACAACAGCCCAACGCCTGCAACCTGACGACGTCTGCCATTCGACGACTGCCCACCTTCATCCTCCGCCGTTCAAATCCTCCGGGCCGCAGCTCTAACCCTGCGACCAGATTCGACGAACCCGACGCGAGTCAGCAGTCTTTTGA
Organism: Potentilla sterilis; assembly: GCA_963682095.1. Lineage (NCBI taxonomy): Eukaryota > Viridiplantae > Streptophyta > Magnoliopsida > Rosales > Rosaceae > Potentilla > Potentilla sterilis. The sequence goes on from OY821754.1 coordinate 45,999,083, forward strand.
CACGAATATGCAGAAATTCGATCCGGATCTTCTCGACCCGACCCATCCTTCTGGATATCTGAGGGCAAAATGGTAATTGTATTTGCTCTTGATAACTTTTTTTTTTTTTACCCTACGGGTTAAAACAGTTATTGTAGTGATTCTTTTATTAGTTTTACTGCTATATATATATGGTGAATATGACTAATCATATGTTTTTCTTTTCCATGAAATTTATTGCACGACGCATCGCGATAGAATTACGAGAATTATTTAGTTGCACGTACATGGAAGAGCATTTCAAATTTGCATAAGGATCAGAACCGAGTCTGTTGACAGTAGCCATAGAGAGACTACCCAGGCCCCCAGACCTGCAGCCAGGACTCCTGAACCCGGCCCAGGGCCCGGGGCCAAAGCATGAACTCCTGCACCAGCACCCGGGCAAGTCTTCCTTTGACCTGGGGCCGGGAACCGGGGATGGCAGCTTCCCAAACAGGGGCCGAAATAGTATAGTAATATGTGAAGAAGGAGGCCAGTCCCACATCGAAAGGTGAGGCCAGTCCTCACACTCGGCAACCTATATATGGGTCTCAACTGCCCACATTAATAGGTAATCAATACTCCAATTACTCATTCCCGCTTAAGTTATCAGTTTATTCCAACTATATTGACTTAGACATTGAAGCGGAAAAGGCCGGCCCCGCCCGATATTCCCTTAGTTAGCAGGATGTGCATGTATGAGTCACACCAAGATCCACCAGTATCTGTGAGTCTACGGATTCAGACAGAAATAATTTGCGTCATCTGTGGGAAGAGTACAAAAAGTTTGATTAGTCTATGGGTTTCCAAAAAAAAAACAAAACAAACATGTCTGGAAGCACAGGAGACAAGAAGGAAGGGAATCCAGGGGATCGGTCTGGAGCCGGTGCTGGTCCAAATCCCGGGAGCGGGACAGGGGCAGCCCACTGGAGGTGGCAGTCATACCGCTGCCGCTAGTCGAGATCAGGATGGAACCATGGGCGAAGACAACAGGGTTGCACGCGGGAAGGACCCGGAAGAAGCCTACCAAGTCTTGAACCTAAAACCCGCACCGGCATCCCCCGAGGCCCCAAACAGAGGGCAAGATTGATAGGAGCACAATGTGCGACGATATTACATGCTTATGCTCTCATTTATATTTTGTTTAACCCTTATTTGTCTAAGATTGAGTCATAATTTAGTTTAGTGTTAATTTGGTAGAGTTTTGGAAAAGTTGGTTAAGAATCCGAAAAATGACTAAGTTTGAGAAAGCTGGAAAATAGTGCAAAAATATGTCTTTTTCGTGATTTTGAGATGAGTAAAAATATGATCTATCCTTGTCCGAATTCAATGAAATTTGGTGTGCTTAATATTCATATACTGAGGAATGTTGTGTTAAAATTTCAGATCAATCGGAGTTCGGAAAGTCACCCAAACGATGGCTGCAAAACAGCAGTTCGAGCAAACCAATCCAGGGGCTTCCAGGATTTTCCTGGGACTTTGATCCAACTTCGAAAAATCATTTCCGACGACTCACAAGGAATTTGATCGAGCCATTTTATGGGGAGATGGCTATTTGTGTCTAGTTTATCTGAGACTTGGAATCGCATCAATTGGAGCTCCGAGGAGGGAGATATGCCGGAGTACTACAACAAGGTCGTTTCTGCCGATTCCAAGAAGCTACTGCCTCCTTTTCACAATTACTGTTTTTGATGGACCAAATGGTGTACAAATGCATATGTGATGATGGTCCAAGCTTAAGGAAGGTTAGAGGATGACACTAAGCCAAGGAATTGAAGAAAAAATCAGAAAAAGAAGTTTCCTAGAAGAACCAAGAAAGGAAGGAACCAAAACCTTGTTGCACAAGGATTACCTTTGCTGATTTGGACTAGGTTTTCTACCTAGGGTTTCTGCCGAATTTTCCTCTATAAATAGCCAGCTTTTACACAGAAAAACTTGTCACATTCTAAAGCAAAAATCTAGCCAAAGCTCTACCTAAATTTCCCAAGAAAATCCTACACAAAAACCCTAGCCAAAACCACCTCCACCACACCCAAAGTTTCTGCCGAAACCTTGGTACCTTGCTGCCGACACCTCCAACTGCCGAGCAGCAGCCTTCATCCGACACCACCAACCACCGGATCCATACACGACGAAGTCTCCAAGATTTCTAATGTGTGATCCACTCCCTACTCTTGGTTATGTAATTTTTGTTGTAGCTATGTTAAACTTTGTCTATGAAGATAGCATGAATTCTTGGTTTCAATTTTTATGTCTATGTATGAATTGGATTGAAATTTGGTTTTATGATTTGCATGTTCAATTTGTTTTCTTTATCTTTAGTTGGAGTTTGGATGTAAGAATACGGATTGCATGCTAAAGAGTAAGAAAAATATGTAATGAATTAGTAAGTAGGATAATCGGCAAAACATGTGTTGAATTGATTTTAGGGTTTTCTTGACTTGTTCTTTAAATTCATGTGCTTAAAGATTGGTAGCTATGTAATTGCAATACGTAGTTTATTAATCTCATTAGCCGAAAATTAATATGGATTAAGTAATCAACGAGTTACTTTGTTTGTGTTGTTTTCACGAGGGCTAGAGTAATTTAAAGAACATGCATGTTGATGAGATGATTGACTACCTTATTTTATTAACTTGTTTCCAACTAAAAAGACCTTGTGCCTAATTACTTTGCATGTTTGTTTTCGACGATAAGTGTTCTCAAATATGTTTAGTATAACTTTGGGGTTAGACGATAAGTTAATCTTGAAGTACTAGAGAGTCTTAATTGGTAAACCGATAAGGAGCTAATTGGGTTGGAGTTAAGTTAAGTCTAGAATGCTTTAATACCTTGCCGTGAGTCCTATTTACTTGTTTGTTATGTGTTTTGATTGTTTTCGTGTTAGTGCTTTGTGGAAGAATGTCGACCAAACTTGTATATAGTAAATTAGGATTTTACTTTCGTGCCTAGATGTTAGAAGGCAGCTTTGCTGCCGATCACAATTCATCCCCCATGATAAATTTGTATATATGTATATAAGTGTGACAATTGTGTACATATCTGTTTGTGAATATTTGTGTTAACATTCTCATGTTTCAGGTACCCTTAATCCCCGGCTAGAACGATCCCTACTTATTCTATACTACTAACGATTGTAGGGTTATTATTGCTTGATGCTCGCTTTGGCGACTCATCAATTTTTGGCGCCGTTGCCGGGGATTATAAAATCTTGTTATATTTGAATGTTAACTTTGTATATTTGTGCAAATTTCGTATAGCTTTATTTTCGGTTTTGCATAAATCTTCTCTAACTTTGCTAATTCATGTATGTATTGTAGAAAATTTTCGATGCTAACTTTAACTTGTAACTTGATTCTAACTTGTAATTGTTGCTAACCTTTACTAACTTTAACATATTAACTCTGATTTTCTAACTCATTCTTTTCTAACTCAACTTTTTCTTCTTATATTTATTTTTGGTTTAGTTCGTTTTGAAGTGTCTTGTGCGTGTGCAGATTGAATTGAAAAGAAAAAAAAAGTGCAGGAAATACCAAGTTCTGCCCAAAGCAGAATTCCGGCAGTACTGTATGTCAATTTTGAATGGCTGCCGTTTTCAGCTCACAAAACTTGGGATGCTGAGCCATACACCATTGGAAAGATCTATAAGTCTACTTTCCGTAGAATTTTACAGAAGTAGATTTGGAGTTTCGAGCCGTTCCCAGTTTCAATTTGAAGGCAGAAAGGTCAATCTGGTGGAACAGAGAACTGGGCAGCACGATAGGTCCGATTAAAGACCCAACAAGGAGTACTTCCACTGGTCCGATTGAGGTGAATTTTATACCGATGGAAAGCTCTGTGTGTCCACTACAATATTTATTCAGAACACTTTTGTATTAGGATAGTGGAACACACCCAACATCAGGCCTCAAGAGAAGCAGACACGACTGCCGAGAGAAGCTTGCCTGCCAAGAAAATCCTACTGCCGAGAGGGGCTGCTGCCCCAACTGTGGAGCTGCACATGGCATGATGAACACATAACACACATGGTGAGAAGTCTAGACTACGGACTATAAAAATTTAAGCGCTAATTGGGAGGCAACCCAATTCGACCATGAAAAATGAAGGAGCCATCACCGAGAGTTTGAAATTTCTTAACCCTTCTCCTTTTCTTTGGTTTGTGATGATATGTTGGAATATGTTAGACAATTGCATGCTTAGGAAATTCGTCGATATAGATTTGTGCTTACATTGAGGACAATGTAATTTTCTAAGTGTGGGGTGGGATAGCGTATTCCGTTTATGTTTTCGTGTGCTTAGTTTAGAAAAGAAAATTTCAGAAAATTGTTCCACAAAAATAGAGTGTTTAATTTGTTTGTTTTGAGTCTTAGGATGCCCCTAATATGTCAATGATGTTTTTCTCCTCTTTGTATACATAGATGATGGTTGTGCATACAATTAAAATTGTAAATTGTAAGTTTCATGGATTATGTGCATTGGTAGGAACATGTAGGACTTGTTGATTAACTAAACATGCATGTTTTAGCTAGTTTATTTCCTAAATAACCTATGTGAGCTTTAGAGCCAAATTGCTTTCTTTTTGAGCGATAAAAAGATAAAATGCGATAGATTCGTAGGAAGCATGAAACCTCATAATTCTTTGCCTATTCGATGACTATGTGTCATAGCTTTTTAATGAACTCTAGTATGCTAGAACTTACTCTTGTTGATTTTCGAAACGTTTATATCATAAAATACCTTGATTTTGAATGTGATTGAAAAGATCTTTTAGGTTTACCACCAAAGCCAAATAAAGCATGAGCCCTATTGGAGCCCGTCGTGGGACACCTTAGTAAACCCCCTTTGAGCCTACGATTAGCCTTTTCTTTCATCACCCTTAAACACTTTCCATGAGCTTAGTATAGTGATGTCTTGACCATTGTGTGTCGGCAAAGCTTGATTTTCGAAGGAGTTTTTGCGTGAAGTGATGAAGAAGAACAAGTGTGGGGTAGACTTAGCTAGAAAAGTATATGAAAAATTGTATGTGAGCCGTGCCTATGAGAAAACAAAAGAAGAAAAAATTGAAATCGGACAGAAAAAAAGAAAAGAGAAAAATCAAGTCCGAAAGAAAAGAAAAGAAATAGGCACGGTTTCAAAGTGTAATTTGCTAAGTCTAGTTTTGAAAAGTGTTGTGAATTTGGAGTTATGTTTATATGTGAAGGTCTACTATTGTTATATTTTGACCTTTGTTCATATTCACTATGTTTTGGGGAAGAAAAGAATGAAGTATGGGTCCAACAAGATGAAATTTGACCCTTGGCGAGAAGACATAAGGAGATTTGAGCTTTGCCAAAGGCCACGGTGACGTTTTGAGCCTCCTTATCCAAATATCGAATACCTCTTAGCCTAGCCCCATTACAACCCTTTTATTGATCTTTTTCATGATTCTTAAGATGGTTAAATTTGATTTGTGGAGATTTTCTCAAGAGTAAGCATATGGTTTTGGTTCATTGGTGCACATAGTTGTTACATGAGGTTTTTCCATAAAATTTCACAAAGAGCTTTCTTTTCTTGACATATGCAAGTTACTCTTCGTAGTTCATTATCTTTCGCTTGCATATACTTATGAGTGAATGCCATGTTTCGAGTGAAAAGAAGAGAGTATGTCTAGTGAGGAGGATTGGATTAGCTTAACATGTCTACATGCTTACTTTTGTTCTTTAATGTTTTTATTGATGTTACATGTTCATGAAGCTCGGAATTTTCGTGCTTAGCATTCTCATGCATTAACTTGAAAGCTATGTGTACATATGAGCCTGAGAAAAATTGTTAGGGGCAATAGTTTGTTTTGAGTCTTAGTTTTATTTAGTTTGCTAAGGGACTAGCAAAGGATAAGTGTGGGGTAGTTGATAGGAGCACAATGTGCGACGATATTACATGCTTATGCCCTCATTTATGCTTTGTTTAACCCTTATTTGTCTAAGATTGAGTCATAATTTAGTTTAGTGTTAATTTGGTAGAGTTTTGGAAAAGTTGGTTAAGAATCTGAAAAATGACTAAGTTTGAGAAATCTGGAAAATAGTGCAAAAATATGTCTTTTTCGTGATTTTGAGATGAGTAAAAATATGATCTATCCTTGTCCGCATTCAATGAAATTTAGTGTGCTTAATATTCATATACTGAGGAATGTTGTGTTAAAATTTCAGATCAATCGGAGTTCGGGAAGTCACCCAAACGATGGCTGCAAAACAGCAGTTCGAGCAAACCAATCCAGGGGCTTCCAGGATTTTCCTCGGACTTTGATCCAACTTCGAAAAATCATTCCCGACGACTCACAAGGAATTTGATCGAGCCCTTTTATGGGGAGATGGCTATTTGTGTCTAGTTTATCTGAGACTTAGAATCGTATCAATTGGAGCTCTGAGGAGGGAGATATGCCGGAGTTACTACAACAAGGTCGTTTCTGCCGATTCCAAGAAGCTACTGCCTCCTTTTCACAATTACTGTTTTTGATGGACCAAATGGTGTACAAATGCTTATGTGATGATGGTCCAAGCTTAAGGAAGGTTAGAGGATGACACCAAGCCAAGGCATTGAAGAAAAAATCAGAAAAAGAAGTTTCCTAGAAGAACCAAGAAAGGAAGGAACCAAAACCTTATTGCACAAGGATTACCTTTGCTGATTTGGACTAGGTTTTCTACCTAGGGTTGATAGGAGCACAATGTGCGACGATATTATATGCTTATGCCCTCATTTATGCTTTGTTTAACCCTTATTTGTCTAAGATAGAGTCATAATTTAGTTTAGTGTCAATTTGGTAGAGTTTGGCGAAAAATGGTTAAGAATCCGAAAAATGACTAAGTTTGAGAAATCTGGAAAATAATGCAAAATATGTCTTTTTCGTGATTTTGAGATGAGTGAAACTGTGATCTATCATTGTCCGAATTCTATGAAATTTGGTGTGCTTAATATTCATATACTGAGGAATGTTGTGTTAAAATTTCAGATCAATCGGAGTTCGGGAAGTCACCCAAAAGATGGCTGCAAAACGGCAGTCCGAGCAAATCAATCCAGGGGCTTCCAGGATTTTCCTGGGACTTTGACCCAACTTCGAAAAATCATTCCCGTCGACTCACAAGGATTTTGATCGAACTGTTTTATGGGGAGATGGCCATATGTGTCTAGTTTATCTGAGACTTAGAATCGCATCAATCGGAGCTCCACGGATGGAGATATGCCGGAATTACTGCATCAAGGTCAAATCTGCCGATTCCAGGAATCTACTGCCCCCTTTTTGTGTTTTCTGTTTTTGATAGACCAAATGGTGTACAAATGCATATGTGATGATGGTCCAAGCTTAAGGAAGGTTAGAGGATGACACCAAGCCAAGGCATTGAAGAAAAAATCAGAAAAAGAAGTTTCCTAGAAGAACCAAGAAAGGAAGGAACCAAAACCTTGTTGCGCAAGGATTGCCTTTGCCGATTTGGACTAGGTTTTCTACCTAGGGTTTCTGCCGAATTTGCCTCTATATATAGCCATGTTTTCCTACAGAAAAATTGTCACATTCCAAAGCAAAAATCTAGCCAAAGCTCTACCTAAATTTCCCAAGAGTCCTACATAAAACCCTAGCCGACACCACCACCACCTCACCCTAAAAATCCTGCCGACACTTCACCATTGCCGAGCAGCCATCTTCTCCACCATCCGCCGGATCCACACGGGTCGAAGTCATCAAGGTGTCTACAAAAGTGTGATCCACTCCCCTCTCTCGGTTTTGTTATTTTTATGTAGTTATGTTAAACTTTGTCTATGAAGTTAGCATGAATTCTTGGTTTCAAACTTTATGTCTACGTATTGTTTGGAGTGAAGTTTGGTTTTATAATTTTCATGTTCAATTCGTTTTCTTTATCTTTAATTGGTGTTTGGATGTAAGAATACGGATTGCATGTTAAAAAGTAAGGAAAATATGAAGTAAAGAGATAGAATAGGATAGGCAAACATGTTCACTCTGATTCTAGTAATTCGTTCTTGGTTTAGTCTTTAAATCCGTGTGCCGCAGAGATTGGTACTTAGCATATTCGCGGTGTGTTTTGAGTATTGGTCTTGTATCCGTCAAATAAATAGGACTAGAGAAGTTTAAACGACTATGCATGTTAACAAGAAGTGGTGACGCCTTGCTTGATTGATATGTTTCCAATTAAAAGACTTTTGTGCTCAATTACTCTTTGTGTTTTTTTTCGACGTTGAGTGTTTTCAAACATGATTAGTATAATTTTAGGATTCGACGTTGAGTGTTTTCTAAAATACGTAAGTAAGTCTAGTGATTAGATGACCGTTGAGGCTCTAATTAGAATTGGAACTAAGTCGGATCTAGGATATTGTGTACTCTTGCCGTGTGTCTTGTCTTATTAATTTTCTATGTGTTTTGAGTGCTTTTGTGTTAGTAATTTGTGGAAGAATGTCGACCAACCTTGTAAATAGTAGCTTTAGGATTTAATTTCATGTCTTAAATTCATGTCTAGGAATTTAGAGGCAGCTTTGCTGCCGATCCTATCTCAATCCCCCTTGATTTCGTGTGAATATGTATATATGTATATAAGTGTGACAATTGTGTGCATATATGTTTGTGAATATTTGTGTTAACATTCTCATGTTTCAGGTACCCTTAATCTCCGGCTAGAACGATCCATACTTATTCTATACTACTAACGATTGTAGGGTTATTATTGCTTGATGCTCGCTTCGGCGACTCATCAAGGGTTTCTGCCGAATTTGCCTCTATAAATAGCCAGCTTTTACACAGAAAAACTTGTCACATTCCAAAGCAAAAATCTAGCCAAAGCTCTACCTAAATTTCCCAAGAAAATCCTACACAAAAACCCTAGCCAAAACCACCTCCACCACACCCAAAGTTTCTGCCGAAACCTTGGTACCTTGCTGCCGACACCTCCAACTGCCGAGCAGCAGCCTTCATCCGACACCACCAACCACCAGATCCATACACGACGAAGTCTCCAAGGTTTCTAATGTGTGATCCACTCCCTACTCTTGGTTTGTAATTTTTGTTGTAGCTATGTTAAACTTTGTCTATGAAGATAGCATGAATTCTTGGTTTCAATTTTTATGTCTATATATGAATTGGATTGAAATTTGGTTTTATGATTTGCATGTTCAATTTGTTTTCTTTATCTTTAGTTGGAGTTTGGATGTAAGAATACGGATTGCATGCTAAAGAGTAAGGAAAATATGTAATGAATTAGTAAGTAGGATAATCGGCAAAACATGTGTTGAATTGATTTTAGGGTTTTCTTGACTTGTTCTTTAAATTCGTGTGCTTAAAGATTGGTAGCTATGTAATTGCAATACGTAGTTTATTAATCTCATTAGCCGAAAATTAATATGGATTAAGTAATCAACGAGTTACTTTGTTTGTGTTGTTTTCACGAGGGCTAGAGTAATTTAAAGAACATGCTTGTTGATGAGATGATTGACAACCTTACTTTATTAACTTGTTTCCAACTAAAAAGACCTTGTGCCTAATTACTTTGCATGTTTGTTTTCGACGATAAGTGTTCTTAAATATGTTTAGTATAACTTTGGGGTTAGACGATAAGTTAATCTTGAAGTACTAGAGAGTCTTAATTGGTAAACCGATAAGGAGCTAATTGGGTTGGAGTTAAGTTGAGTCTAGAATGCTTTAATACCTTGCCGTGAGTCCTATTTGCTTGTTTGTTATGTTTTTTGATTGTTTTCGTGTTAGTGCTTTGTGGAAGAATGTCGACCAAACTTGTATATAGTAAATTAGGATTTTACTTTCGTGCCTAGATGTTAGAAGGCAGCTTTGCTGCCGATCACAATTCATCCCCCATGATAAATTTGTATATATGTATATAAGTGTAACAATTGTGTGCATATCTGTTTGTGAATATTTGTGTTAACATTCTCATGTTTCAGGTACCCTTAATCCCCGGCTAGAACGATCCCTACTTATTCTATACTACTAACGATTGTAGGGTTATTATTGCTTGATACTCGCTTCGGCGACTCATCAAAGATCGGCTGCCTAGCAGCGACAGCCTGAACGATGTCTCCCCTCCCTGCCAGTATGATATGGCAGGAGAAATAGAAGAGATGCGAGCGGAAGTAAGCCGAGTATCAAGACAGGGCAGAGGCCACCACCAGGTATCAAGACATGGAAACGGTCAATGCCGCACTAGTGGCGGCCCTAGAAAGAGGCCAGCAATGCAACGCCGCTCTGGCAAAGTCATTCGCACTGCCCACAAAAGAGCCTCCCCACCAGGAGGTGGGCCAATCATCGGGAGGAGAGAGGGACACCGGCGTGGCGGGAGACGTTGTAATAACCCGATTTTATTCGTATTAATTATATAAATTCTCATAATTATCGGAAGGATGATTTACGAGCTTTGGAATTTGGTACACTTTTATTTAGTCATTACGTGACATCGGAAGTGTGTCCGAAAGTTAAATTCGAAAAACGTTCAAGTTTTAGTTGGTCAAATGTTGACTTTTTGATCCGTTATGAATCTCAAAAATTTTCCTTCACGAAAGTTGTAGAGCGCGACGATACGAGTTCGTAGACATATCGCACGCGTAAAACGGACGTCGTATGAAGAAGTTACGACCTGTCGAAGTTATTTCCTTTTTCGGAAATTAAATATAAAACGTCGATTTTCGGAAAATGTCCGAAATTCCCTTTTCGTCCGTTTACCTTTTACTGTTCACTTTTTACTGTTCATTTTCTCTCTCCCCGATCCAGTTTTTCTCCTCCGCCGATCTCCGCCGTCCGGCCGCTGCGGCTCGCGCGCCACCTTGCGTTGTGTTCTTCTTCATCTCCTCTTCCGTTTGAGCCAAGGCGCAGCCCAGAGGAGCACCAGTGGACGGCACTGCATCCACTGGAAGAACTGCCGCCGTGCACGGCGGAGCTGCAGGCATCGCTGGACCAAGTTCCACCCCTCGATCGATTGGGTTTCTCCTTGCGGTCCTCTCTGTGCTAGTGGTTTGCGCCGTTTCGAGCTGAGCAAGGCGGATCGAAGCCGCAAAGAATCGACTCCGATCGGATCTCCCCGACCCGTTTGCAGCGGATCCGACCCGGACCCGACCCAACCCGGTTTGACCCGACCCGGCCCACGTTGACTGACCTGACCCTCTTGACCGTTGACCGCATTGACCGTTGACCAGGCGTTGACCGTTGACCCGAGTTGACCTGATCCCGGAACTGCAGCGATTCGATCCGACTCGACCCTGAACGAATATTTTCCATTTCTAGTGAATTAAGGTGAAAAAACCTCACTTTATTCCTATTAAATACGAGTTGATTACGAGTTAATTATAGTATATGGATCGTTGTATGCAAAATGGTTTTATAGAAATGATATTTGTTTTAAATTGAATGAACTTGATCGACTACGGTTCATTGGTAAGTAAATGATTTTATTATAAAAATGATTTTCAAAGTATTTTAAGATCAATGAACTATAGTTGGTATTAGTGGGCAGTTCCTGAGTGAATGTCTACGTATATATATATTTACGTGATATATATATGTTGATTGATGTGGAAGTGAATTGATGTGGATGTGTGATTTATATGTATAAAATCAATTAATAATATTTCACGACCAATCCCATTGGTCATATAAAGACCCAGCCCCGCTGGTTCGGGAATTTATTAAATTACAGAAAGTCTCATAGAGAAATATTCCCGAAAACCAAATAATATAAAATCATGACGAATCCCATTGGTCATATAATAGAATATGGGAACGTTATTACCACCATTTAACAATAGCCTCCAAGGCTAAGGGTCGAGCCTCCAAGACTCTCTCTATAGCGTCTCACGCTATGCCCGTACACGTCGACCACCGAGCGTGAACCTGACCTATGTGGTCAAGTCGTCACCTCGCATGGGCTCAGACGACACTATGCCCGTACACGTCGACCACCGAGCGTGCATATGACCTATGTGGTCAAATCGTCACCTAGCATGGGCTCAGGCGACTAAGCTAGCTAGCATCAATAAACATATTTGAACCCTGATATGGTGAAAATCCAAAAACAAAACCGAAAGTACGCTTCCCCTTATATATCATACATCCGTACGGTCCCCGACCGCACATCTGAGGCTTATAATAATCATAAATAGTATAATAGCCTCAAAATATATTCATATATGTCCGACATATCCAATATGCCATAAAATAATATCGAAAAATATATATACAACATCGACATGTCTCACATGTCGAAAAATCACAAATTCGAAAACATTAAATCGCCGGAAATCTCATTTCTAGTCTTTACATCAAAATATACATAAACTTATTTAGCATAATCAAGTTATGATTAATTAAAACATTCTATTTCCGGAAACCTCGTTTCCGGATAAAATCATATACTACTAAAATAAAAGCATAACCCAAATCCATAATTTACTTTAAATATTAAATCAACAATTATAATAGAAGTATATGAATTATCGACTTTTGATAATTCATATCATGCTTACGAATTCATTTAACTAAATAAATTACATTTTAATAAAATGTAATTGCATGCATTTATTTTAAAATAAAATCCACTCACAGTACGGCCGAGCGTGCCGCTATTCCTCGCTCTCATTACGTCGAGTAATTTCTCGACCTGTAACAGAGACGTAATTATAAATATTTCAAACTTCGGAAATAAATTATAAAAGTTAATTATACGGACGTCCTCACTCGCCCGAAATAACCCCATTTAAATTATCGTTATCAGTATTGGAGTTATGTCTCAAATACCGAAACAATTTACTTCCAAAATTTCTCAGGACACCCATTCCGAGTTCGATCAATCCATTTTCTGATTATTTCGTCGTAAAACCATTTTAATTAGCTTTTAACCTTTTTACGGTAAGTCCACAGTAATAATCCAACGTGAAACAGTAATTATTCTAGGTCAAACAGTAATTCTGAAAGTCAAACAGTAAATGGTTAAAATCCAATAACTATTTACCATTTACTTTTACTATTTACCTTTACTTTTACTGTTTACTATTTAATTTTCACCTTTTACCGTTTTACTTTTACCTTTTACTGTTTCATTGTTCATCATCTCCTACCTCACGCCGCCGGAAAAGTGGCGCTGCCGCCACCGCCGCCGGAACAGCAGCGCCGCCGCTGGAGGCAAAACCACCTCCAATCGATCCCAAATTCACCCAACACCATCACCACCACCTCGGGGACTCATCCCCGACGTCCCCGCCGCCAAAAACAGCCCCAGCCGCCGCAAACGGCGGCCGATACGGCGGCCCAGAAATCCAAAGTTCTAATTTCTCTAAAACTCAACCAATCGAACCCCAAATTATACTCAATCGACTCCAAACATCGTCCTAAGCCCGAATTTAACCTCCAACTCCAACAAAAACATCAAAATCACCTCCTCCACCAAAAATCACAAAAACCCTAAAATTTTCAAATTCTCAATTCTCCTTACCTGGATCGATTTGGATCAATTCCTTTGGTGGGATTACTACACGAGTCAAGGTCTCCATTTCCCCCCTAAAATCGGGCCAAGAAGTGGCCGGAGGAGGGAGTTTCGAACCGTCGGTGGCGGTGGTTCTTGGCCATCTCACGGCCGAACGGCGGCGATTCACGCCGCGCCGCTGCCACCGACGTGAAGAGGAGGCCGAGCCGGCCCGAATGTGACCGGTGCGGCAGCCCAGTTCGGCCGGACGGCAGAGGGTCGGTGGAGGTCGGGCCGAGTCGGGGAGAGAGAAGGAGAAAAGAGAGAGAAGAAAAGAAAAAGGAAAGTTTCCCGTTCGGGAAATTTTTCATTTCCCGCTATTTATACTCGTCCAGAAATTGGACAATTTCCGATTTTACATTGTAACTTTTTCGTACGAACTCCAAATTGAGCATGCTACGTGTCCACGAACTCGTTTCAACGTCTTCTACCTCGTCATGAAATAAAATCCTCGGTCGAGTCAACTTATTTAAAAGTCAACCTTTAAAACTTTCAAATCGTAAAACAAATTTCCGAGGAGTAAAAGTAAAAGTAAACCAGTTAAAAGATAATTCGAGTTTCGGGTCGTATCAATTCTCCTCTCCTTATAAAAATAAGACGGTTATGAAAGTCATAAGAACAACACACACTACCAGAAAAAAGAGTATTACCGACGAAAAAAAAAAAAGGCCGACGACATAATTTTTTCGTCGGCTATTCCCAAGAATGGCCGACGATTTTTTATTTCGTCGCTAAAAATAAAAAATCTTCGGCTATTCCCCAAGAATGGCCGACGATTTTTTCGTTCGTCACTAAAAAATATTTTTCGTCGGCTATACCCTAGAATGACCGACGATTTGAATTTTCGTCGGCCTTTCTCTTAAAGTATAGCCGACGAAAACTTTAGAAAGTTTGGCCGACGAAATTGGAATTTTCGTCGGCTATAAGTCTTTATATTTTCAGATCTGGACAGAAGCTGCTCATTTCAAATAAACCGAAAAAAAACGGGAGAAAGAGTGAAAAATCTGTGGGTATTGTTGAAATCCGTCCTCTCTTACATTGTGGAGCTATATATAGTTACGTATATGTGTATATATGCTGATTTTGAGTTTTAGTGATTTTGATATAGTAAGTGATTTTTTGTTTTGTTGTTGTTTTAGTGTTAGAATGTATGTATATATGTTGATTTTGAGTTGTAGTTGAGTTGATTTTCAGTTAGAGTTTAATTATGTGTTTTAGTTTGATGTTATTTTAATTAGTGTTAAAATATATATAAATATGTTAATTAATGGTTGTTGATAGTGTAATGAACTTAAATAATGGTTGTTAATTAATGGTATATATATATGAGTTGATGTTGATAATAATATACATTGTAATATATATGTGTTAATTAATTTCTTATTAATTAAAGTTATACATATATATTATTATCAGGCTATATATATATGGATCGAGATAAGAGTTGGATTTCGCTTCCAAGGCATGACCGACGATACACTACAGGAGTTGCGGATTTTTTGCAGTTCGTCGAGGAAAATGCAAACGGGAATGAATACCATTATTGCCCGTGCAAGAAATGTAAGTGTCGCAGTGATATGTGTCGATTTCCGATTAGGACAGTATGGGAGCACCTAAAGAGTAATGGGTTTTGGCCGAAGTACAAACGTTGGATATATCACGGTGAGCCATCATTAGATGGATCGCATGATCATGGGCAGTTTTTTGAGGCGGGCAGTAGTAGTACATCCAACGATCCAACAATGACATTCGTCAACGACGTGTTTCCTTTTGAAAGCGGTGTACGTGGGGAACAATATATGCATGACCCGGTGCAGCCGCTCCCACAAGTTGTGAACACTG
Organism: Potentilla sterilis; assembly: GCA_963682095.1. Taxonomy (NCBI): domain Eukaryota; kingdom Viridiplantae; phylum Streptophyta; class Magnoliopsida; order Rosales; family Rosaceae; genus Potentilla; species Potentilla sterilis. The sequence goes on from OY821754.1 coordinate 46,014,442, forward strand.
CTGCCTTTGACAAGTACAACAAACTGATTGCATTGCAACAGACCCCTGTGTCTTCAAGTTCTAAGAAGACAGTTCTTCAAAGTGTGATGGAGGTAATGAGGATTAGAGTCGAGACAAAATGGAGCATCAGGCAAGTGGATGAATATCTACAGTACACTTCTTCGTTGTTGGAGGAGGGTCATCGTAATCCTACCAATCACCGTAAGGTTCGAAGTATCCTCAAAGATCTAGGGCTTTCCTACATTAAGATCCATGCATGCGCATTTGACTGCGTTCTCTTCTGGGGTAAAGATGCAGAAGGGAATGACCTTGCTAGCCTTGACGCATGTCCGATATGTCAGTCTGACTGATATAAGTTGACGGGAGCAGGCAATAGGAAACCTGTGAAAGTGCTTCGGTATTTTCCGTTGAGAGATAGGCTTGAGCGGTTGTACATGTCAGAAACCACCGCAAAAGCTATGAGATGACACGGTGAGCGGGACGCGGGAGACGCAGATATCATGACACACATCTCTGACGGAGCGGCTTGGAAGCATATAAACAATGAGTTTCCTCATTTTGCGTCAGATGTCAGAAACATCAGGCTCGGGCTCTCAACCGACGGGTTCAACCCTTTCGGCACCATGAGTCTTTCATACAGTATATGGCCGGTGGTTTTGGTACCTTACAACCTTCCTCCGTGGATGTGCATGAAGAAGGAATATAATATGTTGACGTTGTTGATTCTGGGGCCTGGTTACCCAGAGAAATGTCTCGATGTGTATATGAGACCATTGATTGAAGAGCTTAAGGTATTGTGGGACGTTGGTCATCCCACTTTTGACAAGTACAAGGAGGAGACGTTCCAGATGCATGCCATGGTTATTGGTACCATCAATGATTTTCCTGCTTATGGGATGTTGTCGGGCAGCGTTGTTAGGGGATACAAGGCTTGTCCAGAGTGCCTTAGCGATTATGGGAGCACCCCTCATTGCAACAAGATATGCAGAATGGGTCATCGTGTGTTCCTTCCAGCGGATCACCACTGGCGTTACGAGTCCGCCGCATTTGATGGAACCGAAGAACACGGTGGTCCTCCCAGAAGATGGACGGGAAGAGAAATTTTAGCAGTGCTTAATGAGTACGATTTTGGGCCCCTCAGCAATCATCCCGATATTGTAGCGGAAATACCTGAAAGACCTGAGGAGTACAAATTCTGGACACATAAGAGCATATTGTGGGAACTCCCGTACTGGTGTGAGTTGCTGATCCGTCACTTCCTAGACGTTATGCACATAGAAAAAAATGTTTCTGAAAGTGTGGTGGGCACAACGCTGAACTTGGAGGGGAAGACGAAAGACGGTCCTAAGGCTCGCACTAATCTGCAAAACATGAATATCAGAAAACAACTATGGTTGAAACAAGGGAAGAGAAAAATGCCTCAAGCTCCTTACACCGTCAAGCCTGAGCATAAACCAGAAATTTTCCATTGGATAAGTCGGGCCAAGTATCCTTCAGGCTTTGCTGGAAATATAGCCAAGTGTGTGAACAGACAATTCAACAATCTTTACGGGTTGAAAAGTCATGACAATCATATCCTGCTACAACGTCTCTTCCCTGTTTTCATTCGACCGTTCCTTCCCCGTCACGTTGTGGAGCCGTTAGTAGCGTTGGCAAGATTTTTCCAGAAGGTATGCACACGGGAAGTGAGAAAATCTGACCTCCGGGAAATGCAACAAGACATCGTTCATATCATGTGTAAATTTGAGATGATATTTCCTCTAAATTTTTTCGACATCATGCCTCACCTCATGATCCATCTTCCTCGGCAGTTGTTGCTTACCGGTCCTGTGCACTTCACTTGGATGTATCTGATGGAAAGGTACGTATTTTACACCTTATGTTAATTTCCTCATCAATATATGTGATATAGTATTAATGTATTATCATAACACTTTAAAAACTTGATTTATAGGCAATTTGGACAATACGGTGATTTTGTCCAAAACAGATCCGCACCTGAAGGATGTATAGCTGAAGCATATATTGCGCACGAGTGCGTCACCTACATGAAGCTGTATTTAGGAGCGTTACAGGAAAGCATACCGGAAGATGTACCTTCACAGTTCAATCGTTCCATACTCTCCGACGATGTTGTACTCGGTGGAAACATACCAGTTTCCTACAAGTTGAAAGATTATGAGGTAGCCATTGCACATTGGTGGGTACTAATCAACTGTCCAGAAGTTCAGTTTTGGAAGAACATGCATCTAAACTGTGAACAAGTAGGAGGTGATCTCGATTACCACAACCGGACATTCGCAGAGTATTTCGGCCGCTGAGTACGTAACTTTAACACTATTCTATACGTGTTTATATATTATTGTGTATAATTATTCATATTTATAGTTGATTCTGAACACAGCAGCATTATTTAGATCTGTCTAGTTGGAATGCTGAATGCGAGAGAATTCGGCGACTCAACTACGCCGGCCAACAAAACTGGTGGTATGAGATGTTCGCCGCACAACAACAAAGCCTTCCACCCCCGCCCCCGTTTCAGACGTTAGTTGAACCTCCAATGCCTCAACTTCCCGAGTTCGGTCAGCAAGATGACGAGCATGATGGAGAGCAGGATGCTGGGGATGACGTCGTAGACTTTAGTGGTTTAGGTGATGATTAGGGTTATATTTTATGTATATTGGAACGAATTAAATAATAAGTCATGTAGACATGTTTCTTGTTGGTGTAAATGAATGGACTGGTTTTGTGATTTGCAGGTTGCTTGGAATGGTAATTTAGAAAATAATTTAATTTTTTTTTCACCAAATGTACGAATACCCGACGATTTTGGCATTATTTCGTCGGCTATAAGCACTATAGCCGACGATTTTTACCAATTTTCGTCGGCTATAAGTCTTATAGCCGACGAAAATTACCTTATTTCGTCGGCTATAACTAATTAATGCCTATTAAATTATTAATATATTTCGACTGAATAACCGACGAAATAGATGAAATCGTCGGCTATAGTTCAGAACAAATAGCCGACGAATTTCGTTGGCTATTGTTTACGATATCGTCGGCCATACTTGAAAATACCCGACGAATTTCGTCGGATATTTTGCCAGGGTTTGGTCGACGAAATGATGTTTCGTCGATACAGTCGTCGGCCATACTCGCATATAGCCGACGATTTCCTTTTTTTCGTCGGCCATTGGTATAGCCGACGGCGTTTTTCCGACGAATTATAGCCGACGAAAATTTCGTCGGCAAAAGGTATAGCCGACGAAATTTTGGCATAGTCAACGAAATTTTTTTCGTCAGCTATGCCCTCGGATCTGGTAGTGACATGTACACTGCCACTTAAAGAGAAGTAGTCCCTGCTGATAGGCTGTAGTGCCAACCTCGCCGATTTGCAGCCTGTGCCTCTGTGCAGCACTCGCAGCCTGACATTCGCGCTGCCGAGCCATATCCGACACAGACATACCCGTACCCGATACGAGCTAAGGCGTATCCGACACTCAACCAGACGTATCCAATGACGTATCAGAGTATCAGTGTCAAAAGTGTCAACACATCGAATACGTGTCCGATACGAACACCCATGCTGTCGAGAAGTCTCGACATTGATGTTGCGCAGCTACCGGAAGAAATAAGCACATGTTGTCGACAACCCTTGACAAAATTCATCCAGTTAGCCTCGCCAGCATCCGATATGATTAGCCTCGCTACAAGTCCTGCTGCGCAGCTGCGCAGCAGCTGCCGAGAAATCTTGCCTAGCCAACCCTGCACCAGTACTGTGCGTGTTCTGCCGCAGCTGCCAAGAAGCCTGCAACGCTTCTGTGTGATCTTCCGAGAGGCTGCAAGGTGGCTACAGTGCCCAAAAACGTGTCCTAGAGCTGCGAGGAAATGAAGAATACATGTGAAGACCAAGTCAAAGACCTGCACCCACAAGGAGAAGCAAGTCCTAGGCAAACAAGGAAAACGTAACCCGATTAGGACAAGGAAGAACATTGCCGGATTAAAGGAGGAAAATTATTCCGAGTTCAACAGGGAGAAGCTTCGCCGAATCTTTAAAGGAATAAGAAGACAAAAATCAGCAATGTATCAAGAGTGAATCGGCAAAGAAATCCTAGAAGAACAAGAAGAGGAAATCAACACCAAAACCGACAAGGAAAACTCTTTTCCTTGGCCGACACACTTTAGGTTTCTTGGCTGATTCATGCAACCTTTCTCCTATATATAGAGGCCGGCATCATATATGAAAACTTGTCACATCTTAGCACAAAACACAAAGCCATAAGCTCTACCAAATTCTCCAAAGTTCCTACCTAGAAACGCAAGTCAAAAACCACCACCACCTCAAAACTTCCATCACCCGAACCGAGTTCTAGCCTCCATTCCATCATCAAGTGCACGATTTGAAGATCTTCCCAAGGCTCCAAAAAGTGTGATCCGATTCATCTCTACCCCCTTCAGGACTTGTCTTATTTTTAGGTAGTTATGTTAGGTTTTGTCTATGAAACTTGCATGTATTTTTGGTTTCGAATATTATGTCTATATATGTTTCGGATTGAGTTTTGCTTTTATGAATTACATGTTAAAATTATATTTGAATTGTTTCTTGAGTCTTTTAGGTTTAAGTTTCGGTTCAAAGAAGTCTTTGCATGATAACTTGTAATATAAACGTGTAAGATAATCACATATAGATAATTAGGATAGTGGTATTAGGTGCATGATTAGGACTTAAAATCGGTTAGTAAACTAAGGATTGGGTATGGAAATCGGTACTTAGTGTTGTCTTGAACATAATCTAGGTGCTAGGTTTAATCGGCTAGAGTAATAACGAACAAGATGAACGTGACTGTCTCTGTGATTTGTGTTGCTCGACTAGAGTATAATACCTTAGAACTTGCATGTTAAATGAGATGATTGACAACCTTACTTGTTTACGTGTCTTCGATTTTAGACTCTTGATTCAGTGTTATTTGTGGGAAAACGATAGCATAACTTTTAGGATCCATAACGGAAGTTTGATGATCTTAAAAACATTAGAGGTCTAATAACTAGGTACATAGCGGAAGCTCTAGTTGTGGTCGAAATTGATTTAAGTCTAAATTGTGTCTATACTTGTTCGTTACCTTCTTGTGTGCGAGTTTTACTTGTTAAAGACTTGTGTGCTAAATGTTTCTTGTGTGAAAGATGTCGACCAAGTTGTACATATTAGAATTAGGTTTTAAATTTCGTGTCTAGGTCTAGGGCAAGTCTGCCGAACCTCATCTAAATTCCCCATGATTTCGTTTCATTGTTTGTGTATAATTGTGAATATGTGTTTCTAACCTTTTACATGTCAGGTACCCTTAATCCCCGGTTAGAATGATCCGTACTTGCTTTATACTACTAACATCTTTTATAGGGTATTATTTGCGCGTGTTATTACTCCGGTTATGGCACCCGTCAATATACAAGTGATCATCATCTTTCACACAAAGCATTTAGCACATAAGACTCTTTAACATGTAAATTTCGCACATATGAAAGTAACGAACAAGTATTGACACAATTTAGACTTAAATCAGTTTCGACCGTAACTAGAGCTTCCGCTCTGTACCTAGTTACTAGACTTTCTTAAGTTCTTTAGAACAAATTTCCGTTCTAGCCCTAAAGATTTATGCTAATCCGTCAAGACTTAACATTTAAGTACAAAAGTCTGAAATCGAAGACACGTAAACAAGTAAGGTTGCCAGTCATCTTATTTAACATGCAAGTTCTAAGATTAATAGCCCTAAGAGAGCAACACAAATCAAAGCAACAATCACGTCTAGCAAAGTTCGTTATTACTCTAGCCGATTAAACCTAGTACCTAGATTACGTTCAAGACGACACTAAATATCGATTTTCATGCCCTCACCTTAGATTGCTAACCGATTTAATGTCCTAAACATGCATCAAATACCTACTGTCCTAATTATCAAACCTACTCACGTTGTCGACAGCCTAGCGACAGCCAGATTAGCCTAGCTGAAAATCCTGATGCACAGCTGTGCAGCATCTGCCGATCTTGCCGATACCCTTCTGATACTGCCAATAGCACATGCAATCTACCGAGGAAGCTTCTGAGTGGGCTGCAAGTGTCTTAGCCGTATCCTAGGGCTTCAAGGAAGAAGAAAATGTTTTAAGCATGTGGGGAGTAAACCCTAGGCCGGCCAAGCATGGAATTCCTTGTTTGAAAAGGGATAGAATAACCTAAACCATATCGGATTGGGAAACATTATTACAAAAAGATTTCTATCCCGTTTTGAGTAAGGAAAACTCTCCCAAATCAACATTTCCCTTCCCCTATAAATAGAGGACGGCACCTTGAAGAAAAGTTGTTATATCTTAAGCCAAAAACACAACTCCAAAGCTCTACCAAATACTCTACCTTAAGTCTTAGAAAGAAACACAAGCCAAAAACCCTCTCACCACCATCCATAAAATCCCTGTCGTATCACCTTCAACCTTCATCCGTGCAACATACTTGGAAGCATCAAAGGTGTCTAAAAGTGTGATCCATTCTCTACTCATGGCTTGTAATTTTTTTATATTTCGATACTATGTCTATGTAGTTCAGATATTTGATAGGAGCACAATGTGCGACGATATTAATATGCTTATGCCCTCGTTTATGCTTTGTTTAACTCTTATTTGTTTAAGATAGAGTCATAATTTAGTTTAGTGTCGATTTGGTAGAGTTTGGAAAATATATGCTTTAGAATCCGAAAAATGACTAAGTATAGAATTCTGGAAAATAGTGCAAAATGTGTCTTTTTCTTGATTCTGAGATGAATGAAACTGTGACCTATCCTTTTCCAAATTTGTTGAAATTTGGTATACATGTTATAGGCTTGCTAATGGGTCTTGTGTAAAAAATTCAGATCAATCGGAGTTCGGGAAGTCACCCTCAAGATGGCTGCAAAACGGTAGTTCGATCAATAAACCCAAGGACTTCCAGGAATTTTCCTGGGACTGTGTCCCAACTTCAAAAAATTCATTCCCGATGTTTCACAAGGAATTTGATCAAACCCTTTTATATGGACGAAGCTCTATGTGTCTAGTTTATATGAGACTTGGAATCGTATCAATCAGAGCAGTGAGTAAAAAGTTATATTCGGTTAAAGTCACAAAGGTCAAATCTGCCGAGAAAATACTTGCTCGCCAAGCCCTTGTTTGTTCGCCATCAGCCTCGTTCGCCAACATCTTCGCTCGCCAGAAGATCTGGTCACCAATCATCCGCGCATGCCAGCATGCATGTTCGCGCTACTCGCCAGCACCAGACTCGCCACCCAGATTAGCCTCGCCAGTATCCAATACTGGCAAGGACTGCACCCGAGTGGACTGCAAGTGCCTCAGCCGTGTCTTAGGACTTCAAAGAAGAAGAAAAAGTGTTAAGCATGTGAGGAGTAAACCCTAGGCTGGCCAAGCATGGAATTCCTTATTCAAAATGGGATAGAATAACATAAACCATGTCGGATTGGGAAACATTATTACAACAGGATTTCTATCCCATTTTGAGCAAGGAAAACTCTCCCAAATTAGCATTTACCTTCTCCTATAAATAGAGGCCGGCACCATGAAGAAAAGTGTGACATCTTTTGCTAAAACACAAAGCCAAAGCTCTACCAAATTCTTCCCAAAAGTCCTACATATATAAACCCTAGCCGAAATCACCTCCACCTTCACCCAAGTTTCTGCCGAAACTTGGAACCTTTGTCTGCCGACACAGCCCTTTGCCGAGCAGCCTCCATACCTCTTCCATCTTCCGCCGGATCCACACGATTCGGAGTCATCAAGGTGTCTACAAAAGTGTGATCCACTCCCTTCTCTCGGTTTAGTAAAGTTTATGTAGTTATGTTTAGTTTTGTCTATGAAACTTATATGTATTTTTGGTTTTGGATTATATATCTATGTATGAACCGAATTGGAGATTGGTTTTATAATTTGTATGTTAATGATTTGTTGAATTCGATGCTTAGATTTTGGTTTAAGTTTCGGCAACAATGAATTTGCATGCTAATTTCTAATATAAAACTTGTAAGATGAGTACACTTAGATAATTAGGACAGTGGTATTGATGCATGTTGAGGATTTAAACCGGTTAGAACTAAGGTGAGGGCTTATAATTGATACTTAGTGTTGTCTTTGAACATGATCTAGGTATTAGATTTAATTCGCTTGAGTTATAATGAACTAAGTAGACGTATGATCACTTTGATTTGTTGTGCTCACTTAGAGTGGTTAACCTTAGGACTTGCATGTTAAATAAGAAGATTGACGACCTTACTTGTTTTCTTGTCTTCGACTATAGACTTTTGTGCTTCAATGTTACGAGTTGTATAACGGTAGCATAACTTTTAAGATCACCTCGCGAAAGCTCGATCTTAAAACATTAGAAAGTCTCTCAACTAGGTAAAAATCGGAAACGTTCTAGTTGTAGGTCGAAACTTGTTTAAGTTCAATGCATGCTAAATACTTGTTCCTTACTTTCTTGTATGCAAATCTTATTTGTTAAAGAGTTGAGTGTGGAGTGCTTTGTGTGAAAGATGTCGACCAAACTTGTAAATAATAGACTTAGGATTTATTTTCTGCATTTTATTTTCATGTCTAGTGTTATGGGCAGCCTTTGCTGCCGATGCCTATACCTTCCCCCATTGTGACGTTTTGACGTATGGTTTTGTGATGTATATATGTGTATATTTGTTTAACAATCTCATGTTTCAGGTACCCTTAATCCCCGGCTTAGAACGATCCCTACCTATGTCTATACTACTAACGATTGTAGGGTTATTATTGCGATGCTCGCTTAGGCGATGTTTCTGCACAAACCTGTAGGCCTGGTAGAATCTAGATGTGATCTCTGAACGGGAGCCGAAGCTCGCATGCAATAATAAACCCTACAAAATATCGTTAGTAGTATAAGCAAGTAGGGATCGTTCTAGGCCGGGGATTAAGGGTACCTGAAATATGTAATTGTTAGTCAAAATATTCACACATATATACATCAAAAACGTCACTCATGGGGGAAGGATTGTGATCGGCAGCAAGCTGCCCTAATGCTAAATGACACGAAATTAAATGCTGACAAATAAATCCTAAGTCTACTATTTACAAGGTTGGTCGACATTCTTCCACAAAGCACTAACACGAAAGCAATCAAAATACATAACAAACTAGCAAGCAAGACTCACGGCAAGATGTTAAAATGTTCTAGACTCAACTTAACTCCGATTTGGTTAGCTCCCTATAGGTATTACTAACCGAGATTTCATAGGTATTTAAGATTAACTTTACGTCTAACCCTAAAATTGTACTAAACATATTTGAGAACTCCTCTAGATGAAAACAAACATGCATAGTAATTGAGCACGAAATCTTTTGAATCGGAAACAAATTAAATAAGCAAGGCGTCACCACTTCTTATTAACAAGCATGTTCATTTAAATTACTCTAGCCCTTGTGAAAACAACACAAATTAACATAACCCTAAAGATTACTTAACCCATATTATTTTCGGCTAATAAGATTAACAATCTACATATTGCAATTACATAGACTATCAATCTTTAAGCACACGAATTTAAAGAACAAGTCAAGAAAACCCTAAAACCAAGTTAACATGCATTCTTGCCGATTATCCTATTAACTAATTCGTTACATATTTCCCTTACTTTTTAGCATGCAATTTGTATTCTTACATCCAAAAACCACTTAAAGATAAAGAAAACAAATTGAACATACAAATCATAAAACCAAATTTCAATCCAATTCATACATAGACATACAAATTGAAACCAAGAATTCATGCTAACTTCATAGACAAAGTTTAACATAACTACAACAAAAATTACAAAGCCAAGAGAAGGGAGTGGATCACACATTAGAAACCTTGGAGACTTCGTCTTGTATGGATCCGGCGGTTGGTGGTGTCGGATGGAGGCTGCTGCTCGGCAGTGGTTATGTCGACAGCAAGGTACCAAGGTTTCGGCAGAAACTTTGGGTGTGGTGGAGGTGGTTTTGGCTAGGGTTTTTGTGTAGGATTCTTGGGGAAATTTAGGTAGAGCTTTGGCTAGATTTTTGCTTTAGAATGTGACATCTTTTTCTGTGTAAAAGTTGGGTAAATATAGGGAGAGAACTAGGTACTGCCGGCAGCCCCTTCTTGCACAAGGAAAAAGAAAACCTAGTGGGATAAGGTTTGAAACCTTCCTTTCATAGTTCAATTAGGTTTTCTTTTTCTGAATTTTTCTTCAAGGCTTGGGCTTCACATCTTCATGGACTTCTTGTATGATCTTGGACTTCACTGGATGTGTCTTGGTCCATCAAAAATGCATGCAATTGCCGGCAGCACACAAAGGCACCAAATCTGCCATAGTCGGCAGCTTCTCCTAGTGTGACTAGGAGAACTTCTTTCTTCAATTTTTCTTCAATGCCATGGCCTAGTGTCTTCCTCTTCCCTTCATAAAGCTTGAACCATCTTCATAAATGCATTTGTACACCATTTGGTCCATCAAAAACAGAAAACACAAAAAGGGGGCAGTAGGTTCCTGGAATCGGCATATTTGACCTTGATGCAGTAATTCCGGCTTATCTCCCTCCGTGGAGCTCCGATTGATGCGATTCCAAGTCTCAGATAAACTAGACACATATGGCCATCTCCCCATAAAACAGTTCGATCAAATTCCTTGTGAGTCGACGGGAATGAGTTTTCGAAGTTGGATCAATGTCCCAGGAAAATCCTAGAAGCCCCTGGATTGAAATGCCCGGACTGCCGTTTTGCAGCCAACATTTGGGTGGCTTCCCGAACTCCGATTGATCTGAAATTTTAACACAACATTCCTCAGTATATGAATATTAAGCACACCAAATTTCATAGAATTCGGACAAGGATAGATCATATTTGTACTCGTCACAAAATCGCGAAAAAGACATGTTTTGCACTATTTTCCAGATTTCTCATACTTAGTCATTTTTCGGACAATTAAGCACATTTCACCAAAACTCTACCAAAATTGACACTAACTATATTATGACTCTATCTTAGACAAATAAGGGTTAAAAAAAGTATAAACGAGGGCATAAGCATATAATATCGTCGCACATTGTGCTCCTATCAATCTCCTTCTGCTTAACCTGCTCATTAAGGGGAATACCGGGTGGGCCGGTCTTCTCCTCTCCGATGCCTAAGTTAGTATAGATGGGATGAATAGATAAATTAAAGCACATATGATAAGCAGTTGGAGAGATCAGTTACCTATTAAAGAGGGTAGTTGAGGCCCTTATATAGGTGGCCGGGCGTGAGGTCTGATCTTACTCTTCGATGTGGGACTGGCTTCCTTCTGTTCGCACACAAAAGGGCAGCTCTGGTGACCTCTTTGGTAGGCTGACGCCCCCGGTCCCCGGGCCCCTGGTCACAAGGTAGACTGCTGGACCTCGGGTCCGGGTGCTGGTGATCCTGCTCCGGGCCTCAGGCCGGCCCCGGATGGACTGGTTGCGGGTCTGTGGGCTTATGTAGCCCTTCTGTGGCTACTGTCAACAAGTCCCCCAAGTTCCCGGTCAAGTGCAATCTTGAATGGGGACTTAATATGTCTTGCTCCTGTCCCGGAAACCCGCAGGGTTACCAACCCCATGGTGCCTAGTCCCCCAAGTCCGCGTTGAAGATTGGGCGTGACCGGGCGTTCGGGTAGAGAAGGCGTGGTGATGTGAGTACCTATAATGATGAGGTGTGACAGTTTATGAGTATGCCTGCAATACTGATGATATTGTGCTTAAGTGTTGTCGTGCCATGAATATGGAACGGGGTTAAACCCGGACAAATGCATGGGAGGACAATGTAGCGTTGAGATCCGCCATGCAAATAGATGTGCAACGGGGTGAAACCCGGACGAGTGCATGGGAGGATGTGGCGTTGAAATCCGCCATGCAATAGATGTGCAACGGAGTGAAACCCGGACGAGTACATGGGAGGATGTTATGGGTGAGGACTCGACCGGTGGACTGCCATACCGTAACGAGTCCCCCAAGTTCCCAAGGCGAAATTGCTGCCAACGGTAGGCCGGGAGTAGCCCGGTGGCTCGGCCCAGCTTGTGTTGGAATAAGCGTGGGGCAACGTGCCTATGGGGAGAGTTCTGTGTTAGAGAAACACTCTGCCCGGTGGGGAGGCGTTGAGATGACAAGTCTCGCCTTGAATCCCCATTTTGATCGCAGTTCAGTGCGATGCAGGGTTTTTATCCTGCTGGAAAAGAGTACATGTGTTAGATGTAAACTCTCCCGGGTGTATAAAGCCCATGCCGGTTGAATGTTCTCATAACCGGAGTCATGCCATGGAGCCGGTTGAATGTTACCTAACCAGTGAGATGCCATGGAGCCGGTTGAATGTTACATAACCGGTGAAATGCCATGCAGTCGGTTGGATGATCATAACCGGTGAACTGCCATGGAGCCGGTTGAATGATGCCTAACCGGTGAGATGCCATACAGCCGGTTGGATGATCATTACCGGTGAACTGCCATGGAGCCGGTTGGATGATCATAACCGGTGAGATGCCATGCAGCCTGTTGGATTATCATAACCGGTGAACTCCCATGGAGCCGGTTGGATGATCATAACCGGTGAACTGCCATGGAGCCGGTTGAATGATGCCTAACCGGTGAACTGCCATGGAGCCGGTTGAATGATGCCTAACCGGTGAACTGCCATGGAGCCGGTTGAATGATGCCTAACCGGTGAGATGCCATGCAGCCGGTTGGATGATCATAACCGGTGAACTGCCATGGAGCCGGTTGAATGATGCCTAACCGGTGAGATGCCATGCAGCCGGTTGGATGATCATAACCGGTGAACTGCCATGGAGCCAGTTGAATGATGCCTAACCGGTGAGATGCCATGCAGCCGGTTGGACGATCATAACCGGTGAACTGCCATGGAGCCGGTTGAATGATGCCTAACCGGTGATGAGCCTTGGCTCTTGGGGAAGTGGGGGGGTTTGACGCCTCGGTTCCCGCTCCTATCTCCCTTAACTGCCGCTTATAGGTGGGACAAGTGGCTGACATGCATTTAAGGAGGAAGCCCATCAGTCCCATCAGTCTCATCAGTTATGATGGCGTGGGAAGGTTACCGATGCTGGGACACGTGTCAGCAGCGAGCGATCTGAGATGGAGGACCTGGATTCGCAGGCGTTTGAGTTGCCCTGATTGCGTGTTTTTGGGGGATTATAGGGGTGCCTAGGGCATCAGACCCGTCTATAAAAAGGCCTCTTTTGTCTTCATAACTTATGTTTTGCTCTTTGGCCCAGAGAGAAGAAGAGAAGGTTGGAGAGGAATCCGGCGAAAGCTTTGTGGAGGTGCCTCGCGATATCCGTGCCCCAAGCGTTCTGGGTCTTTGCCTACCATTGCTCGGTGTTTTCGTAGGACGGACTTTCCTCGGTTGTGCATAGTAATTGGTAAGTCTTGCTCGCCTTTCCTCGTGTTTTTCTTTTTGGCGTTTTGCGGCGAGGGGGGGGGGGGGAGGGTGCTCTGTCGCCGACTGTGAGTTCTTTTGAGTGGGGTGTCTGCGGTAATCTTGGGGAGGAGCCGCAGAGGGCGCTGTTCTAGCCTGTTGCTGACCAGCGGTGGGGTTTTGTTTTCTTCCCCTTAGGTTTAAATGGCTTCTGCAAGTTCTGATGGGGCTTCTGAATCGGCTGACAGGCGTCCCGTGGTGGACGATGAGGCGAGATTGAAGGAGTGGCTCAGTTCGGAATCCCCGGAGGCCGAAGCCGCTGACTGCTCCTGGGACGGGGTCTCGCCTTCCGGGTCCTCGGGATCTGAGGGCATCCCGCACAGGGTGCGCTTTGCTGGCACTCCGCCCGTGAGCTATACGATCGGGAGTGGGGAAGAGGCCGTGGAGTGCAATGAGCCGGAGGGTAGTATGAACCCCGAAGAGATTACCGCCTTTCGGGAGACGTGGAGTATCCCCGATGAGGTGGCGTTACGGCCGCTGAATCCCGGAGAATCGGCCTGTAACCCGGAGGCGGGTTGGGTAGCTGTTCACGGAGACCAATTTCGCCACAAGTTCTCCCTCCCGCTGCCGGACTTTGTGCAGTATACGCTTAGCGCTATGCAAGTATCCCCCGCGCAGCTTTCCGGGAACCAGTGGAGGCGGTTGCTGAGCCTCGGTTGCCTGTACGAGTTGTCCGGGATGAGCATGCCAACGGTGAACGAGTTCCGGGCACTGTACAAAATATCATTTTCGAAGAAGAGGGGGTCCCGAGGTTGTCTGACCTTTAGCGCCCGACAGTTCCAGCCTATCATCAGCCACCTGGCGACCAATCGTTCGAACTGTCCGAGTTGGAGCGGGAGAGGATTATGACTATACTCGGATGCTGGGACGATCTCGAGTGAAGCTCCTATAACTTCATTCGGCGGGAGGTGTTGGAGTACTGCAGTCTCGGGCGAGATCCCGGTGCGTATCAGGGTTTAAGGGGTGGTATTTCTGCTGACCGAGTTGATACTAACCCTTTGTTGGTTTTGCAGGTGCATCTTCCCGAACGGTCGTCAAGCCCGGTAATACGCTATCCATGGATGGTGAAGACCTTCTCTCAAGGTTGAAAGAAAAAGGGGAGGCCGTTTCACGGACCTCGGTGGACGAGGAGTCCGGTCGGCTTACCGTTCACGCCGAACCGAGGGCCATGGACGTTGAGGAGGACGCCTATATTCTGAGCCGTGTGAAGAGTCACCTCGATGCGCCCAAGGCGGGACCCGGAAAGGGCAAGTCCACCGGAGGGCCACCAAAGGTTCCTGGTGGGGTGTTGAGGATTCCGCACCGGCCGGGATCGGTTCCGCTCGTCACCAGGGTCACCCGGTCAGGCACACAATCTTCTTCACCGGACGGCCAGGGTGAGAAGAGGCGGATGATTATGGACGTCCCTCCCTCTGCACTGGTGACGCTGACCGGCCGGTCGTCAGGTGAGAACTTGGCGAAACGGCTCAAGGTGGTCAGCGGTGCGGCGAGTTCCGCTGGGGACAAAACCGTTGTTGCCTCAAACTCTGCCGGTCAGCGGAGTAGCCCCGCTCCTGCGGAGGATCAGAGGGGAGGTCTAGAGAGTCCCTTCGTCCGGAGCCTAGCGGCGGACGTGGCCGGCCTTGGTCTGGATGGGCCTGGAGCCCTGGCGGGGGAGAACCGCCAGAAGAGCAAGGAGTCAGTTCTCCGGGTAAGAACTGCTTCGTGCCATGGCACTGCTCATAACTTGTTATTTTTGCTGTTTGCTTAATTGGCTCCCCGTTGTTCTGTAGCTATTGTACAATCTGTACCAGCCGGACCCGAGTGAGGAGCTGCCGGAGCTGAAGAGGCAGGTGGCCGCTCTGACAGAAGCCCGTGAGCCCTTGGAAGTGGATTAGAAGTCCAGGCTGGAGCGGGAGAAGGTCAGACTGGAGGAGAGGGCCAAGAAGCAGGTGGCCAAGCTAGAAGAGCAGGTCCGGAGCCTCGAGGAGGAGAAGGAGCGGGCTGAGGAGGAGAGAGTGGATGAGCTCCAGGTGGGAGCTGCCGCTGTCCGTGCCGCTGCGGCTGGAGAAGTGGACCCGGAGCTTTACCAGCGGGTTGTCCTCAAATATCACGAAAGTGATCAGTTCCTTAAGCTCCTGGAAAAGGCTAGGGAGTCGGGTATTGCCGATGCCTATGCAGAGTGGGAAGAGAAGGGGAACCTGGACACCTCTCAAATGCCGAAGGCGGGGGCAGGTGAAGATACCCATGAGCAGTCGGTAGAAGAGGAGCAACCGGAAGGGGAAGGTGTGGCTCATGTAACTGTAACTGCTGGAGAGGGTGCGGTGGCTCTATCTGGAGAGGCCGGTGGGATGCCCGCTGAGGGGGGAGGCGCGGCTCCTTGAAGATTTTTGTTTTGCCCTTTTTTTTTGTAAATCCACTGGAACGCTTTTTGCTTGTATTACTCTTTGGATATATACATATTTTTGCACCGGTGGAACCGGTGGTATTTCTCTCAAAATAGTTGGCATACATATGATGTTACGTTGGTTGAACCGTTGATATGCCAAACTAATTGCTTGGAAGTTCGGGCACTCAACCCTTTGCTGGTCCGGGCGTGCCGACCAGCCCTGGCCTTGCTCTCGGTCGGGATCTGCTCTTCTTTCCCCTATATACCGCTGGAGCTGACCGCTATTAATCAAGCCCTCCACCGCTGTCTTGAGGGCGAAGCAACTGTTCGTTCGGTGGGTGGCTTCATCGTGATAGAAGCAGTACTTGCCCGTGCGCGCCTGGGTAAGCTTCCCCTTTGGGTACTTGCTCCTCGGCGGTGGGGGAATGATGTTCCCATTCTCGTGCAAGATGTCCTCTTATGAAGAGGTTAGGGTGGTGAAGACCTCCTGCCGTTCTACTACTGGCATGATTGCCAGGGGGCGTTCTTGCTGGTACTGCGCCGGTTTGTGCTCGCCCTGGGGTTTGTCATGATAGGGCTTCTGCTGCTGTTGGCTCCCCCAATTTCTACTGGGTCTGCCCGGTCGGGCGTCCCGATTCTCGCTCCGCTGGCCGACCTTGTTTTCTCGGGCGGTAGGGGGGTGCTCCTCCCGGGGGTGCTCTTCCCGCTGGTCGTCCCGCTTTCTCTTCAGCAGGTGCTGCCCATGCGTCTCATGATCGGCCTGAGCATGCCTGATGGCCATTGCCATTAGCTCGTCATACCCCTGCGGGAGTTCCACCCGTACGGCGTATGAAAATTTTCCCAGCCGGAGCCCTTGTTTGAATGCCATCTCGGCGATTCCCTTGTCGAGGTTCCGAACCCCGGCCGTCGCCGTTTGCCAGTGGTTGACAAACGTCCTTAGCTCCTCGCCAGGTGCCTGCATGTAGTTGAAGAGGATGGTTGATGTCCGGGCTCCCTCGACCCGGAGGATGAAGTGGCCTACGAACCGGTCGGCCAGCTGCTCGAACGCCTCGATGGAGTTTGCCGGAAGCTCGTAGAACCAGCTGAGCACCTCTCCGGATAGGGTTTCCTGGAAAATATTGCAGCATACTGCGTCGGAATAGCCCTTGGCGCACGTTTGGGACCGGAAACTGTCCAAATGCTGGTATGGACAGCCGGATCCTGAGTATGTGAGTTTCAGGGACTTCTGGTTACCAGACCTCCCTGATTCCAGGACTCGGTGCGAGAAAGAGCCCATGCGCTCGTTGAATCGCGCGCCTTCCATCGGCCATGCTGCCCTTCTCTCGTTGGCCTCCATTTGGGCCTTTAGATCCGACACAGAGTCGGTGAGTATCTGTAATGCCCGTGCGGTCGGGGTCACGACTTCATCCTCGAATGAAGCGCGCGACTGCGGGGGTGCCGGCGTGCTCATTGGCAAAACAGGGCCGCTCGGGGACTCCGCCCTCCTGCGGTCGCTGGACCTTCCTCCCGAAGATTGCCCTGTCTCAAGGTGTTGAGGTCGGCCAGGTGCGGGGGTAATTGCCCTTGTCATGGCGGCACTGCGCTGCTGGCCTCTTTCCAGGGCAGCCACCAGGGCAGCGTTTACCGTCTCCATTTCCTCATACCGGGCATTGGATTTTGCTCTATCTCGGTCGCCCTCCGTACGCAGGCGACCGACTTCTGCCCTCATTGCCCGTATCTCCCCCGCCATATCGTGCCGGTCGGGGCTGTACGTGGTGTCTCGGTCGCTGTCACCGAGCAGACTCTCCTCCTTGTCGCTCGGATCGTCCGAGAATGTCAGCGAGAAGGAAGCCCCGGTCGGTTGGTTGGTCTCCCTCCACCGGGCCTTTCCCGCGCATGCTATCATGGTATGGCCCCGGCGTGCCGGTCGGCCTCCCACAGCTGCCGTCTTCCTGGTTGCCTTGGTCGCTGCGCTGCTCCCGTACAGTGACCGGGTGGAGATGAGCGCTTGCTCTAGTGCAACCTGCTGACCCTCCGTTGCATTTCTTTCCTGGCCCGCTTCTGAGCTTTCTGCCATTTTGGTGATGCTTACGTGGTTTTTATGTAAGAAGTTCCCACAGACGGCGCCAATTGTTTCTGCACAAACCCGTAGGCCTGGTAGAATCTAGATGTGATCTCCTCCTGCTTAACCTGCTCACTAAGGGGAATACCGGGCGGGCCGGTCTTCTCCTCTCCGATGCCTAAGTTAGTATAGATGGGATGAATAGATAACTTAAAGCACGTATGATAAGCAGTTGGAGAGATCAGTTACCTATTAAAGAGGGTAGTTGAGGCTCTTACTCTTCGATGTGGGACTGGCTTCCTTCTGTTTACACACAAAAGGGCAGCTCTGGTGACCTCTTTGGCAGGCTGACGCCCCCGGTCCCCGGGCCCCTGGTTACAAGGTAGACTGCTGGACCTCGGGTCCGGGTGCTGGTGATCCTTCTCCGGGCCTCAGGCCGGCCCCGGATGGACTGGTTGCGGGTCTGTGGGCTTATGTAGCCCTTCTGTGGCTACTGTCAACAGGCGACTCATCAATTTTTGGCGCCGTTGCCGGGGATTATAAAAGCTTGATTTATGTTATTGTTGTGTATATAATATTGCTGGAAATTTTTGATGTAAAGTTGTAAAGTTGTAATTTTCGATTTTAGTTTGGGATTTTGTAAAGTAGAAATATGCTTCGGCATGTAGAGTTTAAATTTTGGAAGTTGCATGATGTATAAAGAATGTATGTTTGTAATAACTTAGTATAATTTCTAGGAAGTTGATAGTATTGTGTATGTTTGAGTTTATTGTAGTTTCTAAAGTGTAACCTGTAGGGAGAAGCCGCTTTTATTGGTCTTAGCCTTAACCCTTCATACGAATGATGCCTTGTTAGATCTGTCTTTTATGTAGACTGGGAAACGTGGGATACGTCCCCCCCACGCATAAGAGCGATAACTTTGCAGACCCATTTTTTATGAGGTTGAGGGCGGCTTTGATCAATACTTGTAGAGCGCTAGTGACCCGAGTTTGTTTTACAAAGTATGAGGCAAGTTAGTTTCATTGATATGGTTCTCAGGTTTGTTTAACTGGATCTCAAGGCCCACAGACTGATGTTCATTCTCGGTGAGTGAGTCGATAGGGAGTTCGCTCCCCGTGGTGACCAAAAACGAGTCCTGTCTGGTTCCTGTAGGGGGTTCGCCCTCCGTGAATCTTAACAACACCGCTTTTGAAAAGTAAAATACGCTCGAACTAGTCAAAAGCTTGGGACGAAGCATCACCTCACTTTAGACGCTAGAAAATAACTTGACATATGTGATCTATTTTATTTGAAAGATAAAACAAATTGTGTGGTTCGAACTCTTGAGTATATCGGATTAAGCATGACACTACCGGGGGCTGCATCAGTCCATTGCACCGTTAACTCCACTGCTCCACATACCTCGAGAGTTAGATAAATTTTAAAAAGAAATTAGACTAAGAGATTACATGATCATGGACGTTTTGACTTTTATTCTTTACTATTGCCGATCCCTTGTAAAAACGTGCCATAGATTGAAATTTGTTTTGTAATCGCCAATGCCGTGGCTTGTAATGATGTATATTCTTGCATTTTATTTATTTATGATATTCTAACTTGTTTAAACGTTGCAAATTTCAGAAAAGTGCATGTCCGGATCTCAACATTGGACAAGAGATCATAGAGGCCGATTACAACGTTTGAACCAAGAGCTCGCTATTGCACTATTCGTTCCGCTGCCCCCATCTGAATCGTCCGAGCCATCTACACCATCGCCGCCTACACCTAGTTCGGTAACAACCTTGCCGAGCTCCCCATCCTTCATCTCATCGATTTGTGACTTAGAGAGCCAGGAATTCGAGTGCTTTGCCGAGCCCTTTGAAGAAGAAGAGAGAATGACTTCGATCAGAGCACAGAATGGACATGTTGTCGGACGAGGGGTAGCTCCTTCGAATATCACTTACCCTTCTTTGGAGGCAGACAAGACCAGAGAGATTGAATTGAGGAGTGGATTCCTCCACAAGTTGAAGTCTTTTTATGGAATGCCAAGTGAGGATCCCAACAAGCACTTGCAATGGTTTAACTTTACCACAGAGTCTATGTATCCGAGAGGGACTGATTTGCAACACTTCAAGATGAAGGCTTTTCCGTTCTCATTGGAAGATCAAGCGAAGGAGTGGTTGTTTGAGGTGCCTAGTGGTCGCATTGTTTCATGGAATTCAATGATGGATGAGTTTTTGCTCAAATATTTTCCCGCTTCACCTATAACGGATCTGAGGAAACAAATAACAAGTGTGAAGCAAGCCGGAGATGAAACTTTCTTTGATTATTACAAGAGGTTCAAGTCCCTAGATTCTTTGCGTCCGTCGCATGGCATTAGCGATGGACTCTTGTTGCAATATTTCTATGAGGGATTGCGTGTTATGGAGAGAGAGTTTCTTGATTCGGCCGCGGGAGGAAGTTTCTTGGAATTGAATGCCGGAGCGGCAAGAAGTTTGTTGGAAGTTCGTGCATTGAACAACCAACAATTTGGTATGGCACGAAGTAATGTGCCGAGGAATGAGAAAGTCCATGAGACGTCCTCAAGTTCGAAGTTAGAGGAGAAGGTTGATAAGCTTGCCGACTTGGTGAGTAGCATGATGAAGGGAAAACGTGCCATTGTGTGCGGCATTTGTACTGAGGGCCATGAGACCGAACAATGCCCTTAATTTGGATCAAGTGAGGGAGTAGAGGAGTGCAATGCTAATTGTTTCCAAGGAGGTCAAAGGTACGTGAACTTTAATCCGAGGTTCAATGATCATCCGAACTTTCGGTGGGCGAACAATGACAACGTATTTCGAGCACCAGTGCAGTAAAACCAAGGGGCTGCCACACCCTTTCAACCTACGGCACCATTTGTGGCACGACAGCCCTACCAACCTGACGAGTCGTCTAAGCGAGCATCAAGCAATAATAACCCTACAATCATTAGTAGTATAGAATAAGTAGGGATCGTTCTAAGTCGGGGATTAAGGGTACCTGAAATATGAGATTGTTAACACAAAATATTCACAAACACATATGCACACAATTGTCACACTTATATACATATATACATATTCACACGAAATCAAGGGGGATAAAAGGCTTGGCAGCAAAGCTGCCTCTAAATTCCTACACAAGAAAATAAATTGCTAAAAGTAAATCCTAATTCTAATATTTACAAGTTTGGTCGACATTCTTCCACAAATCTCTAGCACGAAAACAATCAAAACACATAACAAAATAGTAGACAAGACTCACGACAAACAATGACAAGATGATCTAAACTCGACCTAGTTCCAATTCCCAATTAGAGCCACAGCGGCTATCTAATCGTACTAGACTTCTCATGTACTTAGAATTAACTCAGCATCTAATCCTAATCTGATTACTAACCGGTTTACATGATACGCAGCGTCGACACATGAACTAGCTAGCAAATACGCACAAAGTCTTTTTAATTGGAAACAAGTTTAACATGCAAGACGTCACTCTTCATATTAGACATGCAAGTTCATTTAAATTACTCCACCCCTTGTGAAAACCATACAAATAAAGCAACGCAGCGTCTACTAAATTCATATTAACTTTCGGCTAAATGAGATCAATGCCCCACACATAGCTATTGCATGAAACACCAAACTTTAAGGCACACGAATTTAAAGAACTAACCAAGTACAATTTTAAACCCAAATTAACATGTATTTGCCGACTGCCTAATTACTATTTTATTAAATATTTTCCTTACAATTTTAACATGCAATCTGAATTCTTACATCCAAAAACCAATTAAAGTTAAATAAAACAAATTGATTATGTGAATTATAAAACCAAACTTCAATCCAAACAATACATAGACATAATATTTGAAACCAAGAATTCATGCTAACTTCATAGACAAAGTTTAACATAACTACAAAGAAAGAATTACAAAACCGAGAGTGGGGAGTAGATCACGCTTTTAGAACACCTTTGGAGCTTTAAGTTGTGTGGATCTCGATGGATGATAGATGGAGGCACGGCAGCAATTTTCTGGATGGTGGATATGAAGGTGGTTCGGCAGGATTTTATGGTGATGGAGGCAGGTTTTCGGCTAGGGTTTTCTTTGTAGGATTCTTTGGGATTTTTAGTAGAGCTTTGGCTAGATTTTTGCTTTGGAATGTGACACCTTTCTTCATGGTGCCGGCCTCTATTTATAGGAGAAGGGAAAGGCTGAATTGGGAGAGTTTTCCTTGCTCAAAACGGGATAGAAATCTTCAATAAATAAGGTTTCCTAATCCGAGTTGGAATAGGCTTTTCTCTCCTTATTGAACAAAGAAACTCTTGCTTGGCCGGCTTATGATTTCTTCTTGGACGTTGCAAAGCTCTTTGGAATGATTTGGCACGCTTGCAGCCGCTTGAAGACATTACCGGAAATTCCTCTCTGCTCGCGAGTACAGACTTTGCTAGTATCGGGTACTGGCGAGGCTTCTTGGTGGCGAGTCTGGTGCTGGCGAGCATAGGCTTCTGGCGGGTAGCGTGAACATGCATGCTGGCATGCGCGGATGATTGGCGAGCGGATATGTGCAAGCTGGCGAGCGAAGATGTTGGCGAACGAGCCTCTGGCGGCTGATCTTCTGGCGAGCAAGGTTGTTGGCGAATGAGGCTCTGGCGGCTGATCTTCTGGCGAGCAAGGTTGTTGGCGGCCAAACAAGGACTTGGCGAGCGAGCTCTGGCGAGTATAGGCGAAGCTGATTTTCTTCCTTCTGCTCAGCAGATCTGACCTTTGCATCTTCAGTCGAGCATAACTTTTTTCTCAGTACTCCGATTGATCTGAATTTTTTACACAAGACCCATTAGCAAACCAATGACATGCATACCAAATTTCAGAAAATTTGGAAAAGGATAAGTCACAAATCTATTCATCTCAGAATCACGAAAAACACACATTTTGCACTATTTTCCAGAATTCTATAAACTTAGTCATTTTTCGGATTCTAAAGCATATTTTATCAAAACTCTACTAAAATGACACTAAACTATATTATGACTCTATTTTAGATAAATAAGGGTTAAACAAAGCATAAATGAGGGCGTAAACACATTAATATCGTCGCACATTGTGCTCCTATCAAATACCCCACACTTATCCTTTGCTAGTCCCTTAGAAAACTAAATAAAACTAAGACTCTAGACAAACTATTGCCCCTAATAATTTGTCTCAGGCTCGTATGTACACATAGCTTTCAAGTTAATGCATGAAAATGCTAAGCACGAAAATTCCAAGCTTCATGAACATGTGACATCAATTAAAACATATACGAGCAAAAGGTAAGCATGTAGGCATGTTAAGTTAATCCAATCCTCCTCACTAGGCATACTCTCTTCTTTTCACTCGAAACATGGCTATTCACACATAAGTATATGTAAGGGAAAGATAATGAATTACGAAGAGTAACTTGCATATGCCATGAAACGAAAGCACTTTGTGAATAAATTTTTAAGGAAAAACCTCATATGATAACTATATGCATGAATGGACCCAAACCATATGCTCAACTCTTGAGAAAATCTCCACAAATTAAAGTATGCCATCTTAAGAATCATGAAAACGTTATAGGGGAATAAATATGGGGCTCGGCTATAGGGAAGGAAATTTAGGATAAGTGGTGCTTAAAAACGTCACCAAGACTTGGCAATTCTTGATCCTTCTTATGGCTTCACTCCAAGGGTCGAATATTTTCTTGTTGGACCCTTCCTTCATTCTTGACTTCCCAAAACATCATAAACATGGAAAAAGGTCAAAATTTCACAATGCTAAACCTTCCAATACGAACGAAACTCCAAGCTCACAACATTTATTCAAGGATAGGACTTAGCAAATTTTCAATCAAAACCGTGCCTAGCTTCTTTTCTTTTTCTTTTGGACTTCATGTTTTTCTTTTCTTTTCTTTTCTGTCCGTTTACATATTTTTCACTTTTGCTAGGCACGGCATATACATTTTTCACATAATTTCTAGCTAAGTCCACCCCACACTTGTTTCTTGACATCACTCTACATCAAACCTCCAAATCGATTTCAAACTTTTGCCAAGTCTCGTGAGGACAAGGGTCAAGATATAACTATTCTAAGCATAGGAATTTTAATAAGGGTGATGAAAGAAAAGGCTCAACGTAGGCTCAAAGGGGTTTTCTAAGGAGTCCCACGATGGGCACAAATAGGGCACATGCTTTATTTGGCAATGGTGGTGATCCTAATATAACGTTTTCAATCCTTTTCAAAATCAAGGCAATTTTCATGACTATCAAGTTAATCAAAAATCACAAGAGCGAGTTCTAGCACTTCTAGAGTCCATGAAAAGCTATTGCATATAGTCATCGAATAATCAAAGAATTATGAGGTTTCATTCTTTCTATGAATCTATCGAATTTTTATTTTATTTATCACTCAAGAAGAAAGCAATTTGCCTCTAAAGCTCACATAGGTTATTATGGAAACAAAACTAGCTAAAAACATGCATGCTTCGTTAATCAACAAGTCCTACATGCTCCTACCAATTCACAAAATCCATGAAACTTACAATTTTAATTGTATGCATAACCATCATCTATGTATGCAAAGAAGAGAAAAACATCATTGATATGTTAGGGACATCCTAAGACTCGAAACAGATAATTTAAATACTCTATTTTTGTGGAACAATTTTCTGAATTTTATTTTTCTAAACTAAGCACACGAAAACATAAACGGAATACGTTATCCCACCCCACACTTAGAAAATTACATTGTCCTCAATGTAAGCACAAATCTATATCAATGAATTTCCTAAGCATGCAATAGTCTAACACATTCCAACATATCATCACAAACCAAAGACAAAGAGAAGGGTTAAGAAATTGCAAACTCTCGGTGATGGCTCCTTCACTTTTCTTTGATCGAATTGGGTTGCCTCCCAAGTAGCGCTTTGTGTTTATAGTCCATTGCTTAAACTTGTCACCATTGTTTCATGTGTTCATCGTGAGCCAAAATAGCTCAAATCGGCACGAAGTAGCTCAACGAGGTGCGTGTGGCACCATGCGCTTGTCTTGGTATCAAAGTGGGGTGTGCCGGCATGTGTTTGCGTGGAGGGCAGCGGATCGGAGGCGGTTTGCTTCTCGGTAGCAGGAGACGTATCCATGAGTTGCTGTGTGTCTGTCGTAATGTGCGTATTTGTATCGGCAACCGGCTCGTTCATTGTATTGGCGTTGGCTGCACTCGGTGGCTCGGCTGCATATGTCATTGCGGCAGCACTGCCGGTAATGGCAGGTCCGGCTTCATGTGAAGTGGAGGCAGCAAATATGGGCTGCCTCTCGGCAGCAGCAAGGTTGGCTGGCTGTACTTGTATAGGGACCTCGTCGACATACACTTCATCAATATTATGCTCGGTGAATGCTTCGAAGTATGGCTTGAGTCGATGGCCGTTAACTTTGAAAGTGTTTCCCATAGCCTTGTTACGAATCTCGATGGCCCCATGAGGAAAAACTTGAGTGATAATGAATGGTCCTAACCATCGAGAGCGTAACTTTCCCGGAAAAAGTTTGAGTCGTGAATGATACAAGAGAACTTTTTGACCAACTTCAAACTTCTTCCGTCGAAGCAACTTATCATGATAAGCTCGAGTCTTTTCCTTATAAATCCATGCGGCATCATAGGCTTCATTGCATATTTCTTCAAGTTCATTGAGTTGAAGCTTCCTATGAAGGCCGGCATCATCGATGTCCATGTTGAATGCTTTAACCACCCACCATGCTTTGTGCTCTAACTCAACCGGTAAGTGACATGCTTTGCCATAAATTAACCGAAAAGGTAACATACCTATCGGTGTCTTGTATGCAGTCATATAAGCCCACAAAGCATCATCGAGACGATCACTCTAATCCTTCCTTGAAGGTCCAACCGATTTCTCTAATACTTGCTTGATCTCTCGATTGCTCACTTCCGCCATTCCACTTGTTTGAGGATGATAAGGTGTAGATACCTTGTGTGTGACCCCATATTTCTTCAATAAGGCCTCAATGGTTCGGTTACAAACATGGGATCCTCCATCGCTAATCAAGACTCTTGGACCTCCAAAACGTGAGAAGATGTTAGTCTTGAAAAACTTGGCCACTACCTTTGAATCATTGGTGCGTGTAGCCTTGGCTTCGATCCACTTTGACACATAATCAACCGCTAGCAATATGTAAAGAAAGCCCTTGCTAGAAGGAAACGGCCCCATGAAATCAATTCTCCATAAGTCGAAAATTTCTACCTCAATGATTGGTTGTAGAGGCATTTGATCTCGGGCTCCTATGTTGCCGGTTCGTTGGCACCGGTCACATGTCACACACGCCATATATGAATCTTTAAACAAAGTTGGCCAAAAGAACCCACACTCAAGTACCTTCAATGCCGTCCTCTTTGGCCCGAAGTGACCACCACACGCTTCAGAGTGACAAAAAGAAAGAATGGATTGATGCTCTTCTTTCGGAACACATCGTCTTACCACTTGATCGCTACATTGCTTCCACAAATATGGCTCATCCCAAAAGAAGTGCCGAGCTTGCTTCTTGATCCTGTTCTTGATGTGGCTCGACATATCCCTTGGAAATTGGTGCGTTGCAAGATAATTAGTAATATCGGCGTACCAAGGTTCACTCGTTGTATCGATCCGAAATAGTTGCTCATCCGGGAAATTCTCCACTAAGGGCAACTGATCCGCCTCCTTGAAAATCTTACTCAAGTGGTCGGCAACAACATTATCACTTCACTTCTTGTCTTTTATTTCAATGTCGAACTCTTGTAGCAAAAGAATCCAACGTAGGAGCCTCGGCTTTGCATCCTTCTTCGTCATAAGATATCTCAAGGCGGGATGATCACTATAAACAATTACTTTGGAATTCAAAAGATATGATCGAAACTTTTCCAAAGCAAAAATTACCGCCAAGAGTTCTTTCTCCGTTGTGGTGTAATTGAGTTGAGCATCATTGAGGGTCCGTGAGGCATAATAAATCGCGTGAGGCTTCTTCTCCTTCCTTTGGATAAGCACTGCCCCCATGGCATAGTCCGAGGCGTCGCACATGAGCTCGAATGGGACCTCCCAATCCGGCGGTACCATGATCAGCGCCTTGCACAAGCACTCCTTCAATCGGCAAAAAGCTTCTTCACATGCATTCGTCCACTCAAACGTCACATCTTTTGTAGCAAGTCCTCAACGGCTTGGCTATTGATGAGAAGTCCTTGATAAATCGTCTATAAAATCCGGCATGGCCAAGGAAGCATCTCACATCTCTAACATTCTTAGGGCTCGGCAAGTGTTGAATCAACTCAACTTTGGCTTTGTCGACTTCAATCCCCTTCTCGGATATAATATGGCCTAGTACAATGCCTTGGTTCACCATAAAGTGACACTTCTCCCAATTTAGCACAAGGTTGGTCTCTACACACCTCTCAAGTATCTCCTCCAAATTCGCCAAACATGTGTCGAAGTTGCGTCCATATACGCTAAAGTCATCCATGAATACTTCGATCTTATTCTCAATAAAGTCAGAGAAGATGTTGTACATACATCTTTGAAACGTACCGGGTGCAATGCATAGGCCGAATGGCATCCTCCTATATGCAAAAGTGCCAAATGGACATGTGAAAGTAGTCTTCTCTTGATCATCCGGGTGTATGGCAATTTGGTTGTATCCACTATAACCATCCAGGAAGCAATAAAACTTGTGGCCGGCTAGCCTCTCTAACATTTGATCCATGAATAGCAAAGGCATGTGATCCTTCCTCGTTGTTGCGTTGAGCTTCCTACAGTCGATACACATGCGATGACCGGTCACTAGCCTTTGTGGCACAAGCTCATTCTTCTCATTCTTTACAACCGTTACACCACTCTTCTTGGGAACCACTTGTACCGGTGAGACCCACTTACTATCCGAGATAGGGTGAATAACTCCACAATCAAGTAGTTTAATAATCTCATCTTTTACCACCTTCATCATTAGGGGATGTAGTCGACGTTGGCCTTCTCTTGTAGGCTTCGCTCCTTCTTCAAGTAATATCCGATGAACACATGTTGTAGGTCTTATTCCCTTGATATCCGCTAAGATCCAACCTATAGCGGATTTGTACTTCTTAAGCACACCTATCAAATCACATTCTTGCTTCTCATTAAGCATTGAAGACACAATAACCGGTAAGGTATCTTCCTTTCCAAGATAAGCATACTTCAAAGTACTAGGAAGCTCTTTGAGTTCTAACTTCGGGGCTTCTTCCACACTTGGACGAAACTTGTTTGTGGCACTAGGGATAGACAAAAACGAGTTGAATTGCTTGGCATAGGGGCGAGACTCAAACTCGGCGACAACTTCTCCCACACATGGCTCGGCAACCATCCTCAATTGTGGCTTGGCAACATCTTCTTAGATCTCAACTCGTGCTCCCTTCTTGTCAAATCCCGCCCCTTCCTCAATTGCTAATTGCTATGTATCAAGGGTAGCCGACATGACTTTCTCGGCCTCCCTAACAACTTCTATACATTGGCACTCCTCCTCCTTAGCAATAGGGGACTTCATGGCTTTAAAAACATTAAACTTGATCACTTCGCCATCAAATTCCATCGTTAAATTGCCCGCGGCAACATCAATCTTTGTCCTCGCCGTCCTAATGAATGGCCGGCCAAGCAATAGTTGTGTGCATTGCTCCGGCGAATCCTCCATCTTAATAATATAGAAATCTGCCAGAAAGTCAATTCATTAACTTGCACAAGCACATCCTCCACATAGCCTTCCGGATACTTGTTAGAACGATCCGCTAGTTGTATGATGACATTATCCTTCTTGAGAGGTCCAAGGTTCAACGTTTCATAAACATTGAGTGGCATCACATTAATCGACGCTCTCAAATCCAACATAACATCCTCAAACTTAGTGTTGCCAATCATACATGGAACATTGAAGCTTCCGGGATCCTTCATCTTTGGTGGTAGTTTTCTTTGTATAACGGCCGACACCGTCTCACTCATTCTTACCACTTGTGTCTCCCTTGTATGTCTTCGTGTAGTGCATAGCTCCTTGAGGAATTTTGCATACCTAGGCACTTGTCTAATGCACTCCAACAATGGAATGTTCACTTCAACCTTCCGAAATACCTCCAACACTTCTTCATCGGATTTCCCCTTTTTAGATTTCTCAAAGCGTGAAGGGAAAGGCATGAATGAGTTAGGCACACCTCCCTTCGTTGGATTGCTCGGCACACTCTCTTTCTTTGAAGTCGCGGGATCTCGCTCCATGTCATTCTTGCTCCACACTTGGCTCGATTTCTCTGTCCTCTTCTCGGTTGCAGCCCCCTCGGCAGCTGTCCCTTGTGGCTCCGACTGCATCGCCGGCTGCAGCATCCTCTCGGCTGCATCTTCCTCGTGCTGCTTGGCAGCAAGCCTGCCACCGGCAGTGGTTCCAAGTGGCTGCTCGGCAGCTTTACTATTGCCGGCAATTTTTCCTTCTCTATTCTTGGCTTGTGGCTCAGCTAAGTTCTTACCACTTCGAGTAACAATGGCCTGAGCTTGCTCATTCCTCGGATTCTTAACTACTCCTCCCGGTAACTTTCCTTGCTCGGTAAACTTCCCCATAAAGTCCACGACTTGCCCCATTTGGGTTTTAAGTTCCCCAATATCCTTCGAGTGAGTTTGTTGTCCCGCAAGTAATGCTTGAGTAGCACTCGAAAGAGATTGAATCAATGCCTCGTAGTTGGGGTTGTTTGTTGCTCCTTGAGATTGGTTTGGCAAAGGTTGGAAGGTGGCATGGCTCGGCTGCCCTTGGTGTGGTTTGACGAGTCGCCGAAGCGAGCATCAAGCAATAATAACCCTACAATCGTTAGTAGTATAGAATAAGTAGGGATCGTTCTAGCCGGGGATTAAGGGTACCTGAGATATGGAATGTTAACACAAATATTCACAAACATATATGCACACAATTGTCACACTTATATACATATATACATATTCACACGTCACACATGGGGGAAAGGCATCGGCACGAAATAACTTGCTGAAAATAAATCCTAAGTCTAATATTTACAAGTTTGGTCGACATTCTTCCACAAAGCACTAACACAAAAGCAATCAAAACACATGGCAAACAAGCAAGTAAGACTCACGGCAAAGTATTAAAGCGTTCTAGACTCAACTTAACTCCAACCCAACTAGAGCCGCAGCGGCCATCTAATTGTTAGACTTCTCTTGTACTTAGAATTAACTCAGCGTATAACCCTAATCTTGTTACTAACCGGTTTACATGACACGCAGCGTCGACACATGAACTAGCTAGTAAATACGCACAAAGTCCTTTTTAATTGGAAACAAGTCAATAGAGTAAGGTTGTCAATCATCTCTTCAACAAGCATGTTCATTTAAATTACTCTAACCCTCGTGAAAAACAACATAAACTAAGTAACTCGTTGATTACCTAATCCATATTAATTTTTCGGCTAATGAGATTAATAATCTAAGTATTGCAATTACATAGGCTACCAATCTTTAAGCGCACGAATTTAAAGAACAAGTCAAGAAAACCCTAAAATCAATTTAACACATATTTTGCCGAAAATCCTAATTACTAGTTCATCATATATTTTCCTTACTCTTTAGCATGCAATCCGTATTCTTACATCCAAACACCACATAAAGATAAAGAAAACGCATTGAACATACAAATCATAAAACCAAATTTCAATCCAATTCATACATAGACATAAAAATTGAAACCAAGAATTCATGCTAACTTCATAGACAAAGTTTAACATAACTACGACAAAAATTACAAAGACAAGAGAAGGGAGTGGATCACACATTAGAAACCTTGGAGACTTCGTCTTGTATAGATCCGGCGATTGGTGGTATCGGATGGGGCTGCTGCTCGGCAGTGGTGGTGTCGGCAGCAAGGTGCCAAGGTTTCGGCAGAAACTTTGGGTGTGGTGGAGGTGGTTTTGGCTAGGGTTTTTGTGTAGGACTCAAGGGAAATTTAGGTAGAGCTTTGGCTAGATTTTTGTTTTGGAATATGACAACTTTTTCTGAATATGAGATGGCTATATATAGAGGAAAAGGGAGAGAGGCTGCCGGCAGTCCCTTGTGCAAAGAGGATTGAGAAAACCTAGTACAATAAGGTTTTGCAACCTTCCTTTCTTAATCCAATTAGGTTTTCTTTTCTGAATTTTTCTTCAAGGCTTGGGCTTCACATCTTCATGGATTTCTTGTATGGTCTTGGACTTCACTTGATAGGTTTTGATCCACAAAAATGCCCCAAATGCCGGCAGCACACAAAGGCAGCAAATCTGCCAGAATCGGCAGCTTCTCCTAGTGTGACTAGGAGAACTTGTTTCTTCATGCTTTTCTTCAATGCCATGGCCTAGTGTCTTCCTCTTCCCTTCATAAAGCTTGGACCATCTTCACATATGCATTTATACACCATTTGGTCCATCAAAAACAGAAAACACAAAAAGGGGGCAGTAGGTTCCTGGAATCGGCAGCTTTGACCTTGTCGCAGTAATTCCGGCATATCTCCCTCCATGGAGCTCCGATTGATGCGATTCCAAGTCTCACGTAAACTAGACACATAGGGCCATCTCCCCATAAAATATCTCGGCCAAATTCCATGCAAGTCGTCGGGAATGATTTTTCGAAGTTGGGACACAGTCCCAGGAATTTCCTGGAAGTCCCTGGATTGGAATGCTCGGACTGCCGTTTTGCAGCCAACTTTTGGGTGACTTCCCGAACTCCAATTGATCTGAAATTTTAACACAACATTCCTCAACATATGAATATTAAGCACGCCAAAATTCGCCAAATTCGGACAAGGATAGATAACAGTTTCGCTCATCTCAAAATCACGAAAAAGACATATTTTACACTATTTTCCAGATTTCTCAAACTTAGTCATTTTTCGGATTCTTAACCATTTTTCACAAAACTCTACCAAATTTGACACTAACTATATTATGACTCAATCTTAAACAAATAAGGGTTAAACAAAGCATAAACGAGGGCATAAGCATGTAATATCGTCGCACATTGTGCTCCTATCAACTACCCCACACTTATCCTTTGCTAGTCCCTTAGCAAACTAAATAAAACTAAGACTCAAAACAAACTATTGCCCCTAACAATTTGTCTCAGGCTCGTATGTACACATAGCTTTCAAGTTAATGCATGAGAATGATAGATACGAAAATTCCAAGTTTCATGAACATGCGACATCAATATGAACATATAAGAACAAAAGGTAAGCATGTAAACATGTTAAACTAATCTAATCCTCCTCACTAGGCATACTCTCTTCTTTTCTCTCGAAGCATGGTTAATCACACATAAGTATATGCAAGCGAAAGATCATGAATTACAAAGAGTAACTCGCATATATCAAAGAAACGAAAGCACTTTGTGAATTTTTTTTATGGAAAAACCTCATATGACAACTATATGCACCAATGAACCAAAACCATATGCTTACTCTTGAGATAATCTCCACAATCAATTTTAACCATCTTAAGAATCATGAAAAAGATCAATAAAAGGCATGTAATGGGGCTAGGCTAAGAGGTATTCGATATTTGGATAAGGAGGCTCAAAACGTCACCGTGTACTTTAGCAAAGCTCAAATCTCCTTATGTCTTCTCACCAAGGGTCAAATTTCATCTTGTTGGACCCATACTTCATTCTTTACTTCCCCACAACATAGTGAATATGAACAAAGGTCAAAATATAACAATAGTAGACCTTCACATGCAAACAAAACTCCAAATTCACAACACTTTTCAAGACTAGACTTAGCAATTTTCACTTTGAAACCGTGCCTATTTCTTTTCTTTTCTTTCGGACTTGATTTTTCCCTTTTTTTTTTGTTTTTCTGTCCGAATTACATATTTTCTGTTTTTCTTTTGCTAGGCACGGCACATATAATTTTTCATACAATTTTCTAGCTAAGTTTACCCCACACTTGTTTTTCTTCATCACTTCACGCGAAAACTCCTTCAAAAATCAAGCTTTGCCGACACACAATGGTCAAGACATCACTATACTAAGCTCATGGAAAGTGTTTAAGGGTGATGAAAGAAAAGGCTAATCGTAGGCTCAAAGGGGTTTACTAAGGTGTCCCACGACGGGCTCCAATAGGGCTCATGCTTTATTTGGCTTTGGTGGTAAACCTAAATGATCTTTATTCAATCATATTCAAAATCAAAGTATTTTATGATATAAACGTTTCGAAAATCAACAAGAGTAAGTTCTAGCATACTAGAGTTCATTAAAAAGCTATGGCACATAGTCATCGAATATGCAAAGAATTATGAGGTTTCATGCTTCCTACGAATCTATCGAATTTTATCTTTTTATCGCTCAAGAAGAAAGCAAATTGGCTCTAAAGCTCACATAGGTTATTTAGGACATAAACTAGCTAAAACATGCATGCTTCGTTAATCAACAAGTCCTACATGCTCCTACCAATGCACAAAATCCATGAAACTCACAATTTTAATTGTATGCATAACCATCATCTATGTATGCAAAGAGGAGAAAAAAAAACATCATTGACATATTAGGGGCATCCTAAGACTCGAAACAAACAAATTTAAACACTCTATTTTTGTGGAACAATTTTCTGAATTTTCTTTTCTAAACTAAACACACGAAAACATAAACGGAATACATTATCCCACCCCACACTTAGAAAATTACATTGTCCTCAATGTAAGCACAAATTTATATCAACGAATTTCCTAAGCATGCAATAGTCTAACATATACCAACATATCATCACAAATCAAATAAAAAGAGAAGGGTTAAGAAATTGCAAACTCTCGGTGATGGCTCCTTCACTTTTCTTTGATCGACTTGGGTTGCCTCCCAAGTAGCGCTTTGTGTTTATAGTCCATTGCCTAGACTCTTCACCGCGTGTTTGTCCGTTCATCATGTGCATTTCTCGGCAGTTGGGGCAGCAGCAGGTTCTCTCGGCAGCAGCAAGGTGCAGGGGCAGCATGGTTGTCAGGGTGCGCAATATCGGCAGGAGGGTGCGTCCACCGCTCGGCAGATTTCACGGCAGGTATGCTCATCATGCTAGCATCATGGCAGGCACTATCGGCATGAGCTGCTTGGCAGGCTTGTCATCGGCAGGTGCTCGCAGGCTGCAAGCCTCTTCAACAGGATGGCTCTCGGCAGGGGCAGGGTCTTCGGCAGACGTGTCTGCTTCTCTTGAGGCCTGATTTTGAGTGTGTTCCACTATCCTAATGCAAAAGTGTTGTAAATCAATGTTGTAGTGGACACACAGAGCTTTCTAACGGTATAAAATTCGCCTCAATCGGACCAGCAGAAGTACTCTTTGTTTGGCCATTAATCGGACCTATTGATCTGCCCAGTTCTCTGTTCTGCCAGATTGACCTTCGTGCACTCAAATTGAAACTGGGAACGGCTTGAAACTCCAAATCCACTTCTGTAAAATCCTACGGAAACTAGACTCAGAGATCTTTCCAACGGTGTATGGCTCACTTTCCCAGGTTTTGTAAGCTGCAAACGGCAGCCATTCAAAGTCGGCTGACTGCACTGCCCGATTTCTGTTTTGGGCAGAA
The DNA here is from genome assembly GCA_963682095.1 of Potentilla sterilis. Lineage (NCBI taxonomy): Eukaryota > Viridiplantae > Streptophyta > Magnoliopsida > Rosales > Rosaceae > Potentilla > Potentilla sterilis. The sequence goes on from OY821754.1 coordinate 46,048,970, forward strand.
CTTGGTATTTCCTGCACTTTTCTTTTAAGTTCGACTGCACAGACACAAAACACATCAAAACGAACAAATACAATAAACTAAAATGCAAGAATATACAAATTCTATACTTAAACAAATTTTTCAAGGTATTACAAGAATTTTTCAAGCTATACACAACATCAAAGATTCAAGGTACGTGGAGCAGAGGAGCAAACTGTGCAATGGACTTGTGCAGCCCACGGTAAGGTCATGCTTTATCCGATATACCTCAAAACTTTAAAGACACAAAAATATTTTCAAAAATTTACAAAGCTAACATTCAAACAAATCAAGATTTTATAATCCCCGGCAACGGCGCCAAAAATTGACGAGTCGCCGAAGCGAGCATCAAGCAATAATAACCCTACAATCGTTAGTAGTATAGAATAAGTAGGGATCGTTCTAGCCGGGGATTAAGGGTACCTGAGATATGGAATGTTAACACAAATATTCACAAACATATATGCACACAATTGTCACACTTATATACATATATACATATTCACACGTCACACATGGGGGAAAGGCATCGGCACGAAATAACTTGCTGAAAATAAATCCTAAGTCTAATATTTACAAGTTTGGTCGACATTCTTCCACAAAGCACTAACACAAAAGCAATCAAAACACATGGCAAACAAGCAAGTAAGACTCACGGCAAAGTATTAAAGCGTTCTAGACTCAACTTAACTCCAACCCAACTAGAGCCGCAGCGGCCATCTAATTGTTAGACTTCTCTTGTACTTAGAATTAACTCAGCGTATAACCCTAATCTTGTTACTAACCGGTTTACATGACACGCAGCGTCGACACATGAACTAGCTAGTAAATACGCACAAAGTCCTTTTTAATTGGAAACAAGTCAATAGAGTAAGGTTGTCAATCATCTCTTCAACAAGCATGTTCATTTAAATTACTCTAACCCTCGTGAAAAACAACATAAACTAAGTAACTCGTTGATTACCTAATCCATATTAATTTTTCGGCTAATGAGATTAATAATCTAAGTATTGCAATTACATAGGCTACCAATCTTTAAGCGCACGAATTTAAAGAACAAGTCAAGAAAACCCTAAAATCAATTTAACACATATTTTGCCGAAAATCCTAATTACTAGTTCATCATATATTTTCCTTACTCTTTAGCATGCAATCCGTATTCTTACATCCAAACACCACATAAAGATAAAGAAAACGCATTGAACATACAAATCATAAAACCAAATTTCAATCCAATTCATACATAGACATAAAAATTGAAACCAAGAATTCATGCTAACTTCATAGACAAAGTTTAACATAACTACGACAAAAATTACAAAGCCAAGAGAAGGGAGTGGATCACACATTAGAAACCTTGGAGACTTCGTCTTGTATAGATCCGGCGATTGGTGGTATCGGATGGGGCTGCTGCTCGGCAGTGGTGGTGTCGGCAGCAAGGTGCCAAGGTTTCGGCAGAAACTTTGGGTGTGGTGGAGGTGGTTTTGGCTAGGGTTTTTGTGTAGGACTCAAGGGAAATTTAGGTAGAGCTTTGGCTAGATTTTTGTTTTGGAATATGACAACTTTTTCTGAATATGAGATGGCTATATATAGAGGAAAAGGGAGAGAGGCTGCCGGCAGTCCCTTGTGCAAAGAGGATTGAGAAAACCTAGTACAATAAGGTTTTGCAACCTTCCTTTCTTAATCCAATTAGGTTTTCTTTTCTGAATTTTTCTTCAAGGCTTGGGCTTCACATCTTCATGGATTTCTTGTATGGTCTTGGACTTCACTTGATAGGTTTTGATCCACAAAAATGCCCCAAATGCCGGCAGCACACAAAGGCAGCAAATCTGCCAGAATCGGCAGCTTCTCCTAGTGTGACTAGGAGAACTTGTTTCTTCATGCTTTTCTTCAATGCCATGGCCTAGTGTCTTCCTCTTCCCTTCATAAAGCTTGGACCATCTTCACATATGCATTTATACACCATTTGGTCCATCAAAAACAGAAAACACAAAAAGGGGGCAGTAGGTTCCTGGAATCGGCAGCTTTGACCTTGTCGCAGTAATTCCGGCATATCTCCCTCCATGGAGCTCCGATTGATGCGATTCCAAGTCTCACGTAAACTAGACACATAGGGCCATCTCCCCATAAAATATCTCGGCCAAATTCCATGCAAGTCGTCGGGAATGATTTTTCGAAGTTGGGACACAGTCCCAGGAATTTCCTGGAAGTCCCTGGATTGGAATGCTCGGACTGCCGTTTTGCAGCCAACTTTTGGGTGACTTCCCGAACTCCAATTGATCTGAAATTTTAACACAACATTCCTCAACATATGAATATTAAGCACGCCAAAATTCGCCAAATTCGGACAAGGATAGATAACAGTTTCGCTCATCTCAAAATCACGAAAAAGACATATTTTACACTATTTTCCAGATTTCTCAAACTTAGTCATTTTTCGGATTCTTAACCATTTTTCACAAAACTCTACCAAATTTGACACTAACTATATTATGACTCAATCTTAAACAAATAAGGGTTAAACAAAGCATAAACGAGGGCATAAGCATGTAATATCGTCGCACATTGTGCTCCTATCATGGTTGGTAGGGCTGCCGTGGCACGAATGGTGCTCTTGGTTGATAGGGTGCGACAGCCCCTTGGTTTGGCTGCATTGGTGCTCTAAGTACGTTGTCATTGTTCGCCCACCGAAAGTTCGGATGATCATTGAACCTCGGATTAAAGTTCCCGTACCTTTGGCCTCCTTGGAAACCAATAGCATTGCACACCTCTACTCCCTCACTTGATCCAAATTGAGGGCATTGTTCGGTCTCATGGCCCTCAGTGCAAATGCCGCACACAATGACACGTTTTCCCTTCATCATGCTACTCACCAAGTCGGAAAGCGTATCAACCTTCTCCTCTAACTTCGAACTTGAGGACGTCTCATGCACTTTTTCATTCCTCGGCACATTACTTCGTGCCATACCAAATTATTGGTTGTTCAATGCACGAACTTCCAACAAACTTCTTGCCGCTCCGGCATTTAATTCCAAGAAACTTCCTCCCGCGGCCGAATCAAGAAACTCTCTCTCCATAACACGCAATCCCTCATAGAAATATTGCAACAAGAGTCCATCGCTAATGCCATGCGACGGACACAAAGAAACTAGGGACTTGAACCTCTTGTAATAATCAAAGAAAGTCTCATCTCCGGCTTGCTTCACACTTGTTATTTGTTTCCTCAGATCCGTTATAGGTGAAGCGGGAAAATACTTGAGCAAAAACTCATCCATCATTGAATTCCATGAAACAATGCGACCACTAGGCACCTCAAACAACCACTCCTTCGCTTGATCTTCTAATGAGAATGGAAAAGCCTTCATCTTGAAGTGTTGCAAATCGGTTCCTCTCGGACACATAGACTCCATGGTGAAATTAAACCATTGTAGATGCTTGTTGGGATCCTCACTTGGCATTCCATAAAAAGACTTCAACTTGTGGAGGAATCCACTCCTCAATTCAATTTCTCCGGTCTTGTCCGCCTCCAAAGGAGGGTAAGTGATATTCGAAGGAGCTACCCCTCCTCCTGCGACATGACCATTCTGTGCTCTTATGGAAGTCATAATCTCTTCCTCTTCTACTGATGGAGAGCTCGGCAAAGATGTGGCTGAGCTAGGTGGTGTGGACGACGGCGTTGGTGAGCTCGGTGGTGAAGATGGTTCGGACGGCTCGGATGGTGGTAACGGCACAAACAAAGCAATGGCGAGCTCTTGATTCAAACGTTGTAAACGGCCTTGATGATTTCGTGTCCAAATATTAGCTTCGGACATGCACTTTTCTGAAATTTGCAACGTTTAAACAAGTTAGAACATCGTAAAGAAATAGAATGCAAGAATATACATCATTACAAGCCACGGCATTGGCGATTACAAAACACATTTCAAACAATGGTACACAAACAAGATCGGCAACAAGAACTGTACAATCGGCAATGGTAGAGAATAAAAATGTCCATGATCATGTAATCTCTAAGTCTAATTTCTTTTAAAAATTTGTTCTAACTCTCGAAGTACGTGGAGCAGAGGAGATAACGGTGCAATGGACTGATACAACCCCGGTAGTATCATGCTTTACTCGATATACCTCAAGAGTTCGAACCACACAAATATGTTTTATCTTTTGAAGAAAATAGATCACATATGTCAAGTTATCTTCTAGCGTCTAAAGTGAGGTGATGCTTCGGCCCAAGCTATCGACTAGTTCGAGCGTGTTTTACTTTTCAAAGGCGATGTTGTTAAGATTCACGGAGGGCGAACCCCCTAGAGGAACCAGGCAGGACTCGTTGTTGGTCACCACGGGGAGCGAATTCCCTATCGTCTCACTCACCGAGAATGAACATCAGTCTGTGGGCCTTGAGATCCAGTTAAACAAACCTGAGAACCATATCAATGAAACTAACTTGCCCCATACTTTGTAAGACAAAATCGGGTCACTAGCGGTCTACAAGTATTGATCAAAGCCGCCCTCAACCTCATAAAAACGGGTCTGCCAAGTTATCGCTCGTATGCGTGGGGGGGACGTATCCCACGTTTCCCAGTCTACATAAAAGACGGATCTAACATGGCATCATTCGTATGAAGGGTTAAGGCTAAGACCAACAAAAGCGGCTTCTCCCTACATGTTACACTTTAGAAACTACAATAAACTCAAACATACATAACACTATCAAATTCCTAGAAATTAAACTAAGTTATTATAAACATACATTCTTTATACATCATGCAACTTCCGAATTTTAAACTCTACATGCCGAAGCATATTCCTACTTACAAATCCCAAATAAAACCAAAAATTACAAATTTTACAACTTTACAACAAAAATTTCCAACAATTGACGAGTCGCCTAAGCGAGCATCAAACAATAATAACCCTACAATCGTTAGTAGTATAGAATAAGTAGGGATCGTTCTAAGCCGGTGATTAAGGGTACCTGAAACATGAGATTGTTAACACAAAATATTCACAAACACATATGCACACAATTGTCACACTTATATACATATATACATATTCACACGAAATCAAGGGGGATAAAAGGCTTGGCAGCAAAGCTGCCTCTAAATTCCTAGACAAGAAAATAAATTGCTGAAAGTAAATCCTAAGTCTAATATTTACAAGTTTGGTCGACATTCTTCCACAAATCTCTAGCACGAAAACAATCAAAACACATAACAAAATAGTAGACAAGACTCAGGGCAAACAATGACAAGATGATCTAAACTCGACCTAGTTCCAATTCCCAATTAGACCCGCAGCGGCCATCAAATCGTACTAGACTTCTCATGTACTTAGAATTAACTCAGCGTCTAATCCTAATCTGATTACTAACCGGTTTACATAACACGCAGCGTCGACACATGAACTAGCTAGCAAATACGCACAAAGTCTTTTTAATTGGAAACAAGTTTAACATGCAAGGCGTCACTCTTCATATTAGACAAGCAAGTTCATTTAAATTACTCCACCCCTTGTGAAAACCATACAAATAAAGCAACGCAGCGTCTACTAAATTCATATTAACTTTCGGCTATATGAGATCAATGCCCCACACATAGCTATTGCATGAAACACCAACCTTTAAGGCACACGAATTTAAAGAACTAACCAAGTACAATTTTAAACCTAAATTAACATGTATTTGCCGACTGCCTAATTACTATTTTATTAAATATTTTCCTTACAATTTTAACATGCAATCTGAATTCTTACATCCAAAAACTAATTAAAGTTAAATAAAACAAATTGATCATGTGAATTATAAAACCAAACTTCAATCCAAACAATACATAGACATAATATTTGAAACCAAGAATTCATGCTAACTTCATAGACAAAGTTTAACATAACTATAAAGAAAGAATTACAAAACCAAGAGTGGGGAGTAGATCACACTTTTAGAACACCTTTGGAGCTTCAAGTCGTGTGGATCTCGATGGATGATAGATGGAGGCACGGCTGCAATTTTCTGGATGGTGGATATGAAAGTGGTTAGGCAGGATTTTATGGTGATGGAGGTAGGTTTTCGGCTAGGGTTTTCTTTGTAGGATTCTTGAGGATTTTTAGTAGAGCTTTTGTTAGATTTTTGCTTTGGAATGTGACACCTTTCTTCATGGTGCCGGCCCCTATTTATAGGAGAAGAGAAAGGCTGAATTGGGAGAGTTTTCCTTGCTCAAAACGGGATAGAAATCTTCAATAAATAAGGTTTCTCAATCCGAGTTGGAATAGGCTTTTCTTTCCTTATTGAACAAAGAAACTCCTGCTTGGCCGGCTTATGATTTCTTCTTGGACGTTGCAAAGCTCTTTGGAATGATTTGGCACGCTTGCAGCCGCTTGAAGACATTACCGGAAATTCCTCTCTGCTCGCGAGTACAGACTTTGCTAGTATCGGGTACTGGCGAGGCTTCTTGGTGGCGAGTCTGGTGCTGGCGAGCATAGGCTTCTGGCGGGTAGCGCGAACATGCATGCTGGCATGCGCGGATGATTGGCGAGCGGATATGTGCAAGCTGGCGAGCGAAGATGTTGGCGAACGAGGCTCTGGCGGCTGATCTTCTGGCGAGCAAGGTTGTTGGCGGCCGAACAAGGACTTAGCGAGCGAGCTCTGGCGAGTATAGGCGAAGCTGATTTTCTTCCTTCTTCTCAGCAGATCTGACCTTTGCGTCTTTAGTCGAGCATAACGTTTTGCTCAGTACTCCGATTGATCTGAATTTTTTACACAAGACCCATTAGCAAGCCAATGACATGCATACCAAATTTCGAACAGGATAAGTCACAAATCTATTCATCTCAGAATCACGAAAAAGACACATTTTGCACTATTTTCCAAAATTCTATAAACTTAGTCATTTTTCGGATTCTAAAGCATATTTTATCAAAACTCTACCAAAATGACACTAAACTATATTATGACTCTATTTTAAATAAATAAGGGTTAAACAAAGCATAAATGAGGGCGTAAACACATTAATATCGTCGCACATTGTGCTCCTATCACAACCACACCAAGGGCAGCCGAGCCATGCCTCCTTCGAACCTTTGCCAAACCAATCTCAAGGAGCAACAAGCAACCCCAACTACGAGGCATTGATTCAATCTCTTTCGATTGCTACTCAAACATTACTTGTGGGACAACAAACTCACTCAAAGGATAGTGGGGAACTTAAAACCCAAATGGGGCAAGTCGTGGACTTTATGGGGAAGTTTACCGAGCAAGGAAAGTTACCAGGAGGAGTAGTTAAGAATCCAAGGAATGAGCAAGCTCAAGCCATCGTTACTCGAAGTGGTAAGACCTTAGCCGAGCAACAAGTAAAGAAGAAAGGTAGCCTTGCTGCCGAGCAGCAGGAGGAAGCTGCAGCCAAGCCATTGCTACTGCCGGCGGAAAAACTGGAGATACAAGGGGCTGCTGCCAAGAAGAAAGCTGCTGCGGAGAAGCCGAGCCGATCTTTAAGCAAGAATGACATGGAGTGAGATCCCGCGACTGCAAAGAAAGAAAGTGTGTCGAGCAATCCAACGAAGGGAGGTGTGCCTAATTCATGCATGCCCTTCCCTTCACGTTTTGCAAAATCCAAGAAGGAGAAATCAGACGAAGAAGTGTTGGAGGTATTTCGGAAGGTTGAAGTGAACATTCCTTTGTTGGAGTGCATTAGAAAAGTGCCACGATATGCAAAATTCCTCAAGGAGCTATGCATTACACGAAGACATACAAGGGAGACACAAGTGGTAAGAATGATTGAGACGGTGTCGGCTGTTATACAAAGAAAGCTACCACCAAAGATGAAGGATCCCGGAAGCTTCAATGTTCCATGTGTGATCGGCAACACTAAATTTGAGGATGTTATGTTGGATTTGGGAGCGTCGATTAATGTGATGCCACTCAATGTTTATGAAACGTTGAACCTTGGACCTCTCAAGAAGGATAATGTCATCATACAACTAGCGGATCGTTCTAACAAGTATCCGGAAGGCTATGTGGAGGATGTGCTTGTGCAAGTTAATGAATTGATCTTTCCGGCCGATTTCTATATTATTGAGATGGAGGATTCGCCGGAGCAATGCACACAACTATTGCTTGGCCGGCCATTCATGAGGACGGCGAGGACAAAGATTAATGTTGCAGCGGGCAATTTAACGATGGAATTTGATGGCGAGGTAATCAAGTTTAATGTTTTTAAAGCCATGAAGTTCCCTATTGCTAAGGAGGAGGATTGCCGATTTTTGGAAGTTATTGGGGAGGCCGAGCAAGTCATGTTGGCCACGCTTGATGCATAGCAATTAGTAATTGAGAAAGGGGTGGGATTTGATAAGAAGGGAGCACGAGTGGAGATCGAAGAAGTTGTTGCCGAGCCCTATTCCAGGGTGGTTGCTGAGCCAAGTTAGAGAGAAGTGGTTGCCGAGCTTGATGTAGCCCCAATCTATGCAAAACACTCGTTTTTTGTCTATCCTTAGTGCCACAAAATAAATTTCGTCCGAGTGTGGAAGAGACCCCAAAGTTAGAACTCAAAGAGCTCCCTATTACTTTGAAGTATGTTTATGTTGGAAAGGAAGATACCTTACCGGTTATTGTGTCTTCATCGCTTAATGAGAAGCAATAAGAAGAGTTAGTTCGTGTGCTTAAGAAGCATAAAACCGCCATAGGTTGGACCTTAGCGGATATCAAGGGAATAAGCCCTACAACATGTGTTAATCTGATATTACTTGAAGAAGGAGAGAAGCCTACAAGAGAAGGCCAACGTCGACTACATCCCCCAATGATGAAGGTGGTAAAAGATGAGATTATTAAGCTACTTGATTGTGGAGTTATTTACCCTATCTCGGATAGCAAGTGGGTCTCACCGGTGCAAGTAGTTCCCAAGAAGAGTGGTGTAACGGTTGTGAAAAATGAGAAGAATGAGCTTGTACCACAAAGGCTAGTGACCGGTCATCGCATGTGTATCGACTATAGGAAGCTCAATGCAACAACGAGGAAGGATCACATGCCTTTGCCATTCATGGATCAAATGTTAGAGAGGCTAGCCGGTCACAAGTTTTATTGCTTTCTCAATGGCTATAGTGGATACAACCAAATTGCCATACACCCGGATGACCAAGAGAAGACTACTTTCACATGTCCCTTTGGTACTTTTGCTTATAGGAGGATGCTATTCGGACTATGCAACGCACCCGGTACGTTTCAACAATGTATGTACAACATCTTCTCTGACTTTATTGAGAATAAGATCGAAGTATTCATGGATGACTTTAGCGTATATGGACTCAACTTCGACACATGTTTGGAGAATTTGGAGGAGATACTTGAGAGGTGTGTAGAGACCAACCTTGTGCTAAATTGGGAGAAGTGTCACTTTATGGTGAACCAAGGCATTGTACTAGAACATATTATATCCGAGAAGGGGATTGAAGTCGACAAAGCCAAAGTGGAGTTGATTCAACACTTGCCGAGCCTTAAGAATGTTAGAGATGTGAGAAGCTTCCTTGGCAATGCCGGATTTTATAGACGATTTATCAAGGACTTCTCATCAATAGCCAAGCCATTGAGCAACTTGCTACAACAGGAGGTGACGTTTGAGTGGATGAATGCTTGTCAAGAAGCATTTGGCCAATTGAAGGAGTGCTTGTGCACGGCGCCGATCATGGTGCCGCCAAATTGGGAGCTCCCATTCGAGCTCATGTGCGACGCCTCGAACTATGCCATGGGGGCAGTGCTTGGCCAAAGGAAGGAGAAGAAGCCTCATGTGATTTATTATGCTTCAAGGACCCTCAATGATGCTCAACTCAATTACACCACAACGGAGAAAGAACTCTTGGCGGTAATTTTTGCTTTGGAAAAGTTTTGATCATATCTTTTGAACTCCAAAGTAATTGTTTATAGTGATCATGCCGCCTTAAGATATCTTATGACGAAGAAGGATCCAAAGCCGAGGCTCCTACGTTGGATTCTTTTGCTACAAGAGTTCGACATTGAAATAAAAGACAAGAAGGTGATAGGAGCACAATGTGCGACGATATTATATGCTTATGCCCTCGTTTATGCTTTGTTTAACCCTTATTTGTCTAAGATAGAGTCATAATTTAGTTAGTGTCAATTTTGGTAGAATTTGGTGAAAAATGATTAAGAATCCGAAAAATGACTAAGTTTGAGAAATCTGGAAAATAATGCAAAATATGTCTTTTTCGCGATTTTGAGATGAGTGAAACTATGATCTATCCTTGTCCGAATTCTTTGAAATTTGGTGTGCTTAATATTAATATGCTGAGGAATGTTGTGCTAAAATTTCAGATCAATCGGAGTTCGGGAAGTCACCCAAAAGTTGGCTGCAAAACGGCAGTCCGAGCATTCCAATCCAGGGACTTCCAGGATTTTCCTGGGACTGTGTCCCAACTTCGAAAAATCATTCCCGTCGACTCACAAAGATTTTTATCAAACTGTTTTATGGGGAGATGGCCATATGTGTCTAGTTTACGTGAGACTTGGAATCGCATCAATCGGAGCTCCGAAGGTGGAGATATGTCGGAATTACTGCGACAAGGTCAAAGCTGCCGATTCCAGGAACCTACTGCCCCCTTTTTGTGTTTTCTGTTTTTAATGGACCAAATGGTGCACAAATGCATTTTTGAAGATGGTTCAAGCTTTATGAAGGGAAGAGGAAGACACTAGGCCATGGCATTGAAGAAAAATTGAAGAAAGAAGTTCTCCTAGTCACACTAGGAAAAGCTGCCGATTCTGGCAGATTTGATGTCTTTGGTTGCTGCCGGCATATGGGGCATTTTCGATGGATCAAGGCCTATCAATTGAAGTCCAAGACCATACAAAAAGTCCATGAAGATGTGAAGCCCAAGCCTTGAAGAAAAATTCAGAAAAACAAAACCTAATTGAAGTAGAAAAAGGAAGGTTTCAAACCATATCCCATTAGGTTTTGTTTTTCCTTGTACAAGAAGGGCTGCCGGCAACACCTAGCATTCTCCCTATAAATACCCAACTTTTACACAGAAAAACTTGTCACATTCCAAAGCAAAAATCTAGCCAAAGCTCTGCCTAAATTTCCCAAGAATCCTACACAAAAACCCTAGCCAAAACCACCACCACCACACCAAAGTTTCCTGCCGAAATTTTGTCCCCTTGCTGCCGATACCTTCACTGCCGAGCAGCAGCCATCCGAACACCATCATCCACGGATCCATACACGACGAAGTCTTCAAGGTTTCTAATGTGTGATCCACTCCCTACTCTTGGCTTTGTAAATTTTTGTGTAGTTATGTTAAACTTAGTCTATAAAGTTAGCATGAATTCTTGGTTTCAATTTTTATGTCTATGTATGAATTGGATTGAAATTTGGTTTTATGATTTGCATGTCAATTTATTTTCTTTATCTTCAAGTGAGGTTTTAGATGTAAGATTATGGATTGCATGTTAAAAAGTAAGGAAAATACATGATGAATTAGTAATTAGGATAATCGGCAATAACATGTGTTAAATTGATTTTAGGGTTTTCTTGACTTGTTCTTTAAATTCGTGTGCTTAAAGATTGGTAACCTATGTAATTGCAATACTTAGATTATTAATCTCATTAGCCGAAATTTAATATGGATTAAAGTAATCAACGAGTTACTTTGTTTGTGTTGTTTTTCACTAGGGCTAGAGTAATTTAAAGAACATGCTTGTTGAGGAGATGATTGACAACCTTACTCCATTGACTTGTTTCCGACTAAAAAGATTTCGTGCTCAATTACTATGCATGTTTGTTTTCATCTATAGGAGTTCTCAAATATGTTTAGTACAATTTTAGGGTTAGACGTAAAGTTAATCTTGAATACTTATGAAATCTATCGGTTAGTAATACCTATAGGGAGCTAACTAGGTCGGAGTTAAGTTGAGTCTAGAACGCTTTAATGCTTTGCCGAGAGTCTTACTTGCTTGTTTGTTATGTGTTTTGATTGCTTTTGTGTTAGTGTTTTGTGAAAGAATGTCGACCAAACTTGTAAATATTAGACTTAGGATTTATTTTCAGAATTTAATTTCGTGTCACCTAGCTCTAGGGCAGCATTGCTGCCGAACCTATTCACCCATATTTTGTGACGTGTTTATGTATATATGTATATATGTTTGTCTAACAATTTCATATCTCAGGTACCCTTAATCCCCGGCCTAGAACGATCCCTACTTATGTCTATACTACTAACGATTGCAGGGTTTATTATTGCATGCGAGCTTCGGCTCCCGTTCAATTTTTGGCGCCGTTGCCGGGGATTATAAAAGCTTGTTTTATGTTATTGTTGTGTATATAATGTTGCTGGAAATTTTTGTTGTGAAGTTGTAAAGTTGTAAATTTTAAGTTTATTTTGGGATTTTGTAAAGTAGAAATATGCTTCGGCATGTAGAGTTTAATTTTCGGAAGTTGCATGACGTATATTGATGTATGTTGGTAATCACTTAGTTTAATTTCTAGGGAGTTGATAGTGTTGTGTATGTTTGAGTTTATTGTAGTTTCTAAAGTGTAACATGTAGATGAAGCCTCTTTTGTTGATCATAACCAAAACCCTTCATGTGAATGGTGCTATGTCGGAGGCCGTTTCTATGTAGATTGGGAAACGCGGGATACTTCCCCCCCACGCATATAAGCGTTTCTTCGGTAATAGTATTACTTCTATGAGGTTGAGGGCGGTTTTAATCAACACTTGTAGACTGCTAGGGATCCGTGTTTGTTTTACAAAGTATGGGGAAGTTATTATCATAGATATGGTTCTCAGGTTTGTTTAACTGGATCTCAAGGCCCATAGACTGATGTTCATTCTCGGTGAGTGAGTCGATAGGGGGTTCGCCCTCCGTGGTGTCCAACAACGAGTCCTGCCTGGTTCCTGTAGGGGGTTCGCCCTCCGTGATTTTAATGACCTTTGAAACGTAAAATCCGCACGACCTAGTCGACAGCTTGTGCCGAAGCATCACCTCACTTTAGACGCTAGAACATAACTTGACATATGTAGCCTATTTTCTTCGAAGATAAAAACATGTTGTGTGGTTCAAACTCTTGAGGTATATCGGATTAAGCATGATACTACCGGGGGCTGTATCAGTCCATTGCACCGTTATCTCCTCTGCTCCACGTACTTCGAGAGTTAGAACAAATTTAAAAGGAATTAGACTTAGCGATTACATGCTCATGAACTTTCCGATTTTTGATCCTTTATGGCCGTACCATGTTGATGCTTTGCCGAAATGTTTGTATTTATGCCGTGTGTATTGGATGTGTTGCCGAATGTATATATGTGTTATGGTTTGAAATTTGTTGTGTAATCGCCAATGCCGTGGCTTGTAATGATGTATATTCTTGCTTTCTATTTCTTTACGAGGTTCTAACTTGTTTAAATGTTGCAAATTTCAGAAATAGTGCATGTCCGAATCTAGTATTTGGGCAAGAGATCTTCAAGGCCGTTTGCAACGTTTAGACCAAGAACTCGCTATTGCTCGTTTTGTGCCATTACCTCCATCGTCACCAACCAGTTCATCAGTATCATCATCATTGCCGTCATCACCAATTGTGCCGTCCATTTCATCATCAGGACCGAGCTCACCTTCTTTTGTGTCATCGTCTTGTGATCTTCAGAATCCTGAATTTGAAGCTTTTGCCGAATTAGAAGAAGAAAAAGAGATCATGGCATCAATCAGATCACAGAATGGTCATGTTGCTGGAGCTGGAGTTGCTCCTTCAAATATTACTTATCCTCCCTTGGAAGCTGACAAGACTGGAGAGATTGAATTGAGGAGTGGATTCCTCCATAAGCTGAAGTCGTTTTATGGGATGCCGAGTGAGGATCCTAACAAGCATCTGCAGTGGTTTAACTTCACCACGGAGTCTATGTGTCCAAGAGGGACCGATTTGCAACACTTCAAAATGAAGGCATTTCCGTTTTCTTTAGAAGATCAAGCGAAGGAGTGGTTGTTTGAGGTGCCTAGTGGTCGCATTGTTTCATGGAGTACTATGATGGATGAGTTTTTGCTCAAGTACTTTCCTGCTTCACGTATCACTGATCTGAGGAAGCAAATTACAAGTGTGAAGCAAGCCGGAGATGAGACTTTCTTCGACTACTACAAGAGGTTCAAGTCCCTAGTTTCTTTGTGTCCATCGCATGGCATTAGCGATGGACTCTTGTTACAATATTTTTATGGGGGATTGCGCGTCATGGAGAGAGAGTTTCTTGACTCGGCCGCGGGAGGTAGCTTTTTGGAGTTAAACGCCGGAGCGGCAAGAAGTTTGTTGGAAGTTCGTGCTTTGAACAACCAACAATTTGGCATGGCACGAGGCAATGTGCAAAGGAATGAGAAAGTGCATGAGACGTCTTCGAGCTCAAAGTTAGAAGATAAAGTGGACAAGCTTACCGACTTGGTGAGTAATTTGATGAAGAAGCGTGCTAGTGTATGTGGTATTTGCACCGAGGGCCATGAGACCGACCAATGCCCTCAATTTGGAGTTAGTGAGGGAGTTGAGGAGTGCAATGCTATTGGCTTTCAAGGAGGCCAACGATTTGGCAATTTCAATCCAAGGTTCAATGATCATCCGAACTTTCGATGGGCGAATAATGACAACGTGCTTAGGGCACCTATACAACCGAGAGAGGGAGGAGCACCGTTTGCGCCGAGGCCACCATTTGTACCTCGGCAACCTTATATGCCGAACCAAGGAAATTTTGGGCCATTGCCGAGCCAAGCACAAGCTGTGCCGTACCTCAGCCAAGCAGGGCCGAGCCAAGGCCAAGCCGCGCCAAGTAACCCTAATTACGATGCTTTGATTCAATCTTTGTCAAGTGCTACTCAAGCATTACTCGCGGGGCAACAAAATCATCAAAAGGACATTGGTGAGCTCAAGACTCAAATGGGGCAAGTTGTGGATTTCATGGGAAGATTCAATGAGCAAGGGAAGTTGCCAAGCAATACTATTCCAAATCCGAGGAACGAGCAAACCAAAGTGATTCAAACTCGTAGCGGAAGAGAGTTGTTTCCTCCAACAAGTCCAAAGAAGAAGCGAGTAACTTTTAAGGGTATTGAGGACGATGAGAGGGCTGCCGGACCTGTCATTGCCGGCAGCCACATTGAGGGAAGTGAAGCAGCAGCCGAGCATGAAGCAACCGGCCAAGGTACTGCCGGCAACACTCATGTTGCCGAGAAGGGGAGAGTTAATGAGCAAGGGTATGACGCCAACCATAGTATGAATGACAAGGGGCTGCGCAACGAGCTTGAGTACGATCCCGCAACATCCAAGAATGAGGTGTTGCCGAGCCAAGCAAGTAAGGGAGGTGTGTCATCATCAAGCATTCCATTCCCTTCTCGCTTTGCTAGAACGAAGAAAGATAAATCCGATGAGGAGGTGTTGGAGATTTTCCGGAAAGTGCAAGTCAACATCCCTTTGTTGGAGTGCATTAAGCAAGTACCGAAGTATGCTAAGTTTTTGAAAGAGCTTTGCACGGCAAGGAGGCATACTAGAGAGACTCGTGTGGTAACCATGAGCGAGACGGTGTCGGCCGTTATTCAAAGGAAGTTGCCACCAAAGATGAAGGATCCGGGAAGCTTCAATGTGCCTTGTGTCATAGGCAATACACGGTTTGAGGATGTTATGTTAGATTTGGGAGCATCGATCAATGTCATGCCACTCAATGTGTATCAATCGTTGAGTATAGGGCCTCTCAAGAAGGATAATGTCATCATTCAACTTGCGGATCGCTCAAGCAAATATCCAGAGGGCTATGTAGAGGATGTGTTGGTACAAGTTAACCAATTGATATTCCCCGCCGATTTTTATATGGTTGAGATGGAGGATTCGCCGGTCAACAACACTCAATTGCTTTTAGGGCGACCATTCATGAGGACCGCGCGCACAAAGATAGATGTGGCCGAGGGCAACCTAACTATGGAATTTGATGGTGAGGTGATCAAGTTCAATGTTTTTGATGCCATGAAATTCCCCAATGTTGATTTGAAGGAGGGTTGTGCCATTGATATTTTGGAGGAGGTCGAGCAAGTTATGTCGACCTCGCTCGACGCATAGCAATTAGCGATTGAGCAAGGGGTCGGATTTGACAAGAAGGGAGAACGAGTGCAAGAAGAGGCCGAGCCAAGCAACAATGCCGAGCCATATGCCATATTGCCGAGCCTTAGAGAAGTGGTTGCCGAGTTAGACACCACACCAACATATCCAAGGAACTCGTTCTTGTCAATTCCAAGTGCCACAACAAAATTTCGACCAAGTGTGGAAGAGGCCCCAAAGTTAGAACTAAAAGAACTCCCTAGTCACTTGAAGTATGTTTATCTTGGAGAAGAAGATACACTACCAGTTATTGTGTCTTCAATGCTTAGTGAGAAGCAAGAAGTGGATTTGATAAGAGTGCTTAAGAAGTACAAGACCGCCATAGGTTGGACCTTGGCGGATATCAAGGGAATAAGCCCTACTACTTGTGTTCATCGTATCTTGTTAGAAGAAGGAGCTAAGCCGACAAAGGAAGCTCAACGTCGACTTCACCCTCCCATGATGAAGGTTGTGAAAGATGAGATTATCAAGTTGCTTGATTGTGGGGTGATCTACCCAATTTCGGATAGTAAGTGGATATCTCCCGTGCAAGTAGTGCCGAAGAAGAGTGGTGTAACGGTTGTCAAGAATGAGAAGAATGAGCTTGTGCCACAAAGACTTGTAACCGGTCATCGGATGTGCATCAATTATAGGAAGCTCAACGCTACAACGAGGAAGGATCACATGCCTTTGCCGTTTATGGATCAAATGCTAGAGAGGTTAGCCGGTCATTCTTACTATTGCTTTCTTGATGGATATAGTGGCTACAATCAAATCATGATACACCCGGACGATCAAGAGAATACCACTTTTACTTGTCCATTTGGCACGTTTGCTTATCGGAGGATGCCATTCGGACTATGCAACGCACCCGGCACTTTTCAAAGATGTATGTATGCTATCTTCTCGGATTTTATTGAAGACATTATCGAAGTGTTTATGGATGATTTTAGTGTGTATGGAGGCACCTTCGATACATGTTTAGGGAACTTGGAGAAGATACTTGAGAGGTGTGTAGAGACAAATCTTGTGCTCAATTGGGAGAAGTGTCACTTCATGGTCACGCAAGGCATTGTTCTAGGGCACATAATTTCGGCAAGAGGCTTAGAAGTTGACAAAGCCAAGGTGGAGCTCATACAAGCATTGCCGAGCCCTAGGTGTGTAAAAGATGTGAGAAGTTTTCTTGGCCATGCGGGGTTCTATTGACGATTCATCAAAGACTTCTCTTCAATTGCCAAGCCATTGAGCAACTTGTTACAAAAGGAGGTGACGTTTGAGTGGTCGGAGGCTTGTGAGGAAGCTTTTTGCCAATTAAAGAGATTGCTATGCACGGCGCCGGTTTTGATGCCACCACGATGGGATGAGCCCTTTGAGTTGATGTGTGATGCTAGTGATTATGCACTTGGAGCAGTACTTGGACAACGAATTGAGAAGAAGCCATGCGCCATTTACTATGCTTCAAGGACTCTCAACGACGCTCAACTCAACTACACAACCACGGAGAAGGAACTCTTAGCGGTAATCTTTGCTTTGGAAAAATTTCGATCATATCTTTTGAATTCCAAGGTTATTGTTTGAGTTGATGTGTGATGCTAGTGATTATGCACTTGGAGCAGTACTTGGACAACGAATTGAGAAGAAGCCATGCGCCATTTACTATGCTTCAAGGACTCTCAACGACGCTCAACTCAACTACACAACCACGGAGAAGGAACTCTTAGCGGTAATCTTTGCTTTGGAAAAATTTCGATCATATCTTTTGAATTCCAAGGTTATTGTTTATAGTGATCATGCCGCTTTGAGATATCTTATGACGGAGAAGGATGCCAAGCCGAGGCTTATTCGATGGATTCTTTTGCTTCAAGAGTTCGACATAGAGATTAAAGACAAGAAAGGAGTAGAAAATGTTGTGGCCGATCATTTGAGTAGACTTGTGCAAGAGGAGGATCGGCTACCCCTATTAGAGACCTTTCCGAATGAGCAACTTTTTCGACTTGAAGTACATGAGCCTTGGTATGCCGACATTGCAAATTTTCTAGCCACACGCCGATTTCCCCAAGAGTTGCCGAACCACCATCAACAAAGAATAAGGAAGCAAGCTCGACACTTCTTGTGGGATGATCCATACTTATGGAAGCAATGTGGTGATCAAGTTATTAGAAGATGTGTGCCGGAGAATGAGCATCGTTCCATCCTTGCTTTTTGTCATAGTGAGGCGTGTGGAGGGCATTTTGGAGCTAAGAAAACGGCATTGAAGGTACTTAATTGTGGTTTCTTTTGGCCTACGATTTTCAAAGATGCATTCATGTTTTGTAAGTCATGTGATCGATGCCAAAGAATGGGGAATATTGGACCACGAGATCAAATGCCGCTCACTTCTATCAACGCCATTGAGATTCATGATTTATGGGGGATTGACTTCATGGGGCCGTTTCCTTCAAGTAATGGCTTTCTCTACATATTGCTTGCGGTGGATTATGTGTCAAAGTGGATTGAAGCCAAGGCCACACGCACCAATGATGCTAAGGTGGTAGCCAAGTTTCTCAAGACCAACATCTTTTCACGTTTTGGAGTTCCTAGAGTCTTGCTTAGCGATGGAGGATCTCATTTTTGTAACCGCACCATTGAAGCCTTGTTGAAAAAGTATGGAGTCACACATAAGGTATCTACACCTTATCACCCCCAAACAAGTGGTATGGCCGAGGTAAGTAATCGAGAGATCAAGCAAATACTTGAGAAGACCGTTGGACCTTCAAGGAAGGATTGGAGTGATCGTCTCGATGATGCTTTGTGGGCTTATAGGACGGCATACAAGACACCGATAGGTATGTCACCTTTTTCGGTTAACATATGGCAAAGCATGTCACTTACCGGTTGAACTTGAGCATAAAGCATGGTGGGCGGTTAAGGCTTTCAACATGAGCATTGATGAGGCCGGTCTTCATAGGAAGCTTCAAGTCAACGAACTTGAAGAAATACGGAATGAAGCTTATGAAGCCGCATGGATTTACAAGCAAAAGACCAAAGTTGCTCATGACAAGATGCTTCGTGGAAAGAGGTTTGAAGTTGGCCAACAAGTGCTTCTCTTTAATGCTCGGCTTAGACTTTTTCCTGGAAAACTTCGCTCAAGATGGATGGGGCCATTCACCATTACTCGCATCTTCCCCCATGGAGCAATTGAAATTCGGAATGAAGGCACGGGGAATATATTCAAGGTAAATGGACATAGGCTCAAGATCTATTACAAGCCATTCGAGCCTCTAAACGATGAAACTTTTGTCCACGATCCGCCACCCCAAGTCCCTGCCGAGCTGCAGCCTTTTCAGGCACCCCAATGCCAAGACAAAGAAGCTGCCGGACCTGCCATTGCCGGCAGCTTGATTAGCTTCCTGTCGAACACACCGGATACAAGCAACCTTGCCGAGCAACCAATGCCGCATCCCTTCATTCCTGCTGCAACCAAACTGCCTGCTGGGCCTGCCATCGCCGGCAGGCTTGATGATATGACACTTGAGGTACAGCACAACCTAGCTGGACTCCAGGATACGCCGGATACGCTTGACTTAGTACCGGACACGGAGGCGACACAATCGGACACGCCGGATGCAACACAATCGGATACAACTTGCAACGAACTTCTCATCGAACTTCTTCTTGCCGATTTGAGTTGTTTTGGAGCACGATGAACACATGCATAACACGGTGAAAAGTCTAGGCTATGGACTATAAACACAAAGCGCTACTTGGGAGGCAACCCATGTCGATCAAAGAAAAACGAAGGAGCCATCACCGAGAGTTTGCAATTTCTTAACCCTTCTCTTGTTCTTTGATTTATGATGATATGTTGGAATATGTTAGACTATTGCATGCTTAGGAAATTCGTTGATATTGTTTTGTGCTTACATTGAGGGCAATGTAATTTTCTAAGTGTGGGGTGGGATAACATATTCCGTTTTTGTTTTATGTTTTTGTGTGCTTAGTTTAGAAAAGAAAAATTCAGAAAATTGTTCCACAAAAATAGAGTGTTTAAATTTGTTTGTTTTGAGTCTTAGGATGCCCCTAATATGTCAATGATGTTTTTCTCCTCTTTGCATACATAGATGATAGTTGTGCATACTTTTAAAATTGTGAGTTTCATGGATTATGTGCATTGGTAGGAGCATGTAGGACTTGTTGATTATTAAGCATGCATGTTTTAGCTAGTTTAGTTCGAAAATAACCTATGTGAGCTTTAGAGCCAATTTGCTTTCTTCTTGAGCGATAAAAAGATAAAATTCGATAGATTCGTAGGAAGCATGAAACCTCATAATTCTTTGATTATTCGATGACTATATGCCATAGCTTTTAATGAACTCTAGTATGCTAGAACTTACTCTTGTTGATTTTCGAAACGTTTATATCATAAGATACCTTGATTTTGAATATGATTGAATAAAGATCAATTAGGTTTACCACCATTGCCAAATAAAGCATGTGCCTATTTGTGCACGTCGTGGGACACCTTAGTAAACCCCATTTGAGCCTACGTTGAGCCTTTTCTTTCATCACCCTTAAACACTTTCCATGAACTTAGTATAGTGATGCCTTTACTGTGTGTTCCGGCAAAGCTTGAATTTTTGAAGGCGTTTTCGCGTGTGTGATGAAGAAGAATAAGTGTGGGGTAGACTTAGCCATGAATTTGTATGTAAAATGTATGCATGCCGTACCTAGAAAAAGAAAAAAAAAATTTGGCTCGGATTAAAAAGAAAATAAAAGAAGCCGAGAGAAAAAGAAGAAAAAGAAGGGTACGGCATAGGCAATGGAAAAGAAAAATTTTGTGCATGGCTATTGTCTAGATTATTGTTGTAATGTCTTATGGGATGAAAAGAGTGAAGTATGGGTCCAACAAGATGAAAGTTGACCCTTTCGGCGAGAAGACATAAGGAGATCGAGCTTTGCTAAAGGCCTTAGTGACGTTTTTGAGCCTCCTTATCTAAATTTCGAATACCTCTTAGCTTAGCCCCATTACAACCCTTTTTATTGATCTTTTTCATGATTCTTAAGATGGTTAAACTTGATTTGTGGAGATTTTCTCAAGAGTTAAGCTTATGGTTTTGGTTCACTGGTGTATATAGTTATCATATGAGGTTTTTCCATAAAAATTTCACAAAGTGCTTTCGTTTCTCTGATATATGCAAGCCACTCTTCGTATTTCAGAGGCCACAGTGACGTTTTGAGCCTCCTTATCCAAATATCGTATACCTCTTAGCCTAGCCCCATTACATCCCTTTTATTGATCTTTTTCATAATTCTTAAGATGGTCAAATTTGATTTGTAGAGATTATCTCAAGAGTAAGCATATGGTTTTAGTTCATTAGTGCATATAGTTATCATATGAGGTTTTTTCTTAAAATTTCACAAAGTGCTTTTTGTTTCTTTGACATATGCAAGTTACTCTTCGTAATTCAATATCTTTCACTTGCATATACTATTGAGTGAATAACTATGATTTGAGAGAAACGAAGAGAGTATGCCTTGTGAGGAGGATTGGATTAGCTTAACATGCTTACATGCTTACCTTTTGCTCGTATATGTTTTTATTGATGTCACATGTTCATGAAGCTCAGAATTTTCATACTTAGCATTCTCATGCATTAACTTGAAAGCTATGTGTACATACGAGCCTGAGACAAATTGTTAGGGGCAATAGTTTGTTTAGAGTCTTAGTTTAATTTAGTTTGCTAAGGGACTAGCAAAGTCTAAGTGTGGGGTAGTTGATAGAAGCACAATGTGCGACGATATTATATGCTTATGCCCTCGTTTATGCTTTGTTTAACCCTTATTTGTCTAAGATAGAGTCATAATTTAGTTAGTGTCAATTTTGGTAGAATTTGGTGAAAAATGATTAAGAATCCGAAAAATGACTAAGTTTGAGAAATCTGGAAAATAATGCAAAATATGTCTTTTTCGCGATTTTGAGATGAGTGAAACTGTGATCTATCCTTGTCCGAATTCTATGAAATTTGGTGTGCTTAATATTCATATGCTGAGGAATGTTGTGTTAAAATTTCAGATCAATCGGAGTTCGGGAAGTCACCCAAAAGTTGGCTGCAAAACGGCAGTCCGAGCATTCCAATCCAGGGACTTCCAGGATTTTCCTGGGACTGTGTCCCAACTTCGAAAAATCATTCCCGTCGACTCACAAAGATTTTTATCAAACTGTTTTATGGGGAGATGGCCATATGTGTCTAGTTTACGTGAGACTTGGAATCGCATCAATCGGAGCTCCGAAGGTGGAGATATGTCGGAATTACTGCGACAAGGTCAAAGCTGCCGATTCCAGGAACCTACTGCCCCCTTTTTGTGTTTTCTGTTTTTAATGGACCAAATGGTGCACAAATGCATTTTTGAAGATGGTTCAAGCTTTATGAAGGGAAGAGGAAGACACTAGGCCATGGCATTGAAGAAAAATTGAAGAAAGAAGTTCTCCTAGTCACACTAGGAAAAGCTGCCGATTCTGGCAGATTTGATGTCTTTGGTTGCTGCCGGCATATGGGGCATTTTCGATGGATCAAGGCCTATCAATTGAAGTCCAAGACCATACAAAAAGTCCATGAAGATGTGAAGCCCAAGCCTTGAAGAAAAATTCAGAAAAACAAAACCTAATTGAAGTAGAAAAAGGAAGGTTTCAAACCATATCCCATTAGGTTTTGTTTTTCCTTGTACAAGAAGGGCTGCCGGCAACACCTAGCATTCTCCCTATAAATACCCAACTTTTACACAGAAAAACTTGTCACATTCCAAAGCAAAAATCTAGCCAAAGCTCTGCCTAAATTTCCCAAGAATCCTACACAAAAACCCTAGCCAAAACCACCACCACCACACCAAAGTTTCCTGCCGAAATTTTGTCCCCTTGCTGCCGATACCTTCACTGCCGAGCAGCAGCCATCCGAACACCATCATCCACGGATCCATACACGACGAAGTCTTCAAGGTTTCTAATGTGTGATCCACTCCCTACTCTTGGCTTTGTAAATTTTTGTGTAGTTATGTTAAACTTAGTCTATAAAGTTAGCATGAATTCTTGGTTTCAATTTTTATGTCTATGTATGAATTGGATTGAAATTTGGTTTTATGATTTGCATGTCAATTTATTTTCTTTATCTTCAAGTGAGGTTTTAGATGTAAGATTATGGATTGCATGTTAAAAAGTAAGGAAAATACATGATGAATTAGTAATTAGGATAATCGGCAATAACATGTGTTAAATTGATTTTAGGGTTTTCTTGACTTGTTCTTTAAATTCGTGTGCTTAAAGATTGGTAACCTATGTAATTGCAATACTTAGATTATTAATCTCATTAGCCGAAATTTAATATGGATTAAAGTAATCAACGAGTTACTTTGTTTGTGTTGTTTTTCACTAGGGCTAGAGTAATTTAAAGAACATGCTTGTTGAGGAGATGATTGACAACCTTACTCCATTGACTTGTTTCCGACTAAAAAGATTTCGTGCTCAATTACTATGCATGTTTGTTTTCATCTATAGGAGTTCTCAAATATGTTTAGTACAATTTTAGGGTTAGACGTAAAGTTAATCTTGAATACTTATGAAATCTATCGGTTAGTAATACCTATAGGGAGCTAACTAGGTCGGAGTTAAGTTGAGTCTAGAACGCTTTAATGCTTTGCCGAGAGTCTTACTTGCTTGTTTGTTATGTGTTTTGATTGCTTTTGTGTTAGTGTTTTGTGAAAGAATGTCGACCAAACTTGTAAATATTAGACTTAGGATTTATTTTCAGAATTTAATTTCGTGTCACCTAGCTCTAGGGCAGCATTGCTGCCGAACCTATTCCCCCATATTTTGTGACGTGTTTATGTATATATGTATATATGTTTGTCTAACAATTTCATATCTCAGGTACCCTTAATCCCCGGCCTAGAACGATCCCTACTTATGTCTATACTACTAACGATTGCAGGGTTTATTATTGCATGCGAGCTTCGGCTCCCGTTCAAAAGGGAAGTGACAATGTTGTTGCCGACCACTTGAGTAGGATTCTCAACGAGGCGGATCGGCTGCCCTTAGTGGAGAATTTCCCGAATGAGCAACTATTTCGGATCGATGCAACGAGTGAACCTTGGTACGCCGATATTGCCAATTATCTTGCAACGCACCAATTTCCAAGGGATATGCCGAGCCACATCAAGAATACGATCAAGAAGCAAGCTCGGTACTTCTTTTGGGATGAGCCATATTTGTGGAAGCAATGTAGCGATCAAATGGTAAGACGATATGTTCCGAAAGAAGAGCATCAATCCATTCTTTCTTTTTGTCACTCCGAGGCGTGTGGTGGTCACTTCGGGCCAAAGAGGACGGCATTGAAGGTACTTGAGTGTGGGTTCTTTTAGCCAACTTTGTTTAAAGATTCATATATGGCGAGTGTGACATGTGACCGGTGCCAAATAACCGGCAACATAGGAGCCCGAGATCAAATGCCTCTACAACCAATCATTGAAGTAGAAATTTTCGACTTATGGGGAATTGATTTCAAGGGGCCATTTCCTTCAAGCAAAGGCTTTCTTTACATATTGCTAGCGGTTGATTATGTGTCAAAATAAATTGGAGCCAAGGCCATACGCACTAATGATTCAAAGGTGGTGGCCGAATTTCTCAAGACAAACATATTCTCACGTTTTGGAGTTCCAAGAGTCTTGATTAACGATGGAGGATCCCATTTTTGTAACCGCACCATTGAGGCCTTATTGAAGAAATATGGGGTCACACACGAGGTATCTACACCTTATCATCCCCAGACAAGTGGAATGGAGGAAGTGGGCAATCGAGAGATCAAGCAAGTATTAGAGAAATCGGTTGGCCTTCAAGGAAGGAGTGGAGTGATCGTCTCGATGATGCTTTGTGGGCATATAAGACTGCATACAAGACACCGATAGGTATGTCACCTTTTCGGTTAATTTATGGCAAAGCATGTCACTTACCGGTTGAGCTAGAGCACAAAGCATGGTGGGCAATCAAGGCTTTCAACATGGACATTGACAACGCCGGCCTTCATAGGAAGCTTCAACTCAACGAACTTGAAGAAATACGTAATGAAGCCTATGATGCCGCATGGATTTATAAGGAGAAGACTCGAGCTTACCATGACAAGTTGATACGAGGAAAGAAATTCGAGGTTGGTCAACAAGTTCTCTTATTCAACACTCGACTTCGACTCTTTTCGGGTAAGCTTCGTTCTCGATGGGTTGGACCTTTCATAGTCACTAAAGTATTTTCTCATGGCACCATCGAAATTCTCAATCTAAGCACCAACAAAGTGTTCAAGGTCAATGGCCATCACTTAAAGCTTTACTATGATTCATTCCAAGAACACACCATAGCCTCCCTACCATTGGATGACGCACCACAAGTAGTACCGGCCACACTTGCCACTGCCGAGAGGTAGACTACCAATGCAGCAGCCACATCACCATCTGCTGGACCTGCCATTGCCGGCAGTGCTGCCGAGATGAAACCTACTGCCGAGCCAGCTGCAGCCACCATCACAGATACGACGTCGGATACGCAGCAGCACCTGGATACATCTCCTGCTGCCGAGCAACAACTTGCTGCTGATACGCAGCCCTCTCCACAAACTCATGCCGGCACTCCCCACTTTGACGCCGAGACAAGCACATGGTGCAACGAGCATCTCATTGAGCTATTTCGTGCCGATTTGAGCTATTTTAGCTCACAATGAACACATGCAAGATACAATGGTGAAAAGTCTAAGCAATGGACTATAAATACAAAGCGCTACTTGGGAGGCAACCCAATTCGATCAAAGAAAAGTGAAGGAGCCATCACCAAGAGTTTGAAATTTCATAACCCTTCTCTTTTTCTTTGATTTGTGATAATATGTTGGTATATGTTCGACTATTGCATGCTTAGGAAATTCGTTGATATAGATTTGTGCTTACATTGAGGACAATGTAATTTTCTATGTATGGGGTGGGATAATGTATTCCGTTTATGTTTTCGTGTGCTTAGTTTAGAAAAGAAAATTTCAGAAAATTGTAATACAAAAATAGTGTTTAAATTGTTTGTTTCGAGTCTTAGGATGCCCCTAATATGTCAATGATGTTTTTCTCCTCTTTGCATACATAGATGATAGTTGTGCATACAATTAAAATTGTGTGTTTCATGGATTATGTGCATTGGTAGGAGCATATACGACTTGTTGATTAACGAAGCATGCATGTTTTTAGCTAGTTTATTTCCTAAATAACCAATGTGAGCTTTACAACCAATTTGCTTTCTTCTTGAGTGATAAAAAGATAAAATCTCAATAGATTCGTAGGAAGCATGAAACCTCATAATTCTTTGACTATTCGATGACTATATGCAATAGCTTTTTCATGAACTCGAGTATTACTAGAACTTACTCTTGTTGATTTTCAAAACGATTTTAGTCATAAAATACCTTGATTTTGAAAGTGATTGAAAATATATTTTAGGTTTACCACTATTGCCAAATAAAGCATGTGCCTATTTGTGCCCGTCGTGGGACACCTTAGTAAACCCCTTCGAGTCTACGTTGAGCCTTTTTCTTTCATCACCCTTAAACACTTTCCATGAGCTTAGTATAGTGATGTCTTTACCTTATGTGTCGGCATGCAAACTTGATTTTTGAAGGCGTTTTTGCGTGAAGTGATGAAGAAGAACAAGTGTGGGGTAGACTTAGCCATGAATCTACATGAAAAGTCTTGGTGCCGTGCCTTAGAAAAGAAAAGAGAAATAAAAAGTTGTTCGGACCAAAAGAAAAAGGAAAAGAAACCAAGAGCAAGAAAATACAAGGTGTAGGGCACGGCATAGGCATGAAAAAGAAAAAATTTAGCATGGCTTGAGTCTTGAAATTTTGTTGTAATGTTTTT
Organism: Potentilla sterilis; assembly: GCA_963682095.1. Classification (NCBI taxonomy): domain Eukaryota; kingdom Viridiplantae; phylum Streptophyta; class Magnoliopsida; order Rosales; family Rosaceae; genus Potentilla; species Potentilla sterilis. Next base: position 46,075,990 of record OY821754.1, read on the forward strand.
GGGAGGAAAAGAATGAAGTATGGGTCCAACAAGAAACAATCTGACCCTTGGTAAGAAGAAATGAGGAGATTCGATCTTTACCAGGCCACAGTGACGTTTTGAGCCTCCTTATCCAAATATCGTATACCTCTTAGCCTAGCCCCATTACATCCCTTTTATTGATCTTTTTCATAATTCTTAAGATGGTCAAATTTGATTTGTAGAGATTATCTCAAGAGTAAGCATATGGTTTTAGTTCATTAGTGCATATAGTTATCATATGAGGTTTTTTCTTAAAATTTCACAAAGTGCTTTTTGTTTCTTTGACATATGCAAGTTACTCTTCGTAATTCAATATCTTTCACTTGCATATACTATTGAGTGAATAACTATGCTTTGAGAGAAACGAAGAGAGTATGCCTTGTGAGGAGGATTGGATTAGCTTAACATGCTTACATGCTTACCTTTTGCTCGTATATGTTTTTATTGATGTCACATGTTCATGAAGCTCAGAATTTTCATACTTAGCATTCTCATGCATTAACTTGAAAGCTATGTGTACATACGAGCCTGAGACAAATTTTTAGGGGCAATAGTTTGTTTAGAGTCTTAGTTTTATTTAGCTTTGCTAAGAGACTAGCAAAGGATAAGTATGGGGTAGTTGATAGGAGCACAATGTGCGACGATATTAATATGCTTATGCCCTCGTTTATGCTTTGTTTAACCCTTATTTGTTTAAGATAGAGTCATAATTTAGTTTAGTGTCGATTTGGTAGAGTTTGGAAAATATATATATGCTTTAGAATCCGAAAAATGACTAAGTATAGAACTCTGGAAAATAGTGCAAAATGTCTCTTTTTCGTGATTCTGAGATGAATGAAACTGCGACCTATCCTTTTCCAAATTTGTTGAAATTTGTTATGCATGTTATTGGTTTCCTAATGGGTCTTGTGTAAAAAATTCAGATCAATCGGAATTTGGGAAGTCACCCACAAGATGGCTGCAAAACGGCAGTTCGATCAATAAACCCAAGGACTTCCAGGAATTTTCCTGGGACTGTGTCCCAACTTCAAAAATTCATTCCTGACGTTTTACAAGGAATTTGATCAAGCCCTTTTATATGGAGGAAGCTCTATGTGTCTAGTTTATCTGCGACTTGGAATCGTATCAATCGGAGCACTGAGGAAACAGTTATATTAGGTTAAAGTCACAAAGGTCAAATCTGCCGAGAAAATACTCGCTCGCCAAGCCCTTGTTTGTTCGCCATCAGCCTCGTTCGCCAACATCTTCGCTCGCCAGAAGATCTAGTCGTCAATCTGGTCGCCAGCATGCATGTTTGCGCTACTCGCCAGCACCAGACTCGCCACCCAGATTAGCCTCGCCAGTATCCAATACTGGCAAGGACTGCACCCGAGTGGGCTGCAAGTGCCTCAGCCCTGCCTTAGGGCTTCAAAGAAGAAGAAAAAGTGTTAAGCATGTGAGGAGTAAACCCTAGGCTGGCCAAGCATGGAATTCCTTATTCAAAATGGGATAGAATAACATAAACCATGTCGGATTGGGAAACATTATTACAACAGGATTTCTATCCCATTTTGAGAAAGGAAAACTCTCCCAAATCAGCATTTCCCTTCTCCTATAAATAGAGGCCGGCACCATGAAGAAAAGTGTGACATCTTTTGCTAAAACACAAAGCCAAAGCTCTACCAAATTCTTCCCAAAAGTCCTACATATATAAACCCTAGCCAAAATCACCTTCACCTTCACCCAAGTTTCTGCCGAAACTTGGAACCTTTGTTTGCCGACACAGCCCTTTGCCGAGCAGCCTCCATACCTCTTCCATCTTCCGCCGGATCCACACGATTCGAAGTCATCAAGGTGTCTACAAAAGTGTGATCCACTCCCTTCTCTCGATTTAGTAAAGTTTATGTAGTTATGTTTAGTTTTGTCTATGAAACTTATATGTATTTTTGGTTTTGGATTATATGTCTATGTATGAACCGAATTGGAGATTGGTTTTATAATTTGTATGTTAATGTTTTGTTGAATTCGATGCTTAGATTTAGGTTTAAGTTTCGGCAACAATGAATTTGCATGCTAATTTGTAATATAAAATTTGTAAGATGAGTACACTTAGATAATTAGGACAGTGGTATTGATGCATGTTGAGAATTTAAACTGGTTAGAACTAAGGTGAGGGCTTATAATCGGTATTTAGTGTTGTCTTTGAACATGATCTAGGTATTAGGTTTAATTTGCTTGAGTTATAATGAACTAAGTAGACGTATGATCACTTTGATTTGTTGTGCTCACTTAGAGTGGTTAACCTTAGAACTTGCATGTTAAATAAGAAGATTGACGACCTTACTTGTTTGCTTGTCTTCAACTATAGACTTTTGTGCTTCAATGTTATGAGTTGTATAACAGTAGCATAACTTTTAGGATCACCTCGCGAAAGCTCGATCTTAAAACATTAGAAAGTCTCTCAACTAGGAAAAAATAGGAAACGTTCTAGTTGTAGGTCGAAACTTGTTTAAGTTCAATGCATGCTAAATACTTATTCCTTACTTTCTTGTGTGCGAATCTTATTTGTTAAAGAGTTGAGTGTGGAGTGCTTTGTGTGAAATATGTCGACCAAACTTGTAAATAATAGACTTAGGATTTATTTTCTGCATTTTATTTTCGTGTCTAGTGTTATGGGCAGCCTTTGCTACCGATGCCTATACCTTCTGATAGGAGCACAATGTGCGACGATATTATGTGCTTATGCCCTCGTTTATGCTTTGTTTAACCTTTATTTGTTTAAAATAGAGTCATAATTTAGTTTAGTGTTAATTTGGTAGAGTTTGGCAAAAAGTTCGCTAAGAATCCGAAAAATGACTAAGTTTGAGAAATCTGGAAAATAATACAAAATATGTCTTTTTCGTGATTCTGAGATGAGTAAAAATGCGATCTATCCTTGTCCGAATTTAATGAAATTTGGCGTGCTTATTATTCATATACTGAGGAATGTTTTGTTAAAATTTCAGATCAATCAGAGTTCGGAAAGTCACCCAAAAGATGGCTGCAAAACAGCAGTTCGAGCAAACCAATCCAGGGACTTCCAGGATTTTCCTGGGACTGTGTCCCAACTTCGAAAAATCATTCCGGACGACTCATAAGGAATTTGATCGAACTGTTTTATATGGAGGTAGCTGTGTGTGTCTAATTTATCTGAGACTTGGAATTGCATCAATCGGAGCTCCGAGGAGGGAGATAAGCCGGATTTACTACAACAACGTCTGTTCTGCCGATTCCAGGAACCTACTGCCTCCTTTCTTTGCGATTTCTGTTTTTGATGGACCAAATGGTGTACAAATGCATATGTGATGATGGTCCAAGCTTAAGGAAGGAAGGAGGATGACACCAAGCCCAAGCTTTGAAGAAAAATAAGCAAAAGAAGTTTCCTAGAAGAACCAAGAAAGGAAGGAACCAAAACCTTGTTGCACAAGGATTACCTTTGCCGATTTGGACTAGGTTTTCTACCTAGGGTTTCTGCCGAATTTGCCTCTATATAAAGCCATGTTTTCCTACAGAAAAACTTGTCACATTCCAAAGTAAAAATCTAGCCAAAGCTCTACCTAAATTTCCCAAGAGTCCTACACAAAAACCCTAGCCAAAACCACCTCCACCACACCCAAAGTTCTTGCCGAACCTTGGTTCTTTTACTGCCGACACTACCACTGCCGAGCAACAGCCTCCATCCGATCACCACAAGCCGCCGGATCCATACACGACGAAGTCTTCAAGGTTTCTAATGTGTGATCCACTCCCTTCTCTTGGTTTTGTAATTTTTGTTGTAGCTATGTTAAACTTTGTCTATGAAGTTAGCATGAATTCTTGGTTTCAAGTTGTATGTCTATGTATGACTTGGATTGAAGTTTGGTTTTATGATTTGTATGTTCAATTTGTTTTCTTTATCTTTAAGTGGTATTTGGATGTAAGAATACAAATTGCATGTTAAAAAGTAAGGAAAATATGATGTAAATTGATAGGGTAGGATTTGGCAAGCATGTTCACTTTGATTCTAGTAGTTCTTTCTTGGTTTAGTCTTTAAATCCGTGTGCCTCAAAGATTGGTATTTAGCATAGTCGCGATATGTTTTGAGTATTGATCTTATATTGATAGGAGCACAATGTGCGACGATATTATATGCTTATACCCTCGTTTATGCTTTGTTTAACCCTTATTTGTCTAAGATAGAGTCATAATGTAGTTAGTGTCAATTTTGGTAGAGTTTTGTGAAAAATGATTAAGAATCCGAAAAAGGACTAGGTTTGAGAAATCTGGAAAATAGTGTAAAATATGTCTTTTTTGCGATTTTGAGTTGAGCAAAAGTATGATCTATCCTTGTCCGAATTCTATGAAATTTTATGTGCTTAATATTCATATGTTGAGGAATGCTGTGTTAAAATTTCAGATCAATCGGAGTTCGGGAAGTCACCCAAAACTTGGCTGCAAAAGGGCAGTCCGTGCATTTCAATCCAGGGGCTTCCAGGATTTTCCTGGGACTTTGACCTAACTTCGAAAAATCATTCCCGACGACTCACAAGGATTTTGATCGAACTGTTTTATGGGGAGATGCCCATATGTGTCTAGTTTATCTGAGACTTGGAATCGCATCAATCGGAGCTCCACGGATGGAGATATGCCGGAATTACTGCAATAAGGTCAAATCTGCCGATTCCAGGAACCTACTGCCCCCTTTTTGTGTTTTCTGTTTTTGATGGACCAAATGGTGTACAAATGCATATGTGAAGATGGTCCAAGCTTTATGAAGGGAAGAGGAAGACACTTGGCCATGGCATTGAAGAAAAACATGAAGAAATAAAGTCTCCTAGTCAAACTAGGAGAAGCTGCCGATTTGGGGCAGATCGGATGCAACATCAAGCTGCCGGCATTGTGGGGCATTTTTGGTGGATCAAAGCTTATCAATTGAAGTCCAAGACCATATAAGAAGTCCATGAAGATGTGAAGCCCAAGCCTTGAAGAAAAATTCAGAAAAGAAAACCTAATTGGACTAAGAAAGGAAGGTTGCAAAACCTTATTGCACTAGGTTTTCTGAACTCCTCTTTGCTTAAGGGCTGCCGGCAAGTACTCCCATTATTCTCTATAAATACTCCCACTTTTCCTACAGAAAAATGATCTCATCTCAAGCTAAACAAAAGGCCGAAACTCTACCAAAATTCCCCAAACTTCCTAGACAAAAACCTAAACCCGAACCCATCCTCCACCACCAACCAAGTTTCTGCCGAAACTTGGAAAATTCCCTGCCGAGCCACCTATAGCCGTGCAGCCTCATTCCATCATCCATACATCACCGGATCCACACCAAGTGAAGCTCTCAAGGTGTTCTCAAAGTGTGATCCACTCCCTTCTTCGGTTTAGTACTTTTTGTTTAGTTATGTTTGATTTTGTCTATGAAACATTCATGTATGTTTGGTGTTGGTTTATATGTCTATGTGTAAACCGATTTTGGTTTTATAAATTGTATGTTAAAGACTTGTTTAAATCGATGCTTAGATTTATGTTTAGGTTTCGACAAGAACAATGATTTTGCATGCTAATTTGTAATATGTAACTTGTAAATTCGTATGTTAGATAATTAGGACAGTGGTATAGATGCATGTTTTAGGTTCAAAATTGGTTAGAAATCTAAGGAGTGGGACTTAAAAACCGAAACATTAGTATTGGCTTGTAGCATGTAAATCTAGATGTTAGGTTTCATCAAACCCGAGTAATAACAAATGTGGCTAGATACTCAAAAGGTTGCTTTGATTTGTTTTGCTCACCTAGGGAATAATACTTTGGATTTCTTACATGTTAAAATAAGATGATTGACAACCTTGCTTGTTTTGCATGTCTCCAATTTAGATCATTGCGCACAATTGTTAAATCTCAAAAGGATTAACATAACTTTAGGGCCCATAACCAAAAGTTCGGTCTTAAAACTTGAGAGATCTTACAACTAAGTTGTAGTTGGAACTAATTTTGAACTTGAGCATGTTGATACTTGTTCCTTACTTTCTTGCATGTGAATTTATTCGTTAAAGAGTCTATGTGCTAAATGTTTTGCGAAAGATGATGATCACATGTACATATTAGACCTAGGATTTATTTTCTGTTTTTGAATTGCCGTACCTAGTGATAGGGCAGCATTGCTGCCGAATCATCCATATCCCCCAATATGTGACGTTTTTGTATAGATGTAAATATGTCTGTGTCTAACAATTTCATATCTCAGGTACCCTTAATCCCCGGCCTAGAACGATCCCTACTTGCTTATACTACTAACGATCTTTTGTAGGGTTTATTATTGCGTGCGAGCTTCGGCTCACATCAATTTTTGGCGCCGTTGCCGGGGATTATAAAAGCTTGTTTTATGTTATTGTTGTGTATATAATGTTGCTGGAAATTTTTGTTGTGAATTTGTAAAGTTGTAATTTTAATTTTATTTTGGGATTTTGTAAAGTAGAAATATGCTTCGGCATGTAGAGTTTAAATTTCGAAAGTTGCATGATATATTGATGTATGTTGGTAGTCACTTAGTTTAATTTCTAGGGAGTTGATAGTGTTGTGTATGTTTGAGTTTATTGTAGTTTCTAAAGTGTAACATGTAGGTGAAGCCACTTTTGTTGATCATAACCAAAACCCTTCATGTGAATGGTGCTATGTCGGAAGCCGTTTCTATGTAGATTGGGAAACGCGGGATACTTCCCCCCCACGCATATAAGCGTTTCTTCGGTAATAGTATTACTTCCATGAGGTTGAGGGCGGTTTTAATCAACACTTGTAGACTGCTAGGGATCCGTGTTTGTTTTACAAAGTATGGGGAAGTTATTTTCATAGATATGGTTCTCAGGTTTGTTTAACTGGATCTCAAGGCCCATAGACTGATGTTCATTCTCGGTGAGTGAGTCGATAGGGGGTTCGCCCTCCGTGGTGTCCAACAACGAGTCCTGCCTGGTTCCTGTAGGGGGTTCGCCCCCCGTGATTATAATGACCTTTGAAACGTAAAATCCGCACGACCTAGTCGACAGCTTGTGCCGAAGCATCACCTCACTTTAGACGCTAGAACATAACTTGACATATGTGGCCTATTTTCTTCGAAGATAAAACATGCTGTGTGGTTCAAACTCTTGAGGTATATCGGATTAAGCATGATACTACCGGGGGCTGTATCAGTCCATTGCACCGTTATCTCCTCTGCTCCACGTACTTCGAGAGTTAGAACAAATTTAAAAGAAATTAGACTTAGCGATTACATGCTCATGAACTTTTCGATTTTTGATCCCTTATTGCCGAATTATATTGATGCTTTGCCGAAATTTGCTTGTGTTGCCGATTGTTTGTGTGATTTTGCCGTGTGTATTTATGGCTTGCCGATTGTGATTTTGTGTATCATTGTTTGAAATTTGTTGTATCGCCAATGCCGTGGCTTGTAATGATGTATATTCTTGCCTTCTATTTCTTTACGAGGTTCTAACTTGTTTAAATGTTGCAAATTTCAGAAATAATGCATGTCCGAATCTAGTATTTGGACAAGAGATCTTCAAGGCCGTTTGCAACGTTTAGATCAAGAACTCGCTATTGCTCGTTTTGTGCCATTACCTCCATCGTCACCAACCAGTTCATCAGTATCATCATCCTTGCCGAGTTCACCTATTGTGCCGTTAGTATCAGATAGTGTGCCGAGCTCCCCATCATTTGTTTCGTCGTCGTGTGATCTTCAGAATCCTGAATTTGAAGCTTTTGCCGAATTAGAAGAAGAAGAAGAGATCATGGCATCAATCAGATCACAGAATGGTCATGTTGCTGGAGCTGGAGTTGCTCCTTCTAATATTACTTATCCTCCCTTGGAAACTGACAAGACTGGAGAGATTGAATTGAGGAGTGGATTCCTCCATAAGCTGAAGTCATTTTATGGGATGCCGAGTGAGGACCCTAATAAGCATCTACAGTGGTTTAACTTCACCACGGAGTCCATGTGTCCAAGAGGAACCGATTTGCAACACTTCAAAATGAAGGCTTTTCCGTTTTCTTTAGAAGATCAAGCGAAGGAGTGGTTGTTTGAGGTGCCTAGTGGTCGCATTATTTCGTGGAGTATTTTGCTCAAGTACTTTCCTGCTTCACGTATCACTGATCTGAGGAAGCAAATTACAAGTGTGAAGCAAGCCGGAGATGAGACTTTCTTCGACTATTACAAGAGGTTCAAGTCCCTAGTTTCTTTGTGTCCATCGCATGGCATTAGCGATGGACTCTTGCTACAATATTTCTATGTGCGCGTCATGGAGAGAGAGTTTCTTGACTCGGCCGCGGGAGGTAGCTTTTGGAGTTGAACGCCGGAGCAGCAAGAAGTTTGTTGGAAGTTCGTGCTTTGAACAACCAACAATTTGGCATGGCACGAGGCAATATGCAAAGGAATGAGAAAGTGCATGAGACGTCTTCGAGTTCAAAGTTAGAAGATAAAGTGGACAAGCTCACCGACTTGGTGAGTAATTTGATGAAGAAGCGTGCTAGTGTATGTGGTATTTGCACCGAGGGCCATGAGACCGAACAATGCCCTCAATTTGGAGTTAATGAGGGAGTAGAGGAGTGCAATGCAATTGGTTTTCAAGGAGGCCAACGATTTGGCAATTTCAATCCAAGGTTCAATGATCATCCGAACTTTCGATGGGCAAATAATGACAACGTGCTTAGGGCACCTATGCAACCGAGAGAGGGAGGAGCGCCGTTTGCACCGAGGCCACCATTTGTGCCTCGGCAACCTTATATGCCGAGCCAAGGCCAAGCCTCGCCGAGCAATCCGAACTACGATGCTTTGCTTCAATCTTTGTCAAGTGCTACTCAAGCATTACTCGCGGGGCAACAAAATCATCAAAAGGACATTGGTGAGCTCAAGACTCAAATGGGGCAAGTTGTGGATTTTATGGGAAGATTTAATGAGCAAGGGAAGTTGCCAAGCAATACTATTCCCAATCCAAGGAACGAGCAAGCCAAAGTGATTCAAACTCGAAGCGAAAGAGAGTTGTTTCCTCCAACAAGTCCCAAGAAGAAGCGAGTAACTTTCAAAGGTATTAATGAGGATGAGAGGGCTGCCGGACCTGTCATTGCCGGCAGCCATGATGGAGATGCCGAGCAAAGTGGTGTTGCCGAGCATGATGATGATGCCGGCAGTGTTATTACCGAGAATGGGAGAGCAGCCGAGCAAGGGCATAGTGCCGGCCATAGTGTGAATGACAAGGCACTACTACAAAAAACTCAATACACAACGGTGCTGCACCGTTGTGTAAGTTCGAAAAAACCGTCGTATATCTCGAGCTTGTGTGATGAAACGTCCAACAACCAACTTATAATTTCTGTTGTACAACTTATATGCCATGTCATGGCTGGCTTGGCATTCGCTGCACTGACATGTCTAGTTCATACAACAAAATATACATACTTTTATGTTGTGTAAGTTTTAAACATACAACAGAATATTGCAATTTTATTCTGTTGTCTCATTCGCACAACAGATTTCATCTCCCACTTATTTAGTTGTCTGATTCAGACAACTGGTTTCGTTTCATATTTATTGAGTTGTATGATTCTACAAATCAAACAACAGATTTGAGGATTTTGTGACACAGGTTTGATGTGGCTTTTAGTCATATTGTACAACATATGATATTTTTACAGTTGTATGATTCAACAACCAGACAACAGAATTGAGCAGTTTGTGACACTGGTTTGATTCGGCTTTTGGTCATATTGTACAACACATAATGCTGTTATAGTGTTGTATAAGTTTCTATCACACAATAGATTTAAGCATTTGGTCATATGACCACTTTGTTGTCTGAGCTTCAAATACACAAGAAATGAGGTCTCAAAAAGCATGTAAACTGTTGTACATTGAACCATTACCATTTCCAGAAGAGCAGTTTTTGCAGATACAATAATTATACATAAATTGAACCATTCTACATATCATTCAAGTGGCCGGAGCACACTAATGTACCACATAGATGCATAGAGCAAAAGCAAACTAAAACTTAACTAGCATTCAGCTGAAACCATGAAAGGCACAAGCTGATATTGTTCAAAATTTGCTAGCAATAATCCGACGTACCTAGCTAACATTTCAGCTGAAACCATGAAGGCACAAGCTGATATTGTTCAAAATTTGCTAGCAATAATCCTACGTACCTAGCTAGCATTTCAGCTGAAACATTATCCCAAAAAGTCATTCAAACACAAAGCAGCAGAAGTCATTCAAACACAAAGCAGCAGAAAGCAGCCGAAAACTAACAGTAAACTTCCCAGCCAATAATAAAGACATAGCCATACTAATCTGCGAGAAAGTGTTGCTGGGAATGTGCTTGATCCCGGCATCAGCCATCTGCTTCCAGATGGAAGACCTGAGATCAGCAGACACCTTTTTCAAATCTTCGGCACTACTCTTGCCATCCCAGAAAGATTCCAAGGCGAACTTGAGCTCTCTCTTGGGGCCCATACAGGGGTATCCAACAATGTGAGACGCCATTTCTCTGAAGGATCAGATCAAAATGAAACACATTAGTTTCCAGAACTAACCATTGATGTTGATTCCCTAATGAGAGGCCAATCAATCAAAATTTAAAACTACAGGAGCTTATACAAGTTCTTAAAACCCACAAGTAGGTGATTAGCAATCAGTCCCATAATAATAATAATCTAAATTCACAATAGAGTTACTGGGGATTGTCTTTATTTGCGATATTATAACGAATCAGAGTAGACATATTTAACATATCTAACAATGAGCAACTATGAGAATTGTTCAATTCGTTCATATGATTGCAAAAGACTGACAGGTACTAGGCTGAAAGCATACAGAGAGGTTAGGCTTGGGTCAGAATATGTCCTAGCTAGTATTTTGTATCATACAATTTTTGCATCAGCACAAGTACAGCGGGCATTCTTCTTTGTTTCAGACTTTCATGTCAGTAAGGCAATAAAATCCTAATCAGAAACTGAACATGAGTCATCAATCTAATAGTACACAGAGCAAATCAACTCTATCAACTAGTCCTTTGAGTCAAGCCTTACCAGTTCAATTTGCTCCACCTCCCCATAGTACTTACTGTGCTTACACAGAGCATAACATGATAGGGAATCCCATACGCATCCAATAGCAAATTTTCTGGCTGCAGCATATGACATAAAAATGAGTGTGATCATTAATTATCAATTTCCTCTAGTCATTTGTAATATCAATTTCTGCAAATGTCAAATACCTTCAGGTCCCTGTGATAGACGCCTCTGCTATGGCAGTAATCGACTGCATTAATAAGCTGTTGGAAATATCTACGTGCTTCATCTTCTCGCATCCGACCATTGTTTACCTTCAAAGCAAGTCTTTGTGAGAAGATATGCAAGCTCTACCAAATAACAGGAAAAAGACGTCCAAGTAGAAAAAATGAGCAGGCACAGTAACATCATACAATTAAAAATTGGAATAGTTAAATAGCATTCAGTACTTGAATGAGTTATTTGACTAGTAAGGCAGATAAGGGTCTAACACTGAACTATCAGAGACTTCAGGCACTCACAATTTTGTCAAAGAGCTCTCCCCCTGTAACAAACTCCATAACTATAAATATCTTTGTCTTGCTCCCCATGACCTGAAAATGCATAGGTTTATACATAAAGAGTGCATTGTAAGGAAATCAACTCCAAGAACAGCCAAAATGTTGCGCCGATTTTACTGAGTTCTATATGAAGTTGTCTTTTTCCCACAAGTAAACCCTTCTCAGCCCTCCGGCCAATTGCTCATCTTGCTTATTCATACCATCAACTATGTATGGTTTATAATAGTAGCAATTATGTCTACCAACCTTCTATGTTTTATATTGATTATCGTGCAAGATCAGGATTGAACCAGAATGAAGTGAACAGATATAATCATATTTGTCATTAGAATAATGACCATTTAAAATAGAGAGCTCATACTTGAGATAACCTGCAAGGTGGATATGGTGTGTGCAGGATTGTGCATAAGCGCAAATGAGAGAGAGAGAGAGAGAGACCTCATACAACTGAACAACATTTGGATGCTTAATCAGCTTCATTGTTGCAATCTCCCGTTTAATCTGTTACAACACATAGAACGGATCACGATTTAATCTCAACTTCTTATAGTATAATTGCACGACTTTTTTAAGTCTGTTCTGATCATTATAGATTGCTTTGCAGAGACCGATAGCCCCAAAGGTATAATGACAGTAAAATGATCCCAAAAGAATAAACATATACACTGAACCATCTAACACTCTCTTGGTACACAAAGATAGTAGGGAACTAAAATATGGCATCACCCTACAGAGTGTGAATCAAGTCCGGGAATTTTATCTGCCAAAAAAATTTATGGGAAAGCAGTTGAGAAATGATAACTGACTTGGCCCCAGTAAAGACGAATCCCGGGCAACTACATACTCTTGAGCTGAGAATTAAGTTCTGAACCAAAACTACATCTGAAAACCTTCTACTACACCCTTTAAAGTTGCAAAAAAAATGGAGCAGATGAGCACATCAAGTCATATTGAAAATCAAAGCTCATTATACAATACACAGAATTGCAGACAGACAACCTAGGAGAGTTGAGATCCGACCAGAATTGACCAGCCAGAGGATACAATCCATACCTCTTAAGAAGACACAAGATGCAGTTGCAGTAGCCCAAATCAATCGAACCCAAATTCCTGAATGATTGATTGAAGAGAAGAAGAGAACGACAGTTAGTGGAGGTGAGTTGAGAGCAATTTATACATATGCATGACGGACTGGAATAAATAATAAACAATATTAATAATTGGAAAAATAACTCATTGGGAAAGATTAGTATTTGACTAAATGTTCCTTCTCACCTGGGATCTTGGAGAAGCTCAACTCAACAGCCTCACAAGGTAGGACACGAGCTGAAATGAGACGAATTCTCTGTTGAGATTGCAAGAAACGCAGGATCCTATCAATCATGAAGAGGTAGAAGCTTGGAAGCATTATGCAAGCGTAGGAGAAGCCCACATGGAACACAAAGAACACAATGAAGACAATGTAGAGGTGATGAGTGTAGAAAAAGAGCTCAAAGATCTTGCGCCTTATACGAGGGAAGCTTGTAGCCCACATGGTTAATCCAGCCAGTAATGCCACTTCTCCAGCCACATTCGAAATTCCAATCTTCTCCCATTTGAGCATCTACAGCAGTAACACAAGATTGATTCTGAAGTTTAGAAATTAACTCAGATGACTTAGTTGCCAAGTTGAAGTAATTCATTTCTAATTTACCTGTGAAACTTGACTTGTGCAGGCCCAAAATATCATGTAGCATAAACCATGAGCTGTGAAGATAATCATGACAAGATGGCCGAGCCAGATATGATACTTGATACTTGCTTCTGATGTAAGGCCAACCAGCTGCAGAAACGAAGACCCTCTTGCCACCGGGAAGAAGAGAAAGGCTAGATCTGTGGTCAAAGCGAGGACTGATGACCCCACACTTGTTCAGCCTCCCATTGAGTTCAACCACAATCTTTCCAGATCTGTGGTCATCAACATACTCAAACTCACCAATATAACCTGCAGAATTCCAAACCCAATAATCATACAACCAAACAATACAAAACCCAACATTCACAAAGCCAAACAACTCCATAACCAATAATCACAAAATATCCAGCTTAACTCATCTAACCAAACAACTTCAGACCCAGTAATCAGACAAATAAGCAGTTCCAAACCCATTGACGCCGACGACCACCGTCTTGGCTTGAGCTCCGGTCATCTAGGTCTTCAATCCGGCGTCGTTTTTTGGCAGAAGGTTCAAAACGTGGGGAGGAGGGAGTGAAGCGTGGGGAGGGGCCGACGAAGGAGTGGGAGCGGTTGTGGATGACGAGTAACGGCGGCAGCACGGAGGAGTCGGTGGAGGCGGTTGGGGGGTCGAAAACGTCGTTGAAGTCGAAGTCTTGAGGCGGAGATGAGGAGGAGGAGGAGGGGATGGTGAGCTTTGAGGCGAGGAGGGAATGGAGGCTTTTGTTATTGGAGCTTTCTTTCTCTCGGGGCTAAGGGGACTTCAGCTTTGAGGCGAAGGGGACTTCATCGGTGGGGTGGGGACAGAGAGGTGTGGGGGGAAGAGAGGTGGTGTGGAGCGGAGGTCGAGGAGGTGGAGCGGAGGTGGGTTTGTGAGGGAGGTTTCGAGCAGGCGAGGTTTTGCTAATGAGAGAAAAAGAGAGACCAGGGACTTTTGTGAGGAGAGTCGAGAGGTTTTGCATCTTCGATAGTTGTTGAGAATGAGGCTCAGCTGACCCATTAGGGTATTTTCCCACTCTCAACTCAAATCCTGGTTGATTTTTGGCTCAAATATTTTGGCAAAAGAGGAAAATTTGCCGCCTGGCTTAAAATTTGGCAAGTTTGGCATGACCCTAGGTTTAACTTTCATACAACTGAAAACTTTTAAACTGTTGTACCAATTTCCTTTTCTTTACACTAGATATTTCATAGGTATAGTTCTTGTAGAAGTAACAAAACAATTGCACAACAGAATCAAAATAAACTGTTGTGAGAATTGTAGCACATGTATGTTTTTCAAAACCAAAAAACCATGGAGGCAACTTTCCCGCTTTCAGAAATGCTACCTCTGCCATTGGAGCCAAAATGAAAATGGGGCAATGACAAGCAAACCAACTCATACAACAAAACTACGATATTCTGTTGTACAAGTATTTGTCACTTTGCACTTGGTGACACCTAATGCAGGATGTGACATTATCACACAACACAAAACAATAACTATGTTGTCTGTCCATCTAGACCTTGCCCAAATTTGAGTTTCAATGTCGGAGGGAATTCTGCCGCCAAGATTTTCATTAATCATACAACAGAAAATGTGTCTCAGAGTTGTGTGACAAAATCTGGAAATTTTTTTTTCAGAATATGAAAAATGTGTACCATCATACAACACAAATTATTCACTTTAGGTAGTCTGAAACAGTTCAGTGATTCACACAACATGTAACTTTCAAAGTGTTGTCTGATTTGTGTTGTGTATTGAGTTTTTTGTAGTAGTGAGGGGCTGCGTAACGAGCTTGAGTACGATCCCGCCACATCAAAGAATGAGTTATTGCCGAGCCAAGCAAGCAAGGGAGGTGTGTCATCATCAAGCATTCCATTCCCTTCTCGCTTTGCTAGAACGAAGAAAGATAAGTCCGATGAGGAGGTGTTGGAGATTTTCCGGAAAGTGCAAGTCAACATCCCCTTGTTGGAGTGCATTAAGCAAGTACCGAAGTATGCTAAGTTTTTGAAGGAGCTTTGTACGGCAAGAAGGCATACAAGGGAGACTCGTGTGGTGACTATGAGCGAGACGGTGTCGGCCGTTATTCAAAGGAAGTTGCCACCAAAGATGAAAGATCCGGGAAGCTTCAATGTGCCTTGTGTCATAGGCAATACACGGTTTGAGGATGTTATGTTGGATTTGGGAGCATCGATCAATGTCATGCCACTCAATGTGTATCAAACGTTGAGTATAGGGCCTCTCAAGAAGGATAATGTCATCATTCAACTTGCGGATCGCTCAAGCAAATATCCGGAGGGCTATGTAGAGGATGTGTTGGTGCAAGTCAACCAATTGATTTTTCCCGCCGATTTCTATGTGGTTGAGATGGAGGATTCGCCGGTCAACAACACTCAATTGCTTCTAGGGCGACCATTCATGAGGACCGCGCGCACAAAGATATATGTGACCGAGGGCAACCTAACTATGGAGTTTGATGGTGAGGTGATCAAGTTCAATGTTTTTGATGCCATGAAATTCTCCAATGTTGATTTGAAGGAGGGTTGTGCCATTGATGTTTTGGAGGAGGTCGAGCAAGTTATGTCGACCTCGCTCGACGCATAGCAATTAGCGATTGAGCAAGGGGTCGGATTTGACAAGAGGGGAGAACGAATCGTGCAAGAGAACAAGAAAGAAGGGTCGGCCGAACCAAGAATTGCCGAGCAAGAGGTTTATGCCGAACCATATATGATGGTGCCGAGCCAAAAGGAGGTTGCTGCCGAGCTAGAGGCTCGGCCCTATGCCAAGGTATTTGATTCGTTCTTGTCAATTCCAAGTGCCACAACAAAATTTCGACCAAGTGTGGAAGAGGCCCCAAAGTTAGAACTTAAAGAGCTCCCTAGTCATTTGAAATATGCTTATCTTAGAGAAGGAGATACACTACCGGTTATTGTGTCTTCAATGCTTAGTAAGAAGCAAGAGGAGGATTTGATTTGTGTGCTTAAGAAGTACAAGACCGCCATAGGTTGGACCTTAGCGGATATCAAGGGAATAAGCCCTACTACTTGTATTCATCGTATCTTGTTAGAAGAAGGAGCTAAGCCGACAAAGGAAGCTCAACGTCGACTTCACCCTCCCATGATGAAAGTTGTGAAAGAAGAAATCATCAAGTTGCTTGATTGTGGGGTGATCTACCCAATTTCGGATAGTAAGTGGATATCTCCCGTGCAAGTAGTGCCGAAGAAGAGTGGTGTAACGGTTGTCAAGAATGAGAAGAATGAGCTTGTGCCACAAAGACTTGTAACCGGTCATCGGATGTGCATCGACTATAGGAAGCTCAACGCTACAACGAGGAAGGATCACATGCCTTTGCCGTTTATGGATCAAATGCTAGAGAGGTTGGCCGGCCATTCTTACTATTGCTTTCTTGATGGATATAGTGGCTACAATCAAATCATGATACACCCGGATGATCAAGAGAAGACCACTTTTACTTGTCCATTTGGCACGTTTGCTTATCGGCGGATGCCATTCGGACTATGCAACGCACCCGGCACTTTTCAAAGATGTATGTATGCTATCTTCTCGGATTTTATTGAAGACATTATCGAAGTATTTATGGATGATTTTAGTGTGTATGGAGGCACTTTCGATGCATGTTTGGGGAACTTGGAGAAGATACTTAGGAGGTGTGTAGAGACAAATCTTGTGCTCAATTGGGAGAAGTGTCACTTCATGGTCACGCAAGGCATTGTTTTAGGGCACATAATTTCGGCAAGAGGCTTAGAGGTTGACAAAGCCAAGGTGGAGCTAATACAAGCATTGCCGAGCCCTAGGTGTGTAAAAGATGTGAGAAGTTTTCTTGGCCATGCGGGGTTCTATCGACGATTTATCAAGGACTTCTCTTCAATTGCCAAGCCATTGAGCAACTTGTTACAAAAGGAGGTGACGTTTGAGTGGTCGGAGGCTTGTGAGGATGCGTTTTGCCGATTGAAGAGGTTACTATGCACGGCACCAATACTTGTGTCCCCTAATTGGGACAAGCCGTTTGAGTTGATGTGTGATGCTAGTGATTATGCACTTGGAGCGGTACTTGGACAACGAATTGAGAAGAAGCCATGTGCCATTTACTATGCTTCAAGGACTCTCAACGATGCACAACTCAATTACACAACAACGGAGAAGGAACTCTTAGCGGTAATCTTTGCTTTGGAAAAATTTCGATCATATCTTTTGAATTCCAAAGTTATTGTTTATAGTGATCATGCCGCTTTGAGATATCTTATGACGAAGAAGGATGCTAAGCCGAGGCTTATTCGATGGATTCTTTTGCTTCAAGAGTTCGATATTGAGATTAAGGACAAGAAAGGAGTAGAGAATGTTGTGGCCGATCATTTGAGTAGACTTGTACAAGAGGAGGAACGGCTGCCCCTATTAGAGTCCTTTCCGGATGAGCAACTTTTTCGACTTGAAGTACTTGAGCCTTGGTATGCCGACATTGCAAATTTTCTAGCCACACGCCGATTCCCCAAGGAGTTGCCGAACCACCAACAACAAAGGATAAGGAAGCAAGCTCGACACTTCTTGTGGGATGATCCGTACTTATGGAAGCAATGTGGTGATCAAGTTATTCGAAGATGTGTGCCGGAGAATGAGCATCGATCCATCCTTGCTTTTTGTCATAGCGAAGCTTGTGGTGGGCATTTTGGACCGAGAAAGACGGCATTGAAGGTACTAAATTGTGGTTTCTTTTGGCCTACGATTTTTAAAGATGCATTCATGTTTTGCAAAGCTTGTGATAGATGCCAAAGAATGGGGAACATTGGAAGTAGAGACCAAATGCCGCTCACGCCTATTATTGAGGTAGAAATTTTCGATTTATGGGGTATTGATTTCATGGGACCGTTTCCTTCAAGTAAGGGTTTTCTCTACATATTGCTTGCGGTGGATTATGTGTCAAAGTGGATCGAAGCAAGGGCTACACGCACCAATGATGCCAAGGTGGTAGCCGAGTTTCTCAAGACCAACATCTTCTCACGTTTTGGAGTTCCAAGGGTCTTGATTAGCGATGGAGGATCCCATTTTTGTAACCGCACTATTGAAGCCTTATTGAGGAAGTATGGAGTCACACATAAGGTATCTACACCTTATCACCCCCAAACAAGTGGCATGGCCGAGGTGAGTAATCGAGAGATCAAGCAAATTTTGGAGAAATCGGTTGGACCTTCAAGGAAGGATTGGAGTGATCGTCTCGATGATGCTTTGTGGGCTTATAGGACTGCATACAAGACACCGATTGGTATGTCCTCTTTTCGGTTAGTTTATGGCAAAGCATGTCACTTACCGGTTGAGCTAGAGCACAAGGCATGGTGGGCAATCAAGGCCTTCAACATGAACATTGATGATGCCGGTCTTCATAGAAAGCTTCAACTCAACGAACTTGAAGAAATCCGTAATGAAGCCTATGATGCCGCATGGATCTACAAGGAGAAGACTCGAGCCTACCATGATAAGATGATTCGAGGGAAAAAGTTTCAAGTTGGACAAAAAGTTCTATTATTCAATGCAAGGCTTAAACTTTTTCCGGGTAGGCTTCGATCTCGTTGGTTTGGACCATTCATTGTTACTAAAGTTTTTCCTCATGGTGCCATCGAGATTCAAAGTGTGGTGTCGGGAGATACATTCAAGGTTAATGGACATCGTTTGAAGACTTACTACGAGCCCTTTCTACACCCCACAATCGAGGAACTCAATGTGCATGACATACCAATTGCCGGTCCACCTACTCCAACCGAGGCCATTCCATCACCACCACAAGCTGTGGCCGAGCTACCTTCATATACTACTGCTGAAACCGAGCCACCACCAAGTCAAGATGCTGCCGGACCTGCAATTGCCGGCAGCACCCACACAAGGCCGGATATGGACATCGCAGCCAACATGCCGGACCTCACTCCTGCTGCAGCCAACCACCCTGCCGGACCTGCCATTGCTGACAGGGTTGACACACGGCTACAAGAGGCCGGATACAAGGATGACACGCCAGAGGATACGCCAGATACGGTGGCAGACAAGCCGGATACGCGGCACGTATCGGATACGCAGAATAGGACAGATTCGGATCCGACATGCCAAAGTCTTCTTATCGATCTTCTTCTTGCCGATTTGAGTTGTTTTGGAGCACGGTGAACACATGCAAAACATGGTGAAAAGTCTAGGCTATGGACTATAAACACAAAGCGATACTTGGGAGGCAACCCATGTCGATCAAAGTAAAGTGAAGGAGCCATCACCGAGAGTTTGAATTTTCTTAACCCTTCTCTTCTACTTTGATTTGTGATGATTTGTTGGAATGTGTTAGACTATTGCATGCTTAGGAAATTCATTGATATTGTTTTGTGCTTACATTGAGGACAATGTAATTTTCTAAGTGTGGGGTGGGATAGCATGTTCCGTTTTTGTTTTTGTTGTTGTGTGCTTAGTTTAGAAAAGAAAAAATTAAGGAAATTGTAACACAAAAATAGAGTGTTTAATTTGTTTGTTTCGAGTCTTAGGATGCCCCTAATATGTCAATGATGTTTTTCTCCTCTTTGCATACATAGATGATGGTTGTGCATTCTTTTAAAATTGTGAGTTTCATGGATTATGTGCATTGGTAGGAGCATATAGGACTTGTTGATTATTAAAGCATGCATGTTTTAGCTAGTTTATTTCGATTATAGCCGATGTGAGCTTTTGTGCCAATTTGCTTTCTTCTTGAGCGATAAAAAGATAAAATTCGATAGATTCGTAGGAAGCATGAAACCTCATAATTCTTTGCATATTCGATGACTATGTGCCATAGCTTTTAATGAACTCTAGTATGCTAGAACTTACTCTTGTTGATTTTCGAAACGTTTATATTATAAAATACCTTGATTTTGAATATGATTGAATAAAGATCATTTAGGTTTACCACCAAAGCCAAATAAAGCATGAGCCCTATTGGAGCCCGTCGTGGGACATCTTAGTAAACCCCTTTGAGCCGATATTGAGCCTTTTCTTTCATCATCCTTAAACACTTTCCATGAGCTTAGTATATTTGTGCCTTTACCCTTGATCAAAGTATTGGCAAAGCTTGATTTTGGAGGCGTTTTCGCGTGTGTGATGAAGAAGAACAAGTGTGGGGTAGACTTAGCCATGAATTTGTATGTAAAATGTATTCATGCGGTACCTAGAAAAAGAAAAAAAAAATTGGCGCGGATTAAAAAGAAAATAAAAGAAGCCGAGAGAAAAAGAAGGGTACGGCATAGGCTTGAAAAGAAAAATTTTGTGCATGGCTATTGTCTTGATTATTGTTGTAATGTTGTATGGGAAGAAAAAATGAAGTATGGGTCCAACAAGATGAAAATTGACCCTTTCGGCGAGAAGACATAAGGAGATCGAGCTTTGCTAAAGGCCTTAGTGACGTTTTGAGCCTCCTTATCCAAATAGCGAATACCTCTTAGCCTAGCCCCATTACAACCTTATTATTGATCTTTTTCATGATTCTTAAGATGGTTAAACTTGATTTGTGGAGATTATCTCAAGAGTAAGCTTATGGTTTTGGTTCATTGGTGCATATAGTTGTCATATGAGGTTTTTCCATAAAAAAAATTTTCACAAAGTGCTTTCGTTTGTTTGATATATGCAAGTCACTCTTTGTAATTCATGATCTTTCGCTTGCATATACTTATGTGTGAATAACCATGCTTCGAGAGAAAAGAAGAGGGTATGCCTTGTGAGGTGATTTAAATTAGCTTAACATGTTTACATGCTTACCTTTTGCTCTTATATGTTCATATTGATGTTACATGTTCATGAAGCTCGGAATTTTCGTGCTTAGCATTCTCATGCATAACTTGAAAGCTATGTGTACATACGAGCCTGAGACAAATTGTTAGGGGCAATAGTTTGTTTTGAGTCGTAGTTTAATTTAGTTTGCTAAGGGACTAGCAAAGGATAAGTGTGGGGTAGTTGATAGGAGCACAATGTGCGACGATATTATATGCTTATACCCTCGTTTATGCTTTGTTTAACCCTTATTTGTCTAAGATAGAGTCATAATGTAGTTAGTGTCAGTTTTGGTAGAGTTTTGTGAAAAATGATTAAGAATCCGAAAAAGGACTAAGTTTGAGAAATCTGGAAAATAGTGTAAAATATGTCTTTTTCGCGATTTTGAGATGAGCAAAAGTATGATCTATCCTTGTCCGAATTCTATGAAATTTATGTGCTTAATATTCATATGTTGAGGAATGCTGTGTTAAAATTTCAGATCTATCGGAGTTCGGGAAGTCACCCAAAACTTGGCTGCAAAAGGGCAGTCCGTGCATTTCAATCCAGGGGCTTCCAGGATTTTCCTGGGACTTTGACCTAATTTCGAAAAATCATTCCCGACGACTCACAAGGATTTTGATCGAACTGTTTTATGGGGAGATGGCCATATGTGTCTAGTTTATCTGAGATTTGGAATCGCATCAATCGGAGCTCCACGGATGGAGATATGCCGGAATTACTGCAACAAGGTCAAATCTGCCGATTCCAGGAACCTACTGCCCCCTTTTTGTGTTTTCTGTTTTTGATGGACCAAATGGTGTACAAATGCATATGTGAAGATGGTCCAAGCTTTATGAAGGGAAGAGGAAGACACTTGGCCATGGCATTGAAGAAAAACATGAAGAAATAAAGTCTCCTAGTCAAACTAGGAGAAGCTGCCGATTTGGGGCAGATCGGATGCAACATCAAGCTGCCGGCATTGTGGGGCATTTTTGGTGGATCAAAGCTTATCAATTGAAGTCCAAGACCATATAAGAAGTCCATGAAGATGTGAAGACCAAGCCTTGAAGAAAAATTCAGAAAAGAAAACCTAATTGGACTAAGAAAGGAAGGTTGCAAAACCTTATTGCACTAGGTTTTTTGAACTCCTCTTTGCTTAAGGGCTGCCGGCAAGTACTCCCATTATTCTCTATAAATACTCCCACTTTTCCTACAGAAAAATGATCTCATCTCAAGCTAAACACAAGGCCGAAACTCTACCAAAATTCCCCAAACTTCCTAGACAAAAACCTAAACCCGAACCCATCCTCCACCACCAA
Source organism: Potentilla sterilis (assembly GCA_963682095.1). Taxonomy (NCBI): domain Eukaryota; kingdom Viridiplantae; phylum Streptophyta; class Magnoliopsida; order Rosales; family Rosaceae; genus Potentilla; species Potentilla sterilis. Next base: position 46,098,406 of record OY821754.1, read on the forward strand.
CCAAGTTTCTGCCGAAACTTGGAAAATTCCCTGCCGAGCCACCTATAGCCGTGCAGCCTCATTCCATCATCCATACATCACCGGATCCACACCAAGTGAAGCTCTCAAGGTGTTCTCAAAGTGTGATCCACTCCCTTCTTCGGTTTAGTACTTTTTGTTTAGTTATGTTTGATTTTGTCTGTGAAACATTCATGTATGTTTGGTGTTGGTTTATATGTCTATGTGTAAACCGATTTTGGTTTTATAAATTTTATGTTAAAGACTTGTTTAAATCGATGCTTAGATTTATGTTTAGGTTTCGACAAGAACAATGATTTTGCATGCTAATTTGTAATATGTAACTTGTAAATTCGTATGTTAGATAATTAGGACAGTGGTATAGATGCATGTTTTAGGTTCAAAATTGGTTAGAAATCTAAGGAGTGGGACTTAAAAACCGAAACATTAGTATTGGCTTGTAGCATGTAAATCTAGATGTTAGGTTTCATCAAACCCGAGTAATAACAAATGTGGCTAGATACTCAAAAGGTTGCTTTGATTTGTTTTGCTCACCTAGGGAATAATACTTTGGATTTCTTACATGTTAAAATAAGATGATTGACAACCTTGCTTGTTTTGCATGTCTCCAATTTAGATCATTGCGCACAATTGTTAAATCTCAAAAGGATTAACATAACTTTAGGGCCCATAACCAAAAGTTCGGTCTTAAAACTTGAGAGATCTTACAACTAAGTTGTAGTTGGAACTAATTTTGAACTTGAGCATGTTGATACTTGTTCCTTACTTTCTTGCATGTGAATTTATTCGTTAAAGAGTCTATGTGCTAAATGTTTTGCGAAAGATGATGATCACCTGTACATATTAGACCTAGGATTTATTTTCTGTTTTTGAATTGCCGTACCTAGTGATAGGGCAGCATTGCTGCCGAATCATCCATATCCCCCAATATGTGACGTTTTTGTATAGATGTAAATATGTCTGTGTCTAACAATTTCATATCTCAGGTACCCTTAATCCCCGGCCTAGAACGATCTCTACTTGCTTATACTACTAACGATCTTTTGTAGGGTTTATTATTGCGTGCGAGCTTCGGCTCACATCATATATCTGTCAACATGATAGGATTAGAGTGGTTTAAATGACTATGCATGTTAACAAGAAGTGGTGACGCCTTGCTTGATTGATGTGTTTTCAATTAAAAAGATTTCGTACTTCATTGGTTAATTGATTATCTTCTACGCTGAGTGTCTATAATCGGTTAGCTAAATATTAGGGTTATGCGCTGAGCTAATTTTAAATACCTTCGTGAAGTCTGAAACAACTTAGATAACCGCGAAGGCCCTAGTTGGGTTGGAACTAAGTCGGATCTAGGATATTGTGTACCCTTGCCATATGTCTTGTTTTGTCAATTTGCTAAGTATTTTGATTGCTTTCGTGTTAGTACTTTGTGGAAGAATGTCGACCAAACTTGTAAATAGTAATTTAGGATTTATTTTCAGCAATTTATTTTCGTGCCTAGCGTTAGGGCAGCCCTTGCTGCCGAACCTCACCTCAATCCCCCTTGATTTCGTGTGAATATGTATATATGTATATAAGTGTGACAATTGTGTGCATATGTATTTGTGAATATTTTTATTAACATTCTCATGTTTCAGGTACCCTTAATCCCCGGCTAGAACGATCCCTACTTATTCTATACTACTAATGATTGTAGGGTTATTATTGCTTGATGCTCGCTTCGGTGACACGTCACCTTCCCCCATTGTGACGTTTTGACGTATGGTTTTGTGATGTATATATGTGTATATTTGTTTAACAATCTCATGTTTCAGGTACCCTTAATCCCCGGCTTAGAACGATCCCTACTTATGTCTATACTACTAACGATTGTAGGGTTATTATTGCTTGATGCTCGCTTAGGCGACTCATCACACGTTTCCTAACTCCAAGCAGTTTGAGAGATATGCTCCTGCAACGTCAGAGAAAAAAGTAGAAAACACACTGTAAGGCAGAAAGAATCTTTACCTCTTAAGCCCCAAATTTGGGTGTGTTCCTAATGCAAAAGTGTTATAAAGCAATTTTGTAGCAGACACATGGAGCTTTCCAACAGTATAAAGTTTGCCTCAATCGGACCAGCAGAAGTATTCTCTGTTTTGCCTTTTATCGGACCTATCTGCACAGTTTTCTGTTTCGCCAGATTGATCTTGCTTCACTCAAGTTGAAACGGGGAACAGCTTGAGGCTCCAAATTCACTTCTGTAAAATTCTACTGAAAGTAGACTCAGAGACCTTTCCAACGGTGTGTGGCATAGTTTCCCAGGTCATCTGGGCTGAAAATGGCGGCCTTCCAAAGTTGAAGTACTACACTGCCGGAATTGTGCTTGGACAAAATTTTTGAATTTTGCTTCACCTCTCTTTCCAGTCCGACCTGTACACACACAAAACAAATCAAAACGAGCAAAAACAAAAATATAGGCAAAAAGGTTGAGTTAGAAAAGAATGAGTTAGATAATACGAGTTAAAAATGTTAAAGTTAGCAAAGGTTAGCAACAATTACAAGTTAGAATCAAGTTACAAGTTAAAGTTAGCAACGAAAAAAAAATTTCTACAATACATACATGAATTAGCAAAGTTAGAGAAGATTTAAACAAAATTTACAAAACCACACAATATATACAAAACACAAATAACATTCAAATATAACAAGCTTTTATAATCCCCGGCAACGGCGCCAAAAATTGACGAGTTGGCAAAGCGAGCTACCAATAATAAACTCTACAAGAAACGTTAGTAGTATAGCAATAAGTAGGGATCGTTCTAGTCGGGGGATTAAGGGTACCTGAGATATAAGAATGTTAGATAAATATTTACAATATAAACAAATTCACACGTTTTCATCAGGGATTAGAATTGATTCGGCAGCAAGGCTGCCCTAAACCTAAAGAATACGAAAATAAAATCTAAATTACTATTTACAAGTGATCGAAAATTCCACACAAACATAGCATGAAGAACGCTCCAGAGCATGTAAGATACGAACAAAAGAACAATCGACAACAAGTACACAATCGGCAATCCTATGACCTAACTCAATTACAATTTTAATTAGAGCCCTCAGCGGTTCATCTAATCGTTAGGACTTCACAAGTATTTAGAATTAACTCAGCGTATAATCCTAAACATGATGCTAATCGGTTTAAAGACACTCAGCGTAGAAGTTAAACACGAAGAACATGTAATCGGTTTAGGATTATAACTCAGCGTATAATCCTAAACATGATGCTAATCGGTTTAAAGACACTCAGCGTAGAAGTTAAACACGAAGAACATATAAGCACAATAAGCCAAATTAGAAATATGTAAACAAGCAAGTCGTCACACATCTTATTTATCAAGCAAATTTCCAGAATTATGGTAACCCTATTAAGCAACTAGACACAACAACTCAGGGTATGTAGAATCTAAATTACTTTGGCAAGTGAAATCGAGACCCTTGGAACTTCCATGACAAAGGAAGCCCTCACGTACACGACTTTTATGCATTGAATTCATGGAAATTAATCGAGTAAATCATAGAAACATAGCCGAACATACTACTGCCCTATTCAAAGAATTCGGAAATCAAACATGAAGTTGTTTATACAAACATCACATAACTTCAATAGAAACCGAAATTATAACATTCATACAAAACCAAAATTAAACCAAGTATTATTACAACAAAGATTGTAACTAGGCAGAAAATAATACAAGCCATAGGGATGAGTGATGAGTCGCCGAAGCGAGCATCAAGCAATAATAACCCTACAATCGTTAGTAGTATAGACATAAGTAGGGATCGTTCTAAGCCGGGGATTAAGGGTACCTGAAATATGAGATTGTTAGACAAATTATACACATATAAACACATATACACATCACAATCATGGGGAGTATGGCGTCGGCAGCTAGGCTGCCCCTAACACTAAGTACGAAAATAAAATGCAGGAAATAAAACTCTAAACTACTATGTACAAGTTGATCATCATCTTTCACGCAACACATAGCACAAAAACACACAAAAACAACATGTAGAAGCAATCGGCAGCAATGCATGGGTTCTTAGACTCTACTAAATTCCAATTTTCAATTAGGGCCAATCGGTTATCTAATCGCTTGTTAGACTTCATATGTATTTAGAAAACACAATCGTCGAATTCTAAAAATTATACTAATCATATTTGAAAACACAATCGTCGAAGACAAACATGAAAAGTAATTACGCACGAAAGTCTTAAATTGGAGACAAATCTCTAGGCATGGCGTCACTCATCCTATTAACATGCAAGTTTCTATGAATTATGGTAACCCTTTATTAAACAACCTAGAATAAAGTTTACAATCGCCTAACTCAATCCTAAGATGCTTAAGGTGAATGAAATCGCAACCTACATGAATGTCATGGCCTATGGCATCACGTAAACATTGATTTTTGTGCACGAATTCATCAAACTAATCGAATAAAACCTAAAAAACTAAACATACATGCTACTGCCCTCATACTAATGCACGAATTCAAATGTGTAGTTGCTTGCAAAATTCATCACATAAATTCCAATAAAAATCGCAACTCATGTTCATCATACAATACCAAACGAAAACAAAGTATTTTTATAACAATAATTGTGACTAAACAGAAAATAAAAATACAAGCCATGAGGAATGGATCACACTTTAGAAACCTTGGAGAGCTTCCTCTTGGTGTGGTGAATGATGTTCGGCAGAAGGTAGAGGTGAGGTATGGATTTTTGATGGAAAGTGGTGGTATCGGGTAGGCTTGAGTGTTTATTTTCGGGTTAGAACTTTGGAAAAACTTTCAGCAGAGTTTAGGGCTAGTGCTTTGCAAAAGATGAGATATCTTTTTCTGTGGGAAAACAGTCCCTATATATAGGAGAAGAGGCCGGCAAACCCTAGGGAAACCTAGATACAATAGGCAACACAAAACCTTGTAGAATAAGGTTTTGTAACCTTCCTTTCATGGTTCAATTAGGTTTTCTTTTTCTGATTTTTCTTCAAGGCATAGGCTATACATCTTCATGGACTTCATATGTGGTCTTGACATCTTCATTTGGTGAACTTGATCCATGGAAAAATGCCCCAGCCGGCCTATCACACAACCGGCACAAATCTGCCTTTTCCGGCAGCTTTTCCTAGCTTGACTAGGAGAACTTCTTTCTTCGTATTTTTCTTCTATGCCTTGGCTCAATGTCTTTCTCTAACCTTCAATAAGTTTGGACAATCTTCAAATATGCAATAGTACACCAAAATGTCCATCGAAACAGAAATCAAGGAAAAGAGGCAGAGACTTCTTGGAATCGGCTGGAATTACCTTGCTTCAGTAAATCTGGCATAACTCCCTCCTCGGAGCTCCGATTGATGCGATTCCAAGTCTCAGAGAAACTAGACACATAGAGCTATCTTCATATAAAACAGTTTGATCAAATTCCCTATGAGACGCCCGGAATGCATTTTTGAAGTTGGGACACAGTCCCAGGAAAAATCTTGGAAGTCCCTGGATTGATTTGCTCGGACTGCTGATTTGCAGCCATCTTTTGGATGACTTCCCGAACTCCGATTAATCTGAAATTTGGATAAAACATTCATTAGTATCCTATAAAAATACACACCAAATTTCGTCGCAATCGGATAAGGCTAGATTGGTTTTCCACTTATCTGAGAATCATGAAAAAGACACATTTTGCATTATTTTCTAAATTTCTTGAACTTAGTCATTTTTCGGATCATTAAGCTCATATTTCCAAAACTCCACCAAAATAACACTAAACTAAATTACGACTCTATCTTAGATAAATAAGGGCTAAACGAAACATAAATGAGGGCGTAAACACATTAATATCGTCGCACATTGTGCTCCTATCAATGAGTCACAACTTTAAAAACCTTGGAAGATTCGGCAAGATGTGGTGGAATGCACGGATGAAAAGATTAATAAAAGGCATGTAATGGGGCTTGGCTAAGAGGTATTCGAAATTTATGGGATAAGGAGGCTCAAAAACGTCACTAAGGCCTTTAGCAAAGCTCGAATCCCCTTATGACTTCTCACCAAGGGCCGAATTTCATCTTTGTTGGACCCTTCCTTCATTTTTTTACTTCCCCACAACATAGTGAATATGAACAAAGGTCAAAATATAACAATGCTAGACCTTCACATAAATACAAAACTCCAAATTCACAAAACGTTTTCAAGGTTAGACTTAGCAATTCTTTTTTTTGAAACCGTGCCTCTTTCTTTTCTTTTCATTCGGACTTTATTTTTTTCTCTTTTCTTTTCTTTTCTTTTTCTGTCCGAATCACATATTTTCTGTTTTCTTTTCACTAGGCACGGCACAATTACAATTTTCATACAATTTTTTAGCTAAGTCTACCCCACACTTGTTCTTCTTCATCACATCACGCGAAAATTCCTTCAAAACTCAAGATTTGCCAACACATTGAGACAAGGTAAAGGCACAACTATACTAAGCTCATGGAAAGTGTTTAAGGGTGATGAAAGAAAAGGCTAAACATAGGCTCAAAAGGGTTTACTAAGGTGTCCCACGACGGGCACAAATAGGGCACATGCTTTATTTGGCAATGGTGGCAAACCTAAAAGATCTTTTCAATCACTTTCAAAATCAAGGTATTTTATGACTTAAAACGTTTTGAAAATCAACAAGAGTAAGTTCTAGCATTCTAGAGTTCATTAAAAAGCTATGGCACATAATCGTTGAATATGCAAATAATAATGAGGTTCTAAACTAAGCATGCTCGAAATTTTAAGAAATTTACACTCATGAAGAAAGCAATTTGGCTCTAGAGCTCACATAGGTTATTATGGAAACAAACTAGCTAAAACATGCATGCTTCGTTAATCAACAAGTCCTACATGCTCCTACCAATGCACATAAGCCATGAAACTCACAATTTTAATTGTATGCACAACCATCATCTATGTATGCAAAGAGGAGAAAAACATCATTGACATATTAGGGGCATCCTAAGACTCGAAACAAACAAATTTAAACACTATTTTTGTGGAACATTTTTCTGAATTTTCTTTTCTAAACTAAGCACACAAAAACATAAACGGAATAGGTTATCCCACCCCACACTTAGAAAATTACATTGTCCTCAATGTAAGCACAAATCTATATCAACGAATTTCCTAAGCATGCAATAGACTAACATATTCCAACATATCATCATAAACCAAAGAAAAAGAGAAGGTTTAGGAATTTTCAAACTCTCGGTGGTGGCTCCTTCACTTTTCTTTGATCAAATTGGGTTGCCTCCCAAGTAGCGCTTTGTGTTTATAGTACATTGCTTAGACTTGTCACCATGTGTTGTTGCGTGTTCATCTCTTGCATGTGTATGGCAGCTTGTGGCTCGGAAACGGCTGCATGAAATGTTTCTTGTCTCTCGGCATCTTGTGCAACAAGGGGGAGTAGCTCGACGGTAGAGGGGAAGGGGCTACCGGCAATGGCAGGTCCGGCAGCATGTTTGAGCATGCTGCATGTTATCTAGGCAGCTTGTGGCTTGGAAACTCATAGGGTTAGCATCCTTGGAAAAATCTTTGATGAATCATCGATAAAAACCGGCATGTCCAAAGAAACTTCGCACGTCTTTGACACACTTAGGGCTTGGCAATGATTGTATCAACTCCACCTTAGCCTTGTCAACTTCAATGCCTTTCTCGGATACTATATGACCGAGAACTATACCTTGATTCACCATGAAGTGGCACTTCTCCCAATTAAGTACAAGGTTAGTCTCTACACACCTCTCAAGTATCTCCTCCAAGTTCTCCAAACATGAATCCAAGTTGCGTCCATATACACTAAAGTCATCCATGAAAACTTCGATCTTACTTTCAATAAAGTCGGAGAAGATGTTGTACATGCATCGTTGAAACGTACCAGGTGCGTTGCATAGGCCGAATGCATCCTTCTATAAGCGAAAGTACCAAATGGACATGTGAAAGTAGTCTTTTCTTGATCATCCGGGTGTATGGCAATTTGATTGTATCCACTATAGCCATCAAGAAAACAATAGAACTTATGGCCGGCTAGTCTCTCCAACATTTGATCCATGAATGGCAAAGGCATGTGATCCTTCCTCGTTGTTGCATTGAGCTTTCTATAGTCGATACACATCCTATGGCCGGTCACTAGCCTTTGTGGTACAAGTTCATTCTCCTCATTCTTCACAACTGTTACACCACTCTTCTTGGGAACTACTTGCACGGGAGATATCCACTTGCTATCCGAGATGGGGTAAATAACACCACAATCAAGTAACTTGATAATTTCGTCTTTGACGACTTTCATCATTGGTGGGTGGAGTCGACGTTGACCTTCCCTTGTTGGCTTTGCTCCTTCTTCAAGCAAAATACGATGAACACATGTAGTAGGGCTTATTCCCTTGATATCCGCTAAGGTCCAACCTATGGCGGATTTTTACTTCTTAAGCACATTTATTAAATCCACTTCTTGCTTCTCATTAAGCATTGAAGGCACAATAACCGGTAAAGTGTCCTCATCTCCAAGATAAACATACTTCAAATGACTAGGGAGCTCTTTTAATTCTAACTTCAGGGCCTCCTCCACACTTGGTCGAAATTTGGTTGTGGCACTTGGAATTGACAAGAACGAATCAAAAATTCTAGCATAAGGCCGAGCCTCTAGCTCGGCACAAATCTCTCTTAGGCTCGGCAAGGTTCTCTTTATGTAAGGCTCGGCAATGTCGTCCTCTTCTTGCTCATTCGTGACTCGTTCTCCCTTCTTGTCAAATCCGACCCCATGCTCAATAGATAATTGCTATGCATCAAGCGAGGTCGACATAACTTGCTCGACCTCCTCCAAAACATCAATGGCGCATCCCTCCTTCATGTCAACAATGGGGTACTTCATGGCATCAAAAACATTAAACTTAATCACCTCTCCATCAAACTCCATTGTCAAATTACCCTCCGCCACATCTATCTTGGTGCGTGCCGTCCTCATGAATGGTCGGCCAAGTAGCAATTGAGTGCTATTAACCGGCAAATCCTCCATCTCCACAACATAGAAATCGGCGGGGAAGATTAATTGGTTCACTTGTACAAGCACATCTTCAACATAGCCCTCCGGATATTTGCTTGAGCGATCCGCAAGTTGAATAATGACATTGTCCTTCTTGAGTGGCCCTATACTCAACGTTTGGTACACATGGAGTGGCATAACATTAATCGATGCTCCCAAATCCAACATCACATCCTCAAAACGAGTATTGCCTATCACACAAGGTACATTAAAACTTCCCGGATCCTTCATCTTTTGTGGCAAGCTCCTTTGAATAACTGCCAAAACCGTTTCGCTCATTGTCACCACCCGAGTCTCCCTAGAATGCCGCCTTGCCGTGCATAGCTCTTTAAGAAACTTAGCATACTTAAGCACTTGCTTAATGCACTCTAACAAAGGGATGTTGACTTGCACTTTCCGGAAAATCTCCAACACCTCCTCATTGGACTTGTCTTTCTTTGATCTAGCAAAGGAGAAGGGAATGGAATGTTTGAGTTTGGTACCCCTCCCTTACTTACTTGGCTCGGCAATAGCTCCTTGTTCGATGTTGCGGGATCACGTTAAAGCTCGTGGTGAAGCCCTCTTTCCTCGGCTCCACTCTTCTTCTCGGCTCTCTTTCCGGCGGCAGCATTTTCCTCTCTCTCGGCAGCAGCCTTGCTAGGCTCGGCTGCCCATGTTTTCTCACCATTGCTGCCGGCAATGACTGGTCTGGCAGCCTCTTCCTCTTCCTCAATCATATCAAGCAACACTCATTTCTTCTTTGGACTCCTAATTGGCAACAACTCTCTTCCGCTTCGAGTTTGAATCACTTTGGCTTGCTCGTTCCTCGAATTAGGAATTGTATTACTAGGCAACTTCCATTGCTCATTAAATCTTCCCATAAAGTCTACGACTTGTCCCATTTGAGACTTGAGCTCACCAATATCCTTTTGTTGATTTTGTTGCCCCGCAAGCAACACTTGAGTTGCACTTGAAAGAGATTGGAGCAAAGCATCGCAGTTCGGATTGCTCGCTCCACCTTGACCTTGGCTCGGCATTGGTTGGCTCGGCTGCATGGCATTGAATTGCCCTTGGTTCGGCGGGTAGGGCTGCCGTGGGACAAATGGTGCTCTCGGTGCATAGGGTGCGGCAGCCCCTTGATTCGGTTGCATAGGTGCCTTCAACACATTATCATTATTTTCCCATCGGAAGTTAGGATGATCATTGAACCTTGGATTAAAGTTCCCATATCTTTGGCCTCCTTGAAAACCAATAGCATTGCACTCCTCTACTCCCTCACTTACTCCAAATTGAGGACATTGCTCGGTCCCATGGCCCTCGGTGCAAATACCACAAACTATAGCATGCTTCTTCATCAAATTACTCACCAAGTCAGCAAGCTTATCAACTTTTTCCTCCAACTTTGAGCTCGAAGACGTCTCATGCACTTTCTCATTCCGTGGCATAATGTTGCGTGCCATGCCAAATTGTTGATTGTTCAAAGCACGAACCTCCAACAAAGTCCTTGCCGATCCGGCATTCAACTCCAGGAAACTTCCACTCGCAGCAAAATCAAGAAATTCCCTCTCCATAACACGTAATCCCTCATAAAAGTATTGCAATAAAAGTCCATCGCTAATGCCATGAGATGGGCACAACGAAACAAGGGACTTGAACCTCTTGTAGTAGTCAGAGAAAGTCTCATCCCCAGCTTGCTTCACACTTGTTATTTGCTTTCTTAAATCAGTGATCCATGAAGCAGGAAAGTACCTGAGCAAAAACTCATCCACCATAGTGTTCCATGAATTAATCCGACCAGTAGGCACTTCAAACAACCATTCATTCGCTTGATCCTCCAATGAAAACGGAAAAGTCTTCATCTTAAAGTGTTGCAAATCCGTACCTCGTTGACACATACTCTCGGTGGTGAAGTTAAACCATTGCAAATGCTTGTTGGGATCCTCACTTGGCATTCTATAAAAAGACTTCAACTTGTGGAGGAATCCACTCCTCAATTCAATCTCACCGGTCTTATCGGTTTCCAAAGGAGGGTATGTGATGTTGGAGGGTACGGCTCCTCCTCCTCCGGCAACATGACCATTATGTGCTCTTATCGAAGTCATTACTACTTGCTCAACAACTGGCTCGGCAAAGGCCTCAAATTCGGATCCTTGATGATCACACGACGACGAAACAACGGATGGAGAGCTCGGCAAAGGGGCAGCCGAACTAAGTGGTGATGAGCTCGGGTTGCTTGGTTCGGATGGAGGCACGGTTTCAAACAAAGCGATGGCGAGCTCTTGGTTCGAACGTTGCAAACGGCCTTGATGATCTCGTGTCCAAATATTCGATTCGGACATGCACTTTTCTGAAATTTACAACGTTTAAACAAGTTAGAACATCATAAAGAAATAGAATGCAAAAATATACATTATTACAAGCCACGGCATTGGCGATTACAAAACATGTTTCTAACATTGGTACACAAACAAGATTGGCAAAAAGAACTATACAATCGGCAATGGTAGAGAATAAAAACCTCCATGATCATGTAATCTCTAAGTCTAATTTCTTTTTTAAAAAATTTATTCTAACTCTCGAAGTACGTAGAGCAGTGGAGATAATGGTGCAATGGACTGATACAGCCCCCGGTAGTATCATGTTTTACCCGATATACCTCAAGAGTTCGAACCACACAAATATGTTTTATCTTTTGAAGAAAATAGATCACATATGTCAAGTTATTTTCTAGCGTCTAAAGTGAGGTGATGCTTCGGCCTAAGCTATTGACTAGTTCGAGCGTGTCTTACTTTTCAAAGGCCGTGTTGTTAAGATTCACGGAGGGCGAACCCCCTACAGGAACCAGGCAGGACTCGTTGTTGGTCACCACGGGGAGCGAACTCCCTATCGACTCACTCACCAAGAATGAACATCAGTCTGTGGGCCTTGAGATCCAGTTAAACAAACCTGAGAACCATATCAATGAAACTAACTTGCCTCATAGTTTGTAAAACAAACTCGGGTCACTAGCGGTCTACAAGTGTTGATCAAAGCCGCCCTCAACCTCATAAAAACGGGTCTGCCAAGTTATCGCTCGTATGCGTGGGGGGGATGTATCCCACGTTTCCCAGTCTCTACATAAAAGACGGATCTAACATGGCATCATTCGTATGAAGGGTTAAGGCTAAGACCAACAAAAGCGGCTTCTCCCTACATGTTACACTTTAGAAACTACAATAAACTCAAACATACACAAAACTATCAAATTCCTAGAAATTAAACTAAGTTATTACACGCATACATTCTTTATACAATCATGAAACTTTCGAAATTAAACTCTACATGCTGAAGCATATTTCTACTTTACAAAATCCCAAAAGAAAATCGAAAATTACAACTTTACAACTTTACATCAAAAATTTCCAGCAATATAATATACACAACAATAACATAAATCAAGCTTTTATAATCCCCGGCAACGGCGCCAAAAATTGATGAGTCGCCGAAGCGAGCATCAAGCAATAATAACCCTACAATCCTTAATAGTGTAGACATAAGTAGGGATCGTTCTAAGCCGGGGATTAAGGGTACCTGAAATATGAGATTGTTAGACAAATTATACACATATAAACACATATACACATCACAATCATGGGGAGTATGGCGTCGGCAGCTAGGCTGCCCCTAACACTAAGTACGAAAATAAAATGCAGGAAATAAAACTCTAAACTACTATGTACAAGTTGATCATCATCTTTCACGCAACACATAGCACAGAAACACACAAGAACACACAAGAACAACATGTAGAAGCAATCGGCAGCAATGCATGGGTTCCTAGACTCTACTAAATTCCAATTTTCAATTAGGGCCAATCGGTTATCTAATCGCTTGTTAGACTTCATATGTATTTAGAAAACACAATCGTCGAATTCTAAAAATTATACTAATTATATTTGAAAACACAATCGTCGAAGACAAACATGAAAAGTAATTATGCACGAAAGTCTTAAATTGGAGACAAATCTCTAGGCATGGCGTCACTCATCCTATTAACATGCAAGTTTCTATGAATTATGGTAACCCTTTATTAAACAACCTAGAATAAAGTTTACAATTGCCTAACTCAATCCTAAGATGCTTAAGGTGAATGAAATCGCAACCTACATGAATGTCATGGCCTATGGCATCACGTAAACATTGATTTTTGTGCACGAATTCATCAAACTAATCGAATAAAACCTAAAAAACTAAACATACATGCTACTGCCCTCATACTAATGCACGAATTCAAATGTGTAGTTGCTTGCAAAATTCATCACATAAATTCCAATAAAAATCGCAACTCATGTTCATCATACAATACCAAACGAAAACAAAGTATTTTTATAACAATAATTGTGACTAAACAGAAAATAAAAATACAAGCCATGAGGAATGGATCACACTTTAGAAACCTTGGAGAGCTTCCTCTTGGTGTGGTGAATGATGTTCGGCAGAAGGTAGAGGTGAGGTATGGATTTTTGATGGAAAGTGGTGGTATCGGGTAGGCTTGAGTGTTTATTTTCGGGTTAGAACTTTGGAAAAACTTTCAGCAGAGTTTAGGGCTAGTGCTTTGCAAAAGATGAGATATCTTTTTCTGTGGGAAAACAGTCCCTATATATAGGAGAAGAGGCCGGCAAACCCTAGGGAAACCTAGATACAATAGGCAACACAAAACCTTGTAGAATAAGGTTTTGTAACCTTCCTTTCATGGTTCAATTAGGTTTTCTTTTTCTGATTTTTCTTCAAGGCATGGGCTGCACATCTTCATGGAGTTCATATGTGGTCTTGACATCTTCATTTGGTGAACTTGATCCATGGAAAAATGCCCCAGCCGGCCTATCACACAACCGGCACAAATCTGCCTTTTCCGGCAGCTTTTCCTAGCTTGACTAGGAGAACTTCTTTCTTCGTATTTTTCTTCTATGCCTTGGCTCAATGTCTTCCTCTAACCTTCAATAAGTTTGGACAATCTTCAAATATGCAATAGTACACCAAAATGTCCATCGAAACAGAAATCATGGAAAAGAGGCAGAGACTTCTTGGAATCGGCTGGAATTACCTTGCTTCAGTAAATCTGGCATAACTCCCTCCTCGGAGCTCCGATTGATGCGATTCCAAGTCTCAGAGAAACTAGACACATAGAGCTATCTTCATATAAAACAGTTTGATCAAATTCCCTATGAGACGCCCAGAATGCATTTTTGAAGTTGGGACACAGTCCCAGGAAAAATCTTGGAAGTCCCTGGATTGATTTGCTCGGACTGCTGATTTGCAGCCATCTTTTGGATGACTTCCCGAACTCCGATTAATCTGAAATTTGGATAAAACATTCATTAGTATCCTATAAAAATACACACCAAATTTCGTCGCAATCGGATAAGGCTAGATTGGTTTTCCACTTATCTGAGAATCATGAAAAAGACACATTTTGCATTATTTTCTAAATTTCTTGAACTTAGTCATTTTTCGGATCATTAAGCTCATATTTCCAAAACTCCACCAAAATAACACTAAACTAAATTACGACTCTATCTTAGATAAATAAGGGCTAAACGAAACATAAATGAGGGCGTAAACACATTAATATCGTCGCACATTGTGCTCCTATCAATGAGTCACAACTTTAAAAACCTTGGAAGATTCGGCAAGATGTGGTGGAATGCACGGATGAAGGTAGGTTATGGTTCTTGCGATTTTGTGGTGGGAGAATGGATGTGTTTAGGCTTGATGATTTTCTTCCTTGAACTTCAGAGAACTTTGTGCAGAACTTTGGCTAGTATTTTCGTGCAGAATGTGATGATCTTGGAGAGAGGCAGCCGGCCTAGTTATATAGGGAACAAAGAAAAACCCTAGCCATTAATGAATGGTGCAAAACCGGCAAGTAGTAGGAGTTCCTTTCTTTTCTTGTGTTGGCTGAATTCTTTTCCTTATTGCACAAAGGTTTCTTACAATTTGATGTAAGGATAATTTCCCTTTCCTTGTAGGATTCAGCCATTGTACCTTCCCTTTTGGAGCTAAGACAAAACAGCCATACTTTCCTTCTTCTCCTCATCTTTTCTGAGTTCGGCAGAATGACCTTCGGGCATTTATGTTAGCATAACTTTCTCCTCAGTAGAGAAATTGATGCGATTCCAAATCTTGTAGAAACTAGACTCATAGATATTTCCATGCATATATGGCACGCCTTCTGGTTTCTTGTGGATCGTCATACATAAATTTTGGAAGTTGACTGACAGGAATCTGCCCGATTTTAATCAGAGTTTTTATATTTCTTCACTTCTTTCATGTTTCTTCTAGGCATGCATCCGTGCTCTCCTTGCTTCTCTAGGTCATCTTCTCCTCTTTCTTCAAGGTTTAATTTGTGAAAATATTTCTGAAATTTCAAAGAATAAATTTGGTAAGTTTCGGCAAGAGTTAATTTTCCCTATTCAAAATAGGTTTCCTTCTTCAATCTGATTTCCTAATTCATTTTAGTTTTTTAGACAAGCTAGGTTTCCTAATCTTAATAGGTTTCCTAATCAAATTAAGTTTCCTAATTTCAATCTTTGTCATTTTTAGAAACGTCAAAGCATTTTTACTTCCCTGGTTCAATTAGGATTCCTTCTTTGATTAGGATTTGCTGAAACTTTCCTATTTCAATATCATTGAGCACATTTTCACAATATTTATGCCAAACACTCAAGACTCAATTTAATGACTCGATCTTACGCAAATAAGGCTTAAGTAAAGCATAAATGGAGGTAAAAACACATTAATAACGTCGCATAAAATGTTCCTATCAGGTTGGGGCAGAAAAACCAAAACACTAGTTTCATTTAAAGCATTTGTTGTTTAAAACTTGTAATTCTAAGTGCTAGGTTTCATGTGATAGGGTTTTATGGTTGTGTCATACTCGTAGTTGTCATAGATCATATGCTCATTAGGCCTAATAACCTTAGAACTTGCTCGTTTAATAAGAAGAGAGTGACGTCCATACTTATTTGCTTGTCTTCGATTGAGATTCTTGTGCTTAAATGTGAAAACGCTTAAAACCGGTTTAGCATGATTTTAGGATTATACTCATAGTTAATTCTGAATACCTAAGTAATCTAACAATTGGATGATCTCATTGGCTCTAGTTGTGTCGAAACTAAATTAAGTCTAGGGTGTGTCAATACTTGTTCCTTGCTATCAATTGTGTGAGTTTTGAATGTTAAAGACTCTTTGTGTTAATTATTTGCTTGTATGAAAGATGTCGACCAAAGTTGAATATAGTAGTTTAAGAAACTTATTTTCGTATTTAGGTCTAGGACAGTTTACTGCCGAACCTCATCTTAAATCGCCCTTTTTCGTTTCATTGTTTGTAATTGTGAATATGTGTGTTTCTAACCTTTTACATGTCAGGTACCTTTAATCCTCGGATAGAACGATCCCTACTTGCTTTATACTACTAACGTCTTTTGTAGGGTATTATTTGCCTGTTTCGTAACCCCGGTTATGGCACTCGTCAATTTTTGCCGGCCAAGTCTTTATTCTCCTAGAATCTTCCGTGCAATTTCCCTATGGACCGGCTGCATTGCTTCATGGACTCCCTAAGTGGATCGGCAGCCTATATTTTGGTGGCTAAAAAGTCCACAGATCGGTTCACTACCAGAAAAAACAGTATTACCGACAAAAAAAAAAACGGCCGACGACATACTTTTTTCGTCGACCATTCCCAAGAATGGCCGACGATATTGTCTTTCGTCGCTAAAAATAAAAAATCGTCGACTATTCCTCAAGAATGGCCGACGATTTTTTCTTTCATCACTAAAAATATTTTTTCGTCGGCTATACCCCTAGAATGACCAACGATTTGGATTTTCGTCGGCCTTTCTTTTAAAGTATAGCCGACGAAAACTTTAGAAAGTTTGGTCGACGAAATTTGAATTTTCGTCGGCTATACCCCTAGAATGACCGACGATTTGGATTTTCGTCGGCCTTTCTTTTAAAGTATAGCCGACGAAAACTTTAGAAAGTTTGGCCGACGAAATTTGAATTTTCGTCGGCTATAAGTCTTTATATTTTCAGATCTGGACAGAAGCTGCTCATTTCAAAAAAAACGAAAGAAAACGGGAGAAAGAGTGAAAAATTTGTGGGTATTGTTGAAATCCGTCCTCTCTTACATTGTGGAGCTATATATAGGTACGTATATGTGTATATATGTTGATTTTGAGTTTTAGTTGAGTTGATTTTGAGTTTTAGTGATTTTGATATAGTAAGTGATTTTTTGTTTTGTTGTTGTTTTAGTGTTAGAATGTATGTATATATGTTGATTTTGAGTTGTAGTTGAGTTGATTTTCAGTTAGAGTATAATTATGTGTTTTAATTTAATGTTATTTTAATTAGTGTTAAAATATATATAAATATGTTAATTAATGGTTGTTGATAGTGTAATGAACTTAAATAATGGTTGTTAATTAATGGTATATATATATATGAGTTGATGTTGATAATAATATATATTGTAATATATATGTGTTAATTAATTTATTATTAATTAAAGTTATACATATATATTATTATCAGGCTATATATGGATCGAGATCAGAGTTAGATTTCGCTTCCAAGGCATGACCGACGATACACTACAGGAGTTGTGGATTTTTTGCAGTTCGTCGAGGAAAATGCAAACGGGAAGGAATACCATTATTGCCCGTGCAAGAAATGTAAGTGTCGCAGTGATATGTGTCGATTTCCGATTAGGACAGTATGGGAGCACCTAAAGAGTAATGGGTTTTGGCCGAAGTACAAACGTTGGATATATCACGGTGAGCCATCATTAGATGGATCGCATGATCATTGGCAGTTTTTTGAGGCGGGCAGTAGTAGTACATCCAACGATCCAACAATGGCATTCGTCAACGACGTGTTTCCTTTTGAAAGCGGTGTACGTGGGGAACAATATATGCATGACCCGGTACAGCCGTTCCCACAAGTTGTCAACACTGCTGCCTTTGACAAGTACAACAAACTGATTGAATTGCAACAGACCCCTGTGTCTTCAAGTTCTGAGAAGACAGTTCTTGAAAGTGTGATGGAGGTAATGAGGATTAAAGTCGAGGCAAAATCGAGCATCAGGCAAGTGGATGAATATCTACAGTACACTTCTTCGTTGTTGGAGGAGGGTCATCGTAATCCTACCAATCACCGTAAGGTCCGAAGTATCCTCAAAGATCTAGGGCTTTCCTACATTAAGATCCATGCATGCGCATTTGACTGCGTTCTCTTCTGGGGTAAAGATGCAGAAGGGAATGACCTTGCTAGCCTTGACGCATGTCCGATATGTCAGTCTGACCGATATAAGTTGACGGGAGCAGGCAATAGGAAACCTGTGAAAGTGCTTCGGTATTTTCCGTTGAGAGATAGGCTTGAGCGGTTGTACATGTCAGAAACCACCGCAAAAGCTATGAGATGGCACGGTGAGCGGGACGCGGGAGATGCAGATATCATGACACACATCTCTGACGGAGCGGCTTGGAAGCATATAAACAATGAGTTTCCTCATTTTGCGTCAGATGTCAGAAACGTCAGGCTCGGGCTCTCAACCGACGGGTTCAACCCTTTCGGCACCATGAGTCTTTCATACAGTATATGGCCGGTGGTTTTGGTACCTTACAACCTTCCTCCGTGGATGTGCATGAAGAAGGAATATAATATGTTGACGTTGTTGATTCTGGGGCCTGGTTACCCAGGGAAATGTCTCGATGTGTATATGAGACCATTGATTGAAGAGCTTAAGGTATTGTGGGACATTGGTCATCCCACTTTTGACAAGTACAAGCAAGAGACGTTCCAGATGCATGCCATGGTTATTGGTACCATTAGTGATTTTCCTGCTTATGGGATGTTGTCGGGCAGCGTTGATAGGGGATACAAGACTTGTCCAGAGTGCCTCAGCGATTATGGGAGCACCCCTCATTGCAACAAGATATGCCGAATGGGTCATCGCGTGTTCCTTCCGGTGGATCACCACTGGCGTTACGAGTCCGCCGCATTTGATGGAACCGAAGAACACGGTGGTCCTCCCAGAAGATGGACGGGAAGAGAAATTTTAGCAGTGCTTAATGAGTACGATTTTGGGCCCCTCAGCAATCATCCCGATATTGTAGCGAAAATACCTGAAAGACCTGAGGAGTACAAATTCTGGACACATAAGAGCATATTGTGGGAACTCCCGTACTGGTGTGAGTTGCTGATCCGTCACTTCCTAGACGTTATGCACATAGAAAAAAATGTTTCTGAAAGTGTGGTGGGCACAACGCTGAACTTGGAGGGGAAGACGAAAGATGGTCCTAAGGCTCGCACTGATCTGCAAAACATGAATATCAGAAAACAACTATGGTTGAAACAAGGGAAGAGAAAAATGCCTCAAGCTCCTTACACCGTCAAGCCTGAGCATAAACCAGAAATTTTCCATTGGATAAGTCGGGCCAAGTATCCTTCAGGCTTTGCTGGAAATATAGCCAAGTGTGTGAACAGACAATTCAGCAAACTGTACGGGTTGAAAAGTCATGACAATCATATCCTGCTACAACGTCTCTTCCCTGTTTTCATTCTACCGTTCCTTCCCCGTCACGTTGTGGAGCCGTTAGTAGCGTTGGCAAGATTTTTCCAGAAGGTATGCACACGGGAAGTGAGAAAATCTGACCTCTGGGAAATGCAACAAGACATCGTTCATATCATGTGTAAATTTGAGATGATATTTCCTCCAAATTTTTTCGACATCATGCCTCACCTCATGATCCATCTTCTTCGGCAGTTGTTGCTTACCAGTCCTGTGCACTTCACTTGGATGTATCCGATGGAAAGGTACGTATTTTACACCTTATGTTAATTTCCTCATCAATATATGTGATATAGTGTTAATGTATTATCATAACACTTTAAAAACTTGATTTATAGGCAACTTGGACAATACGGTGGTTTTGTCCAAAACAGATCCGCACCTGAAGGATGTATAGCTTAAGCATATATTGCGCACGAGTGCGTCACCTACATGAAGCTGTATTTAGGAGCGTTACAGGAAAGCATACCAGAAGATGTACCATCACAGTTCAATCTTTCCATACTCTCCGACGATGTTGTACTCGGTGGAAAAATGCCAGTTTCCTACAAGTTGAAAGATTATGAGGTAGTCATTGCCCATTGGTGGGTACTAATTAACTGTTTAGAAGTTCAGTTTTGGAAGAACATGCATCTAAACTGTGAACAAGTAGGAGGTGATCTCGATTACCACAACCGGACATTCGCAGAGTATTTCGGCCGCTGGGTACGTAACTTTAACATTATTCTATACGTATTTATATATTATTGTGTATAATTATTCATATTTATAGTTGATTCTGATGGTTGCAGATGGACCTTATTAAAAATGATAATCACCCAAATTGGTCGCACGAACTCATACTTCTAGCGTTGAAGCCGGTCTATTCAAAAGTTTATGCGACGTGCAAGGTGAATGGTGTGTTATTTCGATGTGAAGAGAGAGACGTCAGACTGAAAACACAAAATTCAGGGGTTATGGCACATGGTGGGGATGATGGAGTTGACTATTACGGTGTTCTCCATTCAGTTGTGGAACTGCATTACGGGGAAGGCATGAAACTGCACCTTTTCAAGTGTAGATGGTTTGACACACGGCCGCAGAGCATGAAAACCGATCAATACGGCATAACTTCTGTGAACACTAGTACATCATGGTATGAGGACGACCTGTTTGTTTTAGCCACATGGGTGAAACAAGTGTTTTATCTTGATGATCTCGCCAAGGGTGACCCGTGGAAAGTAGTCAACACTATCCACCATCGCAACATTTACCGGGCGTCTACACACTACAAGGAAAAAAACCTTAGGCGACGAAACTTAAAAAAAATTCCTCGCCTAAGATAGCTTAGGCGACGAAAAAACTTTCCTCACCTAAGAAAAAATTTTTGTCGCCTAAGAACACTCTTAGGCGACGAATTCATATTTTCGTGGTCTAAGACAAAAACCTACCGACGAAAAAAATATTCGTCGTCCGTGCATTATCTTAGACCACGAAAAAAAGAAGTCGTCGCCTAAGATTTGTACTTAGGAGACGAAAATTAAAAATTCGTCGCCTAAGAAAATATCTTAGACAACGAACTTTTTTTTCGTGGTCTAAGAAATGACGAGCACGACGAATTTTTTTTCGTCGGTAGGTTTTCTTCTTAGACGACGAAACTTAATTTTCGTCGCCTAAGTGTGGATCTTAAGCGACGAAAAATTAAGTTTCGTCGCCTAAGTAAACCCAGACTATATAGTAAAATTTTCATTTTGTGAATACGAAAAATTAATTTTCGTCACCTAAGTAAACCCAGACTATATAGTAAAATTTTCATTTTGTGAATTTAGCTATTATAATGACAACATATTTACTAATGCGGTATTAGCTAGAGCAGCAGGTGCTGTAGCGAAACTGATTGCAAAAGAGGGGAAATCGGCCACATTAAAATTACCTTCTGGGGAGGTCCGTTTGATATCCAAAAACCGGAATGTAGGCTGCAACTCGCCTACATGAAGCCGGAATCGCTAGTAATCGCCGGTCAGCCATACGGCGGTGAATTCGTTCCCGGGCCTTGTACACACCGCCCGTCATAACTTGATTAGTAGATTATACTCAAGTGTACAACTTTTCGAAACAACTATATAGAAAAAGTCAAATTTTGAAAAACGCTGTGAAATAGCATTTAATCGTTATGATGAAATACGGTAATGGTAAAAAAATCACTTAAATCCAACAAAGTTAGAGCATCGATCGATGCGGTCAACCTTATTTAAACTTATCTCTCTCTATGGGGAGCCATAGTATCGGGAGGTAAAAGTTTCTAAATTTTTACATGGATAAATAGGTTTCATCTATATGAGAGTTTAATGTTTGGAAGAGTCGACCAAACAAAATCATCTAAAGGTATGTAATAACGTTTTCGTGTGATAAGTTTTATGAAAATATGGTTGATTGATTCGATCGAGCATCGACCGTTCACGAAACGAGTTGATTTTTATACTCTACTCATAGTTAACTATAACAATCATATAAGACGGTCAAAATTTTCATTTTGTAAATTTAGCCATTATAATGACAACATGTTTACTAATCCGGTATAACTTGATTAGTAGATTATACTGAAGTGTACAACTTTTCGAAACAACTATATATAAGAAGTCAAATTTTGAAAAACGCTGTGAAATAGCATTTAATCGTTATGATGAAATATGGTGATGGTAAAAAAATCACTTAAATCCAACAAAATTAGAGGCCCGATCGATGCGGTCAACCTTATTTAAACTTATCTCTCTCTATGGGGAGCCATAGTATCGGGAGGTAAAAGTTTTCAAATTTTTACATGGATAATTAGGTCTCATATGTTTGGAAGAGTCGACCAAACAAGGTCATGTAAGGTACGTAATAGCTTTTTGATGTATAATTACAATTATAAAATGGTCTGTACGTACGTACGTACTTCGACTGTTAATATATGCGCCTTGAACCATTCGGGGATCCGACTGACAGATACTTAGTATATAAATGTTCTAAACCTAATTGTTTTTCTATGAACTCGTCGTAAATGTTTTAACACATTAAATAAAAATTAGGCCGCCAATTTATTAAATGAAAAAAAATATATATTTACTTAGACGACGAAAATTATATTTTCGTGGCCTAAGTTATTACTTAGACGACGAAACTAGTTATTTCGTCGTCTAAGTAAATATATATTTTTTTTCGTTTAATAAATTGGCGGCCTAATTTTGCGCCAATAAATTGGGAAAAATTCGAAATTATCTTAGGCCACGAAAATCTAATTTTCGTCACCTAAGTTATTACTTAGACGACGAAACTAGTTATTTCGTCGTCTAAGTAAATATATATTTTTTTTCGTTTAATAAATTGGCGGCCTAATTTTGCGCCAATAAATTGGGAAAAATTCGAAATTATCTTAGGCCACGAAAATCTAATTTTCGTCATCTAAGTAAATATATATATTTTTTTTCATTTAATAAATTGGCGGCCTAATTTTGCGCCAATAAATTAGGAAAAATTCGAAATTATCTTAGGCGACGAAAATCAGACTTTCGTGGCCTAAGTTATTACTTAGACGACGAAACTAGTTATTTCATCGTCTAAGTAAAATCTTAGGCCACGAAAATATAATTTTCGTCATCTAAGTAAATATATATATATTTTTTCATTTAATAAATTGGCGGCCTAATTTTGCGCCAATAAATTGGGAAAATTCGAAATTATCTTAGGCGACGAAAATCAGACTTTCGTGGCCTAAGTTATTACTTAAACGACGAAACTAGTTATTTCGTCGTCTAAGTAAAATCTTAGGCCATGAAAATATAATTTTCGTCATCTAAGTAAATATATATTTTTTTTCATTTAATAAATTGGCTGCCTAATTTTGCTCCAATAAATTGGGAAAAATTCGAAATTATCTTAGGCGACGAAATTTTGGTATTCGTCGTCTAAGGTTTTATCTTAGGAGACGAAATTTGAATATTTCGTCGTCTAGGTTGTTATGTTAGGAGACGAAAGGGGAAGTTTCGTCGCGTAAGTCAATTGAATATATATACTCGATCTGCACTTTGGTTCAGTCGATCTCCCCAATTCATCTTTGGTTCCTCACTCGTCGCTCCCTCCTCCGCCTTGTGGCCCCCGCCACAACCTCCGTGTCGGTCGCCGGTCTCGCCTCCGCCTCTACCACTTAGCCCCAGCCCCCGCCCTAGCCACCTCCGCCCCAGCCTCCTCGTCGGTCGCCGGTCTTGCCTCCGCCTCCCTCGCCTCCGCCACCCTCGCTCAGTTTGGCTCTCTCTTTCTCTCCCTCTCTCTCTCTCTCTCTCTCGTTCCCTTCAAATATATATACTGATTAAGCCTAATATACTGATTTTAGATGCAAGCTGTCCCTGTGCAACCGGAGTTCACTACAAGAGGACTGCTGGAGTTTTGGATGCATTGGCCATTGACAAGGTAATATGTGTTCATAGATAAATTTTTCGTTTTAGTCTGATTGTAAAGAGCCCCGGCCCCTGGTCATCCAGAATTCCCTATCACTTGTTGATGTATGTGAGTCTCATCCCACAATGTTATTCACCAAGAAAAGATCCATTAATTGATTTATTCTTTAAGCTGTGAATATGTTAATCAGATGTCTTAGAACCAAGTGAAGTAGGGAACTGTCTTTAATTTTAAAACCAAGTATTGAGTGCTACAAGCTAAATGATAACTGCAAATAATATATGAATTACTGTACCTGAATTACAACTCTAAAATGATCAGTCAAGTACAGCCGATCATTCTGGAAGTTCAAATAAATAGGAACTTTTATATCCCACAGGATAAACAACATGCTTTGGCTAGCTATAACTCAAACTGTTGATAATGGTGTTTGGAAACTACAATGTTTTTGGAGTACATCATCTATGTAATTATGAAATTACACGGTAACTCTTGAAGTACATTTTGGCACAAGAGAACTTGAAGTTGATCATATTCACACATTATAGCTTTGATAATTGACCAGGCTTTCCTTGTTGGGAAGGATTTTGGATCTATAACTGAATATCTCATAGCTGCTGCTTATCCCGAGAGAATATCTGGCCTCATATCACTAGGTATCCCTTTCATGCTGCCAGGTCCCTCCGCTGTCCAAAATCATCTTCTTCCTGAAGGATTCTACATAACAAGGTGGCAGGTATAAATCACATATATATGATCATTTTGATTATCGGCAATGGTTTTCCCTGGCCTGCATCAGTTGTAATCATGAGCTATGGAATTGTTGTATGTTAAATAATGTAGTTACATAATTACAGGAGCCAGGGAGGGCAGAAGCAGATTTTGGCCGCTTTGTTGTCAAGTCGGTGGTTAGGAACATCTACATTCTCTTCTCCAAAAGTGAGGTTCCCATAGCTGCTAAGGATCAAGAAATTATGGATTTGTTTGATCCAGCTACTCCTCTACCACCAGGGCTGTCAGAGGAAGAAAGCTGTCAAGACTCTTGTTTGTTTACTTCAACATCATCCAAAGAAAGCTGTCCCTGTGCAACCGGAGTTCACTACAAGAGGACTGCTGGAGACTGATTCAAGTGTATAGACTCCTGATCCATTTTGGGATCAGATGCTCATCTACTGTGTAACCGGATGCAAACTTGGTCCTTGCATTATTGTTATTGGGTCGAACACGCAGACGAGCAGCTCCCATATGGAAATTCTGCAATTTCTATATTGTAGTACTGCTGTATTCCACATTGGAGGAGGTCTCTACAGCAGTATCGTAGCTTGATGGAGAACCTACACCTGCACAGCAGCACAGGTTCCTTTTGCCGCATCTTTGTTTCCTTGGAAGAGCTTGAATGTCTATATTTCAATTCATAGTACATTTAACTGTATTCCATTTTGTGCTATTTTCAGCACTTCCTCTTTGCAATCGGCTATCTTCTGTAGGGGGAGTATGTATGATTTTGTGATTTTTTATACATGTCCTTCTGTATTAACTTCAAATAATCTGATGATGTAAGTATTTGATTTGTATTAATAAATTTTGTCTCAATTTATTAATTAATATTTTGTCTCAATTTCGGTTATTTTTTTTTTAATATAAATTCTTACTTAGGCGACGAAACTATCATTTTCCTCGCCTAAGTGATTTACTTAGACGACGAATATATTATTTCCGTCGCCTAATTAAATAACTTGGGCGACGAAAATTATTTTTTCGTCGACTAAGTGATTTACTTAGGCGACGAAAATTATTGTTTCGTCGACTAAGTAAATCACTTAGGCGACGAAAAATGATGGTTTCGTCGACTAAGCTATTTACTTAGTCGACGAAAGTATAATTTTTCGTCGACTAAGTAAATAACTTAGTCGACGAAACCATCATTTTTCGTTGTCTAAGTATGTCCATAGCCGACGAAAAACATCGTCCTCTAAGAATTTTTTTCGTCACCAATCCTTCTTAGACGACGAATAAAATTCGTCGTCTAAGTTCTTTCTTAGGCGACGAAATTTATAATTTTCGTCGTCTACTTTCTTAGGCCACAAACTTTAGACGACAAAACTTAGGTGACGAAATTTTCGTCACCTAAGTAATTAGGAGACGAAAATTACTCTTAGGTGACGAAAATTTTTCGTCGCCTAAGATTTCCATTGTTGTAGTGACACTTGGAGTGGCTGAAGAGAACGAGGAAGGGGGCACCGCGTATCAAGAGCCCAACTCAAACGGTATTCCTGACTCCTCTTTTATTCGCCTAGACACGCCGGTGCGAATTCGACGTGAAGAGCCACTGCTTGTTGATGTTGATCCAAATGAAGAAACTAACGAGGACTCTAGTGGTGAGGAACAACATAGATTACCCCTATCGAGCAATTCAGAAACCGAAGAAGACTCATCCGATGATTTCGATTACAATCCGACGGATTAAGTAATTTAGATGATGTAATCATTTCATTTGTAATCCACTCGATCATTTCTAATGAACGGGCGTGGGGATGAGCCTCCCAGCTAGGCTGGGTTCCAAACCCCTTAAAAAAAATTTTGAAATATGTTGACTGTTGGGTTTCTGTTTTTTTAGGTTCAATTTTGGTTATATATGAACAAGACATAGGCATACGGGAGGTGTAACACCACAGATTTTTTTATTTTTTTCACAGAATAGCCGACGAAAAATGCATTATTTCGTCGGCTATTCTGTATTTCGTCGGCCATTATCATAATAGCCGACGAAAAATTCATTATTTCGTCGGCCATAAATTTATTGAAAAATAAATATTTTATTTTTGACAGAAAACGACAAAAGAATAGCCGACGAGTACTAGGTTTGATTTCGTCGGCTATGATTAAAAAAACAGCAGCTTCCATTTTCTATCACTATCGACAAACCATTGCTTCATCCTTCAAATGCAAATGTGTCGTGAAATAAGATATGACCGAAATATAGAAATACGTCTACGGTTGAAAAATGAGAAGATTCGGACAAAATCTGTGTGCCGAATGTTGCGGTTAACTGTTTTTTAACTTCCGTTTTCCTATGGGTAGCCTGACTGTCTGTAAATATTTTTAGGCAAATTTTTATACGATTAGTCGCGTCTCATCGATTTGCAACTATTCTCTCACTACCAGAAAAGGCATCATAGCCGACGATATGGGAAAAACGGCCGACGAAATAGTACTTCGTCGGCTATAATGGTTCATAGCCGACGAAATAGTAATTCGTCAGCCACATCGTCGGCTATAATATTATAGCCGACGACTGCCGCCGTCGGCTATAACTATAGCCGACGAAACGTTTTTGGTTATAGCCGACGAGGAGGGTATTCGTCGGCTATAACCCTTATATCAGATCGATCTTCTGCAGCAGGGAGCTCATTCGTCGATGAAATCGTCCAAAACGCTCTGAAATCGTCCAAAACCTCGGCCATAAGCTTGAAAGGTACGTATATTGCTGTGTGTATTGATTTAGTTGGTTATATGCAGAGGTGTGTTAATTTAGAGTTTAATTAGAATAAATGTGTGATTAATTTGATATATATATATATATATATATATGTGTGTGTTGAGATGAGATTATTAATGGGTTGATATGTTGGTTAGATAGAATTGAAGTTTTGTTGAAGATCAGTGATTGATTGTTGATTTAGATCGGTGATTTTAGATGAATTTGATGAAAAAATGTATCTATATATATATATATATATATATATATATTAATTAATTAATTTAATTGTAATTAAAAATATATTGTTGGTATATATGAAAAATATATTGTGTTTAATTAATTAGGGAGATTGACGATGTTTTAATTAATTTAGGGATGCATGTGTACATGTATATATATGTGTGTGTAATGATCAATTTTTTAATTAATTAGTACGTACGTACGTAGTACGTGCATATATACATATCGACAAATATATAGCTATATTTATTTCTTGAATTTACAGGATGGACAAGAGTTGGATTACCCTTGGAAGATGGGATCAGGCGTATCATGATGGAGTTAGGAGTTTCCTGGATTTTGTGATGGCTAACTGTGGAGACACTACACTTCATTATTGTCCGTGTAAAAAGTGCAAGTGTGCCACCCCACGACACCGGTTTTCCATAGAGACAGTGGAGCAACACTTGGCTAGATATGGATTTTGGGTCCTATACAGTAATTGGATTTATCACGGTGAACCAGAGTTTGCGGGTCCTCATGATCATGGACAATTTGCCGAGAGAGGGAGTTCCTCCAATGATCCAACAACGAACTGGATCAACGATATGTTTCCTTGTGAGAGCGGTGTCTTTGATGAAGCACCAGATGTGCAACTCCCTCCTCCGGAGATGGAGTGTTTCCCTGATACTACTGAGCCACTCCAGCCATTACCCCGATCTCCGGTCAACACAAGTGGTATGGAAAAGTACAACAACCTGATCGCATTGCAACAGACTCCGTTGTACCCCGGATGCAGTAAGACTGTCCTTGAATCTGTCATGGGAGTGATGAAGATCAAAACGGAGAACAAAGGCACTGTCAAATCGGTTGATGATTGGCTTCTGCTATTGGGTGGGGCGATGCCCCCCGGACATCGGCTTCCTACCAGTCATCATAAGGTACGACATATCCTTAAAGATCTCGGCCTTTCCTACATCAAGATTCATGCATGCAGATACGATTGCGTTCTGTTTTACGGGGAAGGACTTGCAGATCTTGAATACTGCCCAGTATGCAATACAGAGCGGTATAAGTTCACTCCTAAAGGGAACAAGAAAGCTGTGAAGATACTTCGGTACTTCCCGCTCATTGATAGGCTTGAGCGGTTGTTCATGTGTGCTTTCACGGCCGAAGCTATGAGATGGTGGGCTGAGACGAATGTGCCTGACGATGACACCCTTAGACATCCCGCCGACGGAGAGGCTTGGAAGAAGAACGTGTTGGAGTTTCCTGAATTTGCATCAGAGGTTCGAAATGTTTGGCTAGGGCTATCATCCGACGGTTTCAACCCTTTTGGCAAGAAAGAGCTTCAGTACAGTGTGTGGCCAGTTATTTTGATTCCGTACAACTTTCCACCGTGGATGTGCATGAAGAAGGAATATAACATGCTCACATTGTTGATTCCAGGCCCAGGTTATCCGGGAAAGTGTCTCGATGTGTATTTGAGACCCGTAATTGAGGAGCTTCGGTACTTGAGTCTGAACGGCCACCTGGTCTACGACCGGTTCAAAAATGAGATGTTCTGGATGCATGCCATGCTTGTTGGCACGATCAGTGACTTTCCTGGGAGGGGTATGTTGTCGGGCAGCGTCACCAGGGGTTACAGGGCTTGTTCAGAGTGCATGACTGTTGATTGCTCCAGTCCTCATTGCAGCAAGATTGTCCAGATGCGTCACCGTCGTTGGCTTCCGCATGAGCATCCATTTAGGGACGATGCACAGGCTTTTGATGGGACTGAAGAAAGGGGCTGGGCACCGGAGCGATGGACAGGGGAGGAAATATTGGCAGTGTTGAATGAGTATGACTTTGGTCCGCTTAGCAATCATCCCGATGTGTTGCGCACGATTCCAGAGAGGCCGGATCGGTATAGGTTCTGGTCACACAAGAGCATCTTATGGGAACTTCCTTATTGGGCCAGGTTGGCTACCAGATACTACCTAGATGTCATGCATATAGAGAAAAACGTGGGTGAAGCCGTGGTTGGCACAGTTTTGAATTGGGAGAAGAAAACAAAAGACACCCCGAAGGCACGCGTTGATCTGAGAAATATGGGACTGCGGGACCATTTGTGGTTGAGAGAGGGCAGGAGCAAAATGCCCCAAGCTCCTTACACCGTCACCAGGGACCAGAAACATGAAATCTTTGGATGGCTGAGTAATGTCAGGTAACTTTTTATTAGGCATGTATTCCCTAAAGAATCAATCTGTTGTTGGACGACTATATATGCATGAAATCTAACTGTTGTTAATGGCTATGCAGGTATCCTTATGGCTATGCGGGTAACATAAGCAAGTGTGTTAACTACCGAGACAACAAGATGTACGGATTGAAGAGTCACGACTGCCATGTACTGCTTCAACGCCTCTTCCCTATTTTCATTCGAGCGTACTTGGAGGATGAAGTGGTTGAGCCGTTGGTGGCGTTGTCAAGATTCTTCCAGAAGTTATGCGCTAGAGAAGTTAGAAAATCAGACCTCATGAGAATGCATGAGGAAATCGTTTTTATCTTGTGCAAGTTCGAGAGGATATTTCCCCCAAACTTCTTTGACATCATGCCTCACCTGATGATCCATCTTCCCCAACAATTGTTGCTTACCGGTCCCGTACACTACACTTGGATGTATCCCATCGAAAGGTACATGTTATTCCTAAATTTGATTTATACATGTTTTTAAATAAAAGTTGCATGCTCTTAACATGCACTTGTTAACCTTGCAGACAACTTGGAGACTACAAGAAATATGTGCACAATAAATCTGCGCCTGAGGGGTGTATTGCTGAAGCTTACATTGCGCATGAGTGTGTAACGTACGCCAAGTTGTACTTGGGACCGATGGAGGACCCCCCACAACATCCAAGTCGAGATGACCCCGAGTTCAACCTATCTATCGTCGCCAACTCTGTTGTACCATACGGAAGCTTCAAGAAGAAGGGTGTGGACAAGTTGCCTGACCATGAGGTAGGGATTGCCCACTGGTGGGTTCTAATAAACTGTCCGAAGGTACAATATTGGAAACGAACCCATCTTCGATGTACGGAAGTGAACAGTGATGTCGAGTACCACAACACGACGTTTGCAGACTATTTTCCACAATGGGTAAGTGTATAAATATATATATTAGATGGCTTTCTTTTACAGTTCCCTATTCTTTAATTATAAACACACCAACTGATTTGAGTTATATTTTTCAGCTCATGCAAGTGGCTGCGAGGGGTGGTCATACAAATTACTCAGAGGAATTGAGGCTGTTGTCGATGAAGCCGATATCTTCCACAGTCCGCCCAATGTGTGATGTCAACGGCGTTAAGTATATATGTGAAGCTCGAGACGGGGAACGCAAAACACAGAATTGTGGGGTGATGGTGGATGGTGCAGAGGGGGGCGTGGATTTTTACGGTGTCCTACAGTCAGTTGTTGAACTCATTTATGGGAACCGCATGAAAGTCCACTTGTTCAAGTGTCGATGGTTTGATACTAGGCCACACCGCATACGGATCGATCAGTACGGCATACTTTCGGTGAATACCGCTACTAGTGTGTATGAAGACGACCCCTTTGTTTTCGCCACAGCGGCCAAAAAGGTCTTTTATCTTGACGATCCATTGAACAAAGGCACGTGGAAGGTAGTTAACCATGTGTCTCAGCGAGACATATACAGTGCTACCACACTTGGTGTGAGCACAGAGTGTCAAGAAGCGACCGCATACCAAGAGCCGGACGCCGGCGACATTCCGGAATCCTCCACCATCCGCGATAATAATGTGACGCCGGGCAGAGTGGTTCGACTTCCTAGGGGTCAGGTGCCCATGTATGATGTTAATCCGAATCGTCTATATCCGGCAGACGATGACTCAGACGACGAGTACGAGCACCGATTGCCAGATATTAACTACTATACTACGTCTGACTCAAGTGATGAGGATGATTCTGATTATCATCCTTAGTATACTATTTATGTATGTATTTGTGTACGATGGTGCATGCATGTATGAAAACATTTTTTGTCCTTAATTACCGTTTTCCGAATTTATGGGAAATTGTATTGAATTGTTTGTGCGATGTTCAGGAATTTATCAGGTGAAATAGGCAATTTTCAGGCCCTAAATGGAAAATTTTCAGAAAGATCAGCATTATTGCCGACGAAATGGACCACAATTCGTCGGCTATAATGCCCATATTGTAGCCGACGACTTGCAAGTGCCGACGACTTGCAAGTCGTCGGCTATACTGTAGCCGACGACTTGCACGTCGTCGGCTAAAGTATATTGACCGAAACCATACGTAGACCCTTCAAATGCAAAAGTGTCATGAAATAAGATACGACCGAAATATTGAAATACGTCTACGGTTGAAAAATGGGAAGATTCCTACAAAATCTGTATGCCGAATGTTGCGGTTAGGTGTTTTTTACTTCCGTTTTCCTATGGGTAGCCTGACGGTTGGTCAATATTTTGAGGAAAATTTTTATACGGTTAGTTGCGTCGCATCGATTTGAAACTATTCTCTGTTGAAGGTCAGGCCAAAAAACGTCATTGAGACGGGCCAATTGCCGTTTTAAAGCGTTTAGAGGTTTGACTTTGCAGTTTGACCATCCCGATCGAGCCTTTAACGTTGTCAGATGTAGTTGGATTTTTTTTCATACATGTATTTAATCTTAACGGTGATATCTGACGGTTGGAATAGATTTTCCAAACTTTTAGATTCGAAATCGGAACATATGCACTAATGTTCCTTAACTTGTTTACTAAGTGTTTAAGTGAATGTATAGTTTCAAATAGTTACTATACGTAGACCCTTCAAATGCAAAAGTGTCGTGAAATAAGATACGACCGAAATATTGAAATACGTCTACGGTTGAAAAATGGGAAGATTCCGACAAAATCTGTGTGCCGAATGTTGCGGATAGGTGTTTTTTACTTCCGATTTCCTATGGGTAGCCTGACGGTCGGTAAATATTTTGAGGAAAATTTTTATACGATTAGTTGCGTCTCATCGATCTGAAACTATTCTCTGTTGAAGGTCAGGCCAAAAAACGTCATTTAGACGGGCCAATTGCCGTTTTAAAGCGTTTTGAGGTTTGACCAAAAGTTGACCAAGGAATAGCCGACGAAATACTTAACTTCGTCGGCTATACTCTTGCGATCCGCGCCGTTTCATTGTCCGCCGTAGGATGGGCGAGATCTGACGGCTGCTGATAGCGTGAAGTATAGCCGACGAGATTCATATTATAGCCGACGATTTATTAACTTCGTCGGCTATAACCGGCCCGCAAAGCCCAACTTCGGCCCGGCCCGGATTTCGGCCCGGCCCGTCAAAGTATAGCCGACGAATTTCGACTATAGCCGACGACTTAAAATGACATCGTCGGCTATAGTCCTTCGATTTAAACCGAAACAGAGGCGCCTCTCCCTCATTTTCCAGAAACCCTAAAACCCATAATCCTCTGCCGCCGCAGCCGCCCGCCCCTCCCCGACGCCGACCGACCACCACCGACGCCGACCGACCCTCCCCCTCCCTACCCTCCCCCTCCCCGCCCCCTCCCCGTCCTGCCCGACCCCTCCCCGACCCGAAACCCCCTGCCGCCGCCGCCCCGAGCCGCCTCTGCCGCCCCTGCCGCAGCCGCCCCTACCCGCCCCTGCCGCAACCGCCTCTGCCGCCCCTGCTGCAGCCGCCCCTGCTGCAGCCGCCCCTAGCCGACCCGAAACTCCCTGCCGCCGTCGCCGCCGCACCGCACCACCGGTCCTCGTTCAGACTGCACCACCATGTCAGGTAGTCCCGATCAAGCCTCATTTAGGGTTTTTATTAATTTTGTCGAATTTTGTGAATTTTAGGGTTTTTATGAATTTTTTGTGGAATTTAGGGTTTTTGTGAAATTTATGGAATTGTGTGGATTTTTTGTTAAATTTACGGTTTTTATATACTAATTGTGGAATTTTGTTGAATTTATATACTGGTATACTAATTTATATACTAATTTATATATAATTAGGTATAAATATTTTGTGTAATTTTTAGGAGGAGATATATATATATATATATATATATATATATTTTTTTTTTTTTCGGAATATATATATATATAATTAGGTATAAATATAGTTATGTATATATATATATAATTAGGTATATATATATTTAAAAAAGTTTTTTATTTTTTTGTGAAATTTAAGGAATTTTGTGTTATATTTCGGAATATATATATATAATTAGGTATAAATATATTTAGGTATATATATAATTAGGTATATATACATTGAATGAAGTTTTTAATTTTTTTGTGGAATTTTTGTGCAATTTATGGAATTTATATACTAATTGTGCAGGAAACCGCCGCTTTGTAGACCGATGGCTTGGCAGACGGACCGAGAGCGACCCCGACGCTCAGGCAGGAGCCAGCCGTGGGGGGAGCGGATCCAGCGGTCGTCGGGGCCTAGGCCGGCCTATGAGTCGACGAGAGGAGACGTTGATGGGATTGACCCCGAGCGATCCACGTGGGGGCTCCTCGTATGAGTCGACGGGAGCGGGCCCTGAGTCGAGTGTCGGAGGAGGACGCAGAGCCACCAGACCCCAGTGCACTTCAGCACTGTTCCAGGATCGGCAGCCGACCCCACCGCGCGCCGATCTGGACCCTCCAGAGATGCTCCCTATCCCCCCACAGCGACAGCGTCCACAGCTACGGGGCCCACCGTCAGGGGGAGCAGGCCCCTCAGGGTCCACGCCTCGTATGTCTCCGCCATCGGGGATGTACATGGTCCAGTTCGTCCCTGCCATCCCTGAGTACGACGCCAGGGGGAGGCAGATTTGGAGGCACGACCGGCCCCACGAGATTCTCTGGGAGGAGGCCTACGTCTACAGTCCTTTCGACTCAGAGGACTGCCGCGGCCTGTGGGCCGTTCGTGAGAAGGACAAGCAGTACAACGACGCAGGTAATTGGTTAGTTTAATTAATTATTTAGATTGTTTAATTAATTATTTAATTAGTTAGTTTAAATAATTATTTAACTATATCTTCATTTTAATTATGAAACAGGCGTCCTCGTCAATAAACCCGCGGAGACGAGACGGACCAGAGGGCCAGCGAACATGTCGACCCTGGAGAGGGAGCTCGCCGGTGGGATCAGAGAGATCCTGCCCGGTCCCGGTGAGGATGGACGCCCGATTGAGAGGAGAGACACCACCACCAAGTATATCAACGCGACGGGCATACTCGTGCGGGACAGGGTCCCACTGTTGTGGCCCGACTGGGGCTCTGTGCCCGATGACATCAAGGCGCGAGTGTACAATGCACTGTCGGTGAGTTAAATCGTATTTTTATTATAGAAAATAAACATTTATGAATTCAGTCCTTATAACTATATAAAAATATTTTCTAATTAATTTATAATATTGCAGCAATGGTTTAGAGTCCATCCTACCTTGGACTGGTGGAGGGACGAGCAGCTGAAGAACAGGTTATGTGTTTTGCTTTTTTTTGTATAAATATATTTATTGGCAGTGTACGAATATATCTAACAGTTGTGTTCTGTTAATATAGGTACTCCGAGTGGAAGAACGAGCTGTCCACGCACTACAGGACGTACCATGTGGAGCAGCGCTTGGGGCGAGCTGCAACCCCCCACGAGTTCCGGTACAGGGAGTACGAGTGGCTATGGCTGGTAGCCTACTTCGGGAGCGACAGGGTCTCGGTAAGAAAATTTAGCCTGCTAGTATATCACTTTTTAATGTTATTTAATAATTAAATTATGTAGTTACTTAATTAAATTAATTAGTTAGTTAGTTAGTTATTAGTTATTAAATTAAGTTAGTTGGTTAGTTACATAGTTAGTTAGTTCGTTACTAAATTAAATTAAATTAAATTAAATTAGGTAGTTAGTAAGTTAGTTAGTTACTAAATTAAATTAGTTAGTTAAGTAGTTACTAATTAAATTAAATTAGTTAGTAACTAAATTAGTTAATAATTTTATTTTGGTTAGTTCCTAATATTTTAATTTAGTTACTAATTTATATTTGCGTTTATATGTTCGTTCTTATAATACAGAAAATCTCGCGGACGAACAGCGACAACCGCAGGAGGAACGAGCACCCCCACCACGGCGGTGCCCGAACCTGGAGGCAGTGGGCAGAGATGGCGAGGAGGGACCGACCGCTGAGGCCGTTGTCGTGGATTCATGCGCAGATGTATCCGGGGCGTCCCGACCAAGTGGTAAGTATTCGCCCATCTTCAATAAAACTGTTTCATTAAATTAATTTATATATATATTTTTTAATTCGTTTATTATATTTTCTTGTCAATTAGGCGGAAATAGATGCGGAGACCGACGCGATCACCTTCGGGATCGCGCGAGACACCCTGGGAGACGGGGCGTCCGACGAGGCGATCGCGGAGTTTGCCTCCACGATCGACACCCTTGAGCCGCGCTTGGCCTCTCAGATCATGCACGCGGCGGTAGGGACGGGGAACAACTACTTCTACCAGAGAGGCCTAGGCGCGGCGGGAGATGGGGTTCTCAAGTACACGCCGGCCAATCCCAGCACGCAGCGTGCGGCTTCGACGAGAGGAGACTTGCAGACGCAGCTGCAGAGGACTCAGGCGGAGTTGGCGAGGGCGGTGGAGGCGCTCCAGCAGGCGGAGTTGGCGAGGGCCGCGGAGGCTTCGGCGCAGCAGGCCAGAGACGCATCTGTGGCGGAGATGTACCGATGGATGCAGCAGTCTTGGGAGGCCCAGCAGGCTGGACTCCAGCCCCCGCCTCCGCCACAGATGCCCCAGTTCGTCGTCCCCACTCCCCCCCCCCGCATCGGAGTACGCCAGCCGATCAGGACAGCCATAGCCACCGGAACTCGAACGATCCGGTCGACGACGCTACGCGTTTAGGGGGTGATGATGAGGAGTTAGGAGGTTAATTTGTACAGTATGTAGGATATTAGGGATGGATTGATGTGGATATTTGTTGGATATTTGGATGTTTGTTTGTGCATTTTCTGCAGCTAAACCGAAGACGAAGTGAAATTGGGCCCGAGTTAAATTTTTAAATTTTTTTAAATATTTAGGGGTTATAGCCGACGATATTGGCATTATTTCGTCGGCTATAAGTGCTATAGCCGACGATTTTTACCAAATTTCGTCCGCTATAACGGTTATAGCCGACGAAGATGACATATGTCGTCGGCTATACCCTCCCGGCTTCCGGCAAAAAAAGCCGTTCCTGGTACCGGCGATTGGTATGGCCGACGATAGTGTCATCGGCTATAACGGACGGATAGCCGACGACAGTGTCGTCGGCTATACTTCGGGTTAGGGGCAATTACGTAATTGTTGAAGCCGACGATCTTGTCGTCGGCAATGTTCGAAGTATAGCCGACGACGCTTTTTTCGTCGGCTATACCTAGTGTTTTATAAGCCGACGACTTACCTGGTGTATCGTCGGCTATACTATAGCCGACGGAGCATTCCCGACGAGAGAATAGCCGACGATACTTCGTCGGCTATGACCATAGCCGACGAATTAATGGAAACGGCCGACGAGATGGCGTCGTCGGCTATGATGCCTTTTCTGGTAGTGTCTGTTGAAGATCAGGCCAAAAAAACGTCATTTAGACAGGCCAATTTCCGTTTTAAAGCGTTTAGAGGTTTGACTTCGCTGTTTGACCGTCCCGATCGAGCCTTTAACGTTGTCAGATGGAGTTGGATTTTTTTTCATACATGTTTTTAATCTTAACGGTGATATCTGACGGTTGGAATAGATTTTCCAAACTTTTAGATTCAAAATCGGACCATATGCACTAATGTTCCTTAACTTGTTTACTAAGTGTTTAAGTGAATATATAGTTTCAAATAGTTACTATACGTAGACTCTTCAAATGCAAATGTGTCGTGAAATAAGATATGACCGAAATATTGAAATACGTCTACGGTTGAAAAATGAGAAGATTCCGACAAAATCTGTGTGTCGAATGTTGCGGTTAACTGTTTTTCACTTCCGTTTTCCTATGGGTAGCCTCACGGTCGGTAAATATTTTGAAGAAAATTTTTATACGATTAGTTGCGTCTCATCCATTTGAAACTATTAACTGTTGAAGGTCAGGCCAAAAAACGTCATTTACACAGGCCAATTTTCATTTCTAAGCGTTTAAAGGGTTGACTCACCCGGTTGACCGTCCCGATCGAGCCTTTAACGTTGTCAGATGTAGTTGGATTTTTTTTTCATACATGTATTTAATCTTAACGGTGATATCTGACGGTTGGAATAGATTTTCCAAAGTTTTAGATTCAAAATCGGAACATATGCACTAATGTTCCTTAACTTGTTTACTAAGTGTTTAAGTGAATGTATAGTTTCAAATAGTTACTATACGTAGACTCTTCAAATGCAAATGTGTCGTGAAATAAGATATGACCGAAATAATGAAATACGTGTACGGTTGAAAAATGACAAGATTCCGACACAACCAGTGTGCCGAATGTTGCGGTTAACTGTTTTTTACTTCTGTTTTCCTATGGGTAGACTCACGGTCGGTAAATATTTAGAGGAAAATTTTTATACCATTAGTTGCGTCTCATCCATTTGAAACTATTATCTGTTGAAGGTCAGGCAAAAAAATGTCATTTGCACAGGCCAATTTCCGTTTTAATTTATAGCGTTTAGAGGTTTGACTTCGTTGTTTGACCAAAGGTTTAGCCGACGAAATATTTTATTTCGTCGGCTAAACTCTTGCGATCCGCTTATTGTCCGCCGTTGGATGGCTCAGATCCAACGGCTGCTGATTGTCCAAAGTATAGCCGACGAAATATTTAAATTCGTCGACTAAACTCTTGCGATCCGCGCCTTTTCATTGTCCGCCGTTGGATGGGGGAGATCGGAGGGCTGCTGAGCGCCTAAAGTATAGCCGACGACATTCAAAGAGTAGCCGACGACATTCAAAGTATAGCCGACGATATTAAATATTTCGTCGGCTATAGTAAAGAATAGTCGACGAAATTTTTTTAATCGTCGGCTATTCTATCGGGTATAAGGCTGAAACTGCCGAACCCTAGCCTCCATTTTCTGCATTTTTCATATTTCTCCCCCTCCGTACACCTCCGCAGCAATTTGGATTGCTTCGCACCGCCGCTCTGCTCCTCCTCCTCCTCCATCCGATCCGACCACTCCTCCTCCTCCCCTCCATCCGATCCGGCCGGCCACTCTCCTCCTCCTCCGGCCACTCTCCTCCTCCATCCGATCCGGTAAGCTTTTTTTAAAAAAAAAAAAATTTATTTTAATTTAAATATGTTAATTTAGGTTAATTTATTTATGTTAATTTAGATATAATTTATTTAATTATTTATGTAAATTTAGATATAATTTATTTATGTATTTATGTTAATATTTAGATGTAATTGTTAATTTAGGTATTTATGTTAATTTAGGTATAGTTTAGGTATTTATGTTAATTTAGATATAATTTAGGTATTGGTTGTTTAATTATATAAATTGGTAACTTAAACAAATCATTTAGCTTAATTATATATATAGCTTAATTATATTTAATTTTAATTATATAAATTGTTATATATTTGTTATATATTTGTTAATAAATTAATTATATTTGTTATAATTTAGGTATATAATTTGTTATATATTTAATTTTAATTATATAAATTGTTATATATTTGTTATATATTCGTTAATAAATTTAATTGTTATATATTTGTTATAATTTAGGTATATAAATTGTTATATATTTAATTTTAATTATATAAATTGTTATATAAATTGTTAAATTAATTATATATATAAATTAGTAGTCTAATTATATATATATATATATATATATATATATATTAATAAAGAAATATAGTTATATTTGTATATAAATAGTTATATTTAGGTTAATGGTTAATTAGTATTATTTAAAATGGCCGCGGCTGCAGATGGCCGATGCATTCAGACAATTCTTCGGAGGCCGTCGTTCCAGATCGAGAGGTTCTGGAAGTTCCGCCGGTTCACTCCAATCCTTCCTTGAAGGTCCAACGGTTTTCTCTAGAATTTGCTTGATCTCTCGATTGCTTACTTCGGCCACACCACTCGTTTGAGGATGATAAGGCGTAGATACCTTATGTGTGACACCATACTTCTTCAACAAAGCTTCTATGGTGCGGTTACAAAAGTGAGAGCCTCCGTCACTTATCGAAACTCTTGGAACTCCGAAACGTGAGAATATGTGAGCTTTGAGAAAATCGGAAACTACTTTTGAGTCATTAGTGCGTGTAGCCTTGGATTCTATCCACTTTGACACATAATCAACCGCAACCAAGATGTAGAGGAAGCCTTTGCTTGAAGGGAATGGCCCCATAAAGTATATGCCCCATACGTCGAAGATTTCTACCTCAATGATAGGCGTGAGTGGCATTTGATCTCTTGCTCCTATATTACCGATCCTTCGGCATACTTGGTGGAAATCGTCGAGTTGCAAGGTAGTTTACAATGTCAGCATACCAAGGTTCACTTGTTGCATTGATCCGAAAGAGTTGCTCGTCCGGAAAACTTTCCAATAGGGGCAGCCGATCCGTTTCTTGAATAAGTCTACTTAGGTGATCGGCTATAACATTCTCACTTCCCTTCTTTTCTTCAATCTCAATGTCGAATTCTTGAAGTAAGAGAATCCATCGAATGAGTCTTGGCTTTACATCCTTCTTTGTCATAAGATATCTCAAGGCAGCATGATCAGTATAAACAATGACTTTGGAATTCAAAAGATATGATCGAAACTTTTCCAAAGTAAAAATTACCGCCAAGAGTTCTTTCTCCGTTGTGGTTGATAGGAGCACAACGTGTGACGATATTAATGTGTTTACGCCCTCATTTATGCTTTGTTTAACCCTTATTTATCTAAGATTGAGTCATAATATAGTTTAGTGTCATTTTGGTAGAGTTTTGATAAAATATGCTTTAGAATCCGAAAAATGACTAAGTTTATAGAATTCTAGAAAATAGTGCAAAATGTGTCTTTTTCGTGATTCTGAGATGAATGAATTGTGACCTATCCTTTTCCAAATTTGCTGAAATTTGGTATGCATTTTGTTGGCTTGCTAAAGAGTTTTGTGTCAAAAATACAGACCAATCGGAACACTGAGAAAAAAGTTATATTCGGTTAAAGTCACAATGGTCAGATCTGCTGTGAAGAAGGAAGAAAATCAGCTTCGCTTATGCTCGCCAGATCTCGCTTGCCAGCTTGCACATATCCGCTCGCCAATCATCCGCGCATGCCAGCATGCATGTTCGCGCTACCCGCCAGAAGCCTATACTCGCCAGCACCAGACTCGCCACCAAGAAGCCTCGCCAGTACCCGATTCTAGCAAAGTCTGTACTCGCGAGCAGAGAGGAATTTCCGGTAATGGCTTCAAGCGGCTGCAAGCGTGCCAAATCATTCCAAAGAGCTTTGTAACGTCCAAGAAGAAATCGTAAACCGGCCAAGCAAGAGTTTCTTTGTTCAATAAGGAGAGAAAAGCCTATTCCAACTCGGATTGGGAAACCTTATTTATTGAAGATTTCTATCCCGTTTTGAGCAAGGAAAACTCTCCCAAATTAGCTTTTCCCTTCTCCTATAAATAGAGGCCGGCACCATGAAGAAAAGTATCACATCTGAAGCCAAAACACAAAGCCAAAGCTCTACCAAATTCTCCCCAAAGATCCGACACAGCCCTTTGCCGAGTAGCCTCCATACAGCCTCCATCTTCCGCCGGATCCACACTAGTCGAAGTCATCAAGGTGTCTACAAAAGTGTGATCCACTCCCCTCTCTCGGTTTAGTAAAGTTTATGTAGTTATGCTTAGTTTTGTCTATGAAACTTGCATGTATTTTTGGTTTTGGATTATATGTCTATGTATGAACCGAATTGGAGATTGGTTTTATAATTTGTATATTAATGATTTGTTGAATTCGATGCTTAGATTTAAGTTTAAGTTTCGGCAACAATGAATTTGCATGTTAATTTGTAATATAAAATTTGTAAGATGAGTACACTTAGATAATTAGGACAGTGGTATTGATGCATGTTGAGAATTTAAACCGGTTAGAACTAAGGTGAGGGCTTATAATCGGTATTTAGTGTTGTCTTTGAACATGATCTAGGTATTAGGTTTAATTTGCTTGAGTTATAATGAACTAAGTAGACGTATGATCACTTTGATTTGTTGTGCTCACTTAGAGTGGTTAACCTTAGGACTTGCATGTTAAATAAGAAGATTGACGACCTTACTTGTTTGCTTGTCTTCAACTATAGACTTTTGTGCTTCAATGTTATGAGCTGTATAACAGTAGCATAACTTTTAGGATCACCTCGCGAAAGCTCGATCTTAAAACATTAGAAAGT
The DNA here is from genome assembly GCA_963682095.1 of Potentilla sterilis. Taxonomy (NCBI): domain Eukaryota; kingdom Viridiplantae; phylum Streptophyta; class Magnoliopsida; order Rosales; family Rosaceae; genus Potentilla; species Potentilla sterilis. The sequence continues at coordinate 46,140,618 of OY821754.1, forward strand.
CTCTCAACTAGGTAAAAATCGGAAACGTTCTAGTTGTAGGTCAAAACTTGTTTAAGTTCAATGCATGCTAAATACTTGTTCCTTACTTTCTTGTGTGCGAATCTTATTTGTTAAAGAGTTGAGTGTAGAGTGCTTTGTGTGAAAGATGTCGACCAAACTTGTAAATAGTAGCTTTAGGATTTAATTTCATGTCTTAAATTCATGTCTAGGAATTTAGAGGCAGCTTTGCTGCCAAGCCTTTTATCCCCCATAATTTCGTATGTGAATATGTATATATATATATATAAGTGTGACAATTATGTGCATATGTGCTTGTGAATATTTGTGTTAACATTCTCATATTTCAGGTACCCTTAATCCCCGGCTAGAACGATCCCTACTTATTCTATACTACTAACGATTGTAGGGTTATTATTGCTTGATGCTCGCTTAGGCGACTCGTCAGTGGTGTAATTAAGTTGAGCATCATTGAGAGTTCTTGAAGCATAGTATATGGCATGTGGCTTCTCCTCCTTTCTTTGGCCGAGCACAGCCCCTAAGGCGTAGTCACTTGCATCACACATCAACTCAAATGGCAACTCTCAATCCGGTGATGCAAGAATAGGTGTCGAACACAAAGCCTCTTTCAACCGGCCGAATGCTTGCTCGCAAGTTTCACTCCATGCGAAAGGTACCTCCTTTTGTAACAAGTTGCTCAATGGCTTTGCAATTGATGAGAAGTCTTTAATGAAACGTCGATAGAAACCGGCATGACCAAGAAAGCTTCTCACGTCTCTCACACATGTAGGGCTCGACAAGTGTTGGATCAACTCCACCTTAGCTTTGTCAACTTCAATCCCCTTTTTGGAAATAACATGGCCGAGCACAATGCCTTGATTCACCATGAAGTGACACTTCTCCCAATTGAGCACAAGGTTAGTCTCAACACACTTTTCTAGTATCTCCTTCAAGTTCTCCAAACATGTGTCGAAGTCGCGTCCATATACGCTAAAGTCATCCATGAAAACTTCGATCTTACTTTCAATAAAGTAGGAGAAGATGTTGTACATGCATCGTTGAAACGTTCCGGGTGTATTGCATAGGCCGAATGGCATCCTTCTATAAGAAAATGTGCCGAATGGACATGTGAAAATAGTCTTCTCTTGATCATCCGGGTGTATTGCGATTTGGTTGTATCCACTATAGCCATCAAGAAAGCAATAATACTCATGGTCGGCTAGCCTCTCTAGCATTTGATCCATGAATGGCAAAGGCATGTGATCCTTCCTCGTTGTTGCATTGAGCTTCCTATAGTCGATACACATGCGGTGGCCGGTCACTAGCCTCTGTGGTAAAAGCTCATTCTTCTCATTCTTCACAACCTTGACACCACTCTTCTTGGGAACTACTTACACCGGTGAAACCCACTTGATATCCGAAATAGGGTAGATCACGCCACAATCTAGTAGCTTGATCACTTCAACTTTTACTACCTTCATCATTGGAGTGTGCAAACGGCGTTGGCCCTCCCTTGTCGGCTTAGCACCTTCTTCAAGCAATATTCGATGAACGCATGTTGTAGGGCTTATTCCCTTGATATCCGCCAAGGTCCAACCTATAGCGGTTTTATACTTTTTAAGCACACGTACTAGATCCACTTCTTGCTTCTCACTAAGCGATAAAGATACAATAACCGGTAAAGTGTCCTCTTCTCCAAGATAAACATACTTTAAGTGACTAGGGAGCTCTTTTAGTTCTAACTTTGGGGCCTCTTCCACACTTGGACGAAATTTATTTGTGGCACTTGGAATTGACAAGAACGGACTAAGTCTCTCAAACCGTGGGGCAGCCTCAAGCTCGGCCACCACTTCCCTTAGGCTCGGCTTAAGCTTCTCTATTTCGTCTTCACTAATCCGTGCTCCCTCCTTGTCAAATCCGACCCCTTGCTCGATTGCTAGTTGCTATGCATTGGGAGTGGCCGACATAACTTGCTCGGCCCCCTCAATAACATTGATCTCTTTGCACTCTTTCAAGTCCACAATCGGTCGCTTCATGGCTTCAAAAACGTTGAACTTAATCACATCGCCATCAAACTCCATAGTTAAGTTGCCCTCAGCAACATCTATCTTTGTGCATGCTGTCCTCATGAATGGCCGGCCTAATAGAAGTTGAGTGCTATTAAGCGGCGAGTCCTCCATCTCTACAACATAGAAATCGGCCGGGAAGATAAGGTGGTTAACTTGCACGGGCACATCCTCAACATAGCCTTCCGGATACTTGCTTGATCGATCCGCTACTTGAATAATGACATTGTCCTTCTTGAGAGGTTCTATGCTCAACCTTTGATAAACATTGAGTGGCATGACATTGATCAAAGCTCCCAAATCTAGCATGACATCGTTGAAACGAGTATTGCCAATCACACAAGGCACATTGAAACTTCCCGGATCCTTCATCTTTGGTGGCAACCTCCTTTGAATAACGGCCGACACCGTCTCACTCATTGTCACCACACGTGTCTCCCTTGTATGCCTCCTTGTTGTACATAGCTCCTTAAGAAATTTAGCATACTTTGGAATTTGCTTGATGCACTCCAACAAAGGTATGTTCACATCAACTTTGCGAAACATCTCCAATACTTCCTCATCGGATTTGTCCCTCCTAGACTTTCAAAACGTGAAGGGAAGGGTATGCAAGAGCTAGATACACCCCCTTTTGTTGGTTGGATCGGCACACTCTCCTTGATTGAAGTCGCGGGATCCTTCTCCAAGTCATTCTTCCTCATCGCATCAAGCTTGCTCTTCCTCTCGGTTGCAGCCTTCTTCTCGGCCTCACTGCTGCCGGAAATGGCAAGTCTGGCAGCAGCCTCTTCATTGAGCTGCACGGCAGCTTCTTCCTCCTCTAAGATCATGCCGAGAGGTTCTCCCTTCCTCTTTGGACTTTTAGGCTTCAAGTCGTCCAAGACTCGTCCACTACGAGTTGTAATGGCTTATGCTTACTCATTCCTCGGATTTTTAATCACTCCTACCGATAGCTTCCCTTGCTCATTGAATCTTCCCATAAAGTCCACAAGCTGTCCTACTTGAGACTTAAGCTCGCCAATATCTTTTGTGTGAGTTTGTTGGCTTGCGAGCATAGCTTGAGTAGCACTCGAAAGAGATTGGATCAAAGCTTCATGAGATTGAATCATAGCATCATAGCCCGTATTGCTTGGCACGGTTGAAGGTTGGAAAGGTTGGAAAGGTGCTTGGCTTGGCTGCATCCCTTGGTTAGGCACGGCATAGGGCTGCATTGGTGCTTGAGGACGATATTGAGCAGCCGGCCTTGCTTGGTAAGGCACGGTTGCACTCGGTTGGTTTGGTGGCCTCAAAACATTGTCATTATTTGCCCACCGGAAGTTAAGATGATCACGAAACCTTGGATTGAAATTCGGGTAGCCTCCTCCTTGATATCCCATGGCATTGACTTCCTCAAACCCGTCACTTATCCTTGAGGGCATTGCTCGGTTTCATGATTTTCGGAACACACTCCACACACTTGAGCACGTTTTCCTTTGACAAGCCGGCCACTATGTCGGCTAGCTTGTCCACTTTTTCTTCTAACTTCGAGCTTGAAGTCGTCTCATGCACCTTTTCACTCCTTATGACATTGTCTCACGACATGCCAAATTGTTGATTTTTCAAAGCTCGAAGCTCCAACAAATTTCTTGCCGGTCCCGGATTCATCTCCAAGAAACTTCCATTGGCGGCTGAATCTAAGAACTCCCTTTCCATGACGCGCAATCCCTCATAGAAATATTGTAGTAGAGTCCTTCGCTAATGTCATGCGAAGGACACAATCTGATAAGGGATTTGAACCTCTTGTAGTAGTTGAAGAAAGTCTCATCTCCGACTTGTTTCACACTAGTGATTTGCTTCCTTAAGTCGGTGATACGTGAAGCTGGAAAGTACTTGAGCAAGAACTCGTCCACCATTGTGTTCCACGAGTTGATCTTTCCACTAGGCAACTCAAACAACCACTCCTTAGCTTAATCCTCCAATGAAAACGGAAAAGCCTTCATCTTGAAGTGTTGCAAATCGATCCCTCGTGGACACATTGATTCAGTGATGAAATTGAACTATTGCAAGTGCTTATTTGGATCCTCATTTGGCATGCCATAAAATGACTTCAACTTATGGAGAAATCCACTCTTCAATTCAATCTCGCCGGTCTTACCGGTCTCCAAAGGTGGATAAGTGATGTAGGCCGGTGCGGCTCCTCCTCCTCCGGCAACATGTCCATTTTGAGCACGGATCGAAGTCATGATTGGTTGCTAGGCAAAGACAAAGTTTTCTTCAATAGTAGGCTCAGCAAGGACTTCAAATTCCGGTTCTTCTAAATGACTAGGGCTAGGTTCGGGTGAAAGGGATTGATGGCTCGATGAAGTGACAAGTGAAGGCGAACTCGGTGATGATGGTGACGATGGTGATGGTGATGCCGAGCTTAAAGGTTCGGATGGGGGCCCCGGGCAGCGATGTTGAAATGGCAACAGTGAGCTCCTTCTTCAAACGTTGTAAACGGCCTCGACTATCTCTTGTCCAAAGGTCGGACATACACTAATTTCTGCGAAGTGCAACATGAAGCAAGTTAGAACTATTGTAAAGAAATGAAAAGCAAGAATATACATCAATACAAGCCACGGCATGGGCGATTACAAAAACACATTTCAAGCAAAGAAGAGACACCCACGGCATAGAGAAGAAGCAACAAAAATTTATATGGTGATGTTGAAATTTCTAAGCCTAATTGCTTTTAAATTTTTGTTTAGACTCTCAAAGTACGTGGAGTAGAGGAGATAACGGTGCAATGGACTGATGCAGCCCCCGGTAGTATCATGCTTTATCCGATATACCTCGAGAGTTCGAACCACACAAACGTTTTTGTTTCCAGCTCAAAAGCTCACTCATGCCGAATTCATTCTAAGTTTTGAAGCTCGGTGGACATGCGGCCTAGGTAATATCGTCTAGACACAATTGTTCCATGGTTTCAGAAGGCTAGCATGTATCATCCGAAAGTAACTTCAAGGCAAGACTCATTTGTTGGTACCACGGAGGACAAGTCCCCTATCCCCCCTCAAAGACAGAACGGTCTGTGGGCCTCTGAGATCTAGTTTTACAAACCTTGAAACTAAGTCGGGACAATACACACTAATAAGTGAACCTTTTTTCCCCTTACTATGTTGAGAACAATCGTGTTGACAGTACCACAAGTGTCAATACAAGTCGCCCTCAACCTCATGAGACCTCTAAAGATAACATGAAGGGTTAAGGCTAATATTAACAAAAGTGACCTTGCCTATTCCTCTTCCCCTCAAAACTCAAAACTCAAAACAAACTCAACACAAATAAACCTCAACGCCTTCTAGCAATTAAAACTAGGTTAGTAAAACATACATACATTCGGCAACATCATGCTCTCTCGAGATTTAAACTCTTCATGCCGAAACATATTTCTACTTTACAAAATCCCACATAAACCGAAAATTATACAACATAAACCAATTTACACAAAAAATTTCCAGCAACATATATACAACACATTCATATAAAACCAGCTTTTATAATCCCCGGCAACGGCGCCAAAAATTGGCGATTCGCTGAAGCGGCACTTTCAATAATAACCCTACAAGAAACGTTAGTAGTATAGCAATAAATAGGCATCGTTCTAGCGAGGATTAAGAGTACCTGAAATATAAGAATGTTAGACAAATATTCACTCATTTATTTACATAATCACATGTTTTCATGGGGGGGGGGTAGATAGATGAGGTTCGGCACCAACAAGGCTGCCCTAAACTACTAAGACACTAAAATAAAACTTAAATTACTATATACAAGTTGATCATCATCTCTCACACAAAACATAGCACAAAAACATACAAGAACACCTAAGAGAATCATGCAAAGCATACGGCAGCAATATTCAAGTTTCTAGACTCAATTCTGATTTCAATTACGGCCTCAACGGTTATCTAATCGTTACTAGACTTCACAAGTATTTAGAAAACACGCAACGTCGAATACTAAAATTATACTAATCATGCTTGAAAATACGCAACGTCGACGACAAACACAAGAAGTAATTATTCACGAAAGTCTTTAAATCGAAAACATGAGCAAGATATGGCGTCACTCATCCTATTAACATGCAAGTTTCTATGAATTATTCATGCCCTATTAAACAACCTAGAATTAAGTTTACTCAACGCCTAACTCGATCCTAAGTTTGTTTTGGTAGATGAAATCGCAACCTACACAAGAGCCATGGTCGTGGCTTCATGTAAGCCTTGATTTTTATGAGTGAATTCATGAAACTAATCAAATAAAAACTAAAAATACATGAACATGCTACTGCCCTATTCTAATGCATGAATTCAAAACATGTTACAAGTTGTAAGATTGTTTCATAAAAACTAAATTTGGAAATCCAATACAAAGTTACAAAACCGAAATTTGAAGTTTCTAGCTATATACAACATAGACATCATACATAGAAGAAAAATACAAGCCATGAAATGGTAGAATCACACTTTTAGGACACTTTGAAGAGTGAAGCACGGCAGCAGTAGGTCTTGATGAAGCACGGGTACGGGTGAAGGATGGATTTTTGGTAGTGGTGGTGGTGGTTTCGGCTTGGTATTTTTTGGGACTAGAACTTCTGAATTTTGACAAGAGCTTTTGGCTAATATTTGTGCTTGAGATGAGATGATATTTCTGTGGGAAAATCGGGCCTTTATATAGGGAAAAAGATAGGGCATTGCCGGTACCAACAAGGAAACACAAAACCTAAACCGAGTTGGTTTATGATCCTGCCGGCCAAGTCTTTATTCTCCTAGAATCTTCAATGCAATTTCCCTATGGACCGGCTGCATTGCTTCATGGACTCCCTAAGTGGATCGGCAGCCTATATTTTGGTGGCTAAAAAGTCCACAGATCGGTTGCAGCCTTCCCTAGTCTGCCTAGGAACTCTTTTCCTTCTTCCGATGGGATTTCTTTGTCTTCCTAGGATTGCATTTGGCTGGTTACCTTTTCTTGGTCTTCAAACATCTTCAGCTCTTCCTAGTAGCCCTAGGATGTATTGCAACCACATGCAGCCTCCTGGAAAAGCAAAGAAAGGCGTTGAAAGCTCTCGGGAGCAATATTGGCAGAATGCCTTGCTCCCGGATGCAGGGTGCAGCAGGCGCGCACGCGCGTGTCTCAGCTGCAGGCAGGATCCTCGCGCATGCAGCACACATGGCATTGGCAGAGTTGGCGCAAGGTAGCCTCGATGCAGCAGCAGCTGTGTGTGAGGCTTCTCAACAGTAGCAGCGGTAAGTAGAGGCGCGCGCAGGACATGTGCGCGTTGAGTGCCCGTATCCGATACGAGGTGCCAGTATCGGATACGGCACTTTCATAGGCTGAACCTTAGCGGATACGCGTAGGATACATCCTGCTTTGTGTAGAATACTGCCAGGTCACGTGTCGAATACGTGCCGGCAATGTTGGTGTCATGGTGAGCAGGCTGTCAACAGGCTGTCGGTAACTCCCTTCGGCAGCTTAGCCTCGCGAAGACATGGACACGCACTGGCTCTCGGCAGTAGGCTGTGCAGCAGGCTTCTCGTTCAGCCTGCCCTGTTTTCGGCCGATTTCGCGTCTGATGATTTTTCTGCATTGTTGACAAAAACTTAGCACGTTTTCAATATAATTCTACCAAAAACTCACGATTTAATATTATGACTCGATTCTGATGATAATAAGGGTTAAACAAAGTATAAATGAAAGGTATTACACATTAAGAACGTCGCATTTTATGCTCCTATCATCGGACACGGGCAAGTCATGATCGGATACCGCTCGGCAGGCTGCATGTCTTCGTGACAGGTCCTCGGCAACTGCTGTGCATCATCTCGGCAGGCTGCATGTCAGCCTGTCCGACAGCTTTCTCTTTCTCGGAAGATTTGACCTTTGTGTCTTCATTTAAGCATAACTTCCTCCAGAAAATAGCTATTGATGCGATTCTAACTGTTCTGAAAACTAGACTCCCACAGCTTTCTTTGCATATATAGTATGCATTCTAGTTCCAAGTGACCCGTTCTGGAGAATTCATGGAATTTGGTTGATGTGCACAGGAACTTACTGATTCTGCTTCCGGATTCTTCTGCAATTCGTGGCAACTTTCCTTGGTCCTTTTGATGAAACTTCTTCCATTGCCGAATCTTCAATGTGTCTACTAAAAATCAGAGAAGTTAGATTCACACAAGACGGGGTCGAGGCTTTATAGATTCAACTAAACATTTTAAGACTCCTATTTGACTAGGTTTCTTAACTCTATAAAGCACTTTGTCGATTTTCTATATTTTCCTCTATAATTAGCACATTATTATGATAACTCTATCAAATACTCTTTATTCTATATTATGACTCGATTCTACAACATTTAGGGTTAAACAAAGTATGAATCTAGGCATAAATATATTAAGAACGTAGCACTTTGTGCTCCTATCAAAAGCCTCAGAAATCGAGAAAGAAGAGATGAAGCAACGTATGACAAGGATGGAGGGTGCCCTCAATGATATCATCTCGGCCCAAGACAATCCGGGTGTCAATGCCGCCGCAACAACTCCGTTTATCGCCGATAAATCCTCATGTGCTTCATTAGGTATTCCCGAGGATGGCCTTGATTAGGACCCTTTTTTTCTTTTTTAATTTGATTATCGTACATTGTTGTTCTGGAACATATTCTCTGATTTGGACGAATCTACGTATTTATAAAATGTAGTGTGTTTGTGTTATTTTGGATGTGTGTTTTATGTTATTTGAATGTGTGTTTTGTGTTATTTGGATGTGAATGAAATTGGTTCAAACCAGACACAGAAACCTGTTTTTCTTCTCTGTAACACTGCATGAAGCGACGAACATTGATCAATATTCGTCGCATGAAAATCTAGGCGACGATCAAACTTCGTCGCTTCAGTTTTATCATCCCATGTTTTCTTCTCTGTAACATGACATTAAGGGACGAATTTTGAACCAAAGTTTGTCGCTAGAAATCGTAAGCGATGACCCAAACTTCGTCGCATAAAATTCCAAGAGAGGACTCCAATTTCGTCGCTCGCTTTTGAGCGACGAACTTTTGTTTCATCGCTTGAAATATCTATGCGACGAAGTTTGCGTCAATGTTCGTCGCTTGAAATCGAAGCGACAAGACTGAAGCGACGACTTATTGTCGCTTAGGTATTGAAGTGACGCGTTCGGTGCTGAAGCGACGCATTCGGTGCTGAACCGATGACAAAATGTCGTCGCTTTGGTTCTTTGCTAGAGTAGTGTCATTTAGCCAACATTTCACTTGAATTTTATAGCAAAGCATGGAGTAAAAAAATTGTTTTTGCAGCCCCTTCATAATAATAAAGGATCATTTGGACATCAACGAGTACCAAGGTAAGGCCGTAAGGGAATTAAATCTAACGTACTCATCCATGTTAAAATTTTCATCAGATAAAAGCTCATTCATGCATATTAAGATCGATACGTACTGACTCACACAGAGGGGGAGGATTTTGATACCAAACAAATTTGAAGCTAAGCGTAAACTTGACATCGAGATGATATGTTGATATAGGGGATCGGACAGAAGGCCATCCGGCCATTATATATTCAAAGAATGAAACTGGCAATTCTTAGTACAAAGTCTACGTAGAGACAAATTAGCAAAAAATTAACAAAATATATCGAGTTGGCATAGAATTGGCAGTATGAAGAATGGATGGTGGTGGTGGCTGGCATGGGACTACAGCGAATAGATGACACTGAAGAACAGGAATAATGATCGGGTAGATTATACGCTCTCCATTTTTTCTCTTACGTAGTTATATATGTACCGGGTTTCAATTTCTTTGATGATCAACGCACGTACATACAGGTTTGAACTTTAAAGTATGACTCTCAATATACAAACACAAACGCGCAGGGCGTATGTTAAATGAGGTTTGTGGCCATGGAAAACAATGTTTGCTCAAGTTGTTCCTCCAAAACCCAGCTTGACAATATCAAGCTAGCTTGGCTTGGCCATGGCTAGCTGCACAAAATTGAGAATTTCCCAGGCCTGTGATTCAGATAACGCATATCGATCAAGGTCTGCTTACAGAAAGATGAGAATCCCATATCCCTTAAGATCAGTATCTGTTTGTTATCCACTCGCCATATTATGATGTAAGGCATCAGTTGCGCGCAGCTAACCAACGTACTAGAACTTATATTCTTAGCAACTGAACGTACGTATATCACCAAATCATCTTGGAGTGAATTTAACTATCTGCGATGACTGTTAATTGCTAGGGTAGGTTCTTAAAAAACTGATTAATTTACAAGAGTGAGCTAGTATCTTAACTTAGTCTACTTCAAGGCTTGGAAGAGAGAGAAAAGAGATATATATCCACATACAAAATTCTAGGGCCGGGCTATCGCCTAAGTAAGAAGAAAAACATGCATGCTAGCTAGACTAATATTGGTTCATATATATATGCTTTTTGATTCGATCACTTCGTTTGCTACTACAAGAGGGATATATTCGATCTGTTACTATTTATTAATTGGACATTTTTTCATTTATTTAACCTAATTATTTACGTTATAGATAAGAATGACAGGAAGTCAGGAACCTGTAATAATTCGAAAACCTAGTTCTATGCAAACACATAATTGAAACCCAATAATCCTATTACTCATAAATCAGCTTCTATATAAAAAGCAAATTTCAAAGTATATATATGCTTTTATAAAGGTTTCATATAGTTAAATTGATCAATGGATCACTTGTTTCTTTCAATGGAATCGAACTATCAAGAACACCCTACAGTCTTTGAAGACCCTAATGATGTTTTCTGGAATTCTCTTCCACCCGGTTATCGGTTTGCCCCTACTGACGCAGAGCTCATTCTATATTACTTACAGAGAAAGATTTTGAAGCAGGAACTGCCCCTAAACAAGTTTCGTGAAGTCGATATTTATCAATACCATCCTCAAGACCTTGCTGGTTAGTCAGTACTGCATGTATATAGCCTCTTTTTCTTTCTTCTTTAGTTCTTGCCTTCTTGGATGTTCTTTTAAATTTTGCAAATAGCAAGCTTAAACCGTACGCGTCTATCTTTTTATAGTTTACAGTTCTTTTTGTTCTTGCAAATTTATACTTCATTGAAAGAACATTGGTAGATGCTTTAATTTCTAATATAAATTCACAAATTCGATAATCTTAGAATTTTGCTAATGATTTCGATTACCGTCCAAATCAGAGAATTCGCAAGTCAAATAATATAGATTATTGAGCAAACATGCTTTGTTAACCAAAAGACTTGTGAAAATACGACTACACCCTTCAATTATAGGTTATGTTAAAATAAATTTTAATAAATAAAGGACAAAATAGTAAAAAATAAAATAATATTCAAAAATATTCTAATTTATTTTCTCGTACAATCTCTTTGTAACTTCCCATAACTTCCCAGTTCCCACTCCTCCCTCTACAACCTCCAACTCTCTGTTTTATTTTCTACACAGTGTGTGGGGTGTGTCTAGTATAATTAAATAAAAGCCGATATGATTTAAAACTAACATTGATGCCTTATTTGAAATTATAGAGCCACAGTTCAACAGCCATGGAGAAAACGAATGGTACTTTTTCACTCCCAGGGAGCGAAAGTACGCCAATGGTTCAAGGCCAAATCGAACAGCAAACCATGGAAATGGATTCTGGAAGGTAACTGGGAAAGATGAAGCCATCAAATTAGCTGCTGATGGTGAAAAAATTGGATTCAAAAATACTCTTGACTACTTTGAAGGGACACATTCAGAAAACCAGAAGACCATATGGAAAATGCACGAATATAGACTGAAAAAATGAGAGAGAGATAATGAAGAAGAAATTGCTCCTTCAAATAACGAAAAAGGTCAGCGTGACATGAAGGTACGTAACTTGACGTATTCACAAATTAACATGACTGCAAAATATACAACCTACGTATATTATACATGAGATGACCCACCCTTAGGGTGGATTGTGTGGACCTGACTTGACCTGGCTAGGGAAGCTAGCAGGTAGGTAGGTCACAAATCCCACATCGCCCGAGGGAGAGTGGATGCGATGCTGTTATGTGCATGATTAGCACAATATATAGAGATGCGTTTTGGGGCTCAGTGGCTTCGGAGGGGATGGGAACTCCGAAGTTAAGCTTGCTCGCCTCGTAGCAATCCCATAATGGGTGACCTACTGGGAAGCTAGCAAGCAGACAGCTCCCGAAGCAAAACCGTGCGGGGTGATTCCCAAAGCGGACAATATCTCAAAGTGTGCCGGGCTGTTACAAATCTAACATCTCCTTCTAATATATATATATATATATATATATATATATATTTATTCCACTGGTCTTTTGCAGTTAGATGATTGTGTTTTGTGTAAGATTTACACAAGTAACAGATGCAAGGCCGGGAACATTATAATCAAGAAAAGTAAGAGGACTGCAAAGAGATCATCCGATTCCGATCAAGATGGAGATGTTCAGCATGAAAATCAAAATCAAGATTGTGGCATCGCTCATCCTGCAGAACCCATCAACAACTTCATTCAAAACAATACACATCACAACATGCTAAGTTCTTTCGATGACAATGTCATAAACTTTGAACGTTGGCTAACAGAAGCCATGAAGAAGCCTAAAACTGAGCATCATGTGCCTGATGGAATACAGCAGTCCTTTTACATGCTGGATGATACTCTAGGTGACCATCAATTATGACTGATCGATCCTAAACCCGGCCTGGTTTCACTCGCTTTCGTTTTTTGTGATTATTGGTAGATACATAGAAGAGTTTATGGCATTTAATTAGATGGGGTCGTCTAGAGTACCTTGACGCATGCAATATCCATATTTTTGTTTTTTAATAATATAGCGGAAATCTATTGAATAGGTTAACAAGTTACATAATTAAATATCGACATGTGTCAATTTTAAAAATAAAATTTACCATATCTACAACAAATTAATTCTTACTAAGTAACATCGTTCAAAATTTTGTAACCACTATGGTCAGAATAATAAATTACACTTGGTAGAACTACAATTATGACTTATGACAACACTTGTTGTGGTAACTGTAATTGAGTTGTCAAAAATGTAAATATCATATTTGGACAACTTTTATCAAATGAAGAACCTCGATTATCAAGTGGAGAACCATATTACAACAATGAGATTTTATATATCTTTTGGTCAAATTTCAATTTTACCATGTACACAACGTAAATGTTGTCGGAATTGTAAAATGGTTGATAATCGTTGTAAATGATATAGCTTTAAAATAATTACCACAAATAGAACAAAAATTACCGTTTTCATATTAATAAGTGTAAATTGTGCTAAAACGTGTAGTCATTGTAGTAATCATTTCATTAATAGTAAAAGTATAAAGATTTACTAGTGTGACAACAAATTTGTTCTCGTACTTGTTAAAATGTTTATAAAGTAGTACATTAGTTTTGGTGGAGTACTTACTACGAATAGAACAAGATTTACCACTTTAGTATTAATTGTTATGGGTTGGGGTAAAATATCTAGTCGTTGTAGTAAGCATTTGATTAATGATAAAAACATAAAGATTTACCACTTTGATAACTAATATGTTGTCACACTTGAAAATTATGCATAAATTAGTAAATAGGTTGTAGGTGGGGTAATTACTAAGATTAGAACAAAAATATCATTTTTTACATCAGTTGTTATAATTTTCGGTAAATTTTGTTGATTAAATGTAATTACTATATTGACAATGAAAATTACACAAAATATTATTTATTTACATAAGGGATAACTTCATTATACTAATTAAGACATTACCTATCTTTAGTCAAAACATAATACTTTACCAATTTGATAACATACTGTGGTAACATGTATAAATTAGTTCAAAGAACAGTAATTACATGTTGTACGTAAAGTAGTTACTACATCTAAAACAAATAATATCTATTTTATACGCTAATTATTGTGGTTGTTGTAAAATGCATGTAGAAATAATTATATTTAGTTAAAGAAACTACTAATGCTAAAATTAGTTTGTGGTAAATTAAGACTATTTAACTAATACCCATACATTGAGCGCCTATCATAGAAGATTTTTATTTTAAAAGGAAATGACGTAATAATTGTCAATAGTGTACGTAATTGTCCACTGATAATAAAGTATTTCTGAAATAGTAATTAGTTAGTGATAAATTAATTAATAGGAAATACTATTTAATTGATTGTGTTCCGATGATCTTAGAATAGAAGTTTTTTTTAAAAAAATTTAAAAAGGAAAAAGTACGTAATTATGTATGGTCAATTAATAATCAAATATTAATTAACTTTATTGTTTTCCTTATATATTTGAAAAGGTTAAAAGCTATATTGGATTAGAATATCCAGAACCATTGGATATATTACTAATCTACTAACCTAAAATATTTGTCAAAATAGGGTATTGCAAACATCTTGATACCTAAGAAAATTCACTGAAATAGTATCTAATTAAGAAATTTTCGCAGTGGCGCACCGTTGATGAGGCTTTGAGTAGGGCTGCGCAGATGGAGGAGGAGGCTCGAGAGGCCAAGGAGCGTATTGCACAGGGGGAGGAGGAGGACTGAGAGGCTAAGGAGTGTATGGCACGGGCTGAGGAGGAGTCCCGAGAGGCCAAGAAGCGTATTGCACGGGGGGAGGAGGAGGCCCGAGAGGCCAAGGAGCGTATGGCACGGGCAGAGGAGGAGTCCCGAGAGGCCAAAGCACATATTGCACAAATGGAAGAGGAGGCCCGAGAGGCCAAAGAGCGTCTCAAGCGGTTGGAGGAAATGGCCTTCCGATCTTCAAGTTCGCAATCCACCCCATCCCAAGCTCCTCCCCCTCTCATATGATTATGTGAGTGGCCTGCTACAATCTGTTTTTGAACATTAACATATGTGGCCTATAGAGACTGTTTTTGAACAATGTGGCATATATACATACGTACAGTACTCTTTAGCCTAGCTAGCTATATGCCTTTTGGTTTGTATATATATATGAACATATTTATTAATTAAGGTCAATATAGTTCTAATTTATCTCAATTCAGTAAATTTCTATTTTATCTCAATTTATATTATAATGCTATTTATATTAATTTTCATGAATAAATTATTTCCAAAATACAGATTTCTTATAAAAATAAAATAACTCTTACACGACGAAAGATTACTTTCGTCGCCTAACAAAACCAAAAAGGCGACGAAAAAGCGATCTCGTCGTTTAAGTAAATAAATTTCAGACGACGAAAAAACCACCGTCGTCGCCTTACAGACACCGTTATGAGACAAAAACCCACATCGTCGTCTAAGTACTCGTCCCTTAACAAACCTTGTCACTAAATATATATTTCGTCTTCTAAAAAATGTTGTGACGAGATATTTCGTCGGCTTACTCACAAGTTTTCGTCGCAATATTTCTAAGCCGACAACATAGAGTCGTCATCTGAGTTGAGAAGTTTCGTTTCCACAATTCTTAGAGGACGAATAAGTTTCGTCTTCTTAGTATTACTTAGTCGACGAAACCTTTTTCATTTCGTCGCCTCAGGTCTTAGATTACCAATTATAGCCGACGACATATAGGCGACGAAAGTTTCGTCTCGTTGTTCTTAAGAGGACGCCAGGCCTTCTTAGGGGACGAATTTATTTCGTCACCTTAGATTTCTGTTCTGGTAGTGCACAATAATTAGCGTATAAAATAGATAATATTTGTCTTAGATGTAGTAACTACTTTACGTACAACATGTAATTACTGTTCTTTGAACTAATTTATACATGTTACCATAGTATGTTATCAAATTGGTAAACTATTATGTTTTGACTAAAGATAGGTAATGTCTTAATTAGTATAATGAAGTTATCCCTTATGTAAATAAGTAATATTTTGTGTAATTTTCATTGTTAATGTAGTAATTACATTTAATCAACGAAATTTACCGAAAATTATAACAACTGATGTAAAAAATGATATTTTTGTTCTAATCTTAGTAATTACCCCACGTACAACCTATTTAGTAATTTATGCACAATTTACAAGTGTGACAACATATTAGTTCTCAAAGTGGTAAATCTTTATGTTTTTATCATTAATCAAATGCTTACTACAACGACTAGATATTTTACCACAACTCACAACACTTGATACTAAAGTGGTAAATCTTGTTCTAGTCGTAGTAAGTACTCCACCTAAACTAATGTACTACTTTATAAACATTTTAACAAGTACGAGAACAAATTTGTTGTCACACTAGTAAATCTTTATGCTTTTATCATTAATGAAATGATTACTACAATGACTACGTATACACGTTTTAGTACAATTTACACTTATTGATATGAAAACAGTAATTTTTGTTCTATTTGTGGTAATTATTTTAAAGCTATATCATTTACAACAATTATCAACCATTTTACAATTCCGACAACATTTGCATTGTGTATATGGTAAAATTTAAATTTGACCAAAAGATATATAAAATCTCATTGTTGTAATATGATTCTCCACTTTATAATCGAGGTTCTCCATTTGATAAAAGTTGTCCAAATATGATATTTACATTTTTGACAACTCAATTACAGTTACCACAACAAGTGTTGTCATAAGTCATAATTGTAGTTCTACCAGGTGTAATTTATTATTCTGACCATATTGGTTACATAATTTTTATTGACAGTAGCCGCAAAGAGGCTACACCAGGCCCACAGACCCGCAGCAAGTGCACCAGGGCCCGGCCTGAGGCCCAGGACCGAACCACCAGCACCCGGCCTCGGGGTCCAGCAGTCTATCCGGCTGCCAGGGACCCTGGGACCGGGGGCGCCTGCCTGGCAAAGAGATCACTAGAGCTGCCCTTCGAAGGGAACCAGTCCCACATCGAAGGGTTAGGCCAGCCCTCACCCCCAGCCACCTATATAAGGGCCCCAACTACCCTCATTAATAGGTAACTTATCTCACTCACCGCTTACATACGTGCTCAAGTTATATATATTCCAACTATACTAACTTAGGCATCGGAGAGGAGAAGGCCGGCCCGCCCGGTATTCCCCTTAGTAAGCAGGTTTGCAGGAGATCAAGTTGGATTCATCTGTATCTACCAGGCCCCCGGGTTTAGGCAGAAACAATTGGCGCCGTCTGTGGGAATCTTGAACAAAAAAAACCGTGTAAGCATCATCCATGGCTGAGAGTTCGGAAGCAAGGCAAGAGAGAGGTACCACCGAGGAGGGGCGTGTTGCATTGGTGCAAACGCTCACCTCCACCCCGGACGTCACGCAGGAGCCGTGGGGCGCCCAGGGCAACGGTCAGGAAGGAGGAAGCTGTGGTAGGCCGTCCGGCATGCCGGGACCAGGACACCACGACAGCTCGCGCGGGAAAGGCCCGGCAGAGGATGGAGACAGTCCAGTGCTCCGGGGCTTCTCCTTGACATTCTCGGATGAGCCGAGCGACCGATCTGAGAGTCCGCTCTGTGACAGTGACCGGGACACTACGTTCAGTCCCGACCAGAGCAGTATGGCGGGAAAGATACGGGCAATGGCCGCGGAGGTCAATCGTCTAAGAGAGGAGGGCAACAGGGACAGAGCCAAGTCCAACGCCCGGTACGAAGAGATGGAATCAGTGAACGCTGCCCTGGTAGCCGCCTTAGAGAGAGGACAGCAGCGCAACAACGCTATGGACAGGGCGCAAGCGGCACCCCCGCCAGTCCAACCTCAGCAGTACGAGGCAGGGCAGTCATCGGGCGGTCGGCCCCGTGATGCCGAGCGAGCAAGATCACCGGGCGGTGCAGGTCCGCCGAAGAGCGCGCCAACCTCCCGGCAGCTCCACACTTCGTCTGTGGATGAAGTTGAGACCCCGACCGCACGGGCATTGCAGATGTTAGCCGACACTGTGTCGGACTTGAAGGCCCAAATGGAGGCCAACGAGAGAAGAGCCGCGCGGCCGATGGAGGGCGCTCGGTTTAATGAGCGTCTGGGCCCTTTCTCGCACCGGGTCATAGAGTCGGGAAGGTCTGGCAACCAGAAGTCCCTCAAGCTCACCTATTCAGGGTCCGGCTGCCCATACCAGCATCTGGACAGTTTCCGGTCCCAGACTTGCGCCAAGGGCTACTCTGATGCAGTATGCTACAACATCTTCCAGGAGACTCTGTCTGGAGAGGCGCTCAGTTGGTTCTACGAGCTTCCGGCGAACTCGATCGAGGCATTCGAGCAGTTAGCCGACCGGTTCGTAGGCCGCTTCATCCTCCGGGTAAAGGGAGCCCGGACGTCGACCATCCTCTTCAACTGTATGCAAGCACCCGGGGAGGAACTGAGGACCTTTGTGAACCGTTGGCAGACGACAACGGCCGGGGTTCGGAACCTGGACAAGGGCATCGCCGAGATGGCGTTTAAGCAGGGGCTCCGGCCAGGGAAGTTTTCCTACGTCGTCCGGGTAGAACTCCCGCAGGGGTATGATGAGTTGATGGCAATGGCCATCCGGCATGCTCAGGCCGATCACGAGACGTATGGGCACCATCTGCTGAAGAGGAAGCGGGATGAGCAGCAGGAAGACCATCCCCGGGAAGAGAACCCTCCGCCCAGTCGAGAGGACAAGCCCAGTCAGCGGACCGAAAACCGCGCCGCCCGGCCGAGCCGGCCCAATAGAAACTGGCCACAAAGGCAGCAGAGGCCTTATCCTGACAAGCCCCAGAGCGAACACAAGCCGGTGCCGTACCGCCAAGAACGTCCCCTGGCGATCATGCCAGCACCACCGGCCGGTCAAGAAGTCTTCACCGCTCTCACCACTTCCTACGAGGATACTTTACTTGAGAACGGGAGCGTCATCCCCCCACCGCCCAAGAGAAGGCACCCGAAGGGGAAACTTACAACGGCGCAGACGGGCAAGTACTGCTCCTATCATGATGAGGCTACTCATCGGACAAGCCAGTGCTATGCTCTCAAGACAGCGGTGCAGGGCTTGATTAATGACGGCCAGCTCCAGCGGTACGTGGGGGAAAGAAGAGCAGACCCCGACCGGGAGAATAACCAGGCCTGGTGAACCCGCCAAATCTCCGAGCGGTTAGTTTGGCATATCACCGGTTCTACCGTTGTAAAGAATATCACAAATATATGCAAGCTACTTTTGAGAAAATTCTACCGGCTCCGCCAGTTCAAGTATATTCATAATCAAGCAAGTACACAAGCAGTAACCGTTCCGGAGAGATTACAAGGAGGAGCAAGGAAAATCCTAAGGAGCCACGACTCCACCCTCAGCAGGCAATCCGCCGGCCTCTCCTGCGGTACCCTCGTCGTTGACCTCGGTTCCGGCGCCGACTCTGGCTTGGGGAGACTGGGTACCGTTGGTAAAAGAATCCAAGTCCGAGCGAATCACTTCTTCCGGCTGCCCCTCCACCGGCTGCTGAGGGATGTCCGACTGTTCATGGATATCTCCTTCAGCAGCAACCGGCATCAGGGAAGTGTCCAACCACCCCTTCCCCGCCCATTCCGTGTACGCATCAGAGATGCCCTCTTCCCTGGCCTTCTCCAGGAACTCCAGGAACTCGTCGCTCTCTCGGTATCGGAGAACGAACCGCTCATATTGCCCTGGGCCCTCTTCCCCGGCAGCAGCAGCGCGGAGAGCGGTGGCTCCCACCTGAAGCTCATCTACCTTGGCCTCCAGCTCGGCCCTCTCCTTCTCCAGGCTCCGGTTCTGCTCCTCCAGCTTCTTGGCCCTCTCCTCCGATCTGACCTTCTCCCGATCCGAGGGGGACTTCTCCGCCTCCAGGCGCTGTCGAGCCTCCGATAAAGCAGCTATCTGCCTCTTCAGCTCCGGCAGTTCGTCGCTCGCGTCCGGTTGGTACAGACTGTACAGCAGCTGCACAACAACAGAAACAGTTAATCGGGCAGTAAGAGAAACAACCTACAAGCAGTATAGTGGCACCAGCTAGTGCTTACCCGGAGGACGGATTCCTTGCATTTTGGGCGGTTCCCGCCCGCTAGGGCTCCAGCAACCCCAGGTCTGTCCAGACCAAGGCCGACCAAGTCCGCCGCCACTTGCCGGATGATTGCACTGTCCGGGCTTCCCCCCGGTGCCTCCGCAGGCGCGGGACTACTCTGCCAGGCAGCGGCAGTCTTCTCCCCAGCAGAGGTAGGTTGTGCACCGCTGGTTACCCTGAACCGTTTGGCCAGGTTCTCCCGTGACGACCCGCTGGTGAGCGTCACCAGCGCGGAGGAAGGAATGTCCCCGCCCCTCCATTTCTCTCTCCGGCCTTCCAGAGAAGAAGATCGTGCGCCTACCCGGGCGACACGTGCCACGTGCGGCACAGACACCGGCCGGTTGGGGATCCTGCTCATTCCACCAGGGATCCACACTGGCCCCACGGTAGTCTTGCCCTTTCCGGGCACCGCTTTGGGCGCAGCAGGATGGGTCTTCACCCGCCTCAGGATGTAGGCGCCGTCATCAACATCCATGGCCCTCGGTTCCAGATGAGTCGTGAGCCGGCCGGACTCCTCGTCCACCGACGTCCGCGAGACGGTCTCGCCTTTCTCCTTCAGCTTGTTAAGAAGGTCTTCCCCATCCATTGAGAGAGTGGTTTCGGGCTTGATGACCGCCCGGGAAGATGCACCTGCAAGGAAAGCGAACAGTTAGCATTTTGCCAGAACTAGCACAAGTATCACCGCTAAGGCCTGCTATGCACCGCGACCCCGTCCGAGTTGGCAGTATTCCAGCACTTCTCGCCGGATAAAGTTGAAGGAACTCCATTCCAGATTGTCCCAACATCCGAGTATGGTCGAGATCCTCTCATGCTCCAGATCGGATAGCTCGAACGACCGGTCGCCAATGGGTTGGAAGGCGCCAGGAACCCGGTACATCTTCCTCCTCGCCTGCCACCTCCCGCCCACCATCACCACCTTCTTTCTCCAGCTGTTGTCTACCCATGTAGGCATATTGGTGATGATCGGTTGATGGTTCCGGGCGTTGAAGGACAGGCAGCGGGAGCGAGAATCCATGCCGGAACTGGTCCTGGTGCACAGCAACCCAACCTGCCTCCGGGTTGCAGGCTGACTCTCCAGGATTCAGGGGCCGCAGCAGAACCTCATCCGGGATACTCCACGTTTCCCGAAGCGCAGCTATCTCTCCAGGGGTCATGCTACCCTCCGGTTCATCGCACACCACGGCACCTTTCTCTCTGCCAATGGTGTAGCTCATGACCGGGGCACCCGCAAGGCGCACCCCGTGCAGTATTTCAGTCACCGAGGATTCAGCCCCGGAAGACGAGGACAAAGCCGGAGACGAAGCCCTGCTCCCGGAGCAGTCAGCGACTTCCGTCTCCGGGGATTCCGAACCAAGCCAGTCCTCCAGCCTCTCCGCATCGTCCACGATAGGACCCCTGGCAGCCGATTCGGAAGCCCGGTCAGAACTTGAAGAAGACATCCTAACCTAGGGGAAGAAAACAAAACCCTAGCGCCTGTCAGCAATAGGCTACAACAGCGCCTTCAACGGCCTCTCCTCAAGTTTGCCGCAGAGCAATTCAGTCAGCGACAGAGATCCCCCCCCCCCCCCCCCCCCCGCCACAAAACAACAAAACCAAAACAAGAACAACACCAGGGCAAAGAAATCAACAAACTTACCGATTAATATGCTCAACCGAGGATAGTCCGCCCTGCGAAAGCAGCGAGCAATGGTAGGAAGAGAGTAGGGAGCGCTCGAGAAAACGGATCTCGTGGGGTAAGGGGCTCAGAGCTTCTGCCGAATTTCTCTCTTTCTCTTAGTTTCTCTAAAGCAAGAAGCAAAAGTAGAAAGGAGAGCAGAAGAGGCCTATTTATAGAGGGGACCGGTGCCCTAGGCGCTTATAAATCCCACCAAACACGCAATCAGGGCAACTCAAACGCCTGTGAATCCAGGCCCTCCATCTCAAGACCGCTCCCTACTGGCACGTGTCCCAGCATTGGTAAACTGCCCATGCCATCATAACTGACGGGACTGATGGACTTCCTCCTTAAATGCATGTCAGCCACTTGTCTCGCACGCTGGCGACAGGGTAGTTAGGAGCGGGAACCAAGGCGTCAGGCCCCCCTCCACTTCCCTAGGCTTGAAGACCTCTCACCGATTATGATTTTTCAACCGCTTCGAGAGCATCGTTCCGGGTATGAGCCATCCGCCCGGCACCATGGCAGTTCGCGGTTATGATCTTTCAACCGGCTGCATGGCTTCTTCACTGCATGTCACTGGGGGACTCGTCTCGATATGGTAGAACGCCCGGTCGACGTCCACCCAGCTGCATCTCACCGGTTATGATCTTTCAACCGGCTTGAAGACCTCTCACCGGTTATGATTTTTCAACCGCTTCGAGAGCATCGTTCCGGGTATGAGCCATCCGCCCGGCACCATGGCAGTTCGCGGTTATGATCTTTCAACTGGCTGTATGGCTTCTTCGCTGCATATCATTGGGGGACTCGTCTCGATATGGCAGGACGCCCGGTCGACGTCCACCCAGCTGCATCTCACCGGTTATGATCTTTCAACCGGCTTGAAGACCTCTCACCGGTTATGATTTTTCAACCGCTTCGAGAGCATCGTTCCGGGTATGAGCCATCCGCCCGGCACCATGGCAGTTCGCGGTTATGATCTTTCAACCGGCTGCATGGCTTCTTCGCTGCATGTCACTAGGGGACTCGTCTCGATATGGCAGGACGCCCGGTCGACGTCCACCCAGCTGCATCTCACCCGTTATGATCTTTCAACCGGCTTGAAGACCTCTCACCGGTTATGATTTTTCAACCGCTTCGAGAGCATCGTTCCGGGTATGAGCCATCCGCCCGGCACCATGGCAGTTCGCGGTTATGATCTTTCAACCGGCTGCATGGCTTCTTCGCTGCATCTCACTGGAGGACTCGTCTCGATATGGCAGAACGCCCGGTCGAGTCCACCCAGCTGCATCTCTCTTGGGGGACACGTCTCGATATGGCAGGACGCCCAGTCGAGATCCATCCACCGGTTACGAAACATCCAACCGGCTCGAGAGCATTTTCCGGGAACGCGATCCACCCGGCCCCATGGCATTTCACTGGGGGACTCGTCTCGATATGGCAGGACGCCCGGTCGAGTCTCGCCCGGTTCTATGGCACGACCCCGGTCATGAGAACATTCGACCGGCATGGGCTTTATACACCCGGGTGAGTTTACATCTAACCCATGTACTCTTGTCCAGCAGGATAAAAACCCTGCATCACATTGAACCGCGATCAACTTGGGGCTGCACGGCGAGCCTTGTCACCTCAACGCCACCCCCCCCCCCCCCCCCCCCCGCTTACCTCAACGCTTACTCAACACAAGCTGAGAAGAACTAGCAAGTGTTCACCGGCGCTTCAAACAGCCCGCAACACCGGGGTAATCTCCCCGCAGCCTAGCAATATGGACTCGTCTCGATATGGCAGAACGCCCGGTCGAGGTCCCATACTCCTGGACTCGTCTCGATATGGCAGAACGTCCGGTCAAGGTCCAGTACTTAAGTTCACCTGAGACTCGTCTCGATATGGCAGAACGCCCGGTCGAAGTCCCATGAACTCTGCTCCGTACCGATATGGCAGACCGCCCGGTAGTGGCCCAGTGAACTCCGCTCCGTACCGATATGGCAGAACGCCCGGTAGTGGCCCAGTGAACTCCGCTCCGTACCGATATGGCAGAGTGCCCGGTCGAGATTTCATGCACACATCTATTGCATGGCGGATTTCAACGCTTCATTATCATTCCATGCACCCATCTATTGCATGGCATCATGGCATCATCTCATACACTCTCCGGGTTTCACCCCACACCATGCTCATAGCACCACAACACTTGAGCACAGTGCTACTTATATTACAAACGTACTTATAAACTGTTGCTTGCCATCGGTAAACAGGTACTCACCCCGGTCACGCCCAATCTTCAACGCGGACTTGGGGGACTGGGCACCGTGGGGTTGGTAACCCTGCGGGACAAGAGCAAGACAGACTTAAGTCCCCATTCAAGATTGCACTTGACCGGGAACTTGGGGGACTTGTTGACAGTAGCCGCAGAGAGGCTACACTAGGCCCACAGACCCGCAGCAAGTGCACCAGGGCCCGGCCCAAGGCACAGGACCGAACCACCAGCACCCGGCCTCGGGGTACAGCAGTCTATCCGGCTGCCAGGGACCCTGGGACCGGGGGCGCCTGCCTGCTAAAGAGGTCACCAGAGCTGCCCTTCGAAGGGAACCAGTCCCACATCGAAGGGTGAGGCCAGCCCTCACCCCCAGCCACCTATATAAGGGCCCCAACTACTCTCATTAATAGGTAACTTATCTCACTCACCGCTTACATACGTGCTCAAGTTATATATATTCCAACTATACTAACTTAGGCATCGGAGAGGAGAAGGCCGGCCCGCCCGGTATTCCCCTTAGTAAGCAGGTTTGCAGGAGATCAAGTTGGATTCATCTGTATCTACCAGGCCTCCGGGTTTAGGCAGAAACAATTTTGAACGATGTTACTTAGTAAAAATTAATTTGTTGTAGATATGGTAAATTTTATTTTTAAAATTGACACATGTCGATATTTAATTATGTAACTTGTTAACGTATTCAATAGATTTCCACTATATTATTAAAAAAAATTAAGGGTATTGCATACCTCAAGCTACCTAGACAACCCCACTATTTCAGTATTTTATATTATGTTTGATTAGTTTATGTGTGATTTTGCCTTGAGAACTTGGTTGTGGCAGTCTTTTCATTGAGGGGGAATGAATAGGTTTCATTGACAGTCGACAGAATATAGAAACTCCTCCACAGGTGGAAGGTACATATACGTACAGTAATAATGAACTTGATTTTCCAATATAAATGTTCTTTATTAATTAGCCAAGAGTATCCCTCTTAGTCAAGAATGTAGAATTGTGGATTCATATATTGAATCCAAGGATGTCCTGTATGCCGATCTTGGAACCTCATACCCTAAGCCATACTAGGTAGCTAGTATGCTTTCATCGTCTTTAACTGGAAGCATATACAACTAATCAATTACACAATGTCCCAAAAAATAAATTCAAATGTCTACATTTCAGATTAGAAGAGGTTCCTTCAGTTCTCTTTTTTTCGATTCCATAGAGTCGAGAAACATCGATGATTGAAGCCAAAGAAATGCCCTCAAGAATGGCTGAAGCTTCGATCAGCCGCCGTTGAAGAAATTGCCTGGGGAGACTTTGATGATGATCCTGCAATTAGATGACTAAATTAAAGATCATGTCACGAAAGAGAGCAGCAATATACCATGTCACGAAAGAATGGCTGGTTTGTGTAAACCTTTAGCACCTAGTACCTAGTCCTTTATATCCACGAACTTCTAGTATGTTTTTGTTGAACACTTCACAACTTTATAGATCTTTACCCCCTGGTTATCAATTTGTCCCCACTGATGCAGAGTTGATGATATGTTAATTGAAGAGAAAGATCATGGATCAAGAACTACCCATGAACCGGATTCGTGAAGTGAATAATATTTATCACTACCATCCTCGAACTCTTGCTGGTTAGTATTGTCTATCTCTGTCCTATACCTTCGATCTTCTTTTCATATAATTTCTAGCGTTTTTAGTGTATAATTTCTAACATTGATTCTTTTTATATATGTATGCCAGTTTTACTTAAGAGTAAATAGATAATATTTGATTCTTGTGTGCCAAAAAACAAACATGGCGTTAAGCGTTAATTAGTTCCAAGAATTTTCGATTTTATTTCGATGTTATTTGATTATGGTTGATGTTAGATACGATCACGCAAATGTAATGTTTTTTTTTTTTTTTTTGGGTTTTAGTATATCTGTGATTTCTGCAATGGCCATATCAAATCATGCTAAATGATTAACTTTGCCATCAAAACTATGTATTGATTGAAGACGTTAATAAATTTGTCTAGCAGTACACATCCATTTTTAAAATAGTCACCCCAATTCCAGTTTAACTCTGATCCATCTTAAAGTTTTTTTTTTTTTAGGAGATCCATCTTAAAGTTGGTACTCCTAAAATCTTTACACTATAATCCTACTTAAAATCAGATGTCTACGAAGTTGTTCTTTCCATCTAATCATGTTTTTGGAATGTTCAACAGAGCAAATATGATTACTGCGGATCTCAGTGATGTCAAATGCCTCTAAACCATCATCAAAATAAGAGTTCACCTCGACGGTGGAGCAGTTACGCACTGTTTTGGACAAATGAGAATGAGACATGACAGTTGAAGAGAGATTATTCTGGGACTTATTCTGGGACTTTCAATGTTGCAAATGACAGTAAGTGCAGGGATTGTGGATTACTGCTTGCTTATATGAGATGGAATCGCATTCTTATGGTATGTATGTTAATCATCAACTGCAATGCTGATACTAATTAACACTCACCAGTTAGGCAGTTACTACTAGTCAGGCATAAGATATGTATATATATTTGTGTACCAAACAGAATGATGATGTTACTAGTGGTTATATATTTTATTACCAGTTAGAAATATTACATATACTCTCTATTAACAAATCGTGTCCAGTATCTGAAATCAAGTTTCTATGCCTAATAATCTCTGTAACAAACTAGCTTGTGTTACTAAGATTGGCAACAAAGAATGACGGTCAGGGTCAAGAAGCCTAGTGTCTAGCACTGTGATTAGTGACTTCAAAAGCTTATCTGGAAGCTCAAAGTTTAGTCCAGAACATGACTGAGGAAGTTCAACATGCATCACCAGTTAGCAGAAGATTTTTGAAGCTCGAGGGTTCTTATGTCACCAGTCAGCATCCAATGCCTAATGATGCTGGGTCCTAAGTGTCTGATATGATTTTCATGGACTTTGCTTACTTCTTTATATTAACTGGACATGTCTATAATGGTTTCAAGATATTGTAAGCATTTTAAAGCTTGTAACAAGATGTCTGAATCAATGTAACGTATCATTCATACTCATTAACTGCTATACAAGAGAAACTTTCAAACATTGTTAGTTTTAATCTTGTAAAACACTCGGAATAGCACAGCAATAAAGGACCGGCATTGCTTTTAGAAATAGGAATCCCTATCGCTGCTTTATAGAATAGCAGGTCACATCGGAAACAGAAAGAGAAATACATCCTTTATATACGATTGCCTCACAAGTAAGTTCGTCCCTTCGGGGACATCTGATAAAATTGGAACGATACAGAGAAGATTAGCATGGCCCCTGCGCAAGGATGACACGCATAAATCGAGAAATGGTCCAAATTTTTTTTGCAAATTTTCTCCTGCGATTCAAGCAAAGCTTCAAAGGTTCTCCCTTCTCTGTTGTTATATTTTCCCTTCTAACATAGTCTGTTGTTAATTTGATTGGTTTGGCATAATAGCACAATCTGAATTCATTCGTCAAGTTCTGGGTTTAAGGTTTTGACCTTTGTTTTTCGTTACTGCTTATGGAACCCTGATGTGATATGTTATCTATATGCTTGTAGTTAATTGGGTTTTCTGCAATCTTTGGTTTCAAGAACCCCATTTATATATTGCTTACTGTTTGAACTGAACAGTTCTGGTGTGATTGAAATCATTGCTCGAGTCTGTTAGGTATTATTTTTTTGGGGAAACAAATTACGAATTGAGTATACGAAGAGGCATTATCATATTTACATCTCATTGTCCAGAGTACGGTATAGAGAAAATATGTTTGATCATTGTACAAAATAATCAAGACTAGTTTTGTATCCAAAAAAAAATAATCAAGTCTAGTTTGATGATCCAAACCTTGGGACGATGAGAAGTTAAAATCCTTTTGGTAACAAGTTTATGCTAAATACAAGCCACTGCACTCAAACTTAGGATCATCACAATGTACGTCTGCCATAAACTGAAGCTTTACATATTGAATCGAGTTTTCAATGAAAACATAATCACAGTAAATACCAAAATAACTGGCACAACTCATTGTTAACTTATAATTTAGTTTTGGGGTAGTCAGTTATTTATTTTTTTTTTTTTTTTGGGGTAGTCAGTTCTATTGTCCATTTTTCTTAAGGGGAACAACAACACCAGTTGGCAAATACGGAGGAATCAAAGTTCTGCTCTCCAAGGCCAAGTGTCCAGGGTGTCTTAATTTAAAAGACGATTGTAAACTGCAGACCATTGTAAAACTGGAGTAGGCATTCGCTATTTCAATATTCCAAACCAATCTAGTCACAGAAAAATACTTGCTGGGTGAGTCTTCATGCAAAGTCAATCAATTTGGGTGGTTATTTGACTTTTCTGCTTCTTTCTGGAGGAAGGAATTTCATGAATGTCTCTAGTTATCAAGTGGTAGCTTAATCATTTTTAACATGTCAAACAAACAAAGCATGTCAGTTCAAACAAACATGTCACTTTTCAACATAAAAAATCCAGATTTTGACCTCAGAATGTTGTACTTAGACCTTTTAACTTGGAAGTCTTACTTTCCAGAAATGAAGACAAGCATTTGTGCGACTTTTTCCATGGTATGAATTATGTGTTGTAGATGTTAGCCGAGAACCAATTTGGGTACCATTTATTAATTTGTTTGTAACTCTATCTTAGCTTTAGTGTTGATGTTTGATGACCAACAATGTATGCTGCGTTGAATTCCACCTTGTAGTTAACATTGTTAATGATTTGGCTTTGATTTGTGATATACAACAAATTGGTCAATCCCTAGCTGGAGTTGGACAAGGAAAGGTAGGCATTACTTTCGTAACAAGTACATTTGTGAAACTTTTGAACTGATCTACTATAAATTCACCTTGTAGCTAGAAGAATTTTCGTCTTATAGGATTTACAGCGGTTTTGATTTGATGATATACAGTACATATGTTGATGCTTACCCTAGTGGAAGTTAAACAATGAAAACTAGGCATTACTATGATAACAAAAAGTTCCGTTTGAGACTTCTGAACTGATCTTTTAAATTATTCATTTGGTCATCTGTTTTTTAGTTCTGAATTAAACACTTCATTGAAATCCTCAAATGAACTTGAGTAGCTTTGGATAGTCCAAGGTGAATATCATTGCTTGATACCCAGATTAGGAAATCTGTTTGCTTATGGAATTATGGGATATATACATGTTATGTAGACGGAATTCTTATTAGAGGTTCAGATTAGTATCTGTGCAATGTTGTCAGAATAATATCTGATCTATAGCATTCATATTTAACTTCTATCTGTGTGTGTGCGCGAGCGTGTGTGTGTCCCCTTGGTTAATAAATTAGACCTATACAGGGCCAGAACTCTTTTGGGGGCTGGTTCAGGCTAGCCAGCCTGAGTTTTGGATGAAGAAAATACCTACCTAGTTTTATTATTTTGAAAAATCCCTTAACTCCCCTTTTTACTAAATCTCTTATAGTTTAAAATCTCCATTGGTTACCAGTCTATAGTACATTAAGTTCTCTGATCATCTCATGCCCTGGTATCTATCTTATCTAGGTTGGTTGACAATTTGTTTCATGTATTTTGGCAGATTGGGTTGTGAGTTCAGTTTAGTATCTAAAAGTTCTATGCTTGGCCATGTGATTCATTTTTGCTTTTTACTGACCCAGTTTTTTTACTAGAGACCAAAACCAAGTTTTGGTATGGTTTCTCTTGTTCTAATTATCAACTTTGGTTCTTCATCTACTTTCAGTTTTAACAAGTCAATTTGGTGGTGTATAAATTGCTTATTTGTTGAGTTTGCGTTTGAGAACATAATAAGTCCCAAGTTTGTAATATATTACAAATGCATTTGCAGGGACAATTTGACTAGAAGCGTCATGAAGAATGCATCCGAGTTGAAATTGTTTTGGACTCAATCTGCTGCACCAAGACGATAAGAAAGAACTGGCACCTCAATCCGAGTTGAAATTCATTTGGGTTCAATATGTGCCTCTGTTGTTGGGTTGGCAGATGCAATGGAAATGATGGTGAAGAAATACCAACATAGGCTGTGGAAGGTGAGGGACGAGATTGATTGCCGGGATGAGCTTCATGCTCCTTAGTTTCACAGTTCAGGAATGCCTCCTGCATCATCCAGAGGTTGTAGGCATCACAGTTTCTCTCCAATTATTATATACCCCCACCATTATATTTCTTTGTAGATTCTTTATTAATTTATAAAGTAATGTTTCTGAGTTAAGCAGGTTCTTCAGGATTCCAAAACTATGGTGGCTCGAACGAAGCTTTTGATATTCAAGAGGCAAATTTGGTGAAGCAAATGGAGGCTTTGCAAAGAATCTTGCTGTCCATGAAAAATATCATGTAATTTCTTTTGCTTCTTGCTTCTTTCATTCACATTTTAATATACTTAATTTGACTCTGGTGAATACTATACTAGTTTGTATTTACATGTATGCACTTCAATAGATAGTCAATTTATAGTCTCATCTCACTTTATGGAAGAAAAGGCCCTCGTGACTTTTTTTTTTTGTTTTTTTTTTTACCAATCAAAATAGCAAAATAAACTTGTGTTTATAATTCAGGGCAGAGACTGCATTATAAGGTCTCTTGGGAGGATTCATCGTGATGGTAGGCACATGATAGAGTATAGTCAGCTGAGTATAAAACAACTGCAGCTGTGACTTGGTGTAAAACCCACTCTTACAGATTGCTTAGATGGGCTTATGCTTCTGCCGGACATGCATTGCTCTGAGAGTAACTTTTCTATGTTTTGTCATTCTTCATTGCTAGTTTATCAAAGAAAAAACTTGAGCATTATTTATGATTGACTAAACAGCATGGCCAGATTTCCTCCCTACATTTTCAGTCAGCTTTCCATAAATCTTGAGTGTGAGTCTTGAACTTTCTAGCATATTGGATCATACCCTAATGTCCCAATCATTCTTGTCCTAATACATTGATGCAAATTAGAGCTTACGTCTTTGAAATACGCTGTAGAAGGTGGTACTAAGACTATCTTTAACAACTTCGTAGATTGAGGCATTTACTAAGTTCCCTGCCGATGTCTAACAATTTTAGCAATGTTCCAAGGTGGTCAAACCTCGGATAACACCTTCATTGCATAGGCGTAGCTACATGGAGATGAGAAGGGTCAATTGACCCTACTCACCAGCTTGATGAACTCTGTTAAGCTTTAAGGTTTTGCTTTTATGTAACTAAAATATAAGCTATTTGAGTGATTTGCCTCTTCTAAAGCAATAAAATAATTACTTTTAACTGACTTATGACACCCGATTCTAGAAAATTGATGTGTTGCCTTTGTATATAAACCCCTCTCCTTGATTTGATTTCATATCGTTATGTACAACTTTGTTTTTCCTCTTCATATCATGGAGAGCAATAATTCAGGACAAAAAAACTTTCATAAGAACTATTTTAAACCACAATTTTTTGCTCTATTAACTTAATCGATTAGCTAGCTATGTGAATTTGACCCTTCTTAACCAAATATCTGGCTACGCCATTGCTTCATTGCCTGGAATATTTTCAAAGAAGATATCAAAAGGTGGAGTGAGTGTCTTTCTGGGAAAGTAGAGTTATCAAAAGCTTATGATAGTCTAAGATGAGATTTCACAGAGGAAGCTGTACGTTGACTTTTCTGGTATCTCTTTGCAGTTAATTTTGAACTCTGTGAGATCTGGTAAATAAGGATTGTGGTGAATGGGAGCTTTCTGAGGACTTCAACCCTACAAGAGAGGTGAAGTGAGGAGTTGCCTATCTCCTTTATTTGTGATGCATGGAAATGTTGATGTTTTTGTGAGGCTTTGTTGACGTTCTTTCGTTTCATTATAAAACCTTAAAGTCCCTCCAAAGTCAAAATCTTTTCGCTGATCCTTTTTTCAAAGAAAATTTCTGATGACTAATCAGAGGGTTCAAAGGAACTGTAGTATCATCTCTTTGCTGTTTCATTTCGGAACTTCTCAAGCTCTTATTTTAAGCAAGTTTGATCAGCTATCGTATCTCTATCCTTCTTAGTAAGTGAAAAGCCATTCTATTCCAACTTCTACAAGTGGCTAAAACTTGAATTGAACTCTGGTTTTGAGTTTTACAGTTCTAGTATTTCGAATTGGTGTCAATGCTATTGCATGTGGTCTGTTATTAAGACTTAGCAGAGTTTTTAATCAAAACTTCCCGACTCACTTCCGTCAATCAGTCATTTAGAGCTTCATTGAAGATGTTTAAAGGCCAGTGTGGTGATTGCATTGGTCGCCTTTCAGCTCTCTCTCTTTTTTTACGAGAGAATTGTGATTATAGTTCTTATATGATGGTTTTCAGCTGGTGTAGAACCTCAATATTGAACAGTCAGTAGTCGAATCTGATTCCTAGCTTGTTTAGTATGACTAAAGGTCAATGGTATGAATCCCACACTTTTACATACACTTTTTGCTGTTGAGGAGCAGCAGTAGGAATTGCTCCATTAACTGCGTTTATAAAGTATAGAGCAGCTATGTATTGGCTGGCTTTACATTAGAGATGCCAGGATGATAGAGATGATAAGAAAGTTCTCAAACTAGTGTTAGTTTGTCTTGCTTTCATCCTCATGCTCTCTCAACCACGAAAAAAAGAGAAAAGAAAATACATCTGTTGTGTTCATATGCCCTACTGTTACTATGACACATGCCGGGTATGATTTTGCTGTTGAGTCTTTTATTTTTATTTATTTTTGTTATGTTCTTTGAGTTGCCCTCCATGGTATCTAACATACAATGTAGCTGGTATATTTAAGCATGCATAAATAAACGAATAATCTTGTACAAGGATGAAGTTACTGGCCGGGTTGTGCTATTGTCCATGTTGTCTCTGAAAATGCGTATGCCTATCATGTGGAAGTTGTGGCAATGGCGCTTCATGCATAAGAACCTTCATCACTTGTCCTGCTTTAAGTGCTTTTGGTCTCTCCTTACCGTTGAGGTGAGTGCACCATAATCCCACGATTAGCAAGCATTTCATTTCTCTCTGATCATATTTCACATCTAACCTCTCGTCATGCGGCCTTGAGAACATGTCCTGCAAGGTAAAGCTGCCAAACCCACTCGAAAAGTGGTATGTGATAATCACCATCCTGGTAAGTCTGCCTTCCACAAGCAATCTCCAAGGCTACAACTCCAAAACTAAACATGTCCGACTCTTTGCTAGCCCTCCCTTGAAAAGCATATTCTGGGGCCATGTAGCCAAACGTCCCTGCCACCCCGGTTGTCCTAGTCCTTAACCGTGGATCCACAAGCTTAGCAATCCCAAAGTCCCCAAGTTTAGTGCTGAAATCGTTATCCAACAGTATGTTAGCTGATTTAATATCCCTGTGAAGAACACATTGCTCTGCATGTTCATGTAAATAATGAAGTGCCGAGGCTAAGCCTAAGGCTATCTTGTACCGGAAATCCCACTGCAAGGTTGCTCTGCTGCCAAAGAGATGAGTATCAAGGCTGCTATTCGGCATGTATGCATAGACAAGTAAGCATTCACCTTGCTCATGACACCATCCAATGAATTGCACCAGGTTTTTGTGTATTAAGCGGCTTATGATTTTGACTTCATTGATGAAAATCTTCTCAAAATGCTCAGATTCAGCAAAGATTCTCTTCACGGCAACCACACAGCCAAGATCTGGTATGACTCCTCTATAAACCTGTCCCGAGCCTCCTTGGCCTAGCCTTCTGTCATTTGCAAAACCAATGGTGGCGGCAACTAGTTCTCGATATGCAAATCTTCTTGGCAACGTTAGTCTCTCGAGATCTCTGGTTATAGAAGAAACTGCAGCATTCATGCAGTATTTATGTCCTTCAGTATTCTTACTTATCTGCCTGTTTACCAACAACCTACACAAGGCCACACCAACTACCAAAATAAACAAAGGAATTGCAATGGTTACCACTATCCAAAATGTCTTCAATTTTTCTCTAATACTCACATCATCCAAATCCAACTGGGAATTAAATTTCCAAGAATATATAATATGGTTCTCAATGGATCTTCCTGTAGCATGCTGAAAACCCAACTGTAACCCATTCCGGCAGAATACTGGGGAAATCGATATGGTAAGAAAGAGGAGTAGCACTAAGGCTTAGGGTGTCCTCGTCTGTCCAAAGAACACTGAGGTTCTTTGTTGTAGCATTGTAAGTTATCCATGCCTTAACCACCTTGGTGCTGCTGAAATTCCAGTTGGCAGTAACAGCTGATGAGATATTGTTTATATTGATCCCAACATGGGGTGCTGGGGGTGATGGGGTAAAAACATCCCTCCTTATTTGGAGGAGAAAAATTCATTGCCTCATGCCCATCAATCCAATGTGAGGCAGCTAGCTTGATGCAGCAAATGTTGAAATGCAAGAGAAGCCTATGCATATAGGCTTGTGGGTGGCAGCCATTTTCTTTGACAAATGAATGGAGAAGCACTTATGGAGCATGGAAACATTGAGCATAAATCAAGGAGAAGCATGACTTTACTTCTTGCCATGCACTACGTAGCTTTGATCATTTGCCTATATAAAGGCATGTTGCTTTGGAGCAAAACAGATAGAAAGAAGCAAACCGGAGAGAGTTCTATCAACTTGCGTGATTATCAAGAGTGAGATAGAGAGAAAAACTCCAAGTAGAGAGTTTGTGTGTGTAGCAAAACAAAGTGAGTGTGAGAGTGTATCCCTTCAAGTGTGTGTCTTGGTGTAACTTTTATTCGTATAGTGGAGGTTCTTTGTTGTTGTTGCCCCGTGGACGTAGGCATTTTGCCGAACCACGTTAACTCCCGGTGTTCTCTATCATTTTATTTTCGCTTGTGGTTGTGAGTTTATTTCTGATTCCATTCTACAGTTTATTCTTCCGCATTCCCCAACAGGGGAATCCCATTTGTCTTTGAATGTATCAAACTCAACTGTGACAATTTGGTTATGGGACAGTGCAGTGGTGCTATTGAATAATCCAAGAACATTACCAGCTGAGTTGGGTGGAATTGGATAGCCAACAGGAGCAAGGAATTCGAAAATAGCGAATCCATCACTGTAACGATCTTCACCACCAGTGTCTGGTGGGGAACCAATCTGGATACAGGTCTACACACACAACCAACACCACACCAGAAACCAAAGAACTCAAGAACTTACTTTTGCAGCAAAGTTTGTACGTTTTCTGAATATATTCTTTCAAAAAAAATATCTGCTGAAACCAATACAAAGCCAGACTTAAATAGCTTGTTAACCCCAGCTACGAGTCCTAAGAAAGAAAGAAACTAAATCAAAGATTACAGTGAATAAAATCAGAAAATACTTTAGTAAGAGAATCAATGCTCATCAACCTTCTCATACTGGTAGTAAAAGGAATCAGCAATTATCACTTGATTTGCTCTTTCCATACTCGACCACATAGTCCCTAAGGTGAGGTGGGACTTGAGTGTTTCTTTTGGGCCGCTGGGTTGATGCCCCTGCATCAGACTCTCCGAGTTGCGAAGGACTCGCCCTCGAGTCTGTTTCAATGATGTCATGGTCACCATGATAAGCTCTCAAATCAGACACATTAAAAGTAGGGGAGACCCCAATACTATCAGGCAGTTCAAGCATGTATGCATTTGAACCAGCCTTCTTCAGCACCTTAAATGGACCCCCTCCACGATCATGTAGTTTCCCATATTTTCCTCTTGGGAACCTCTCTTTCCTCAAATTAATCCACACCAGATCACCCACTTCAAATTCAACTTGGCGCCTATGCTTGTCAGCATCCTCTTTGTACTTCAATTACTTGCTTCCAACCTCCGGCTTACCATGTCATGAATCCTTTTAATGTGCCAAACCATGTCTTGTGGATTTCCGCTGAACCTATCTTCAACTGGTAGTGGAATTAACTCCATGGGGCTGTTAGGATTGCGCCCATATACCGCCTCAAAAGGACTCATTACAATACTCCGATGTTTAGACCTGTTATACGCAAACTCAGCTTGAGGTAGAACTTCACACCAGCTTCCCTTGTTACTCCCCACAAGTGATCTTAGCAAGTTACCTAGAGTTCTATTAACTACTTCGGTTTGGCCGTCCGTCTGAGGGTGATGAGCAGTACTGAATTGCAGCTTAGTCCCAAGCTTACGCCATAAGGTTCTCCAGAAATGGCCCACAAACTTGGTGTCCCTATCTGAAGTAATAGTTGAAGGGATGCCATGCAGTTTAACAATCTCCTTAAAATAGATATTGGCAATGTGGCTTGCATCCATGGTTTTCTTGCAAGGGACAAAATGAGCCATCTTCGAAAATCGATCCACTACCACCAGAATGGAGTCATGTCCATTTTTTGTTTTTGGAAGTCCTACAACGAAATCCATACTGACATCCACCCACGGAGCTTTCGGTTCAGGCAAGGGAGTGTACAGTCCCGTATTTTGACTCCGACTCTTGGCTATATGGCAAGTTCGACACCGCTGAACATACTTCACCACGTCCTTTTGCAACTTTGTGTTAGGTCAATATTTACCTAGTAATTGTTGCCTTATTCTTATTCTTTTACTATATCCTTTTGTGTTTTATCTATTTCTTATAACGTTTCCTATTCATACTAGGAAAATGAGCTAAGGATCGGAAAAGAGACAAAATGGTGGATTTAGCACATATTGAAGAAATCGGGTAAAGAATCGAAGCTAAAGGAGCAAAACCGGAAAATGCACTAAAAGACGAATTTGACCGGTCAACGGGCAGAATTCCGGTCAAACTCCGGCGGTCGGAAGATGGTGATGGCTAATATTCAAGTGAAGGAGCATTGGAGGGAAGAAGAGTTGTTGATTCAAATTCAAATGGGAAGAAGACAAGTGAAAGGGACATCTTTGGCTTTGTCCCTTTGATGTTGACCTTGTCCCCTTGTCCTTATGGCCAAATATCAAGAGTGCCCTTTCCTTTTCCTTCTCCACCAAAATATCTTTGAGGTTTTTGGTCATTTTATAAAGACTAGATCCACAATTTGTGCTTACATCTTTGTCCATAACATCTAGCCCTTCATTTTCTTGCATCTCCACCCTCCATTCACCACTTTAGGCCTATTTATAACCCCCTCTCCCATTTTGGACGAAGGGAAGCTCTCTCTCCCCTCATTTCCTCTCCATTTTTCATAGTTCTTCATCTCTTAGTTTGTTTAGTTAGAATAGTTTAGCCCTTGTGTAGAGAGAGGGGTGTAGCATCTTTGGTTGATAACCAAAACCGAAGATTCTACACCCCTTGATCAATCACACTTGTGGGTAGATCCATGAAGCCTTGTTCTTAATCTTTTCGTTGTGTATGTGGATTTGTATAGTGTTTTGGGTTTGAGAAAACCGAAAATACTATACTTTGAAGCTTCACACCCTCTTTGTATACATCTAGGAAGCTCATGGGTATTGTGGTTCTTTCTCACCTTCTCTTGCTTTCTTGATGTATTACTTTTGTAAGGCTTTTATGTATATGCCTATGTGTGTGAGTTGTGGATATGAGCAAACAATGTAATTTCCTTATATTGATGATTGATGCATGTTTGAATCTATGGGTTCCTACTCTTTATGCTTACTAAATGTGTTAGCTAGCTTTGTCACCTAAAAAGCATGTTTAGGTAAGTAATTAATCGGAACATGAAATTGACAACTTCTTGAATCCCTGAGCATGAGTGGCCTTTAGGTGGTGGCTTAGTATTTCTTACGGGAAGTATTAAGTTGCTTGGATTTCTTACTATGAACTTAATGCTTGTGCCGTGAGTTTAATTGCTCTAAGGGGGCGTTAGGCTTGTGGTACATAGCCCACTTGTGTTATAAGATAACATAATTGGGATTAAGGTTGTGTGATTTAACTTGGCTCCAAAAGACTTTGTTAAATTGCATGATTAGTTAGTTTCTTGGTAGCTTAACCAAAGCACTAGGGGGATATTTGTCAACCATGTTTTCACATCAATTATGGGTTACATTTGTGCATAAGTCTCTTTTCCTCTCATTGATCTAGTCTCAACACTTGTTAGTTTAGTTTGTTTTATGTTTATGTTAGCTTTAATTTATCTAAAATCAACAAAACCGATTCACTACCACTTGTTAAAACCATCCCCATGACCTTTAGCTTCCAAAGGGCTAAGGTTGTGAATTGTAAAAAGGTAGATGCATGTGTTTTCTAGGTTTAATTTCGCGGTAATCTAGTTAGGGTAGAGTTACTCAATCCCTTGGGTACGATACTCTTACTTTTTCCCCCTATACTAAAACTTGACATCCTATTCTTGGGAGTAGGAAGCATCACAAATTTGCACATAATATTAGTTAGGTGATGCAACCAACACTTTGCCCAGTAAAACCTCTCACTAATTAATGCCAACGTCTTGTCCCTCCCAAAATGTCTGCCTAAACCGCCACCATGTTGTTCTTTCATAATCCAGAAACGTAGAGAGCTCTCAGGTATACACAACCGGCTACCTTTAAATAAATAACCATCTTGGACATGAAAATCTAGTTGTGGCCCCTTGGTAGTGCACTTGTTCCACACATCACCAAAATCAACATCTCCTTCATATAGTTCTTTCAACTGCTCAAATCCTTCAACTCTCACCTTCATAACAGATAACAAAGTCTCCCGCCTACTCAAAGCATCAGCTACTTTGTTTTGAACCCCCAATTTGTGCTTAATGATAAAGTCATATTCTTGCAATTCTTCAACCCACTTTACATGTAGCCTGTTCAGCTTTTGTTGCCCATTAATAACTTGAGTGCTTCATGGTCAGAGTAAAATATATATTATTTATAAATTAGATACTGCCTCCATTGCCGAAGAGCTTGCATGATCGCATAGAATTCAACATCATAAGTTGAGAATCGTTGTCTGACATCATTGAGCTTCTCACTATAAAATGCCACTGGCCTACCTTCCTGACTTAGAACAGCCCCAACTCCAACCTTAGAAGCATCACAATTGTTTCTGCCTAAACCAGGGGGCCTGGTAGATACAGATGAATCCAACTTGATCTCCTGCAAACCTGCTTACTAAGGGGAATACCGGGCGGGCCGGTCTTCTCCTCTCCGATGCCTAAGTCAGTATAGTTGGAATATATAACTTGAGCACGTATGTAAGCGGTGAGAGAGATAAGTTACCTATTAAAGAGGGTAGTTGGGGCCCTTATATAGGTGGTTGGGGGTGAGGGCTGGCCTCACCCTTCGATGTGGGACTGGTTCCCTTCTGTTTGTACATTCTAGGGCCCTCTTTGGCAGGCAGGCGCCCCCGGTCCCAGGGTCCCTGGAGGCAGGATAGAGTGCTGGACCCCGAAGCCGGGTGCTGGTGATCCGGTCCCGGGCCTTGGGCCGGGCCCTGGTGCGCTTGCTGCGGGTCTGTGGGCCTGCTGTAGCCCCTCTGCGGCTACTGTCAACAAGTCCCCCAAGTTCCCGGTCAAGTGCAATCTTGAATGGGGACTTAAATCTGTCTTGCTCTTGTCCCGCAGACCCGCAGGGTTACCAACCTAACGGTGCCCAGTCCCCCAAGTCCGCGTTGAAGATTGGGGGTGACCGAGGTGAGTACCTGTTACCGATGGTAAGTAATAGTTTATAAGTACGTTTGTAATTATAAGTAGTACTGTGCTTAAGTGTTGTGGTGCTACGAGCATGGAGTGGGGTTCACGGGAGCTCGACCGGGCGTCCTGCCATATCGAGACGAGTCCCGGATGAACTTGCAGACTGGACCTCGACCGGGCGTTCTGCCATATCGGTGCGAGGCGGAGTTCACGGGAGCTCGACCGGGCGTCCTGCCATATCGAGACGAGTCCCGGATGAACTTGCAGACTGGACCTCGACCGGGCGTTCTGCCATATCGGTGCGAGGCGGAGTTCACAGGAGCTCGACCGGGCGTCCTGCCATATCGAGACGAGTCCCGGATGAACTTGCAGACTGGACCTCGACCGGGCGTTCTGCCATATCGGTGCGAGGCGGAGTTCACGGGACCTCGACCGGGCGTTCTGCCATATCGAGACGAGTCCCGGATGAACTTACAGACTGGACCTCGACCGGGCGTTCTGCCATATCGGTGCGAGGCGGAGTTCACGGGAGCTCGACCGGGCGTCCTGCCATATCGAGACGAGTCCCGGATGAACTTGCAGACTGGACCTCGACCGGGCGTTCTGCCATATCGGTGCGAGGCGGAGTTCACGGGAGCACGACCGGGCGTCCTGCCATATCGAGACGAGTCCCGGATGAACTTGCAGACTGGACCTCGACCGAGCGTTCTGCCATATCGGTGCGAGGCGGAGTTCAGGGGAGCTCGACCGGGCGTCCTGCCATATCGAGACGAGTCCCGGATGAACTTGCAGACTGGACCTCGACCGGGCGTTCTGCCATATCGGTGCGAGGCGGAGTTCACAGGAGCTCGACCGGGCGTCCTGCCATATCGAGACGAGTCCCGGATGAACTTGCAGACTGGACCTCGACCGGGCGTTCTGCCATATCGGTGCGAGGCGGAGTTCACGGGACCTCGACCGGGCGTTCTGCCATATCGAGACGAGTCCCGGATGAACTTACAGACTGGACCTCGACCGGGCGTTCTGCCATATCGGTGCGAGGCGGAGTTCACGGGAGCTCGACCGGGCGTCCTGCCCGAGACGAGTCCCGGATGAACTTGCAGACTGGACCTCGACCGAGCGTTCTGCCATATCGGTGCGAGGCGGAGTTCACGGGAGCTCGACCGGGCGTCCTGCCATATCGGGACGAGTCTTGGATGCTAGCTTGCGGGAGGGCCTGTTGGTGCGTGGACTAAGCCAACAGGTACCCCGGAGAGTGTTACGGTCGTACTGAGGCATCGGTTAACACTTGCTAGTTCTTCTCAGCTTTTGTTGGTTAAGCGTTGAGGTAATGTGCAGGTTTGTTAGCCTGCGGGGAGACTTGTTCTGTGTTAGAGAAACAATCTGCCCGGTGGAGTGGCGTTGAGATAACGAGTCTCGCCATGTATCCCCAAATGTATCACAGTTCAGTGTGATGCAGGGTTTTTATCCTGCTGGACAAGAGTACATGGGTTAGATGTAAGCTCACCCGGGTTTATAAAGCCCATGCGTTTAGAAGCCTTGAGTTGTTGTTGGCTCGTTCCTGCCCGTAGGCGAAGGAAGGTGACAACCGGTAGAATGCTTTGGAGTGGGTTAAATGTCACACGGCCGGTGGAATGCCATAGTGCTCGGCGGATCTCGACCAGGCGTTCTGCCATATCGAGACGAGTCCCCCAGTGAAATGTAGTGAAGATGCCACGCAGCCGGTTGAATGAGCATAACCACGAACTGCCATGGTGCCGGATTGATTCGGAGTTGACTTTCTGGGGAAGCGAGGGGAGTGGACGCCTCGCTGTTCGCTCCTATCTCCCTAACTGCCGCTTGTAAGTGGGACAGGTGGCGGACATGCGATGAAGGGGAGAGCCCATCAGTCCCATCAGTTATGATGGGTGGGATCCCTTATCCATGCTGGGACACGTGTCGGTAGGGAGCGGTCTGAGATGGAGGGAATCCACGGCTGAGGTTGCCTTACTTTTCTTGTTGCCCTATTTATTGTCCCCTCTGCTCTCTTCCTGCCGCACTTTGCCTACCCTTTGCCCTCTGCTCTCCTCCTCCACCTTGCTGCAGAGCTGAATTATTTTGTGTTAGGGTTATGGCGTCTGGGAGATCTGCGTATTATGGCGGCGCAAGCCGCGGGCCCAGAAGGCATGAGCTGCTGGATGGTGATAGGGTGATTTTCTGTGATGAAGCAATCAGAAGCATGGATGAAAGAGAGATTAGGGAGTTTCGGGCGAAGTGGGACATCGACTCTTCTGTTAAGCTTCGAGGCCTGCGTCCCGGGGAACTGGCCTGTAACCCG
Organism: Potentilla sterilis; assembly: GCA_963682095.1. NCBI lineage: Eukaryota > Viridiplantae > Streptophyta > Magnoliopsida > Rosales > Rosaceae > Potentilla > Potentilla sterilis. The sequence continues at coordinate 46,182,424 of OY821754.1, forward strand.
AAACCGGGCTGGGTTGCCGTTTTCGATGATCAGTTCCGACACGGACTATCGCTGCCGCTGCCGGGATTTGTTCAGTACATGCTGAGCTCACTAAAGCTTTCCCCAGCCCAGCTTCCGAGCAACCAGTGGAGGCAGTTGCTTGGGCTTGGGTGCTTGTTCAGTCTGAGCTATATGGACTGGCCCACGGTTAATGAATTTCGGGCACTGTACAAGATCTCCTATTACAGAAAGGCCCAGTGCAGCGGTTGTGTGAATTTTGCCGCACGGGAATACGGTCCTGCCATCACACATCTGCCGTCGTCGGTGTCAGATGTCTGGAGGAGGTCGGTGGTGCTGGCCGGTGGGAAGTGGCAGCGTACTTGGAGGGCTATCAGGTGCCCGAGGCTTATCAATCGATCGGGGACCAGTCGTTCCGGCTGGAGGACTTGGAGAAGCAACGGTTATACCGGTTGTTTGCTTGCTGGGACCATCTGAGCCGGAGCTCCTATAATTTCATCCGATGGAACGTGCTGGAGATATGCGGGATGGGGAGAAAACCTGGTAAGGTGCCTTGCACTTTGCTTTTGCATGGTTGCTTGTATTCTGACCGCTCGACTTATCGGTTTGCAGCTAATGCCCCCCGGCTCGCGCTTAAAATCGAGGAGACTATCGAACCGGAGGAGGCGGCCGCGAAGACCGTTATTGATACGGCTACCCAGAAACGCTGGGAGCATGACAGGCCGGTGCCGCTCGTGTTTCCGGATGCTCACTATGGAAGGCGACCGGGTGGTGAGAATAACTCCCCACTCTTTATTCGGGAAGGGCGGTCTGTGGGACTATCGGGTCCAGAACCTGTGGCGCGACCGATGGCGGTACGGACCTCGCGGGAGAGGGAAACGGCAGACATTTTCGGGCACCGTCGAAGCAGCCATGGTGAAGCTCCGGCAAAGAGGGCAAGGGCGCTTGACACTGGGGCGTCAAGTTCGGCTGGGCCGATCGAGCGGGCGGTAGCTCCGGCCGTGGAGGTGGGTGGTCGAGGGATTCAGGTGCCGGAAGCCGGTCGCAGTTCCGGTGGTGGTTTTGGTAGGTTCGTGGTCGCTACCATCGAAACCTTGGGACTTGACCGGGAGGCCTCTGGGACTGGACAATCGGGCGAGAGCAGGACGAAGCCCGTGGAACTAGCTATTCGGGTAAGTGTTTTTGTGCTTCCTTTCCTCTGGAGTGATACGAGCTAATGTTCTTTTGTTTACCTTTGGCAGCTGGTTCATAGCCTTTATGCCGCGGAGCCCAGAGGGGAGGCTGTTGCGGTTTTGGAGAGGCGGGTGGAGGAGCTGAGCGTGCGGGTGGATGTGGCGGAAGCCAAGCTTGCAGAGGAAAGAGAGGAGGTTGGTCGGTTGAGCACCGAGCTCGTGCGGGAGAAAGAACTAACCGGTCGGTTGCACCATGAACTCTCGCAGGAGAAGGAAGAGGCCGATCGGCAGGCTGCTGCCCGGGAAGGGAGGGTCGCGGAGCTGGAGGCGAGGGTTTTGGAGCTGCAGACCCAGGCTGTTGCCCGGGAAGGGAGAATTACGGAGCTGGAGGTGAAGGTTTTGGAGCTCCAGAGCCAGGTTACAGTAGTCGCCCAAGGAAGGGAGAAGCTCACGGAATCCCAGCTTGTTGAAGTGGCCGATAAGGCTGTCGAGGACTTCCGGGAGTCGGTGGAGCTTGAGGAGATGCTGGATGAGGCCCGGGCGAAGGGCATAACTGATTCCTATCTGGAGTGGAGGGAGAAAGGATGGCTTGATGCCGAGCGGATGGAGGCCGACATAGCCCTAACCGAGATGGTGGAGCAAGAGCAAGCTCTAAAAGGTGGCGGGCCAGGGATTGGGTGCTCCGGGGGCGCTAACTAGCTGTTTACGTTGTACATGCACATCTTGTAACTGCTGTAGTTTATTCTTTAATGCCGTAACTGTGTATTGCAATATTGATGCTAAATACACTATTGTTCCTCTGTGACCGCTATTACTTAGGGTAGAACCGTAGGTGCTGGATATTCCACGGCCGGGTGGAATAGATGCCCTCGGTGTCTATAATGTGGAATGTTGCCGGTCCCACGGCCGCGGTGATCTGGTAGGGTCCTTCCCACGTTGGCTCTAGGGCCAACGGTTTTTTCTGGACCTTCTTCATGACCCAGTCCCCGACTTGTAGCTTTCTCTCCCGGACCCTTTTGTCATAGTACCGGGCGACCCGCTGCTTGTAGGTTTGGTTGCGCATATGCGCCTGGTCGCGGCGCTCCTCAATGAGGTCCAGGTTGAGCAGTAGTCCCTCGGCGTTTGTTTCGGCGTCGTAATTCTCGACCCTGCCGCTGGGTATACCAGTCTCTACAGGGAGTACCGCCTCGCTCCCGAATGCCATGCATAACGGGGTCTCTCCTGTTGCCTCTGCTGCTGTTGTCCGGATGGCCCATAGCACCGCGGGGAGTTCCTTGGCCCAACATCCCTTCTTGGCATCCAGCTTCTTTTTGAGAAGGGTTTTGATAATCTTGTTGACCGCTTCTACCTGGCCGTTGGTCTGTGGGTGTGCCACTGAGGCGAACAACATCCGGGTCCCCATCGAGGCTGTGTACTGGATAAGATCAGCATTATTGAATTGTGTCCCATTATCCGTGACAATAGTCTTCGGTACCCCGAACCTGCAATAGATGTTCTTCCATAGGAACTTTTTAACCCGCTCCTCAGTGATCTTTATCACAGGTTCTGCCTCGACCCACTTAGTCTGATAGTCCACTGCCACGATGGCGTACTTGTATTGTCCCACAGCTGTTGGGAAAGGGCCAATGATGTCTAATCCCCATTGTGCGAACGGCCATGGTGCCAACAGGATTGATAATGCGATTGCCGGGGCATGAGGTACAGAGGCGTACATGTGGCACTTGTGGCAGCCGCCTGATATTTTTCTTGATACTGCCGCCATGTCTGGCCAGAAATACCCCGCTCGGAGCGACTTGTGGGATAATGACCTTGCGCCAGAGTGATTACCGCATACTCCTTCGTGGATCTCTCGCATGATAGCCTCTCCTGCCTCTTTTGTCACACACCTCTGCTGGGGGAAGCTGTGCCCTCTTCGGTACAACTGGCCATTGAGGAGACCGTACCGGGCGCACCGGAGGTGTACCCTCCTGGCCTCTACCGCATCCTGGGGGCTGGTTTTGTCAGTCAAATACTTGACTATTGGATCCATCCAGCTTGGTAGCGCTTCTTCCACCGCAAATATCTCGGAGATGGTTTTGTTTTTACTTGGCTTCTGGAGAGTTTCAATTTTTGCTCTCTGGTACTCTGGAGGGTAGTTTCCGGTTGCCAGCCTTGCGAGGGCGTCTGCATGCCTATTTGCCTCTCGGGGAATGTGCTGGATCGTGGCGCCCTGGAACGGCTCAATCAGGGTTTTGGCCAAAACCTGGTAGGAGGATAGCTGGGGATCCTTGACCTCAAACACCTCGTTCATCTGGTTCACCACTAAGCTGGAGTCGCTGTATATCTCCATGGACGAGATTCCCAGTTCCTTGGCCAGTTGCAAACCGGCTATGAGGGCCTCATACTCGGCAGCGTTATTGGAGGTGCTAAAAAGGAACCTTAAGGCATACTCGTACGATTGGCCATCAGGCGAGGTTATCATGACACCGTCTCCGCTCCGCTTGGTCGTTACGGAGCCGTCTACGTAAAGTTTCCAGCCGGTGGGGAGGCCTGGTTCGGTCTTTATGGTTCGTATTGCCTCGGTGTCCTCGTACCAGGCGGGGTGCGCTTCTACCGCCATTGGGGTGAGCTCACATATGAAGTCCGCAGCTGCATGTCCCTTGATGGCCGTTCGCGGGGCATAAGTGATGTCGAACTCTCCCAATTCAACTGTCGCACGAGCCTACCGCTGGTGTCTGGTTTTTGCAGGATCTGCCGCAGAGGGTGATTGGTATATAAGGTGATGGAATGTGCCTGGAAATAGTGCAGGAGCTTCCTGGCACTAACAATTAAGGCCAGGGCTAGTCTCTCTATGTCGGGGTACCGGCCCTCGGCTCTAGTAAGTCCCTTTCCCACATAGTATACCGGAAGTTCGAGCGTGTCTTCCTTCCTGACGAGAGCCGCGGAGACGGCCGTTGTGGATGCAGCTATGTAGAGGTATAACATTTCGCCCGGCACTAGTTTGGATAGGAGAGGCACTACAGATAGATATGTCTTGATAGACTGGAATGCCGCTTCATGCTCCGCTGCCCAGTGGATTTTCCTGGTCTGTTGTGCCTTGATCAGCTTGAAGAACGGGGCGCACTTGTTGGTTAGGCGGGATATGAATCTGGCCAGGGCGGCTAATCGGCCGGTCAGCATCTGGACCTGGTTTCTCTCCCCTGGCGTTTCCATATCTAAAATTGCCTGGACCTTCAGCGGGTTGGCTTCTATCCCTCGCTGGCTGATGATGTGGCCTAGGAACAGGCCCTTTGAAATCCCGAAAATGCACTTCTTTGGGTTTAAGCGCATTCCGAATTTGAGCATCTTACCGATGACTACGGCCAAATCCCGGACGTGGGCCCCTGCAGTCAAGCTTTTGACCAGCATGTCATCTACGTAAACCTCTACGGTTTTACCCATTTCTTGCTCCAGCATTCGGTTCACCATCCGCTGGTAGGTGGCTCCGACATTCTTCAGACCGTACGGCATCCTCTTATAACAGTAGGTGCCTCGGTCGGTTGTGAATGACGTGTACTCTTCATCATCCAGGTGCATCCTAATCTGATTGTACCCGGCGTAGGCGTCCATGAAGCTGAGCAGCTTAAAACCGGACGTGGAATCTATGAGCTGATCAATCCGGGGGAGCGGGAAGCTGTCCTTTGGGCACGCCCGGTTTAGATTAGTGAAATCCACGCACATACGCCACTGGCCGGTTCCCTTCTTCGGCACCATGACCACGTTAGCGAGCCAGCGAGGGTACTGGACTTCCCGGATGAAACCTATGCCCTTTAGTTTCTGTACCTCTTCTCTGATCGCCTCATATTTTGCCGGGCTGAAGGACCTCCTCTTTTGCCTCATCGGGAGAACGTTGGGCAATGAGTTTAGCTGGTGGGCGGCTATCTCCGGGGATATGCCTGGCATGTCCTCGTAGGACCATGCGAAGACCGAACTGTTGTCCCGGAGAAAGGCGATGAGCTCTTGCCTAATGACTGGGTTGAGCTGCGTTCCTATCATTATACTTCGGTCCGGGTGGTCTGTGAAAATGCAGATCGCTTCGGTTTCTTCCACGGCCGAAGGTCGCTCCAGTTTTTCGGTGAATGCGGATGGCCTAACTCTTTTTGAATCGGTGTCATCACGGGGGTCAATACTCAGATCCGGCACTGGCGCCTGCTGAGTGGTCGTGAAGACCTCGGTCCGCTTCCTCCCGTGGGTCAGGGCCTCTGCGTAATACTTACGGGCGATCCTCTGGTCCCCACGTATAGTAATAACTCCGGTTGGTGAAGGCATCTTCAGCATCAGCATATGGCGGGCTATAAACGTTTTGAGCCTCCATAACCCTGGCCGACCGATTATGCCATTGTACGATGACAGGCAGTCGACAATGATGAACTCCAAATGCTCCTTTTTCGTTCTGTCTCCCTCGCTGAAGATGAGCGGTAGGTAATCCGATCCCAGAGGCTGGACAACCTCACCGGAGAAGCTTATAAGCGGCTCGTTATCCTGGGATAACTTGTTCCTTCCTCTCTGCAACCCTTTGTATGCGTCTCGGAACATTACGTTGACAGAGGCTCCGGTATCGATCAGCATACGACTGGTTATCCAGTGGTCTATTTGGACCGTAATGAGGAAGGGGTCGTTGTGCGGTTGGATCAAATCCTCCGGCTCTGCCTCCTCGTAGAAAGTGACCGAGTTCCATCCGGTTTTAGCTGCTTAGCCGCTTCTTTCTCCGAAGGCGTACACCTCCTTTCTCTGGATCGATCTTAAGCACCGCTTCTTTGAGCTCCGGGTGAGCCGATCTATATGGTCCCCGCCGTGTATCATGTTAATGCCCCCGTGCACCTCGATCCCACCGGGAGTGCGGGTGCTTATAGTTCCTACCTGCTGAGCTCGCGGTCGGTCTTTGTTGGGGTCATGCGGGCGGGCCTGGTCGTTCACGGCCGCTTTCTGGGGTTTCTGGTCACCAGTCCGAAGGGCTAGATCTTAGGGTTTTCCTGCCGGCGCAATAGCTAAGGCCCGGGGTGGTCGCCCTGCTGGCGTAGCTGCCAGGGGCTGTGCCGGGCGCACAAATGGCGGTCTTCTCCCTGGTCGGGAACTGTTGTCACCGCCTCGCCGGGGTTGCCACTCCTCTCGTACCTCTGCTTTTCTGGTGGCTGCAGGCGCACGGTTGCGATCTAGCCGCCCGGTCTTGCTTCCACGGGATGGCGGTAGGTCGTCCGATATTCGCTTGGGCGCCTTGTCCCCATATGTCTCGTGCTCTGCCTGAGCGTGCCTGACGGCCACGGTCATCAGCTCGTCGTACCCCAGCGGCTCCTGCACTAGTTAGTTATATGAAAGTTCCCCAGGTCTTAAACCCTGCTTGAAGGCCATCTCTGCGATCTGCTTGTCCAGGTTCCTGACCCCGGCCGTGGCGATTTGCCACCGGTTAACGAAGGCGCGTAGCGGCTCGTTGTCAGTCTGCATGCAGTCAAAAAGGATCGTTGATGTTTTGGCTGCCCTGGCTCTGAGGATGAACCGGCCGACAAACTTATCAGACAACCGCTCGAAGGTTTCGACTGAGTTCACTGGTAGCTCGTAGAACCAATTCAACGCCTCCCCCGAGAGCGTCTCTTGGAATATGTTACAGCACATGGCATCCGAGTAGCCCCTTGTCCCCGTTTGGGACTTAAAAATGTCCAGGTGCTGGTATGGGCAACTCGTTCCTGAATATGTCAACTTCAGAGGCCTTTGGTTTCCAGATCTTCCCGATTCCCTAATCCGGCGCGGGAAAGGTCCAATACGCTCGTTGAACCGCGCACCGCCCCACGGTCGCCCTGCTACCCTCTCGCTGGTCTCCATGCGGCCCTTTATGTCCGACACCGAGGCGGAGAGCGCCTCGAGTGTCCGTGCGGTAGAGCTTTCCTGCTCGCCTGACGCCTGGCCCATGCGGTACAGGGGCTCGGCCGGGCCGGAGTTTTTCAGAGCTTCCGAAAAGAGTGGTGTGGGCACATGCACGGTCTTTCTTCTTCCATTAGCCTGCCCTACCTCAAGATGCGGGAATTCGCTAGCCTTGCTTGCTGGCCGCGGTGCTGCTCGAGGAGTGCCCTGCTGACCTTCTCGCTCCAGGGCCGCCAATAGGGCAATGTTCACCGCCTTCAATTCCTGGCATCGGGCCTCCGCTCTTAGTCGATCTTGATCGCCCTCTTCTTGCAAGCGCTCGACCTCTGTCTTCATCTTTTTTATTTCTCCCGTACCATTCCGGTCGGGGTTTTCTGACTCCTAGCGATCATGAGCCCTGTCTTGGATGGGAGAAAGGGCGAACCTCGCACCGACCTCAGCCTTTATGTTACGGGCTGGGTCGGGGAACTGAATTCGCGCTTTCGACTTTCCGTCTCAGTCGGGGGAAAGGACGAACCTCGCACCGTCCGCAGCCCCTGTACCTTGGGCCCGGTCGGGGAACTGAATTCGCCCTTTCGGTCCTTCCGTGCTGGCTTTTATCTTCCTTCCTTCCATAGCTTCCGGACTGCGGATGTAGCTACCTCTCCAAAGGATCAATAGAGTTCTACTCTCCGGTAGAGCAACACCCACTTTTTGAACGTATTCTCACAGATGGCGCCAATTGTTTCTGCCTAAACCCGGGGGCCTGGTAGATACAGATGAATCCAACTTGATCTCCTGCAAACCTGCTCACTAAGGGGAATACCGGGCGGGCCGGCCTTCTCCTCTCCGATGCCTAAGTTAGTATAGTTGGAGTATATATAACTTGAGCACGTATGTAAGCGGTGAGAGAGATAAGTTACCCATTAAAGAGGGTAGTTGGGGCCCTTATATAGGTGGTTGGGGGTGAGGGCTGGCCTCACCCTTCGATGTGGGACTGGTTCCCTTATGTTTGTACATTCTAGTGCCCTCTTTGGCTGGCAGGCGCCCCCGGTCCCAGGGTCTCTGGAGGCAGGATAGAGTGCTGGACCCCAAGGCCGGGTGCTGGTGATCCGGTCCCGGGCCTTGGGTCGGGCCCTGGTGCGCTTGTTGCGGGTCTGTGGGCCTGCTGTAGCCCCTCTGCGGCTACTGTCAACACACTACCAGAAAAGGCCTTATAGCCGACGAGGCCATCTCGTCGGCCGTTACCATTAATTCGTCGGCTATAGTCATAGCCGACGAAGTATCGTCGGCTATAGTCTCGTCGGGATAGCTCCGTCGGCTATACTATAGCCGACGACACGAGGCGTAAGTCGTCGGCTTATAAACCGCGGGGTATAGCCGACGAATAAAGCGTCGTCGGCTATACTTCGAACATTGCCGACGACAAGATCGTCGGCTTCAACAATTACGTAATTGCCCCTAAACCGAAGTATAGCCGACGACACTGTCGTCGGCCATACCAATCGCCGGTACCAGGAACGGCTTTTTTTTTGCCTGAAGCCGGGAGGGTATAGTCGACGACAGATGGTAAACATCGTCGGCTATAGCCCTTATAGCCGACGAAATAATGCCAATATCGTCGGCTATAGCACTTATAGCCGACGAAATAATGACAATATCGTCGGCTATAACCCCTAAATATTTAAAAAAATTTAAAAATTTAACTCGGGCCCAATTTCACTTCGTCTTCGGTTTTGCTGCAGAAAATGCACAAACAAACATCCAAATATCCAACAAATATCCACATCAATCCATCCCTAATATCCTACATACTGTACAAATTAACCCACTATCTACTCATCATCACCCCCTAAACGCGTAGCGTCGTCGACCGGATCGTTCGAGTTCCGGTGGCTATGGCTGTCCTGATCGGGATGGCAGGGAGGAACTGGACCATGTACATCCCCGATGGCTGAGACATACGGGGCGTGGACCCTGAGGGGCCTGCTCCCTCTGACGGTGGGCCCCGTAGCTGTGGACGCTGTCGCTGTGGGGGGACAGGGAGCATCTCTGGAGGGTCCAGATCGGCGCGCGGTGGGGTCGGCTGCCGATCCTGGAACAGTGCTGAAGTGCACTGGGGTCTGGTGGCTCTGCGTCCTCCTCCGACACTCGAGTCAGGGCCCGCTCCCGTCGACTCATACGAGGAGCCCCCACGTGGATCGCTCGGAGTCAAACCCATCAACGTCTCCTCTCGTCGACTCATAGGCCGGCCTAGGCCCCGACGACCGCTGGATCCGCTCCCCCCACGGCTGGATCCTGCCTGAGCGTCGGGGTCGCTCTCGGTCCGTCTGCCAAGCCATCGGTCTACAAAGCGCCGGTTTCCTGCACAATTAGTATATAAATTCCATAAATTGCACAAAAATTCCACAAAAAAATTAAAAACTTCATTCAATGTATATATACCTAATTATATATATACGTACCTAAATATATTTATACCTAATTATATATATATACACCTAATTATATATATACATAACTATATTTATACCTAATTATATATATATATATATATATATTCCGAAAAATATATATATATATATATATATATCGTCCTACAAATTAAAAAAAATATTTATACCTAATTATATATAAATTAGTATACTAGTATATAAATTCAACAAAATTCCACAATTAGTATATAAAAACCGTAAATTTAACAAAAAATCCACAAAATTAGTATATAAATTCCACAAAATTAACAAATTTAACAAAAAATCCACACAATTCCATAAATTTCACAAAAACCCTAAATTCCACAAAAAATTCACAAAAACCCTAAAATTCACAAAATTCGACAAAATTAATAAAAACCCTAAATGAGGCTCGATCGGGACTACCTGACATGGTGGTGCAGTCTGGACGAGGACCGGTGGTGCGGTGCGGCGGCGACGGCGGCAGGGGCGGCGGCGGCAGCGGGTTTCGGGTCGGCTAGGGGCGGCTGCTGCTAGGGGCGGCTGCAGCAGGGGCGGCAGAGGCGGCTGCGGCAGGGGCGGGTAGGGGCGGCTGCGGCAGGGGCGGCTCGGGGCGGCGCCGGCAGGGGGTTTCGGGTCGGGGAGGGGTCGGGCAGGACGGGGAGGAGGCGGGGAGGGGGAGGGTAGGGAGGGGGAGGGTCGGTCGGCGTCGGGGAGGGGCGGTGGTGGTCGGTCGGCGTCGGGGAGGGGCGGGCGGCTGCAGCAGGTGGGGATTTAGGGATTTAGGGTTAGCAGAAAATGAGGGAGGCGCGCTCTGTTTCGGTTTAAATCGAAGGACTATAGCCGACGATGTAATTTTAATTCGTCGGCTATAGTGATAGCCGACGAAATTCGTCGGCTATACTCTTACGGGCCGGGCAAAAATCCGGGCCGGGCCGAAGTTGGGCTTCGCGGGCCGGTTATAGCCGACGAATTTAGGCATATCGTCGGCTATAATATGCATATCGTCGGCTATAATATGAATCTCGTCGGCTATACTTTACGCTCTCAGCAGCCGTCAGATCTCGCCCATCCAACGGCGGACAATGAAACGGCGCGGATCGCAAGAGTTTAGCCGACGAGGTTAAGTATTTCGTCGGCTATACCCTGGTCAACTTTTGGTCAAACCTCTAAACGCTTTACAACGGCAATTGACCCATCTAAATGACGTTTTTTGGCCTGACCTTCAACAGAGAATAGTTTCAAATCGATGGGACGCAACTAACCGTATAAAAATTTTTCTCCAAATATTTACCGACCGTCAGGCTACCCATAGGAAAACGGAAGTAAAAAACACCTAACCGCAACATTCGGCACACAGATTTTGTCGGAATATTCCCATTTTTCAACCGTAGTCGTATTTCAATATTTCGGTCGTATCTTATTTCACGACACTTTTGCATTTGAACGGTCTACGTATGGTAACTATTTGAAACTATACATTCACTTAAACACTTAGTAAATAAGTTAAGGAACATTAGTGCATATGTTCCGATTTCGAATCTAAAAGTTTGGAAAATCTATTCCAACCGTCAGATATCACCGTTAAGATGAAATACATGTATGAAAAAAAATCCAACTACATCTGACAACGTTAAAGGCTCGATCGGTACGGTCAAACTGCAAAGTCAAACCTCTAAACGCTTTAAAACGGAAATTGGCCCGTCTAAATGACGTTTTTTGGCCTGACCTTCAACAGAGAATAGTTTCAGATCGATGAGACGCAACTAATCGTATAAAAATTTTCCTCAAAATATTTACCGAACGTCAGGCTACCCATAGGAAAACGGAAGTAAAAAACAGCTAACCGCAACATTCGGGACACAGATTTTATCGGAATCTTCCCATTTTTCAACCGTAGACGTATTTCAATATTTCGGTAATATCTTATTTCACGACACTTTTGCATTTGAAGCGTCTACGTATAGCAACTATTTGAAACTATACATTCACTTAAACACTTAGTAAACAAGTTAAGGAACATTAGTGCATATGTTCCGATTTCGAATCTAAAAGTTTGGAAAATCTATTCCAACCGTCAGATATCACCGTTAAGATGAAATACATGCATGAAAAAAAATCCAACTACATCTGACAACGTTAAAGGCTCGATCGGTACTGTCAAACTGCAAAGTCAAACCTCTAAACGCTTTAAAACGGAAATTGGCCCGTCTAAATGACGTTTTTTGGCCTGACCTTCAACAGAGAATAGTTTCAGATCGATGAGACGCAACTAATCGTATAAAAATTTTCCTCAAAATATTTACCGAACGTCAGGCTACCCATAGGAAAACGGAAGTAAAAAACAGCTAACCGCAACATTCGGGACACAGATTTTGTCGGAATCTTCCCATTTTTCAACCGTAGACGTATTTCAATATTTCTTTCGTATCTTATTTCACGACACTTTTGCATTTGAACGGTCTACGTATGGTTTCGGTCAATATACTTGAGTTCCCTGATGCAGATATAAGAGTTATAGCCGACGAATACCCTCCTCGTCGGCTATAACCAAAAACTTTTCGTCGGCTATAACTATTATAGCCGACGAATACCATTCTTGTCGGCTATAACCAAAAACGTTTCGTCGGCTATAGTTATAGCCGACGAGTTGTCGGCAGTCGTCGGCTATAATATTATAGCCGACGATGTGCTATAATATTATAGCCGACGATGTGGCCGACGAAGTAGTAATTCGTCGGCTATAAGGGGTTATAGCTGACGAGATACTATTTCGTCGGCCGTTTTTTCCCATATCGTCGGCTATAACCCCTTTTCTGGTAGTGACACTATCTATCTTCTAATCTTCACAGCCTTGATTCTCTCCTCTCCAGGAAAGAAAAAAAAAAACAAAACAAAATCCTAATCCCTTAAACAAAACCCAAATCCCTTTTCAGTTTCACAAAGAATCAAATTTCATTGAATCATTGACACATAATTCTCCAAGGTACCTTACTATCTTTGATTTCTACGAATTCTATCTCTATTATTATTTTCTTTCTTGTTTTACATCGTTGTTCACTTTTTCTTCCTCTATTCCTTATGTAAGTTATGTTCTTGAGTTCTTCATATGATCATATGATCAATCTAATTCAACTCATCATAAAATTTCTTCATATGATTGATTATATTTCAATATTGCTAGTACTATTTCATTAGTATTTGCTAATTGCTATCATACTGTTATAAATTGAATCAATGATCATTCTGTTTTATTTTTTTACTGAATAATTTTTTTAAATCTGAAAAATTAATTGATGATTTAATTTGCTTCTAAAAATGCAAGAAGATCAATGTTTAGAAAGTAGTAATGCGCTAGCTGTTATTTTTGTTCCTTTTGGTAAAATATTTGTGATAGTTTCAATGATTGACGATCCAATGGAAAAGCTTCATGGTTTTCAGGTAAGATTATTTTGTTAGCAACTTTGTGATTTCGATCAATTCATTGGTTTTGTAGTTGAATTAAGTTTTTGTTTTTTGTTTTCAGGTTCCTTCATGTAATCAAGTTCCTTCCCTTTGTTGGTTTTGGAACTAAAAACCATTTTGGTTGTATGTCGGTAATACAAGTTTTCAGGTTCCTCCTCTTTCAACAATTATTTCTTTTTACTTTAAATAACTGAGGAATATGTTAACATGATTTTTTGCTCGGTGTGTACTCTTATGTCGCAATTTAGTATTTATTTTAAGAATTAGAAGAATGTAATACATATTTTATTTCGTAATGCTATATATCTTGTTTGTTGAGATTTTTTTTTTTTAACACATAGTATATATGAAAAAGGCCACAAATTTTTGTTCGCACAGGGCCTCTCGTTACTCAGGACCGGCCCTGGCTCCATTGGTAACCCCTCTTTTCATCCAAAGTAACCATTTCTATATGTCGTTGGCTACCTGGAATCAGGACTCTCCCACCTTGAGTCTATTATTCTTGGCTTTTTATCTAAATGGAATCTGTTGCTGTCTATATCGATCTAGGCAACTTAGCCAGCAGTGCATTGGTGAACCACTCGGAATAAAAGCGAAAAGAACCAGCATAACGAGAGATATATCTCAGTCAGAATCTCCTAATTACCACAGGATTCTTCTTGGTATAGATCGAGTTGAGTTAGTCGAGGTTCTTTTTCTGTTTTAATGAAATCTTCACATCATATTCAATTGGCCGGAACCTGCGTGACCGTTCATAAAACTGTTTCTTCAGTCCTAAACAAAGTGATTGCTCATCTATATGTTTGAAATTGCGACAACATGGTTTTCCTTAGCATAAAAGAAACATATACAAATGATTTCAACATCTTAACTCATGGTTTAATTCAATAAACACCATCTGAAATGGACTTCCATCGTTGATTTTCCAGCAAGTTCCCGGCCGAGTCCCTGGCTATATATACTAATTGGCCTCACGCATAAACTATCATCACCAGCTCACATAATAGACAGATGAAGAGGTGGTTCTCGCCCAACTTAGTTCCAAAATTTCCAATCAATATGCAAACAACCTTCCACCAAACGTTTTAATTATTAATCTTAATGATGCACACTTGTCAAATTCCACTCCAAAATACACCACTTCAATTTTCTTTTCATAACTGAATACACACTTCAATTACATCACTGAATAGCCCCCAAAGAAAGCCAACCCCAAATGTTGGTCTCTAATTGGTTGTTCAACCTCTACCCAGAAAAATAAGATTAAACACACTGAAAGCCACCGCCATTCCAAACCAAAAGGAACCACACATTTGATAGTAGTTTAATCTTGAAAATGAAGAAAAACTGGTAACCACACTGCACCGTACGCGTGTTCCTGATGAGCTAGTGTGACGTATGCCCTTGCATGGAGGGAACAAACCCTAATCAGTCATTAAACAATGGGTTTCCGCCACGTGTGCTCCACAAACAGAAGCTTGATGGTTACCATTGTGACTTGTGAGTATTTGATTAGGATATGAATCATCCCATTCCACTTAACCTAATTATAAATTGTGGGGGGCTCTCTATAAATCTTTCCATTTTGTGATCTCTATCTCTAAAGCCTCTTTCGGCCGACACTGATTGAATATGTTAAGATTTTCGATTAAGAGGAACTTGCACTTGGTGTGCCTCTGTTTTACTTATTTGAGGTTCTTGCCCTATAAATTTCCTATTTTTCTAAAGGCTACTATGGTAGCTAGTAATTGTATATAATGGAAGAAAAGATCTACGGAGTTGGATATTATAATCTCTATTCTCCTTTGATAGGTATTGATATAATGGAAGAAATTAAAAGAGTACGCCTACTAACTAATAAATCTCGCCTTCTAATTTTACAAAAATAGTAATGTAAGAATTATATCGAAATTAGACATAAAATCATGTTACCGTATAACAATAAGAGATACCAGCTAAATAATTTAAGCCCTCATCCAAAATTGAAAGAAATGAATTTAGCCATCCTCTGACATAAATAATACGTACAGAAATTGATTTGGCAAGGCACTTGGTATTTCCCCACTACATGCAAAGTTGCCAATGAAGTGATGTGCCATGAGAGAGCGAAGGAATTTCAGGTACTAATATGACAAGAACTAGCCGGGAACACTGATTTTGGTTACCGACGACTAAAGTGATAATGTTAAACTTCAAGTATGAGCGACTAATGCACAAAAAAAAAAAAAAAATACTGCAGCCTCTCTCTTCTCTCTCTAGAAACCTAGGGTTAGGGTTTTGAGATTTGCTGAGCGGCGCGTCCCTAATGGCAGCAGTGACGGCTTCGGTATCCTCCATGACTGCACGTCTGGCGTCCAAACTCTCTCTCGACAAAGAGAAAGAGCCGGTGGACCTTGGGGATCTCCGAAGTCCAGAGAATGGTTTCGTTGCTCCCTAGTTTTATCTGGTTGGACGTCTCAACACAAGCAAGGTAATGGCTTTTGATTCTTTCCGCAGTGCAGTGCGGGCTATGTGGAAAATTTCGGTTCTTGTGGAGGTAACAGCTCGGGCGGATAGGTTTCTCTTCACGTTCAACAACGAGTGTGATCTGTCTCGGATAAAGAAGGGAGGTTCGTGGTGCTTTCAGAGGGCCATGATAATTCTCAATGATTACGATGGCTTTTCAGACATCATAAAGGTCCCTCTCGACTTTCTTTGGATTTGGGTTGTAATCACAGGGCTACCGCTGGCGCTCTCAACGGTGGCCATCGTCCGTCTTGTCGGGGAGATGATAGGCCCTGTCATTCAGATTGATAATGCTGCTCTAAACCGAGGCACTGTTAGTGTTCGACTCGTTCGACTCGTTCTCCCGACGAATGCTCCGGTGAAGGTGGAACGCCGACTTAGGGTTTCTGCTTCTGATGTTATCAAGGTGGAATATAAGTACGAGAGGTTGCTGGGGAGATGTCGTATCTGCTTTCTTATTGATCATAGAGGGCAATCTTGCCCGAGTGCAAGCGGAAGCACTGCTGGGTTCCAACTCTGCCTCTCTAGCCGGCATACCCCCTGTGATGGTTTTTAGGGAAAACTTGGCCCCAGGGATGCCTATATCTTCTTCTCCTTCGCTTTCATCCCTTTCGGGGTTGTTGCCGAAGGAAAAACGCCATGTACAGATTCGGGAAGTACCGGAATTTCCTTCTCCAATGAAGGTGGCAGGAGTCAGGCGTGCTAGGGATGAGGAGGACTCAACCCACGGTAAGCGTCTCAAGCATTGTCTGGAGATCATTCCTCTGGAACTTGGACTGGGAGATTTAGGTCTCACGGTGGGCAATGATGGCTCTATTGGTCTTGCTCGCAAATCTCCGAAGAAGCGTGGACGTCCTAGAGGGAGTAAGAATAAGAAGTCGGCAATGAATTTGAATTTTGATTCGATGGCGTCATCGTCTGGATCTGCCGGGACGTTGGATATTCTTGGTGAAGGTGATTTTGCATGTGGGCGTATGATAGAGTCGGGGTCGGCCTCTGAGGTTGGGGATGGAACCAATGAGGAGTGATCCCGAGCAGCAGTTGGAACAAGATCCCATCATGAGGGTAGAGAGGGTTGCTCTACCTCTATCTAAAAGGTACACCATGGGGTCTCTCTAGGCCTGAGGGTTTTGGTGGAGTTCTCTCTACTTTCATGCTGGTTAATTGCTTTCGTAGTTTGTTTGTCCGTTTGTTTAGACGTTTTGTTATTCAGATTTTAGTCTCGTCCATTTCGTTTCGTTGTTTAGTTTTTGGAACTTATAGTTTGTAGTGGAGTTTCGACTCCTGCTTGACCAGGCATAATTCGGTCATATGGGTTTTGCCTTTAGAATTTATCCACATTTCTCAAAAAAAAAAAAAAAAGTATGAGCGACTAGTGAGCCAATATATATATTCGGCATGTGGTTCACTTACTTCACTAGATCATGTCGGAGGCTGTTGCCGACAGTCCCTTGCTTTGCTTGCATAGCAAAGTAGGGTAGCAGCAGAACGACCTCTAGTAGCCGTTGTCAATATAGTTCACTGGATCCGGCATTCCAAGTGCTAATATTAACAAGATGTTAAGGTGAGTTAATTCAAAGAAATTGAAATTTACATTCCTCATTTGACCATCTACACTCGTACTTAAATTTTGTTTTTTAGTAATATGTATTTTGCCTCATTATAAAAGTTTTGACAAAAAAAAGAAAAATGAGAATGTAGATTGCAAAATAAGGAGTGCAAATTTCAGCTAACAGATGATATCAGTTCCAAAACCAATTTGGTAAAAATCTGGCAAAACAGTACCTAAATTATACATATGTAACTGCGTTAGACCCTAATAAACCTCTGACTCGAAAAACAAGTAAGGGTGCAAATTAGAATAATGTTTTAGGTGAGGCAATAAAAGAATAAGACATAAAATTTGGGATCTTAATAGAATTCACATAAACTCGAAGTCCTTTTTATCCTATTCAGATAATATAGTAGCATCCTCCAGTTTATTTACGTTATGGGGTTTTCCCGCATCCTTTTCATTTCCACAGTTCTCCTTCCATGTGTGCGGCTTATATTTCTCTCTAAACCATTGTCAATACACATATGCGTAGACAACTCTTCCAACACTCACACTCTGTCACAACTCATCACAATCTCAGTCCATTGCTATGTTGAATGATCAAAGAGCTGGCACCAGCCGTGAACAAGACGATGATGGTCATGGCGACGACGAGATAATCCGGGATATCCATGCTTTGACACCACCTCATCCTCCACAGGATGCTAATCGTGGCCGTCAAAGAGAGACTTGGGAAACTGGCAGCCACAGATCGTCGTCTCTGTCCATGGCTAGTACTGAAGGTGCTTCTAGTGAGAATTTCTCTACCATGAGCAGAGAATTCAGTGCTCTAGTCGTTGCAGGGTCAACAATTGCGAACAGTAGTTTTAGCAACAATGATATCCATGATAGTACTGTAAATAATCCTGGAAACAACAACTTGGGATTGGGAAGAATTGGAGAGGAGGACAATATGCCCGAGGAGACCAATCCCTTGGCTATAGTACCGGATAATTATCATCACTCTTTGGACCCAGTTGCTTCTCCAAGAAGTATTGGTCCTAGTACTAATAACATGGCTGGCTCTTCTTCATCAAGCATGATGGGCACTAATCAAGGGCCTCAAGGTGAGATTTCTGTGCATAGGGTCAAGAAAGAAGAGGTGGAATCGAAGATATCAGCATGGCAGAACGCAAAGATTGCTAAGCTTAACAACAGGTTCAAGAGGGAGGATGCTATTATTAACGGGTGGGAAAGTGAGCAGGTACAGAAAGCTTCTTCATGGATGAAGAAAGTTGAGGTAAGTAAGCCAAACAAATCTTCAAGTTCTTACTGTGCATGGAAGTTAAAAAAGGAGGTGAAGATCATGTTGGTATTGTGATTAGTTAAAATCGGGAAAATTTCCACTTTCTTTGGTAGTAATTTATTACTGTTTGTCATCCAATCATCTCTTTAAGCATGTACTTTATAGTCAAACAAATAATCATACTCATCAACCACTCCTAATAAGAATTTTGATAGACACTATCATCTTCATCATAATCATATGATATAGATACTTTGATCATTCGTTCAGTGAAACTGATATTTTATTGTAATCATAATTTCATTTTTGTCCATGGAAAAACAATTTTCATTTTCTTTGGGTCTGATCATTCTAAATTGGGAAGTAACGGGAAATGTGAATACTAATTAGTACCAAAATTCACTTGAATTGTTCAGAGGAAATTGGAAGAGAAAAGAGCAAGGGCCCTAGAGAAGATGCAAAATGATATAGCCAAAGCTCACAGAAAAGCAGAGGAGAGGAAGGCTTCGGCTGAGGCTAAGAGAGGAACAAAAGTGGCAAGGGTTCTTGAAGTAGCCAATTTAATGAGAGCTGTTGGAAGAGCACCTGCCAAGAAGTCCTTCTTCTAAGCCTCCACATATTTCATATTCAGGGAAAATATATGCCCCAGAAATGCGCACTGAAGAGTGGCATCAAAGGAAATGATCAAACTATGTATTCTGAGTGTTTTTGATTGATTGGTCTTCTGAGTGTTTCAAGTGTCTTAGAATTTTGGATGGTATTGTTAGCTAAGTTAGAAAGGTGAAGAAACATTTTGGGTCTTGTACAGTTGATGCCTAAAGAGTATGCCTGTCTTCAGAATATGAAATAGTATGGTAGATTGTACTATTTCTCATGAGCTAAATCAGTATTACGTAATCAGCTAGACAGAAGACTTATATTCAAATGGAACTTGATTATCAAACACTGCATATACACTTTTGCACCACCAGAATGTTACAGAACCATAATCCGATTAGAATTCAGCGAAAACGCAATGAACGTAGGAATCTAAATAACTGTGAGAATATATTCTATTATACGGCTACTTTGATACAGCAATGAATTCAAGTAGATTATCATCTAATTTAGCCTGTGAAATTATATGGCGTGCAATACAACAAAATTTTCTGGATGAATTTTTTTTGATAGTTTGGCAGCACACAAATAAAGCAATCTGAATACATCTCTGTATCTCCATAAATGACCACCCAGTTGAGACCAATCCAGATATAACTTTTCCGGTTTTCCAGCATCTAAATATACCAAAATAGCCAAACTCCAGGAGATCTATATAACAAGCATCAACCTAGCACAGACTAATCTATGCCAACCCAGATCAGACCTAAGCAATCTGAAAACTTCTCAGAATCCAAAAAATGACAACAAAGTTAAGAGCTATGAGTTATGACTTTTCCCGCATCTTGCTTTACCAAAATAGCCAAACTCCAGGAGCTCTAGCTTATGAGCATCAACCTAACGCAGACTAATGCATGCCAACCAAGATCAGACTTATGTATGCCCGGCAATGACGAAAGACGTGTTAGATTAGAAGGCATGCCTGATGAAAAGCTTGATCCCCTACCTAATGAGAAGGTCATAAGATGACTTATCAATACTTTCAGTAGCGGAAGAGTCTGCTGAATTCCATATGCTGAATTGATAAAGGTGAATGTTAAAAAATTTATTTAATTTTTGTTTAAAACCAGAATTATGACATTTAAACTTTTTTACTGTAGAATTCTGGTTAGAAGGAGTTTTAGACGCCCACAATAGCTGAATGGAGTAAAATAAACAAATGAAAAGTATTCCAAGTAAATTTGCTTAGTGCCATGGTTACACCATACTTTCACTATCGTGAAAGCACTTCACTTGATAAAATGCACCTCCAGTTTTAGAAACAACACAAAAGGGGCAACAATAGTTTAAAGCATTCTGTCTTCTGTCTGTGATGGACCACTGAGTGATCCCTAATGTGTTAGCAATGTCCAAAGCTTGCAATTATGGAAATGAACTATCACTGACACGGAAAATATTGTCACCCAAATAGCTTACTACAAGTATGGGATTCTTAGTTTAGTATAACAAAAGGCCTAAAGAAGCTAACCACTAACAAAGACTATCTTTCATTCTCCAATTTTGTGTGTTTCAAATTGTGCCCATAATCTCGTCTATTTCATTTTTATGGTGGGTTGTTTAGTGTCTAAGGTTCTAGCTTGAGTTTGGCTGATAACAGGGTGGGAAGGAATGGATTTTGATAGAGGGACTGATACTTCTCATCTGTGAATTCCAATAGGGCTGATATCTATTTCACACTTCAGTATAAATTTATATCTAAAGTAAAGTGAAGGCCAGAACACTGTCACAAACTGACTCCCTAGTTGGGTTGAGGTGTCAATTAGTATCCAGGGGAAAAAGTTAAATTCAATCCAATGTTATGATACAATATTTGTATGTCACTAACTACACATTGCAGTTTCCATCTAAATATGCTTTCATCAAACTCCATCGGTATAATTTAACATTTACATTCAAGTAGTGGGTGATATTATGTACAGCTTTGCCTTTTTCTCACCTCTCTTCTTTAACTGGTAGAACAAGATCATAACAAAAAGTGATTTGACCGATCCAGCGGAGGTTTACATCCCAAGGCGTTTCTTAACATCTAGTTACTTTCAAAGTATATTCCAAAAATCAAACCACGTAGAATCCATATTCCTCTAGAATTTAACATATCAGAAACAGCACTTACAGTAGGGAGGCACCTTGACCGATACCATCCATCGCTATTGTATTCTTCATCTCAGCAAAGTGATCTAGTTGCATGTGCTCAGCTGCCAATGAAGTTTAAGAATTTTAGTCAATGAATAAAAGAAACTTTGCTGCAAATTCAAGGAAGAGAATAAAAATGATTACTTATAAAGGATCTGCAACCAGACAGATATCACTTCTATCTTGACTGTTCAGTTTTATTTGAATCTTCAAGAGATTCAACTTCTCATAAATTTCATCGCTTTTTGGATGGTCCATATCACATGCCACAAAATAATGAAACTTATTATCTACTTCAATCCAGCTGCAACCTGCTTCTTTGTTTACTTTCTGGTCATTCATTACAGTTCTAACTTTTGCAGCCTCATCAAACAATCCTCCCCCAGCATACATATTTGAAACAAGTATATATGACCCAGCCTCATCAGGTTCCAACTCCAGCAGACGCTTTGAAGCTAAAATGCCAAAAGTCAAATTCCCACATAACATGCACACATTGACTAAAGTTCTCCAAAGCATTGGTGAGTCTAGAAATGGACTTGTGTTGATGAAATCGATGGCTTCTGAAAATTTCCCAGCCCGACCCAAAAGATCGACCATGCCACCGAAGTGCTCAATCATAGTCCTAGTCCCATATTTAAGCTCCATTTCGTTGAATAAGGATAACCCAGTTTCCCATAATCCAGAGTAACTGCAAGCTTGAAGGATAGACAACAACGTAATTCCATCAGGGGCAAAACCTTCTTCCTTCATGTTTTCAAACAGCGAAAGTGATCTGGTGCCTTCTCCATGAAGAGCATATGCTGAAATTATGGCATTCCAGGATATACAATCACGATTATTCATACCATTGAACATTTGGAAAGCTTCTTCAATGCTACCACATTTGGCATACATGGTAATTATAGCATTACCTACAGTGAAATTGGCTTCAAGTCCAGCTTTGATAGTGTAGGAATGGAGACTCTTGCCCGTAACCAAGCAGGCTTCCTCAGCAGACAAGCTAAGGAGCCGCGAAAAGGTTATGGAATCTGGACTTATGCCAGCATATCTTGATTGATTAAATAAGTAATTGGCATCCTCTTCAACATGTGTATGTGATTCCATGAATCCAGCTAAAACCGCATTGAGTGAGGCAGTATTCTTACCTGAAAGACCATCAAACACCAGTCTTGAATATTGAAGGTTCCCACATTTGGCATATATGTCTATCAAAGCAGTCCCGACATGGACACCAGAGTCATAACCAAGTTTTGTAACAAATGCGTGAATTTGACTTCCCAACTCCAGATTTCTGCACTCTGAGCAGGCATCAAGAACAGGACATAACAAACTAGAATCACAATGAATGCCTAGATCAAGTACTTTCAAGAAAACATCCAAAGCCTTATCAACATGGCCATTGTTGACATACATTGACAATACTGCTGTCCAAGAGATCAAGTTCCTCTCATCTAGTACATAGAACATTGTCTCGGCCTCTTCAATCATCCCGTGCTTCCCATACATTGTTATAACTGCATTTCCAACAGAAGTCTCACAAATAACACCATACTTCACAGCAAGCCCATGTAATTGCTGGCCCTCATGAAAACCCACATCTCCACTGCATGCACTGATTAAACGTATAGTCATTCGGATCTATACCAGAACACAGAAGATCAATAAACACCCCAACTGCTTTCCCTCCACGCCCGGCCCTCCCATACTCCAAAATCATATAATTCAAACACTGCACATCTTTATAATCCATGTCACCAAACACTTTCTCGGCATCCCCCAAGCAGTCACTTCTCGAGTACATCGACACCAATGAAGTGGCTACAAACACATTGTCCTGCAGCCCGCTTTTCACAACAAAACCATGAACCTGTTCCCCTCCTCTCCGCTCCTCTAGCGACCCACACGCCTCCAAAATCACAGAGCAAGTATGCTCATTAAACCTCTCCTCTCCCCGAAACATGTCCCCAGAAATCTGAAACAGAGACGCATAATCACCTACCCCGGAATACCCCTTCATGAGAGTAGTCCACGTAATCGTGTTTTTCACAGGCATTTCATCAAACACCTTGTGTGCATCATCCAATCTCTTAAGTTGCGAGTACAGGTTGACAGGATTGTTGCCTTGGAACGCGTCGGTGTCGGTTTGGGACCGGCATTTGAGTAAGAAGGCATGAATTGCCTGGCCCAGCTGGAGATTTTTGGACCCAATTGAGAGCTGGAGGAGCTGAGGCCAGTCATTGAGCAGAGGGTTGTGTTGTGCTTGTTGCGGAGAGGGTGGAAGAGTCGAGTTGGGAGAGACATGGATTGACTTGGGTTTCGGGTAGATGTGGAGGTGAAGGAAGAGGACTTGGTGGAGCTGTTGTGGAATGGAGGGAAGGGTCGTTGGGGCACGTAAAGAGCGGGAAGCAATGGGTTGGAGAGAAGGGCATCCATGGAATTTTATCGTTTGAAAGTGTGACTTGGAATGCAGATTATTTTTGGTTCTTCGGAGAACTTGGGCAAGCAAAGAGATTGAGAAACTGAGACATTATCTGGTCTCCGTTACGTCAATTTAATGGACCTGGTTTCTAAATCATCAGCACTGGAAAAACTTCAAGATTATCACATGGAGAACAACACAAATAGAACTTTGCAAGCTACTTAACTTCTCCGTTGGGTGTAATGTGACATGTCAATCAGAGCATTTTTATGCGATGTGTTATTCTCCCTACAATTTGCTTAATTATTTCCTTAACATTTCTAACTTAGTTAACAATGTCTCTCTACATGTAGCCTTGCTCCATAATGCTTCTCATTTATAAGTGGAGGGAGACTCAAAAATACTTATTGACAAAATCAACGATGACAACAACATCATCAAGGTTCCCTAACGTATATCTTCTATAGTTCAAGATATCAAATATTTAGCTTGTTAGTGCTTCGATATAACTTTTTCTCAAGTATGGTGAGAAACGAAATTTGTTACGGATGGTGCTGTAATTATTTATATACAAATTGGCAGTTGGAATTTAAACTTTCCTCACAATGTAGCTTTTCCTCTCCATTTGAATGTAACAAATTTAGGTTCTTTTTTTTTTTTACTAAACATATTCAATTATGGAACCTTCTATTCATACCTCCAAAAACAGTACTTAAACCTCCTTATTTTTTTCAAATTGGTATTGACTTTGTCAACGCATGTGAATTTACCAAAAAATCATCTTACCAAATAACTCTCACCTTACGAAAAAAAAATCCATCTAACTAAAAAAACCTCACCTTACCAAAAAAATCTCACCTTACTAAAAAAAAAAAAAAAATCTACATTACCATAATAAATCTCACCATACAAAAATAAATTAATTAATTAATATCTCACCTTACTGTTGTCCAAGAACGATAAATCATAATCATCCACAATCGACAGTGAAGTAAAATTTTTTGTAAATTTTGAAAGATGATGTAATTTGTATTAGTTTTATTATTTTTTTTTTCAGTTAGATTATTTTTTTTGTTTCGCTTGCTTGAATGCATTTGTTATAATCAACGATTAGTGTAAATAACGTGTAAATAGTTGTATTGTGATTATGAATAAACAATCTTCACAGTCTCAACAAATTTAATAATGGATGAGAAAATATGATTATTAGATGTTCAAAAATTAAAAAAGAACTAATCACATATTTCTTTCAGAATCTTCTAAGAAGAAATTTTTTATTAATTTTTTGAAGCTATGGGTATTTTGGGAAACTAAGAGAGGTGTAAATAGCATTTTCTTTCGTTGAAAAAGTAAATTGGAGGTCTATAAAATAAAGAGGTCCAAGTGTTGTTTTTGGAGGTATGAATAGAAGCTCCTTTCAATTATTCAAATATTTCATAGTACAAAGTCTAGTGGAATTTTTAATCTTAGTGATTAATCTAATCACAATGCATTAACTTTACACGCTTTGGATGATGTTTCTGTTACAACCCATAGGCCTGACAGAGACTGGTAGATCTTGGTGTGATTCTTTCCTGCAAGTCCTGCTAACTAAGGGAAATACCGGGCGGGCCGGTCTTCTCCTCTCCGATGCCTAAGTCAGTACCGTTGGGATAAATGGATAACTTAAGCAGGAACAATAAGTAGTTGGAGAGTTGGTTACCTATTAATAAGGGTAGTTGAGGCCCTTATATAGGTTGTCGAGCGTGAGGTCTGGTCTTACTCTTCGATGTGGGACTGATCCCCTTCTGTTCATACATAAGGGCAGCTTTGGTGGTCTGTTCGGCAGGCTGGCGCTCCCGGCTCCCGGGCCCCTGGCCATAAGGTAGGCTGCTGGGCCTCGGGTTCGGGTGCTAACGATCCTGCCCCGGGCCCGGGTAGCGGCTGCGGGTCTGTGGGCCTGGGTAGCCCCTCTGTGGCTACTGTCAACAAGTCCCCCAAGTTTTCGGTCAAGTGTTATCTTGAATGGGGACTTAATATGTCTTGCTCTGCAGGCCCGCAGACCCGCAGGGTTACCGACCCAACTGTGCCCTAGTCCCCCAAGTCCGTGTTGAAGATTGGGCTTGGCCGGGCGTTCGAGCATAAAGCCTGTTATGATAGTCCGTGGTGATGCGAGTACCTCCTGTTCATGATGATGTGCAGCAGTTATGGGTATGAGTTGTGATGATGGTGGTGTGGTGCTTGAGTTCCGTCGTGCCATGCATATGGAACGAGGTGAATCTGGACGAGTGCATGGGATGATAATGTGGCGTTGAAATCCGCCATGTCATGCATATGGGGCGGGGTGAACCGGGATGAGTGCATGGGATGATAATGTGGCGTTGAAATCCGTCATGCCATACATATGGGGCGGGGTGAACCCGGATGTCGGAACGAGTCAGGTATGAAATGCTCCGGGAGTACCCGGCCGGTGGACTGCCAAGTCGGAATGAGTCCCCCAGTAAAAATCGGTACCCACGGTGGTACAAACCGGAGAATATGTCATGTGTTAGAGGTTAATACCCGGTGGGGTGGTTGTGGCCATGTTATTGCACCTGTCAGCACCCGCTGATTCGTCTCAGCTTGTGTTGGAATAAGCGTGGGGTAATGTCCAACAGATCTACCGGTGGGATGTTGCGGTTGTGTTAAAGCACCGGTCAACAACCGCTAATTCTTCTCAGCCTGAACGTTATAGGCGTGAGGTTATGTGCAGGGTTTCTAGCCTGCAGGGAGACTTGTCCTGTGTTAAGAGGAACAATTCTCCCGGAGGGGTGGCCCGGCCATTTGTCCCCCATATTTTTCACAGCTTTGTGTGATGCAGGGTTTCTAACCTGCGGGAAGATTTGGCCTGTGTTAGAGGAACAATTATCCCGGTCAGTGACCCGGTTGTTGTTGGGTGTACCACTGATCATGTCAAAGCCCTTGTTCGTACATGCGTGATATATGTGCAGGGCTTCTATCCTGCGGGAAGATTTTTCCTGTGTTAGAGATTCTCCCGGGTTTATAAAGCCCGATGTTTTGAAGTCTTGAGTTGTTGCTGGCTTGTTCGTGGCCGTAGGCGCGAAGGAAAGTGACTAAATCGATGGAATACCACCGAACCGATGTAATGCCAAGTGAAACCGGTGGGATGTATATTACCCGTTGGAATGCCTGTGAACCGGTGGAATGCCACATAACCGATGGAATGCCTGTGAACCGGTGGAATGCCACATAACCGATGGAATGCCTGTGAACCAGTGGAATGCCACATAACCGATGGAATGCCTGTGAGCCGGTGGAATGCCTGTGAACCGGTGGAATGCTACATAACCGATAGAATGCCTGTGAACCGGTGAAATGCCACATAACCGATGGAATGTATATTACCCGATGGGATGCTGATGGCGACGGCAATGTCCCGATGGGATGGCTTTCCTTGAATTGAGGTTGGCGCTTGGGGAAATGGTGGGGGGCTGGACGCCTCGGTTCTCACCCCTATCTCCTTCAACTGCCGTTTGTAGGCGAGGCAAGTGGATGACATGCATTGAAGGAGAAAGCTCATCAGTCCCATTAGTTATGATGGCGTGGGGATTTTACCGATACTGGGACACGTGTCAGTAGGGAGCGGTCTGAGATGGAAGACTCAGATTCGCAGGCGTTTGACTTGCCCCGATTGAGTATTTTAGGGAGATTACAAGGATGCTTAGGGTACCGGACCTGTCTATATAAAGGTCTTCCTTGTCTTTATTGTATAGTCTTTTTGCTCTTGTTTGAGAGAGAAGAAGAAAACGCTGGAGATGAATCCGGAGAAAGTTCTGTGAAGGTACTCTCGCGCTATCCGTGCTTCAGGAGCGTTTGCTCTTACATACGATTGCTCGGTGTTTTCCCAGGACTGACTTTCCTCGGTTGTGCATAGTAATCGGTAAGTTTCGCCTCCTTTGTTTCCGTTTTTTCTTTGTTGGTTCTTGTTTTGCGGGGGTTTTCTTTTACCGGGGGATCCCTGTCGCAACGGATGAGTTGTTTGGAGCGGAGAATCTGCGGCAGATTTGGGGAGCAGCCGCAGAGGGCGCTGTTTTAGGTTGTCGCTGACCAGCGGTGGGGTTTTGTTTTCCTCCCTCTAGGTTACATGGATTCTGGGAGCTCTGATGGAACTTCTGAATCGGCTGCCAGACGACCGGTGACGGACGATGAGGAAAGGTTGGAGGATTGGCTTGCTTCGGTTTTCCCGGAGTCAAAAGTCGTCGCCCGCTCCCGGGGCGAGGTCTCGCCGTCCGGGTCTCTAGGGCACGAGGACATCCCCCATGGGGTACCCTTTCCTGGTACCTCGCCCGCTGTTTCTGCCTAAACCCGGGGCCTGGTAGATACAGAATAATAAAGATAGAACATGAACACCAAGACATATAGTGGTTCACCGTGCCACCGGAGGGCACGGCTACGTCCACTTAGAATCCAGTAGGAATAACCAATAAGCCATCGGGTTACAAGGATGGAGTGCCTTGGATCCAAGCCCCTTTGTACTAAGGGGGAAGCCTCCTATTTATAGGGAAGGAAGGCTCCCTCCTCTACAATGTTTCCAATGTGGGATGCTTACTACACTATTATATAATTCCCTACTCACGAAGCCACTTCAGGCGCCCGATGGCACTGCCTCCGAGTGCGGCACCGGTGATGTGGAACAATGGAGATGTAGTCGGGGTTGCGGTCTACCCGCTGGATGCCGGAAGTGGGACCTATGACGCCGGTTACACGGTCCACGAGGTCGCCAGATGTGCTTGGCGGTGTACTATATGTACTGTCAACAAGTCCCCCAAGTTCCCGAGTAAGAGTGCAATCTTACTTGGAGAGTTAATCATCATGTGCCGCCAAGCGTAGGTGGTGACCGAGTCACCCCTACTACCACCAGTCCCTCAAGTCCCTAAGTGAGATTGGGCTCTTGCCGGGCGTTCGACTGTCGAGTCCCCCAAGTTCGTGCTGGAGATGTGACTTGGGCGGGAGTGATGAGGTGCCGGGCGGTGGTGGGTGCCCGGGGAGGATCCGGGTTTGACCGGTCCTGACTTGCTGAAGCCTGATCGGGCAGAGTTGGCGGAGCCGCTGCTGAACAGGACCGGGACTGCTGAATCCGGGGTGACCCACTGGCTGGGGTGACCCGCCGGATAGGATCGGTCGGCTGAATCCGGGGTGACCCGCTGGAGGGGGTGACCCGCCGGATAGGACCGGTCGGCTGAATCCGGGGTGACCCGCTGGAGGGGGTAACCCGCCGGATAGGACCGGTCCGTGAACGGCCTAGGCTCTAGCGCAGCGGTGCGGAACCGGGGACGGATCGGAGCACGGCGATTCCGTCCGGGCGTTCTGCCATCGGACGGATCGGGGAGCAAGGCGATTCCGTCCGGGCGTTCTGCCATCGGACGGATCGGGGAGCAAGGCGATTCCGTCCGGGCGTTCTGCCTTCAGACGGATCGGAGCACGGCAATTCCGTCCGGGCGTTCTGCCATCAGACGGATCGGAGAGCAAGGCGATTCCGTCTGGGCGTTCTGCCATCGAACGGATCGGAGCACGGCGATTCCGTCCGGGCGTTCTGCCATCAGACGGATCGGGGAGCGAGGCGAAGATGGCGTTACCGTAACGCGATGCATACTGATGCGCACACTGAGATGCGATGCTTTGGAATGCGTGCACCATAGTGCGATGCATAATGATGGTGATGTATTGGAATGCGTGCACCGTAGTGCGATGCATTGTAATGCGATGCATTCTGATATGATCGTGAATGTGGAGCGGGTTGAAACCCGGACGAATGCATGCGATGATGTGAGGACTCGACCGGTGGACTGCCATGTCGGAACGAGTCCCCCAGTACAGTTGTCGTGGCATCGGCAGGCCAGTAGTAGCCCGGTGACTTGGCCCAGCTTGTGTTGGAATAAGCGTGGGGTAAGTCTGCTAGCCTGCGGGGAGACCTGTTGGTGCGTGGAATAAGCCAACAGGTACCCCGGAGAGTGTTGCGGCTATGTTGAAGCGCCGGTTAACACTTGCTAGTTCTTCTCAGCTTTTGTTGGATAAGCGTTGAGGTAAATGTGCAGGTTTGTTAGCCTGCGGGGAGACTTGTTCTGTGTTAGAGAAACAATCTGCCCGGTGGAGTGGCGTTGAGATAACGAGTCTCGCCATGTATCCCCAAATGTATCACAGTTCAGTGTGATGCAGGGTTTTTATCCTGCTGGACAAGAGTACATGTGTTAGATGTAAACTCGCCCGGGTTTATAAAGCCCATGCGTTTGCCATGGAGCCGGTTGAATGTTACCTAACCGGTGAGAGCCATGGAGCCAGTTGAATATTACATAACCGGTGAGATAGCGCTGCTGAAATGCGATGCATAATGATATGGGCAGCACTGATAAGCGCATAATGACATGCGTGCAACGATGCATACTGATATGCGATGCATTGCAATGCTAAGATGATCAACCGATGCATAATGATATGAGCAGCACTGATAAGCGCATAATGACATGCGTGCAACGATGCATACTGATATGCGATGCATTGCAATGCTGAGATGATCAACCGATGCATAATGATATGAGCAGCACTGATATGAGTTTGTGCTTTTATCTCATGTCTAATTATCAATATTTCCCAACAGATTATGCACAGGTGAAGCATGTGTTGAGTAATAATAAATAAGTTAGAATACTTAGCTTTGGAGAAAGCTGCCGGGTGTTGGAATAGCATGCGGGAATGATTCCCGGGTCGCCCGGTGAATGTCTACGGGTGTAGGGAG
The DNA here is from genome assembly GCA_963682095.1 of Potentilla sterilis. Classification (NCBI taxonomy): domain Eukaryota; kingdom Viridiplantae; phylum Streptophyta; class Magnoliopsida; order Rosales; family Rosaceae; genus Potentilla; species Potentilla sterilis. The sequence continues at coordinate 46,212,696 of OY821754.1, forward strand.
CAGCTTGATTTTGCTGTTTGGAGTAGTGGGTGTCCAGAGAAGATTGATGGGTGCCAAGAGGAGATTCTGACCCGTTGCTGCTGAAGACCCGTTGCTGCTGGAGATCCGGCCCGGCCCATCTTGCATGGGATGATATGTTGACCGGTACTGACATTTTTGAATATGATTTTCCCGCCTTTCTCTCTTCTTCTGCTTTCTGTTTTCTCTCTCTTCTCTTCTCGGCCGGGGTTCTTTTCGGCCGGTGGCTCTCTCGGCCGGCATGCTCCTCGGCCGGTACCTCTCTCGTCCGGCTGTCTCGTCCGGGCGCTCCATCTCTCTCTCGTCCGGCTGACTCGTCCGGGCTTCCTCATTTCTCTCGGCCGGGGACACCCGTCCGGCCTGGTCCATGCCCGGAGACGAGCGGAGGATGGTATAATGGACCGGACGGAGACTGCACCGGAGCTCACCGTGCCCGGCGCCTCGCACGGGTTGACCACGCCGGATAGGAGAGCAGCTTCCGGCAGCGGAGAGGTGAGCCAGGGACGACCCGAACCGGAGGTGAATACCGCCCGGACCGGAGAGGAGGAGTTGGATGACCGCACCGGAGAGGAGGAAGATGACCGCATCGGAGGGGAGCTGACTCGCACCGGCCGAAGACGCTGCCATCGGTGCCCGGAGACAGAGACTGCCCGCAACGCGAGGACACCGCACTCACCGGAACCGATCCGCACCGCACCGGAGAGGAGGACGACCGGAGAGGAACCGGTGGGGGAGGCGGTTGCACGGGCGCTGGTGCAGAACCGGGGCTGCGCGGAGACGACGGTTGACCGGGCCTGTTGGAACGTTGACCGGTTTGACCGGGCCTGCTGACTTATGCTGGGCGGGCTAGCTGGGCAGGTTGCTGACCTGGGCTGGGCTGCCTGCTGGTACGGGTCGGGCAGGATTGATGGCCTGCTGACTATTTGGGACCTGTTGTCCGGGCAGTAGCTTGCCGGCAGAGCAACACAATTTTTTGTAAGCGTTCCCACAGACGGCGCCAATTGTTTCTGCCTAAACCCGGGGGCCTGGTAGATACAGAATAATAAAGATAGAACATGAACACCAAGACATATAGTGGTTCACCGTGCCACCGGAGGGCACGGCTACGTCCACTTAGAATCTAGTAGGAATAGTCAATAAGCCATCGGGTTACAAGGATGGAGTGCCTTGGATCCAAGCCCCTTTGTACTAAGGGGGAAGCCTCCTATTTATAGGGAAGGAAGGCTCCCTCCTCTACAATGTTTCCAATGTGGGATGCTTACTACACTATTACATAATTCCCTATTCACGAAGCCACTTCAGGCTCCCGGTGGCACTGCCTCCGAGTGCGGCACCGGTGATGTGGAACAATGGAGATGTAGCCGGGGTTGCGGTCTACCCGCTAGATGCCGGAAGTGGGACCTATGACGCCAGTTGCACGGTCCACGAGGTCGCCAGATGTGCTTGGCGGTGTACTATATGTACTGTCAACACCCGCAGTTTACACGAATGGGGATGGGGAAGGGGCTGTGGTGTGTGACGAACCGGAGGATACCATGAGTCCCGCAAAGGTTGCCGCCTTCCGGGAAACGTGGGGTATCCCGGATGAGGTGAAATTACGGCGGCTGAGTCCCGGAGAATCGGCTTGTAACCCGGAGAAGGGTTGGGTTGCTGTTCATGGAGACCAGTTCCGTCACGGGTTCTCCCTCCCACTGCCAGACTTCGTGCAGTACATGCTCAGCGCTCTGCATGTGTCTCCCGCGCAGCTTCCCGAAAACCAGTGGAGGCAGCTGCTGAGCCTTGGTTGTCTGTACGAGCTGTCCGGGATGAGCATGTGAATGGTGAACGAGTTTCGGGCATTGTACAGACTGTCCTTCTCGAAGAAAAAAAGGGTGTCGGGGTTGCATCACCTTTGGCGCCCGGCACTTTAAGCCTATTATCACCCACCTGCCTTCCTGGCTGGACAAGAGCTGGAGGAAGAAAGTGGTGATGGCAGGGGGGAGGTGGCAGAAGAGGAGGAGGACGTACCGGGTTCCCGGTGCTTTCCAGCCCCTTGGCGACCAATCATACGTACTGTCTGAGTTGGAGCGGGATAGGATTGCCACGATATTCGGGTGCTGGTCCGAGCTTGAGCGAAGCTCCTACAACTTCATACGGAGGGAAGTGTTGGAGTACTGCGGCCTAGGGCGGGATCCTGGTGCGTAGTGGGGATTTTAGTAGTGAAGTTCCCGCTGACCGAGTTTATACTAACCCTTTTGTTTGGTGTTCTGTAGGTGCATCTTCCCGGACGGTCATCAAACCCGTTAACACACTATCCATGGACGGTGAGGATCTTGTCTTGAGGCTGAAGGAGAAGGGGGAGGTCGTTTCGCGGACCACGGTGGATCGGGAGACTGGCCGGCTTACCATCCACGCCGAGCCAGTGGCCGTGGATGTTGCGGATGAGGACTACGTTTTAAGGCGTGTGAAGACTCATGCCGCGGGATCCTCGGCGGGGCCCGGGAAGGGAAAAACCTCTGGCGGTGGAACAGATAGGATTCTACATCGAGTGGGATCGGTCCCACTTTTTACCAGGGTCTCCTTGCCTGGCGCACAATCTTCTTCACCGGTCGACCTGGGTGAGAAGAGGAGGAGGATCATGGACGTCCCGCCTTCCGCGCTGGTGACGCTGACTGGTCGGTCGTCTGGTGAGAACTTAGCGAAACGACTTAAGTTGACCAGTGGTGGGATGAGTCCCGCTAGGGATAGAGCCGTTGCGGCTTCAAGTTATGCCACCCCGCAGAGTAGTCCCGCTCTGGTGGAAGAATCGAGGAGGGGAGGTCCGGAAAACCCGTTCGTCCGGAACCTGTTGGAGGACGTGACCTGCCTAGGTCTGGATCGGCTTGGGGTCGCTGGAGCCCTGTCAGGGGAGAATCGTCAGAAGAACAAGGAGTTGGTCCTCCGGGTAAGAATAGTTTGGTACAAAGGCAACGGTCGAACAACTTTTTTTGTTGTTTGGGGTTTTTTTTTTTCTAATCGATGGCCTGTCATTCTGTAGCTTTTGTACAATCTGTACCAACCGGACCCGAGTGAGGAGCTGCCGGAGCTGAAGAAGCAGGTGGCCGTTCTGGCCGGCGCCCGGGAGCGCTTGGAGGCTGAGAAGTCCAGGCTTGAGCGGGAGAAGGCCAGACTGGAGGAGAGAGCCGAGCTGGAGGCCAAGGTGGATGAGCTCTAGTTGGAAGCTGCCGCTGCGCATGCCGCCACCGTCGCTGCGGCTGGAGAAGAGGACCCGGAGCTTTTCCAGCAGGTTATCAAGAAATATCACGATAGTGATCAGTTTCTTGCCCTTCTGGAGAAGGCTAGGGAGGCGGGTATCGCCGATGCCTACGTGGAGTGGGAAAAGAAGGGGTATCTGAATACCTCGCTAATGCCGCAGGCGCAGGCCAATGATGATATTGATGGGCAGCCGCGGGAGGAGGAGCAGCCGGAAGAGGAAGGCGGACCTCAGCAATCCGAGCCCGTTGGGGAAGATGCGGCGGTTCTACCTAAGGAAACCGGTGGACAGGCTGGGCCCGCTGGGGAGGAGGCCACGGCTCCTTAGGCAGATTTTTTTTTTATAGTACCGGTGGTTTGCCTTGGATTTCGTTCAAAACAGTTGGAATATATATCTTGTAATGTTACATCGGCTGAACCGTTGGTATGCCAAGCTAATTGTGTTGGAAAAATTAGCACTTAGCCTCGGGCTCAAAATTTCTTGTGCCGATTGATCTATCGCCGAGCCCGGGCGTGCTTACTAGCCCTGGTCCCGGTCGCGCTGCCCTTCTCTCATTGGCCTCCATTTGGGCCTTCAGATCTGACACGGAGTCGGACAGTTGATAGGAGCACAATGTGCGACGATATTAATATATATTTACCCTCGTTTATGCTTTGTTTAACCCTTATTTATCTAAGATAGAGTCATAATTTAGTTTAGTGTCATTTTGGTAGAGCTTTGATCAAATGTGCTTTAGAATCCAAAAAATGACTAAATTTAAGAAATTTGGAAAATAATGCAAAAGTTGTCTTTTTTGTGATTCTGAGATGAGTGGAATTGTGACTTATCCTTTTCCAAAATTGATGAAATTTGGTATACATATAATTGGCTTGCTACAGTATATTGTGTTAAAATTTCAGATCAATCGGGGTTCGGGAAGTCACCTAAAAGATGGCTGCAACTTGGAAGTCCGAGCAAAAATCACCAGGGACTAACAGGATTTTCCTGGGACTGTGTCCTGACTTCAAAAATCTATTCCGGACGTTTAACTTGAAATTTGAGGAAGCTATTTTAAATAGAGAAATCTCTATGAGTCTAGTTTCTCTGAGACTTGGAATCGCACCAATCGGAACTCTGAGGAGAGAGTTATGCCGGATTTACTAGAGTAAGGTCATACCAGCCGAGAAAACCAAGCTTGCTGCCGGTTCTGTGTCCTTGACGAATTGTACATTTTTCATGGATCAAAGTTCATCAAATGGAGTTTTCAAGTCCACAGATGAAGTCCATGAAGATATGCAGCCCATGATATGAAGAAAATTCATAAAAAGAAGTCCAAAAATGCAATATTTATCCAACAAGGAAACATAAGCCAACTAGATAAAAGAAAACTCCCTTCCTTGTTGAGGCCAGCAACCCTAGCCTTTTTCCACTATATATAACCAACTTTTCTACAGAAAAACTGGTCACATCTCAAGCTAAAACATAAAGCCACAACTCTACCAAATTTTCCCCAAAAATCCTACATAAACCCTAGCCGAAAATCACCTTTCACCATCACCCAAGTTTCTGCCGACATACCTCTTTGCCGAGCAGCCTTCCCATCTCTTCCATCTTCCACCGGATCAACACGAGTCGAAGTCATCAAGGTGTCTACAAAAGTGTGATCCACTCCCCTCTTTCGGTTTAGTAATTTTTATGTAGTTATGAATAGTTTTGTCTATGAAACTCTTTTGTATTTTTGGTTTTGGTTTATATGTCTATGTATGAACCTATTTGGAACTTGGTTTTATAATTTGTATGTTAAACATTTGTTTGAATCGATGCTTAGATTTAGGTTTAAGTTTTGGCAACAATGATTTTGCATGCTAATTTGTAATATAAAACTTGTAAGATTTGTACACTTAGATAATTAGGACAGTGGTATAGATACATGTTGAGGATTTAAACCAGTTAGAACTAAGGTGAGAGCTTATAATCGATACTTAGTGTTGTCTTTGAACATGATCTAAGTATTAGGTTTAATTTGCTTGAGTTATAATGAACTAAGTAGACGTATGATCACTTTGATTTGTTGTGCTCACCTAGAGTGGTTAACCTTAGGACTTGCATGTTAAATAAGAAGATTGACGACCTTACTTGTTTGCTTGTCTTCGACTATAGACTTTTGTGCTTCAATGTTACGAGTTGTATAATGGTAGCATAACCTTTAGGGTCACTTTGCGAATAGCTTGATCTTAAAACATTAGAGAGTCTCTCAACTAGGTAAAATCGGAAACGTTCTAGTTGTAGGTCGAAACTTGTTTAAGTCCAATGCATGCTAAATACTTGTTCTTTACTTTCTTTTGTGTGAGTCTTATGTGTTAAAGAGTTAAGTGCGGAGTGCTATGTGTGAAAGATGTCGACCAAACTTGTAAATAGTAATTTAGGATTTATTTTCATGTTTAGTTGTTAGGGGCAGCCTATGGCTGCCGAACTTCATCTTCATCCCCCACGATAAATTCGTATATATGTATATAAGTGTGACAATTGTGTGCATATGTGTTTATGAATAATTTGTGTTAACAGTCTCATGTTTCAGGTACCCTTAATCCCCGGCTAGAACGATCCCTACTTATTCTATACTACTAACGATTGTAGGGTTTATTATTGTGTGCGATCTTAGGCTCTCATCAACAGTACTTGTAGTGCCCGTGCGGTCGGGGTCATGGCTTCATCCTCGAATGAAGCGTGTAGTTGCCGGGGGGCCGGCGTGCTATTTGGTAGCGCTACGTCGCCCGGGGACTCCACCTCCTTAGGGTCGGTGGACCTTCCCCCCGATGATTGTCCCACTTTGGGGCGCAGAGGCTGCCTCGGTGTGGATACATGTGCCCTTGCCAAAGCAGCGTTGCGCTGCTGTTCTCTTTCCAGGGCAGCCACCAAGGCGGTATTCACCATCTTCATTTCCTGATACCGGGCATTTGATTCTGCTCTATTCGGTCGCTCTCCGCGCGCAGGCGATCGACTTATGCTCTCATCACCTCTACCTCCCCCGCCATATCGTGACGGTCGGGGCTATATGTGATGTCCTGGTCGCTGTCGTCGGCTAGACTATCTTCCTCGTCGCTCGGGTCATCCGAGAATGTCAGCGAAGGGCCCCGGTGCGTTAGTTGGTTGCCTTCCGTCAGGCCTTTCCCGCGTGCGCTACCGTTGCATGCCCCTGGTGTGCCGCTCAGTCCCTGAAAGCTGTCGTCGGTCTGGCCATCTAGGCCGGGGGGCTGCTTCGGTATCGCGACCGGGGTAGCGATGAGCACTTGCTATGGTAGGATCCGCTGGTCCTCTTCTACATTTCTTTCCCGCCCCGCTTCTGAACTTTCTGCCATGTTTTTTTTTTTTAGAACCTGCTCTTCTGCCCGCTGGTAATGCGACGTAACTTTTTTTTTTTTAAATCTTCCCACAGACGGCGCCAATTGTTTCTGTTACAACCCGTAGGCCTGACAGAGACTAGTGGATCTTGGTGTGATTCATTCCTGCAAGTCCTGCTAACTAAGGGGAATATCGGGTGGGCCGGTCTTCTCCTCTCTGATGCCTAAGTAAGTACCGTTGGGATAAATGGATAACTTAAGCGGGAACAATAAGTAGTTGGAGAGTTGGTTACCTATTAATGAGAGTAGTTGAAGCCCTTATATAGGTTGTCGAGCATCAGGTCTGGTCTTACTCTTCGATGTGGGACTGATCCACTTCTGTTCATACATAAGGGCAGCTTAGGTGGTCTGTTCGGCAGGTTGGTGCCCCCGGTTCCCGGGCTCCTGGCCATAAGGTAGGCTACTGGGCCTCAGGTCTGGGTGCTAACGATCCTGCCCCAGACCATAGACCGGGCCCGGGTGTAGCGGCTGCGGGTCTGTGGACCTGGGTAGCCTCTATATGGCTACTGTCAACATATGATTCTTCAAATCTTCAATTATGGATTATTGTCTATGTAATGTACCTACCACTTCAATAAGAAGTCAGAAGCTGCATATAAAATCATAGACTGCATGAAGTTCAAAGTTTAAGGGTTTCATTGACATGCAAGTTAGAAGCTGCACTGAAAATAATGAAAAAGCAGAACTTGCATAGAAAGTCATATACTGCATGAAGGTGCATATATAGAAAACATACACCCATTATGAAATTCCATTGCCTCCCACGGTTCTCCATGTGGCTTATGACACACATATCACAATCATAAGTGTTGTTCTAAGTTTGCATTTTTTATGCAGGATCGATGATAGTAAATGATTCAAACTGAAACACTAGGTCTGAAAATAGCATGATATCGTCTTTGTAAACAAGATCCAAGTAAATAAGAACAACATTTGTAATTGCAACACGCCTATTGTATCAGTCGATGGAGGGATAACTATCATACAGCCCTAACTGCTTAGCCTAAATGTTTACGATGAGCAAGAACTAATATTTGACAACATTGTCAAAGAGGGGAATAAAAATCACCGTATTAGAAATTAGTTGGCCATCAAATCGGTGCAAACGGCAAAGTCGTTAGGTATGGTTAATCCGCTTATCTTCCGTTAATTTTGCATCATTGCTTCTAACTTTTCCAAGTTCCAACAAAATGAGTGAAGAAGAATTAGTTGGTGCTTGTGCTCTTATATATGGAAACTGCCACTATGTTGATAACCTCGTTTAGGACAGACATTCTAGGTGCCAAACAAGCCATATCTTGGCGTGTAAGATGCACTCCATCTATGGCCGCCACAACAACCCTGGACTCATTCTCAATCAGCTTGCTAGAGATAAGAAGCACAAGAGATCTTCTTCCAACTAAGACGGTGTCATTCCCAAATTGATTGGACCAATCTTACATGTCTTCCTCTTACGTTCTTATTGTTGGACTTGCTCCCACTTACTTGGCCCTTGCTCATACGAAACATACATTTTAGAAACAAATCCCGAGCATGCTAGTTGGCTTTAGGATCACTTATGTTCTTGTCTGGGCTGCCACATGGTGCAATAAGGTTCTTAGAACTCTCAGAGCATGGAAATCCATTTGGAGGGATTGACACCTCAGTACGATTTTGAGAAGGAGCAGCCTGGCGTGAACCAACCACAATCAATGAAGGTAAGTCGAACGAATTCCCTGAGAGGAAGTCATTTCCACCCTAGAATTCCTTTGGCTGCTCTTGAGGGATTGGATGCTTTAAGCACTTGAGAACGTCCCTGATTTCATGTGTTAGTACATCAACCTTTTTTTCCATCTCCGCAAAAGTTTGCTGAATGAGACTAAAGCACTGAGTTAAAAGGTGTTCAACACCCTTCCCATTATCATCGCCAACTCCCTATTTCGACATCTCTCAAAAGCTTGTTGAAGACGGCCAGACGGGACCTGTCGGGGAACTAAAGCTCCTAAGACTCCTCATCGTCACAATCAATGATTAATGTAGCAAATGTAGGTTGTTATAGAGGTTAATGTTTTTAAATTTGTTTTCTTAACAAAAAAAAAAAAAACTTAGTTAATTTGATGTAACTATGTATAAATGAGCAAGGAATGCTGGTGATGAGCTTACAAGAGATAAAAATGAGTCATTCAAGGAATCGTTCATATTTAAAACTCCAAAAAAAATAAATTGAAATAGAAATGACATTATAGGAAAGTTGTGGAAACTTTATCATTTTGACATTAGAAGTCTTATTATGACTAACTAGAAGACATGGCTTCAAGATGACTACAGAATTTTCTAGAAGACACATTCTTCTAGTGATTCTCACTCCGATTCACGGTTTCTTCCGGCGATTCACACCTGCTTGTCTCGCTTCTTCTTCATCAGATAAATCATGTCTGATCTTGTCACTAAACCATTCAAACTCTTTTACGATGGTGTGCGACTGGAACTTGAGAACACACGCTTCTCAGGGTTCAGTAAGAAGCTTGATGGCGCTCTAAAAAACTTAAAATTCAACAATCTCATGAATGATCTGCTTTAGGCCACCATAAGAACCAGCGAGCCTACCACATTTGTTGTTGAGCTGGACCAGAAACTGAGACAAGGAGTCGAGCTTTTTTAGCGTTTCAAAACCATATGCAATTGAGATATTAGTATGGGGGTGGGTGCTTAGTCTGATATGGTTTTGATTAGCAGGTAGAAGATCTAAACAATGATATCAAGTTTTTGTGGGACGTTATCCAAGTTCAAACTGTAGTTGACACAAAGTTAATCCTTGAGAAATTTCAAAGAAACACATCTACGTACTGCATCCACTCAAGTTCAATTGCAAGAAAATACCTCTACTGCATCCACTCAAATTCAAGAGAATCATGAGCTATATGTTCCTCTGTTCAATCCCCATATTCAGATCTAAAAGCTCCTGTGCTACATGAATTGATTTTAGTATCCATTTCACTGAGTGCGAGAGATATCTATGGTCCAAAAATTAGAAGATTGTGTGCCAGATGTCGGGAATATCTCCAAGTTCTCAGACATGAAATTACTTTCTTTGGTATTTTGCATTACCTCTTCACGCACAAGGAGTTGTTGTTAGACTATTGGAAATGGTACATAATGGGTAACAAGGTGAAGCTTCTTAAGTTTAGCAGTTGTCTTAAAGACCTGATCTATCAATTTGTCTCGGCGCATCGAGGAGAGCTAAATGAGGTGAAACATAATGCGGATGTGATAATTCAACAATTAAGGAATGATACTGATGTAGGACAAGAATTGGGCAAATTTAGACAGAAAACTATAAAGGTAAGGAAGCTGCGAATAATCAAGAAGATTGATGTGAAGATAGGTAATTCTCGTACAATGAGGTTGTTAGCAGCTGGAGTATTTAAGAAGATGATCTTTTGGACTTTTCCGTTCGCCAGAGTCATCCGTTCGCCAAGGGTGATTCATTCGTCCGAGTCATCCATCCGCCAGGGGTTCATCCGCCAGACGACATCCGCCAGACGTCGTCCGCCACCAAGGTTAGAGCCCGGTTTTACTACAGTTTTGGCGTCCGGCGTCCGAATGACGATTGTGATACCATTGCGGAAAGGGAACGACGCCAGGAATCAAACTCGTAGCTTTGCTACGATGTGTGGGCATTTTCGGGCTTTCGAGTTCGTTTAGGGCCTCAACACGGCAATTTAATATGTTTTCAAGATTTAAGTTTTCTAATTTGTTTTGGACTTATTTTGTTTTAATTCCTTGGGCTTTTAGGTTTCCTTGTTAGTTGCCCTAGGGTTTCTTTTCAGTATTTAAGCATCCCTTTGGGATCACATACGGCAGTTAATCATATTTTATCAAACCCTAAGAGTTTTCTCTTGATTTCTGGTGGATTCTAGACCTGTTCTATAGAGCACGACGTTGATTGTGCTCTCCATTTATTGAGGGTTCGACGTTGATCAACCCTTCCACACTTCTACTGTGTCAGATACATACTATTTGTACTTTTGTTATGGATAGTATGGAAATGTACCTTCATTAAGTTTTACCATGCTCAACTTTGAATCATGCTATTAGCATTTTGCCTCTTATAGTAGTAATTATTCAGCAATATACTTATTTTGTGGGCAGCGTACTTATGGCAAGGGAGTTCTACGCATCAAGTAGATGGTCTGAAGGTCAGTCTAAAATACTTGGTTTGCATTGTGCTAGAGTTTCTACGTTTGTAGATTCATTGTTGAAAATTTCTCATAATATATTTGCTCTTGCTGATCAGGTTGCAACATTTACATAATGCAATATTCGATTAACTGCATTTGCATATGTATTCCTACTGTGTTGGTAGCTCTGCTCTCAGGTATAGATGTCCATGCTTGGTATGTGATACACGAAAACAACTGAGTAAGCTTCCTTTATTTGTTTACTAGTTTTACGACTCATGCGATGCATGTGTTTAGCCACTTTAATTCTATTTTTTTAGAGAAAAAAATGTGGGTAGTTGTCTCTGTAGATATCTTATATTTTCTTTTAGGTGAGGCGCTCTACTGCCTCAACAACAATGGCGGAAATCACAGTCTCTCATCCCTGCAAATCAAACAATCAAACACCAAATGAACCACCTCTAGATTTTGATCTCGAAGCCTGGCCTCAAGCACCTCATCCTAACTGTCGGTGTCCTCTTTTGCTTCATTGTTGTTCAGCTCTCCTACTTTCACTGTCTCAATCTCTCACTCGTAATTCACTGCTTCGTTTTAACTTCGATTTTTCTACATAGGTGTCCATTGATATACAAATCCTCTGAAATTTTATGTGCGCCATTAACTTTCCTTGAAATCGATTCATTCTCAGCTTAAATCGAATCCACTCCGCTTCTTTTCCATGTCGTTTCCAAGCCATCGTCGTCGGCTTCGACTCCAAATCCTCCATCACCTCTCTCGAATCTTTCATTCTTCACCAAATGACAGAACTGACTCGCCAAACGCCTCAAATGCGGCCCTTGTACCCTCACGTGCTCTGCAGGTGTTGGCCTTTGACGGAATTTTTGACGAAAATTGGCTAAGTTGATGTTTGGGTAGCGATTCGGCCAATTAGGGAATTCTAGGGTAGCAAAATGGCACAAATAAATCCTAGGATAGCAATTTGACACAGTTATGAAAGTTAGGGTAGCAAATTGGCAAATTTGCCCACAAATATTTATAAAATATCTATAGCAAAAATATAATAAAATGAAATGAAAATAATTATTTTGTTGTAAAAAGGTTATTTTCGTAACTTTTTGGATGTGTCTTGACCTAATTAAACTAGTATAGTTGATTCTGTAATAGATAAGGAATTATTAATTTATCGGGATACTTATTGTAATGTCTATATAAATGCCTCTCTATTAATCAACTTATTGTAATGTCTATATAAATGCCTCTCTATTAATCAATAAACATATAATTCTCTCTATTATCGTTTTTTTTTTAACATATTTGAATTTCTAAAAAATACAATATTTCTGTTTGCCTCTCAAAATTTTACACATGGACAGTGGGCCCTCAACGATGACGTGGACTAAAGAGCACCTCCTCCAAATACCTATATACGTGTTTTGGTAGCTCCAATACGAACCTCATTTTCCAAATCCCTTCTCCCTCTCTCTCAGCCACTGCGACTCTCTCAGTGACTGAAAAGAGATAGAGCCATGGAGATGGCAACCACCACCTTCCACACCTCCTCCTCATCCTTCTCTATCCCTAACCCTAACCCTAGATCTAACCCCCTCTCCTCCTCTTCTCTTCCACTCTCCAAGCAACTCTTCGGTTTCGCCTTGCCTTCCTCCTCAACCGCCAAAATCACCACTCTCAGACTCCGCTCCCGAAGCCCTAGCTCCTTCGCTCCGACGCCGATCAAATGCTCCGTCTCCGAAGCCACCGAAGCCGCCGCTCCCGTCGGTAATTTTGCTTCTCTTCTGTGTTTCATTTCATTTTCAATTCACTGCAGCAATTCTATTAGTATGTAATGAAAAAAAATGATGAAGATTGGTCTAATTGGTGAGTTGTTATCTTAGAGAAGAAGAAATTGCTGAGGAGAGGTGACATAAGGAACATAGCCATTGTAGCGCATGTTGATCATGGAAAGACGACTCTTGTTGATTCTATGTTGAGGCAGGCTAAGGTAGTATACTACTTCGTGATGAATTATTGCTGTGATGACTTAGCTTAGTGATTTTTAGAAATTGCTGATGGAGTTTTACGGCAGGTGTTTCGTGATAACCAAGTTGTGCAAGAAAGGATTATGGACTCGAATGATATAGAGCGTGAGAGGGGAATTACTATTTTGAGTAAAAATACATCTATTACGTATAAGGACTCAAAGATAAATATAATTGACACTCCTGGACATTCTGACTTTGGAGGGGAAGTCGAGCGCATTCTCAATATGGTGGAAGGGATTCTTCTAGTGGTAACCTCTTGCACCTTGTTTTGTTTTGCTTTGCTTCTAGTCATTTTTGTAAAAGGTGTTTGTCAATAGTCATGTTCATGATTTAATTCGCCTACTCGTTTTGTAGGTAGATTCTGTTGAGGGCCCGATGCCACAGACGAGGTTTGTTTTGAAGAAGGCTCTAGAATTTGGACATGCGGTCGTTGTTGTTGTCAATAAAATTGATAGGCCTTCCGCCCGTCCGGATTTTGTCATCAATTCCACTTTTGAACTATTTATTGAACTCAATGCTACCGATGAACAGGTAACTATTTATTTTTAGGAGTGCAGAATGTAAAGTTTGCCCAAGATTTGTAGTACTTTGGAATTATAGTTGTATGTCAAACATAGTCTAATATTTTGGCACCTTCTCATACCTTTGAATCAATATATCTGGGGGCTGGCAAGGTATTTTCTAATAGTAAGAACTAGTTTGTGGCCGCTATATATATTGCTTTGATTGGAAAACCTGAAAAGTGATCTATCCTTGAATGGCCTCTGTATAACTAATTATCTTTCATCTTTGAAGCTCTTGTGTTTCATTGTTGCTTTTAAGTTATCTTATGAAAAATTAATCTCTTTGCAATTTTCATTTTACTTGCAGTGTGATTTTCAAGCAATATATGCTAGTGGGATTAAAGGAAAGGCGGGGCTATCAGCTGATAATCTGTCAGATGATCTTGGCCCCCTTTTTGAGGCCATAATGAGATGTATTCCTGGACCGGCTATTGAAGAAGGTCCACTGCAAATGCTTGTGAGTGGGTTGTTCTTTATGTCTTCTTTCTTTCTCTGCGTTTGATAACTACCGCCAGTCGTCCTGACTTGTCCAATCTGGGTGAGATAGTGCTTCAAAATATTTAAACTTTGAAACAAATCGTCATGCAAGAAAGTTTTGGCTCTGTAATGAGACTACCTACTTTTCATATTAAAAACTCTTTTGTAGTACGCTGTTTTTGCATGTATAGAAGAGTTAAAGGAGGCTCTCTATAATTTATTGACTAACTGAGATTGTGAGCGGAAGATGAAGAACATGCCTTTTTGCGTTCTCTAGTTTTTTCTTTTGAAACAAGTGGTTTCATTTTCATCTTCTTTTCATTTTCATTCTTCTTGGTGTGCTTCTGAAAGATAAGGACAAAAATTAGCCGTTTAGGACTGGAGAATTATCACACTATCCCTAAAGTTTTTCTCATGATTAGCCATACCAATAATAGTAGTTTCTCACACCTTGAGCAACGCGTGTTCCTGCCTACAAATTCTTGAGTTTTGAGTATTACATACGAGGTTTCTGATAACCTTTGCCTTGAGACCAGCTCTATTATTCAACTAAAAATTTAAGTGAAGAGTAACCAGTCCTTTTATACAACTAAACGTTTAAGTAAAGCAAACACGAAATGAATCATTGAGGATTATAAGTTTGGGGTTGGAGGAGTTCTGGGAACTGTCTATTACTCTTCTATTTGGTCTTCTGCTTCAAGGTGTTTAAAGGGTGCAAGTTTGTTTTCCCACTTGTGGCTGCCATTAGTTTGCCAACTTTCGAGTTTGTCTACTTGTATTCTATTGATTCCTATACAAAGTTTACTGCTTGTGTGGACTGCTGGGTCACTCATTATATTTTTTTCCCCATTTTATTTCAACAATTAACTTTCTATTCACAGAAAAAATAAATAAAAAGAAGAGCACCCTTGAATAAATTCATGATCCATATTAAAGGGATGCATTAGAAGGGTAAATAAAAGCTGCACCAGAATCGTGTCACATGAAATTGTAGAGCTTTTAATTGTCTAATAATTTTATTATTATTATTATTATTATTATTATTATTATTATTATTATTATTATTATTATTATTATTATTATTCAACGTAAGCATAGTATAGTTTGTGCTGTATTCAACTGTTCCATATTATTGTAGGCTACAAATATCGAGTATGATGAGCATAAAGGACGAATAGCTATTGGACGCTTGCATGCTGGGGCTCTTCGCAAAGGAATGGATGTGAAGGTGAGTTTGAGCCAAAACTGGCATATGTCATTACTTGCATATTTGGTGGTTGTCAATGTTAACTGTTGCCACTGGTACGTTTATGTGCTTTGTTGTACATCCTTTTCTCTTGGTAATGAAATAAAAATTTCTTCTGAAAAGAATGCAAGTCTTGAAGCAGTTGTCCTTCCCTTTTTCTTTATTCCAAGTTGAAGTTCCTTAAATATGCAAGGATCTGAACTAATATCTCCATCATTGTACACAATTTGATCTTAGTGCAACACATGTCTTTTCTTTTGTTTTATATTTATTTTTAGGTTAATGCAGTATTACATTCTGATAAATCAAATTCATGAGATACTGTTCAGAAAAGAGAAAGACTCTAATTTCTTATGGCTTGGTCTCTTTAGGTATGCACCTCAGAAGATTCGTGTCGGTTTGCTAAAGTTAGTGAGCTTTTTGTGTACGAGAAGTTCAATAGGGTCCCAGTAGACAGTGTGGAGGCTGGTGATATATGTGCTGTTTGTGGAATTAATGATATTCAGGTAACAACTTATTGGTTTTGCATAACTCAATTATTTTTCTTATTGGATTTCATATCATTTTGTTAAATTTGAGAGATACTTCCACTTTGATTTTAATTTTGATTGTATTACTCAGATTGGCGAGACAATTGCTGATAAGATACATGGGACGCCATTACCTGCCATTAGGGTGGAGGAACCAACAGTTAAAATGGCTTTCGCTATAAATACTTCACCATTTGTTGGGCGCGAGGTATGCCTTTAGAATGGATATCTGCAGATATTAAATGTCTTCTCTTTTGAAAACTATGTCTAATTCTTTGAGCTCCCCGTTCAAATTACTCTGAGAAACCAAGAGTTTATAGTGCACATGAAGTTAGAATCAAAAGACCTTTATGTGTGTGTGTGTGTGTGTGCGAGCGCGCGTGATTGCGTGTGTGTGTGTCCAACATATTTTTACATATGTTGATGATTTGAGTGATTAACTGCATCTAAATATTTTCTCAACCTCATGATTTTTATTCCATGGAAGTGATCGTCTCTTATACATATTCTTTTTGAGATTATTCATTGCATAGTAGGGTAACCTAGGCATATCCGGCTGTCTGCTCATAGCCTAATGGTTTTGGATTTGATAACCTAATTTCAACCTGTGTATGCACACACACAGATACGGATATGAAAATATATTTATATGTATATATTCTGTTCTCTTGCTACATTCTGTCATGGAATATATTATCTAGCTGTCAATCTGGCACCACAATTTAGAACAAGAGTGCACCTAATTAGTGTGCTAGATTGACTGTTGACCAACATGACATGGCACCTCATTTGTGGTTTGATTTCTTTTTTATGTATTCTGTGATGGTCACTATCAGCTGCATATATCTGTTCCTTTTGTGCAGCATTCAGTAATTAAACGTTTATTTTTCTCATTCTCAGGGAAAGTATGTTACGAGTAGGAACTTGCGTGATCGGCTTGCTCGCGAGCTTGAGCGTAACTTGGCTATGAGAGTTGAAGATGGTGAAACAGCAGATACCTTCATTGTTAGTGGACGTGGCACTTTGCATATTACCATATTGATTGAAAACATGTGAGTAGTTATTTTTATTGCAACTTCATAAATTTTCTAGTGGAATGGTCTGGTGATGAGATTTGGAGCATGAACCCTGTCAGGCGTCCTGCGTCGCTATTTGCTAGAGTTTTCTACTTCCTAAAGATTGTAGGTTCTACAGGAGGCCCAAATTTGGGCCTAAGTCCTGCAAGGCAGGTTTAAGGAAGTTTTATATGATACTTGTACATACACATGTTAATTGGTTATTTGATTCTAGGCGAAGAGAAGGATATGAATTTATGGTGGGACCTCCCAAAGTGATTAACAAAAGGGTGAATGACAAGTTGCTGGAACCTTATGAGGTAATTTCTCTTGACTTTCGGTTATTTTCATTTTAGGCATTACGGTTCAGACCTAAGGAAAAAATTAATATTAGACATTGAAGTCATAGACAATATATCTGTTTCATTTGAAACGAAATAAGTACATAGTGGTATATAACATGAGCGTATAGTCCTTTCCGAGTTTATGTCCATAGTCCACCTCTGTTCAGCCCAGGTACAAATAAAGGGTCAAAGATGAAAGATTAATAAATGCAGCCATCAATTCTATTGAACTGTGATGTTATTTATTCTATACAATATAACTTACTACCTTTTTTTTTGACAATATAATAAGGATACCAGCAAGTATTTATATTCTTTTCTGGAGCAAGATGTCCTTAATAAGTTTCCGATCATGCTACCACTCATGACTCATCTGATATAAGTTATGTCTATCATGTGTGTTGCTTGCAGATTGCCACTGTAGAGGTGCCAGAAGAGCACATGGGTCCTGTTGTTGAACTTCTTGGCAAAAGGCGGGGCCAAATGTTTGATATGGAGGGGATGGGGTGTGTACTTCTTTGTTATTATTCTTTGACTAATCTACTTTTGAATAAACTTCAAAATAAATGCAGAAGTAGAATTATAGGCACTGAACTTGGACATGATGTATATTTATAGCATAATTGTATTCATGGATCAAGCAATGAAATGCAGTATTAAAGTATTACATAACGTTAGTAGTACCCAAAATTAAAATTAATTTTAAACCTGCACATGTATGCATTTGCAAATATTGCATATGGAGGTGCAATGTTTTTATATTTTTAGTCTTCAGAAGCTTTGGCATACCCATGATATGACTAAATATGCATGCAGAAGAAATTACTAGAATCAATTGGGGGTAAAGATAAATAAGAATGTTGAGTAAAGCAACATGAACCACCTTTTTAGGCCACTTTATTTCTTTTGGGGTCATATATTTTTAGAAACCACTCAAACCACTTTGTATGGGGCAGTTGATGTATCATTCCCTTACTTATGAGACCTCAGTCTTATGCTTACTTTCCTTGTTATCTGTTTCACTTGAGTATGGATATTGGCTTTGAACTCGCTGCTTGGTTAATTATTTTAATATAATCTGACTCTCTGTACTGTATCTATGCAATAGGTCTGAAGGCACAAACATACTCAAATATAAGATTCCAACTCGTGGCCTTCTCGGTTTACGAAATGCAATTTTAACAGCTAGTCGTGGCACAGCTATTCTCAATACGATATTTGATAGCTATGGACCTTGGGCTGGTGATATGAGTACCCGGGATCTGGGTTCACTGGTAAGGTTCCAGTTAGTTTTTGTTATTTTGAGGTTTATTCTTTACTGTGAAAGCCTTATGCAAATGTTTGGTACAGTAGGGCCAATAGTTTATACTAGCTGTCACCCTATTTGCGACACCTATGCTTGACTTGATTCTTCATTGCAGTATATGATTCAAGTTTGAGCATTCCAGATCATTTAAATAAATGAAAGAGGCTGTCTATGATGTCTGTATGCATCCGCACATACTACATGTTACTGGATCCCAACCAGTCCGACAGTGGATTACCAATTAAATCTTTGAACTAATTTTCAGGTTGCCTTTGAGGGTGGAACGAGTACTTCTTATGCCCTTGCTAGTTCACAGGATAGAGGACAGTTGTTTATTGGTCCTGGGGTGGATGTTTATAAAGGTCAGATAGTTGGCATCCATCAACGACCTGGGGACTTATCTCTTAATGTTTGTAAAAAAAAGGCTGCAACAAACATCCGTTCCAACAAAGAACAATCAGGTGATAAGCAACTTTAGGCCTTTTACTTTCTCCTGTCTATTGTTTAAAGGGTGAATATCCCTTTTCTGCTTTGGTTACATTCTCCTGTCAATTTTGAGATAACGAATTTTAGTTAGTTTCTGAAGTTTCCTACTAATATATAGGAGGTGAGGTTTCAGCTGTTTTAAGCTAATAAGAAAAACTTGAGGTAAACAAAAAGTTATAAAGACTAGAATGTGTTGAACCTTTAGTAGTGTATAAATGGACTGTTTTGTCTTTGTAAACTAATCTGCCTTTTCTTTTCAGTACTATTAGATAGGCACAATAATCAGTATACTGTACATTCAGCAACCTAAATAGATTGAAGTATCTTCATATTCATTTTATTTGTTTCAAGGTCAGCTAAATTTTGTATTTGCTTATAAAGAAATAGAATTATCTCCATGTTTTAGTTGGAATTTCTGAATATTAATGGTGTGTTATGCTTAATAGTTGCTACAAT
Source organism: Potentilla sterilis (assembly GCA_963682095.1). NCBI lineage: Eukaryota > Viridiplantae > Streptophyta > Magnoliopsida > Rosales > Rosaceae > Potentilla > Potentilla sterilis. The sequence goes on from OY821754.1 coordinate 46,231,988, forward strand.
CTTTGGAGTAGGCTTTGAATTGGAGTAATATTTTCTGACTGGTCTCTGTCAGTCTGAGTTCTCCCCACTTTGTTACTAATGAAATAAATAAGTTCTTATGTTTACTCCTCTCTTCTTCTAGTTATCTCAATTCGTTCAGTATGTACATTTGCAGCAGCAAGTCTCTAGTCATTGCAATTAGTAATCTAGAATTTTCTCTCCTTGTGCAGTTATTCTTGATACTCCACTGGATTACAGTCTGGATGACTGCATTGAGTACATTCAAGAGGATGAACTGGTGGAAGTCACTCCCTCGAGCATTCGGATGTGCAAAAACCCCAAGTTCTCAAAGAAATCAAATAGGTAGTCAGTTTTGTGAATATATACCATGTGAACTGAGTATCCTTGCAAAACTCATCACAGATTTTATTGAGTCACCTGAGTAAGCAACGATATAAGTTCGAGTTGTTTAGACATCAAAGACAAAGAGTAAGTCAAGTTTTGCAGTATTGGTTGTATATAAAAGAATAAGATCAAATTTGTACAACTACTACAAGTAACAAGATGTTCACTGGTTAATTAAGAGGAATGGGTATGACAATGATTCATGATATTGAATTGTAATGGAGATCATGGTTATCACACATTTGACTGGCCGAAGTATAGTGGTTTTCACTTTATGAGAACTTGAGAACCCTATCTACTATTTTGGTAATGGAAAGCTAATGTTAACAAGTAATTCATTTATTTATTATTTGTGAATTTTGACTGTTTCATTTGTTGGAGCAGACTTGCATCTATTGCTCTACAAGGTACGCGTTGTCACTCACTCTCCTATTAAATAGTGTATGTGACTGAAGATAAGCGTATGATAGAGAAATATGGTGACCAGAGCACATTGTATATATTGAATTTGTTCTCAAGTCTTAATCTTATGGTTCAGAGGAGAAAAGAAACTTATTATGGTCTAGAAGATTTAATCTAAGTCCAAGGAGTAAGGGACTGTTTTTCTTAAGCTTCTTGGTCTTGAAAGTGATATAACGCTTCTTGGTCTTTTACCTTGTCGGTGCTTAACATGTCATCCAGGCTTGCACGTATGCATCTAGAAGGGTGTGTCAGACTGCTCTTAAGAATCCAGGTTGGTCCTATGAAGAAATGTTTGTGTTTCTAGAATAATTCACAAGTATCTGTTCTTGAACTGGAAGCAGTGTTTATGAAACAGAAGTTTCCCAAGTCTTAAGGAGTAAGGGGCTGTTTTTTCTTAAACTTCTAGGTCTTGAAAGTGATAACCCTGCTTGGTCTTTTACCTTGTAGCCTAACATTTCCTCCACGTTATGCACGTACGCATCTAGATGGGTGTGTGAGACTGCCTCCAAGAACCCAGGTTGGTCCTAGTGAAAGAAATGTTTATGTTTCTAGATTGATTCACAAATATCTGTTCTTGAACTGGAATCAAGGTGTTTATCTAATAGAAGTTTCTGATTCCAAATTCCTGATATAATAGATGGTCCTTTGTCTTTCAGATTGACCATAAGTTGAAGAAGTTTTAGGTGCCGTAGATAGCTCAACAATATGAGATAGGAGCTATGAAGAAGCTGTAGTATTGCCATAGGATTTTTGTTAATTTTTCAACTTCAGTCGGCCATTGACTTACATAGGTATTTTGGTGAAGTTCTGGTGACAATAATTGGTATGGAGAATTATGAATCATGGTAGACGACCAACAAAAAATGGTGGCAGGACCTAACTACTGGAGTCTGATTCACCGGAATCCATTATTGACCTGGTACCTATTTAGATATAGCCACCACAAGAGACTGGGTTTGTTGTATTTTAATACGACTCGTCAACATGGCATACTTGGTCTTCTCTTGCAGAAATGATTTCTTCGTCATCTATTATATACTTCTTTAGTATTCTGTCTTCTAGTTTATACTTAACTGAGAAGTTTCTGCGAAGCATGAGTTTCTCTTATCCTCTGTTTCCATTTTCTAATCTCATATAATATTTTGGAACACCATTGAACAGGGGTTTTAGATTTGAAATTGAACATTTTGAGTTTAGTGTATAGTATAGAACTATAGATAACTTACCACATAAGAAATGACTTGACAATGTGTTGATCCAATTACATCAATGTCTACGACGGTCCTGGTGGGGAAACTATTTTACTGAATGGTGCAAAAGTAGAAAGCTCTATGATTTGGCTATATTCATACTAGTTGGTTGTTTCTTCATACCCCAGCTACAACCAACACCATAGTTTACTAAGTCACCCTTCACCCACATTTTAGGTCCAAATTCTCATTGCTATTGTGAAACATTAGCAGTGCATGAAATTCTACAGCAAAGGCCGTAACAATCAGAATGACACCGGTGTATTATTGCCAGTCTTTTATGCCTCCAGTCTTTGATCGATCATGGATGTGTACTTGGATGGATTGATCGAGTCCGAATTTGGAGTTACTGGTGGTCAAGTTCGGGCAAGTATACTAATATTCCTCGTGTATGCGCATCTTTAATTTCATCAAGCATCAGCCTATTGCAACCTCCTTAAGTACCTAACTAAAAAGTGAAATATCCTTCTTCCTGTGTTGATTGAAATACTATTTTTTCAACATACTGGAGGTTTATCAAAAGATAAGCACCGTTTTGAGATGTATGCAAGAGTTGCGTCATTCTTGACACTTCGAATAATTGAGATTGTCGACTCGAGTGAATGCCCATATGCCACTATGTGGTGGTGGGATATCCCCCATAGCAACATCACAAGCAAACCCTAGCTCCCAATGTATGTAAAGGATGTGTTTCCATACTCGAATGCGATGCTTCATAGTGGCCACAGCATGATCATATAATTGCGATTCAGGCTGGGAATGTTTTACTAGGTAGATCACCATATGTGGTGGTGGTGATCGAGGCTATCGATCATTTCCATATTGCATCGATCACATCTTGACTCCGTCAGATCGATTCGTGGTGTCACACGCTCAAGTTAGGTGCAACAAAAGTGGCTATGGTGTCAAAGTCCGCAGACGTTGCTAAGTGTAAGCAAGCCAACTCAAAGCAAGTATCAAATGTTCCAAGCCTCAAGTTATACCAAACGTAACTTACTAAATGAAAGAATTAGGTATGGTGTTTGAAAAGCCATCTATCAAAACAGATAAAAACAGAAACACAACTTTCATCTTATCATGATCACCTCCTACCCTTTCCATTGAAGGAAAACAGATGAGTCCAACTCGAGTGACCGATCATATGTCATGCAATTGGATTGTCTTTGAAATCGAATATAACCCCAAACGCATGCATAATTATATTCCTCCTATAAGGTCGGATGTGCTTATATTCTACATGCATTGTCTAAGAAGGCTCTAATGATTTAAGGTTGCATTCTTTCTTCTATTTGGGATTAATCTCGAGAAAGCTCTACTCCTTGCATCTTTCATTCTACGTACCGGTCCCGATTGTAGATCCTTTTGGCTTTACATTGGCAATAACCTTATCACTAAGGTAATATACATAGTGAATAAAGCATAAACGTACATACCCCAAGCCAAAAATGAAGTAGCCATAACCACTTCAAGTCTGGTTAGAAGAGAAAATTAGTACGATTCTTCAAGCTAGAATGTACCATGTGTGTCATTCTGTGTAAGGTACGTAGATGTCATAAAACTGAAAAAAACCTCAAGGCAAACAAATGCAAACACGAAAACCAAAAGATCTCATAAATCCGAGTTTCTAACAGAACATGACGCTCTGACGATCAAACCAAGTATGAATACAATTATACAAGTGGAGGGGCGAGAGCCGAGGGCATAGCTAGCGTTGATATCGGGAAAGACATAGTAAGATAACATATATATCCTAACAAGGCCCTTCCACTAAGGGTTTCTTTTTTGGGGTCATTTATAGGGATATTCATTTGACAAACTTTTCGATCACCAAACCACATTTTCACCGTTGAGTTTGTAGAACTATATGAGTAGATCATATCTGTAAGTTTTCAAAAAATTTGGTAATTGTTAAGGCGTTCAGAAATTTTAATGATCTTGAACGGTTCAAGTTTGTCAGAAAGTGAAAAACATTTTACTTAATCTCAGTCATTCAAAATTATCCTTAAAAAATATATTTATTGGTGAATGACCTATCCCTATAAAATATCCAAAAAAAAAAAAGATCCCTCCTCACTAGAAGAGTCTTGTATATCCTAAAGTATGCTCTAGGATATTTGATAACGTAAATGGCAGCTATCACAAAACTAGATGCTCTAGTAGTATAGTTCTTCTTGACAACATGCCAAGTGGAATTCAAGTGAATATAACAAAATCGCTATTGTAAATTTAGCTCTAAATGTAGTCAAGTCACAACTTAAAGTATTTTGCTAACTAATTAGAAAGTTGTACTAATTACATATTCGGTGAAAAAACTTACAATTTACAGATTTAGAGTTTAAAATTTAGTTTTAATAATTTTTCTTGATAACATTCACACGAAAAACGTAGGTACGTACATTCTCATCACCGGCCGTTCATATCAATATTATACCAATATGACACTAGTAGATATTCCAAATAAGACAAAATACTGGTCACTCCTTATAGTTTCAGGATCTCGATAGTTTAGTCCTCGTGTTTTCAATTTCAACTGATCACTCATTCTACTCTCTAATCTCACACAATTCGGTCTTGCCGTTAACTGTCCGTTTAATTAGGCCGTCAATTTGCTGACCCAACATATTTTTCCATGTCTACTCAAGCTGAAGTTAGACAAATGTCCATACTAACCTCATCTCTTTTCCTAAATTCCCCAACTTTTTTTTTATAACCTGAGCGCCACCACCACACCCTCTCAGTCACCACTCACCAGCATGAGCATGAACCAACCTCATGTCTAACCTTGCTTACTGGGCTCAATCTTTTTCACCATCAAAACCAATCTCCTCATCTCCCCAAACCAACTTTCTACTCTCTCCAGAGGAATTTCCACCACAACCCAAACCATCAAAATCAGATATCGATCACTCCACCTTCTCCACCCAAATCATCAAAATCAGACATTTTTCTCTCAAAACCCAGAATTTCGGCCAAACCTCTCTCTTCAGAAACGGACGTATCGAAGCAATACATCAAGGAATTCACCACTACGAAACAACACTCAACCAAGCCTCGCGCAATTCAAAATGAATGGTATCCCGACAAGACCACCCTCAACAACCTCGAATTCGGCTCGATTCCGAGATTTCGTACGGCCTCAATCTCTGGCGAGACCGAAATCCGAGGAGATGGAGAAGGAAGGTTCTGGGTTTTGGGGTCTGCAATGGTGATGCGCGTTAGTGATGGAGAAGGGGAGTTATGAGTTTTGGTTCTTTGTCTGGGTAAGAAGAGAGTAGATGAGATGAGAATGAGGGTCATAATTGACATTTAACAATTACACATAGTCCAGGTCAGTGAGTTAACAAACATTGTTAACAGAAAGGGACGGAATGGATCAATCGGTTGGAAATTGAGAGGATAAGGAGTGATCGGTTGAAATTGAAAGCACGATGACTAAACTGTCGAGATCCTCAAACTATAAGGAGTGACCAGTATTTTGTCCCTTCTAAATATGATACCAACTCGGATCGAGGAGCTCTGATACCAACTGTCACGAGCTTAAATTTCGATCCCCGATCGCTCATGCGGCCTTAGCAAACCCCTATGCTAAGTCAGCCTTTCCGATGGTCGAACAACCCTTAGGCTAGAACAAAAATGGACCGGGAAACATCAATTTTAGGAATTTTACAATTTTGTAAAGTTTCTTTAAAACTCAATACAAGTTGATATTCCTCATCAACTTGGTTCCCTCGTCCATTTTTGTTCTAGTCTAAGGGTTGTTCGACCATCAGAAAGACTGACTTAGCATAGGGGTTTGCTAAGGCCGCACGAGCGATCGGGGATCAAAATTTAAGCTCGTGACAGTGCTCCATTACTCGTGTAAAAGAGAGTCCAATCCGAAGCATCAACCAATTTCCTTGGATTTTTTAATTTTCTGACTTCTATTTTTATTTCTACTGACAACTAAAATCAATATGAAAACTCGTGCCTAACAGACACGTGTGGTAGAAGCAGTCAAACAGAGCCCCTTTGCCTACTTGTACAAAATTAATTCTAAATATTGTTTCCTTCCTACAAGTCAAAATCGTCGTGTTTGACCAACTCGGCGACGCTTTTGATGCCTATTTTTATTCAACCAAATGACCATTGTACCCTCCCCAGACGGCTGGAGAGTCGGGACAGAAATTGGCTTTCTATTTTTCTGACCCGTTTGCTCAGAGAGAGCGCAGAAATGAAATCATATGAATTTGTTGAGGTTAGTAGTGTCATTTTCCAAGAGCCAATAGTCGCCGGTCTATAAACGCCAACATATATTTTGTGATATGACCAAATTAACCTTTTTGGGTGAGAATACGGGGACATTTACAAGTTCGTTCACCCAAAACCCTTTCAGTGGGGTTCTAGAAGGTCTATTAGCACGCCAGCCAGTTAAACTCTGCCACTTGTATTACTTTGGGTGGTGAAGTATGCACAAGTGGAAGTATCACCTTCACGTTAAGAGGGTGGATTAAATATTTTTTTTGAATTAATTTTAGTCTACGTACTTAAATTTTGGTTAAATCATCACTTCAGGCCCTATATTTTTGATTTCATCAACTACACCCCTATACTTTCTAAATTAATCAACTAATACTAATTTTGTAAATTTCGTACAAACGATTTATCAATACCAAAAGCTTTTTGGTATCTTTTCCCTACATTAATGCACCGTTACCATATTACGATTATAAATAAAGCTAAACAAATTATATAATTAAATTGAACAATAGAAAATAAACAAAAATAAATCATATATGGTAAAACAAAAAGAAATTACCATATATGATTTGTTTTCTATTGTTTAACTTGATTATATGAATTGTTTAGCCTTGTTTATAATCGTAATATGGTAACGGTGCATTAATGTAGGGAAATGGTACCAAAAAGCCTTTGGTATTGATAGATTGTTTGGACGAAATTACAAAATTGGTATCAGTTGATTAATTTAGGGAAGTACAGGGGTGTATCTGATGAAATCAAAAGTATAGAGACTGAAATGATGATTGAGCCAAAATTTAAGTAGGTAAACTGAAATTAATTCATTTTTTTTTAATTTTTTTCTCCCATAATTTTGGCTTGATAGTTGGACTACCTTATAAGTACCCCCATTACTAATATTGACAAAATTACTGATGTTTCTCAAAAGTCAAAACTACATTTGATAATTTCAAATATAAGAACCATTGATATTTCAGGTCTATAATGAGATTCTATAAGTTTGAAGCAAAAACTGAATAATGCATATGACTTAAATTACTAAGAACTTCATTCGCTAAATGTATTAAAAAAGTAAAAAAAGACATTGTTGAATTAGTTAATTACTCAGAGAACTCAACCGTGACGTAATGTCGGTATAGCAAGCAACTGACACTCGACTTTCGACAGCCTTTAATATTTTTAACAGACTTAAAGTTATCATTTTGATTCTATTTTTGATATAATAATAAGTTTGATTTGGTTCAATTTAACAATCCGTCATTTTTCTTTTCTTTTCTTGTGTATTGACTATGCATTTTTGTTTCTTGATTCGATTGTTTCACGGATTTTAGTCTTTCTATCCTCTCTTGAGTACTAAACTTTCTTATCTGTTATGATTTTTCTTCTTTGATAGAAGACTCAATCTCTCTATAAAGTGCCTTCCTTTTGTTTTGGATCATATGAGCAAAACTTGAAAATGCATGAAATAGGAAACTAATCCAAATAGTCAAATACCAACCTTTGTAATTACTAGGGGTGGATTCGGTTCCATTCGGTTCGGTTTTGGGCCAAAACCGAGAACCGAACCGAACTAAATTTTCGGTTCGGTTCGGTTCGGTTTTTTTTTTTTCGAGATAGTGAACCGAAAACCGAACCGAACCGTTCGGTTCGGTTTGGTTCGGTTTTTTTTCGGTTTTTTTTTTTTTTTTTTTTTTGTGTAAAATCTGTTATGTATAATTGAATACAAATTTTAAAAATTTGCTATTTTTGAATAGTAAGTTTAGTAACAATAAAGTCCAAAATATAAAGTCCAATCTCAAAGTTCATATCTTATAATTCGAATATTTCATAGTTCAAAGTTCAAACTTCAAAGTTCAACTCAAAAATAAAAAATATAGTCCATAGTTTTTAAAGTCCATAAACTCCAACTCTCTAAAGTTTAAAGTTCAAAGTTTACAACATCACTAATAGAGAACAAAAAAGAAAAATGTGAGCAACATCATCTCAATTCTCAAACTCGTACAGATGAGATCATGAGATTACTCTTGGACTCCCTGACGACATTTTCCTTGCATGCCATGCTCTACAATTCATCTATATACAATTAGAAAAAGAATAAAACTTAGAATAGAACAATATTTAATCATAATGAAAATATCAAATAAGTGAATAACAAAACAAAAACATTACCTTTTTCCTCATCTTCTTCGCATAACTCGATCTCTTCACCCGTTGGAGCATGGTTCAAAGCAATATATTCACCCTTAAGCCAACTTTGGGTACATATTAAGGCTTCCACCATCTTAGGACTTAAAGAGGCACGATGTGGATTAATGATTCTCCCACTTGTGCTAAAAGAAGATTCTGATGATATAGTTGACACCGGAATAGCAAAAATGTCCTTTGCAATGCGAGCTAATGTAGGGTATTTAGACTCCCCATTCACTCTCCACCAATTTAACAAATCAAATACTTCATCATCTCCTTCTATAGGATCACTAACATATCTATCCACATCATTATTAATGACCTCGGATTTCTTTGCTTTTCTCCTCAACTCCTTCTCCTTCAACTTCCTTTGAATCTCGGTAAGACCCTTTTCCATAATGGGGATCACATCATTAGCCTCTTGGAAACTATTAGCACTTTCTCTCAAATTTCCCTCTTCCTCATACATCCCATGAAGGTCATACAATAACTCCTTCACACCAAATGTAAGGTTTTCCACCCTATCATCCACTTCCCCAAACACAACTTCAAAATAATCAACAAGTTTCTCAAACTTATGGCGGGGATCAAGAACAATAGCAACAAACACATATTGATTCAACTTACCAAAATCACCCCAATACTTATCATACTTTTCCCCCATTGGAGGTGCAATCTCACTCATCATTGGGACACTTGGCCTATTACTTTGTTCTTGTAAGAGACCATAGAGATGAAGCAAATCACCAAAAGTATGATGAATGGTAGGAGAGTTAGAGCAACATACTCTTAGTGTGACTTCATAAAATGGTTTCAAAAACTCTTCAAACACCTCCGCATTCTTCCAATCAACCGAAGCGGGTGGCCCTTCTTTTTCTCCTTTGAAATATGCATGATAGTTAAGTGAATCATCAACCAACAACCTTTCAAAGGCTTTTTGAAATTTCAAAGCGGTCGCCAACATCAAGTATGTAGAATTCCACCTAGTGGGGACATCTAAAATCACAAGCCCCTTGCACTCTAATTTCACTCTTTCAACACATTTTTTGAAAAGATCAAGTCTATGTGATGATGATCTAACATACTTCACCGCATTACGAATAGCATCAATAGAAATATTCATCACATTCAACCCATCTTTCACAATCAAATTAAGAATATGAGCAACACACCGAACATGCAAATTTTTTCCCCCATGTAAAACCACCCTAGGGCTTCTCCAATCACATAATTTCTTAATTAACTCCCTCAATGCTACATCATTTGATGTAGCATTATCAACAGTGACTGTTAGAATCTTCTCTATCCCCCACTCTAACATACAATCCTCCAAAAGTTTGGCTATGGACTCTCCTTTATGATCTTCAATGACACAAAACTTAAGGACTCTCTTATGCAACACCCAATTATCATCAACAAAATGTACGGTAACAACCATATAATTAATGTTTTGAATGCTAGTCCATGTATCAGTTGTAAGACACACCCTTCTCCCCTTCAATTGATCCATTAACTTCTTCTTTTCCCCTCCATACAACTTAAGCACATCCTTTGCTATTTTCTTCCTAGAGGGAATCTTCCAAAAAGGAGTTGCTCTCTTCATGAGGCGCTTAAAGCCTATTCCTTCAACATGACTAAAGGGTAACTCATCTAAAATAATCATCTCCACACAAAGCAAATTTAGTTCTTCCCCATTACACTCAGGATTGTCAACACACAACTCCTTGCCCTTGGTCCCTTTTCCTCTTTTAAAAGACAAAATTTGTTGGCTCTTAGCTTTCATGATCTCAATGTTAGGGGGATATTTTTGGCATTTATCAATATGTTTCGTAAGATTGGTTGTTCCATTTATGCCTGGATCAGCACAGTATGATTTTCCACAATATCTACACACACCCTTAACTCTACCATCCACAAGTTTTCTAGTAAAATGAGGCCAAACATCTGACCTTTCTTTGTTCTTCAAGGATTGCAAATATTCTTCCTCAAGTTGTTCTTGTGTAGGCTCAGCCGATTCCCCTTCTGGTGTTGGAACTGAACTTGCTTGTGATCCACCAACACTCGGAATCGATGTCGGTGTTGTCGATTCACCAACACCAACACTATCTCCGTGCATCTGCATAAAGTCATAAACAAATTGCGAACATAATTAAATAAATTAATCATTAGACATAATCCGTAAGTGTAAATTCACTATATTCTTATTAAGTTTAAATTCACTACCTGAGTAAATGAGGATGAACCCCGAATAGTCGGAGTAGATAAAGAACCCCGCTTCACTATCTGCCCTCCCCTTGTCCTCTTCATTTCTAACAAATTGAATAAACAATTGAGTAAATTATAAGTTGGCTTTATTATGCTACTGAATAAGCAATTGAGTAATTTACTAATGGCATACAAAGTAATTTCTTATTAATGGCAAGTTGTATGCTACGGGTGGAATAGTTTAGAATAATAAAGGCGACCCTTGGCTAGTGGTGGAGAATGAGACCCAAATCAGAGAATAAGAATAAGAACTGATATCCCAATATAAAGGAAGTTGAACTATGTCTAGCCCTAGAAAGACAAAGTTGAAACATACAACTTTGAACTATGCACTTCGGCTTCCCTCCCATCTCATCTCCCACTCCATCAGCTCTATCCTTTCCATTTTCTTCTATTATTGCTCAAACAATCTTATTGAAACTCCAATAAACAGATCCCAAAACAATATTTTTGATCTATTTATATACCCTAGTGGGTAAATCAAATCATATCCTACTCTTAAGCAACATGATGTCAAATCCCATACTCAACACACAATCTACAAAAAACCAAACATGCATACCAAATACTAAATAGTGCATACTTGTCACACAGTCACAAACACATGCATAGACAGATCAAAGAAGGTTAGCAAGATCATAGCACAAGATATCATATTAGAGAGAAATTTTGGTCAATTGGCACCCTCAACACTACGGGTCATAATGTATTATTAGTTTCCAAATTGTTTTCTTACAGTGGTGAATAGTTTCAGCATATATGGTAAAGGGAAAGAGTCTAAAGGTGAATTGGGTTGTGCATGGCCACTGAGAAGTTTTAACATGGAGTTTGAAGCTCCTTTTTCAGCATATATATATATATATATATATATATATATATATATATATAATACGATGATTAGCTATTGAGTACATATATTATGACCTGCCAAGTAAATGAAGTAATTATTAATATCTTGATCGATCTACATCCTCACTAACTTAGATATAACTTCGTTTGATTATATGGTGTACAGGAACAAGATGAAGGTTTTAAAAGAAAAAAATAAACAGAAATATTACCAAAAAGTTTCTTTAACTTTTGATTGGATCGTTTAGATGTTATCAAAAGCTTAATCTAGATCATGGAATACAGATTGTGATCACCCCAATTTTCCTCTGACTTTTCAACCTACGAAAGAAGATCGAATACTAATTATTTATATCCCAATTACCTGCACTCCTGCAGACTGCAGTGTTTCTACAACGTACGGACAAACTTGGGGTATAGAGATTAACAAAACCTACGTTGAAAGAAAAAAAAATATTTTTCACTTGTGATTCACATCGCATCAGAAAGAGAATATGATCGTATTGTCTGGTTGAAGAAACAAAAACTGCATGAATAAGTCGTAATCTGTAGAGGGTTCGGCATCAGAAAGAGAATATGATCGTATTATATCAGAACTGCATACCTGATGGCTGATGCTGAACTGGAATGCAGCAGTGGGCGCGGCAGTGGCTAGGCGGAGGGCGCGGCGCCGGGGGCGGAGGGTTCGGCAGGAGATGAGTGAAGAGGTGAAGACACAGAGAAACGGAGAAAGAGGCGAAGATGTGACGATCGAACTGACGAGTGACGACTGAGTTTAGTTTTTAGGGTTTTTAGTTTTTAGGTTTTCAGAATTTCAGTTTTCCCCCCTTTCTGTTTTAAAAAAAAAATTAATAAAATGTCAAAACGACGTCGTTTTAATACCCTTGACCGTTGACTTCGGTTCTTCGGTTCGGTTCGGTTTTCAAAGATCCGAAACCGAAAACCGAACCGAACAGAATCGGTCCGGTTCGGTTTTCTCACTTCGGTTCGGTTTTTTTTCGGTTCGGTTTTTTTCGGCTTCGGTTCGGATTTCGGCTCGGTTTTTTTCGGTTTTCGGCTTCAAACGTCCACCCCTAGTAATTACAACACCTCCTGAGGGCCATTGTTCACTCACCCTAAACAAAAAAAAAAATTTCAAAATATTTAGGAAACTCCAGCCAGCTCTGCCTTCTGGAATCCCGACTTTTTCCTCTCCATTCCAACTGTGAAACAGAGCAACTAGGGAGACAAACAAAAGTCTAGAGAGAGAAAGAGAAACACAGAGTTCGGAGAGAAGCAACGAAGTCTCCTCGAACCTGTCCTCACTTTCACACCCCTCAATATTCCTCCTCATCTTCTTCCTAAACCCAAACCCAAACCCCTCCCTCTCTTAAATATCTCTTCCTCCCAAAATTTCAGTCCATAACTAATTTCAACCCTTACCTCCAATACCCGTTTCTTATATTTTCTCTAATCTCCGATGGGTAACTGCTGTGTCACCCCTCCGCAGACGGGTTCGCCCATAAAGAACAAGAAGAACAAACCAAACCCCTTCGCCGTAGACTACGTCGTCAGCAACGGCGGGAAGCTCGCAGTTCTCAAGAACCCGACAGGCACGGAAATCGAGGAGACATACGAGCTGGGCCGCGAGCTGGGCCGCGGAGAGTTCGGGATCACGTATCTTTGTACTGACAAGGCCACCAATGAAAAGTTTGCTTGTAAGTCGATATCGAAGCAGAAGCTGAGGACAGCTGTGGATATTGAAGATGTGAGGAGGGAAGTGGAGATCATGAAGCATTTGCCGAAACATCCGAATATTGTCAGCTTGAAAGATACTTATGAGGATGATCATGCTGTCCATCTTGTTATGGAGCTCTGTGAGGGTGGTGAGCTGTTTGATCGGATCGTGTCCAGGGGACATTACACGGAGCGTGCGGCGGCTGCTGTCACTAAGACTATTGTGGAAGTTGTTCAGGTGAGGATTTTGTGACTTGATCTCGTTTTTGGTGATTGTTTTGTTGAGTTTTATGTTAAGGGTGTGTATGGTTTGTTTAGACGTGTTTTAAGGATTTGATTAGGTCTCTAGTTTGACTAAATATTGATCAAATGTTGTTTAGAAGATGAAGTAAATCAATAGGATTTTGATTGTTTGAGGATAAGAGTTGAGGTAGTTTTTGGTGGCCAAATTGTGATAGTTGAGATTCTTGGTATAAGTTCCCCATGAATAAGACTTATTCTGTCAGTGATCAAGCTTTTTGATGGTTTTATGTGCTCTGACATGAGTTTGATGTGTTTGATTCTATTGCAGATATGCCACAAGCATGGTGTGATGCATCGGGATCTCAAACCTGAGAACTTTTTGTTTGGAAACAAGAAAGAAACAGCGCCTTTGAAGGCAATTGATTTTGGGCTGTCAGTCTTCTTCAAGCCTGGTAAGTCTTTGCAGAAACTGTCGCATTTGATTATTATCTTGTTTTGTTTTGTGGCACTGATGTGTTAAACTTTTTTGTGTACATTACCAGGTGAAAGATTTAATGAAATTGTTGGAAGTCCATACTACATGGCTCCTGAGGTGCTAAGGCGTAATTATGGTCCTGAAGTTGATGTGTGGAGTGCTGGAGTTATACTTTACATCTTACTTTGTGGTGTTCCGCCTTTCTGGGCAGGTGTGTTGTCTATGCCCCATTTGCGGTTTGCATTTTTATTTTGAATATTTTCACTTTGTTCGAGGTGCAAGTCCTGCCGGAGACCAATAACAGTTTTACTAACGTTCTGACTTATAATCTTCGATTTTCTCTGACTATAAACCTGTCATCTTGATCTGCAGAAACTGAGCAGGGAGTTGCACAAGCAATTATACGGTCTGTTGTAGATTTTAAGAGGGACCCTTGGCCTAAGGTTTCTGATAATGCAAAAGACCTTGTGAAAAAGATGCTTGATCCTGACCCGAAGCGGAGGCTTACAGCTCAGCAAGTTCTAGGTAATGATAAGCTCTGATAAATGGTGATATTTATTACTTAGTAGTCGATGTAGCTGATGTTGCTTCGTGTTCATCAATTTTGGAATCTACTGTAATTACAATATAGCAAACATTAATCTTGATCGTACTTCTTTGAATGCAGATCATACCTGGTTGCAAAATGCAAAGAAAGCTCCAAATGTTTCTTTAGGTGAAACAGTGAGAGCAAGGCTCAAGCAGTTCTCTGTAATGAACAAGCTTAAGAAAAGCGCACTCAAGGTAATGCCTCAAAATTTGTTGTTTCTTAATATTGTCAGGCTCCTGCATTTGATTTGGGTGCTCTACTCTGTGATATATATGATTCCTTACCATTTCTTCTTTCTTTTGGAATTTAAATTTACAGGTTATAGCTGAGCATTTGTCACAGGAGGAAGTTGCTGGCATAAAAGAGGGATTTAAGATCATGGATACCAGCAATAAGGGCAAGATTAACATTGATGAGCTAAGAGTTGGGTTACATAAACTTGGCCATCAGATTCCTGATACTGATGTTCAGATCCTAATGGAAGCTGTAAGTATTGTCCTGTAGTTTGAACTCTTTGCATGTTTTAGCTCTATTAAGTCACTGTAGTTTCTTTTCTTTGGTTAGATGGGTAGGACTTGGGTGTCCATAGTAGTCATAGTATGATCATGAAATGGCAGTTTCAATTGTCTGTTCAGTATGAACCATTCGTGTTTAAACGATTATCAAATTTGATGAAACTTTGCATAAGTGAGCTACACACATATACCTAAATACTGAACGGTGGAGATGTAGAAATTTGACCGGAAAGTGGGCCAAATAAGGAGCCCCGCTCTTTAATTTCAGAGCGGAGCCCCGCTCTGGATATGGACTATATATATGTATGCTTGCTATCAATTATTTACTTCACCCTTTACATTTAGAAAGAAACTACATTTAAATGATTTAATGACTAGCTTCTCCAAAGTAACCCCAACCTGTTATGATGAGAATAGAAAAATGGAAAAAACAAGTTGAAGCATTCCTTAAAGTTTCTAAGGTTTTGCTTTTGCTATATATCTGGGCAAAAAGAAATTTAGTGTGTGAACTTTCCTCTAATCTGTTATGACATTTGGGTGAATGGGGGGAGGAATAGAAATGATTGTTTTGAAATGACTGAGTTATCATACATATGTAGTGCAAATTCATAAAAAATTGGATGATTCCACTTGGATGATTTTATATGAAGATCTGTAATGTTACACATATTAACTAGATGTTAATTTACAGGGGGATGTAGATAATGATGGGCATCTGGATTATGGAGAGTTTGTAGCCATTTCTGTTCACCTAAGAAGGATGGGCAATGATGATGAGCACCTTCGCAAAGCATTTGACTTCTTTGATCAAAACAAAAGTGGGTACATTGAAGTTGAAGAGTTGCGAACTGCCTTGGCTACTGAAGTTGATGACAACATTGAAGATGTTGTTAGTGCCATTATCAATGACGTGGATACAGACAAGGTTGGTTGCATTTCATTCTAGTTAAAACTGTAACCGTCCATATCTATGTTTTAATATCAGTCAGCGTACTAGATACTCTTATTAGTATTAATGCTGGTCTATGCCTGCTTAGAATCCACACTCAATCACCTTTTTTATGATTGCAGGATGGTAAAATAAGTTACGAGGAGTTTGCCACAATGATGAAGGCCGGAACAGATTGGAGAAAAGCATCAAGGCAGTATTCACGAGAACGGTTCAATAGTCTCAGTTTGACATTGATGAGGGATGGATCGTTGGAAGGTAAAAGCGAGAATAAATGACTCGAAGACTGACTCATGGTTATGGGAAGGTGATACAACATACATGTCAATGAAAGAAATGTTCATTTTTTTTTTGTGCTTTTGTAATTCTTACTTCTGTAAGTTCTCTGTTAATTTTACATCCTTCTGTAGACCCTTCTGTGATTATTAGGATATGAGCCAAGGGTTTTCTCATGTCTTGATGTAGAGTGAGTTGGCAAAGAAATTCATTGTGATTGTAAATATGTTATAGAAATTGGCATATATTTTCATCAAAGTGATCATGTGAAATTATGGTATCATTTGTCCAAGTTAGCTGGGATTACCAAACTTCTTGACATCTCATGCTTTGTATTAATGTATCATCCTGAGGTGTCCAATAGTTATACTGACTTTAGGGTGCCTTGCAACCAAGGATAACCAAGAACTGTATGAACCTGGAAAGTTGTTCATTGCTAATTTGAGTTGTAAATGGACAAAATCATCCATCCCTTCCCATCATTGTCGTGGAGATTTGTTTACATTTCTCCGAACAAAAGCCTACACCATTTCTCAACTATATTTTCTATAACAATCAGTTCAATCACAATACACACGCACGCACATTTTTGTTATTCCTTTCTTTTGCTTCTTCTGGCATAGAAACTATGAACTAGTTTGGAGCCTTGGATTGTTATTTGTTAAACACTATGAACTAGTTTCTCAATTATCAAAAAGAAAACTGTCCCTTAACAGACCAAAAGAAAAACAATTACTAAAGCTAGCCCCAGCTAGCTAGACGAACTAAAGGAAAGGCGTAGGGATCAGGGCCAGATCCATCAATGGCTGCAGTTCTAGCTTGCAGGCAATGAACACTGGGACTGACTTCATCAGTAATTCCATGCACATTCTTGCATAAGCGGGAGATTTCCTTTTCAGATTCTATGGAAGTAGTGTTGATATTATTCGGATTAATGCTGAGACAAGCGAGCTAGAATGTCATATTACTCGATCACCTCCACCTGCTGAGTTTGACAACGTCTGTCATTTATCAAAACAAATCACAACCAAGAATATAAGAACACATCTGTTGTGTCGTTTGTTCTACAAACTTAGTAACCACCTATGCTTCCCACACTACATGGAGAAGTTTCATGACTCCATTCAAGATCAAGCGAGCTTAATTATGTAGAATATTGTAGGATATTTACTTTTCTTGTATAGGTAAATTAGTTAGTGTAATCTTGAAATATATTTTCCTTGTAGACGTAAGTTTGTATCCCTATATATATATATCTTCTCTATGGAGAAAAATAATTTTTGAAGCATTAAACCCAAATCATATTCTTATTCTCTACTTGGCATCAAAGCTAATACAAAGTGAAACAAAACCACACACCTTACACAAATTTCCACTGCAAATTACCCTCCACCTAAATCCCAGCCCAGACATATATTTGAATTGGAGGAGTTTGAGGACATCGAAGCACTAGAAGAAAAATTAAGTACTGACACAAAAGATACAATATCACTTCAGCAACCGACACCATGTGAGGATGGGACCACAGAAAACCAAAAAGCAGGAGGGACTGCCGAGCCGCCACGTGTCCAGTCGGGCCTCTATCTCCTGCCGAGCCACGTGCTGCTACAACACCCTCTGCTGAGCTGCCATGTGTCGTCCCTCCATTTCCTGCCGAGCCACGTGATGCTCCTGCAACCTCTGCCGAGCCGCCACGTGTCGCTCCTGCTCTCTCTCCTGCTGAGCCGAGCCTCGAGCCATCTCTTCCAGCCAAGTCGGCCCCACCTGCTGCACCAACATGTGCTGAGCTCTTTGCTGATGTGTCCAATACATCACAGACACATGCTGAACCCGATCCCCCTATTGACTTGTCTGATGTGCCACATACCACTTTTCCAACACATGCATCAGACCACAGAACATCTTCCACACCAAGTACAGTTTCGTGTTCCCCATCTACATCATCAACTGAAGAATCTATTGCGAATGTTCCTCATCAGGTACAATTATTTTCCAATGAACTTAGAAAATCACATAGAATTACTAAGGGTATTCCTCCAAAACATTATGAGCCAGACATCAAAGCCAAAGCAAAATACCCTATAGCCAATTATATGTCTAATCATAGGTTGTCTGGGTCACATGCACTTATTGTCGATCAATTACCCTATAGCCAATTATATGTCTAATCATAGGTTGTCTGGGTCACATGCACTTATTGTCGATCAATTATATTCTGTATCTATTCTAAGTAGTGTACAAGATGCATTAGCAAATCCCAAGTGAATACAAGCGATAAATGAAGAACTTGATCGCCTTGCAGAAAAACTCAACTTGGGATATTGTGACAATGCCACCTGGAAAGAAGACTGTTGGATGTCGTTGGGTGTATACAGTGAAACTCAAAGCAGATGGGAGTATTGACAGATATAAAGCCAGATTGGTTGCCAAAGGATATACTCAACGCTATGAAATTGATTATGAGGAGACATTTGCACATGTAGCAAAGATCAACACTGTTCGAATATTGATCTCACTAGCAGCAACTAGAGATTGGCCTCTTCGCCAATTAGATGTGAAGAATGCATTCCTCAATGGAAATTTAGAAGAAGAGGTTTATATGGATGTACCACCAGGAGTCAAAAATAAGCCTTGCGATGCAAGCAAGGTTTGCGAATTGAAGAAGTCATTATATGGCTTAAAGTAATCACCCAGAGCTTGGTTTGGAAGATTTTCAAAATCAATGAAGGCGTTTGGTTACAGACAGAGCAACTCAGATCATACTTTGTTCATTAAGCATAGTCAGGGTAAGATTACTGTCCTGATAGTATATGTTGATGATAAGATTGTCACAGAAGATGACCCGAAAGAGATGGAGGCCCTACAGAAATATCTTTCGAAGGAGTTTGAGATGAAAGACCTTGGGCAATTGAAATACTTTCTTGGTATTGAAGTTGCAAGATCTAAGAAAGGAATTTCTTTGTCCCAGCGTAAGTATGTACTCGACCTGTTAGC
This sequence comes from Potentilla sterilis, assembly GCA_963682095.1. Taxonomy (NCBI): domain Eukaryota; kingdom Viridiplantae; phylum Streptophyta; class Magnoliopsida; order Rosales; family Rosaceae; genus Potentilla; species Potentilla sterilis. The sequence goes on from OY821754.1 coordinate 46,251,378, forward strand.
TGAGACAGGGATGCTTGATTGCAAACTGATAGGAGCACAATGTGCGACGATATTATATGCTTATGCCCTCGTTTATGCTTTGTTTAACTCTTATTTGTCTAAGATTGAGTCATAATATAGTTAGTGTCAATTTTGGTAGAGTTTTGGTGAAATGTGTTTAATTGTCCGAAAAATGACTAAGTATGAGAAATCTGGAAAATAGTGCAAAACATGTCTTTTTTGCGATTTTGAGACGAGTAAAAATATGATCTATCCTTGTCCGAATTCTATGAATTTTGGTGTGCTTAATATTCATGTACTGAGGAATGTTGTGTTAAAATTTCAGATCAATTGGAGTTCGGGAAGTCACCCAAAAGATGGCTGCAAAACAGCAGTCCGAGCAAACCAATCCAGGGACTTCCAGGATTTTCCTGGGACTTTGTCCCAACTTCGAAAAATCATTCCCGACGATTCACAAGGAATTTGATCAAGATATTTTATGGGGAGATGGCCATATGTGTCTAGTTTATCTGAGACTTAGAATCGCATCAATCGGAGCTCCACGGATGGAGATATGCCGGAATTACTGCATCAAGGTCAAATCTGCCGATTCCAGGAACCTACTGCCCCCTTTTTGTGTTTTCTGTTTTTAATGGACCAAATGGTGATGGTCCAAGCTTAAGGAAGGTTAGAGGATGACACCAAGCCAAGGCATTGAAGAAAAAAATCAGAAAAAGAAGTTTCCTAGAAGAACCAAGAAAGGAAGGAACCAAAACCTTGTTGCACAAGGATTGCCTTTGCCGATTCGGACTAGGTATTCTACCTAGGTTTTCTGCCGAATTTGCCTCTATAAATAGCTAACTTTTACACAGAAAAACTTGTCACATTCCAAAGAAAAAATCTAGCCAAAGCTCTACCTAAATTTCCCAAGAGTCCTACATACAAACCTTAGCCGAAACCACCACCATCTCACCCAAAAATCCTGCCGACACACCCATTGCCGAGCAGCCATCTTCTCCACCAACCATCGGATCCACACCTAGACGAAGCTCTCCAAGGTTTCTAATGTGTGATCCACTCCCTTCTCTTGGTTATGTAATTTTTGTTGTAGCTATGTTAAACTTTGTCTATGAAGTTAGCATGAATTCTTGGTTTCAAACTCTATGTCTATGTATTGTTTGGAGTGAAATTTGGTTTTATGATTTGTATGTTCAATTTGTTTTCTTTGTCTTTAAGTGGTATTTGGATGTAAGAATACAAATTGCATGTTAAAAAGTAAGGAAAATATGAAGTAAAGAGATAGGATTAGATAGGCAAGTATGTTCACTCTGATTCTAGTAATTCGTTCTTGGTTTAGTCTTTAAATCCGTGTGCCTCAAAGATTGGTACTTAGCATATTCGCGATGTGTTTTGAGTATTGGTCTTGTATCCGTCAATAATAGGACTAGAGTGGTTTAAATGACTATGCATGTTAACAAGAAGTGGTGAGGCCTTGCTTGATTGATATGTTTCCGACTAAAAAGACCTTGTGCCTAATTACTTTGCATGTTTGATTTCGACGATAAGTGTTCTCAAATGTGTTTAGTATAACTTTGGGGTTAGACGATAAGTTAATCTTGAAGTATTTGAGAGTCTTAATCGATTAGTAAACCGATAAGGAGCTAATTAGGTTGGAACTAAGTCGGATCTAGGATATTGTGTGCTCTTGCCGTGTCTTATCTTATAACTTTGCTATGTGTTTTGAGTGCTTTTGTGTTAGTAATTTGTGGAAGAATGTCGACCAAACTTGTAAATAGTAATTTAGGATTTATTTTCTGCAATTTATTTTCGTGCCTAGCGTTAGGGCAGCCCTTGCTGCCGAACCTCACCTCAATCCCCCTTGATTTCATGTGAATATGTATATATGTATATAAGTGTGACAATTGTGTGCATATGTATTTGTGAATATCTGTGTTAACATTCTCATGTTTCAGGTACCCTTAATCCCCGGCTAGAACGATCCCTACTTATTCTATACTACTAACGATTGTAGGGTTATTATTGCTTGATGCTCGCTTCGGCGACACGTCAATTTTTGGCGCCGTTGCCGGGGATTATAAAAGCTTGTTTTATGTTATTGTTGTGTATATATGTTTGCTGGAAATTTTTGTTGAATATTTGTAAAGTTGTAAATTTTAAGTTTATTTTGGGATTTTGTAAAGTAGAAATATGCTTCGGCATATAGAGTTTAAATTTCGGAAGTTGCATGATGTATATTGATGTATGTTGGTAATCACTTAGTTTAATTTCTAGGGAGTTGATAGTGTTGTGTATGTTTGAGTTTATTGTAGTTTCTAAAGTGTAACATGTAGGTGAAGCCACTTTTGTTGATCATAACCAAAACCCTTCATGTGAATGGTGCTATGTCGGAGGCCGTTTCTATGTAGATTGGGAAACGCGGGATACTTCCCCCCCACGCATATAAGCGTTTCTTCGGTAATAGTATTACTTCCATGAGGTTGAGGGCGGTTTTAATCAACACTTGTAGACTGCTAGGGATCCGTGTTTGTTTTACAAAGTATGGGGAAGTTATTTTCATAGATATGGTTCTCAGGTTTGTTTAACTGGATCTCAAGGCCCATAGACTGATGTTCATTCTCGGTGAGTGAGTCGATTGGGGGTTCGCCCTCCGTGGTGTCCAACAACGAGTCCTGCCTGGTTCCTGTAGGGGGTTCGCCCTCCGTGATTTTAATGACCTTTGAAACGTAAAATACGCACGACCTAGTCGACAGCTTGTGCCGAAGCATCACCTCACTTTAGACGCTAGAACATAACTTGACATATGTGGCCTATTTTCTTCAAAAGACAAAACAAATTGTGTAGTTCAAACTCTTGAGGTATATCGGGTTAAGCATGATACTACCGGGGGCTGTATCAGTCCATTGCACCGTTATCTCCTCTGCTCCACGTATTTCGAGAGTTAGAACAAATTTAAAAGAAATTAGACTTAGCGATTACATGATCATGAACGTTCCAATTTTTCTTCTCTTGTTGCCGAACCATGTTTGTTCTTTGCCGAAATTTTGTGTGTTTGCCGAATGTTTATATGTGAATCATTGTTGAAATATGTTGTGTAATTGCTAATGCCATGGCTTGTATAGCTTTGTATATTCTTGCATTTATCTTTGTGTTTTGTTCGCTTTGATGTGTTTTGTGTCTGTGCAGTCGAACTTAAAAGAAAAGTGCAGGAAATTCCAAACTTCTGCCTAAAACAGACATCGGGCAGTGCAGTCCGTCGACTTTGGATGGCTGCCGTTTTCAGCTCACAAAACTTGGGAAAGTGAGCCATACACCGTTGGAAAGGTCTCTGAGTCTACTTTCCGTAGGAGTTTACAGAAGTGGATTTGGAGTCTCGAGTCGTTCCCAGTTTCAATTTGAAGGCAGCAAGGTCAATCTGGTGGAACAGAGAACTGGGCAGCACGATAGGTCCGATTAAAGACCCAACAAAGCATACTTCCGCTGGTCCGATTGAGGCAAATTTTATACCGTTGGAAATCTCTATGTGTCTGCTACAAAATTGCTTTATAACAGTTTTGCATTCGGATATTGGAACGCACCCAAAATCAGACCTCAAGAGAAGCAGCACACTGTCACGAGGACAAAGCTGCCAAGCAGCCTAACTGCCGAGAGAAAGGGGCTGCTGCCCCAACTGCGGAGCTGCACATGGCATGATGAACACACACAACACATGGTGAAAAGTCTAGGCTACGGACTATAAACACAAAGCGCTACTTGGGAGGCAACCCAATTCGATCAAAGAAAAGTGAAGGAGCCATCACCGAGAGTTTGAAATTTCTTAACTCTTCTCTTTTTCTTTGATTTGTGATGATATGTTGGTATATGTTAGACTATTGCATGCTTAGGAAATTCGTTGATATAGATTTGTGCTTACATTGAGGACAATGTAATTTTCTAAGTGTGGGGTGGGATAACGTATTCCGTTTATGTTTTGGTGTGCTTAGTTTAGAAAAGAAAATTCAGAAAATTGTTCTACAAAAATAGAGTGTTTAAATTATTTGTTTCGAGTCTTAGGATGCCCCTAATATGTCAATGGTGTTTTTCTCCTCTTTGCATACATAGATGATGGTTGTGCATACAATTAAAATTGTGAGTTTCATGGATTATGTGCATTGGTAGGAGCATGTAGGACTTGTTGATTACGAAGCATGCATGTTTTAGCTAGTTTGTTTCCATAATAACTTGTGTGAGCTTTAGAGCCAAATTGCTTTCTTCATGAGTGATAAATTGAAAATTTCGAGCATGCTAATATGTGAACCTCATAATTCTTTGATTATTCGATGACTATATGCAATAGCTTTTCATGGACTCTAGAAGTGCTAGAACTCGTTCTTGTGATTATTGAAACTTGATAGTCATGAAAATTGCCTTGATTTTGAAAAGGATTGAAAACGTTATATTAGGATCACCACCATTGCCAAATAAAGCATGTGCCCTATTTGTGCCCGTCGTGGGACTCCTTAGAAAACCCCTTTGAGCCTACGTTGAGTATTTTCTTTCATCACCCTTATTAAAATTCCTATGCTTAGAATAGTTATATCTTGACCCTTGTCCTCGCGAGACTTGGCAAAAGTTTGAAATCGATTTGGAGGTTTGATGTAGAGTGATGTCATGAAACAAGTGTGGGGTGGACTTAGCTAGAAATTGTGTGAAAAATGTATATGCCATGCCTAGCAAAAGTGAAAAATATGTAAACGGATAGAAAAGAAAAGAAAAGAAAAACATGAAGTCCGAAAGAAAAAGAAAAGAAGTTTAGGCACGGTTTTGATTGAAAATTGCTAAGTCCTATCCTTGAATAAATGTTGTGAGCTTGGAATTTCGTTCGTATTGGAAGGTCTAGCATTGTGAAAATTCGACCTTTGTCCATGTTTATGATGTTTCGGGAAGTAAAAAAATGAAGGAAGGGTCCAACAAGATAATATCCGACCCTTGGAGTGAAGCCATAAGGAGGATCAAGAATTGCCAAGTCTTGGTGACGTTTTTAAGCACCACTTATCCTAAATTTCCTTCCCTATAGCCGAGCCCCATATTTATTCCCCTATAACGTTTTCATGATTCTTAAGATGGCATACTTTGATTTGTGGAGATTTTCTCAAGAGTTGAGCATATGGTTTTGGTTCATTGGTGCATATAGTTGTCATATGAGGTTTTTCCATAAAAATTCACAAAGTGCTTTCGTTTCTTTGATATATGCAAGTCACTCTTTCTAATTCATTATCTTCCACTTGCATATACTATTGAGTGAATAACCATGCTTCGAGAGAAAATGAAGAGAGTATGCCTAGTGAGGAGGATTGAATTAGCTTTAACATGTCTACATGCTTACTTTTTGTTCTTATATGTTCATATTGATGTCACATGTTCATGAAACTTGGAATTTTCGTGCTAAGCAGTCTCATGCATTAACTTGAAAGCTATGTGTACATACGAGCCTGAGACAAATTGTTAGGGGCAATAGTTTGTTTAGAGTCTAGTTTAATTTAGTTTGCTAAGGGACTAGCAAAGGATAAGTGTGGGGTAGTTGATAGGAGCACAATGTGCGACGATATTATATGCTTATGCCCTCGTTTATGCTTTGTTTAACTCTTATTTGTCTAAGATTGAGTCATAATATAGTTAGTGTCAATTTTGGTAGAGTTTTGGTGAAATGTGTTTAATTGTCCGAAAAATGACTAAGTATGAGAAATCTGGAAAATAGTGCAAAACATGTCTTTTTTGCGATTTTGAGACGAGTAAAAATATGATCTATCCTTGTCCGAATTCTATGAATTTTGGTGTGCTTAATATTCATGTACTGAGGAATGTTGTGTTAAAATTTCAGATCAATTGGAGTTCGGGAAGTCACCCAAAAGATGGCTGCAAAACAGCAGTCCGAGCAAACCAATCCAGGGACTTCCAGGATTTTCCTGGGACTTTGTCCCAACTTCGAAAAATCATTCCCGACGACTCACAAGGAATTTGATCAAGATATTTTATGGGGAGATGGCCATATGTGTCTAGTTTATCTGAGACTTAGAATCGCATCAATCGGAGCTCCACGGATGGAGATATGCCGGAATTACTGCATCAAGGTCAAATCTGCCGATTCCAAGAACCTACTGCCCCCTTTTTGTGTTTTCTGTTTTTAATGGACCAAATGGTGATGGTCCAAGCTTAAGGAAGGTTAGAGGATGACACCAAGCCAAGGCATTGAAGAAAAAAATCAGAAAAAGAAGTTTCCTAGAAGAACCAAGAAAGGAAGGAACCAAAACCTTGTTGCACAAGGATTGCCTTTGCCGATTCGGACTAGGTATTCTACCTAGGTTTTCTGCCGAATTTGCCTCTATAAATAGCTAACTTTTACACAGAAAAACTTGTCACATTCCAAAGAAAAAATCTAGCCAAAGCTCTACCTAAATTTCCCAAGAGTCCTACATACAAACCTTAGCCGAAACCACCACCATCTCACCCAAAAATCCTGCCGACACACCCATTGCCGAGCAGCCATCTTCTCCACCAACCATCGGATCCACACCTAGACGAAGCTCTCCAAGGTTTCTAATGTGTGATCCACTCCCTTCTCTTGGTTATGTAATTTTTGTTGTAGCTATGTTAAACTTTGTCTATGAAGTTAGCATGAATTCTTGGTTTCAAACTCTATGTCTATGTATTGTTTGGAGTGAAATTTGGTTTTATGATTTGTATGTTCAATTTGTTTTCTTTGTCTTTAAGTGGTATTTGGATGTAAGAATACAAATTGCATGTTAAAAAGTAAGGAAAATATGAAGTAAAGAGATAGGATTAGATAGGCAAGTATGTTCACTCTGATTCTAGTAATTCGTTCTTGGTTTAGTCTTTAAATCCGTGTGCCTCAAAGATTGGTACTTAGCATATTCGCGATGTGTTTTGAGTATTGGTCTTGTATCCGTCAATAATAGGACTAGAGTGGTTTAAATGACTATGCATGTTAACAAGAAGTGGTGAGGCCTTGCTTGATTGATATGTTTCCGACTAAAAAGACCTTGTGCCTAATTACTTTGCATGTTTGATTTCGACGATAAGTGTTCTCAAATGTGTTTAGTATAACTTTGGGGTTAGACGATAAGTTAATCTTGAAGTATTTGAGAGTCTTAATCGATTAGTAAACCGATAAGGAGCTAATTAGGTTGGAACTAAGTCGGATCTAGGATATTGTGTGCTCTTGCCGTGTCTTATCTTATAACTTTGCTATGTGTTTTGAGTGCTTTTGTGTTAGTAATTTGTGGAAGAATGTCGACCAAACTTGTAAATAGTAATTTAGGATTTATTTTCTGCAATTTATTTTCGTGCCTAGCGTTAGGGCAGCCCTTGCTGCCGAACCTCACCTCAATCCCCCTTGATTTCATGTGAATATGTATATATGTATATAAGTGTGACAATTGTGTGCATATGTATTTGTGAATATCTGTGTTAACATTCTCATGTTTCAGGTACCCTTAATCCCCGGCTAGAACGATCCCTACTTATTCTATACTACTAACGATTGTAGGGTTATTATTGCTTGATGCTCGCTTCGGCGACACGTCACAAACCAGTTGAGACACCGATTGAGATGAATCACAACCTCGCCATTTATCCTAATCAGGTTCCAATAGATAAAAGAAGGTACCAACGTCTAGTAGGGAGACTCATTTATCTTTCTCATACCAGACCTGATATTGCTTAAGCTGTGAGTGTGGTTAGCCAATTTATGCATTGTCCCAGTGAAGAGCATATGGATGTAGTATATCGTATTCTGAAGTATCTCAAGAAGGCACCTGAAAAATGTTTGTTGTTTGAAAAGAGGAATGAATTAGAAGTCGTGGGATACACAAATGCTGATTGGGCAGGTGATAAGACTGATAGAAGATCTACATCTGGATACTTCACTTTTGTTGGAGGAAATCTAGTGACTTGGTGTAGTAAGAAACAAAAAGTTGTTGCTAAATCAAGTGCAGAAGCAGAATTTCGAGGTATGACACATGGCGTATGTGAATTGTTATGGATCCGAAATGTGTTAAAGAGCTTAGGTGTCAAACTTAAGAAGCCTATGAACTTGCATTGTGATAATACGTCAGCAATTGAAATTGCTCATAATCCAGTTTAACATGATCGAACTAAGCATGTGGAGGTGGATCGATTCTTTATCAAGGAGAACTTAGACAAGAAAGTCATTTGATTCCCTTTCGTATATACTGAAGACCAATTGACAGATGTTCTTACAAAAAGAGTGTTGAGGAAAGCATTTGACGAATCAATTGACAAGTTGAGCATGATTGGCATCTATGCACCAACTTGAGGGAGAGTGTAAAATATTCTAGGATATTTACTTTCCTTGTATGTATAGGTAAATTAATTAGTGTAGTGTTGGAATATATTTTCTTTGTAGATGTAGGTTTGTATCCCAGAGAAATTATAGCGTGCTGAGATGGTGGTCCGCACCAACAGAAACATGACACGTGCACTGATAGGATTCTAAATTGGGTTTAGAGGTTCCGTTTTCTCGCCGTTTACTTTTAACAAGTCTAAGAGGAAAAAAAAAAACTCCAGATCAAAATACCCCCTCTTCCCTCTTCTCCAGATCAATTTTGCGATTTGCCAGAGCATCACAGCGAAGACCTTACTTCCATGGGCAAACAGATTCCGATGGGGCTGAGCTCATCGTCGGGGAATATGACTCGGAAGACGGCGGCGGCGGCGCTAGTGATTTGGTGCTTCGCGAGGTGATCTGGTAATGGATTGATAACAATTGGACTTTGGTTTGGGTTATATATCTATAATTGGAATGAATATGTATCATGCATCTAATCCTTCACATTTCAAAGTGAGGGGTGAATACCTTGATAGTTCTTGTCATATTTGATTAATGCTTGGCAGTTATGAGGATTTGACTTTATCGTACGACAACCCATTGATTCTTGATATAAGATCCGGACAAAGGGTTATAATTATTTTTGTTGGTAATGGAGAAGAACATAAGTAGTGAAACTTTAATCCTTTGGCATCCATCACAATCTTGATTTAAGATACAGACTTGGGTTTAGATTATTTTGTTTGGTAATGAGTTTGTTAGTCTTGTAAATCTTGAATTCTGAATCTATAGCTCACATGATTTGGCTGAGATTCATAGTTTACTGGATCTAAAAAACGATTCTACTAGCAGTTTTTATAAAAGCGGTCCATCTGTATTTACCTCACTTCAGCTTCTGATTTCGTTATCATATTTTCTTCTTAGCTTCTCATTATCATTGTTTCTTCATATTCAACAAGTATTTACTTCTTCAAACTGACTTGAGATTTCTTATATGATGCATTATGCTACTTCACTGATACTTGCTGTTCCCTTTTGAAATAGGCTAGGACTTCGAGGGTTCGATGGAAAGAAAGCTATACAAGATGCACGTTCTTGAAGGTAAACCTGTTCTGTACGAATGTGTGAAATTTTAGTGAAATGTTGCTGGATTTGAACTTCTAATTTTCAGTTGAAGGAGCGATTGAAAGTCTCATGTTGGGGGAAAAGGAGAATATGAGAGATAGGTTGTTAAAGCTAAGCATAAGGCAAGACAACGCCAATTCTAAGTCCTGCTAAACTCTTAAGTGTAATGATCATAGATTATTTTGAAGCCTATTTCATGGCAACTTTGTACCTTTTTGACTTTTCTTATGGTTTATGTTTACAGAACTATGATGAATGTAAACAGCTCATTCTTTCATGAATGTAAACAGCTCATTCTTTCATGTAACCTACTTATATTGAGTGATTTTTAGAAACATTCATAATTTATCAGTAAGATCTTTTGTGCCTGGTCTAAAATAATCAGATGTAAGCAAGTCATTTTATAACAACACAAAATTTTTATTGATTTTTAACATCACACATTACATGCATATGAAAATTACCCACATAACTAGGGATTTCCATCAATAACGTACAGTACATTTCAATTGTGTACACACCAAATAGCTTTTTAGTAATCTTTCTTTTCTATAAATGAAGGTGATTTCCTTGATGGCTCCACAATTATTGATGCTAACTCATTTCCAGTTGAATCCATGAAACTTTAGGAGGAATAGTTTCCATCAACGTGCACCACAAGAAGAACCTGCATAGAAAAGAATTGATCAAGAAGTAACAGAGTAATAAATCGCTTTAGTAATAGATCATTTTAGCCTTTGAGTCACTAAAACCATTATGAGTTCAGTTACTTTAGAAATTTCTACTTCATTATTCCAGGAAAGATGCAACCTTCAGCTATCATAGCAATATTCTCCATCCGCAATGAACACAGAGTAATAGATCAACAGATTGGGAGCAACTTATCGGACCAAATAAACTCTGAGAAACAGGAACATATACAATAGCAATATAGCTTAGGTACTATCAGATTTGCATACAATTTTTCATGAAATACGATTAATGAAAAAATAAAAAATAAAAACAGAGGTACACAAGCGTATATAAAGCCACATTCTAGAAATCCTAAAGCCACATTCTATTCACTCTTAGTTTGTATTGGCCACATTAATCCTAAAGCCACATTCTATTCAAGAGATTTTATACTCTACAGTATGAAAAAGAACCCAAGTAAACCAGTAAATATTCACATCATGCTTGTTGCTGCTAGCAAAAACAACTGTTATCACGGAGAATGAGAAAGACACCCTCATACAGCTCATCAGCTCATACTACATGAAAGATACTGATGCTGAAGCAATGTGGGATAGTTTTGAAAGCATGCATCTCAGTCGTGATTTAATTCATTAAGCATTCGTCAACACCTTCAATAGGAATATGCTTCTGTACGCAATTTTTCAGGCTTGCAAAGAAAGATGAATTACTTTTCTGCAAGATTGGGAAAGAATTCATGTATTACTTTACGGTTGTAATGATGAATTCAACCATAGCAAAAAGAGCCACATAGTTATGTATCTAATTGTACCAGGATTATCAAACACAACAGGGACTATACAACTTAAGAGTCTCACATGTAGAATAATTACTGTGATCGAGGAGCCATCCCACTTGCATGTTCAATGGTGCCCAGCAACAACCACTGGGATTCGAATGGAAGCAGTGTGCCTGTAAATTTAAAATCAGATGCATCAACTACCTTTTGAAATGGAAGCTAACCACATGAAAGCAGACATTTTTACATATCACCTTTGATATCAATTATCAAGATCCCTCTACTTTCGTTTAAGTATCATTTGAAATAGCAAGATTATTTACATTCATACATACACAGACATAATAGAGATATACTGTCAAGTTCCAAATTGTTGTCTTTTTATTTTAATCAAATGAACATTATAACTAAAAGGGCCATTATTACATGGAATTTTGATTTCTCTTAATGCACCTGAAACCACTTACACCCAGTGATAGGAGCACAATGTGCGACGATATTAATATGCTTATACCCTCATTTATGCTTCGTTTAACCCTTATTTATCTAAGATAGAGTCATAATTTAGTTTAGTGTCATTTCGGAAGAGTTTTGGAAAAATATGCTTAATAATCAGAAAAATGACTAAGTATAGAAATCTGGAAATAAAGTAAAATATGCCTTTTTCTTGATTTTGAGGCTTGTGCTAAACTGAGCTATCCTTTTCCAAATTTGATGAAATTTGGTATCCATATATTTGGAAAGCTAAAGTGTATTGTGTCAAAATTTCAGATCAATCGGAGTTCGGAAAGTCATCCAAAAGATGGCTGCAACTTGGCAGTTTGAACAAAGATCACCAGGGACTACCAGGATTTTTCTGGGACTGTGTCCTGACTTCCGGAATTTCTGTACGCCGCATCACTTGGAACCAGAAACTGTGCCATACACCGTTGGAAAGCCCTATGAGTATAGTTTCTCTAGGACTTGGAATTGCATCAATCGGAGCTCTGAGGAGGAATTTATGCCGGATTTACTAGAGTAAGGTCATTCTGCCTGGAAAACAACAACTTTCGGGGTTGCATCAGGATAACCCTCCATTGGATTTTTGGAAGCATGGATCGGATATTATGGACCTAAAGACTTATTGGACATGTCCACGCTATTCAAATGAGGCTGATTGAAGTCCAAGATCAGAATTGAAGTCCAAGAATGCAAAGCTTGGCCGACAAGGAAATATAAGTCAACTAGGAAATGAATTCTCATTCCTTATTGCTGCCGGCAACCCTAGGGTTTTTCCTCTATATAAAGCCAACAAAATTTAAGAATAAATCATCTCATCTCGAGCGCAAGTACTAGCCAAAAACTCTACCAAGTCTCACAAGCACCAAACACCCAAATACTTAGCCAAAACCTACACCACCACAACCCAAACTTTCGTCCCTTCACTTTGGTTTTCTACCGAGTAGCTGATCATCAATCCACCACGTCTTGAAGAGCTTCACAAGGTTCTAAAAGTGTGATCCACTCCCCCTATGGCTCTTATTTAATCATGTTTGGTTGTGTTTTAAGAACTTATTTCAATTCTTGGTTTTTGCTAAACTATTGTATGAACCGATTCATGTTTATTGATATAGTTTTATAATTTTAACTTGTTGATTTTGTATGCATTGATAATTAGGGCAGTGGTTTGTGAAGCATGTTAAAGACTAAAAATTGGTTAGAACTAAGGTTATGGCAGAAAAATCGAACACTAGTTATGTCAAAGAACATAGTCTAAGTGCTAGGTTTCATGTGGTAGAGTAATATGGTTAAGTCATATGCTGGAGTAGTCTTAATTGTGTTTCTCACCTAGGTCTAACAACCTTAGAACTTACAAGTTAAATAAGAAGAATGACAACCTTACTTGTTTGCTTGTTTTCGATTAGAGATTCATGTGCTTAAATGTTAAAACGCGTAAAACAGGATTAGCATCACTTTAGGATTATACGCTGGAGTTGATTCTAAGAATTTAAGTAATCTAACAATTGGAAAACTGCTGGAGGCTCTAATTGTGTCGAAACTAATTTAGGTCTAATACGTTTCAAACTTGTCCCTTACTTTCTTGCATACAAGTCTACTTGTTAAAGAGTCTTTTGTGTGAACTACTTGGTATGAAAGATGATGATCACTTGTACATATTAGAATTAGGGTTTTTATTTTCGTACTTAGCTTTTTCGTACCTAGTTTAGGGCAGCCATAGGGCTGCCAATTCTATCATTCCACCAAAAGTGACGATTTAATTGTAAATATGTGAATATCTTGTCTAACATTCTCATGTTTCAGGTACCCTTAATCCCCGGCTAGAACGATCCCTACTTGCTCATACTACTAACGATATTTTGTAGGGTTATTATTTGTGTGAGCCTCGCGGTTAACATCAATTTTTGGCGCCGTTGCCGGGGATTATAAAAGCTTGAATTATGTGAATGTGTTGTACATAAGTTGCTGGAAATTTTTCTTGTAAAGTTGTAAAGTTTGTAATATTTGGTTTTATTTGGGATTTGTAAAGTAGAAATATGCTTCGGTATGTAGAGTTTAAATTTCGAAAGTTGCATGATGTATAAAGAATGTATGTGTGTACTAACTTAGTTTAATTTCTAAGAAGTTGATAGTGTTATGTATGCTTGAGTTTATTGTAGTTTCTAAAGTGTAACATATAGGGAGAAGCCGCTTTTGTTGGTCTTAGCCTTAACCCTTCATACGAATGATGCCTGAGCAGATCCGTTTTTATGAACAATCGGGAAACAGGGTAGTGCCCTCCCAATTCCAACGAGCGATGCCTTGACAGACTCATTTTTATGAGGTTGAGGGCGGCTTTGATCAACACTTGTAGACCGCTAGTGACCCGAGTTTGTTTTACAAAGTAGAACACGCTCGAACTAGTCAATAGCTTGGGCCGAAGCATCACCTCACTTTAGACGCTAGAAGATAACTTGGCATATGTGACATATTTTCTTCAAATAAACCAAATTGTATGGTTCAAACTCTCGAGGTATATCGGATAAAGCATGATACTATCGGGGGCTGCATCAGTTCATTGCACCGTTATCTCCTCTGCTCCACGTACCTTGAGAGTTAGAACAAATCTTAAAAGAAATTAGATTTAGAGATTACATGTACACAAAATGTTTCGAATTTTTGTTCTCATTGCCGATTGTATCTCTTCTTTGCCAATTTCATGTATATGTTTGTCATTGTTTGAAAATTGTTTGTATTTGCTAATGCCATGGCTTGTAAAGATTTGTATATTTTTGCATTTATCTTTGTGTTTTGTTCGCTTTGATGTGTCTTGTGTGTAGGGCTGTCAATGGGTCGTGTCGTGTCGGGTTCGTGTCGGGTCAAGATTTTTCGCGTGTCACAAAACACAAACCCAAACCCAACCCATTTAATAATCGTGTCGAAAATTTAAACCCAAACCCAACCTATTTATTAACGGGTTACCCGTTTCCAACCCGTTTAACCCATTTAATAAATAGGTCGTGCCGTGTTGGACAAATGACACATTAACATTGTGACCCATTTAACTAATGACTTGATTAAATTCACAACAAACTACATAAGATCACAATTATCTGTAATTCGTATATAAATCCATTCATAAAATTAAAAACTCTCATAAGTTTAAAATTAAAAAATTCATCCATCGTATAAAAAAAAATATACATAATCCATAAACTGAGTTTGAAATTTAAGTTTGAATGTAAAGCATCAAATGCTAACTTGCAAACACTGCTTCACTTTATTCATCATAAAAGGAACAAGTAATCACCACCTATAACAAAGTAAGATCATGGAAACGAGAACAAACATGAATACAATAATCTTATTAGGGTTTGAACATGCTATCTAATAATCATGGAAAAGAACATATATATATATATATATATATATATATGTTTGATCATATGTATAAACCCTAAGTTCCTTATGATAGCATATATATAATAATCATATATCTCATCCCAGTTTTGAACTGGAAGATCTAGAACAAGAGTTGATCAAAATCAAGTATCAGATAAACATATCTCATATATAAAAGTACCATTGGCTTGACGATAATACCGTCTCGAGAAAAGGTGAAGTTTTGATGCTGATGTGCGGTGGAATTTAGGGTTTTTGTGTTGATACAAGGCTTAAACAAGAGAATTTATTGTGTTAACGGTAACCCTAATTGTAAGAAAAGGCTTAATTGACCCTTATAAACACGTAATATATGGGTCATGTATGCATGTTATATATAATATAACCCGACTCATTTAATAAACGTGTTAAGCGGGTTAATTTCGAGTTGGCGGGTTGACCCACGGTTGACCCATTTAATAAATGGGTCATGGCGGGTTGACCCGCCGCTGACCCGCTTTTTAATCGTGCGGGTTCAACCCGCTTTATTTCGTGCGGGTTTCGAGTCGTGTTATCGGGTCGTGTCGAAATTGACAGGCCTACTTGTGTGTGTGCAGATCGAATAGGGAAGAAACAGTGCAGGAAATACCAACTTCTGCCCAAAACAGAATTCGGGCAGTGCGGTCTGTCAACTTTAGAAGGGTGCCATTTGCAGCGCACAAAACCCGGGAAAGTAAGCCATATGCCGTTGGAAAGGTCTCTGAGTCTACTTTTTGTAGATTTTACAGAAGTGAATTTGGAGTCTCAAGCCGTTCCCAGTTTCAATTTGAGTACAGCAAGGTCAATCTGGCAAAACAGAAAACTGGGCAGATCGATAGGTCCGATAAAAGGCCAAACAAAGAATAACTATGTTGATCCGATTAAGGCAAACTTTATACTGTTGGAAAGCTTTGTGTGTCCACTACAACATTGATTTATAACACCTTTGCATTAGGATAGTGGAACACACCCAAATTCAAGCCTAAAGGGGAAGTATACCATCTGCCAAAGCTTCTGCCGAGCTGCCTGCAGCCTACCCTGTTGCTGCCCTGCGCACTGCCGAGGCCCTGCTGAATGTCCCTGCTGATAAACCTGCTGAACGAACCCGTCAAGAGCAATTTGTTTTGCCGAGGTCCCGCCAAGGTGATCTGCCTAGAGCAGCCTGCCTACGCTGCTGCCAACAGGCAGCCTGCAGCGTGAATCTGCCAATAGACATCTACTTGTGCTGCTGCCGGGAGGAACCTGCTGCAGCCCCTGCCTATGCTGCTGCCCCTGCACGTCGCTGCTACCCCTGCCCATGCGTCCACTTGACAAGAGGATTATTGCTGCCCCTGCCCTTGTATGCTACCAATGCTGCTGCCGAGAGCAGCGAGACACATGTGCAGCATGCGCGCCATGACAACAAAGCTGCGTATGCAGCCGTGCAGCCTGCTCCTGAAGAACTTGCAACCCTGCTGCCAAGCAATGTTTTTTCCGAGACGAACTTGCAGTCCCAATGCCCTTGCTGCTGCCCCTGCATGCTAACGCTGCTGTCGAGAAGCACACTGTCAAGAGGACAAAGCTGCCAAGCAGCTTACTGCCGAGAGATAGGGCTGCTGTCCTAAGTTGCCAAGCATTGCACATGATGAACATGCGACACACACGGTGAAAATTCCAAGCTACGGACTTTAAAATTAAAGCGCTACATGGGAGGCAACCCAATTTGATCAAAGAAAAGTGAAGGAGCCATCACCGAGAGTTTGAAATTTCTTAACCCTTCTCCTTTTCTTTGGTTTGTGATGATATGTTGGAATGTGTTAGACAATTGCATGCTTAGGAAATTCGTTGATATAGATTTGTGCTTACACTGAGGACAATGTAATTTTCTAAGTGTGGGGTGGGATAACATATTCCGTTTATGTTTTTGCGTGCTTAGGATAGAAAATAAAAATTCAGAAAATTGTTCCACAAAAATAGAGTATTTAAATTGTTTGTTTCGAGTCTTAGGATGCCCCTAAATTGTCAATGATATTATTTCTCCTCTTTGCATACAAAGATGATAGTTGTGCATACAATTAAAATTGTGAGTTTCATGAATAATGTGCATTGGTAGGAGCATGTAGGACTTGTTGATTAATAAAGCATGCATGTTTTAGCTAGTTTGTTTCTATAATAACCTATGTGAGCTTTAGAGCCAAATTACTTTCTTCTCGAGTGATAAAAAGATAAAATTCGATAGTTACATAGGAAGCATGAAACTTCATAATTCTTTGATTATTCGATAACTATATACAATAGCTCTTTATGGACTCTAGAATTGCTAGAACTCGCTCTTGAGATTTTTGAAACTTGATAGTCATTAAAATTGCCTTGATTTCGAAAAGGATTGAAACGTTATATTAAGATCACCACCATTGCCAAATAAAGCATGTGCCCTATTTGTGCCCGTCGTGGGACTCCTTAGAAAACCCATTTGAGCTTACATTGAGCCTTTTCTTTCATCAACCTCATAAAATTTTTTATGCTTAGAATAGTTATATCCTAACCCTTGTCCTCGCAAGACTTGGCATAAGTTTGAAATCGATTTGGAGGTTTGATGTAGAGTGATGTCATGAAACAAGTGTGGGGTGGACTTAGCTAGAAATTGTGTGAAAAATGTATATGCTGTCTGATGTGAGCCGCGAGGCTCACACAAATAATAAACCCTACAAAAGATCGTTAGTAGTATAAGCAAGTAGGGATCGTTCAAGCCGGGGATTAAGAGTACCTGAAACATGAGAATGTTAACAGAAATATTCACAAACACATATGCACACAATTGTCACACTTATATACATATATACGATTTTTATCATGGGGGATGAAGATGAGGTTTGGCAGACCTAGGGCTGCTCCTAAACTAGTGTATGAAAAATAAAAGACATGAAATTAAATTGCAGGAATTTAAACTCTAAACTACTATATACAAGTTTGGTCGACACTCTTCCACAAATTACTAGCACAAAAGCAATCAAAACACATAACCAAGTAACAAATAAGACTCACATCAAACAATGAAAAAGTGATCTAAACTCGACTTAGTTCCAATTCTAATTAGAGCCGCAGCGGTCATCTAATCGTACTAGACTTCTTATATACTTAGAATTAACGCAGCGTATAATCCTAATCTTGTTATTAACCGATTTACATGACACGCAGCGTCGACATGTTCACTAGCTAGCAAATAAGCACAGAGTCTTTTTAATTGGAAACAAGTTAACACGTAAGGCGTCACTCTTCATATTAAACAAGCAAGTTCTTTAAACTACCTTAACCCTCGTGAAAGCAACATAAATAGAGTAACTCAATGTTTACTCAATCTAAATTATTTTCGGCTAATGAGATCAATACTCTACACATTGCAATTGTATGGAATACTAACCTTTTTGCACACGAATTTAAAGAACTAACCAAATACAAATCTAAACCTAAATTAACATGCTTGCCGATTATCCTATTTACTATCTTACTTCATATTTTCCTTAATCATTAGCATGCAATCCGAATTTTAACCTCCAAATCCCTTAAGAAAAGTTGCAACTTGAAATTAACATACAAATCATAAAACCAAAATTCAAATTGTTTCACACATAGACATGCAAATTGAAACCAAAAATTCATACAAGTTTCATAGACAAAACTAAGCATAACTACACTAAACTATTACAAACCGAGAGTAGGGAGTAGATCACACTTTGTAGACACCTTTGGGGCAATAACTTTGTGTTGATCCGATGAGGATTGATGGTGGCACGGTTTGGGATTTATCTTGATGGCGATGGAGATGGTCTCGGGTTTGTGTTTTGTGTAGGATTTTTGAGAACTTTGGTAGAGCTTTGGCTAGAGTTTTTGCTTTGGAATGTGACAACTTTTTCTGAATGAAGGCAGCCTCTATATATAGGAGAAGAGGCCGGCAAAACCCTAGGGAAAACCTAGCTGCAATTGGTAAACAAATTGATACATTCCTTTCTTGGTTCTTCTAGGACTTTATTTTCTGAATTTCCTTCATGGTTTGGGTTGGATATCTTCATAGACTTTAGATGTGGACTTGACAACTCCATTTGATGAACTTTGATCCATAGAAAAATGCCCCAGCCGGCCTAGTGCACAATCGGTAACAATCTGCCTAGTTGGACTAGGAATGCTTCTTTCTTCATGGTTTTCCACTTTGCATGATCTTGATGCCTTCCTCTAACCTCCATTAAGCTTGGACAATCTTCAGGTATGCATTTGAATGTCAAAATGTCCATCCAAAACAGAAAAGAAGGAAGAGAGTCAGAAGCTTGGTGGAATCGGCTGGCAGTGACCTTGTTGCTTTGCAATATGCATAATGTTTTCCATAGTACTCCGATTGATGCGATTGCAATTCCCAGAGAAACTAGACTCTTAGAGCTCTCTAACGACATATGCCACGTCCTATGGTTCCAAGCGATGTGTCCCATAGAAATTCCGGAAGTCAGGACATAGTCCCAGGAAAATCCTGGTAGTCCATGGTGATCTTTGCTCAAACTGCCAAGTTGCAGCCATCGTTTGGGTGACTTCCCAAACTCCGATTGATCTGAAATTTTGACACAATACACTTTAGCTTGCCAACTATATGCATACCAAATTTCATCAAATTTGGAAAAGGATGGTTCAGTTTAGCACGAGCCTCAAAATTACGAAAAAGACATATTTTACTTTATTTTCAGATTTCTATACTTAGTCATTTTTCTGATTATTAAGCACATTTTTCCAAAACTCAACCGAAATGACACTAAACTAAATTATGACTCTATCTTAGATAATAAGGGTTAAACGAAGCATAAATGAGGGTATAAGCATATTAATATCGTCGCACATTGTGCTCCTATCACCGTGCCTAGCAAAAGTGAAAAATATGTAAACGGACAGAAAATAAAAGAAAAGAAAAACATGAAGTCCGAAAAAAAAAAAAAGAAGCTAGGGCACGGTTTTGATTGAAAAATTTGCTAAGTCCTATCCTTGAATAAATGTTGTGAGCTTGGAGTTTCGTTCGTATTGGAAGGTCTAGCATTGTGAAAGTTTGACCTTTGTCCATGTTTATGATGTTTTGGGAAGTAAAGAATGAAGGAATGGTCCAACAAGATAATATCCGACAAGGAGGATCAAGAATTGCCAAGTCTTGGCGACGTTCTTAAGCACCACTTATCCTAAAATTCCTACCCTATGCAGCCGAGCCCCATATTTTTATTCCCCTATAACGTTTTCATGATTCTTAAGATGGCATACCTTGGTTTGGTCCATTCGTGCATATAGTGATCATATGAGGTTTTTCCTTAAAAATTTATTCACAAAGTGCTTTCGTTTCATGACATATGCAAGTTACTCTTTGTAATTCAATATCTTTTGCTTGCATATACTATTGAGTGGATAGCCATGCTTCGAGTGAAAAGAAGAGAGTATGCCTAATGAGGAGGATTTGATTAGCTATACATGTTTACATGCTTATGTGTTGCTCTTACATGTTCATATTGATGTTGCATGTTTATGAGACTCAGGATTTTCATGTTTAGCATTCTCATGCATTAACTTGAAAGCTATGTGTACATACGAGCCTGAGACAAATTGTTAGGGGCAATAGTAGTTTGAGTCGCAGTTTTATTTAGCTTTGCTAAGGGACTAGCAAATGATAAGTGTGGGGTAATTGATAGGAGCACAATGTGCGACGATATTAATATGCTTATACCATCATTTATGTTTCGTTTAACCCTTATTTATCTAAGATAGAGTCATAATTTAGTTTAGTGTCATTTCAGAAGAGTTTTGGAAAAATATGCTTAATAATCAGAAAAATGACTAAGTATAGAAATCTGGAAATAAAGTAAAATATGTCTTTTTCGTGATTTTAAGGCTTGTGCTAAACTGAGCTATCCTTTTCCAAATTTGATGAAATTTGGTATGCATATATTTGGCACGCTAAAGTGTATTTTGTCGAAATTTCAGATCAATCGGAGTTCGGAAAGTCATCCAAAAGATGGCTGCAACTTGGCAGTTTGAACAAAAATCACCAGGGACTACCAGGATTTTCCTGGGACTGTGTCCTGACTTCCGGAATTTCTGTACGACGCATCACTTGGAACCAGAAACTGTGCCATACACCGTTGGAAAGCCCTATGAGTCTAGTAGCTGATCATCAATCCACCACGTCTTGAAGAGCTTCACAAGGTTCTAAAAGTGTGATCCACTCCCCCTATGCTCTTGTATTTAATCATGTTTGGTTGTGTTTTAAGAACTTATTTCAATTCTTTGTTTTTGCTAAACTATTGTATGAACTGATTCCATGTTTATTGATATAGTTTTATAATTTTAACTTGTTGATTTTGTATGCATTGATGATTAGGGTAGTGGTTTGTGAAGCATGTTAAAGACTAAAAATTGGTTAGAACTAAGGTTAGGGCAGAAAAATCGAACACTAGTTATGTCAAAGAACATAGTCTAAGTGCTAGGTTTCATGTGATAGAGTAATATGGTTAAGTCATATGCTGGAGTGGTCTTAATTGTGTTTCTCACCTAGGTCTAACAACCTTAGAACTTACAAGTTAAATAAGAAGAATGACAACCTTACTTGTTTGCTTGTTTTCGATTAGAGATTCATGTGCTTAAATGTTAAAACGCGTAAAACAGGATTAGCATCACTTTAGGATTATACGCTGGAGTTGATTCTAAGAATTTAAGTAATCTAACAATTGGAAAACTGCTGGAGGCTCTAATTGTGTCGAAACTAATTTAGGTCTAATACGTTTCAAACTTGTCCCTTACTTTCTTGCATACAAGTCTACTTGTTAAAGAGTCTTTTGTGTGAACTACTTGGTATGAAAGATGATGATCACTTGTACATATTAGAATTAGGGTTTTTATTTTCGTACTTAGCTTTTTCGTACCTAGTTTAGGGCAGCCATAGGGCTGCCAATTCTATCATTCCACCAAAAGTGACGATTTAATTGTAAATATGTGAATATCTTGTCTAACATTCTCATGTTTCAGGTACCCTTAATCCCCGGCTAGAACGATCCCTACTTGCTCATACTACTAACGATATTTTGTAGGGTTATTATTTGTGTGAGCTTCGCGGTTAACATCACCCAGCACCATAGCAAACCTCAAACTGAGGTTACTCAGCAATCAACTGAACTCTAAGCCTAGCTATATGCGTAGAAATTGAAGTCAAATGATTCAAAGGAGTGGAAAGTATTGGTATCAGAAACTATGCTTAAGTAACATGACATCAAAGCACCAAAAAACGATTGCATGCATTACATAGACGATAATACCTACAGTTCGATTTCTGTAGCAAAGCACCTAAAGCATAACATGAAAGCATTAAATTGAGGAGTTAGAATTCAGAAAACAATAGAAATTAACTGGTCAGATTAAAAAGAAATCCAAAGATTGAGAATAATTTAAGAATTAAACAACTAATAGTAGAAACCCAGAATCAAGGAAACAAATCCACCCACCTACGAAACTGGGGATGACAAAGAACTAAGAAGAGCGAAGATTGAAGCGAGATGAGCGGAGCTAAGAGAAATTATCAGATCACCTCGCCAAGCACCAAATCACTAGCGCCGCCGCCGCCGTCTTCCGAGTCATATTCCCCGACGCTGAGCTTAGCCCCATCGGAATCTGTTTGCCCATGGAAGTAATGTCTTCACCATGATGCTCTGGCAAAGTCCGCCGCATACAAGAGCTACGACGAAGACGTTGAACGAGCGATGCAAATCGCAAAATTGCACAGCGCTATTCATTTTTGACGAGAGAAGAGGAGGTTATTTTGATTTCAAGTTTTTTTTTTCCCTCATAGCCTTGTAAGAGAAGAGGGCAATATTGTTCTATATTCGAGTTTAACGGCAGTGTAAAGGAGAAAATCCTCTCCCGTCTCCAAAATTCAGAATCCTATCAGTTTTGAAGCTATCCAAGTGTCATGTTTCTGTGAGAAAGTCTTACATGGGGCAGTCCCACCACGTGGCAGTGGGGCTGTCCAATCAGAACTTAGCAGGGGGTGTTTTGGGTATAGAATGTATTTAAGTGAGGGTAAAATAGGAACTTGAAAAAAAATTGTTGGGTTTTGATTGGCTTGCCCCATTGCCATGTGGTGGGGAGAGCCCTATCTAAGAATTTTCCTGTTTCTGTTGGTGTGGACCACCATCTCAGCACGCCAGCTAGTGTTCCAGGACCATAGAATAATTCCTCTGTATCCCTATATATACATTTTCTATATAAAAAAAATTTCATTGAAGCATTAAACTCAAATCATATTCTTATTCTCTACTAATTATCATAAATGAAAAACACCCTTTTGAACAAAATTCAGCTATTTTGTTGACAATTACAAGTCCGATGGGGTGCGCTGATTTTTAATGACCAACTTATCTTGTCACCCTTACAATTTGCGTCTTCTTAACACAAGAATTTCCAGTCCCACCCCGACGGACTTGGTAACCGACGACGTCAACCCTACTCTTCAACTGAGGCCATCAATATATAATAGGAGGGGTTCGAATATATACACCGGGAAATCATATTCCTGTGTTTATTACTTGGTCGATCTTGGGGTTTCTTAGCTGAAAGAAAACCCTAATTACTGGACCGATGACTCTGATCAAATCACCACCAAAAAGACGACGTCAATCATTAGATTCAGGCTTCTTCATGGATAGTATTAATATTGATGATCTCCATGAGGTTCTTTTGGTTGAAATTCTGTGCCGAGTTCCTTGCAATAAGCTTATTTTTCAATGCAAGTGTGTGTCCAAGCGTTGGTCGGATCTCATATCCTCTACATATTTTGTTGGCCGCTATCTACATATCCAACGTGACTTGCAAAAGCCTAGCCATCTAACTACTCTTATTTCATATAAATGGGGGTCATATAACTCATATTCTCTCCTTACAACGTCTGGCCATCCCGTATTCCAGTCAGCAAGTTTCTCCCTTGGTTTCCTCCCATGCTCTCAACCCCAAGCATTAGGAGAACTAGCAAAATCATATCCGTGGAACTTTCTACTTAAACAAGGTTGCCAAGTACGTAGTACCACCAGTTATTGTAGCGATGTATAAAGACTTGGTTTTGTGCTGCGCGACCAAATATAATCACCGTGATTACTACCTCTGCAATCCTACACCAAGCAATGGACCCGTCTTCCTCCCACCCGTCATGTAAACTACCATAAGCTACCCCTGGCCTTGGTCTGTGATCCATACTACAAGTGATGCAGCGGAACTATCCCGTTGGAATCCACCAACGGCAGCCTTGAATCCACAAGACTAGATTTCTCGAATCCACGAGAAGATCTGGAATCCACCAGAGAAATTGAGTAAACTTAAAGTTTATTAATATGAAAGATGCTCTTAGCGGCCAAAAGAAGTGCCTTAAGTACTGACAACAAAACCCTAGGGCGCTAACAAAAGCCTAACCCAGCCCATAGGTGAAATAAAATAAAAGTCCAAAACAAATAAATCTAAAATAAATTCGGAAAAACCTTAAAAGTTGATTTTAAGGGCCTAAACGACGTCGGATGGCCGAAAAAGCCCACACATCGTGACGAAGCGACGAGTCTTGTTTCTGGCGTCGTTCCCTTTCCGAAAAGGTATCATACGCCCTATTCTGAGCTCGCAGCCCAGACATGAACAATACCGATCATTCCATTCTTGCGACGGTCCATCTGCTCTTCTATCCTTGCTGCCATCTGTTCTACATCAACAAGTGCGAGGGCGAAGAACAATTCCTCATTAATCCAGAGTACATGTGGAAGGTGGTGCGTGTAGTATACCAAATACATCAGATCCTCACTTCCATCTGGAGATCTTCTCTTCTGACACCCATCAATGGAGAGAGTTTGATGTTTCATGCTCGCGACCATTTTGGTCATTTGACTTATCGGTAGAGTCTTCATCCTCCCACTACTAGAAATATGGCCTAAGGGGACATTTGTTAAATGTCTCCTTTGGTACCTATAGGCACATTTAAATGTCTCTATTGAACAATAGGGACACATAACACATATGTGCCTATTGTTAGTGTTCCTATTTCTAAATGGAACAAATAAATTAAGTGTCTCCAAATAAAAAAGTAGGCCCCATGGTTTCTATACACTACAAATATGGACTATGTATTAGGTATTATACCGTAATTATACAAATACTATAAACATATATACTCTCACTCCTAGGGACACTTGCATATATATATGTCCCTATTGACTTTTATATTTTACTTTTTTTTTCCCGGACCAAAATTGATTTAAATGGGTTCTGCTGTGCAATTGCAACACTATACATGTACTCCAATATGCATTAAAAACCATATAAAAGAAATAGAACATCAATCTTTATCCCATTGTTGAATAAATATTTCAATGTTACAATAGAATAAGTTCAAATATCCAACTATGAAACTTTGATGGAACGTTTAATACCAAAAAACCTAAGCACTTCAGAAGCCTGCGCCAAGTCTTTCAGCTTCCTTTATACACATTTCTGACCTGAAGGCATATTGCAATAGACTGTATAAGTATGCATGTTAGCTTCCTTTATACACATTTCTGACCTGAAGGCATATTGCAATAGACTGTATAAGTATGCATGTTAAGACGCATAACAATAGCAACAATATGCTTCCAATGATGCAGCAAAACAAATAAGAGATGTCAAAATAAATCGAAATAAATATTGCCAAAGACAATGAGCATATCATCAAGTAGCTACAGACCTGCTTTGTAAACTCTTTCGATCAACTAGCTACACAAGTGTACATGATCCACTGTTCCTTTCTTTTCTGCAGAAAGGAACAATATGCTTCAAATGATGCAACAAAACAAATAAGAGATGTCAAAATAAATTGAAAGAAATATTGCCAAAGACAATGAGCATATCAAGTAGCTACAGACCTGCTTTGTAAACTCTTTCGATCAACTAGCTACACAAGTGTACATGATCCATTGTTCCTTTCTTTTCTGCAGAAGACTCACTATCAATAAACACAACACTATTAGCTAATTATAATGAGAGAGACGGTTTAAAATGAATGACAAATACAAAAACATGATCCCAATTCATATTAAGGTGCTTACATTCCTACAGTGCTACCAACCAAGCAACATTCCTACGAATTCATCATTCATGCTACATACATAAGGCCACTTATTATGATGTTCCTCTTTAACTAAATCCTCGTTTTACAAAAGAAATAAGAAAAAAAAGATCATTTCTAAAATGAGAGGAGTATACTCCCAAATGAGGGGAGTACACTGCCTTGCTGCAATTGAGTACTACGCCTCCATTTCTAAGATTAGCTACAAGATGAAGCACAATAATTAACATGTAATTTTAATGAAACATCAAGGGCTGACGTAATAGAATGGAGAAAGATCATTGCCAATTCAATCTACGAGATGTGCAAGGTGAAATTAGAAACATTATAAGAATCCTTCGAGCTCTAACTCTCATCAAGACGTTCATATAATTTAAATATTTGAATTGATCAGAACTCAAAAAAATTCATTGTAACTATGTCTGGATCCAAGGCTAGCTCAGTTCCACCAAAATATGAATATAACCAAGAGCTTGTAACTAAACTATTCTAGTAGTGCCCTTTTTCTAGTAGTGTCCATTGCCTACAATGGAATGTTGTATTGGTAGTGCTGTGACGGGTTTATATTCGAGTTAGATTTGTCTAGTTGCAGCGGTGACCATAACAACGTTGCTAAATGTCGATTCATTGAGCTGCCTGAGGATTTAAAACTAACGAATTTTATTCGTCCATATTTAGTTGTGAGCCAAGGCAGACTGCTAATGTACATGTACTTGTTCGAGATAATTAATTCTGAGGATATCCACACACTCAAAGCTTGGGAACTAAAACAAGTGGTGAAGGATGACAATAGTGGCCAAGGCAAATTCAAATGGTTAGTCGATAGAGTATCCCCAACGTCCAAAGGTGTTAAGTTAACAAGAAGACCATACAGCAGGCACGAATTTAGAGTGGAAGCTTTCCACCCAAATAATGAGGATATTGTGTATTTACTATCGCATGAGCAATTGATCACTTGTAACCTCATTGGAGGAAGGTTAGAAGCAGCAGCTACACAGATTGGGTTTAATGGGCATTTCATGAACTTCACCTATCCGTTTGTGCTCCCACGGTAGCCTACGTACCGATTCCAGCCTCTAGACCGTAGAGTGTGGGGTGCTGCCATGCAAATTATCATAGTTGTCTTTCAGGCTACTTGGTTTGCTTTATGTACTGCCCTAGTTTGTCTGTCTCTACAATTTTGTACAAATAAGGGCCTCATGGTCAAACTTGGAACACGAGAGTCTTCTGCTCCGTAAAACTCCGGTTGTTTCTGTTGTGCGGAAGCGTCCAACGTCTCATACACACGGGTCAAATAATGCTGATACTTCCCCTTATTTAGCCACCTGAAGGTCGGGTACGGGGTTTTAAAACAAAATACATCAGCATTAGTGTATGTGGTACCAGTCCTTATAACCCAAGGATAATTCTTCACTTTTCAGAAGTAGAATGCCAAATGGCTCTAATCTAAGACAACAAATTTCTAACAGTACGTTTCCTCTCTAGGGTTTCAGAACTCCTTCTCCATTCCGTCCGACGGCGTGTCTAATGACGCTGTCTTTGGACAAGAGTAGAGGTGGTCGAGCCTTGTAGGCCGGTGGTGGTGGAACGAGAGAGGTGGCTTTGCAAGGATGCAGCCGATGAGTTTGGCTGGGCTGAGTTGCATGCAGTACTGTATGCTCTGAAGGGTTTTTGGCGGTCAAGAGAGGCAGTCTGTGTATGTGAACATGAGTGTATGAGAGTGCAAGTGTGTGCATCAGCAGATACAAAGTTAACCTTTGGTCTATCGCATTTCGACTTCTTTACTTAATTTCGACTTCTTCACCAGAAAAATAATTGAATTCACTACTAATGAAGAATTGTGATAATGGAGGACCAGGAGCCAACATGAATGAAGTACATATATATTGCTGATTAATGTGCGCAAATTTAGATTTATAACATGATTCAATTACCTTAAACCACCTCCTTTTCGGATTCCCAAAAGAACCCCACCTCCTTTTCGGATTCCCAAAAGAACCCCAACTCCTTTCTAAGAAGGAAAAAATTAGATATATATCAGATTATTCTTTAATGAATAACCTCATGGGCCTCGATTCACAATCTCGGTCAAATGTCAATTTAGGCCTAAACATTGCCCCCCAACCTTTGAAATTGAAAGCCTAGTGAAATTGATAAAGGTTGAAAAGCCCAATCCGAACCCATTTAAAAACTGAAGTGTTGCGACGTTCCCTCTAACACCGCAACTTTACCAAACTGAACTAAGAGAACTGTTTCCGAAACCCTCAAACGCTGTCGATCCTACCTCTTCAAAATTCAGAGAACCCCTTTCGGATTCCATAAAACCCAGATCAAGAATCGCCAATTCACATCTCAACCTCCATCTTCTCATCTTCTTTAACCAAAAAGATCATGACTTTCGAAATTCAATACGCTTCCGCCGTACAGGGAAAAGAAAGAATCACCTCCTCTATTATCGAAGTTGGAAGCTCCTATCAAACCTCTATCTCCCCACCCGAGGACTATGGCCGTGCCGGGCTGGGACCACGCCAACAAGAGTTTCGCCAAGATTCTGTCATTCTATTTATTGATAGCTCGCAACCTTTTCCGGTGGCCTTCCGCGAAAAAGGCGTCAAATGTGGGGATTGGCAGACTTCCAATCACTATGAAATCCCAATAGCATCCGCCTCCTAGCCGTTGTCAACCCCGGTAATGGTACAATTGTATGAGGAAAGGCGGTCACTTGATGAAGCTCGATGGCGAGCAGCAGGGATTGACGAAGCCCTCTACATCAGCTTCGCACTCAACCCGAAGGGAGGAAACAGGTGTGCTCTCATGCCTCTAATTAGTCTCTGGAACCCTTCTGCCAATGCCTTTGATTTAAAATTCGGGCAAGCCAGTATAACCCTACTAGACATGCATGCTGGCCTAGGATTCCCCTAGGCAGAAAACCCTTCAGTGTGGATGATTAGTCTGAAGCGGATGTGCCCTCAATCACCACTACCAGAAAAGGCATTATAGCCGACGAAATTGTAAATAACGGCCGACGAACTCTTTATTCGTCGGCTATAACCATTATAGCCGACGAAATTCGTCGTCTGTAGTGGTATTTCGTCGGCTAAAATGGTTATAGCCGACGATATCGTTGTCGGGTATAGTTTTGCCGACGGCGTATTTCCGACGATGTTATAACCGATGATATGTCGTCAGGTATAACTATAGCCGACGAAATCGCCGGCTATAATAATTATAGCCGACGATATCGTCGGCTATAACCATTATAGCCGACGACTTAAATTCGTCGGCTATGATGCCTTTTCTGGTAGTGCACCCTTCCAGAGCCCCCTACTCGGAGCTGGCAAAACTGGATAGCCAAGTTCCGAAACTATAAGGATGATATAGGTGGGATAGCCTTTCTTGATTTCTGGCTAAACAAGTTCGTATTCTGTTCGACCGCCAACAAGATGACCAAAATCTATAGCAGAATGGCTGAGATTTTGTATGCTCGCAAGAAAATTGGCCTTGGCCAAATAGTACTGGCTCATCTGTATCGGTGTCTTCACACCCTATCCGCCACACCCCTAAGCTGCAAAGTATCTGGTCCTCTTTGGATCTTAGAAATTTAGTCGCAGATGTACTTGCCTGGGTTGGCACCTCCTAAGCCTTTCAAGATTGGCGAAGACAGATGTTCGGGGATTGCCTACACTGGATGCAAGCCTAATTACGGTCAAGGTTATGCAGTGTGCTTTGACATTATTTTTAATACTGATGCTCAAGGCTTCAACTCAGAAGCTCATATGCTCCTACACAAGAGGCACTCCAAGGCCTTGAAAGATGGCTTCTTCCCTTCTACAAACCAGTGTGAGGAAGGACGTAGACTGTTCCTCCACTGTATATCCATGGAGGATTTTCCCCTCTTCACCTCTGACAAAAGCGAGCAGGGTGTCGAGGTATATGCCCCCCAGCTGTTCGCCAGACAGTTGGACTTGACTCAACTTCTGCCCTATCCTCCAGTCCAAAGCCTAAACATGTTTTCTGGCTGGCGACCAAGCAGAAACACTCCTGCTGATGAAGATGCCAATCTTACGTCTGCCTTGCGGCCCGCCAACTTCCCAAGCTTGGAACTATGTCCTGAACTGGAGATCTCTGGCGAGACTACTAAAGAATACCATGCTTGGTGGGTACAACTTAGAGGAGGGTTCTTTCAAAAAGAATCCCTTCACTACTTCAGGGCATTGTTCAACAGCCAACTCCAATTCCTCACCGCCGACGATGTCAAGGTGCTTGATGGAGGTCCTCTCTACCCAGAAATAGACCCCGAGCAGGTATATCTTTACTCTTTCTGGATCTATATCACTACTACACAAAAAGATTCAATGACGTCCAGAAAACGTCATCGAAACATTTTCATGGCGTTTTTGTTCCGTCATCAATTTCGCCGTCTATACCGGAGTCATGCTTTGAGCATGATACAACGGCATATCTAAAACGTCATCAAAAGTTTTTCACGACTACTGTTAAACGTCATAACAGGGAAGAAATGACACCCGAAAAACGTCATGATAATATCTTTCAATGATGTTTTCCCTTTGTCACAATAAGTTGTTGTATGACGTTTATTAGCTATAATGGAATATTTACTATGACGGTTTGAGGTCATCATCTAATGTTTCAATTTGATTATGGATTGACATTTTTCCATCGTCATATTATCTTTTAATGTTAGTTTTAAACGTCATTCTATTAGGTTTAATGTCATTGACAAGCTGTCATAAAATAAATATAATTTTACAAAAAAAAAATTACTGAATTCAAATTGCATTTGAAGCTAATATTATAAATCCATAATCAAATAGTAGTATCATAATTCAAAATAACTAGGTTTCTACCTAGGCAACTATTACATTCATAGCTTATGCCTTACTGCTATTGGCAACAAGCAAGCATACACAAAATCTGAGATTTGTCCAACAACAGCCTTAAACCAACACAATCTACACAACACTTGAGCTATCCAACATGTTCACCCAAAACACAGCAGCAACCTCAAAGTAACCAACCTAGCAGCTAAGTACTACTACTGCAAATCTGTCCAAAAGAAAACAAAAACTAAAGCAGCCTTAAACCAACACAATCTACACAACACTTGAGCTGTCCAACATGTTCACCCAAAACACAGCAGCAACCTCAAAGTAACCAACCTAGCAGCTAAGTACTACTACTGCAAATCTGTCCAAAAGAAAACAAAAGCTAAAGCATGCAACAGTACCCTGCTTGAAGTGCTTAATGGTCAGGAACAATGTACTTGAGTGGCCAAGCAATAGTACTGCCAAGCAGCATAAATGCAACCTCAGTTGCCGCAAGTGCTGCTGCTTCCTGGATAAACAGTAATACATAAACAGATTAAAATTTTATTCAACATTTGATGAAAATGTTTGCATTATTTTAACTGAAATCAACATGCAACCAACACACTATTCTGAAAGTGATGCATCAATATGTGCTACAGGTAATCATATGCATCAATACAGACAAAAGAAAGGAAAGAAAAAGACAATTCAAGCCCCATCTGAATATATAGTCATATTGACGGCAAAAGGTTTTCAAGAAGATAATATTATACAGCATCCGATCTTCTACCAAGAGAAGAAAACTTCTTGTAGATGACAAGAAAGTTGTTCTCAACAAGTTTTCTACATTCTTTCTGTGCAATGGAAGCATGAACAATTCCCATTCAGACATCCTGACGTAACCATTCTCATAAATGTGATCTTTTTGTGGTTAACAAAGAAAAGAGAAGAGAAAAATTGAGGATTATTTGTGGCTCCAGAACAGCAAACGCCTAGAACTAACTTGTCTTTGCCTTCGACGTTGTAATATGCTGATGGCCCAGGCCATAATGTAGCAGGGCAGAAGGAAACCAACAGCTCGGAGCAAGAAAAGCTGTTAATTAATCATCGAGTTAGAAAAAGCAAAATTGTGAAGTGTTGATGAGGCTCATTAAAATTAATATCACACTTACAGAGAAAAATGTAGAAGCATCATCAGCATCCCCATCACCATTAGGAAGAGTCAAAGCATGCCTCAGGAGTAGAAGAGCCATTAACTGCCAAAAAAAAAAAGTGACAAAGGTCATAGAAATAAAAGAAAATTTTCGGCCAGAAAAAGATGAATGATCCTTAATTTTCTTGTTCAACTGAGGGTTGCCAAGGTTTCAATATGGATTTGCATATGCAGCGTTGCATGACCAAAAGAAAGCCAATGAATTACACCAAACCAAATGACCATGAAGAAAGAAACATTGAAATAAATAAAGAGGTGAACAAAAACTGTTGAAGATCAAAGAAATATTCTTAAGGCCCGCCAGATAATAGCATGAATAACATTTTGCTTAACCTCCAATAGATTCATAAAGAGAAAAATAAAACTTTAATAAAGAAAATATAAATCCTTTTGCCATATTATTGATGAGGGTTAATGTAGCTTACAATTAGAGCAGCAGAGCGGCAAAAAGCTGCTCCATTAGCACTTGTATCAGCATACTCATCATATTCAGATTCAAGAAAGTGACGTTCTGCAGCTGCCATTGCCAATAGTCGTGGATCACGTAAATCCAAGGGAGTACCAGAGATTGTCCAGCCCTCACTGTCAGGTGAATTCAAGAACCAAAAGATAAAAGGTCAAAACAGGCTGAAATTTTATATACCAAGAACACTATCATAAATAATATACATTCTCCAATTGTTCCAAATTTTACTTCCGAAAACCAGAAGGTAGCATTCTTAACCAATTAAAAAACATATTTAAATATACTTGCCTGATGTCAATAGTAGTGTCGTCAGACTGAGGGGGAGGTGATGGGGCAGTATAACCAGGTTGGTAAGGCTGCATCAAAAGAATTTTTCAATACAGTGAACACAACTGTGCAATTCATGACTGGAAATGATTCAAATCAAACATTTGAAATCAACAAAGGTTACCAAAAAATCGTCACATGCTCCAATAAATTACATAGATGCATTATCATTGTTAATTGATAATATCTTCTCATGATAAATCAAGTACTGATTCTTCGCAATTAAAGGAGAAAATCATGACAACGATTTGACTTATGTGGATATTAGGAATATCCATAAGAATTAATAAAATTCGATGCAAGAGATTCTATATACAATCATGAAAATGACCACTTCATATGCACGGGAGTCTAGTGAATTACCTGATGACAAATTTCACAAATAATATCACCCTTCTCATTGCACCACCTTTGGACACATTTTCGATGAGCATACTGTAATCGTAAAGATAACAGTTAAAGGCTTGGACAAAGATTAATATCAAACCATTGATATGGAATACAACAAGGCATTGTTCAGTAAAATAGTGCAAATAACAGAATAACAAACTCTCGGTTTGGATGAAAAGCTTGTTAAAATCCACTGGACAGTGAAAAGCACAAGAACAATGAAATCAGGAAGAAAAATAGACAACATAAGATCTCTCGGCATAATCCATTAACCAGCATGTGCCAGATAGTACTTCAAACCCATAAAACTGATTCCAGAATAGAATATGACACTAAAATACCAGGGAGAAATGTGAAAACAAATCAAACAAAAATGCGCAAGAAGAACAACCTACTTCAAGAACTTAAGTCTAGAAAGTACCAAGTTCCTGATGTAAATGAAATCCAAAATTAAAGTCATAGGAATCAATACAACTGTTATACCCCTACCCCCAAAATGAAAAAGGAACAGAATGAAAAGGGTCGGAAAACAGCAATATATTACTATATGAGCAACAATGAATCAGAAGATACTTTTAAGCTGCCGCTGCAAGAACAGGGGGCCTCCAAATTATTAACGCCATCCTCTTCCTGGCAAATGCGACATTCAACCGTCTGAATCAGCGGCTCCTCTTCTTCAGACACAGCATTCTCCCCTGCTCCCTTAATATCAATTGCACAACTAGGTATCTCAGCCGATTGGGAGGACGACGAGGCCTCCAGAGAAGATCCTGGCGTCGTTTCAGTCCCTTGAGGTGATTGCAAACTGTCAGGTTTCGTGAAGCGGTCAACACACAGCACCAGGTGATCACTCATTCTCTCTCAAACAACACCTCCTGCATCATCAATAACATAGACACACACAACCATAAAAATTCAACACAAAACTCACTATAAGCTTATCCTGAATTCTAATGCAGAATAACATAACACATTTGACATTAATTAATAAGACATTTCAGATTCATCAGACATCAAAACTCAACACATCGAGACCTTCCTGCATTTTAAAGCAATTAAATTAATATAACGTCACTATTTCCTCATCAACCCAACAGATTCAACCATTTCAGCTCAGCAAAAACTCAAAAAGCTGCAAAATTTAACACCTACAGCCATAAATCCCCACTTGCAAATATAGGCTAACTAATAAGCACATCAAATATCAATAAACCAAAAATCATCCATATTCATCAATACCAAAGAACACGAGATAATTAACCAAATCAGATAGATATGAAAATCCATTCAACATAACACAACTGTGAGCACAACGGCGCCGCCGACCTCAATATTTCTAAAATTGATATTGTTAAACCCAAGGAGTTGAGGTTCTTACCTCTAAATTTCATATCAGTCGAGACCCAAACCTTAAAAATTCAGCTCCTAACTCGATTCCACAATTGAACCCAGACCAGACCAAAACCGAATGTTAGAAAAACTAGAAAAAGGGAAAATTAAGATCCATTCATAAATTATAAAACTGAGTAAAACCTCACCAGAGAAGTCGAAAGTCTCGTGACGAGAGAGATGAGAGACAGTGATGGAGCTCGGAAGAGTTATTGACAGAAGCTGGCGAATGAGTGGAGTGGTCGACGCGAGAGTGAACGAGGCGGCAAAGGGAGCAGAGGTAGGGAAGCTTGTGAATGAGGGAGTGGGTTTAGCGAATTAAGTTAAGCCTGTGAATGAGGGAGAGAACATAGAATGAGGGCTCGGGAGAGAACATAGAACAATGATGAAATTAATTTTTTTTTTTTTTTTTTTTAAGGTTTGGGCGCCTGATAATTGGGTATACGCGCCAAACGAAAACCAGGGCGCGGGTTTGATAAATTTGGGTCAATTGTTTTGATGACAGTTAAAAACCCCCTAGCCCATTTCACATTTTCTAGCAACAAAAAAACGACATGGAACATGTTTTCATGACGGCCAGTAGTCGTCATCCTATACTTTTATCATTGCAGTTCAAAAATGTCATTGAATCTTTTTTATGACGGAATACAAGTGTCATGTAATATGTACATTAACGACAATAACCAAGCGCTATAGAAACCTATATTATGACGGTCACTAACTGTTATACAATTGATGACACTGGAAAATAGTCATTGTAAGTCTCAGTATTCTATGACGTTTCGTTTATGTCGTCAAAATTTGCAGTCACATCTTATTAATGACGTTTTCAATAGAAAACGTCATAGAAAGCGTATATAATGACGTTTTTATCTAAACATCATAAAATTACTGTCATTAAAGGTCATTTCTGTAGTAGTGCAATATCGCGTGAGTGAAGAAGGGCAATGTATGTTAATTTGAAAATGAAGACCACTAACTGATTTTCATTATCACAGACTCCTGACAAACCAAGTAAGAACAAGGGGAAAAGGAAAAGCTCCCAGACCTCTATGAGTAAGCCTGCTAAAAAGAAGGCAAGAACTTCAACTGTGGTCGAAGATTCAGATCCCGAGGCAGTAAGTTATTTGTACTTACTCTAATGTGTTACTGCACCATTGATTTATACAATGATTTTGACATATCAAGCCTGATGCAGTTGATAAACTTTCTCCCACAGGGATTAGTAAGGAGGAAAAGTAGATCAACTTCAACCTCTACCGCTACTGTGATTGAAGTTTCTTCAGGTGAGTCCTCCGAATCAACTCATAATTCATTTTCTCTTGGGGATTCTGAGACAAGAGGAGAAGAGCCTGTTGACTTTGCTGAAATCCAACGAATGACTACACAAATTGAAAAGGAGATTCAACGGGCTCGTGAGAACACTGTTCTTAATGTACCACCACTAAGATTTCTTCCTGCTGATACAGGTACTCCTAGTCTTCCAATCAATCCCCTGGCGATTGCTTCGATAACTACCGAGATTCTTCCTCTGATCACTCCAACTCTCCATGCAGAGCCAGTGATTGAAGAGGCGGTTACACAAACCCCCGAAGCTATGGCGGATGCTGAGCAATATCCTGCCATCACTTGGGCAGAACCAGAAAACGTCCCAGTATCCCAAGCGGCTGTTGGTGAGAAGGAAACATCTTTGTCTCCCGAGGTAGTCATCTTGGAAGACCAAAATGCAGCTGCTCGCTCGCCTCCTAGAAGCTATACAGATGCTGGAGAGAGCTCAAGCATGTTGTCCAAATCTCCAGAACCTCAAGAGCAAACCCAAGCTGAACATCTGACAGATGCCTCTCCTGTGTCTGAGGTACCCCTTAGAATCCCTTTATTCTTTGTATTTTTTGATGATATCTTTATCAGTCCTCACCACAATTATGTTTGTACAGGTAAGTGAAGTTCCTACTGCAATTAGGAACGATGAGGCTTCTGGCGAGCAAACACCAGCTGCGACTTTGCCTAGCCAGGATGTGCAGATTGAGGCATCTCATATCCAGGTTTCAACTCCTCAACCTCTCAAGATGAGTTTGTCTATTCTTCTGCTAGGGGAAGATCCACTCCTGAAACTCCCAACTCCCAAAAAGGATTTCCCTGAAGTGAGAGAAGCCTGGGACTTCATGCAAGAGTTAGGAGGAGTAGACCCCGCGGATGTAAAGGTGGCGGCCATGATCTGTTCTTCTATCCAGACCCTGCAAAACCAAGTTGGCCGCCTGCCTGCTGATGTGCAACCAAAAATGAAGGAAATCCTAGCGGCCATCCCGGACTACTTAAAATTTCTTCAAGATAGTTTGGGCGCCATCCCAAATAAGCAGGCAAAGATTCAAGACAAAACTACAGCCCACAACAGCGCCGTAAACAAGTATTCTTCACTCGTGTCCGCCGCCAGTGACGAAGATGGGAGAGAGATCGCTTGCCTGAAGAGGGAGAAAGAGCTGATTGACCAGAAGATAGCTGCCATCGAGGCCAGGCAGCAAGAGCGTCTCCAGCAAGCGAGTGAGCAAAGGGTGATCTTAACTGCTCTTCAAAGCGAAATCCAGCAGACCCAAGCCGAAGAGGAAGAACTCATAAAATACATCTGTCACTTGAAGGCCAAGATAAGGAGATCAGGATTAGAATTGTATGAACTATCGACAATGCCTCCCAAGTAAACTGGGCTTTTTTTTTCTAATGAAATGCTTTGTCAATTATTATCCAAGCCCAATGATGGCAATTCAACCCATTTTTTCAAACCGCTTTGTTAACCAACAAGTCAACATTTCGATTAAATGCTCAGTAATTGCGAGTATCAATTTTCGAGGATTTGGTATTCAAACCCCTCCACCGCTCCTAACGTAAACGGTTGAAAGTGATAACTGCATAATAAATTTCAGCAGTTCGCATGGTAAATCGAGATCAATCTCAACCATTAGATTCCTTATGCATTCTACTATATAAAGGAACCTCTCCACCAGGATTGATCAGTCCTTCAGTTTTGCCATGACTTCTATTCTTTTCTCTCTGTTTGCTTCACAGCCCTTATGGCTTCCACAATCTTTTCCTCCAGATTACACCCAGATGTTCTTATGAACACTTCTAAGTCGTGTAATCTGGTATTAGCAAAATCCTAAGTAGCATAATCTGGTATTATGCCTTTGGATGTCGTGATATAAGATGGTTGGTCAACATTTGGCCAGAGTCTTCACGTCCTCCTTTGGTATAATACTGGGTTATCGACTTAGGCGTCATCTGTCAGCCTCGCGGCCCTCCTCCGTGAAAGATCTGGCAGGAAAGATGGTAACACATCGATTGCTCTGATCTAGCGGATGGAAAATCCTTGCCTTTTGGTCTTCTGCCAACTGAAGAAATACTCCATCCTTGTGGGGTCAATTGGGAAAACTGGCGGATGAAGAATGTTGTGTCTGTTGCGTTCAGAAGGCAAGGCAGATGACGAGCAGTGAGATCCAAGGAAGGAAATTCCTTCTCGACAAGCCAAAGAGATAGACCTGTCTCGAGTCCACCTTTTTGTTGGAGGAATTGTGAAACTGAGATCAAAATAGAAATTCAACCCTTCCTTGTGATCGATCAAATTCCTTTAGCATAGACATGGTTTCAGAGCTAGTTAATAGCTCTTCATATTGTAACTTTTATGCTTTGTAAAACCTTTGACCGCAAAGTTTTTGAATGAAATTTAAATTCAGAAAAACATATATACTGTCTTCCTTCATGAATTTAACCTTTATTGCATTAATGAAAATACAAAAATATAAGAGTAGGACCACAAGTATTGGTCCAAGGGTTGAATTCGAGATTAATAAACCTCAATGAAACTCTTTCAGTTTCAAAAATCTTGGGTTGAATCACCTCTGGCTTCTGGCTTCTGGCTTCTGGCTTCTGGTGGACGTAAGTGCACTGATATTGCCCTATGTTGCCCCCCAGTTTTCATTGGCTGAAATACGGAGATGTGAAATGAAGGGAAACTAAGAAAACTAGGTCTGGATGCCCCCCCCCCCCCCCCCCCCAAGCGAGTAAAGTCAAGAAAAAGATTGCCCCCCAGCCTCAACCATGGCTAGTGGTTCCTCGTATTCCCAAACGCTAGGAAAATATTTCTTGAGATGGCGGCCATTAATGGGATTTGTGTGGACCTCTCCATC
This sequence comes from Potentilla sterilis, assembly GCA_963682095.1. Taxonomy (NCBI): domain Eukaryota; kingdom Viridiplantae; phylum Streptophyta; class Magnoliopsida; order Rosales; family Rosaceae; genus Potentilla; species Potentilla sterilis. Next base: position 46,290,132 of record OY821754.1, read on the forward strand.
AATGTCTCTGAGTTGATAAGCACCCTTGCTAATAATCCGGTTAATGACAAAGGGACCGTCTCATTTGGGAGACCACTTACCACGACCTGTATCGTGCTCGCCAAAGGGAAGTATCACTTTCCAGACTAAATCGCCTTCGCCATAAGACTTACCCTTAGTCCGCTTATCATAAGCTCTCGCGACCTTCTTCTTTTCCACGATTATATTATCCAGAGCTTCTAAACGTCTATCATCAAGGTCTTCATGCTCCTGGAACATAGCTTGAACATAATTATCACCAATTAACTGATGTTGCTCTTGAACTCGAAGAGATTGCACATTAATCTCCAAAGGCAAGACTGTATCGTGGCCGTACATCAGAGCATATGGTGTAGTCCCTGTAGGAGTTCGTTTGGATGTGCGGTATGCCCATAGAGTGTTGTCCAATTCAGCATGCCATGTTCTTGGATTATCTTCCAACATGCGGTTGATAATAGAGATAATCACCTTGTTGGTAGCCTCTGCCTGGCCATTGGATTGAGCATAATATGGGGAGGAATGGAGAAATTGAATACCATATCCTTGCAGAAACTCTCGAGTCTTCTCTGCCATAAAAGCTGCCCCCCTGTCCGCCACTACACATTCAGGAATACTATATCTGCAAATAATATTCTGAAATACAAAGCGGATAACCGTTGCGGCGTCACAATTCCGGACAGGCACTGCTTCAACCCATTTAGTAAAGAAATCTGTACCAATTAACAAATATTTATGTTGGAGGGAAGAATTAGGGTGTATCTCTCCAACAAAATCCAGTGTCCAGCCTCTGGCGGGCCAAGGCTTGATAATAGGTTGCATAGGGATGTTGGGAATTCTCTGAACTGGCCCATGAACTTGACAATCAATGCAACCTTGTGCAAAACTGATACATTCTTTAAGAATAGATGGCCAATAATATCTATATCTACGAATAAGCCACCTCATCTTTGGTTCACTCTGATGCGAACCACAAACGCCAAGGTGCACCTCTCGCATAAGCCTTTTGGCTTCTGTCCCATAGACTCACCTAAGGTCAATGTCATCTTCACCTCTGCGAAGTAACTCGCCACCCTTAAGTAAATAGTTAGTGGCCAAGTACCGAATCCGTCTTTCTGACGGTGCAAAGGGGTTTTGTAAATATTGGATGATTGGTTGTCGCCAATCTGTATCAATTGGATCAACTGTAGCAACCAACCACTCATCTCGTTCCTGTCGCCGAACGGCAAAGGATGGTAAAGTTCTCCATTCCACCTTCAAGATTCTTTCCTTAGCACCATAAGCCAAGCGAATGCCTGTTGCCAATTGTGCCAACTCATTAGCCGCAAAGTTCTTCTCGCGAGGGACATATATAATCAAGCACCACATCAACAAATTGCTCAAGCAATTCTGATGCTCGTTCCCAATAATGTACTAGGTGGAAAGAAAGACATTTGTAAGCTCCAGAAAGCTGGTTGATGACCAACAAAGAATCACCATAGACCTCAATCTCCTTAGCATCCATATCCAATAATAACTCCAGACCAATTATCAACGCCTCATATTCTGCTTGGTTGTTGGTGCAATTCCATTCTAATTGAAAAGAGTATGAGTGTGCGGTCCCAGTTGGGCCTTGGATACAAATGTCTGCACCTGCCAAGGTGTCAGTACTACTGCCATCAAAGTATAATATCCAAGGATGAGTCCTGATCATTGCTACAGACCAACTTTGTTCTGGAATCTCTTCCTCAAAAGGGTGATGAGCAGGAAATCAGCAATCGCCTATCCATGTGAAGTTCTCCCCGTCTTTGAGTTTCAAAAGAGATGAAAACGGAGCAATCTTTCCAGCTGAGTTGGATATGAACCTTCTGAGGAAATTAATCTTGCCTAGCAAGCTCTGAAGCTCCTTCTTGTTTCTAGGTGCTGGAGCCTCTAAGATAGCTTGTGCCTTATCTCCAGACACCTCAATACCCCGTTTATGCACCACAAATCCCAGGAAGTCTCCTGCACGAACCCCAAATACACATTTAGCTGGATTCATTCTAAGTTGGTGTCTTCTCATTCTGGTGAAGACATCTCGAAGGTGAGTAATGTGGTTCTTTTTCTGCTTTGATTTCACCACCACATCATCAATGTAAACCTCCAAAATACCCTCTAGGATATCATGGAATATTACATTCATAGCACGTTGATAGGTTGCCCCTGCATTGGTGAGACCAAATGGCATACTGAGATATTCAAAAGCTCCTGTAAAACCGGGACAGCGAAAAGCAGTATTGGGGATGTCAGGCTCATAAATTGGAATTTGATGGTATCCAGCCGTTCCATCCATGAATGACAACACCTCGTGTCCTGCCACTGCATCAACCAACATGTCTGCAATAGGCATTGGGTAAATATCTTTTGGTGAAGCAGCATTGAGATCTCTATAATCCACGCAGACTCTGATTTTGCCATTCTTCTTCTTGACAAAGACAACGTTCGCCAGCCATTGTGAATATTGTGCTGGCCTGACAATGCCTGCATCAAGCATGCTCGGAACCTCCTTCTTAACCGCCATGACAGTTTCAGCATTCATCCGCCTTTGCGCTTGCTTGACTGATCTGAATCCCTCTTTGATAGGTAACCGATGGCAGACTAATTCTTTTGATCGTCCTGGCATGTCTTGATACTTTTCAGCAAAGCAGTCTTTAAATTCTTATAGCAACTCAATTAGTTGCTGCCTCAATTCTGGTTTCAAGTACTGACTAATCCCAACTTCCATAGGTTCTTCAATGGTGCCGAGATTAACTTTTTCCACTGGATCGTGTACCTTAGGTGGAGTATCATCTAATGCTGCTGGGGCTGGTTGTATAGCCTCCACCTCTTCCATAGTTATTGTCTCGTCTTCATCGATACACTCAACTAGAGCGACCGTTTTCCAAGCCAATTGCTCCTCTCTAAAAACAGCACAACGCTGCATCAAAGAAGCAAGGGCTTCTGTTTCCTCAACTGTGAGGTTGTCACTCATTGACATTATCTGATAAGAAATCGATGGAGGTGGGCCTGGAACCGTCTGATTTGGCTTGTGTCAAACCCCACCAAGCGAGATCAGTTGAGGTCACCCCAATTGGATGTCCTTCGTTGTTAACACCCTCAATCCTGAGAGGTTTAATAGAGCTATAATAATAGTCTGCCTCAAGCGAACAGGCTGCTATGGTGTAAGGGCGGTCATCCGCCTTGATCAATACCGGAATGTCGGACACTGGATCCCACATGATCATCTCTTGATGTAATGATGATGGGACAGAAAATGTCTTGTGGATCCAATCTCTCCCCAAGATCTTGCTATACAGGGCATTGACGGATTCCGTGACAATGAATCCTTGAAAAGCATCAGAAGGCCCAAGTTTTACTTTGAGCATTAAAATACCACTGGTTGGGGTCACTACCAGAAAAATGAGTTTTGCCGACGAAAAAAAAAAAAAACGGCCGACGAAATGATTTTTCGTCGGCTATTCCCAGGAATGACCGACGAAAATTTTTTTTCGTCGCTAAAAAAAAAAAATCGTCGGCCATTCCCATAGAATGGCCGACGATTTTTATTTCGTCGCTAAAAAGTAAAAATCGTCGGCTATTCTACAAGAATGGCCGACGATTTTTATTTTCGTCGGCTATACTCCAATAATGGCCGACGAATTAATATTTTCGTCGGCTATACAACTTTTGGAGTATGGCCGACGAATTTTACAATTTCGTCGGCTATAAGTCTTTATATTTTCAGATCTGGACAGAAGCTGCTCATTTAAAAAAAAAACGGGAGAAAGAGTGAAAAATCTGTGGGTATTATTGAAATCCGTCCTCTCTTACATTGTGGAGCTATATATAGGTATGTATATATATATATATGTTGATTTTGAGTTTTAGTGATTTTGATATAGTAAGTGATTTTTTGTTTTGTTGTTGTTTTAGTGTTAGAATGTATGTATATATGTTGATTTTGAGTTGTAGTTGAGTTGATTTTCAGTTAGAGTATAATTATGTGTTTTAATTTAATAATGTTATTTTAATTAGTGTTAAAATATATATAAATATGTTAATTAATGGTTGTTGATAGTGTAATGAACTTAAATAATGGTTGTTAATTAATGGTATATATATATATGAGTTGATGTTGATAATAATATATATTGTAATATATATGTGTTAATTAATTTATTATTAATTAAAGTTATACATATATATTATTATCAGGCTATATATGGATCGAGATAAGAGTTGGATTTCACTTCCAAGGCATGACCGACGATACACTACAGGAGTTGTGGATTTTATGCAGTTCGTCGAGGAAAATGCAAAAGGACCGTACCATTATTGCCCGTGCAAGAAATGTAAGTGTCGCAGTGATATGTGTCGTTTTCCGATTAGGACAGTATGGGAGCACCTAAAGAGTAATGGGTTTTGGCCGAAGTACACACGTTGGATATATCACGGTGAGCCATCATTAGATGGATCGCATGATCATGGGCAGTATTTTGAGGCGGGCAGTAGTAGTACATCCAACGATCCAACAATGGCATTCGTCAACGACGTGTTTCCTTTTGAAAGCGGTGTACGTGGGGAACAATATATGCAGGACCCGGTGCAGCCGTTCCCACAAGTTGTCAACACTGCTGCCTTTGACAAGTACAACAAACTGATTGCATTGCAACAGACCCCTGTGTCTTCAAGTTCTGAGAAGACAGTTCTTCAAAGTGTGATGGAGGTAATGAGGATTAAAGTCGAGACAAAAGGGAGCATCAGGCAAGTGGATGAATATCTACAGTACACTTCTTCGTTGTTGGAGGAGGGTCATCGTAATCCTACCAATCACCGTCAGGTCCGAAGTATCCTCAAAGATCTAGGGCTTTCCTACATTAAGATCCATGCATGCGCATTTGACTGCGTTCTCTTCTGGGGTGAAGATGCAGAAGGGAATGACCTTGCTAGCCTTGACGCATGTCCGATATGTCAGTCTGACCGATATAAGTTGACGGGAGCAGGCAATAGGAAACCTGTGAAAGTACTTCGGTATTTTCCGTTGAGAGATAGGCTTGAGCGGTTGTACATGTCAGAAACCACCGCAAAAGCTATGAGGTGGCACGGTGAGCGGGACGCGGGAGACGCAGATATCATGACACACATCTCTGACGGAGCGGCTTGGAAGCATATAAACAATGAGTTTCCTCATTTTGCGTCAGATGTCAGAAACGTCAGGCTCGGGCTCTCAACCGACGGGTTCAACCCTTTCGGCACCATGAGTCTTTCATACAGTATATGGCCGGTGGTTTTGGTACCTTACAACCTTCCTCCGTGGATGTGCATGAAGAAGGAATATAATATGTTGACGTTGTTGATTCCGGGGCCTGGTTACCCAGGGAAATGTCTCGATGTGTATATGAGACCATTGATTGAAGAGCTTAAGGTATTGTGGGACGTTGGTCATCCCACTTTTGACAAGTACAAGCAGGAGACGTTCTAGATGCATGCCATGGTTATTGGTACCATCAGTGATTTTCCTGCTTATGGGATGTTGTCGGGCAGCGTTGTTAGGGGATACAAGGCTTGTCCAGAGTGCCTCAGCGATTATGGGAGCACCCCTCATTGCAACAAGATATGCCGAATGGGTCATCGTGTGTTCCTTCCGGCGGATCACCACTGGCGTTACGAGTCCGCCGCATTTGATGGAACCGAAGAACACGGCCGTGCTCCCAGAAGATGGACAGGAAGAGAAATTTTAGCAAGACTTAATCAGTACGATTTTAGGCCCCTCAGCAATCATCCCGATATTGTAGCGGAAATACCTGAAAGGCCTGAGGAGTACAAATTCTGGACACATAGGAGCATATTGTGGGAACTCCCGTACTGGTGTGAGTTGCTGATCCGTCACTTTCTAGACGTTATGCACATAGAAAAAAATGTTTCTGAAAGTGTAGTGGGCACAACGCTGAACTTGGAGGGGAAGACGAAAGACGGTCCTAAGGCTCGCACTGATCTGCAAAACATGAATATCAGAAAACCACTATGGTTGAAACAAGGGAAGAGAAAAATGCCTCAAGCTCCTTACACCGTCAAGCCTGAGCATAAATCAGAAATTTTGCATTGGATAAGTGAGGCCAAGTATCCTTCAGGCTTTGCTGGAAATATAGCCAAGTGTGTCAACAGACAATGCAACAATTTGTACGGGTTGAAAAGTCATGACAATCATATCCTGCTACAACGTCTCTTCCCTGTTTTCATTCGACCGTTCCTTCCCCGTCACGTTGTGCAGCCGTTAGTAGCGTTGGCAAGATTTTTCCAGAAGGTATGCACACGGGAAGTGAGAAAATCTGACCTCCGGGAAATGCAACAAGACATCGTTCATATCATGTGTAAATTTGAGATGATATTTCCTCCAAATTTTTTCGACATCATGCCTCACCTCATGATCCATCTTCCTCGGCAGTTGTTGCTTACCGGTCCTGTGCACTTCACTTGGATGTATCCGATGGAAAGGTACGTATTTTACACCTTATGTTAATTTCCTCATCAATATATGTGATATAGTGTTAATGTATTATCATAACACTTTAAAAACTTGATTTATAGGCAACTTGGACAATACGGTGGTTTTGTCCAAAACAGATCCGCACCTGAAGGATGTATAGCTGAAGCATATATTGCGCACGAGTGCGTTACCTACATGAAGCTGTATTTCGGAGCGTTACAGGAAAGCATACCGGAAGATGTACCTTCACAGTTCAATCTTTCCATACTCTCCGACGATGTTGTACTCGGTGGAAACATGCCAGTTTCCTATAAGTTGAAAGATTATGAGGTAGCCATTGCACATTGGTGGGTACTAATCAACTGTCCAGAAGTTCAGTTTTGGAAGGACATACATCTACACTGTGAAGGAGTAGCAAGTGATCGCGATTACCACAACCAGACATTCGCAGAGTATTTCGGCCGCTGGGTACGTACCTTTAACACTATTTTATACGTGTTCATATATTATTGTGTATATTTATTCATATTTATAGTTGATTCTGATGGTTGCAGATGGACCTTATTGCAAATGATAATCACCCAAATTGGTCGCACGAACTCAGACTTTTAGCGAGGAGGCCGGTCTATTCAAAAGTTTATGCGACGTGCAAGGTGAATGGTGTGTTATTTCGATGTGAAGACAGAGACCTCAGACTGAAAACACAAAATTCAGGGGTTATGGCACATGGTGGGGATGGTGGAGTTGACTATTACGGTGTTCTCCATTCAGTTGTGGAACTGCATTACGGGGAAGGCATGAAAGTGCACCTTTTCAAGTGTAGATGGTTTGACACACGGCCGCAGAGCATGAAAACCGATCAATACGGCGTAAGTTCTGTGAACACTAGTACATCATGGTATGAGGACGACCCGTTCGTTTTAGCCACATGGGTGAAACAAGTGTTTTATCTTGATGATCTCGCCAAGGGTGACCCGTGGAAAGTAGTCAACACTATCCACCATCGCAACATTTACCGGGCGTCTACACTTGGAGTGGCTGAAGAGAACGAGGAAGGGGGCACCGCGTATCAAGAGCCCAACTCAAACGGTATTCCTGACTCCTCTTTTATTCGTCTAGACACGCCGGTGCGAATTCGACGTGAAGAGCCACTGCTTGTTGATGTTGATCCAAATGAAGAAACTAACGAGGACTCTAGTGGTGAGGAAAGACATAGATTACCCCTATCGAGCAATTCAGAAACCGAAGAAGACTCATCCGATGATTCCGATTACAATCCGACGGATTAAGTAATTTAAATGATGTAATCCTTTCATTTGTAATCAACTCATTTCTAATGAACGGGCGTGGGGATGAGCCTCCCAGCTAGGCTGGGTTCCAAACCCCTTAAACAAAAATTTGAAATATGTTGACTGTTGGGTTTCTGATTTTTTATGTTCAATTTTGGTTATATGTGAACAGGACATCGGAATAGAAGAGGTGTAAAACCACTGATTTTTTTGGTTTTTTTTTCAGAGAATGGCCGACGAAAAATGCATTATTTCGTCGGCTAAACGGAGAATGGCCGACGAACATTAATTATTTCGTCGGCCATAAGTTATTTAAAAAAAATATTTTACGAACAATGGCCGACGAAAACTAATTATTTCGTCTGCCATAAGTTATTTAAAAATAATTATTTACGAACAATGGCCGACGAAAAATAACTATTTCGTCGGCCATAAGTTTTTTAAAAAATAATAATATTACGAACAATGGCCGACGAACATTAAATATTTCGTCGGCCATAAGTTTTTAACAGAAAACGACAAAATAATAGCCGACGAATACTAGGTTTGATTTCGTCGGCTATGATTAAAAAAAAACAAAAAAAGAGCAGTTTCCATTTTCTATCACTATCGACAAACCATTGCTTCATCCTTCAAATGCAAATATGTCGTGAAATAAGACATGACCGAAATATTGAAATACGGCTACGGTTGAAAAATGGGAAGATTCCGACAAAATCTGTGTGCTGAATGTTGCGGTTAGGCGGTTTTTACTCCCGTTTTCCTATGTGTAGCCTGACGGTCGGTAAATATTTGGAGGGAAATTTTTATACGATTAGTCGCGTCTCATCGATCTGAAACTATTCTCTGTTGAAGGTCAGGCCAAAAAACGTAATTTAGACGGGCCAATTTCCGTTTTAAAGCGTTTAGAGGTTTGACTTTGCGGTTTGACCTTCCCGATCGAGCCTTCAACGTTGTCAGATGTAGTTGGATTTTTTTTCATACATGTATTTAATCTTAACGGTGATATCTGACGGTTGGAATAGATTTTCCAAACTTTGAGATTCAAAATCGGAATATATGCACTAATGTTCCTTAACTTGTTTACTAAGTGTTTAAGTGAATGTATAGTTTCAAATACCTACTATATGTAGACCCTTCAAATGCAAATGTGTCGTGAAATAAGATATGACCGAAATATTGAAATACGGCTACGGTTGAAAAATGGGAAGATTCCGACAAAATCTGTGTGCCGAATGTTGCGGTTTGCTGTTTTTTACTCCCGTTTTCCTATGGGTAGCCTGACGGTCAGTAAATATTTTGGGGGAAATTTTTATACGATTCGATGCGTCGCATCGATCTGAAACTATTCTCTGTTGAAGGTCAGGCCAAAAAACGTCATTTAGACGGCCTAATTTCCGTTTTACAGCGTTTAGAGGTTTGACTTTGCAGTTTGACCGTCCCGATCGAGCCTTTAACGTTGTCCGATAACCTTGGATTTTTTTTCATACATGTATTTCATCTTAACAGTGATATCTGACGGTTGAAATAGATTTTCCAAACTTTTAGATTCAAAATCGTAATATATGCACTAATGTTCCATAACTTGTTTACTAAGTGTTTAAGTGAATGTATAGTTTCAAATACCTACTATACGTAGACCCTTCAAATGCAAATGTGTCGTGAAATAAGATATGACCGAAATATTAAAATACGGCTACGGTTGAAAAATGGGAAGATTCCGACAAAATCTGTGTGCCGAATGTTGCGGTTTGCTGTTTTTTACTCCCGTTTTCCTATGGGTAGCCTGACGGTCGGTAAATATTTTGGGGGAAATTTTTATACGATTAGATGCGTCGCATCGATCTGAAACTATTCTCTGTTGAAGGTCAGACAAAAAAACGTCATTTAGACGGGCCAATTTCAGTTTTAAAGCGTTTAGAGGTTTGACTTTGTAGTTTGACCAAAAGTATAGCCGACGACGCCGCCGACCTCAATATTTCTAAAATTGATATTGTTAAACCCAAGGAGTTGAGGTTCTTACCTCCAAATTTCATATCAGTCGAGACCCAAACCTTAAAAATTCAGCTCCTAACTCGATTCCACAATTGAACCCAGACCAGACCAAAACCGAATGTTAGAAAAACTAGAAAAAGGGAAAATTAAGATCCATTCATAAATTATAAAACTGAGTAAAACCTCACCAGAGAAGTCGAACGTCTCGTGACGAGAGAGATGAGAGACAGTGATGGAGCTCGGAAGAGTTATTGACAGAAGCTGGCGAATGAGTGGAGTGGTCGACGCGAGAGTGAACGAGGCGGCAAAGGGAGCAGAGGTAGGGAAGCTTGTGAATGAGGGAGTGGGTTTAGCGAATTAAGTTAAGCCTGTGAATGAGGGAGAGAACATAGAATGAGGGCTCGGGAGAGAACATAGAACAATGATGAAATTAATTTTTTTTTTTTTTTTTAAGGTTTGGGCGCCTGATAATTGGGTATACGCGCCAAACGAAAACCAGGGCGCGGGTTTGATAAATTTGGGTCAATTGTTTTGATGACAGTTAAAAACCCCCTAGCCCATTTCACATTTTCTAGCAACAAAAAAACGACATGGAACATGTTTTCATGACGGCCAGTAGTCGTCATCCTATACTTTTATCATTGCAGTTCAAAAATGTCATTGAATCTTTTTTATGACGGAATATAAGTGTCATGTAATATGTACATTAACGACAATAACCAAGCGCTATAGAAACCTATATTATGACGGTCACTAACTGTTATACAATTGATGACACTGGAAAATAGTCATTGTAAGTCTCAGTATTCTATGACGTTTCGTTTATGTCGTCAAAATTTGCAGTCACATCTTATTAATGACGTTTTCAATAGAAAACGTCATAGAAAGCGTATATAATGACGTTTTTATCTAAACATCATAAAATTACTGTCATTAAAGGTCATTTCTGTAGTAGTGCAATATCGCGTGAGTGAAGAAGGGCAATGTATGTTAATTTGAAAATGAAGACCACTAACTGATTTTCATTATCACAGACTCCTGACAAACCAAGTAAGAACAAGGGGAAAAGGAAAAGCTCCCAGACCTCTATGAGTAAGCCTGCTAAAAAGAAGGCAAGAACTTCAACTGTGGCCGAAGATTCAGATCCCGAGGCAGTAAGTTATTTGTACTTACTCTAATGTGTTACTGCACCATTGATTTATACAATGATTTTGACATATCAAGCCTGATGCAGTTGATAAACTTTCTCCCACAGGGATTAGTAAGGAGGAAAAGTAGATCAACTTCAACCTCTACCGCTACTGTGATTGAAGTTTCTTCAGGTGAGTCCTCCGAATCAACTCATAATTCATTTTCTCTTGGGGATTCTGAGACAAGAGGAGAAGAGCCTGTTGACTTTGCTGAAATCCAACGAATGACTACACAAATTGAAAAGGAGATTCAACGGGCTCGTGAGAACACTGTTCTTAATGTACCACCACTAAGATTTCTTCCTGCTGATACAGGTACTCCTAGTCTTCCAATCAATCCCCTGGCGATTGCTTCGATAACTACCGAGATTCTTCCTCTGATCACTCCAACTCTCCATGCAGAGCCAGTGATTGAAGAGGCGGTTACACAAACCCCCGAAGCTATGGCGGATGCTGAGCAATATCCTGCCATCACTTGGGCAGAACCAGAAAACGTCCCAGTATCCCAAGCGGCTGTTGGTGAGAAGGAAACATCTTTGTCTCCCGAGGTAGTCATCTTGGAAGACCAAAATGCAGCTGCTCGCTCGCCTCCTAGAAGCTATACAGATGCTGGAGAGAGCTCAAGCATGTTGTCCAAATCTCCAGAACCTCAAGAGCAAACCCAAGCTGAACATCTGACAGATGCCTCTCCTGTGTCTGAGGTACCCCTTAGAATCCCTTTATTCTTTGTATTTTTTGATGATATCTTTATCAGTCCTCACCACAATTATGTTTGTACAGGTAAGTGAAGTTCCTACTGCAATTAGGAACGATGAGGCTTCTGGCGAGCAAACTCCAGCTGCGACTTTGCCTAGCCAGGATGTGCAGATTGAGGCATCTCATATCCAGGTTTCAACTCCTCAACCTCTCAAGATGAGTTTGTCTATTCTTCTGCTAGGGGAAGATCCACTCCTGAAACTCCCAACTCCCAAAAAGGATTTCCCTGAAGTGAGAGAAGCCTGGGACTTCATGCAAGAGTTAGGAGGAGTAGACCCCGCGGATGTAAAGGTGGCGGCCATGATCTGTTCTTCTATCCAGACCCTGCAAAACCAAGTTGGCCGCCTGCCTGCTGATGTGCAACCAAAAATGAAGGAAATCCTAGCGGCCATCCCGGACTACTTAAAATTTCTTCAAGATAGTTTGGGCGCCATCCCAAATAAGCAGGCAAAGATTCAAGACAAAACTACAGCCCACAACAGCGCCGTAAACAAGTATTCTTCACTCGTGTCCGCCGCCAGTGACGAAGATGGGAGAGAGATCGCTTGCCTGAAGAGGGAGAAAGAGCTGATTGACCAGAAGATAGCTGCCATCGAGGCCAGGCAGCAAGAGCGTCTCCAGCAAGCGAGTGAGCAAAGGGTGATCTTAACTGCTCTTCAAAGCGAAATCCAGCAGACCCAAGCCGAAGAGGAAGAACTCATAAAATACATCTGTCACTTGAAGGCCAAGATAAGGAGATCAGGATTAGAATTGTATGAACTATCGACAATGCCTCCCAAGTAAACTGGGCTTTTTTTTTCTAATGAAATGCTTTGTCAATTATTATCCAAGCCCAATGATGGCAATTCAACCCATTTTTTCAAACCGCTTTGTTAACCAACAAGTCAACATTTCGATTAAATGCTCAGTAATTGCGAGTATCAATTTTCGAGGATTTGGTATTCAAACCCCTCCACCGCTCCTAACGTAAACGGTTGAAAGTGATAACTGCATAATAAATTTCAGCAGTTCGCATGGTAAATCGAGATCAATCTCAACCATTAGATTCCTTATGCATTCTACTATATAAAGGAACCTCTCCACCAGGATTGATCAGTCCTTCAGTTTTGCCATGACTTCTATTCTTTTCTCTCTGTTTGCTTCACAGCCCTTATGGCTTCCACAATCTTTTCCTCCAGATTACACCCAGATGTTCTTATGAACACTTCTAAGTCGTGTAATCTGGTATTAGCAAAATCCTAAGTAGCATAATCTGGTATTATGCCTTTGGATGTCGTGATATAAGATGGTTGGTCAACATTTGGCCAGAGTCTTCACGTCCTCCTTTGGTATAATACTGGGTTATCGACTTAGGCGTCATCTGTCAGCCTCGCGGCCCTCCTCCGTGAAAGATCTGGCAGGAAAGATGGTAACACATCGATTGCTCTGATCTAGCGGATGGAAAATCCTTGCCTTTTGGTCTTCTGCCAACTGAAGAAATACTCCATCCTTGTGGGGTCAATTGGGAAAACTGGCGGATGAAGAATGTTGTGTCTGTTGCGTTCAGAAGGCAAGGCAGATGACGAGCAGTGAGATCCAAGGAAGGAAATTCCTTCTCGACAAGCCAAAGAGATAGACCTGTCTCGAGTCCACCTTTTTGTTGGAGGAATTGTGAAACTGAGATCAAAATAGAAATTCAACCCTTCCTTGTGATCGATCAAATTCCTTTAGCATAGACATGGTTTCAGAGCTAGTTAATAGCTCTTCATATTGTAACTTTTATGCTTTGTAAAACCTTTGACCGCAAAGTTTTTGAATGAAATTTAAATTCAGAAAAACATATATACTGTCTTCCTTCATGAATTTAACCTTTATTGCATTAATGAAAATACAAAAATATAAGAGTAGGACCACAAGTATTGGTCCAAGGGTTGAATTCGAGATTAATAAACCTCAATGAAACTCTTTCAGTTTCAAAAATCTTGGGTTGAATCACCTCTGGCTTCTGGCTTCTGGCTTCTGGCTTCTGGCTTCTGGTGGACGTAAGTGCACTGATATTGCCCTATGTTGCCCCCCAGTTTTCATTGGCTGAAATACGGAGATGTGAAATGAAGGGAAACTAAGAAAACTAGGTCTGGATGCCCCCCCCCCCCCCCCCCCCCAAGCGAGTAAAGTCAAGAAAAAGATTGCCCCCCAGCCTCAACCATGGCTAGTGGTTCCTCGTATTCCCAAACGCTAGGAAAATATTTCTTGAGATGGCGGCCATTAATGGGATTTGTGTGGACCTCTCCATCAATGTCTCTGAGTTGATAAGCACCCTTGCTAATAATCCGGTTAATGACAAAGGGACCGTCTCATTTGGGAGACCACTTACCACGACCTGTATCGTGCTCGCCAAAGGGAAGTATCACTTTCCAGACTAAATCGCCTTCGCCATAAGACTTACCCTTAGTCCGCTTATCATAAGCTCTCGCGACCTTCTTCTTTTCCACGATTATATTATCCAGAGCTTCTAAACGTCTATCATCAAGGTCTTCATGCTCCTGGAACATAGCTTGAACATAATTATCACCAATTAACTGATGTTGCTCTTGAACTCGAAGAGATTGCACATTAATCTCCAAAGGCAAGACTGTATCGTGGCCGTACATCAGAGCATATGGTGTAGTCCCTGTAGGAGTTCGTTTGGATGTGCGGTATGCCCATAGAGTGTTGTCCAATTCAGCATGCCATGTTCTTGGATTATCTTCCAACATGCGGTTGATAATAGAGATAATCACCTTGTTGGTAGCCTCTGCCTGGCCATTGGATTGAGCATAATATGGGGAGGAATGGAGAAATTGAATACCATATCCTTGCAGAAACTCTCGAGTCTTCTCTGCCATAAAAGCTGCCCCCCTGTCCGCCACTACACATTCAGGAATACTATATCTGCAAATAATATTCTGAAATACAAAGCGGATAACCGTTGCGGCGTCACAATTCCGGACAGGCACTGCTTCAACCCATTTAGTAAAGAAATCTGTACCAATTAACAAATATTTATGTTGGAGGGAAGAATTAGGGTGTATCTCTCCAACAAAATCCAGTGTCCAGCCTCTGGCGGGCCAAGGCTTGATAATAGGTTGCATAGGGATGTTGGGAATTCTCTGAACTGGCCCATGAACTTGACAATCAATGCAACCTTGTGCAAAACTGATACATTCTTTAAGAATAGATGGCCAATAATATCTATATCTACGAATAAGCCACCTCATCTTTGGTTCACTCTGATGCGAACCACAAACGCCAAGGTGCACCTCTCGCATAAGCCTTTTGGCTTCTGTCCCATAGACTCACCTAAGGTCAATGTCATCTTCACCTCTGCGAAGTAACTCGCCACCCTTAAGTAAATAGTTAGTGGCCAAGTACCGAATCCGTCTTTCTGACGGTGCAAAGGGGTTTTGTAAATATTGGATGATTGGTTGTCGCCAATCTGTATCAATTGGATCAACTGTAGCAACCAACCACTCATCTCGTTCCTGTCGCCGAACGGCAAAGGATGGTAAAGTTCTCCATTCCACCTTCAAGATTCTTTCCTTAGCACCATAAGCCAAGCGAATGCCTGTTGCCAATTGTGCCAACTCATTAGCCGCAAAGTTCTTCTCGCGAGGGACATATATAATCAAGCACCACATCAACAAATTGCTCAAGCAATTCTGATGCTCGTTCCCAATAATGTACTAGGTGGAAAGAAAGACATTTGTAAGCTCCAGAAAGCTGGTTGATGACCAACAAAGAATCACCATAGACCTCAATCTCCTTAGCATCCATATCCAATAATAACTCCAGACCAATTATCAACGCCTCATATTCTGCTTGGTTGTTGGTGCAATTCCATTCTAATTGAAAAGAGTATGAGTGTGCGGTCCCAGTTGGGCCTTGGATACAAATGTCTGCACCTGCCAAGGTGTCAGTACTACTGCCATCAAAGTATAATATCCAAGGATGAGTCCTGATCATTGCTACAGACCAACTTTGTTCTGGAATCTCTTCCTCAAAAGGGTGATGAGCAGGAAATCAGCAATCGCCTATCCATGTGAAGTTCTCCCCGTCTTTGAGTTTCAAAAGAGATGAAAACGGAGCAATCTTTCCAGCTGAGTTGGATATGAACCTTCTGAGGAAATTAATCTTGCCTAGCAAGCTCTGAAGCTCCTTCTTGTTTCTAGGTGCTGGAGCCTCTAAGATAGCTTGTGCCTTATCTCCAGACACCTCAATACCCCGTTTATGCACCACAAATCCCAGGAAGTCTCCTGCACGAACCCCAAATACACATTTAGCTGGATTCATTCTAAGTTGGTGTCTTCTCATTCTGGTGAAGACATCTCGAAGGTGAGTAATGTGGTTCTTTTTCTGCTTTGATTTCACCACCACATCATCAATGTAAACCTCCAAAATACCCTCTAGGATATCATGGAATATTACATTCATAGCACGTTGATAGGTTGCCCCTGCATTGGTGAGACCAAATGGCATACTGAGATATTCAAAAGCTCCTGTAAAACCGGGACAGCGAAAAGCAGTATTGGGGATGTCAGGCTCATAAATTGGAATTTGATGGTATCCAGCCGTTCCATCCATGAATGACAACACCTCGTGTCCTGCCACTGCATCAACCAACATGTCTGCAATAGGCATTGGGTAAATATCTTTTGGTGAAGCAGCATTGAGATCTCTATAATCCACGCAGACTCTGATTTTGCCATTCTTCTTCTTGACAAAGACAACGTTCGCCAGCCATTGTGAATATTGTGCTGGCCTGACAATGCCTGCATCAAGCATGCTCTGAACCTCCTTCTTAACCGCCATGACAGTTTCAGCATTCATCCGCCTTTGCGCTTGCTTGACTGATCTGAATCCCTCTTTGATAGGTAACCGATGGCAGACTAATTCTTTTGATCGTCCTGGCATGTCTTGATACTTTTCAGCAAAGCAGTCTTTAAATTCTTATAGCAACTCAATTAGTTGCTGCCTCAATTCTGGTTTCAAGTACTGACTAATCCCAACTTCCATAGGTTCTTCAATGGTGCCGAGATTAACTTTTTCCACTGGATCGTGTACCTTAGGTGGAGTATCATCTAATGCTGCTGGGGCTGGTTGTATAGCCTCCACCTCTTCCATAGTTATTGTCTCGTCTTCATCGATACACTCAACTAGAGCGACCGTTTTCCAAGCCAATTGCTCCTCTCTAAAAACAGCACAACGCTGCATCAAAGAAGCAAGGGCTTCTGTTTCCTCAACTGTGAGGTTGTCACTCATTGACATTATCTGATAAGAAATCGATGGAGGTGGGCCTGGAACCGTCTGATTTGGCTTGTGTCAAACCCCACCAAGCGAGATCAGTTGAGGTCACCCCAATTGGATGTCCTTCGTTGTTAACACCCTCAATCCTGAGAGGTTTAATAGAGCTATAATAATAGTCTGCCTCAAGCGAACAGGCTGCTATGGTGTAAGGGCGGTCATCCGCCTTGATCAATACCGGAATGTCGGACACTGGATCCCACATGATCATCTCTTGATGTAATGATGATGGGACAGAAAATGTCTTGTGGATCCAATCTCTCCCCAAGATCTTGCTATACAGGGCATTGACGGATTCCGTGACAATGAATCCTTGAAAAGCATCAGAAGGCCCAAGTTTTACTTTGAGCATTAAAATACCATTGGTTGGGGTCACTACCAGAAAAATGAGTTTTGCCGACGAAAAAAAAAAAAACGGCCGACGAAATGATTTTTCGTCGGCTATTCCCAGGAATGACCGACGAAAATTTTTTTTCGTCGCTAAAAAAAAAAAATCGTCGGCCATTCCCATAGAATGGCCGACGATTTTTATTTCGTCGCTAAAAAGTAAAAATCGTCGGCTATTCTACAAGAATGGCCGACGATTTTTATTTTCGTCGGCTATACTCCAATAATGGCCGACGAATTAATATTTTCGTCGGCTATACAACTTTTGGAGTATGGCCGACGAATTTTACAATTTCGTCGGCTATAAGTCTTTATATTTTCAGATCTGGACAGAAGCTGCTCATTTAAAAAAAAACGGGAGAAAGAGTGAAAAATCTGTGGGTATTATTGAAATCCGTCCTCTCTTACATTGTGGAGCTATATATAGGTATGTATATATATATATATGTTGATTTTGAGTTTTAGTGATTTTGATATAGTAAGTGATTTTTTGTTTTGTTGTTGTTTTAGTGTTAGAATGTATGTATATATGTTGATTTTGAGTTGTAGTTGAGTTGATTTTCAGTTAGAGTATAATTATGTGTTTTAATTTAATAATGTTATTTTAATTAGTGTTAAAATATATATAAATATGTTAATTAATGGTTGTTGATAGTGTAATGAACTTAAATAATGGTTGTTAATTAATGGTATATATATATATGAGTTGATGTTGATAATAATATATATTGTAATATATATGTGTTAATTAATTTATTATTAATTAAAGTTATACATATATATTATTATCAGGCTATATATGGATCGAGATAAGAGTTGGATTTCACTTCCAAGGCATGACCGACGATACACTACAGGAGTTGTGGATTTTATGCAGTTCGTCGAGGAAAATGCAAAAGGACCGTACCATTATTGCCCGTGCAAGAAATGTAAGTGTCGCAGTGATATGTGTCGTTTTCCGATTAGGACAGTATGGGAGCACCTAAAGAGTAATGGGTTTTGGCCGAAGTACACACGTTGGATATATCACGGTGAGCCATCATTAGATGGATCGCATGATCATGGGCAGTATTTTGAGGCGGGCAGTAGTAGTACATCCAACGATCCAACAATGGCATTCGTCAACGACGTGTTTCCTTTTGAAAGCGGTGTACGTGGGGAACAATATATGCAGGACCCGGTGCAGCCGTTCCCACAAGTTGTCAACACTGCTGCCTTTGACAAGTACAACAAACTGATTGCATTGCAACAGACCCCTGTGTCTTCAAGTTCTGAGAAGACAGTTCTTCAAAGTGTGATGGAGGTAATGAGGATTAAAGTCGAGACAAAAGGGAGCATCAGGCAAGTGGATGAATATCTACAGTACACTTCTTCGTTGTTGGAGGAGGGTCATCGTAATCCTACCAATCACCGTCAGGTCCGAAGTATCCTCAAAGATCTAGGGCTTTCCTACATTAAGATCCATGCATGCGCATTTGACTGCGTTCTCTTCTGGGGTGAAGATGCAGAAGGGAATGACCTTGCTAGCCTTGACGCATGTCCGATATGTCAGTCTGACCGATATAAGTTGACGGGAGCAGGCAATAGGAAACCTGTGAAAGTACTTCGGTATTTTCCGTTGAGAGATAGGCTTGAGCGGTTGTACATGTCAGAAACCACCGCAAAAGCTATGAGGTGGCACGGTGAGCGGGACGCGGGAGACGCAGATATCATGACACACATCTCTGACGGAGCGGCTTGGAAGCATATAAACAATGAGTTTCCTCATTTTGCGTCAGATGTCAGAAACGTCAGGCTCGGGCTCTCAACCGACGGGTTCAACCCTTTCGGCACCATGAGTCTTTCATACAGTATATGGCCGGTGGTTTTGGTACCTTACAACCTTCCTCCGTGGATGTGCATGAAGAAGGAATATAATATGTTGACGTTGTTGATTCCGGGGCCTGGTTACCCAGGGAAATGTCTCGATGTGTATATGAGACCATTGATTGAAGAGCTTAAGGTATTGTGGGACGTTGGTCATCCCACTTTTGACAAGTACAAGCAGGAGACGTTCTAGATGCATGCCATGGTTATTGGTACCATCAGTGATTTTCCTGCTTATGGGATGTTGTCGGGCAGCGTTGTTAGGGGATACAAGGCTTGTCCAGAGTGCCTCAGCGATTATGGGAGCACCCCTCATTGCAACAAGATATGCCGAATGGGTCATCGTGTGTTCCTTCCGGCGGATCACCACTGGCGTTACGAGTCCGCCGCATTTGATGGAACCGAAGAACACGGCCGTGCTCCCAGAAGATGGACAGGAAGAGAAATTTTAGCAAGACTTAATCAGTACGATTTTAGGCCCCTCAGCAATCATCCCGATATTGTAGCGGAAATACCTGAAAGGCCTGAGGAGTACAAATTCTGGACACATAGGAGCATATTGTGGGAACTCCCGTACTGGTGTGAGTTGCTGATCCGTCACTTTCTAGACGTTATGCACATAGAAAAAAATGTTTCTGAAAGTGTAGTGGGCACAACGCTGAACTTGGAGGGGAAGACGAAAGACGGTCCTAAGGCTCGCACTGATCTGCAAAACATGAATATCAGAAAACCACTATGGTTGAAACAAGGGAAGAGAAAAATGCCTCAAGCTCCTTACACCGTCAAGCCTGAGCATAAATCAGAAATTTTGCATTGGATAAGTGAGGCCAAGTATCCTTCAGGCTTTGCTGGAAATATAGCCAAGTGTGTCAACAGACAATGCAACAATCTGTACGGGTTGAAAAGTCATGACAATCATATCCTGCTACAACGTCTCTTCCCTGTTTTCATTCGACCGTTCCTTCCCCGTCACGTTGTGCAGCCGTTAGTAGCGTTGGCAAGATTTTTCCAGAAGGTATGCACACGGGAAGTGAGAAAATCTGACCTCCGGGAAATGCAACAAGACATCGTTCATATCATGTGTAAATTTGAGATGATATTTCCTCCAAATTTTTTCGACATCATGCCTCACCTCATGATCCATCTTCCTCGGCAGTTGTTGCTTACCGGTCCTGTGCACTTCACTTGGATGTATCCGATGGAAAGGTACGTATTTTACACCTTATGTTAATTTCCTCATCAATATATGTGATATAGTGTTAATGTATTATCATAACACTTTAAAAACTTGATTTATAGGCAACTTGGACAATACGGTGGTTTTGTCCAAAACAGATCCGCACCTGAAGGATGTATAGCTGAAGCATATATTGCGCACGAGTGCGTTACCTACATGAAGCTGTATTTCGGAGCGTTACAGGAAAGCATACCGGAAGATGTACCTTCACAGTTCAATCTTTCCATACTCTCCGACGATGTTGTACTCGGTGGAAACATGCCAGTTTCCTATAAGTTGAAAGATTATGAGGTAGCCATTGCACATTGGTGGGTACTAATCAACTGTCCAGAAGTTCAGTTTTGGAAGGACATACATCTACACTGTGAAGGAGTAGCAAGTGATCGCGATTACCACAACCAGACATTCGCAGAGTATTTCGGCCGCTGGGTACGTACCTTTAACACTATTTTATACGTGTTCATATATTATTGTGTATATTTATTCATATTTATAGTTGATTCTGATGGTTGCAGATGGACCTTATTGCAAATGATAATCACCCAAATTGGTCGCACGAACTCAGACTTTTAGCGAGGAGGCCGGTCTATTCAAAAGTTTATGCGACGTGCAAGGTGAATGGTGTGTTATTTCGATGTGAAGACAGAGACCTCAGACTGAAAACACAAAATTCAGGGGTTATGGCACATGGTGGGGATGGTGGAGTTGACTATTACGGTGTTCTCCATTCAGTTGTGGAACTGCATTACGGGGAAGGCATGAAAGTGCACCTTTTCAAGTGTAGATGGTTTGACACACGGCCGCAGAGCATGAAAACCGATCAATACGGCGTAAGTTCTGTGAACACTAGTACATCATGGTATGAGGACGACCCGTTCGTTTTAGCCACATGGGTGAAACAAGTGTTTTATCTTGATGATCTCGCCAAGGGTGACCCGTGGAAAGTAGTCAACACTATCCACCATCGCAACATTTACCGGGCGTCTACACTTGGAGTGGCTGAAGAGAACGAGGAAGGGGGCACCGCGTATCAAGAGCCCAACTCAAACGGTATTCCTGACTCCTCTTTTATTCGTCTAGACACGCCGGTGCGAATTCGACGTGAAGAGCCACTGCTTGTTGATGTTGATCCAAATGAAGAAACTAACGAGGACTCTAGTGGTGAGGAAAGACATAGATTACCCCTATCGAGCAATTCAGAAACCGAAGAAGACTCATCCGATGATTCCGATTACAATCCGACGGATTAAGTAATTTAAATGATGTAATCCTTTCATTTGTAATCAACTCATTTCTAATGAACGGGCGTGGGGATGAGCCTCCCAGCTAGGCTGGGTTCCAAACCCCTTAAACAAAAATTTGAAATATGTTGACTGTTGGGTTTCTGATTTTTTATGTTCAATTTTGGTTATATGTGAACAGGACATCGGAATAGAAGAGGTGTAAAACCACTGATTTTTTTGGTTTTTTTTTCAGAGAATGGCCGACGAAAAATGCATTATTTCGTCGGCTAAACGGAGAATGGCCGACGAACATTAATTATTTCGTCGGCCATAAGTTATTTAAAAAAAATATTTTACGAACAATGGCCGACGAAAACTAATTATTTCGTCGGCCATAAGTTATTTAAAAATAATTATTTACGAACAATGGCCGACGAAAAATAACTATTTCGTCGGCCATAAGTTTTTTAAAAAATAATAATATTACGAACAATGGCCGACGAACATTAAATATTTCGTCGGCCATAAGTTTTTAACAGAAAACGACAAAATAATAGCCGACGAATACTAGGTTTGATTTCGTCGGCTATGATTAAAAAAAAACAAAAAAAGAGCAGTTTCCATTTTCTATCACTATCGACAAACCATTGCTTCATCCTTCAAATGCAAATATGTCGTGAAATAAGACATGACCGAAATATTGAAATACGGCTACGGTTGAAAAATGGGAAGATTCCGACAAAATCTGTGTGCTGAATGTTGCGGTTAGGCGGTTTTTACTCCCGTTTTCCTATGTGTAGCCTGACGGTCGGTAAATATTTGGAGGGAAATTTTTATACGATTAGTCGCGTCTCATCGATCTGAAACTATTCTCTGTTGAAGGTCAGGCCAAAAAACGTAATTTAGACGGGCCAATTTCCGTTTTAAAGCGTTTAGAGGTTTGACTTTGCGGTTTGACCTTCCCGATCGAGCCTTCAACGTTGTCAGATGTAGTTGGATTTTTTTTCATACATGTATTTAATCTTAACGGTGATATCTGACGGTTGGAATAGATTTTCCAAACTTTGAGATTCAAAATCGGAATATATGCACTAATGTTCCTTAACTTGTTTACTAAGTGTTTAAGTGAATGTATAGTTTCAAATACCTACTATATGTAGACCCTTCAAATGCAAATGTGTCGTGAAATAAGATATGACCGAAATATTGAAATACGGCTACGGTTGAAAAATGGGAAGATTCCGACAAAATCTGTGTGCCGAATGTTGCGGTTTGCTGTTTTTTACTCCTGTTTTCCTATGGGTAGCCTGACGGTCAGTAAATATTTTGGGGGAAATTTTTATACGATTAGATGCGTCGCATCGATCTGAAACTATTCTCTGTTGAAGGTCAGGCCAAAAAACGTCATTTAGACGGCCTAATTTCCGTTTTACAGCGTTTAGAGGTTTGACTTTGCAGTTTGACCGTCCCGATCGAGCCTTTAACGTTGTCCGATAACCTTGGATTTTTTTTCATACATGTATTTCATCTTAACGGTGATATCTGACGGTTGAAATAGATTTTCCAAACTTTTAGATTCAAAATCGTAATATATGCACTAATGTTCCTTAACTTGTTTACTAAGTGTTTAAGTGAATGTATAGTTTCAAATACCTACTATACGTAGACCCTTCAAATGCAAATGTGTCGTGAAATAAGATATGACCGAAATATTAAAATACGGCTACGGTTGAAAAATGGGAAGATTCCGACAAAATCTGTGTGCCGAATGTTGCGGTTTGCTGTTTTTTACTCCCGTTTTCCTATGGGTAGCCTGACGGTCGGTAAATATTTTGGGGGAAATTTTTATACGATTAGATGCGTCGCATCGATCTGAAACTATTCTCTGTTGAAGGTCAGGCAAAAAAACGTCATTTAGACGGGCCAATTTCAGTTTTAAAGCGTTTAGAGGTTTGACTTTGTAGTTTGACCAAAAGTATAGCCGACGACGCCGCCGACCTCAATATTTCTAAAATTGATATTGTTAAACCCAAGGAGTTGAGGTTCTTACCTCCAAATTTCATATCAGTCGAGACCCAAACCTTAAAAATTCAGCTCCTAACTCGATTCCACAATTGAACCCAGACCAGACCAAAACCGAATGTTAGAAAAACTAGAAAAAGGGAAAATTAAGATCCATTCATAAATTATAAAACTGAGTAAAACCTCACCAGAGAAGTCGAACGTCTCGTGACGAGAGAGATGAGAGACAGTGATGGAGCTCGGAAGAGTTATTGACAGAAGCTGGCGAATGAGTGGAGTGGTCGACGCGAGAGTGAACGAGGCGGCAAAGGGAGCAGAGGTAGGGAAGCTTGTGAATGAGGGAGTGGGTTTAGCGAATTAAGTTAAGCCTGTGAATGAGGGAGAGAACATAGAATGAGGGCTCGGGAGAGAACATAGAACAATGATGAAATTAATTTTTTTTTTTTTTTTTTTAAGGTTTGGGCGCCTGATAATTGGGTATACGCGCCAAACGAAAACCAGGGCGCGGGTTTGATAAATTTGGGTCAATTGTTTTGATGACAGTTAAAAACCCCCTAGCCCATTTCACATTTTCTAGCAACAAAAAAACGACATGGAACATGTTTTCATGACGGCCAGTAGTCGTCATCCTATACTTTTATCATTGCAGTTCAAAAATGTCATTGAATCTTTTTTATGACGGAATATAAGTGTCATGTAATATGTACATTAACGACAATAACCAAGCGCTATAGAAACCTATATTATGACGGTCACTAACTGTTATACAATTGATGACACTGGAAAATAGTCATTGTAAGTCTCAGTATTCTATGACGTTTCGTTTATGTCGTCAAAATTTGCAGTCACATCTTATTAATGACGTTTTCAATAGAAAACGTCATAGAAAGCGTATATAATGACGTTTTTATCTAAACATCATAAAATTACTGTCATTAAAGGTCATTTCTGTAGTAGTGCAATATCGCGTGAGTGAAGAAGGGCAATGTATGTTAATTTGAAAATGAAGACCACTAACTGATTTTCATTATCACAGACTCCTGACAAACCAAGTAAGAACAAGGGGAAAAGGAAAAGCTCCCAGACCTCTATGAGTAAGCCTGCTAAAAAGAAGGCAAGAACTTCAACTGTGGCCGAAGATTCAGATCCCGAGGCAGTAAGTTATTTGTACTTACTCTAATGTGTTACTGCACCATTGATTTATACAATGATTTTGACATATCAAGCCTGATGCAGTTGATAAACTTTCTCCCACAGGGATTAGTAAGGAGGAAAAGTAGATCAACTTCAACCTCTACCGCTACTGTGATTGAAGTTTCTTCAGGTGAGTCCTCCGAATCAACTCATAATTCATTTTCTCTTGGGGATTCTGAGACAAGAGGAGAAGAGCCTGTTGACTTTGCTGAAATCCAACGAATGACTACACAAATTGAAAAGGAGATTCAACGGGCTCGTGAGAACACTGTTCTTAATGTACCACCACTAAGATTTCTTCCTGCTGATACAGGTACTCCTAGTCTTCCAATCAATCCCCTGGCGATTGCTTCGATAACTACCGAGATTCTTCCTCTGATCACTCCAACTCTCCATGCAGAGCCAGTGATTGAAGAGGCGGTTACACAAACCCCCGAAGCTATGGCGGATGCTGAGCAATATCCTGCCATCACTTGGGCAGAACCAGAAAACGTCCCAGTATCCCAAGCGGCTGTTGGTGAGAAGGAAACATCTTTGTCTCCCGAGGTAGTCATCTTGGAAGACCAAAATGCAGCTGCTCGCTCGCCTCCTAGAAGCTATACAGATGCTGGAGAGAGCTCAAGCATGTTGTCCAAATCTCCAGAACCTCAAGAGCAAACCCAAGCTGAACATCTGACAGATGCCTCTCCTGTGTCTGAGGTACCCCTTAGAATCCCTTTATTCTTTGTATTTTTTGATGATATCTTTATCAGTCCTCACCACAATTATGTTTGTACAGGTAAGTGAAGTTCCTACTGCAATTAGGAACGATGAGGCTTCTGGCGAGCAAACTCCAGCTGCGACTTTGCCTAGCCAGGATGTGCAGATTGAGGCATCTCATATCCAGGTTTCAACTCCTCAACCTCTCAAGATGAGTTTGTCTATTCTTCTGCTAGGGGAAGATCCACTCCTGAAACTCCCAACTCCCAAAAAGGATTTCCCTGAAGTGAGAGAAGCCTGGGACTTCATGCAAGAGTTAGGAGGAGTAGACCCCGCGGATGTAAAGGTGGCGGCCATGATCTGTTCTTCTATCCAGACCCTGCAAAACCAAGTTGGCCGCCTGCCTGCTGATGTGCAACCAAAAATGAAGGAAATCCTAGCGGCCATCCCGGACTACTTAAAATTTCTTCAAGATAGTTTGGGCGCCATCCCAAATAAGCAGGCAAAGATTCAAGACAAAACTACAGCCCACAACAGCGCCGTAAACAAGTATTCTTCACTCGTGTCCGCCGCCAGTGACGAAGATGGGAGAGAGATCGCTTGCCTGAAGAGGGAGAAAGAGCTGATTGACCAGAAGATAGCTGCCATCGAGGCCAGGCAGCAAGAGCGTCTCCAGCAAGCGAGTGAGCAAAGGGTGATCTTAACTGCTCTTCAAAGCGAAATCCAGCAGACCCAAGCCGAAGAGGAAGAACTCATAAAATACATCTGTCACTTGAAGGCCAAGATAAGGAGATCAGGATTAGAATTGTATGAACTATCGACAATGCCTCCCAAGTAAACTGGGCTTTTTTTTTCTAATGAAATGCTTTGTCAATTATTATCCAAGCCCAATGATGGCAATTCAACCCATTTTTTCAAACCGCTTTGTTAACCAACAAGTCAACATTTCGATTAAATGCTCAGTAATTGCGAGTATCAATTTTCGAGGATTTGGTATTCAAACCCCTCCACCGCTCCTAACGTAAACGGTTGAAAGTGATAACTGCATAATAAATTTCAGCAGTTCGCATGGTAAATCGAGATCAATCTCAACCATTAGATTCCTTATGCATTCTACTATATAAAGGAACCTCTCCACCAGGATTGATCAGTCCTTCAGTTTTGCCATGACTTCTATTCTTTTCTCTCTGTTTGCTTCACAGCCCTTATGGCTTCCACAATCTTTTCCTCCAGATTACACCCAGATGTTCTTATGAACACTTCTAAGTCGTGTAATCTGGTATTAGCAAAATCCTAAGTAGCATAATCTGGTATTATGCCTTTGGATGTCGTGATATAAGATGGTTGGTCAACATTTGGCCAGAGTCTTCACGTCCTCCTTTGGTATAATACTGGGTTATCGACTTAGGCGTCATCTGTCAGCCTCGCGGCCCTCCTCCGTGAAAGATCTGGCAGGAAAGATGGTAACACATCGATTGCTCTGATCTAGCGGATGGAAAATCCTTGCCTTTTGGTCTTCTGCCAACTGAAGAAATACTCCATCCTTGTGGGGTCAATTGGGAAAACTGGCGGATGAAGAATGTTGTGTCTGTTGCGTTCAGAAGGCAAGGCAGATGACGAGCAGTGAGATCCAAGGAAGGAAATTCCTTCTCGACAAGCCAAAGAGATAGACCTGTCTCGAGTCCACCTTTTTGTTGGAGGAATTGTGAAACTGAGATCAAAATAGAAATTCAACCCTTCCTTGTGATCGATCAAATTCCTTTAGCATAGACATGGTTTCAGAGCTAGTTAATAGCTCTTCATATTGTAACTTTTATGCTTTGTAAAACCTTTGACCGCAAAGTTTTTGAATGAAATTTAAATTCAGAAAAACATATATACTGTCTTCCTTCATGAATTTAACCTTTATTGCATTAATGAAAATACAAAAATATAAGAGTAGGACCACAAGTATTGGTCCAAGGGTTGAATTCGAGATTAATAAACCTCAATGAAACTCTTTCAGTTTCAAAAATCTTGGGTTGAATCACCTCTGGCTTCTGGCTTCTGGCTTCTGGCTTCTGGCTTCTGGTGGACGTAAGTGCACTGATATTGCCCTATGTTGCCCCCCAGTTTTCATTGGCTGAAATACGGAGATGTGAAATGAAGGGAAACTAAGAAAACTAGGTCTGGATGCCCCCCCCCCCCCCCCCCCCCAAGCGAGTAAAGTCAAGAAAAAGATTGCCCCCCAGCCTCAACCATGGCTAGTGGTTCCTCGTATTCCCAAACGCTAGGAAAATATTTCTTGAGATGGCGGCCATTAATGGGATTTGTGTGGACCTCTCCATCAATGTCTCTGAGTTGATAAGCACCCTTGCTAATAATCCGGTTAATGACAAAGGGACCGTCTCATTTGGGAGACCACTTACCACGACCTGTATCGTGCTCGCCAAAGGGAAGTATCACTTTCCAGACTAAATCGCCTTCGCCATAAGACTTACCCTTAGTCCGCTTATCATAAGCTCTCGCGACCTTCTTCTTTTCCACGATTATATTATCCAGAGCTTCTAAACGTCTATCATCAAGGTCTTCATGCTCCTGGAACATAGCTTGAACATAATTATCACCAATTAACTGATGTTGCTCTTGAACTCGAAGAGATTGCACATTAATCTCCAAAGGCAAGACTGTATCGTGGCCGTACATCAGAGCATATGGTGTAGTCCCTGTAGGAGTTCGTTTGGATGTGCGGTATGCCCATAGAGTGTTGTCCAATTCAGCATGCCATGTTCTTGGATTATCTTCCAACATGCGGTTGATAATAGAGATAATCACCTTGTTGGTAGCCTCTGCCTGGCCATTGGATTGAGCATAATATGGGGAGGAATGGAGAAATTGAATACCATATCCTTGCAGAAACTCTCGAGTCTTCTCTGCCATAAAAGCTGCCCCCCTGTCCGCCACTACACATTCAGGAATACTATATCTGCAAATAATATTCTGAAATACAAAGCGGATAACCGTTGCGGCGTCACAATTCCGGACAGGCACTGCTTCAACCCATTTAGTAAAGAAATCTGTACCAATTAACAAATATTTATGTTGGAGGGAAGAATTAGGGTGTATCTCTCCAACAAAATCCAGTGTCCAGCCTCTGGCGGGCCAAGGCTTGATAATAGGTTGCATAGGGATGTTGGGAATTCTCTGAACTGGCCCATGAACTTGACAATCAATGCAACCTTGTGCAAAACTGATACATTCTTTAAGAATAGATGGCCAATAATATCTATATCTACGAATAAGCCACCTCATCTTTGGTTCACTCTGATGCGAACCACAAACGCCAAGGTGCACCTCTCGCATAAGCCTTTTGGCTTCTGTCCCATAGACTCACCTAAGGTCAATGTCATCTTCACCTCTGCGAAGTAACTCGCCACCCTTAAGTAAATAGTTAGTGGCCAAGTACCGAATCCGTCTTTCTGACGGTGCAAAGGGGTTTTGTAAATATTGGATGATTGGTTGTCGCCAATCTGTATCAATTGGATCAACTGTAGCAACCAACCACTCATCTCGTTCCTGTCGCCGAACGGCAAAGGATGGTAAAGTTCTCCATTCCACCTTCAAGATTCTTTCCTTAGCACCATAAGCCAAGCGAATGCCTGTTGCCAATTGTGCCAACTCATTAGCCGCAAAGTTCTTCTCGCGAGGGACATATATAATCAAGCACCACATCAACAAATTGCTCAAGCAATTCTGATGCTCGTTCCCAATAATGTACTAGGTGGAAAGAAAGACATTTGTAAGCTCCAGAAAGCTGGTTGATGACCAACAAAGAATCACCATAGACCTCAATCTCCTTAGCATCCATATCCAATAATAACTCCAGACCAATTATCAACGCCTCATATTCTGCTTGGTTGTTGGTGCAATTCCATTCTAATTGAAAAGAGTATGAGTGTGCGGTCCCAGTTGGGCCTTGGATACAAATGTCTGCACCTGCCAAGGTGTCAGTACTACTGCCATCAAAGTATAATATCCAAGGATGAGTCCTGATCATTGCTACAGACCAACTTTGTTCTGGAATCTCTTCCTCAAAAGGGTGATGAGCAGGAAATCAGCAATCGCCTATCCATGTGAAGTTCTCCCCGTCTTTGAGTTTCAAAAGAGATGAAAACGGAGCAATCTTTCCAGCTGAGTTGGATATGAACCTTCTGAGGAAATTAATCTTGCCTAGCAAGCTCTGAAGCTCCTTCTTGTTTCTAGGTGCTGGAGCCTCTAAGATAGCTTGTGCCTTATCTCCAGACACCTCAATACCCCGTTTATGCACCACAAATCCCAGGAAGTCTCCTGCACGAACCCCAAATACACATTTAGCTGGATTCATTCTAAGTTGGTGTCTTCTCATTCTGGTGAAGACATCTCGAAGGTGAGTAATGTGGTTCTTTTTCTGCTTTGATTTCACCACCACATCATCAATGTAAACCTCCAAAATACCCTCTAGGATATCATGGAATATTACATTCATAGCACGTTGATAGGTTGCCCCTGCATTGGTGAGACCAAATGGCATACTGAGATATTCAAAAGCTCCTGTAAAACCGGGACAGCGAAAAGCAGTATTGGGGATGTCAGGCTCATAAATTGGAATTTGATGGTATCCAGCCGTTCCATCCATGAATGACAACACCTCGTGTCCTGCCACTGCATCAACCAACATGTCTGCAATAGGCATTGGGTAAATATCTTTTGGTGAAGCAGCATTGAGATCTCTATAATCCACGCAGACTCTGATTTTGCCATTCTTCTTCTTGACAAAGACAACGTTCGCCAGCCATTGTGAATATTGTGCTGGCCTGACAATGCCTGCATCAAGCATGCTCTGAACCTCCTTCTTAACCGCCATGACAGTTTCAGCATTCATCCGCCTTTGCGCTTGCTTGACTGATCTGAATCCCTCTTTGATAGGTAACCGATGGCAGACTAATTCTTTTGATCGTCCTGGCATGTCTTGATACTTTTCAGCAAAGCAGTCTTTAAATTCTTATAGCAACTCAATTAGTTGCTGCCTCAATTCTGGTTTCAAGTACTGACTAATCCCAACTTCCATAGGTTCTTCAATGGTGCCGAGATTAACTTTTTCCACTGGATCGTGTACCTTAGGTGGAGTATCATCTAATGCTGCTGGGGCTGGTTGTATAGCCTCCACCTCTTCCATAGTTATTGTCTCGTCTTCATCGATACACTCAACTAGAGCGACCGTTTTCCAAGCCAATTGCTCCTCTCTAAAAACAGCACAACGCTGCATCAAAGAAGCAAGGGCTTCTGTTTCCTCAACTGTGAGGTTGTCACTCATTGACATTATCTGATAAGAAATCGATGGAGGTGGGCCTGGAACCGTCTGATTTGGCTTGTGTCAAACCCCACCAAGCGAGATCAGTTGAGGTCACCCCAATTGGATGTCCTTCGTTGTTAACACCCTCAATCCTGAGAGGTTTAATAGAGCTATAATAATAGTCTGCCTCAAGCGAACAGGCTGCTATGGTGTAAGGGCGGTCATCCGCCTTGATCAATACCGGAATGTCGGACACTGGATCCCACATGATCATCTCTTGATGTAATGATGATGGGACAGAAAATGTCTTGTGGATCCAATCTCTCCCCAAGATCTTGCTATACAGGGCATTGACGGATTCCGTGACAATGAATCCTTGAAAAGCATCAGAAGGCCCAAGTTTTACTTTGAGCATTAAAATACCATTGGTTGGGGTCACTACCAGAAAAATGAGTTTTGCCGACGAAAAAAAAAAAAACGGCCGACGAAATGATTTTTCGTCGGCTATTCCCAGGAATGACCGACGAAAATTTTTTTTCGTCGCTAAAAAAAAAAAATCGTCGGCCATTCCCATAGAATGGCCGACGATTTTTATTTCGTCGCTAAAAAGTAAAAATCGTCGGCTATTCTACAAGAATGGCCGACGATTTTTATTTTCGTCGGCTATACTCCAATAATGGCCGACGAATTAATATTTTCGTCGGCTATACAACTTTTGGAGTATGGCCGACGAATTTTACAATTTCGTCGGCTATAAGTCTTTATATTTTCAGATCTGGACAGAAGCTGCTCATTTAAAAAAAAACGGGAGAAAGAGTGAAAAATCTGTGGGTATTATTGAAATCCGTCCTCTCTTACATTGTGGAGCTATATATAGGTATGTATATATATATATATGTTGATTTTGAGTTTTAGTGATTTTGATATAGTAAGTGATTTTTTGTTTTGTTGTTGTTTTAGTGTTAGAATGTATGTATATATGTTGATTTTGAGTTGTAGTTGAGTTGATTTTCAGTTAGAGTATAATTATGTGTTTTAATTTAATAATGTTATTTTAATTAGTGTTAAAATATATATAAATATGTTAATTAATGGTTGTTGATAGTGTAATGAACTTAAATAATGGTTGTTAATTAATGGTATATATATATATGAGTTGATGTTGATAATAATATATATTGTAATATATATGTGTTAATTAATTTATTATTAATTAAAGTTATACATATATATTATTATCAGGCTATATATGGATCGAGATAAGAGTTGGATTTCACTTCCAAGGCATGACCGACGATACACTACAGGAGTTGTGGATTTTATGCAGTTCGTCGAGGAAAATGCAAAAGGACCGTACCATTATTGCCCGTGCAAGAAATGTAAGTGTCGCAGTGATATGTGTCGTTTTCCGATTAGGACAGTATGGGAGCACCTAAAGAGTAATGGGTTTTGGCCGAAGTACACACGTTGGATATATCACGGTGAGCCATCATTAGATGGATCGCATGATCATGGGCAGTATTTTGAGGCGGGCAGTAGTAGTACATCCAACGATCCAACAATGGCATTCGTCAACGACGTGTTTCCTTTTGAAAGCGGTGTACGTGGGGAACAATATATGCAGGACCCGGTGCAGCCGTTCCCACAAGTTGTCAACACTGCTGCCTTTGACAAGTACAACAAACTGATTGCATTGCAACAGACCCCTGTGTCTTCAAGTTCTGAGAAGACAGTTCTTCAAAGTGTGATGGAGGTAATGAGGATTAAAGTCGAGACAAAAGGGAGCATCAGGCAAGTGGATGAATATCTACAGTACACTTCTTCGTTGTTGGAGGAGGGTCATCGTAATCCTACCAATCACCGTCAGGTCCGAAGTATCCTCAAAGATCTAGGGCTTTCCTACATTAAGATCCATGCATGCGCATTTGACTGCGTTCTCTTCTGGGGTGAAGATGCAGAAGGGAATGACCTTGCTAGCCTTGACGCATGTCCGATATGTCAGTCTGACCGATATAAGTTGACGGGAGCAGGCAATAGGAAACCTGTGAAAGTACTTCGGTATTTTCCGTTGAGAGATAGGCTTGAGCGGTTGTACATGTCAGAAACCACCGCAAAAGCTATGAGGTGGCACGGTGAGCGGGACGCGGGAGACGCAGATATCATGACACACATCTCTGACGGAGCGGCTTGGAAGCATATAAACAATGAGTTTCCTCATTTTGCGTCAGATGTCAGAAACGTCAGGCTCGGGCTCTCAACCGACGGGTTCAACCCTTTCGGCACCATGAGTCTTTCATACAGTATATGGCCGGTGGTTTTGGTACCTTACAACCTTCCTCCGTGGATGTGCATGAAGAAGGAATATAATATGTTGACGTTGTTGATTCCGGGGCCTGGTTACCCAGGGAAATGTCTCGATGTGTATATGAGACCATTGATTGAAGAGCTTAAGGTATTGTGGGACGTTGGTCATCCCACTTTTGACAAGTACAAGCAGGAGACGTTCTAGATGCATGCCATGGTTATTGGTACCATCAGTGATTTTCCTGCTTATGGGATGTTGTCGGGCAGCGTTGTTAGGGGATACAAGGCTTGTCCAGAGTGCCTCAGCGATTATGGGAGCACCCCTCATTGCAACAAGATATGCCGAATGGGTCATCGTGTGTTCCTTCCGGCGGATCACCACTGGCGTTACGAGTCCGCCGCATTTGATGGAACCGAAGAACACGGCCGTGCTCCCAGAAGATGGACAGGAAGAGAAATTTTAGCAAGACTTAATCAGTACGATTTTAGGCCCCTCAGCAATCATCCCGATATTGTAGCGGAAATACCTGAAAGGCCTGAGGAGTACAAATTCTGGACACATAGGAGCATATTGTGGGAACTCCCGTACTGGTGTGAGTTGCTGATCCGTCACTTTCTAGACGTTATGCACATAGAAAAAAATGTTTCTGAAAGTGTAGTGGGCACAACGCTGAACTTGGAGGGGAAGACGAAAGACGGTCCTAAGGCTCGCACTGATCTGCAAAACATGAATATCAGAAAACCACTATGGTTGAAACAAGGGAAGAGAAAAATGCCTCAAGCTCCTTACACCGTCAAGCCTGAGCATAAATCAGAAATTTTGCATTGGATAAGTGAGGCCAAGTATCCTTCAGGCTTTGCTGGAAATATAGCCAAGTGTGTCAACAGACAATGCAACAATCTGTACGGGTTGAAAAGTCATGACAATCATATCCTGCTACAACGTCTCTTCCCTGTTTTCATTCGACCGTTCCTTCCCCGTCACGTTGTGCAGCCGTTAGTAGCGTTGGCAAGATTTTTCCAGAAGGTATGCACACGGGAAGTGAGAAAATCTGACCTCCGGGAAATGCAACAAGACATCGTTCATATCATGTGTAAATTTGAGATGATATTTCCTCCAAATTTTTTCGACATCATGCCTCACCTCATGATCCATCTTCCTCGGCAGTTGTTGCTTACCGGTCCTGTGCACTTCACTTGGATGTATCCGATGGAAAGGTACGTATTTTACACCTTATGTTAATTTCCTCATCAATATATGTGATATAGTGTTAATGTATTATCATAACACTTTAAAAACTTGATTTATAGGCAACTTGGACAATACGGTGGTTTTGTCCAAAACAGATCCGCACTTGAAGGATGTATAGCTGAAGCATATATTGCGCACGAGTGCGTTACCTACATGAAGCTGTATTTCGGAGCGTTACAGGAAAGCATACCGGAAGATGTACCTTCACAGTTCAATCTTTCCATACTCTCCGACGATGTTGTACTCGGTGGAAACATGCCAGTTTCCTATAAGTTGAAAGATTATGAGGTAGCCATTGCACATTGGTGGGTACTAATCAACTGTCCAGAAGTTCAGTTTTGGAAGGACATACATCTACACTGTGAAGGAGTAGCAAGTGATCGCGATTACCACAACCAGACATTCGCAGAGTATTTCGGCCGCTGGGTACGTACCTTTAACACTATTTTATACGTGTTCATATATTATTGTGTATATTTATTCATATTTATAGTTGATTCTGATGGTTGCAGATGGACCTTATTGCAAATGATAATCACCCAAATTGGTCGCACGAACTCAGACTTTTAGCGAGGAGGCCGGTCTATTCAAAAGTTTATGCGACGTGCAAGGTGAATGGTGTGTTATTTCGATGTGAAGACAGAGACCTCAGACTGAAAACACAAAATTCAGGGGTTATGGCACATGGTGGGGATGGTGGAGTTGACTATTACGGTGTTCTCCATTCAGTTGTGGAACTGCATTACGGGGAAGGCATGAAAGTGCACCTTTTCAAGTGTAGATGGTTTGACACACGGCCGCAGAGCATGAAAACCGATCAATACGGCGTAAGTTCTGTGAACACTAGTACATCATGGTATGAGGACGACCCGTTCGTTTTAGCCACATGGGTGAAACAAGTGTTTTATCTTGATGATCTCGCCAAGGGTGACCCGTGGAAAGTAGTCAACACTATCCACCATCGCAACATTTACCGGGCGTCTACACTTGGAGTGGCTGAAGAGAACGAGGAAGGGGGCACCGCGTATCAAGAGCCCAACTCAAACGGTATTCCTGACTCCTCTTTTATTCGTCTAGACACGCCGGTGCGAATTCGACGTGAAGAGCCACTGCTTGTTGATGTTGATCCAAATGAAGAAACTAACGAGGACTCTAGTGGTGAGGAAAGACATAGATTACCCCTATCGAGCAATTCAGAAACCGAAGAAGACTCATCCGATGATTCCGATTACAATCCGACGGATTAAGTAATTTAAATGATGTAATCCTTTCATTTGTAATCAACTCATTTCTAATGAACGGGCGTGGGGATGAGCCTCCCAGCTAGGCTGGGTTCCAAACCCCTTAAACAAAAATTTGAAATATGTTGACTGTTGGGTTTCTGATTTTTTATGTTCAATTTTGGTTATATGTGAACAGGACATCGGAATAGAAGAGGTGTAAAACCACTGATTTTTTTGGTTTTTTTTTCAGAGAATGGCCGACGAAAAATGCATTATTTCGTCGGCTAAACGGAGAATGGCCGACGAACATTAATTATTTCGTCGGCCATAAGTTATTTAAAAAAAATATTTTACGAACAATGGCCGACGAAAACTAATTATTTCGTCGGCCATAAGTTATTTAAAAATAATTATTTACGAACAATGGCCGACGAAAAATAACTATTTCGTCGGCCATAAGTTTTTTAAAAAATAATAATATTACGAACAATGGCCGACGAACATTAAATATTTCGTCGGCCATAAGTTTTTAACAGAAAACGACAAAATAATAGCCGACGAATACTAGGTTTGATTTCGTCGGCTATGATTAAAAAAAAACAAAAAAAGAGCAGTTTCCATTTTCTATCACTATCGACAAACCATTGCTTCATCCTTCAAATGCAAATATGTCGTGAAATAAGACATGACCGAAATATTGAAATACGGCTACGGTTGAAAAATGGGAAGATTCCGACAAAATCTGTGTGCTGAATGTTGCGGTTAGGCGGTTTTTACTCCCGTTTTCCTATGTGTAGCCTGACGGTCGGTAAATATTTGGAGGGAAATTTTTATACGATTAGTCGCGTCTCATCGATCTGAAACTATTCTCTGTTGAAGGTCAGGCCAAAAAACGTAATTTAGACGGGCCAATTTCCGTTTTAAAGCGTTTAGAGGTTTGACTTTGCGGTTTGACCTTCCCGATCGAGCCTTCAACGTTGTCAGATGTAGTTGGATTTTTTTTCATACATGTATTTAATCTTAACGGTGATATCTGACGGTTGGAATAGATTTTCCAAACTTTGAGATTCAAAATCGGAATATATGCACTAATGTTCCTTAACTTGTTTACTAAGTGTTTAAGTGAATGTATAGTTTCAAATACCTACTATATGTAGACCCTTCAAATGCAAATGTGTCGTGAAATAAGATATGACCGAAATATTGAAATACGGCTACGGTTGAAAAATGGGAAGATTCCGACAAAATCTGTGTGCCGAATGTTGCGGTTTGCTGTTTTTTACTCCTGTTTTCCTATGGGTAGCCTGACGGTCAGTAAATATTTTGGGGGAAATTTTTATACGATTAGATGCGTCGCATCGATCTGAAACTATTCTCTGTTGAAGGTCAGGCCAAAAAACGTCATTTAGACGGCCTAATTTCCGTTTTACAGCGTTTAGAGGTTTGACTTTGCAGTTTGACCGTCCCGATCGAGCCTTTAACGTTGTCCGATAACCTTGGATTTTTTTTCATACATGTATTTCATCTTAACGGTGATATCTGACGGTTGAAATAGATTTTCCAAACTTTTAGATTCAAAATCGTAATATATGCACTAATGTTCCTTAACTTGTTTACTAAGTGTTTAAGTGAATGTATAGTTTCAAATACCTACTATACGTAGACCCTTCAAATGCAAATGTGTCGTGAAATAAGATATGACCGAAATATTAAAATACGGCTACGGTTGAAAAATGGGAAGATTCCGACAAAATCTGTGTGCCGAATGTTGCGGTTTGCTGTTTTTTACTCCCGTTTTCCTATGGGTAGCCTGACGGTCGGTAAATATTTTGGGGGAAATTTTTATACGATTAGATGCGTCGCATCGATCTGAAACTATTCTCTGTTGAAGGTCAGGCAAAAAAACGTCATTTAGACGGGCCAATTTCAGTTTTAAAGCGTTTAGAGGTTTGACTTTGTAGTTTGACCAAAAGTATAGCCGACGACGCCGCCGACCTCAATATTTCTAAAATTGATATTGTTAAACCCAAGGAGTTGAGGTTCTTACCTCCAAATTTCATATCAGTCGAGACCCAAACCTTAAAAATTCAGCTCCTAACTCGATTCCACAATTGAACCCAGACCAGACCAAAACCGAATGTTAGAAAAACTAGAAAAAGGGAAAATTAAGATCCATTCATAAATTATAAAACTGAGTAAAACCTCACCAGAGAAGTCGAACGTCTCGTGACGAGAGAGATGAGAGACAGTGATGGAGCTCGGAAGAGTTATTGACAGAAGCTGGCGAATGAGTGGAGTGGTCGACGCGAGAGTGAACGAGGCGGCAAAGGGAGCAGAGGTAGGGAAGCTTGTGAATGAGGGAGTGGGTTTAGCGAATTAAGTTAAGCCTGTGAATGAGGGAGAGAACATAGAATGAGGGCTCGGGAGAGAACATAGAACAATGATGAAATTAATTTTTTTTTTTTTTTTTTTAAGGTTTGGGCGCCTGATAATTGGGTATACGCGCCAAACGAAAACCAGGGCGCGGGTTTGATAAATTTGGGTCAATTGTTTTGATGACAGTTAAAAACCCCCTAGCCCATTTCACATTTTCTAGCAACAAAAAAACGACATGGAACATGTTTTCATGACGGCCAGTAGTCGTCATCCTATACTTTTATCATTGCAGTTCAAAAATGTCATTGAATCTTTTTTATGACGGAATATAAGTGTCATGTAATATGTACATTAACGACAATAACCAAGCGCTATAGAAACCTATATTATGACGGTCACTAACTGTTATACAATTGATGACACTGGAAAATAGTCATTGTAAGTCTCAGTATTCTATGACGTTTCGTTTATGTCGTCAAAATTTGCAGTCACATCTTATTAATGACGTTTTCAATAGAAAACGTCATAGAAAGCGTATATAATGACGTTTTTATCTAAACATCATAAAATTACTGTCATTAAAGGTCATTTCTGTAGTAGTGCAATATCGCGTGAGTGAAGAAGGGCAATGTATGTTAATTTGAAAATGAAGACCACTAACTGATTTTCATTATCACAGACTCCTGACAAACCAAGTAAGAACAAGGGGAAAAGGAAAAGCTCCCAGACCTCTATGAGTAAGCCTGCTAAAAAGAAGGCAAGAACTTCAACTGTGGCCGAAGATTCAGATCCCGAGGCAGTAAGTTATTTGTACTTACTCTAATGTGTTACTGCACCATTGATTTATACAATGATTTTGACATATCAAGCCTGATGCAGTTGATAAACTTTCTCCCACAGGGATTAGTAAGGAGGAAAAGTAGATCAACTTCAACCTCTACCGCTACTGTGATTGAAGTTTCTTCAGGTGAGTCCTCCGAATCAACTCATAATTCATTTTCTCTTGGGGATTCTGAGACAAGAGGAGAAGAGCCTGTTGACTTTGCTGAAATCCAACGAATGACTACACAAATTGAAAAGGAGATTCAACGGGCTCGTGAGAACACTGTTCTTAATGTACCACCACTAAGATTTCTTCCTGCTGATACAGGTACTCCTAGTCTTCCAATCAATCC
This sequence comes from Potentilla sterilis, assembly GCA_963682095.1. Taxonomy (NCBI): domain Eukaryota; kingdom Viridiplantae; phylum Streptophyta; class Magnoliopsida; order Rosales; family Rosaceae; genus Potentilla; species Potentilla sterilis. The sequence goes on from OY821754.1 coordinate 46,329,449, forward strand.
CCTGGCGATTGCTTCGATAACTACCGAGATTCTTCCTCTGATCACTCCAACTCTCCATGCAGAGCCAGTGATTGAAGAGGCGGTTACACAAACCCCCGAAGCTATGGCGGATGCTGAGCAATATCCTGCCATCACTTGGGCAGAACCAGAAAACGTCCCAGTATCCCAAGCGGCTGTTGGTGAGAAGGAAACATCTTTGTCTCCCGAGGTAGTCATCTTGGAAGACCAAAATGCAGCTGCTCGCTCGCCTCCTAGAAGCTATACAGATGCTGGAGAGAGCTCAAGCATGTTGTCCAAATCTCCAGAACCTCAAGAGCAAACCCAAGCTGAACATCTGACAGATGCCTCTCCTGTGTCTGAGGTACCCCTTAGAATCCCTTTATTCTTTGTATTTTTTGATGATATCTTTATCAGTCCTCACCACAATTATGTTTGTACAGGTAAGTGAAGTTCCTACTGCAATTAGGAACGATGAGGCTTCTGGCGAGCAAACTCCAGCTGCGACTTTGCCTAGCCAGGATGTGCAGATTGAGGCATCTCATATCCAGGTTTCAACTCCTCAACCTCTCAAGATGAGTTTGTCTATTCTTCTGCTAGGGGAAGATCCACTCCTGAAACTCCCAACTCCCAAAAAGGATTTCCCTGAAGTGAGAGAAGCCTGGGACTTCATGCAAGAGTTAGGAGGAGTAGACCCCGCGGATGTAAAGGTGGCGGCCATGATCTGTTCTTCTATCCAGACCCTGCAAAACCAAGTTGGCCGCCTGCCTGCTGATGTGCAACCAAAAATGAAGGAAATCCTAGCGGCCATCCCGGACTACTTAAAATTTCTTCAAGATAGTTTGGGCGCCATCCCAAATAAGCAGGCAAAGATTCAAGACAAAACTACAGCCCACAACAGCGCCGTAAACAAGTATTCTTCACTCGTGTCCGCCGCCAGTGACGAAGATGGGAGAGAGATCGCTTGCCTGAAGAGGGAGAAAGAGCTGATTGACCAGAAGATAGCTGCCATCGAGGCCAGGCAGCAAGAGCGTCTCCAGCAAGCGAGTGAGCAAAGGGTGATCTTAACTGCTCTTCAAAGCGAAATCCAGCAGACCCAAGCCGAAGAGGAAGAACTCATAAAATACATCTGTCACTTGAAGGCCAAGATAAGGAGATCAGGATTAGAATTGTATGAACTATCGACAATGCCTCCCAAGTAAACTGGGCTTTTTTTTTCTAATGAAATGCTTTGTCAATTATTATCCAAGCCCAATGATGGCAATTCAACCCATTTTTTCAAACCGCTTTGTTAACCAACAAGTCAACATTTCGATTAAATGCTCAGTAATTGCGAGTATCAATTTTCGAGGATTTGGTATTCAAACCCCTCCACCGCTCCTAACGTAAACGGTTGAAAGTGATAACTGCATAATAAATTTCAGCAGTTCGCATGGTAAATCGAGATCAATCTCAACCATTAGATTCCTTATGCATTCTACTATATAAAGGAACCTCTCCACCAGGATTGATCAGTCCTTCAGTTTTGCCATGACTTCTATTCTTTTCTCTCTGTTTGCTTCACAGCCCTTATGGCTTCCACAATCTTTTCCTCCAGATTACACCCAGATGTTCTTATGAACACTTCTAAGTCGTGTAATCTGGTATTAGCAAAATCCTAAGTAGCATAATCTGGTATTATGCCTTTGGATGTCGTGATATAAGATGGTTGGTCAACATTTGGCCAGAGTCTTCACGTCCTCCTTTGGTATAATACTGGGTTATCGACTTAGGCGTCATCTGTCAGCCTCGCGGCCCTCCTCCGTGAAAGATCTGGCAGGAAAGATGGTAACACATCGATTGCTCTGATCTAGCGGATGGAAAATCCTTGCCTTTTGGTCTTCTGCCAACTGAAGAAATACTCCATCCTTGTGGGGTCAATTGGGAAAACTGGCGGATGAAGAATGTTGTGTCTGTTGCGTTCAGAAGGCAAGGCAGATGACGAGCAGTGAGATCCAAGGAAGGAAATTCCTTCTCGACAAGCCAAAGAGATAGACCTGTCTCGAGTCCACCTTTTTGTTGGAGGAATTGTGAAACTGAGATCAAAATAGAAATTCAACCCTTCCTTGTGATCGATCAAATTCCTTTAGCATAGACATGGTTTCAGAGCTAGTTAATAGCTCTTCATATTGTAACTTTTATGCTTTGTAAAACCTTTGACCGCAAAGTTTTTGAATGAAATTTAAATTCAGAAAAACATATATACTGTCTTCCTTCATGAATTTAACCTTTATTGCATTAATGAAAATACAAAAATATAAGAGTAGGACCACAAGTATTGGTCCAAGGGTTGAATTCGAGATTAATAAACCTCAATGAAACTCTTTCAGTTTCAAAAATCTTGGGTTGAATCACCTCTGGCTTCTGGCTTCTGGCTTCTGGCTTCTGGCTTCTGGTGGACGTAAGTGCACTGATATTGCCCTATGTTGCCCCCCAGTTTTCATTGGCTGAAATACGGAGATGTGAAATGAAGGGAAACTAAGAAAACTAGGTCTGGATGCCCCCCCCCCCCCCCCCCCCCCCAAGCGAGTAAAGTCAAGAAAAAGATTGCCCCCCAGCCTCAACCATGGCTAGTGGTTCCTCGTATTCCCAAACGCTAGGAAAATATTTCTTGAGATGGCGGCCATTAATGGGATTTGTGTGGACCTCTCCATCAATGTCTCTGAGTTGATAAGCACCCTTGCTAATAATCCGGTTAATGACAAAGGGACCGTCTCATTTGGGAGACCACTTACCACGACCTGTATCGTGCTCGCCAAAGGGAAGTATCACTTTCCAGACTAAATCGCCTTCGCCATAAGACTTACCCTTAGTCCGCTTATCATAAGCTCTCGCGACCTTCTTCTTTTCCACGATTATATTATCCAGAGCTTCTAAACGTCTATCATCAAGGTCTTCATGCTCCTGGAACATAGCTTGAACATAATTATCACCAATTAACTGATGTTGCTCTTGAACTCGAAGAGATTGCACATTAATCTCCAAAGGCAAGACTGTATCGTGGCCGTACATCAGAGCATATGGTGTAGTCCCTGTAGGAGTTCGTTTGGATGTGCGGTATGCCCATAGAGTGTTGTCCAATTCAGCATGCCATGTTCTTGGATTATCTTCCAACATGCGGTTGATAATAGAGATAATCACCTTGTTGGTAGCCTCTGCCTGGCCATTGGATTGAGCATAATATGGGGAGGAATGGAGAAATTGAATACCATATCCTTGCAGAAACTCTCGAGTCTTCTCTGCCATAAAAGCTGCCCCCCTGTCCGCCACTACACATTCAGGAATACTATATCTGCAAATAATATTCTGAAATACAAAGCGGATAACCGTTGCGGCGTCACAATTCCGGACAGGCACTGCTTCAACCCATTTAGTAAAGAAATCTGTACCAATTAACAAATATTTATGTTGGAGGGAAGAATTAGGGTGTATCTCTCCAACAAAATCCAGTGTCCAGCCTCTGGCGGGCCAAGGCTTGATAATAGGTTGCATAGGGATGTTGGGAATTCTCTGAACTGGCCCATGAACTTGACAATCAATGCAACCTTGTGCAAAACTGATACATTCTTTAAGAATAGATGGCCAATAATATCTATATCTACGAATAAGCCACCTCATCTTTGGTTCACTCTGATGCGAACCACAAACGCCAAGGTGCACCTCTCGCATAAGCCTTTTGGCTTCTGTCCCATAGACTCACCTAAGGTCAATGTCATCTTCACCTCTGCGAAGTAACTCGCCACCCTTAAGTAAATAGTTAGTGGCCAAGTACCGAATCCGTCTTTCTGACGGTGCAAAGGGGTTTTGTAAATATTGGATGATTGGTTGTCGCCAATCTGTATCAATTGGATCAACTGTAGCAACCAACCACTCATCTCGTTCCTGTCGCCGAACGGCAAAGGATGGTAAAGTTCTCCATTCCACCTTCAAGATTCTTTCCTTAGCACCATAAGCCAAGCGAATGCCTGTTGCCAATTGTGCCAACTCATTAGCCGCAAAGTTCTTCTCGCGAGGGACATATATAATCAAGCACCACATCAACAAATTGCTCAAGCAATTCTGATGCTCGTTCCCAATAATGTACTAGGTGGAAAGAAAGACATTTGTAAGCTCCAGAAAGCTGGTTGATGACCAACAAAGAATCACCATAGACCTCAATCTCCTTAGCATCCATATCCAATAATAACTCCAGACCAATTATCAACGCCTCATATTCTGCTTGGTTGTTGGTGCAATTCCATTCTAATTGAAAAGAGTATGAGTGTGCGGTCCCAGTTGGGCCTTGGATACAAATGTCTGCACCTGCCAAGGTGTCAGTACTACTGCCATCAAAGTATAATATCCAAGGATGAGTCCTGATCATTGCTACAGACCAACTTTGTTCTGGAATCTCTTCCTCAAAAGGGTGATGAGCAGGAAATCAGCAATCGCCTATCCATGTGAAGTTCTCCCCGTCTTTGAGTTTCAAAAGAGATGAAAACGGAGCAATCTTTCCAGCTGAGTTGGATATGAACCTTCTGAGGAAATTAATCTTGCCTAGCAAGCTCTGAAGCTCCTTCTTGTTTCTAGGTGCTGGAGCCTCTAAGATAGCTTGTGCCTTATCTCCAGACACCTCAATACCCCGTTTATGCACCACAAATCCCAGGAAGTCTCCTGCACGAACCCCAAATACACATTTAGCTGGATTCATTCTAAGTTGGTGTCTTCTCATTCTGGTGAAGACATCTCGAAGGTGAGTAATGTGGTTCTTTTTCTGCTTTGATTTCACCACCACATCATCAATGTAAACCTCCAAAATACCCTCTAGGATATCATGGAATATTACATTCATAGCACGTTGATAGGTTGCCCCTGCATTGGTGAGACCAAATGGCATACTGAGATATTCAAAAGCTCCTGTAAAACCGGGACAGCGAAAAGCAGTATTGGGGATGTCAGGCTCATAAATTGGAATTTGATGGTATCCAGCCGTTCCATCCATGAATGACAACACCTCGTGTCCTGCCACTGCATCAACCAACATGTCTGCAATAGGCATTGGGTAAATATCTTTTGGTGAAGCAGCATTGAGATCTCTATAATCCACGCAGACTCTGATTTTGCCATTCTTCTTCTTGACAAAGACAACGTTCGCCAGCCATTGTGAATATTGTGCTGGCCTGACAATGCCTGCATCAAGCATGCTCTGAACCTCCTTCTTAACCGCCATGACAGTTTCAGCATTCATCCGCCTTTGCGCTTGCTTGACTGATCTGAATCCCTCTTTGATAGGTAACCGATGGCAGACTAATTCTTTTGATCGTCCTGGCATGTCTTGATACTTTTCAGCAAAGCAGTCTTTAAATTCTTATAGCAACTCAATTAGTTGCTGCCTCAATTCTGGTTTCAAGTACTGACTAATCCCAACTTCCATAGGTTCTTCAATGGTGCCGAGATTAACTTTTTCCACTGGATCGTGTACCTTAGGTGGAGTATCATCTAATGCTGCTGGGGCTGGTTGTATAGCCTCCACCTCTTCCATAGTTATTGTCTCGTCTTCATCGATACACTCAACTAGAGCGACCGTTTTCCAAGCCAATTGCTCCTCTCTAAAAACAGCACAACGCTGCATCAAAGAAGCAAGGGCTTCTGTTTCCTCAACTGTGAGGTTGTCACTCATTGACATTATCTGATAAGAAATCGATGGAGGTGGGCCTGGAACCGTCTGATTTGGCTTGTGTCAAACCCCACCAAGCGAGATCAGTTGAGGTCACCCCAATTGGATGTCCTTCGTTGTTAACACCCTCAATCCTGAGAGGTTTAATAGAGCTATAATAATAGTCTGCCTCAAGCGAACAGGCTGCTATGGTGTAAGGGCGGTCATCCGCCTTGATCAATACCGGAATGTCGGACACTGGATCCCACATGATCATCTCTTGATGTAATGATGATGGGACAGAAAATGTCTTGTGGATCCAATCTCTCCCCAAGATCTTGCTATACAGGGCATTGACGGATTCCGTGACAATGAATCCTTGAAAAGCATCAGAAGGCCCAAGTTTTACTTTGAGCATTAAAATACCACTGGTTGGGGTCACTACCAGAAAAATGAGTTTTGCCGACGAAAAAAAAAAAAACGGCCGACGAAATGATTTTTCGTCGGCTATTCCCAGGAATGACCGACGAAAATTTTTTTTCGTCGCTAAAAAAAAAAAATCGTCGGCCATTCCCATAGAATGGCCGACGATTTTTATTTCGTCGCTAAAAAGTAAAAATCGTCGGCTATTCTACAAGAATGGCCGACGATTTTTATTTTCGTCGGCTATACTCCAATAATGGCCGACGAATTAATATTTTCGTCGGCTATACAACTTTTGGAGTATGGCCGACGAATTTTACAATTTCGTCGGCTATAAGTCTTTATATTTTCAGATCTGGACAGAAGCTGCTCATTTAAAAAAAAACGGGAGAAAGAGTGAAAAATCTGTGGGTATTATTGAAATCCGTCCTCTCTTACATTGTGGAGCTATATATAGGTATGTATATATATATATATGTTGATTTTGAGTTTTAGTGATTTTGATATAGTAAGTGATTTTTTGTTTTGTTGTTGTTTTAGTGTTAGAATGTATGTATATATGTTGATTTTGAGTTGTAGTTGAGTTGATTTTCAGTTAGAGTATAATTATGTGTTTTAATTTAATAATGTTATTTTAATTAGTGTTAAAATATATATAAATATGTTAATTAATGGTTGTTGATAGTGTAATGAACTTAAATAATGGTTGTTAATTAATGGTATATATATATATGAGTTGATGTTGATAATAATATATATTGTAATATATATGTGTTAATTAATTTATTATTAATTAAAGTTATACATATATATTATTATCAGGCTATATATGGATCGAGATAAGAGTTGGATTTCACTTCCAAGGCATGACCGACGATACACTACAGGAGTTGTGGATTTTATGCAGTTCGTCGAGGAAAATGCAAAAGGACCGTACCATTATTGCCCGTGCAAGAAATGTAAGTGTCGCAGTGATATGTGTCGTTTTCCGATTAGGACAGTATGGGAGCACCTAAAGAGTAATGGGTTTTGGCCGAAGTACACACGTTGGATATATCACGGTGAGCCATCATTAGATGGATCGCATGATCATGGGCAGTATTTTGAGGCGGGCAGTAGTAGTACATCCAACGATCCAACAATGGCATTCGTCAACGACGTGTTTCCTTTTGAAAGCGGTGTACGTGGGGAACAATATATGCAGGACCCGGTGCAGCCGTTCCCACAAGTTGTCAACACTGCTGCCTTTGACAAGTACAACAAACTGATTGCATTGCAACAGACCCCTGTGTCTTCAAGTTCTGAGAAGACAGTTCTTCAAAGTGTGATGGAGGTAATGAGGATTAAAGTCGAGACAAAAGGGAGCATCAGGCAAGTGGATGAATATCTACAGTACACTTCTTCGTTGTTGGAGGAGGGTCATCGTAATCCTACCAATCACCGTCAGGTCCGAAGTATCCTCAAAGATCTAGGGCTTTCCTACATTAAGATCCATGCATGCGCATTTGACTGCGTTCTCTTCTGGGGTGAAGATGCAGAAGGGAATGACCTTGCTAGCCTTGACGCATGTCCGATATGTCAGTCTGACCGATATAAGTTGACGGGAGCAGGCAATAGGAAACCTGTGAAAGTACTTCGGTATTTTCCGTTGAGAGATAGGCTTGAGCGGTTGTACATGTCAGAAACCACCGCAAAAGCTATGAGGTGGCACGGTGAGCGGGACGCGGGAGACGCAGATATCATGACACACATCTCTGACGGAGCGGCTTGGAAGCATATAAACAATGAGTTTCCTCATTTTGCGTCAGATGTCAGAAACGTCAGGCTCGGGCTCTCAACCGACGGGTTCAACCCTTTCGGCACCATGAGTCTTTCATACAGTATATGGCCGGTGGTTTTGGTACCTTACAACCTTCCTCCGTGGATGTGCATGAAGAAGGAATATAATATGTTGACGTTGTTGATTCCGGGGCCTGGTTACCCAGGGAAATGTCTCGATGTGTATATGAGACCATTGATTGAAGAGCTTAAGGTATTGTGGGACGTTGGTCATCCCACTTTTGACAAGTACAAGCAGGAGACGTTCCAGATGCATGCCATGGTTATTGGTACCATCAGTGATTTTCCTGCTTATGGGATGTTGTCGGGCAGCGTTGTTAGGGGATACAAGGCTTGTCCAGAGTGCCTCAGCGATTATGGGAGCACCCCTCATTGCAACAAGATATGCCGAATGGGTCATCGTGTGTTCCTTCCGGCGGATCACCACTGGCGTTACGAGTCCGCCGCATTTGATGGAACCGAAGAACACGGCCGTGCTCCCAGAAGATGGACAGGAAGAGAAATTTTAGCAAGACTTAATCAGTACGATTTTAGGCCCCTCAGCAATCATCCCGATATTGTAGCGGAAATACCTGAAAGGCCTGAGGAGTACAAATTCTGGACACATAGGAGCATATTGTGGGAACTCCCGTACTGGTGTGAGTTGCTGATCCGTCACTTTCTAGACGTTATGCACATAGAAAAAAATGTTTCTGAAAGTGTAGTGGGCACAACGCTGAACTTGGAGGGGAAGACGAAAGACGGTCCTAAGGCTCGCACTGATCTGCAAAACATGAATATCAGAAAACCACTATGGTTGAAACAAGGGAAGAGAAAAATGCCTCAAGCTCCTTACACCGTCAAGCCTGAGCATAAATCAGAAATTTTGCATTGGATAAGTGAGGCCAAGTATCCTTCAGGCTTTGCTGGAAATATAGCCAAGTGTGTCAACAGACAATGCAACAATCTGTACGGGTTGAAAAGTCATGACAATCATATCCTGCTACAACGTCTCTTCCCTGTTTTCATTCGACCGTTCCTTCCCCGTCACGTTGTGCAGCCGTTAGTAGCGTTGGCAAGATTTTTCCAGAAGGTATGCACACGGGAAGTGAGAAAATCTGACCTCCGGGAAATGCAACAAGACATCGTTCATATCATGTGTAAATTTGAGATGATATTTCCTCCAAATTTTTTCGACATCATGCCTCACCTCATGATCCATCTTCCTCGGCAGTTGTTGCTTACCGGTCCTGTGCACTTCACTTGGATGTATCCGATGGAAAGGTACGTATTTTACACCTTATGTTAATTTCCTCATCAATATATGTGATATAGTGTTAATGTATTATCATAACACTTTAAAAACTTGATTTATAGGCAACTTGGACAATACGGTGGTTTTGTCCAAAACAGATCCGCACCTGAAGGATGTATAGCTGAAGCATATATTGCGCACGAGTGCGTTACCTACATGAAGCTGTATTTCGGAGCGTTACAGGAAAGCATACCGGAAGATGTACCTTCACAGTTCAATCTTTCCATACTCTCCGACGATGTTGTACTCGGTGGAAACATGCCAGTTTCCTATAAGTTGAAAGATTATGAGGTAGCCATTGCACATTGGTGGGTACTAATCAACTGTCCAGAAGTTCAGTTTTGGAAGGACATACATCTACACTGTGAAGGAGTAGCAAGTGATCGCGATTACCACAACCAGACATTCGCAGAGTATTTCGGCCGCTGGGTACGTACCTTTAACACTATTTTATACGTGTTCATATATTATTGTGTATATTTATTCATATTTATAGTTGATTCTGATGGTTGCAGATGGACCTTATTGCAAATGATAATCACCCAAATTGGTCGCACGAACTCAGACTTTTAGCGAGGAGGCCGGTCTATTCAAAAGTTTATGCGACGTGCAAGGTGAATGGTGTGTTATTTCGATGTGAAGACAGAGACCTCAGACTGAAAACACAAAATTCAGGGGTTATGGCACATGGTGGGGATGGTGGAGTTGACTATTACGGTGTTCTCCATTCAGTTGTGGAACTGCATTACGGGGAAGGCATGAAAGTGCACCTTTTCAAGTGTAGATGGTTTGACACACGGCCGCAGAGCATGAAAACCGATCAATACGGCGTAAGTTCTGTGAACACTAGTACATCATGGTATGAGGACGACCCGTTCGTTTTAGCCACATGGGTGAAACAAGTGTTTTATCTTGATGATCTCGCCAAGGGTGACCCGTGGAAAGTAGTCAACACTATCCACCATCGCAACATTTACCGGGCGTCTACACTTGGAGTGGCTGAAGAGAACGAGGAAGGGGGCACCGCGTATCAAGAGCCCAACTCAAACGGTATTCCTGACTCCTCTTTTATTCGTCTAGACACGCCGGTGCGAATTCGACGTGAAGAGCCACTGCTTGTTGATGTTGATCCAAATGAAGAAACTAACGAGGACTCTAGTGGTGAGGAAAGACATAGATTACCCCTATCGAGCAATTCAGAAACCGAAGAAGACTCATCCGATGATTCCGATTACAATCCGACGGATTAAGTAATTTAAATGATGTAATCCTTTCATTTGTAATCAACTCATTTCTAATGAACGGGCGTGGGGATGAGCCTCCCAGCTAGGCTGGGTTCCAAACCCCTTAAACAAAAATTTGAAATATGTTGACTGTTGGGTTTCTGATTTTTTATGTTCAATTTTGGTTATATGTGAACAGGACATCGGAATAGAAGAGGTGTAAAACCACTGATTTTTTTGGTTTTTTTTTCAGAGAATGGCCGACGAAAAATGCATTATTTCGTCGGCTAAACGGAGAATGGCCGACGAACATTAATTATTTCGTCGGCCATAAGTTATTTAAAAAAAATATTTTACGAACAATGGCCGACGAAAACTAATTATTTCGTCGGCCATAAGTTATTTAAAAATAATTATTTACGAACAATGGCCGACGAAAAATAACTATTTCGTCGGCCATAAGTTTTTTAAAAAATAATAATATTACGAACAATGGCCGACGAACATTAAATATTTCGTCGGCCATAAGTTTTTAACAGAAAACGACAAAATAATAGCCGACGAATACTAGGTTTGATTTCGTCGGCTATGATTAAAAAAAAACAAAAAAAGAGCAGTTTCCATTTTCTATCACTATCGACAAACCATTGCTTCATCCTTCAAATGCAAATATGTCGTGAAATAAGACATGACCGAAATATTGAAATACGGCTACGGTTGAAAAATGGGAAGATTCCGACAAAATCTGTGTGCTGAATGTTGCGGTTAGGCGGTTTTTACTCCCGTTTTCCTATGTGTAGCCTGACGGTCGGTAAATATTTGAAGGGAAACTTTTATACGATTAGTCGCGTCTCATCGATCTGAAACTATTCTCTGTTGAAGGTCAGGCCAAAAAACGTAATTTAGACGGGCCAATTTCCGTTTTAAAGCGTTTAGAGGTTTGACTTTGCGGTTTGACCTTCCCGATCGAGCCTTCAACGTTGTCAGATGTAGTTGGATTTTTTTTCATACATGTATTTAATCTTAACGGTGATATCTGACGGTTGGAATAGATTTTCCAAACTTTGAGATTCAAAATCGGAATATATGCACTAATGTTCCTTAACTTGTTTACTAAGTGTTTAAGTGAATGTATAGTTTCAAATACCTACTATATGTAGACCCTTCAAATGCAAATGTGTCGTGAAATAAGATATGACCGAAATATTGAAATACGGCTACGGTTGAAAAATGGGAAGATTCCGACAAAATCTGTATGCCGAATGTTGCGGTTTGCTGTTTTTTACTCCCGTTTTCCTATGGGTAGCCTGACGGTCAGTAAATATTTTGGGGGAAATTTTTATACGATTAGATGCGTCGCATCGATCTGAAACTATTCTCTGTTGAAGGTCAGGCCAAAAAACGTCATTTAGACGGCCTAATTTCCGTTTTACAGCGTTTAGAGGTTTGACTTTGCAGTTTGACCGTCCCGATCGAGCCTTTAACGTTGTCCGATAACCTTGGATTTTTTTTCATACATGTATTTCATCTTAACGGTGATATCTGACGGTTGAAATAGATTTTCCAAACTTTTAGATTCAAAATCGTAATATATGCACTAATGTTCCTTAACTTGTTTACTAAGTGTTTAAGTGAATGTATAGTTTCAAATACCTACTATACGTAGACCCTTCAAATGCAAATGTGTCGTGAAATAAGATATGACCGAAATATTAAAATACAGCTACGGTTGAAAAATGGGAAGATTCCGACAAAATCTGTGTGCCGAATGTTGCGGTTTGCTGTTTTTTACTCCCGTTTTCCTATGGGTAGCCTGACGGTCGGTAAATATTTTGGGGGAAATTTTTATACGATTAGATGCGTCGCATCGATCTGAAACTATTCTCTGTTGAAGGTCAGGCAAAAAAACGTCATTTAGACGGGCCAATTTCAGTTTTAAAGCGTTTAGAGGTTTGACTTTGTAGTTTGACCAAAAGTATAGCCGACGACGCCGCCGACCTCAATATTTCTAAAATTGATATTGTTAAACCCAAGGAGTTGAGGTTCTTACCTCCAAATTTCATATCAGTCGAGACCCAAACCTTAAAAATTCAGCTCCTAACTCGATTCCACAATTGAACCCAGACCAGACCAAAACCGAATGTTAGAAAAACTAGAAAAAGGGAAAATTAAGATCCATTCATAAATTATAAAACTGAGTAAAACCTCACCAGAGAAGTCGAACGTCTCGTGACGAGAGAGATGAGAGACAGTGATGGAGCTCGGAAGAGTTATTGACAGAAGCTGGCGAATGAGTGGAGTGGTCGACGCGAGAGTGAACGAGGCGGCAAAGGGAGCAGAGGTAGGGAAGCTTGTGAATGAGGGAGTGGGTTTAGCGAATTAAGTTAAGCCTGTGAATGATGGAGAGAACATAGAATGAGGGCTCGGGAGAGAACATAGAACAATGATGAAATTAATTTTTTTTTTTTTTTTTTAAGGTTTGGGCGCCTGATAATTGGGTATACGCGCCAAACGAAAACCAGGGCGCGGGTTTGATAAATTTGGGTCAATTGTTTTGATGACAGTTAAAAACCCCCTAGCCCATTTCACATTTTCTAGCAACAAAAAAACGACATGGAACATGTTTTCATGACGGCCAGTAGTCGTCATCCTATACTTTTATCATTGCAGTTCAAAAATGTCATTGAATCTTTTTTATGACGGAATATAAGTGTCATGTAATATGTACATTAACGACAATAACCAAGCGCTATAGAAACCTATATTATGACGGTCACTAACTGTTATACAATTGATGACACTGGAAAATAGTCATTGTAAGTCTCAGTATTCTATGACGTTTCGTTTATGTCGTCAAAATTTGCAGTCACATCTTATTAATGACGTTTTCAATAGAAAACGTCATAGAAAGCGTATATAATGACGTTTTTATCTAAACATCATAAAATTACTGTCATTAAAGGTCATTTCTGTAGTAGTGCAATATCGCGTGAGTGAAGAAGGGCAATGTATGTTAATTTGAAAATGAAGACCACTAACTGATTTTCATTATCACAGACTCCTGACAAACCAAGTAAGAACAAGGGGAAAAGGAAAAGCTCCCAGACCTCTATGAGTAAGCCTGCTAAAAAGAAGGCAAGAACTTCAACTGTGGCCGAAGATTCAGATCCCGAGGCAGTAAGTTATTTGTACTTACTCTAATGTGTTACTGCACCATTGATTTATACAATGATTTTGACATATCAAGCCTGATGCAGTTGATAAACTTTCTCCCACAGGGATTAGTAAGGAGGAAAAGTAGATCAACTTCAACCTCTACCGCTACTGTGATTGAAGTTTCTTCAGGTGAGTCCTCCGAATCAACTCATAATTCATTTTCTCTTGGGGATTCTGAGACAAGAGGAGAAGAGCCTGTTGACTTTGCTGAAATCCAACGAATGACTACACAAATTGAAAAGGAGATTCAACGGGCTCGTGAGAACACTGTTCTTAATGTACCACCACTAAGATTTCTTCCTGCTGATACAGGTACTCCTAGTCTTCCAATCAATCCCCTGGCGATTGCTTCGATAACTACCGAGATTCTTCCTCTGATCACTCCAACTCTCCATGCAGAGCCAGTGATTGAAGAGGCGGTTACACAAACCCCCGAAGCTATGGCGGATGCTGAGCAATATCCTGCCATCACTTGGGCAGAACCAGAAAACGTCCCAGTATCCCAAGCGGCTGTTGGTGAGAAGGAAACATCTTCCTTCTCGTGAATGACTACACAAATTGAAAAGGAGATTCAACGGGCTCGTGAGAACACTGTTCTTAATGTACCACCACTAAGATTTCTTCCTGCTGATACAGGTACTCCTAGTCTTCCAATCAATCCCCTGGCGATTGCTTCGATAACTACCGAGATTCTTCCTCTGATCACTCCAACTCTCCATGCAGAGCCAGTGATTGAAGAGGCGGTTACACAAACCCCCGAAGCTATGGCGGATGCTGAGCAATATCCTGCCATCACTTGGGCAGAACCAGAAAACGTCCCAGTATCCCAAGCGGCTGTTGGTGAGAAGGAAACATCTTTGTCTCCCGAGGTAGTCATCTTGGAAGACCAAAATGCAGCTGCTCGCTCGCCTCCTAGAAGCTATACAGATGCTGGAGAGAGCTCAAGCATGTTGTCCAAATCTCCAGAACCTCAAGAGCAAACCCAAGCTGAACATCTGACAGATGCCTCTCCTGTGTCTGAGGTACCCCTTAGAATCCCTTTATTCTTTGTATTTTTTGATGATATCTTTATCAGTCCTCACCACAATTATGTTTGTACAGGTAAGTGAAGTTCCTACTGCAATTAGGAACGATGAGGCTTCTGGCGAGCAAACTCCAGCTGCGACTTTGCCTAGCCAGGATGTGCAGATTGAGGCATCTCATATCCAGGTTTCAACTCCTCAACCTCTCAAGATGAGTTTGTCTATTCTTCTGCTAGGGGAAGATCCACTCCTGAAACTCCCAACTCCCAAAAAGGATTTCCCTGAAGTGAGAGAAGCCTGGGACTTCATGCAAGAGTTAGGAGGAGTAGACCCCGCGGATGTAAAGGTGGCGGCCATGATCTGTTCTTCTATCCAGACCCTGCAAAACCAAGTTGGCCGCCTGCCTGCTGATGTGCAACCAAAAATGAAGGAAATCCTAGCGGCCATCCCGGACTACTTAAAATTTCTTCAAGATAGTTTGGGCGCCATCCCAAATAAGCAGGCAAAGATTCAAGACAAAACTACAGCCCACAACAGCGCCGTAAACAAGTATTCTTCACTCGTGTCCGCCGCCAGTGACGAAGATGGGAGAGAGATCGCTTGCCTGAAGAGGGAGAAAGAGCTGATTGACCAGAAGATAGCTGCCATCGAGGCCAGGCAGCAAGAGCGTCTCCAGCAAGCGAGTGAGCAAAGGGTGATCTTAACTGCTCTTCAAAGCGAAATCCAGCAGACCCAAGCCGAAGAGGAAGAACTCATAAAATACATCTGTCACTTGAAGGCCAAGATAAGGAGATCAGGATTAGAATTGTATGAACTATCGACAATGCCTCCCAAGTAAACTGGGCTTTTTTTTTCTAATGAAATGCTTTGTCAATTATTATCCAAGCCCAATGATGGCAATTCAACCCATTTTTTCAAACCGCTTTGTTAACCAACAAGTCAACATTTCGATTAAATGCTCAGTAATTGCGAGTATCAATTTTCGAGGATTTGGTATTCAAACCCCTCCACCGCTCCTAACGTAAACGGTTGAAAGTGATAACTGCATAATAAATTTCAGCAGTTCGCATGGTAAATCGAGATCAATCTCAACCATTAGATTCCTTATGCATTCTACTATATAAAGGAACCTCTCCACCAGGATTGATCAGTCCTTCAGTTTTGCCATGACTTCTATTCTTTTCTCTCTGTTTGCTTCACAGCCCTTATGGCTTCCACAATCTTTTCCTCCAGATTACACCCAGATGTTCTTATGAACACTTCTAAGTCGTGTAATCTGGTATTAGCAAAATCCTAAGTAGCATAATCTGGTATTATGCCTTTGGATGTCGTGATATAAGATGGTTGGTCAACATTTGGCCAGAGTCTTCACGTCCTCCTTTGGTATAATACTGGGTTATCGACTTAGGCGTCATCTGTCAGCCTCGCGGCCCTCCTCCGTGAAAGATCTGGCAGGAAAGATGGTAACACATCGATTGCTCTGATCTAGCGGATGGAAAATCCTTGCCTTTTGGTCTTCTGCCAACTGAAGAAATACTCCATCCTTGTGGGGTCAATTGGGAAAACTGGCGGATGAAGAATGTTGTGTCTGTTGCGTTCAGAAGGCAAGGCAGATGACGAGCAGTGAGATCCAAGGAAGGAAATTCCTTCTCGACAAGCCAAAGAGATAGACCTGTCTCGAGTCCACCTTTTTGTTGGAGGAATTGTGAAACTGAGATCAAAATAGAAATTCAACCCTTCCTTGTGATCGATCAAATTCCTTTAGCATAGACATGGTTTCAGAGCTAGTTAATAGCTCTTCATATTGTAACTTTTATGCTTTGTAAAACCTTTGACCGCAAAGTTTTTGAATGAAATTTAAATTCAGAAAAACATATATACTGTCTTCCTTCATGAATTTAACCTTTATTGCATTAATGAAAATACAAAAATATAAGAGTAGGACCACAAGTATTGGTCCAAGGGTTGAATTCGAGATTAATAAACCTCAATGAAACTCTTTCAGTTTCAAAAATCTTGGGTTGAATCACCTCTGGCTTCTGGCTTCTGGCTTCTGGCTTCTGGCTTCTGGTGGACGTAAGTGCACTGATATTGCCCTATGTTGCCCCCCAGTTTTCATTGGCTGAAATACGGAGATGTGAAATGAAGGGAAACTAAGAAAACTAGGTCTGGATGCCCCCCCCCCCCCCCCCCCCCCCCCCCAAGCGAGTAAAGTCAAGAAAAAGATTGCCCCCCAGCCTCAACCATGGCTAGTGGTTCCTCGTATTCCCAAACGCTAGGAAAATATTTCTTGAGATGGCGGCCATTAATGGGATTTGTGTGGACCTCTCCATCAATGTCTCTGAGTTGATAAGCACCCTTGCTAATAATCCGGTTAATGACAAAGGGACCGTCTCATTTGGGAGACCACTTACCACGACCTGTATCGTGCTCGCCAAAGGGAAGTATCACTTTCCAGACTAAATCGCCTTCGCCATAAGACTTACCCTTAGTCCGCTTATCATAAGCTCTCGCGACCTTCTTCTTTTCCACGATTATATTATCCAGAGCTTCTAAACGTCTATCATCAAGGTCTTCATGCTCCTGGAACATAGCTTGAACATAATTATCACCAATTAACTGATGTTGCTCTTGAACTCGAAGAGATTGCACATTAATCTCCAAAGGCAAGACTGTATCGTGGCCGTACATCAGAGCATATGGTGTAGTCCCTGTAGGAGTTCGTTTGGATGTGCGGTATGCCCATAGAGTGTTGTCCAATTCAGCATGCCATGTTCTTGGATTATCTTCCAACATGCGGTTGATAATAGAGATAATCACCTTGTTGGTAGCCTCTGCCTGGCCATTGGATTGAGCATAATATGGGGAGGAATGGAGAAATTGAATACCATATCCTTGCAGAAACTCTCGAGTCTTCTCTGCCATAAAAGCTGCCCCCCTGTCCGCCACTACACATTCAGGAATACTATATCTGCAAATAATATTCTGAAATACAAAGCGGATAACCGTTGCGGCGTCACAATTCCGGACAGGCACTGCTTCAACCCATTTAGTAAAGAAATCTGTACCAATTAACAAATATTTATGTTGGAGGGAAGAATTAGGGTGTATCTCTCCAACAAAATCCAGTGTCCAGCCTCTGGCGGGCCAAGGCTTGATAATAGGTTGCATAGGGATGTTGGGAATTCTCTGAACTGGCCCATGAACTTGACAATCAATGCAACCTTGTGCAAAACTGATACATTCTTTAAGAATAGATGGCCAATAATATCTATATCTACGAATAAGCCACCTCATCTTTGGTTCACTCTGATGCGAACCACAAACGCCAAGGTGCACCTCTCGCATAAGCCTTTTGGCTTCTGTCCCATAGACTCACCTAAGGTCAATGTCATCTTCACCTCTGCGAAGTAACTCGCCACCCTTAAGTAAATAGTTAGTGGCCAAGTACCGAATCCGTCTTTCTGACGGTGCAAAGGGGTTTTGTAAATATTGGATGATTGGTTGTCGCCAATCTGTATCAATTGGATCAACTGTAGCAACCAACCACTCATCTCGTTCCTGTCGCCGAACGGCAAAGGATGGTAAAGTTCTCCATTCCACCTTCAAGATTCTTTCCTTAGCACCATAAGCCAAGCGAATGCCTGTTGCCAATTGTGCCAACTCATTAGCCGCAAAGTTCTTCTCGCGAGGGACATATATAATCAAGCACCACATCAACAAATTGCTCAAGCAATTCTGATGCTCGTTCCCAATAATGTACTAGGTGGAAAGAAAGACATTTGTAAGCTCCAGAAAGCTGGTTGATGACCAACAAAGAATCACCATAGACCTCAATCTCCTTAGCATCCATATCCAATAATAACTCCAGACCAATTATCAACGCCTCATATTCTGCTTGGTTGTTGGTGCAATTCCATTCTAATTGAAAAGAGTATGAGTGTGCGGTCCCAGTTGGGCCTTGGATACAAATGTCTGCACCTGCCAAGGTGTCAGTACTACTGCCATCAAAGTATAATATCCAAGGATGAGTCCTGATCATTGCTACAGACCAACTTTGTTCTGGAATCTCTTCCTCAAAAGGGTGATGAGCAGGAAATCAGCAATCGCCTATCCGTGTGAAGTTCTCCCCGTCTTTGAGTTTCAAAAGAGATGAAAACGGAGCAATCTTTCCAGCTGAGTTGGATATGAACCTTCTGAGGAAATTAATCTTGCCTAGCAAGCTCTGAAGCTCCTTCTTGTTTCTAGGTGCTGGAGCCTCTAAGATAGCTTGTGCCTTATCTCCAGACACCTCAATACCCCGTTTATGCACCACAAATCCCAGGAAGTCTCCTGCACGAACCCCAAATACACATTTAGCTGGATTCATTCTAAGTTGGTGTCTTCTCATTCTGGTGAAGACATCTCGAAGGTGAGTAATGTGGTTCTTTTTCTGCTTTGATTTCACCACCACATCATCAATGTAAACCTCCAAAATACCCTCTAGGATATCATGGAATATTACATTCATAGCACGTTGATAGGTTGCCCCTGCATTGGTGAGACCAAATGGCATACTGAGATATTCAAAAGCTCCTGTAAAACCGGGACAGCGAAAAGCAGTATTGGGGATGTCAGGCTCATAAATTGGAATTTGATGGTATCCAGCCGTTCCATCCATGAATGACAACACCTCGTGTCCTGCCACTGCATCAACCAACATGTCTGCAATAGGCATTGGGTAAATATCTTTTGGTGAAGCAGCATTGAGATCTCTATAATCCACGCAGACTCTGATTTTGCCATTCTTCTTCTTGACAAAGACAACGTTCGCCAGCCATTGTGAATATTGTGCTGGCCTGACAATGCCTGCATCAAGCATGCTCTGAACCTCCTTCTTAACCGCCATGACAGTTTCAGCATTCATCCGCCTTTGCGCTTGCTTGACTGATCTGAATCCCTCTTTGATAGGTAACCGATGGCAGACTAATTCTTTTGATCGTCCTGGCATGTCTTGATACTTTTCAGCAAAGCAGTCTTTAAATTCTTATAGCAACTCAATTAGTTGCTGCCTCAATTCTGGTTTCAAGTACTGACTAATCCCAACTTCCATAGGTTCTTCAATGGTGCCGAGATTAACTTTTTCCACTGGATCGTGTACCTTAGGTGGAGTATCATCTAATGCTGCTGGGGCTGGTTGTATAGCCTCCACCTCTTCCATAGTTATTGTCTCGTCTTCATCGATACACTCAACTAGAGCGACCGTTTTCCAAGCCAATTGCTCCTCTCTAAAAACAGCACAACGCTGCATCAAAGAAGCAAGGGCTTCTGTTTCCTCAACTGTGAGGTTGTCACTCATTGACATTATCTGATAAGAAATCGATGGAGGTGGGCCTGGAACCGTCTGATTTGGCTTGTGTCAAACCCCACCAAGCGAGATCAGTTGAGGTCACCCCAATTGGATGTCCTTCGTTGTTAACACCCTCAATCCTGAGAGGTTTAATAGAGCTATAATAATAGTCTGCCTCAAGCGAACAGGCTGCTATGGTGTAAGGGCGGTCATCCGCCTTGATCAATACCGGAATGTCGGACACTGGATCCCACATGATCATCTCTTGATGTAATGATGATGGGACAGAAAATGTCTTGTGGATCCAATCTCTCCCCAAGATCTTGCTATACAGGGCATTGACGGATTCCGTGACAATGAATCCTTGAAAAGCATCAGAAGGCCCAAGTTTTACTTTGAGCATTAAAATACCACTGGTTGGGGGTGACCGCACCAGCGAAGCCTCTAATCTTCATAGTGGTACCTATAATCTTCTCTTCAGGAGTCTGAGGCTTCTCCAAAGTGCTAAGTGTGATAACGCTCACCGCGGCTCCTTTGTCGATGAGAATTTTGTTGACTTTGAGGCCTGCCACCTCTGCTGACACATAAAAAGGTTTGAGGTGCTGAGACATGGTAAATGTAGGCTTTGGAAACACCACACTGAGTTTTAAAAGTTCAGCCAACCCGTCTGGAGGTTTATTGGTGGATTGAGATCTTTCCCTTTCCATGCTCGCCATTACCTCCTCTTGAGGTTCTGGTATATGGTACATTGGCCCGTCCTTCCCTTCCTCTTGGATGAATTGAGAAGTAGGTATAGGTGTTGGTAAGGCGTAATCAGAAGATAAAATAAATGTCATCTGACAATCCAACACCTCTAGATCTAATGAAACCATGTTGCAATCTTCGATAGCATCATCTTCGTCCATCAGTTCTTCATCATCCTCCAGCATCTCATCGTCCGCCTCTGGTAGATCTTCGTCCGCCACCAGGTTCGAAGGCTGGGATCTGGACTCACTCTCCGCTTTTCTCGAAGGTGGGTCAGTACCTAGCTTTTGTGCTACGTATTGAGGCAAGGACATGCCGGGAGGATTACCCGATGATTTTGACCTAGCCAATATCATAATAGGCTTGGTTGGTTCTGGCTTCGCGAGCCTGGATTCCTTGGCAATTGCTTGCCCCTCAGGAACCCCTGTTACCCTGGTAGCTTGAGTGGCACTCACCTCCTTAGGTTTCCACTTCAGGATATTGGCGTTCTTCTTTCCTCCAACCTCTAGGATATTCTCTCTAGGTTGAGGATCTGCTTTGTCGGATGCGACGGACCTAATATGATTTCTTTCTGGGGAGTAGTCCAGTCTCCTCCTTGGTGACTTCCTAGGTGCACCCACTGCCTGATCCGGCTCCGAAAGCCTCTCGTGAAAACTTTTTCTGCGAGGCGACGAAACGTGACTATTTCATGCTCGGCGAGTATCAACATATGTTTTGGCCCTGTACCGCTTATAGGTCTCCCGTATGTGTCTAATCGGGACCGAAAGCTTGGCTGGGGTCAACTCCCCTGTGGCCAAAGCATCCAGGGTTCTTTTTGCTTTGCCATACCATTTCTGCATACTCCTAGTTGGATTAGGGAGTACCTCCACAGCTTTAACATTTTGCTGTTGATACCACCTATCAGTCTTAAGCTCTGAACTCGATGTTGGTGGAATGTAAGGCTTATTTGTAACCTCAGGATCTGATACTTTGGAAGGACCATAAGCCGGTACAGACTTGACCCCACTAGGTCCTGGATCTGGCCGAGACCTCAGCTTGCTGGCATAAGTTTCTCGTTCATAATGATGATATTTCTCTCGCTTGTAAGCGTCAGGCCTAGATCGTTCAGGAACTGGATGAGTGCGCTTGGCCTTCTCTAAGGCTTTCTGTTCTGCCTCCTTAAGTGCAATATGCAACTCTTCATATGTGATAAGTAGGTGACAGCCTATTTTACAGTTAAGACATAGCTTAGATCGTGGTACAAGCACCATATCTTCCCTTTTTGGCGGATGCTCATTGTTGTCAGTTTGCTGCTTCGCTTCTGACTTATTCTCGTCGATGGCATTTACCCAAAACTCAGGTATAGAAGCCACCGCTTCTTCAGTAAACCTCAAAGTTCCATCATTCAACCATTCTTGAATTTGGTCCATTAACACAACACACCCGAAGGTATGATGGCTGTTAGAATGATGAAAAGCGCAGTAGGATTCGCCCGACGTTGTCTCTTTTTGTGGTAGGCGAGCAGAATTGATCATCCCTTCCTAGATCAAGAATCCCCAAATCTCTGGGGCCTTATTTGCATCATATGTATAATGTGCAAACTTGGAAATGCCCTTGCCAGATCCCAATTGTTGACATGGATTGGAGACAAAATCTATCGTATTCACATGGGGGAATGGCTTAGATTCTGTCCAAGTAGGTTCCTTGGGAGCTTCTATCTTCATGACCTTATCATTAATCCATGTTTGGATCTAATCCTTGAGCTTAACACAATCTTTAGTGTAGTGGTTATTCATGTTATGGAAACTGCAATACTTCTTACCCGCCATATAATCTGGCTTGGGAATAAAACCGCCGTCATGTTTAAGCCGGCCTAGGTTAAATAGTTCATGTAAGATCTTTGGAGCCTTGTGTGCATTATAAGTATATGACTCGAAGGCAGACTTAGTCGGCACCGAAGTCACAATTTTGATTGGCTCCTTGGTCATTCTCAAATTCTTTGATTGTAGTTGCTGGCGACCAACTACTTCTACAACCGCGACTCCTTCTTCGTCTTCCTCCTCAACCTAAGTTAGGTCTGGAGATGACTCGACATGTACAGCTGCAACTGTCTTTGAGCCAGAAGAGACACCTGTTTTAGGTTTCAGAGAGCCAGGATAATAAGATATAGGGATGCCTTTCTTCCTTTCTCTCTTCTCCTTCATCCGATCAATCCAATGTTCATGAGCGGCCAACCTATTGGTCAGATCAGCCATATTGGTAACATAAACCTGCTGAAAGCCAGCCTGGACTTCCTCTTCTAACCCTGCAATAGCTAAGTCCACTATAGTATCCTCTGGAAGCTTATCTTTGCATTTGGTTATCTGCAGCTTGAAGCATTTTAGATAATCCATGGCTGACTCGCCGGGTTGTTGTTCTGTTTCAGCCAAGACCTTTATAGTGACCTTGGCCTCGACAACTCCAAACATGGTGTTAAACAAGATTTCCATAGTCCTCCAGTCTGGAACCGAACCTGCCGCTAAATCCTTATACCATGCTAATGCCGACCCCGTTAATGATGTATCAAATACTCGCAGCTTGAGTATGAAGTTGTTCGCATAGGGACCACACTCGTTGTTAAAGCGAGTAATATGAGTCTCAACATCCTCTGAGGAATCCCCAGAGAATTGGGTGAATCAGACGTGCTTAAAGTTCTGCGGCCATGGGAGCACATTCACCTCTGTGGGAAACGGATTAGCATAAGTTCGGTTTGTATCTGGCAAACCATGCATAACCCTCATCTTCTCTTCAAACAGCTTATTCACAACATCTAGAGTTAGAACCTGGACTTCCTCCTTTTCTGGCTCGTCGGTTTCTTCGTCATCAGATGGAGGGTTAATAAGCTTTCCACCTCCTCTTCTCCGTTTCGAAGCTTCAGAAAAATCAAACCCCTGAGTTGTGCGAGGTTGAATAGGAGGCCGTATCATGCTGGAAGAACCCTTTCCTTGCCTTTTCCTGATCACCACAGGTTGAATCGGTTCCTCCGTTTTCGGAAACTCAGATTCCAACCTCTGTCTGAACAATAGTGATAACTATTCAACAGCAACCGAGGTTTTTGTCATCTGATCTGCTGTATCTTCACTTTCTCATTGAAGTCCTTAGTATGAGAAACCATCTGGTTGGCGGTTTTGTCCTGCTGATTCGCCAACCACTTAATGTCGGTTGAATTCCCAATCTGTTATGTCCTCAGCTCTTTTAAACTAGCTTCAATCCTCTGAAGAACGTCATCGGTTCTTGCTGACTTTGCCAACACTAGGTTCAAAGATTCCATTACATCTTCGGAAGATGGAACGACAAGGACCGCACTGTTATCCTCCTCAGAAATCTCTAAAGATTCTGAGGCTTCTGCCGTGTTCTTATTCAAAATGTTGGCGGGTTCATTCTGGCTACCACCAACTACTGGAGCTTCAGAAACCCCTTTGCCAACATTGACGACCTCCGTAAGATCCTCAATGTTAGTCGCCACACCTCCAAGCTTGAGGCCTACTTCTACCTCTGTTAAACCCCTACACTCAGATGAGTTGTGCGAGGTGAACAACCTGTGTTCTGGTTTATTGCAAGGAGGCATGACTCGTCGATATGGATTAGATCCTGCAATCTTGACACTGTCCCACCGGGTGTGCCAAAATGTTCGTAGCGGATTTAGCACTCGGCGAACGGTCAACACGTGGGGTGGCGGACGTCAATTTCAGTCCTGTTGTGATGTGTGCGAGCGTGCCAGTACCTTTGAGTTAGGTACAACTTTGATGCGGATGACCTCTGGCGAGCGTACTTCTGGTGAGTGTATCTGTCTGCTCCTAAATCCTGACTTCTTGACCAAGCAACTATCACGTGGGCATTGACTAGGCCGGCGTAAGAGGCTCGAACAAGACCTAACAAAAGTATATTAGGATTTTCTTTCAACCTATGGTAGATTGAGTAATCTTACTTTGATCATGTGATGCAAAGCAAAGCAATAATTCAAGATCGCGGGGAATAGTTCTCCTCCAACCTATAGCAGATTGGTTTATGTTTTGTTACCGGAGTAACGACTCGATTTGCTACTGGCGTAGCGACTGACACTGGGTGCTTCAGCGAACGCAGACACAAGGCGAGCGTGTGACTCTGTACGTATGGCGGCGAGGTGCGGCTCTGTACGTATGGTGGCAAGTTGCAACTACGATGTGCGGTATGCTGGAAGCGATAGGTCTCAGCGACTTCTCGACACTAATGCAAGGCACACTTCGACAACCGTGCAAGTATACAGCGACCAGTGGAGGGCGTAAGGTTGCAGCGAGGTTGTGGAGGCAGTGCGGTTTGTGGTTGTTTACGGTTTATGGAGGCAGTGCGGGTAAGATGCTCCGGGGAGACTTTGCAAGGTTTGCGATATGCAAAAGCTTGTGTGTTTGTTAGATGGTTGTGAACCCTTTCTAAGTTGAACAAGAGCTCTTTATATAGAGGATGTCAAACCCTAATACTTACGTATCAAGCAACATAATTGATTTGGAGATCAATCAGGATTCAATTACCTTAAACCACCTCCTTTTCGGATTCCCAAAGGAACCCCAACTCCTTTCTAAGAAGGAAAATATTACATATATATCAGATTATTCTTTAATGAATAACCTCATGGGCCTCGATCCACCATATCGGTCAAATGTCAATTTAGGCCGAAACAATAGTCCTAATTTTAGTAGTACTCATTAGAAATGTTCCTTCCTCAATCACGTCCTCCTCTTATCTCTTCAGCGTACGTACCATTGATCTCTCATAACACTTTTGATT
Source organism: Potentilla sterilis (assembly GCA_963682095.1). NCBI lineage: Eukaryota > Viridiplantae > Streptophyta > Magnoliopsida > Rosales > Rosaceae > Potentilla > Potentilla sterilis. The sequence goes on from OY821754.1 coordinate 46,354,992, forward strand.
TGAGGTGAAGGGACAAGAACACATAAAAAGGATTGCATATGCTCAAGAGCAACGTCGTTGTGGCAACTTTTCAATTATTAGTCTATTCATAGTTCTTCATTCTACCTCTTCCAAGTGACCAATTACATACATGAGTAGTCATACTCTGTAAATCTTCGTTTAGTTCATCAATAAAAAAAAACTTGGCAAAATTTCAACTATCGAGAGTAAATCGAGTAATAATTTGTGTTTTTTCGAAAATTATTCAACGCACTAAGGTTTAAGTGAACCGACACTCAAATATGCAATTTTAACTATTTTTTTAATCACCAACTATTCATATAGTTCTAATATTCAAGGAGTGAGTGAAGATGAAGTTATAAAATACTATAATTAAAGAAAATTAGAGAGGAGCCACTATATCAATATAATTAGTAACAACAGAAATCACAAAAAAAAAACTATAAAAAGTTGCGTCCATAATATTAGTTATCGAGGCATTAAAAGACATTAACGGAGTTGAAAAAATGATTGCGTAAATGACTTACACACTAGTGGCAAGACGGACTCAGATCCTCTCCTAACTTGGTCAAGCCTAACTTTTGCCTAACCCACTATATTACCCGTTCGATCTGATCAATGGATAGGATTAGATTTTAATCACTCTATGAGAACACTGTGTTTACCGTACTCACCTGGGTCACAAAATCTGACAAGATTGATTGTAGAGCAGGATTGATTGTTGATCCAGTACTGCAGGGAAACAGTAAACTGGGGACTGTAGAACACAAAGTTTTCACCTTTGCCAACAAAGAACAGAGCTTCAAGTTAAGTACTTGAACCATTTAAAGACTGATAAGGCTGCTGGGTTTCCATTCGGGTAACTGAAGTAGTTCATCATCTGAAAACATGGGATAGAAGTAGAAGATTAAGAAGAAATGTTGGAGATGAGTTGAAGTGTGAAACCGAGTGAGAAGAGGAGGCAGGGTTGGCTGCCCAAAGATAAAGAGAGGGAGGCGGAAGTCAGGGACAGAACTGAAACAGATGAGAGAGGAGAGGAGAGGGTTCATATGTCGAGGAAATAAAAATCTAATCCTATCCATTGATCAGATCGAACGGGTGATATAGTGGGTTAGGCAAAAGTTAGGCTTGACCAAGTTAGGAGAGGATCTGAGTCCGTGGCAAGACCACTTGGTGCGCTGAATCCGCTTCGTGTTTTAGGGGGGTTTTCTCTTCGATCCATGATCTCTTCATTAACCGTCGAGCCTACACCACTAGGACAAAGATCTTTCCACCCGACCACGACTCACCCTTCCTTTAAACGGACGGATCCTCTGACGGCTTGGCTGCCATCGTCGCCGTGACCAATTGACCAAGCATCAACAACCCCGAGACATTGCTACCAGCAAAATCGTTGTGCCACCACGCCATGAGTTATTGGATCACAGACCCGACACATTGTGGACACACTTATCACAGTTAATGGAAGAAGATAAAGATGATCTGGGGTAGGCTGTGGAGACGCTTCGAAGTCTCCGCTGCTTAGACCCACCGACATATCGATCAGTCTCCAATCACCCACCAACTACGACTTCCATGGCCATCAGGTAACTACACAACTTGGACCAGATGACATGATTACATGATTATATATCTAGTCATTTATGTTTTGTATATGTTTATTTTCTGAAGAAGCGTGTCTTGGTTTCAGTTGTGTTGATTCAGTTTAATGCCTTTAAGGTGTTTGACAAAATGCCTGAACCAAAGATGAGAATCATGACATTAAGAAAATCAACTCGGACCAAAATTAAAAATCACTACAACATAGTTTTACTGTGAAGTAGTTGATTAAGTTACATATTATATCACAACTTCCTATAGGAAAGGGCTAATACGATGATGATGAATTAAGGGAAACCTTTAAAACATAAGATGGAAGTTTTATTCTTTCAAATATTAACTGATTTAGATTCATCTAGAATCTTACTGTACACTGTATATTTATAAATGTATAATTCTGTAATACACGAGCAGTAGTATCTGGGGCAGCCATAGTCAATGGGTTGAGCTCTCGTATTAACGCCGAGTCGATCTGAATATCTTGTATTAATGTGCTCCTGGCCTTCTATAAACTGTGTTGAGTTTACAACCCAGCCATCTTCATTACTCAGCAACAGAAACTTCGCGTGATGAGTTCTTATGCTCTCTGGTTAACCCTTTTCTTTTTGGCCTCTACATTTCTATATATCACTAAACCCTGTTTGGCTGATGGAGCTCCAGCAAATGTTAAGTCATGCTTTGAGGGAGAGAGACGTGCCCTTTTAAGCTTCAAAGAAGATGTTACTGATCCTTCTGGTAGGCTTTCTTCTTGGGTTGGTTACGATTGTTGTAACTGGAAAGGGATCTCTTGCGACAATAGTACGGGTCATATTGCAAAGATGGACCTCCGGAATACATATCCAGTTCCATCTTTATTTATGTATCCTACTCCATGTATAATAATGGATCGGATCTGCAGGAGTTGGCTTATAAACGGTCTCGCTTAGGAGGTAAGATAAATCATTCTTTGCTTAGCTTGAGGCATTTACATTACCTAGACCTGAGCTCGAATAACTTTGGAGGGATTCAAATTCCGAAGTTCTTTGGACAGCTTCAAAGTTTGAGGTATCTCAATCTCTCCATGACATATTTGCAGTCATTTGGTGGAGAGATTCCCCCTCATCTTGGTAACTTGTCAAACTTGAAATATCTAGACATCGGTCAAAAGTATTTGTACGAAGTATCTTCGGGAGACTTGAATAGGCTGTCTTCCAAAAACTTGAATTGGCTTTCTCATCTTTCTTCTCTAAGATACCTCAATCTCAACGGATTGAATCTTGTCACCGTAGGAGTAAGTTGGCTAAATGCTGTCAACAGGCTTTCCTCATTGGTAGAGTTGCATTTATCTTCATGTGAAATAGAAGAGAAGCTTCCACTCTCATTGAAAACCAATAACCTCACATCACTTTTGGTTCTTGATATGTCACATAGTTTCATTTATTCTTCATTTCCTAGCTGGTTTTTCAATCTTACCAGTCTCACAAAACTCGACTTAAGGGAGGACTATTTCATTGGTCCTTTTCCTGATGAATTTTCAAACCTCAACTCTCTGGAATACCTTGATTTATTGAATACGGGACTGGAAGGTCGAATTCCCAAGCTCGTTGGAAACTTTTGCAAGCTTAGGGTATAAGTCTTGCTGACAACAAATTGGATGGGGGTTTTGAAGAACTTCTGTCTGTTTTCTCATATTGTACAAAGAGTACATTGCAGTCGCTAGATTTGTCTTCTAATAGGATGATAAGCAAATTACCAACCTCTATTGGAATGCCAGAAAATCTTCAGTACCTTTACCTGAGCAGCAACTCTTTTTGCGGATCAATTCCAGAATCCATTGGAAACTTGTCATCATTGAGAGCACTGGACCTCAGTGGTAATCATCTGAATGGCTCCATTCCTAAAAGTTTAGGACAACTCTCTCAACTAGTTGACCTAGATCTGTCAGGCAATGTATGGGAAGGCATTTTGGGTGATGCTCATTTCATAAATCTCACAGCACTACAGCTTTTTGCAGTAGGCACAGACTCATATGAGTCTCTCCAATTTCTTTTAAATAAACAGAGTGGAGACTCAAACAGGGGACATATGTCACTCATTTTCAATGTAACATCTGAGTGGGTTCCTCCTTTCAAGCTTCATCATACAATTTACATCAACAATTGTCAAGTAGGTCCTGGCTTTGGTGCATGGCTTCAATCTCAAACTCAGTTATCAGAAGTCACCCTTACTAGTGTTGGAATCTCTGGTACATTACCAGAGGCATGGCTCTTGAAGATCTCTTCCCAAGTTGAATATTTAGATTTATCTAACAATCAACTTTCTGGAAAGCTTCCCTTCCAATTTATATTTACAAAACTATATCATATAGATTTGAGTCATAACCAATTCAAGGGCGAACTCCAGCTTTCGTCCACTAATGCGCCCGTACTACTAGAACTGTATCTTTCTGATAATCATTTGAAAGGTCCTATTCCACCTTCTATTTGTAGCATGCAATATATGCGCCTCCTGTCCCTCAGAAACAATCAGTTATCAGGAGAATTCCCTGAGGCATGGAGCTTGTGGAGCATAATATCTGTTGTTGATGTGGCAAACAATACTCTCTCTGGTCATATTCCAAGCTCTATGGGTGTTACAAGCTCTCTTGAAATATTGAAGATGAACAACAACAATTTTACTGGTGAAATTCCTGCTTCCTTGCAAAATTGCTCTGATTTGGCGAGAATTGATCTTGGAGGCAACAGATTTACTGGAAACCTACCTTTCTGGTTGGGATCGAAAGTGTCTAGGTTGCAAATGTTACAGTTGCGATCCAACTTTTTCAGTGGCCATATTCCTCAGCACTTGTGTAATCTTCCTGAAGTTCAGATACTTGATCTTGCTGATAATAACTTTTCAGGGACTATACCGAAGTGTTTGAGTAGGCTGACTTCTCTTCTCTCTGCTGATACTTACAGTGGTTGGTCATTCTTCTCTGGTTATCCTGAACAGACAACAGTTATGTCAAAAGGACGGGAACTGGAGTATGGAATTCCCATTCTGGGATTGGTCAAGAGTATTGATCTTTCATCAAATTAGTTGAGAGGTGAAATTCCTGAAGCAATAACCAACCTTACTGGATTGGCTATCCTGAACTTGTCGAGGAATCAATTACATGGAAACATTCCCTCCAAGATAGGAGACTTGCATTCACTGGAAATCCTTGATCTATCTCACAATCAGCTTTCAGGAAGAATTCCTCAAAGCTTTTCTTCATTGACCTCACTGTCTCACTTGAACTTGTCTTATAACAACTTGTCAGGAAGAATTCGTTTGGGAAACCAACTCCAAACACTTGAAGATTCATCCATTTATGAGGGAAATCCGTCATTGTGTGGGGTTCCTCTTTCAACTGATTGCCCAGGAGATGACAGACAGGTTTCTCCAGAAGATGATCAAGATGAAGGTGAATATGGAAGGCTAGGTTTATATGTCAGCATTGTTCTTGGATTCTCTGTTGGCTTTTGGGGTGTTTGTGGTTCGTTAATCATAAAAAGTCATGGAGGTATGCCTATTTTATGTTTTTTGATAACATCAAAGATGAGGCAACACTAGCAATTGCGTCGACAGTAGCTCGGTTGCAGAGGAAATTTTTATTGGCAAATGAAACAATACAATAAGAGTTGTCATATATATATGTTATGCAGTATGCATATTGCTTCCTATATATTGTATACTGTGTTTGCCGGCAATAAATCAAATCAAGGAGGTATGTTATCTAACTTGATGTTCTTTCAAGTTTTTATTTCTATGCTTTACTTTTCATAGTGTAATTAAAAGTTTTTACACATTTACCGTCTTACATGACAACCAGAAATATAATTTTTTTGAGCTTTGAGCAATATAAGACCACTACAGTTTATTTTTATGTGAAATTTACTGTTGATATACTTTTAGTATTAAAACCAGAAACTCCATACATTTGACTCGTAAATTTAGTTCATTGCAGACTCTTGTGTCATGTTAGCCACTTTTGTGGATTTACATAAGCATGCGATAGAAAAGCCTTTAGACCTCTATAAATGATTCTTAATCTTCAAATATAGTACTCTCAGGGCTCTAGCAGTCCCACAAATGATTTTTTTTTTTTTTTAAGAGTCTTGTGCAATCTAAAAGTTTTTGTTTATTTGTAGTAAACTCATGATTTCTGTCAATCAACCCAACCTTAATTTTCATCTGTGTTGGCTTAACTCTTCTGGCAGGAAATGAGTAGTGTAGTGATGTTTTGTTTCCATTATGCATACCCTGAAATTATAATCCAAATTTAACTTCTAGGACACTAATGCTAAAATGCACTGAAACATCTCATTTCTGATTACAGACACTAAATGACAGCAACTACCTGATCTATATATATATATTCCATGATCAACATCTAGAACTATTTGCAATATACATGTAGGGTAGAAAATTGCTATATTGCCATTTCTCTTTTCTTATAGCTCTGGCTGTAATAAAGCTTAGTAATAGAAATGCTGTGTTACCTGCAGGTTGTATTCCCTATATTCTTCAAATCAAACTTGCACTCAAACTCTTAACAAAATGAGGGTAGCCAGATTTCAAGCAACAAACGTAATGGCAAATTGGCAACATATTTTCATCTATGGCAAATGTATACAAAATCGACACTTTAATTATGTGAATCTTAAACAAGTCTTTCATATGTGTAGAATTCACTTGTGTTATACACAGGTTAAAGGGATACAGTACAATTGCTGGTTATGTCCTTTTTTCTTCTAATACCATCATATCTAAGGTGCTTCTCAGCTTTTAGATATTCGTCGGACAAGGTTGTGTATCGGCAGACGACATATCGATATTTAATGAACAAAGGCCAGATTCATGGGGTGATTTGAACGAAGTAGCTGCAAATGGAGTTTCTTGAAGATGGTTTGTTCTAGGAATACAGGTGGCACAATTCCAAGTCAGCAGACTCAGAAGAGAATAGTAGGCTCGATCACACTTCTATACACGAGTACGAGCAAGCATATGAATTGGGAAGTTGAGAACTGCATGCAGTAGAGGCTAGCTTGTCAAGGTTTTGCTGACAGAAACCCTCTAGTATTGCAAAGAGCTTCGATGAAGAGCTTCGAAGAGCATGCAGTTGAGCTGCATGCAGAAGAGGCTAGCTTGTCTAGGTTTAGCTACTGGAACTGTGAAGAGCTTCGATGTCATCAGTGTTTTCAGCGTGTTGTGCACGTCCGTTAACTAATCCATGTGCCTCATGCATGCATGCGTATATGCCACCGCCCTAGCTAAGACTAGTAACTTTTCACAATTTCTAGGGTTTCTAATTTCCATTCACTTTGTGCCTCCACCATCGATTCTAGGGTTTGATTCAGAAGCTTATTTTATGTGGTTTGTGGCTTGTGGGTTGCCCTTTCTGTCTCAGATCGGCTTTTGATTGGTATTTCATTGCTTGCGAAAACCATCTTTCGTGACTTCTCAATCTTTACCTCCAGTTCGGTCACGTTCTTGGATCTCTAGCTACCTTTCTGTTCTGTCGGCAGAGAGAGATAGAAACCTTGTTTCTTGAATTCTTGGTAGGTTTCTTGTTTAGAGTTTTGGCATGGATTACTCTAGTGATGATTATGATTATGATGAGGCGTATGTGGAGAAAGATCGACAGGAAAGATTCTTTAGGTCGGATGAGATCTTGGGAGTGGGATCGTGCAAGACAGTGTACAAGGCCTTTGACGAACTTGAAGGAATGGAAGTCGCCTGGAGCCAGGTGAATCTTGATGACGTGCGGCAGTCACCGACAGTCAAACTTGAAGACTTCTATTCGGAGGTTCATCTTCTTGAGTCTTTGAAGCATAAAAACATCATCAAGCTTCTCAGCTGGTGGGTGGATGACAAGAACAAGACCGTCAACATCATAACGGAGTTCACATCTGGAAGTTTGAGGGAGTACCGGAACAAACACAAGCATGTCGACGTCGACAAGGCCATCAAGAAGTGGGGGAGACAGATTTAACGAGGCTTGCACCTCCTGCACTCGCACCAACCCCCGATCATTCATAGAGATTTGAAGTGCGACAACAATTTAGTTAATGGATGCAATATTCCGATACTGCATATGAAATTGCTCAGGAGATGGTTGATCAGCAGCTTGATCTTTCGAATGAAGATGTATCTGTCATGTCTCTGACTTAGTCGAAGGCACTATTAAGAAGCTAAGTGTACGTTTGGTACCCAGTACTGCATTACACCTCCTTAAGTTTTAAGACTGTCCTGTACTCACATGGACTACCTTAAGTTGTACTAATACTGAGCCATGTTTCACTACAAGAAAAAAGGGTTTTGCCGACGAAAAAAAAAAAAACGGCCGACGAAACACTTTTTTCGTCGGCTATTCCCAAGAATGGCCGACGAAAATTTTTGTCGTCGGCAAAAAAAAAATTTCGTCGGCCATTCCCATAGAATGGCCGACGATTTTTTTTTTCGTCGGTAAAAATGAAAAATCGTCGGCTATACTCCTATAATGGCCGACGATTTAAAGTTTTCGTCGGCTATAAACTTTTGGAAGAATGGCCGACGAAAATTAATTATTTCGTCGGCCATAAGTTTTTTTTAAAATAATTATTTTACTAACAATGGCCGACGAAAATTAATTATTTCGTCGGCCATAAGTTTTTTTTAAAATAATTATTTTACGAACAATGGCCGACGAAAATTAATTATTTCGTCAGCCATACGTTTTTTAAAAATAATTATTTTACGAACAATGGCCGACGAAAATTAAGCATTTCGTCGGCCATAAGTTTTAAAAAAAATAATTATACTATTATTTTTGACAGAAAACGACAAAAGAATAGCCGACGAATACTAGGTTTGATTTCGTCGGCTATGATTAAAAAAAACAAAAAAAGAGCAGTTTCCATTTTCTATCACTATCGACAAACCATTGCTTCATCCTTCAAATGCAAATGTGTCGTGAAATAAGACATGACCAAAATATTGAAATACGGCTACGGTTGAAAAATGGGAAGATTCCGACAAAATCTGTGTGCCGAATGTTGCGGTTAACTGTTTTTTACTCCCGTTTTCCTATGGGTAGCCTTACGGTCGGTAAATATTTTGTGGAAAATTTTTATACGATTAGTCGCGTCTCATCAATCTGAAACTATTCTCTATTGAAGATCAGGCAGAAAAACGTCATTTAGACGGGCCAATTTCCGTTTTAAAGCGTTTAGAGGTTTGACTCACCCGGTTGACCGTCCCGATCGAGCCTTTAACGTTGTCAGATGTAGTTGGATTTTTTTTCATACATGTATTTAATCTTAACGGTGATATCTGACGGTTGGAATAGATTCAAAATCGGAACATATGTACTAATGTTCCTTAACTTGTTTACTAAGTGTTTAAGTGAATGTATAGTTTCAAATAGTTACTATACGTGCACTCTTCAAATGCAAATATGTCGTCAAATAAGATATGACCGAAATAATGAAATACGTCTACGGTTGAAAAATGACAAGATTCCGATAAAATCCGTGTGCCGAAATAATGAAATCAGTCAAAACCCGGTTTACTGTAGATTTGGCGTCCGGCGTCCGAATGACGATTGTGATACCATTCCGGAAAGGGAACGACGCCAGGAATCAAACTCGTTGCTTTGCCACGATGTGTGGGCTTTTTCGGGCTTTCGAGTTCGTTTAGGGCCTCAAAACCGCAGTTTAGTATGTTTTCATAGAATAGCCGACGAAACATTCAAATTTCGTCGGCTATTCTCTAAGTATTGCCGACGAAACATTCAAATTTCGTCGGCTATTCTCTAAGTATAGCCGACGAAACATTGTATTTCGTCGGCTATTCTCTAAGTATAGCCGACGAAACATTGTATTTCGTCGGCTATTCTCCTTCTAAATCTTTTAAATCTTCCTCCCGCCTTTTTTCTCTCATCCTTCCCCCCCCTCCTCCTCCTCCTCCGGCCTCCTCCTCCTTCCCCTCCTCCTTCTCCTCCTCCTCCTCCTTCCCCTCCTCCTTCTCCTCCTCCTCCTCCTTCCCCTCCTCCTCCTCCCCCTCCTCCGGCCTCCTCCTCCTTCCCCTCCTCCTTCTCCTCCTCCTCCTCCTCCGGCCTCCTCCTCCTTCCCCTCCTCCTTCTCCTCCTCCTCCTCCTTCCCCTCCTCCTTCTCCTCCTCCTCCTCCTTCCCCTCCTCCTCCTCCCCCTCCTCCGGCCTCCTCCTCCTTCCCCTCCTCCTTCTCCTCCTCCTCCTCCTTCCCCTCCTCCTTCTCCTCCTCCTCCTCCTTCCCCTCCTCCTCCTCCTCCTCCTCCTCCCCCTCCTCCGGCCTCCTCCTCCTCCTCCTCCTTCCCCTCCTCCTTCCCCTCCTCCTCCTCCCCCTCCTCCGGCCACCTCCTTCTCCTCCTCCTTCCCCTCCTCCTCCTCCGGCCACCTCCTTCTCCTCCTCCTCCGGCCTCCTCCTCCGGCCTCCTCCTCCTCCTCCTCCTCCGGCCTCCTCCTTCTCCTCCTCCTCCTCCTCCGGCCTCCTCCTCCTCCTCCTTCTCCTCCTCCGATCCGGTATTTTTTTTTGCCCAAAATGCAGTTATAGCCGACGAAATTGACATTATTTCGTCGGCTATAACTTTAAAATATTAATATATTCCGACGAAATAGCCGACGAAATAGCCCAATTCGTCGGCTATACTTCAGAACAAATAGCCGACGAAACCAAATTTCGTCGGCCATACTCGAACAAATAGCCGACGAAATCATTTTCGTCGGCCATAATTCGTCGGCCAAGGTTGGAATGGCCGACGAAATTTTTTTTTTCGTCGGCCATTGGTATTACCGACGGCGTATTACCGACGACTTATGGCCGACGAAATTTTCGTCGGCAGAGGGTATAGCCGACGAAAAAATGGAATGGCCGACGAAAAAATTTTCGTCGGCTATTCGGCCGTATCTGGTAGTGTTTGGTGTTGCATGGGACTAGAAACAAAAACTTTAAAAATAGGGTTGTCCTATGTTTGGTGGTGCATCATATTGGACTACTTTTTCAATTTAGAATTGCAATGTTATGAAGTTGTGTTGTTCACAATATTTTTTTTTACCATAATGGAGAGTTGTACATTCAAAAAACAAATGTCATCAACTAAAGTACATTAGTGATTCACATGTCGCAATTGGTTGCATGAACAACTCCGATTTTTATACAGCAATGGGTTCACTACTTCCACATCAATTTGATTTTGGTACCCCATAGCTTTAATGTTAAGTGTTTCTAGTCACTTAACCTTCTCATAAGACAGAGAGCAATTGAAACATCATCCACCTCATCAAAAAACTTGAGCAAATTGCCAGATTTAGGATGATCCTGTGGGACTAAGAAATCAATTTAAACAACAAGTTTCAATGTATTCACAATACTGAAATCCATAAAAATACCAACACAATGCATGAATAGAAGATTATAATCACCATAAGAAGCCACTAAAATACCAACACTCATGCAGTTCGTTAGTCTAACTTAAGAAGCCACTATAATTGGATCTTCACAAGTTCACAAATTACAATTACCATAACAAAAAGCAATATATTTCACTGATGTTAAATGTTCATGATCAAAAAATCAGTGTTAGGATGTCAACCTATTTGTGGCGCAGCTTGTGTCTTGTGGATTTGTCTCAAAAGGTAATGGTCTTACACTACTTCATCTCTAGGCACCACCAGCTAATGATTGTCCATGAGTAAGTTTTGAACAAATACCTCCTTAACCTCATCATCCAATGACTTAAAGATGGAAATGTTTTGTGGCTTCTCTAAGATGATTCTTAATGCAGCAATCTGATCACCAACAGATAGCCCCATGTTCTTCAATTCTGTGGCAATGTCAGAGCGATCTTCATTGCCCTTCATTATGGCCTCAGTCACCATTTGCATTCTTTTTCCGGATTCTTCAAATAATTTCTCCAAAGCAAGAACAATCTTATCAGCTTCATCAACTCTCTTCCTCTTCTTACTACCTTCAGATTGGCTACAATCTTGGTTTGACATGGGGCTGACATTATTCTCATTTACACCATGTTCAACATTAACATCATTATTGCTTTGCACATCTGTCATGTCAGCAGGGGCTTCCGCACCCTTTCCATTAGCACGGTCCTTCCCAAAAATCACAGCAAGACGATCATATATTTGATAACTTTTGTTTCTCCAACCTTTAGCAACTTTGTTATGCTACAACAAAAATAATACATTTTTCAGTTTACCAATTACCAACCAACAAAAGAATTTTCATGGTGCATCATCCATTTCCGCAAAGCTTACTGTATATGGAGGGTGGGGGGTTTGATTTTGACACCAAATACTAATCAACCAAGTAGACGTTGCAACAATTCTACTTATATGGCTCAAATTATATAGTATCACATAAGACTAGCTTTCATTTTCAGTTTTAGCTATTCAACTAGACATAAGCATAAGCATAACCATGTCATGTTAAAGAAAGACAACATAAACTTAAATAAATTTATTTACCTGAACATAAGTATCCCATGCATCATTGCTATCCACTTCAATGCATTTCTTAGCATCATTCCATGCAAAGCCACTTGTGTTTGACATGTTATAGACAGTACTATAGTTTTGTTTCCATTTTTTCAATTTTGATTCAATGTGTGGATATGCCTTGAGATTTGATTCAGGGCATAATTTCTCTAAGTCCTTCTCCATTTGAAGCAATGTTCAAGATTTGAAACTCCCTGTTTCACATCGCAGGCCACGAGCAACAAAGTCATCAAGGACAGTCAACAAGGCATCTTCCTCAAAATTTGTCCATTTACGCCTAGTTGCCTTTGCTTGCTCAGAATTGGTGTCACCATTGTCCATTTCTATTCATATTTAAACCAATAAAACAAATTAGAATTATGATCATGAACTAGAGTATAGATAAAGCAATTAGTATAGATAAACATAAGGAATGCAAATAGATACTTGATTCTATTTGATAGACATGCATTACAGTAAAACTGAATTCCTGGATTGATGCACACGTATGGAAAGCCCTTGATGATGAGCCATGCATGTAATATTGATGATACTAACACTTATACAAGAACCTTTCTAGAAAGAAAAAAAAAAACTATTCAAGGAAGCATGCATTAATTAGGGAATTCTATTGCAACACATATATATGCCTGAGATCAAGTGTCTTCGATTTCCAAACACAAATATATCATTCAGAAATATATCATCTACTGCAACAGTCACAAACACAAATATATCATATATTGCTGAAACACAAATTTAATTAACAAACACAAAATCAATTAAAAGATAAAAATACTCTCCAGAAACACAAATAAGTATTTCAATGGTATAGTTCTGTGCACAGCAACTACTGCAACACCCATATATCATCTATTACATTGCCATAAATAAGAAAAATTGTAATCTAGGATACTACTAATCCAAATCACATCTAAGTTTGGCCTCTAGCATTTCTGCGTCTCCCCCAATCACCAAACATTTGGGAAGCCAAATCATTTCGCCATGCTATCCATTGATCCGATGCTTCAACAGAGTCAAGCATATCACCATTTTCCATATTTGCTAACTCGTCATACTCAAATACTGCATATTCCATTGGATCAATAGACATTTCCCTTCTAATAAAATTGTGTAAAAGACAACATGCCGTAATTATACGACATTGTGTCTTAGTGGGATAAAAAGAAGGACTCCTTAAAATAGCCCATCGACATTTCAGCAAACCAAAACAGCGCTCTATCACGTTTCTTGCTTTCGCATGCTTCATATTAAAATACTCTTGTTTATTAATAGGCCTAGACCCTTCTCTCCATTCTGATAAGTGGTACCGTGTTCCTCTATAAGGTGCAAGAAATCCCTCACCATTAATGTAACCACCATCTACAAGGTAATAATACCCTAACCAAAAAAAATAAGAAACCCTATTAGTTACATATATACAATATATAGTAGGAGTATAAAGTATTGTTGTCATAGCTAATTATGGCCTTACCAGTAGGAACTCTTAGTCCATTTGGCCTAGTTACTGCATCACGAAGTACTCTAGAGTCTGATGCAGAACCCTCCCATCCCGGTAACACAAAAATAAATTGCATGTCCCGTGCACAAACTGCTAAGACATTGGTTGCAATTTCAGACTTTCTAGTTCGATATCTTGGCTTGTCAGTAGCAGGTACACGCACTCTAATATAAGTCCCATCTAATGCTCCCAAACAATTCTAAACCAAAAAAAAGTAAAATTTTATTATAGCTATAAGAATTGCAGACCATAGTAAACCAAAACGAACCACTAGCAATAATTCCATCATAATTGTAATAACATACCTTAAACCACTTCCATCTAGGATCTGTTTCATTATCAAGAACAGAATTTGGCATTCTCAATAGGTTACCTTGTAGTCGTAATACCCCTTGCAATACAGAGTTGAAGTACCTACTTATTGTCTCCCTGATCGGAAGAATCTACCACTAATAGTGTGATTCTTAACATGATGAGCAAGAGTATGTAAAAACATACATACTTGCTCCTCCACAGATACTAATCCTTCATTTTTTATCCTTCCAACAGTGCGTAAAAGTTCACATAATAACCCAAAAGCCCTTCTATCCATTCTCAACTCATTCACACACTCAGTGTCACTATTGCCTATTATACTATCTAGATAAATCAAACGAGTCTCATATCTAGTAAATGATCGATTATCCAATGCTCTTTGTTCATCTCGTCTTCTCCTTAATTTTAACATCAATAATGTAAGGATTGTACAAGCAGACATACTCTCTAAATGCCACAGTTCCAACAACAAAATCAACAATAGCTTTCTTCCATCCATATCTATAAGTTAAAAAAAAGAGAGAATAAACCATCTAATTCATATGAATGCTTACTGGAATATATATGGGACAAATAACACAATAGAAGATAATTTATATATATATATATATATGAATATAAACAATAGAACATAGCGATGTTAATTGTTTGCTTGATCAAATATACAAACGAACCAAAATTGAAGGCAAGCTTTACTGGATTTATGGAGAAAAATGTCAAGGAAGCTGGTACGAGCTACATAGTATGTGAGATTATTGAGGAAGTCAATGAGACAACACTTAGGATTTCATAGCTACCAAATAGGGTTTGCTGAAAAAATTTATGGCTCCTGCCCAACACCCAAAGTCACGTGCTTTCCCTTCTTATATATATATATATATATATATATATATATATATATATATATATATATAAAGCCTTTATCTTTATCACCAAAGCTGAAAAATAATAAGCAGACCGGATCTTCTTCTACAACCACAAGGCCAGAAACCCAGATCAGACTTATCACAATTCACCACTCTCATCCTTCAAGTTTCAATTTTTAGGTACTTTTATTGTTTACTTATTTATCTGTTAATAATGAATGATAGGTTCAGTTTCGTAGAGCATTTACTGATCACAATTATAAACTCATAAAGTCTGAATCTTTTGCATCCGTGGTGGACATTCCATTGTAAGATGACAGAAGATGTGTGTTTCCTGCATTAAACTACTAAACATTACAGACTGACCACTAGCATAAGCACAATTATCCATCGGGTTCTCAAAACACACAAAATCCCAAGCCTATTACCCAATTTCAGATTTTATTTCTTCCCTTACGAGATTAATCATCTCTGGATCTATCATAAAAGAGAAACAAATGAATGAAGAAGTCAAGGCAGAGATGTAGAAATAGATGAAATTACCTTATGCGAACTGTGTAGTTGGGCGGCGAAGTGTTGAGCGAAGAGAGGAGATCTCGGCGAACTGTGTAGTTGGGCAGCAAAGAGAGGAGGCAGCGAAGTGTTGAGCGAAGAGAGGAATAGAGAAAGAAAGAGAGAGTTAGGTTAGTCCGTCTTATTTAAGGGTGATGAAAATGAGCACCCAGGTTAACACCAGCTAAGGAGGTGAAAAAGGAAACACGGGCTTACGTAAGCCCATTTAAGTTTGTACTTTGTAACAACAAACATGGTATTAGCCATCTAGTACTCCTTATTTAAGACTATCCTGGCTAATCCCAGGAAACAAACATGCACTAATACCCACCTGGAAGCCTAAAGCAAAAGGAGCAAGTGGTTCATGTGATCAGGGTCATAATCGACGTCAAAATGGTTCTGGTGATTCTGTGGCATTGAATGACTCACCGATCCACTCTGGTATCCTGAACACCTGCAGCTTAACAAGCCTTTGTTCCATGTCCGAGTTGTCTCAACTGAATACACATCAGTATAATCGCCTGAAGATGGAGCTTGATTGCATTGATAAGATGTATCATCAACATTATCTTGAGCTCCTGAGGATGAAGGAAGAAGCGATACGAGCAGCAAAGAACCGGTGGATGATGACCTTAATTATGATCGAACATCTTAAAGGCCTAGATTACATCTACAGTTTTTTGTGTGGAGTAAAGTAAAAGAACAGTTGTATGTATAGCTTAATTTATTGTACGTGGGTAGAGCTACCAATTAAATTCTTGCAAGTGACGGGGCCTCTGGCCGAACCAGCATTTAGGTTCATGTTAACAATAGATTTTTGCTATAAATTAGAAACCTCAATCAGGAAACGAGGGTTTGTGTTGTCCACCGAATTCGGTAACTGAAAGTAACAGAAGCAGACTAACACAAATATGGGAAGTTAAAAACCAGAATCAATTAAATCAGATATTGTTGACTACAGTAAAGATTAAAAACACTACTAGACCTTTACGTAGTCCACACGAATCCACTATGAGTGAAGCAAGATACAAGAACACAAGTTGAGATTTTAATCGCAATCTCTTTACAAGCACAATATTGCTAACTTGATATTAAACTTATATCGACACAAAGCTATAATAGAATAAGATCTAGATCTTTAAAGCTGCTTCAATGATTTCAACAAAGCATGTACACAAGTACAGATTGAAGAAATCAAAACACAGAAGCACAAATATATGTCAGACACATTGACAGATATAAAAACTGCATTTCATACTGTATTAGTACAAACTATACGAGACAAAAGAAAAGATAAATTCTCTACACAAAACTTCACTTCATCTCTATATATATATAGAGAGACTCCCCCTCAATTCAAGCCTTCAATTAGATCCACGAATCAAGGACATCTTGATCAAATGAAGACCGAAGAGATCTGCATAATAACAGAATAGATACTTGTTTCCAAAACAAGAGTTATCAAGAAAAATAGATAAAGATGAAAACAGCCTAAATATGAATATCTATCAAATAGAATAATGAGGAGGATATAAAAAAAGAAAAGGTCAAAGCAATAGAAGAGGTTTCCTAGTACGACCAGGAATCTAATGTAATTGAATGAAGAGCCAAAAAATCTCATGCCTTCAGTAACTTTTAAGACAATGAGGTTTGTAAATGATTGTGCACATCATGAAAATAGATATGTAGTGGAATTGGCTAAATACAATTGATTTATTTTTTTTCTATATTTTTAAAGAGGATCTAAGGGTTTCACATCTACCCTTGCTATGACTCCAACCCAGAACCTAATAATCTACTTTCTAAGTAATGGTGTTCTTACCACTTGAGCTATCTCATTTCGTCACTAAACACAATTGATCTTTCCATACATAATTTAGAAGCTTGAAATGTAGTGGAATGAATTTAGTGAAGATGTTTATTGAGACTGGAAACCTGTGTTGCTGGAAATTCTTGATCTCTTGCATTCTCCAAAGCTTTTCATTATTGTTGACTTTGTCACACTCGAAGAAGCCATATAACAACTTGGCTAGCACAATTCCTTTGATAAAACAACTCCAAATGCTAGACGAATTGTATCTAACTATCTATTGTCTAATGCATTTACAATTCTAAGATACCCGTCCAATTGGGAAAAATGAGGGCTCTCGCTCTCTCTTCTTTTCGGCTAACCCTAGGGTTTAGCCGATTGTTTTCCTTGAACCACGACGGCAGCGTCCGTGGTCCTTGGTTGGCGCGCCCTCTGAAGCCGTGCATCTCTTCTGTTCAGCTCATGGTTGTTGTACCCTCATCTCATTGTTTCGGCGATGAGGTTCAATACCCATGGCTCTTGGTTGCGATGATGATGGGCGGTGGAGAAGTGGCATTGTGGATCCAAATCAGACATGAGATCCGGGCTCCTTTAATTGGTGGCGCTTGAGATGTGCCGAGATCCAGTTCTCCTCCATGGTTCGACGTAACAAGGAGATTGTGACTTTGGTTTCGTATCTTCTTCAGCGACGGACTTTCTGGTTGCCATTCAAGTTAGGTTCTTTGGGCGAGCGGTGGAGATCTTATTTACAGAGGGTTTCAGCCCTCAGCCTATCACCGGTGCTGAGGTATGGTCGAACACTGCACGAATGCAGAGTTGGACGTGATTCCAGATTCTTGGGTGGACAAAGGGATTATTTGGGTGCCCATGTCAATTTGGTCTTGCCTCTCGTCAAGATTGCTTTTGTTTTCTTGACTTTGGTTTATGACCAGATGTGGATTCATATTTGGGACCCTGCTCGTGTTCAATTCATGAATCTGGATATGAGACAGCGACTTTCAATGATCTGGTATCGATTCTGGTTCTTAGGAGTTCGTTTGCTAATTTTTGAGTTTTTGACACCCTCGGTTACTCTCGAACTTCTATTGGACGGATCACCTCTTCTAGGTGATCACAGTATCGGATACGATCATGGTTACAGTTACGATTACTTTTACACTGCTCTTGTGACATATGCAGTGCAGCGATGTCGTACGACATCAAGTCACATGGTTATAACTTTTCAATCTAGATGCGTTTGTGCATCTTGTTATCTTTCATTATTTTATTTCAAATGCGTTTTTGCATCTTGTTATGTATTAGTGTTTCTCTTCGATGTGTTTGCATCGCTATGTATTTTTTAGATTCCATCTAATATAATTATGTCGTCTTTTCTTTTAAAAAAAAAAAAAAAAACTATCTATCCTTTGGTTACTAGCTAAACAACTCGAAGGATATTAAGGGTGGGTTTGGTGCAGTTGGACTTATAAGTAAAAGCTGACTTATACTTATTTCTGAGAATAAGTTACTGATAAGCAAAGTAGCTGAGTGTTTGGTAAACTGACTTTTTAAAAGTGCTGTCAGTGGGAAAAGTTGTGACAGGGTGTTTGGTAAACCAAAAATTGACTTGTGCTTATATTTGTAGAATGACCAATTTAGACATGAAAATATTAACTTCTTATGCTATAGTTTATTACTTTATTTTTTATGATTTGTTTAATTTTTCATTATATGTCTATTTAAAATTTACATTATGTGCACAGAACCAATCACTTGAAACGACATTTTTGGCTCATGTAGTCCCAGGATAGTCATCTAAGCAAGACAGGAGCTATGTAAGAGATACATGAGCTAATTTGAACTTAAAATTTGAAACCTGAAATGGTGTAGATGTTATATATTAAACAATTGCCTATTGTATGAGTTCTAACTTCTAAATTGTGACTGATTCATGACCTGACTACTTTGAGTTCTACTTTGATTATGGCAAAGCCATCAACCCCTTTGTCATAATCCAGCACTCCAATGACTGATGCAAGCGTATATTTGTAAAGAAAAAATACATTAGTTTACTACATATAAAATTCTTAATTTAATCAGAGCCAATGATTTATAAAATACAAGACGAATGTTATATTCAGAAATTAATTTGGAAGAGCATGCTTGATGAATGATAGTACTTCTCCTTTTAAGACAAATGAAGTTGCTGCCGGCAACATTTGAATGACCTGTCAATACATAAATGTTGGTCTAGACCCAATTTCATTTTACAGCATTCCTAGTTCTCATTAGCATTTTGTTAAGGTCTTCTGATATATTAGTTGATGAAGGAGGAAACCTAAGTAGCAAGAAAATGTAGAATCATGTTAGCTACAAGGAAGCCACAATGTAAAGCTGAAAAGCATTTAGAAGTTGACTCGATTTGGTAAAATCATACATCTTGCACATTAAGTTTTCCTTCATACACGCTCAACAGCTTAGGCACTTCGCTGAGATATCTAGTCACAAACCTCTTTATGAAATGCTTCTCTGCAGGCAATACAGCATAAGCCAGGCTAACCTTTTCACCCACCAGTCCTTTCTTCATCAAAACTTGGATAACGGAACACCTTGGGATGATCCTATCCTCCAAACTGAAACATAAAACGAGAGGGTATTTGGGGATCAATGCTGCAGACCATTCCATCTTATTCACCAGAAAATCCATTGCCTGCATAAGTTTCTTCTCAGACAAAATCATACACTGAGGGTACTTCCTATAAGCAGAGAGAACATCATCATCGGACCAACCCCAACTCCTTTTATAAATCTCTCGATTTCGATTCCATTCGGCCCTACTGCTCTTCCCACACAATGCTCTCATTGCCGCAGCAAAACTCCACTTTTGCGGATCAAAACCCATTCCCCTAATCTCATCCACAAGCTGAGCAAGGTCCTCATGCTTGTTCATCAACAGCTGAGTGTCATGAGCAAGCAACAGAGAAATGCATGATTTGGGCATACCCAACTCTCTCAAAAGCTCAACATTGGGTACCACAGTCTTTGATTGATTCTGCAAGAACACATAAGACCTGCGCTTCAAAACCCTCACAGCATTCTCCTCGGAAATCAAAGTCCTGAGGAATTCATAACATGGCTTAATCTGATTCTCCAAGCTTCTTGCCAAAAGATGTGGATTGAAACTCAAGACTCTAGCAAGGTCCACCTTTGAAATCCCAACAGACCTGAAAAATTCAATCTTGGGGGAAAGGGTCTTCTCAGGATCAGCTGCAAGGATTCTTGGGTATGATCTGACCGCCTTTGAAATGATAGTTTCTTCGGGGTGTACGGCTGGTTTGGGTTTTTAGCTTAGCTTTATATATAATGGTAGTCTTGTAATTAGTGAATATTAGCAAGGATACCCATTGTCATTTTATAAAATTCATTAATCCGCGAAAATAAAAACAAGGTGACTTATAAGCAGAAGGTGGGTAGGAGCAGCTTCTCATTTTCTTTAGAAATTGACCCATACTTTTTTAAAAAGCTATTTATATATTGTGTTACCAAACACCAAATTCTTCCGTGTTTATAAGTAAAGGACACTACCAGAAAAGGGGTTATAGCCGACGATATGAAAAAAAACGGCCGACGAAACAGCACTTCGTCGGCTATAATTGGTTATAGCCGACGAATTACTATTTCGTCGGCCACATCGTCGGCTATAATATTATAGCCGACGAGTCGTCGTCAGTCGTCGGCTATAACTATAGCCGACGAAAAGTTTTTGGTTATAGCCGACGAGGAGGGTATTCGTCGGCTATAACTCTTATATCATATCTATTTTGCAGCAGCGAGCTCATTCGTCGAAAACATTTCGAAAACGCTCTGAAATCGTCCAAAACCTCGGCCATAAGCTTAAAAGGTACGTATATTGCTGTGTGTGTTGATTTAGTTGGTTATATGCAGAGGTGTGTTAATTTAGAGTTTAATTACAATAAATGTGTGATTAATTTGATATATATATATATATATATATATGTGTGTGTGTGTGTGTGTGTGTTGAGATGAGATTATTAATGGGTTGATATGTTGGTTAGATATAATTGAAGTTTTGTTGAAGATTAGTGATTGATTGTTGATTTAGAGGTGATTTTAGATGAATTTGATGAAAAAATGTATATATATTAATTAATTTAATTGTAATTAAAAATATATTGTTGGTATATATGAAAAATATATTGTGTTTAATTAATTAGGGAGATTGACGATGTTTTAATTAATTTAGGGATGTGTGTATATATATATATACATATATATATATATATATATATATATGTGTGTGTGTAATGATGAAATTTTTAATTAATTAGTACGTACGTACGTACGTAGTACGTGCATATATACATATCTATATATAGTTACATTTATTTATTGAATTTACAGGATGGATAGGAGTTGGATTACTCGGGAAAGATGGGATCAGGCGTATCATGATGGAGTTAGGAGTTTCCTGGAATTTGTGATGGTTAACTGTGGAGACACTACACTTCATTATTGCCCGTGTAAAAAGTGCAAGTGTGCCAGCCCACGACAACGTTTTTCCATAGAGACCGTGGAGCAACACCTGGCTAGATATGGATTTTGGGTCCTATACACTAATTGGATTTATCACGGTGAACCAGAGTTTGCGGGTCCTCATGATCATGGACAATTTGCCGAGAGAGGGAGTTCGTCCAATGATCCAACAACGAACTGGATCAACGATATGTTTCCTCGTGAGAGCGGTGTCTTTGATGAAGCACCCGATGTGCAACTCCCTCCTCCGGAGATGGAGTGTTTCCCTGATATTGAGCCACTCGAGCCATTACCCCGATCACCGGTCAACACAAGTGGTATGGAAAAGTACAACAACCTGATCGCATTGCAACAGACTCCGTTGTACCCCAGATGCAGTAAGACTGTCCTTGAATCTGTCATGGGAGTGATGAAGATCAAAACGGAGAACAAAGGCACTGTCAAATCGGTTGATGATTGGCTGAAGATATGGGGTGGGGCGATGCCCCCCGGACATCGGCTTCCTACCAGTCATCATAAGGTGCGACATATCCTTAAAGATCTCGGCCTTTCCTACATCAAGATTCATGCATGCAGATACGATTGCGTTCTGTTTTACGGGGAAGGACTTGCAGATCTTGAATACTGCCCAGTATGCAATACAGAGCGGTATAAGTTCACTCCTAAAGGGAACAAGAAAGCTGTGAAGATACTTCGGTACTTCCCGCTGATTGATAGGCTTGAGCGGTTGTTCATGTGTGCTTTCACGGCCGAAGCTATGAGATGGTGGGCTGAGAGGAATGTGTCTGACGATGACACCCTTAGACATCCCGCCGACGGAGAGGCTTGGAAGAAGAATGTGTTGGAGTTTCCTGAATTTGCATCAGAGGTTCGAAATGTTTGGCTAGGGCTATCATCTGACGGTTTCAACCCTTTTGGCAAGAAAGAGCTTCAGTACAGTGTGTGGCCAGTTATTTTGATTCCGTACAACCTTCCACCGTGGATGTGCATGAAGAAGGAATATAACATGCTCACATTGTTGATTCCAGGCCCAGGTTATCCGGGAAAGTGTCTCGATGTGTATTTGAGACCCGTAATTGAGGAGCTTCGGTACTTGAGTCTGAAAGGCCACCTGGTCTACGACCGGTTCAAAAATGAGATGTTCCGGATGCGTGCCATGTTTGTTGGCACGATCAGTGACTTTCCTGGGAGGGATATGTTGTCCGGCAGCGTCACCAGGGGTTACAGGGCTTGTTCAGAGTGCATGACTGTTGATTGCTCCAGTCCTCATTGCAGCAAGATTGTCCAGATGCGTCACCGTTGTTGGCTTCCGCATGACCATCCATTTAGGGACGACGCACAGGCTTTTGATGGGACTGAAGAAAGGGGCTGGGCACCGAAGCGATGGACAGGGGAGGAAATATTGGCAGTGTTGAATGAGTATAACTTTGGTCCGCTTAGCAATCATCCCGATGTGTTGCGCACGATTCCAGAGAGGCCCGATCGGTATAGGTTCTGGTCACACAAGAGCATCTTATGGGAACTTCCTTATTGGGCCAGGTTGGCTATCAGATACTACCTGGATGTCATGCATATAGAGAAGAACGTGGGTGAAGTCGTGGTTGGCACAGTTTTGAATTGGGAGAAGAAAACAAAAGACACCCCCAAGGCACGCGTTGATCTGAGAAATATGGGACTGCGGGACCATTTGTGGTTGAGAGAGGGTAGGAGCAAAATGCCCCAAGCTCCTTACACCGTCACCAGGGACCAGAAACATGAAATATTTGGATGGCTGAGTAATGTCAGGTAACTTTTTATTAGGCATGTATTCCCTAAAGAATCCATCTGTTATTGGACGACTATATATGCATGAAATCTAATTGTTGTTAATGGCTATGCAGGTATCCTTATGGCTATGCGGGTAACATAAGCAAGTGTGTTAACTACCGAGACAACAAGATGTACGGATTGAAGAGTCACGACTGCCATGTACTGCTTCAACGCCTCTTCCCTATTTTCATTCGAGCGTACTTGGAGGATGAAGTGGTTGAGCCGTTGGTGGCGTTGTCAAGATTCTTCCAGAAGTTATGCGCTAGAGAAGTTAGAAAATCAGACCTCATGAGAATGCATGAGGAAATCGTTTTTATCTTGTGCAAGTTCGAGAGGATATTTCCCCCAAACTTCTTTGACATCATGCCTCACCTGATGATCCATCTTCCCCAACAATTGTTGCTTACCGGTCCCGTACACTACACTTAGATGTATCCCATCGAAAGGTACATGTTATTCATAAATTTGATTTATACATGTTTTTAAATAAAAGTTGCATGCTCTTAACATGCACTTGTTAACCTTGCAGACAACTTGGAGACTACAAGAAATATGTGCACAATAAATCTGCGCCTGAGGGGTGTATTACTGAAGCTTACATTGCGCATGAGTGTGTAACGTACGCCAAGTTGTACTTGGGAGCGATGGAGGACCCCCCACAACATCCAAGTCGAGATGACCCCGAGTTCAACCTATCTATCGTCGCCAACGATGTTGTACCATACGGAAGCTTCAAGAAGAAGGGTGTGGACAAGTTGCCTGACCATGAGGTAGGGATTGCCCACTGGTGGGTTCTAATAAACTGTCCGGAGGTACAATATTGGAAACGAACCCATCTTACCTGCAAGGAAGTTCGCGGTGATCTCGAGTACCACAACACGACGTTTGCAGACTATTTTCCACAATGGGTAAGTGTATAAATATATATATTAGATGGCTTTCTTTTACAGTTCCCTATTCTTTAATCATAAACACACCAAGTGATTTGAGTTATATTTTTCAGCTGATGCAAGTGGCTGCGAAGGGTGGTCATAGAAATTACTCAGAGGAATTGAGGCTGTTGTCGATGAAGCCGATATCTTCCACAGTCCGCCCAATGTGTGATGTCAACGGCGTTAAGTATATATGTGAAGCTAGAGACGGGGAACGCAAAACACAGAATTGTGGGGTGATGGTCGATGGTGCAGAGGGGGGCGTGGATTATTACGGTGTCCTACAGTCAGTTGTTGAACTCATTTATGGGAACCGCATGAAAGTCCACTTGTTCAAGTGTCGATGGTTTGATACTAGGCCGCACCGCATAAGGATCGATCAGTACGGCATACTTTCGGTGAATACCACCACTAGTGTGTATGAAGATGACCCATTTGTTTTCGCCACCGCGGCCAAAAAGGTCTTTTATCTTGACGATCCATTGAACAAAGGCACGTGGAAGGTAGTTAACCATGTGTCTCAGCGAGACATATACAGTGCTACCACACTTGGTGTGAGCACAGAGTGTCAAGAAGCGACCGCATACCAAGAGCCGGACGCCGGCGACATTCCGGAATCCTCCACCATCCGCGATAATAATGTGACGCCGGGCAGAGTGGTTCGACTTCCTAGGGGTCAGGTGCCCATGTATGATGTTAATCCGAATCGTCTATATCAGGCAGACGATGACTCAGACGACGAGTATGAGCACCGGTTGCCAGATATTAACTACTATACTACGTCTGACTCAAGTGATGAGGATGATTCTGATTATCATCCTTAGTATACTATTTATGTATGTATTTGTGTACGATGGTGCATGCATGTATCCTCCACCATTTTTCGTCCTTAATTACCGTTTTCCGAGTTTATGGGAAATTGTATTGAATAGTTTGTGCGATGTTCAGGAATTTATCAGGTGAAGTAGGCAATTTTCAGGCCCTAAATGGCAAATTTTCGGAGAGATAAGCATTATAGCCGACGAAATGGACCATACTTCGTCGGCTATAATGCCCATTCTAGGTAATTTAATATGCAAGTCGTCGGCTAACGACAAAATGTTGAAGGTCGTCGGCTAAAGTATAGCCGACGACCTGTATTTCGTCAGCTATAACCCCTGGCCCGGATGTTGACCGAAACCATGGCTTGATCCTTCAAATGCAAATGTGTCGTGAAATAAGATACGACCGAAATATTGAAATACGTCTACGGTTGAAAAATGAGAAAATTCCGAAAAAATCTGTGTGCCGAATGTTGCGGTTAGCTGTTTTGTACTTCCGTTTTCCTATAGGTAGCCTGAGGGTCGGTAAATATTTTGAGGAAAATTTTTATACGATTAGTTGCGTCGCATCGATTTGAAACTATTCTCTGTTGAAGGTCAGGCCAAAAAACGTCATTTAGACGGGCCAATTGCCGTTTTAAAGCGTTTAGAGGTTTGACTTTGCAGTTTGACCGTCCCGATCGAGCCTTTAACGTTGTCAGATGTAGTTGGAATTTTTTTCATACATGTATTTCATCTTAACGGTGATATCTGACGGTTGGAATAGATTTTCCAAACTTTTAGATTCAAAATCGGAACATATGCACTAATGTTCCTTAACTTGTTTACTAAGTGTTTAAGTAAATGTATAGTTTCAAATAGCTACTATAAGTAGACCCTTCAAATGCAAATGTGTCGTGAAATAAGATATGACCGAAATATTGAAATACGTCTGCGGTTGAAAAATGAGAAGATTCCGAAAAAATCTGTGTGCCGAATGTTGCGGTTAGCTGTTTTTTACTTCCGTTTTCCTATGGGTAGCCTGCCGGTCGGTAAATATTTTGAGGAAAATTTTTTTACGATTAGTTGCGTCGCATCGATTTGAAACTATTCTCTGTTGAAGGTCAGGCCAAAAAACGTCATTTAGACGGGCCAATTGCCGTTTTAAAGCGTTTAGAGGTTTGACTTTGCAATTTGACCAAGGAATAGCCGACGAAATACTTAAATTCGTCGGCTAAACTATTGCGATCCGCGCCGTTTCATTGTCCGCCGTTGGATGAGGGAGATCTGACGGCTGCTGAGCGCGTGAAGTATAGCCGACGATATTCATACTATAGGCGACGAAATTCATACTTCGTCGGCTATAACAAGCCCGCAAAGCCCAACTTCGGCCCGGCCCGGATTTAGGGTCAGAGTATAGCCGACGAATTTTGTCGGCTATACTATAGCCGACGAATTAAAATTGACATCGTCGGCTATAGTCCTTCGATTTTCACACTATAGGCGACGAAATTCATTCTTCGTCGGCTATAACAGGCCCGCAAAGCCCAACTTCGGCCCGGCCCGGATTTAGGGTCAGAGTATAGCCGACGAATTTCGTCGGCTATAGTATAGCCGACGAATTAAAATTAAATCGTCGGCTATAGTCTTTCGATTTAAACCGAAACAGAGGCGCCTCTCCCTCATTTTCTGCATAAAACCCTAAATCCCTAATCGCCGCCCACCCCTCCCCGACGCCGACCGACCACCACCGAGCCTCCCCGACGCCGACCGACCC
Source organism: Potentilla sterilis (assembly GCA_963682095.1). NCBI lineage: Eukaryota > Viridiplantae > Streptophyta > Magnoliopsida > Rosales > Rosaceae > Potentilla > Potentilla sterilis. The sequence goes on from OY821754.1 coordinate 46,382,015, forward strand.
TCCCCGTCCCTACCCGACCCCTCCCCGCCCCCTCCCCGTCCTTCCCGACCCGTCCCGGACCCGAACACAGCCGTCATTTAGCCGCCGCCCCTAGCCGCCGTCGCCGCCGCACCGCACCACCGGTCCTCGTCCCCTAGCCGCACCACCATGTCAGGTAGTCCCGCTCTCCCTCTTTTACGTTTTTTTTTTTTATTTTGTGGAATTTTGTGGTTTTGTGGAATTTAGGGGTTTTGTGAAATTTATGGTTTTTGTGAAATTTTGTGGAATTAAGGGTTGTTGTGCAATTTATGGAATGTTGTGGAATTTTTGTTAATTTTGTGGAATTTTGTGGAATTTTTAGGAGGATATATATATATATATATATATATATATATATTTTGGAATATATATATTTAATGAATTTTTTGAGTTTTTTGTGAAATTTATGGTTTTTGTGAAATTTTGTGGAATTTAGGGTTGTTGTGCAATTTATGGAATGTTGTGGAATTTTTGTTAATTTTGTGGAATTTTGTGGAAATTTTATGAGGATATATATATATATATATATATATATATATATATTTCAGAATATATATATATATAATTAGGTATATATATATTTAATGAAGTTTTTCATTTTTTTGTGAAATTTATGGAATTTTGTGGAATTTTTTTTAGTTTTGTGGAATTAACAAGAATTTTTAGGAGGATATATATATATATATATTTCAGAATATATATATATATAATTAGGTATAAATATATTTAGGTATATATATAATTAGGTATATATACATTTAATGAAGTTTTTATTTTTTTTGTGAAATTTATGGAATTTTGAGGAATTTTTTTTAATTTTGTGGAATTAACAAGAATTTTTAGGAGGATATATATATATATATATATATATATATATATATATTTCGGAATATATATATATATATATAATTAGGTATAAATATATTTAGGTATATATATAATTAGGTATATATACATTTAATGAAGTTTTTAATTTTTTTGTGGGATTTTTGTGAAATTTATGGAATTTATATACTAATTGTGCAGGAAACCGCCGCGTTGTAGACCGATGGCTTGCCAGACCGACCGAGAGCGACCCCGAAGCTCAGGCAGGACACAGTCGTGGGGGGGGGCGGATCCAGCGGTCGTCAGGGCCTACGCCGGCCACTGAACAGACGCGAGGAGACGTTGATGGGATTGAGCCCGAGCGATCCACGTGGGGGCTCATCGTATGAGTCGACGGGAGCGGGCCCAAGCTCGAGCGTCAGAGGAGGACGCACAGCCGCACCCTCCAGACCCCAGTGCACTTCAGCACTGTTCCAGGATCGGCAGCCGACCCCACCGAGCTCCGATCTGGACCCTCCAGAGATGCTCCCTGTCCCCCCACAGCGACAGCGTCCACAGCTACAGGGCCCACCGTCAGGGGGATCAGGCCCCTCAGGGTCCACGCCCCGTATGTCTCCGCCATCGGGGATGTACATGGTCCAGTTCCTCCCTGCCATCCCCGAGTACGACGCTAGGGGGAGGCAGATTTGGAGGCACGACCGGCCGCACGAGATTCCCTGGGAGGAGGCCTACGTCCACAGGCCATTCGTCTCAGAGGACTGCCGCGGCCTGTGGTGTGTTCGTGAGAAGGACAAGCAGTACAACGACGCAGGTAATTAGTTAGTTTAATTAATTATTTAGATTGTTTAATTAATTATTTAATTAGTTAGTTTAATTAATTATTTAACTATGTATTCATTTTAATTATGAAACAGGCGTCCTCGTAAATAAACCCGCCGGGACGAGACGGACCAGAGGGCCAGCGAACATGTCGACCCTGGAGAGGGAGCTCGCCGGTGGGATCAGGGAGATCCTGCCCGGTCCCGGTGAGGATGGACGCCCGATCGAGAGGAGAGACACCACGACCAAGTATATCAACGCGACGGGCATGCTCGTGCGGGACAGGTTCCCACTGTTGTGGCCCGACTGGGGCTCTGTGCCCGATGACATCAAGGCGCGAGTGTACAATGCACTGTCGGTGAGTTAAATCGTATTTTTATTATAGAAAATAAACATTTATGAATTGAGTCCTTATAACTATATAAAAATATTTTCTAATTAATTTATAATATTGCAGCAATGGTTTAGAGTCCATCCTACCTTGGACTGGTGGAGAGACGAGCAGCTGAAGAACAGGTTATGTGTTTCGCGTTATTTTACTATCATTCGAGTTAGATTGAAGACGATTAAAGATGTACGAATATATCTAACAGTTGTGTTTTGTTAATATAGGTACTCCGAGTGGAAGAACGAGTTGTCGACGCACTACAGGACGTACCATGTGGAGCAGGGCTTGGGGCGAGGTGCAACCCCCCACGAGTTCCGGTACAGGGAGTATGAGTGGCTATGGCTGGTAGCCTACTTCGGGAGCGACAGGGTCTCGGTAAGAAAATTTAGTCTGCTAGTATATAACTTTTTAATGTTATTTAATAATTAAATTATGTAGTTACTTAATTAAATTAATTAGTTAGTTAGTTATTAGTTATTAAATTAAGTTAGTTAGTTAGTTACATAGTTAGTTAGTTCGTTACTAAATTAAATTAAATTAAATTAAATGAGGTAGTTAGTAAGTTAGTTAGTTACTAAATTAAATTAGTTAGTTAGGTAGTTACTAATTAAATTAAATTAGTTAGTAACTAAATTAGTTAATAATTTTGTTTTGGTTAGTTCCTAATATTTTAATTTAGTTACTAATTTATATTTGCGTTTATATGTTCGTTCTTATAATAAAGAAAATCTCGAAGACGAACAGCGACAACCGCAAGAGGAACGAGCACCCCCACCACGGCGGCGCCCGCTCCTGGAGGCAGTGGGCAGAGATTGCAAGGAGGGACCGACCGCTGAGGCCGTTGTCGTGGATTCATGCGCAGATGTATCCGGGGCGTCCCGACCAAGTGGTAAGTATTCGCCCATTTTCAATAAAAGTGTTTCATTAAATTAATTTATATATTTTTTTTTATAAATTCGTTTATTATATTTTCTTGTCAATTAGGCGGGAATAGATGCGGAGACCGACGCGATCACCTTGGGGATCGCGCGAGAGACGCTGGGGGAAGGGGCGTCCGACGAGGCGATCGCGAAGTTTTCCTCCACGATCGACACCCTTGAGCCGCGCTTGGCCTCTCAGATCATGCACGTAGCGGTAGGGACTGGCAACAACTACTTCTACCAGAGAGGCCTAGGCGCGGCGGGAGATGGGGTTCTGAAGTACACGCCGGCCAATCCCAGCACGCAGCGTGCGGCTTCGACGAGCAGAGACTTGCAGACACAGCTGCAGAGGGCGCAGGCGGAGTTGGCGAGGGCGGTGGAAGCGCTCCAGCAGCAGGCTTCGGTGCAGCAGGCCAGAGACGCGTCTGTGGCGGAGAAGTACCAATGGATGCAGCAATCTTGGGAGGCCCAGCGAGCTGGACAGGAGCCCCCGCCTCCGCCACAGATGCCCGAGTTCGTCGTCCCCACTCCCCCCCCCCCCCCCCCCCCCGCATCGGAGTACGCCAGGCGATCAGGATAGCCATAGCCACCGGAACTCGAACGATCCCGTCGACGACGCTACGCGTTTAGGGGGCGATGAGTAGATGACTAGTTAGGGGGTTAATTTGTACAGTACGTAGGATATTACGGATGGATTGATGTGGATATTTGTTGGATATTTGGATGTTTGTTTGTGGATTTTCTGCAGCCAAACCGAAGACGAAGTGAAATTGGGCCCGAACAAAATTTTTAATTTTTTTTAAATATTTAGGGGTTATAGCCGACGAAATGGACCATATTTCGTCGGCTATACCCTCCCGGCTTCCGGCAAAAAAAAACTCTTTCCGGCCCCGGCGAATGTTATGGCCGACGATTAATTCGTCGGCTATGCCTGACTTATAGCCGACGATAGCGTCGTCGGCTATACTTCGGGGTTAGGGGCAATTAGGGGAGAGTTGAAGCCGACGATTCTATCGTCGGCAATGTTCGAAGTATAGCCGACGACGCTTTACTCGTCGGCTATACTTCGTGGTTTATAAGTCGACGACTTACCTTCGGTGTCGTCGGCTATACTATAGCTGACGGAGCATTCCCGACGAGAGAATAGCCGATGATACTTCGTCGGCTATGACTATAGCCGACGATTTAATGAAAACGGCCGACGAGATGGCGTCGTCGGCTATGATCCCTTTTCTGGTAGTGGGAGCTTATAAGCTCCTACAAACGCAACCTAAGGACATCAAGTATGCTTTTTACTTAATTTCACTATTCGTCATGCGTCAAATTGTTAAGTGACTCATACTTTCTGAGTTCCTGTGGACAATGTTTCAAATCGTTTTTCATAGTTGGTCCGAAACCAAAAATGTTACTCTGCCAGCTTAATGAATTGGAGACCTCAAAACAAGTAGTAGTAGATTACGGATTTTGTTACATATACCATTCAATTTACTTTATGCTAGAAGGGAAAGTATTTTATATATTCCAAATGCTCAATTAAGTTCGTTAGGTCAATACACTTGCCTGCACCAAAGAGAAAAGCTTTTATGTTAATTCATAGAAAATAAGCAAAAATATTCTCGGTGATTTTGGCTCTGATTCCTCTTAAGTTCTTTGCTATATTATTTCTATTGGATTTGGCTCCTCTACACGTACTGCAGTTATGTGAAGTTACTTAAATTTGAGTGCTCCAACTGATCTAATGATCATGCAAGAGCCACGTCAACTAAAACTGTATGTGAGTTGTTTTCTTCATTCGGCGCTGTTATGAAATTTAGGAGAATGAAAATAATATAAGCTGATATGGCTATGTTTTAGCTATTAAATCATTTAGAAGCTCTAGATTTTAGTAATTTTACACTAACTACACACCTATGTACTGTAGAGTAGCCGGAGTCATTTCTATTTCCATTTGACTCAGGTCATATTTACCATCGATCTGTAATAAAATATAGATGAACCAGTGACATGTAGTCGAGAGAATGTGCTAAGTGTTAAAGGAAAAACACATTATGTGTCTTCGTCAATGTAACTGACGAGAGGTAATTAGGTAGTCATTATTGTCATTAATGTATTTACTATTACCGTTGTAATACTCACCCTATATAAAGGGGATTATCAATGAAATGAGCATACCAATTCTCATTTTCCTACAACACGTTATCAGCACGTAGCTTTACTCGCTGAGATTTTTTTTAGCCAAGATAAAAAAAAAAAAAAAAAAAAAAAGACAGAAAAAAAAACCCTAGAATTTTTTTTTTCTCCTCCCGCCGCCGCTAGCCTTGCTAACAGCAGCCCTGCAAGCGCCCTGCACTAGCACACCTCCGACGACGACGACGGACGCTGCTGCTGTTTCTCCGACGCCAGCTCAGTCCACATCGACGCCCGATCGGCCGGAAGTGCTGCTCGGCCCGGCACCCAGAAAATTGCTCTGGGCACCCAACCTTCTGATCTCAGCTTCTCCGAACGGCGTCTGCTCCTCCACACCGTAGCCCAAGGTCGACGACACACCCACTGCAGTCCAGATCGGACCTTGATCCGAAGCCTCTGGACCCGGATCGCCGCCCCTCGACCTCGCCCCGGATCGCCACCTGCACCGATCCTGTCGACCCCGACACGTCGCCTCCCGGTTGCGACCCATCGTCGATGCCGATCCACACCCCGACACCAACTGCCAGTCGACGTGGCCCTCGTCGACGATCCGACTCCGCAGAAGCCCCGCCCCAGATAGCCCGACGACCTGGCGACGCCCTGCGCCGCCTGGACGAGATCCAGCCCCTCCGGCTGCGATCGGCAGAAGAGAAAAAAAAATAATAATAATTTCGACCCGGATATTTTGGGCCTGATCGGACCCGGATCCTTTGGGCTCGACCCGGATTCCTTGGGCCTGACCCGGACCTGCGTGACCCGACCCACGAAAAAAGGGATATTTACCTTTTACCGGTAAATTCAAAGGTAATTTTTCAAAATTACTGTACAGTGGATTATATTTACTGTTTTACGAATTTAAGGGTAAATATGAAAGTATTTAATTTATATGGTAAATGTATGATTAAAGTGACTAATCATATGAATATTGTTGTTTTTACATGTGACGTATTAACTACGATGCGATGATCAAAATGGAACTGAGATCAAGCAATCGCTTCATATGCAGTTTATTTGGCAAACTTATAAGTAATATTTACATTGAAGTTCTGCTTTCATTATATTTTGTTTCAGTTATGATATGTTATAATGCTCTATTTGATCGCATTAGTATTTTATATAAATGTGAAACATGAAGCATTATATGTTCATTTTATTACTGTTAAATAATTGTTTTATTTAACATGTTATTTAGTTTGAGCATTGCCATGATAATGCAATTTCATGAGCATTGTAATATAAAGAAAAACGGACAAACATAATACTGTGATAAAGTATTTTCACGAAGAATGAAAAATATGACCATTACAAATTTCGGTCTTGAAATCCAATTTTTATTTCTTGAAAATTTTTCAAGATGGATATCTTATTAATTGTGTAAATTAAAAGTAATAATAATGGAATTTCATTAGCTTCATATGCAATGAAAACAAACCAAAATTTACCATAATGTATCTTGGTTTATATTAGTTGTCGTGAATGTTATTTGGACCGCGAAGCTAATAGATTTTATTCTTCCTATATTTTACAGATGGTTTAACCATCACAGTTCGACTTTGATACATTGGACTCTGAAGAACTTGAGTACCAAATTCCCCTATTGAACCAAATAAGGCTTGAGCATGGTATATTTATGCAAACTGCTTTATATAAATAAGCTAATAAATAATTATAATATCTCGAATGACAATGTAAGGTCTGAGAAAAATAAATTTCATGAAACAAATTATGCAAAGTAATGCAACAACCCTAAAACAAAGGGCAATGACGATGTAAGGTCTGAAAAAACAAAGGGTAATGACCATTTAAAGTCTGAGAAAAAAATATATCTTGGAACAAATTGTGCAAAGTAATGCAACAACCCTAAAACAAAGTTCAATTACCATGGACGTAAAGATTTCTATAATCATCCAAAAGCAAGTGGAGAAAATGTACCATTTGAAAAGATGACATAGGGGACATGTCATGTGCAGTGAAGCACTCTGCCATTGTTGTAAATCAATGAAGTATGGATACGTATATTACATGCTAGCAAAGAATTAGCGGTGACTTATAATAAGTATAAAGAATCATACGAGTACGCCGATTTTAGAAAAGTGTATTCAATATCCAACAAGAACATTGAAAATGAATTTACAACTAAATGCATATCATATGGGAAGAAGATGTCAATGACACATCTCATCATTACAGCTATTAAAAGAGCCAAAAGGATTTGACTCCATCCAAGAAAGACTTTGATTAGTCTATTTTTAAATTTCTAGGATATCCTTATAAAGGTTATTACGCCTAAATTAGACTTTTGGTCTTAAAGTTTCTATCTCTAAATTGGATAAGACTAAATGTAATCGTTGGCATGTTAATTTTTAATTTTCTCTAAAGGAATTGAGATTATTCAAATTTTATTCATGATATATATGATTCAATTTTCTGTATCTAACTTTGCAAAGTATTGCATAAAGTAAAGCAACATATCATAATATAGGCATGACATAAAGAACTGTGGGCAAAGAAACGCACCATGTAATCCCTAGAATAATAGTACTGAAGGACAATGGTACTAATATATCACAAAAATAGCACAATAGTACTGAAGAACAATAGTACTATAATGAAAGTGATAAGGATCGGTATATCTGTTCCTTTAGGATTCATAATGCACCTGCCTAACTGGGATTACCATAGCTTTTATTACAATCCCCATCGAGTTACTCTAAAGAACTTGAGTTACGTTTTGATGTATATATTGAGCATATGTCAAATTGACAATTTATGCGAGAAGAGAAAATTGAATTTGTTCAACATTTTAAAGAAATTTATGCCACGATGTTCATGTAAAAAGATAGAAGTGAGAATTCATTTGAGCTCCTTTGCATTACCTCTAATGACTACGAATGTAAACGCGTATTAGAGAAATTTATATGTCAACTTAGTGGGTTATATGTAACCGCTAATTGAATCCAAAGTCATAAGAAAATGATATTTTGGAATTTTGACATAGATTAGCTTTGATATGGTGATCCGTACATTAAAGAAATTACTATGGACACCCATATTTTGGATGAATAGAAGCAAATACCAGAAGAATATGGTTCCCACACGAAACCGATGACGACCAAAGAACATGCTATCCTCAAATATTATTTCGATACAATCCATGTAGGGTTGAAGACGTGTGTTCAATCCCTAAATTCCACCGCTCCCCTAAGGTGGCATTATAATATATTTGATGCACAAGTATATGCACTTATACCCTATTATGTTTCTGACATCCATCGTGATTTTATGAATAAAAGTATATCATTCAAAGCCTACTCGTAAAATTATGATTGACACCATCATATGCAAAGGAAACATGTGTTCTCATTATGTTCTTATATTGAATCCAAAGTGGACTGATTCAACTAACTTGCGGACACCTTAGATATTTTATGGTGTTGGTTGTTGTGTCGACATGCTGGTCACGTGTTATGACACCATCCACAATTAAAATTTATGCTGCTTATGCTAGAAAGTCAAAGCACCTAGGCCGGGTTAATTTCCGTAGGCGCAATGATTTTATAGCTTATTATATAGGATCTGTAATGGACATCATATTCCTATATAAAAAAAAAAACTCAATTGTTCTCACGGAAAACGACTACAGTAATAGTCTTAATATTGGTAAAGCACACCAATACTTCCGTTTTGGGTTATGCAATTTTTACATGCAGCGTTACTTTTTCATCTATGACCATCATCATTGAACCAATTTACACCATAGCTAGTGACTATGTGTGAGGATTTTAAAGGATTTCAAACGAACTTGTAATCCTTGAGCTCTTTTGGATTGACACGTATCTACAATCCTTGAGCTCCATTAAATGTTTTATGTGCCAAAATTATGCCGCCACAGCGCACAATGATGGGTTACTTGAGATGAATAAATATTTATGCTGGATATGAACTTCCAGCTATAGTCCGCTATGTCGAAACCTTGACAGACGATCTCCTCACCGCTAGATTTGCGGTGTGTCACTTGGATGAGACAATCTTCCCGTCGTTAGGGGGAGATAAGAATAAGCATGTTCAAGTGGAACGACAGGAATTGTCGTGGTTTGTCCCCACTGTGTCTCATCTCGATCACCAAAAATCACACAAAGTAAGGTGTGTAGATATCTTATACATTAAAGTGACGAGATCACATAAACCTGCTGCACAATATACCTGTAAGGATTGTGATTATCAAAAGGACATGATACCACCCAAGAGGAATTGGGTATTGCACTGCCACCATGGATGGTGGCATGGTGACGCCATAAGTGGCATAAATGGTGTCACAGGCCGTGGCTCTCCAAGGAAGAGGGGGAGGCCACCATAGGTTCGATACATACTTGTGTAAATGAAGAAAACAAGTTTGGCACAACCTGATCTATTGATCAGTGATACTCAAATCCGTCTCATGAGAATATTTATGGATTGTGGTTATCATTGGAGGACGCCTCAAATGTTAGAACCAATCCTTAAAGTATAGAGATCTCTATATACACATTACACTAGTGTACATGAGGATGTGGAATAATGAGTCTTCTATCGAACCATACTTCGTTGAAAAATGTCAACTTAGTAAACTGACCTAATGGAAAGAAGCGATCCAGTATAAACAAAGAGATAGGTATTTGGACAGGTGACGCTGACACCGCAAATATAAACCATATCAAATATATCTTTGTTAGAATGCGTAATGAGAATAAGAGTATGCAGACTCACCTTATGGCGCAACGTTTCTCAAAAACGCACTGGAATCGACTACGAGGAGATATTCTCTCGTAATGGACTACGAGGAGACAATTTCTCGTAATGGATGTCATTGCACTCCACTACCTTGTCAGTTTAGTAGTTTCCGAAAAACTGAACATGCAGCTTATGAAAGTGGTCAATACATATATCTCTATGGGGATCTAAGTTAAGAGATATACATGAGGATCCTAAACAGACTTCATCCACCCAAATCAAGTTGTACTAGATCACATAAGTGCGTTTGCAAAAGAAATTGAAACGTTCACTAAAGTGACTACTTGATTGGGAAGAGATTAGTGAATTATGCCCTTGCATGCTCATTATGGATATACACAGACTCTCAATGAATTAAGAGATACTCTATGTATTGTAAATCTTAAGTTAAGAATGAAAAGATCTTGGGAATACACAGTCTTGAAATGAAACTCAAGGACTGTAATGATGGTGACCATACATCAATCGCCTTAGGCACTCTAAAGAATAAAGTGAGGCCTACATATACTCCCATGATCAGTCGAAGTCTTTACTCTAACAATAGATCCGTTTTTCATCTAAAGGAAGATGACGAAGAAGTGTTGGGAAACGAAATTCCTATACAAGTGCAATGACGCATGATTGTACTTAAACATAATATGTAAGACTCGACCTCTCATTCGATGAAAATTTTTAAAGCTATGTGTAGCTCTGCGCCCACGCAACGCAAATGGTTCTTTCAAATACTTAAAGATATGAAAGATTTGGGCTTATTCAATCTCTACATAGAATGTGACATGATAAAGAAATTGTCCACGTAATAACTAACTATGCGTACAGAAAAACGCATTAAAGGTGAGATAAGAAAATCTGTTATTACAGATCAATTTCAAATCTCTTAATGGTTCACCCATACTCTAGACGAAATTATGACTATTTTGTTATATGAAGGTCATACCACGAGTGAACTTGATGTTCAATATGAACCTATGCGTTTGGTACATGAACAACCTTATCCTCAAGATCAAAGTAAATCAAGTTGTATCTGAGGACGATTTGACAAGATTTAGTTACTAAATCATTGCTCAAAGTCATATTTGGAAAACATATGAAAATGCATAACTATGCTAATGTTACTAAAGCTCCCTTGATCAAATGAAAGAATCAGGGAGAATCCCATGATTAATGTAAAAATCAGGGGGAGGTGCAGACATCAGGGGGAGTCTAGCACATACATGTTGTTTCCAAATGTAATAGGTGCGTTGTGCTCTTTTTCTCCTTCGATCAAAGTTTTATTTTCTCCCATTGGGTTTTTGTTACTTGGCAAGGTTTTTAATGAGGCAACACCACATGTACCATTTTACCTCTGACTCGGCACAAGGGGGAGTGTTAAAGAAAAAACACATTATGTGTCTTCGTCAATGTAACTGACGAGAGGTAATTAGGTAGTCATTATTGTCATTAATGTATTTACTATTACCGTTGTAATACTCACCCTATATAAAAGGGATTATCAATGAAATTAGCAGATCAATTTCCATTTTCCTACAACACTAAGTCTTTTATTTATGAAAATGTTTGAACTATATACGTTTGAACCCAGTAGCTGTCCGGACTTAAAATGAATTTATTTTTGTGACTTAAATGAATTTATGTTTAGGTGTAGAAAGAATTTTTTTTTTAAAAAATAATAATAAAATAAAATAAAAACATTTCAAAGGCGTACATAAAAGCCCAAACCAAACCCGAAAGGTTGAAAGAGGAACAGAAACACAATGACAGTAGAACACTTGAAGTAAACCTCCCAAGTCCCGACACCACCGCAAGCGACGGGATACAGTTCTAGCACTAATCGAGTCGCTCTGATTCACCATTATAGTACTCGTTGTCAGACGTAATGAAGAAACGGGCGCGTCAATCAGCTTCGCAATTTGTCCCAGAAAAGGTTTACAACTTCAAAATTCATTCTTTGTTCTACTCATACCTCTAATTTAGTATTGTCATACCTCCATTTTTGCTCAAGTCATTTGTTATGTTTTGGGTTGCTGATTGTTATTTACTGTTTGATTTTAGTGAAATTTTAGGACATTACATGGTATATGCACTTTGTTCTTCCTTCCTTTGGTTTAACATCTGCTTCGTGTTTTTTCGTTTTTTATTCTTATTTTGGATGAATGAATTTATAGGGGAACAGAAAGAAAAATAGTGGGGTGGACAGAATCAGTGTGTTGCCTGATGAAATGGTTGTTTATATATTGTCCCTATTGCCACTTAAGGAAGCACAAGCTACTAATATTCTTTCTAAGCGATGGAGGTATATGTGGACGTTTATTATAAATCTTAACTTTGCTGCTGAAGAAGCTTTATCGTGGTTGGATGCTGCCCAAAATCTGAATTTGAGAGCGTTGGAAATGCGCAAGTACGTGGATTGGGTGACTAGTGTGCTGGAACATCATAGAGGGGCACACATTGAAGAGTTCAGGATTTCTTTTGATGTTGACAAAAGCTTTTCAAATTCCATAGATGAATTCGTGAAATTTGCAATGAGCAAGGGGGTGCAGGTGCTTGAATTGGACTTGTTAAGATGTGGTTTTCTTAGTCAATACTCACAAACTTGTTAAGATGTGGTTTTCTTAGTCAGTACTCAGGGAGTTATACTTTTTCCCCTCATCTATTGGGTATATCAAAAGCGTCTACTGTGAAGCACTTGTGTGATGCTATTCAAAGTCTAATCCCTTGCATTTGCAATGGCCTTAAGTCCCTTACAGCTCTTAGTTTCAAAGCTGTTGATGTGGCTGGTGAAGTTCTGGAGTACTTGTTGTCTGACTGTCCATTTCTTGAACGACTATCAGTGAGCAACGCCCCACATTTGCAAAATTTAAGAGTTGTTGGTCCATCCGTTCCATTGAAGTATTTATTGATACACCACTGTAGAAACCCGAAAGCATTGAGATTGTGACTCAAAGCTCGTTTCTTTCATTTTTGAGGGAAGTCAGACAAACTTGGTTATTAGAAATGTACAGTTGCTTGTTGAGGTATCCATTGTGGCATCTTATGACCCACTTGGTTTCATGGAGTTTTCCTTGTCCCGACTTTCATGCTGTCTTTCTCAGATAGAGATTCTCAAAATACCTCTCATGGTGGTTAGTATATAAATTTATTAGGTGTTTATTTTTCATGCACACAACCACACACACACACGCATACTCAATTTGTTAAAGCTCTTACTCCTTGTTTTATTTTCAGACGTACAAGAAAGATAGTGTATTTCCGACTCTAGCCAAAGTCAAGCATTTGGAATTTGGTTTTGACTGCGATGATGATTCCATTCTTCTTCTACTAAACTCTTTCATCATGGCATCTCTGAAGTTACACAGACTAGGGTTGTGGGTATGTTCTTTGAACGCAGTAGACTGCCCACTAAAGTGGGTATTCTTAACTGTCTTTGTGTGTGCATTTTGTGTCGGTATAAGAACATGTTTGTGGGTATGTGCACTTTGTGTGTTCTGTATTTTTGATGCATCCGTGGTATAAGGCTTAGTTTGGGACAGCTGTGCTGTGAGTAAAATGGCTTTTGAATCAGCTGTGAGTAAAATGGCTTTTGAATTTGCTGTGAGAGGAATCAGTTTAGGCGTTTGGTAAACTGTTTTCAAAAGTGCTGTGAGAACGAAAAGTAATTTTTTGTGTTTGGTAAGTTCTAAGTAAAAAGTATTTTGAGTGGGTGTATTTATCAAAATAATCTTAAATATTTAAAGTTTTATTAAAATGGATATTACTTCTCTAAATTATAGACTATGGTTTTGTGCAATTATTTTGGTATAATTTTTTGCAATGTATGACTAGTTGTTTGGACCAAATAAAAGATTTACGAAGAATTCTTAAATATTAAACCAAATTCATCTAAAATAATATTAGACAAAGTATTTTCCACCATAATCAAATGGAACCATTACACAAAATATATTAGAGTCTATTAATATTGCAACTACATTGCATTCATTAAACTTTGTGCAATCATATTTCTTAGCACCACCATTTCTTCAAAAGCTGCTTTCCAAAGCTCTATTTCCTAGTTTTTTGATTTCAGCTTTTGGGGAAATCTATTTTGGCCAAAAGCAGCTTTTAGGGACTTTACCAAATACCATACATTAATTCCAAAAGCTAAAGCAGTCTCAAAAACAGCCTCAAAAGCTGTCTCAAACTAAGCCTAAGTCTTTCCTTCTTTTTTCTTCCTGGAAAACATGTATTACACAATTAGTCATATGACCCCAGAATCATGTTCTTTTGTCAGTTAAGTTTCCCTTGGTTACAATTAGAATCAGAGCCAGCTTAGGACCGGTGCAACCTGTGTGATGTAACAGGATCCCTAAAGCTTTTCTAATGGAAATTTCAGTAACAAGCTAAAAAATATATGTGTATATACACATCTCTTTGGTCCCAAAAAGAGTTTCTACTTCATATAAGATAGAGGCCCTTTAAAAGAAACAAAAACTACAAAATAATTGTGTATCATACTTGTCTCTATATACAAGGAGATTCAATAAAGAGAGCCCTCTTTTCAATCTTCACACAGTTTCCCAAGAACTTTTGAGACGGCTGAGGTTAGAATCATGTCCTGGAAACATGTTCTTTTTGTATTTATTTGTTTATTTTGGTTAATCTGTAGGTGTGATCCTTAATCCGTTTGACCTCTTTCGCGGAATATAAAGGGTTTAATATGAGATGGGGTTTGATCTGGGAATCACTCAACCAGAAAATAGGATTTAGGAATCACTCACCAAAGAACAGAGTATACTCTGTGAATAAAATTTTCCATAATGTCTAATCTGCCCAACAAGGCCAATACAACATGATATATATAGGAGACACAATTTAAATGAAATTCAAGTTTCAATAAGACTCTTACTATGACCAAGGCTAACTTAACAACTTCCCATACACATGACTAAAGACCAGGAATTAAATTACTATTGCACTCCCAAAGCAAAGTTATTAGACTAAGCATTGGACTCTTGTTGGGTAGATTAGACATTATGGAAAATTTTATTCACAGAGTACACTCTGTTCTTTGGTGAGTGATTCTCAAACCCTATCTTTTGATTGAGTGATTCCCATATCAAACCTCATCTCATATTAAACCCTTTATATTCTGCTGCATCAAGTGGTATCAGAACAGGTTATCCGTTGCCTATTGTTGGTAGGTGCATTTTCCTTTTAGTTATCATGGTGCGAGGGCGTGGAAGACGAACAGCTTCAGTTGATGATGTTCGTCAACGTGATGAGATAGATGAGTTGAAAAGGTCCAATGAGAATTTGCATAGAATGATGGAAGAGATTTTGAGGCGACTCTCCGCTCAAGACGGTGGAAATAATTTTGGTGGTGGCAATTGGCATTCAGTCCATATCCTGGATGAACAAGCAAATGATGACTTTGACGACTCAAGTTCCGGCACGACTACGTCGGAACAGGTTCAATTGCAATCTGCTTGGGCAATGGAGCGCCTTGCAAAGGCCTTAGAAAGTGCTGATAAAAGTATTCGTGTTGATGTGTCTGATTTCTATGGCAAGCTAGATCCTGAATCCTACTGTGATTGGATTGCCTCTTTAGAAACCTTTTTCCAATGGAATGATATGGCTGAAGATCGGAAGGTCAAGTTTGTAGCCACAAAGCTCCAAGGTACTGCTCTAACGTGGTGGCAGGAGTATCAACAACGTCGGGAAAGAAAGGGACTGTGTCGTATCAATACCTGGGCTGAAATGAAATTGAAACTTGATGACATGTTTTTACCCTCTGACTTCAACCAAACTCTGTATCTCAAGTTTCATCATCTTCGTCAAAAGCATGACCAAGGTGTGGTTGGTTATACAGAAGAATTTTATAAGCTGTTGAGGCGTCAACTTGATGCAGCGGAATATAAAAGGTGTAATATGAGATGGAGTTTGATTTGGGAATCACTCAACCAAAAGATAGAGTTTGGGAATCACTCACCAAAGAACAGAGTATACTCTGTGAATAAAATTTTCCATAATGTCTAATCTGCCCAACAATGTCAATACAACATGATATATATAGGAGACACAATTTAAATGAAATTCAAGTTTCAATAGGACTCTTACTATGACCAAGGCTAACTTAACAACTTCCCATACACATGACTAAGAAAGGGAATTAAATTACTATTACACTTCCAAAGCAAAGTTATTAGACTAAGCATTGGACTCTTAACTGATGCATCACTTTCACTATGAAGACATACATTGTAGGTGATCCTCATAGTACTGCCACCCTTCTGCAAAGAATGAAATCATATCCAATGTTTTATTGTATCCAAATAAACGTTTTTGGTGTTAGGATTGGGTAATCTCTATGTCCCAGTCTCTCAGGTTCATTGGACTGTTAATGTTTGTTGATACTATTTAGAATTGTTAGTGTGTTTTAATCCTTGGTGAGCAGTTCAACTTGCTTATTGTTCCATGTTCTTGGAGATTTGTTTAAACTTGATGCAAATCTTTATTCTGGTTGCATGTATACTAAGTTGTTTCCATGATGCAGTTGTACCCTTCTATTAAGAGAGAAGATAAGAAACTTAAGGAATCTGCCAAATACTCCCATCAACACCTCAAGGTAGTAGAAATGCTAGGGTATGATGCTCGCAGTAGTGATTGTGAACTTCTCAAGCATTTGATAGAGAACACTGTCAAACTGGAGAAAATTGTTGTTGATCCCACTGATCCTATGGAACGACGTTATTTTCTCCCAAAGGGCAGATTAGGGAAGAATATTGATGAGGAGATGAGGCAAGAAAATGCCAGAAATCATGCTAGGTAGAAGCTTAAAGAAATAATTCCAAAAACTATAGAATTTTTATTTGCCTTAATCTAAGGAGCGCTCAAAGTGTCATGAATTGTGGGAATGCCTTGTGCATCTATTAGATCATCTTAAGATTAAATTTTGGGATGTTACTTATTGTATGAGCAGAAGCGTATTGCACTACCAGATCGGACAGAATAGCCGACGAAAAAAATTTCGTCTACTATGCCAAATTTTCGTCGGTTATTCCTTCTACCAACGAAACTTTCGTCGGCTATAATTCGTCGGTAGAAGGGCGTCGGTAAAACGAATGGCCGACGAAAATAACGAAATCGTCGGCCATTCCAAAATTATCACCGACGAAAATTCATATTGTCGACCAAACCTTGGTAAAATATCCGACGAAATTCGTCGGATATTTTCGAGTATGGTCGACGATATCGTAAACTATAGCCGACGAAATTCGTCGGCTATTTGTTCTGAAATATAGCTGACGATTTCATCTATTTCGTCGGTTATTTCGTCAGAATATATTAATATTTTAATAGACATTAATTAGTTATAGCCGACGAAATAATGTCATTTTCGTCGGCTATAACGGTTATAGCCGACGAAATTTGATAAAAATCGTCGGCTATAGCACTTATAGCCGACGAAATAATGCCAATATCGTCAGCTATTCTTACATTTTGGGGAAAAAAATTAAATTAATTTCTAAATTACCATTCGAAGCAACCTGCAATTCACAATGACAATCCATGCATTTACACCAACAAGAAACACGTCTAAATGACTTATTATTTAATTTGTTCTAATATACATAAAATATAACCCTAATCATTACCTAAAGCACTAAAGTCCACCACATCATCCCCAGCATCCTGCTGTCCATCATGCTCGTCATCCTGCTGAATGAACTCGGGAGGTTGAGGCATTGGAGGTTCATCTAACGGCTCAAACGGGGGCGGGGGTTCAAGGCCTTGTTGTTGTGCCGCGAACATAGCATACCACCAGTTTTGTTGGCCGGCGTAGTTGTGTCGCCGAATTCTCTCGCATTCAGCATGCCAACTGGACATTTCGAAATGATACTGCTGTGTTCTGCGTTGTTGCTCCTGTGATCTCTGGATCTGGGCCGCCAATCTTGCATTTTCTTCTGCCAATCTCTACATTTCCCCATCTGTTGGCTGTCTCCGCCTCCCTTCTTTTGAGCTCCCTTAGTGGTCTTCAAGACCCCTATTTCAGAACTTCCCAAACCCCGGCAGTAGTAGTCGTTTGACCTTTGTGGGAAGGCTGCGTCGAATATCCGCGCTGCAGTTTGGACATTCGATCGATCGACCTGGCTCAGGGCTTTTTGCAGATCTGCCTCTGAAATGTTCGGTTGTGTCTCCCGAACTACTTCCTGCAACACTTCTTCTTCGGCCCGGTTCACCCTCTCCTAATTGAACGGGAAAAAAAATAATTAATATTCTAACAAATATATAATTAAGTAAAATTAATAATTAAAATTTTAAAATCGTAATCAACGACTTACAAGCTGTTATGTCGCTTGTGGATAAGCCTTCTTGAACGTCTCTACGTACGGGTTGCTATCAGAATGATCTCTAAGCGTCTCCTCCTGATATTGTGAAAATGGCCTAGAACCACCATGATGGGGGGTTATGTTACGGCGGCGGTTCGCAGAGTTTATCCGAGACCGTTCTTTCAAACAAATAATAAAATATTAGAAAAATGCATAAAAAAATAATAGTGTAATAATTATAAAATAATTAAACTAATAATTAAAATATTAACAAAATAAACATTTATAGTTAAGTTTAGTATTTACCTGCATAAGTGGATTGTTGAAGTCTACTGTCTTCAACCAACGCCACTCGTACTCCCTGAACATGAACTCTCTTGGAGTACCCATACGACCATGTTTGTCGTATTCGGTAAAGTGGGTACGGAGCTCGTTCTTCCACTATTTGAATCTACGGAAAAAACAAAAGTGCATTAGAAATATTATTAATATCATAAAATATTTCAAATTATAAGATGAGGAATTCCCAACGTACCTCGAGTTCTGCATCGCGTACGCCCAAGCCTGCTTGTGTTCGGCAATCTCGAAGTATGCCTGAAAGATAATATTTTATTAGTTTTACAATTATAACAATACCGAAAATTATTAAATATTACGATAAAGAAATTAAGTTTTTTAAATTACTCACCGATGCCGCGTTGTTGACCTCCCTCTTGATCTCTTCAGGCACATCAGCCCACCGTGTCCACAACATAAGGACTCTATCCCTAATTAGTGCCCCCACACAACCTGCGTAATCGCGGCGTTTTTTCCCCTGAACCTCCTGATTAGGGGGTTCGTTGATCTGGATCCTCCCCCTGCTCTCAACAGTTCTCCTGAGCGTGTCAAAACATATGACACCTCTCGTATTCCTGCTTGAACTGCTAGCGGCTGTCCCTATCACATAAACGACGATTGGTTAATAAAATTAAATATTAGTGTGTTAATTTTAATAAAACATTTAATTATTAAAATCAAATGTTACCTGAACTCGATGACCCGTCTGTCGACTTTCCTTTTCTCCTCGCCGAAATCAGGAGCTCAGGTCTCTCAAATGGCTCATGTTTGTATGCCTACGCAACACTCACGTACTGAGGCATATCAGGCCATATGGGCACACCACGCTCGTCGACCTGGGGTATCGCAGGAATGTTGTACGGGAGGTAGAGTTGATTTGGGAGAGTAGGCCCCTCAGTCGAGTCAGCAGCAGACGGCGCCGGACTCGTCATCGGCTCCCGATGAACCTCAGGCATACGGACCTGATGAACGTCTGGAGCTATCTCGTCCTCAAATAGCTGCCTACTCGACTTCGGAGGATCTGGCCGGAGAGGGGGACGTGAACTGCTCGACGGCCGCCCCGCCGATAAAAGGGTCTGGTGCCGGCTGCTCACACTCCTCCGCGGCTGGGATGAATCGATCCTCTCAGGCAGGCTGGTGGTCCTCTCAGGCCATCTGCAGAATAACTGTCTAAATGCATCGGCCATCTGCAGCTTGAGGTATTAATACATTAATTAATATTAAATTATATTACATTAAATAACAAATTCTAATTAATATAATAACCAATAATACTAACATATTTTAAAACATACTAACAAATTAATATTTAAATTTTAACTAATTTTAAATAATACTAACCCTTAACATAAATATAACCATTTATATACAAATATAACTATATTTCATCATTAACATATATATACATAAAAATAACCATTTATATATTAACATAAATATAACCATTTATATAATTAGGCTACTAATTTATATATATAATTAATTTAACAATTTACATATAACAATTAAAATATACATTAACATATAACCAATATTAACAAATATATAACAATTTATATAATTAATCTACAAATTTATATATATAATTAATCTAACAATTTATACATATAACCAATATATATAACAATTTAACACACACTTAAATATCTAAATTATATACCTAAATTATACAATTAAAATAAATTTAAAACAAAAAAAAAAAACTTACGGATGATTTTTTTAGAGGAGGAGGAGGCCGGCCGGAGGAGGAGGGGAAGGCTGCCGGAGGAGGAGGGAAGGAGGATGGGGCCGGAGGAGGAGGGGAAGGAGGAACGTCGGATCGGCCGGATGGAGGAGGAGGAGATTTCGTCGCCGATTTGAGGAGGAGGAGGAGGAGAGCGGCGGTGCGGAGGTTTACAGCGGCCGATTTGAGGACGAAATGGTGCCGAAAGGAGGAGAAAGCAGAAAAAAGCCGGAAAGGTCGCGACTTTCTGGTTTTATAGCAGAAAGTATAGGCGACGAAATTGTCAATTTCGTCGGCTATTCTTTTAATGGCCGACGAAATTGAAGATTTCGTCGCCTATACTTTGAATGTCGTCGGCTATTCTTTATATTTCGTCGGCTATACTTTAGAAGATCAACGGCCGTCGGATCTGAGCCATCCAACGGCGGACAATGAAAAGATGCGGATCGCAAGAGTTTAGCTGACGAAATATAATTTTCATCGGCTAAACCATTGGTCAAACCACTAAGTCAAACCTCTAAACGCTTAAAAACGGAAATTAGTCTAGTTAAACGACGGTTTCTGGCCTCACCTTCAACAGATAATAGTTTCAAATCAATGAGACGCAACTAATCATATAAAAATTTTACAAAATTGATTTAACGAACGTCAGGCTACTTATAGGAAAACGAAAGTAAAAAACAGTTAACCGCAACATTCGGCACACGGATTTTATCCGAATCTTCTCATTTTTCACCCGTAGACGTATTTCATTATTTCGGTCATATCTTATTGCACAACATTTTTGCATTTGAAGGATGGAGCAATGGTTTATCGTTAGTGATAGAAAATGGAATATGGTCAATTTTTGTTTTATTTTTTTTTTTAATCATAGCCGACGAGAGACTCGTACTCGTCGGCTATTCTTTTGTCGTTTTCTGTCTAAAATAAAATATGTATTTTTCAATATAGTTATAGCCGATGAAATAACAAATTTTCGTCGGCTATTATATGAAAAAAAAAAACAGTAGGTTTACACCCCTCGTATTCCTATTTCCTGTTCATATATAACCAAAATTGAACATCAAGAAAACAGAAACCCAGCAGTCAACATATTTCAAAAAAAATTTTAAGGGGTTTGGAACCCAGCCTAGCTGGGAGGCTCATCCCCACGCTCGTTCATTAGAAATTAGTGGATTACAAATGAAAGGATTACATCATCTAAATTAGTTAATCCGTCGGATTGTAATCGGAATCATCGGATAAGTCTTCTTTGGTTTCTGAATTGCTCGATAGGGGTAATCTATGTCTTTCCTCACCACTAGAGTCCTCGTTAGTTTCTTCATTTGGATCAACATCAACAAGCAGTGGCTCTTCACGTCGAATTCGCACCGGCGTGTCTAGGCGAATAAAAGAGGAGTCAGGAATACCGTTTGAGTTGGGCTCTTGATACGCGGTGCCACCTTCCTCGTTCTCTTCAGCCACTCCAAGTGTAGACGCCCGGTAAATGTTGCGATGGTGGATAGTGTTGACTACTTTCCACGGGTCACCATTGACGAGATCATCAAGACAAAACACTTGTTTCACCCATGTGGCTAAAACGAACGGGTCATCCTCATACCATGATGTACTAGTGTTCACAGAAGTTATGCCGTATTGATCGGTTTTCATGCTCTGCGGCCGTGTGTCAAACCATCTACACTTTAAAAGGTGCACTTTCATGCCTTCCCCATAATGCAGTTCCACAACTGAATGGAAAACACCGTAATAGTCAACTCCATCATCCCCACCATGTGCCATGACCCCTGAATTTTGTGTTTTCAGTCTGACGTCTCTCTCTTCACATCGAAATAACACACCATTCACCTTGCACGTCGCATAAACTTTTGAATAGACCGGCTTCATCGCTAGAAGTCTGAGTTCGTGCGACCAATTTGGGTGATTATCATTTTTAATAAGGTCCATCTGCAACCATCAGAATCAACTATAAATATGAATAATTATACACAATAATATATAAATACGTATAGAATAATGTTAAAGTTACGTACCCAGCGGCCGAAATACTCTGCGAATGTCCGGTTGTGGTAATACAGATCACCTCCTACTTGTTCACAGTTTAGATGCATGTTCTTCCAAAACTGAACTTCTAAACAGTTAATTAGTACCCACCAATGGGCAATGACTACCTCATAATCTTTCAACTTGTAGGAAACTGGCATTTTTCCACCGAGTACAACATCGTCGGAGAGTATGGAAAGATTGAACTGTGATGGTACATCTTCCGGTATGCTTTCCTGTAACGCTCCTAAATACAGCTTCATGTAGGTGACGCACTCGTGCGCAATATATGCTTAAGCTATACATCCTTCAGGTGCGGATCTGTTTTGGACAAAATCACCGTATTGTCCAAGTTGCCTATAAATCAAGTTTTTAAAGTGTTATGATAATACATTAATACTAAATCACATATATTGATGAGGAAATTAACATAAGGTGTAAAATACGTACCTTTCCATCGGATACATCCAAGTGAAGTGCACAGGACCGGTAAGCAACAACTGCCGAGGAAGATGGATCATGAGGTGAGACATGATGTCGAAAAAATTTAGAGGAAATATCATCTCAAATTTACACATGATATGAACGATGTCTTGTTGCATTTCCCGGAGGTCAGATTTTCTCACTTCCCGTATGCATACCTTCTGGAAAAATCTTGCCAACGCTACTAACGGCTCCACAACGTGACGGGGAAGGAACAGTCGAATGAAAACAGGGAAGAGACGTTGTAGCAGGATATGATTGTCATGACTTTTCAACCCGTAAAGATTGTTGAATTGTCTGTTCACACACTTGGCTATATTTCCAGCAAAGCCTGAAGGATATTTGGCCCGACTTATCCAATGGAAAATTTCTGATTTATTTTCAGGCTTGACGGTGTAAGGAGCTTGAGGCATTTTTCTCTTCCCTTGTTTCAACCATATTTATTTTCTGATATTCATGTTTTGCAGATCAGTGCGAGCCTTAGGACCGTCTTTCGTCTTCCCCTCCAAGTTCAGCGTTGCGCCCACCACACTTTCAGAAATATTTTTTTCTATGTGCATAACGTCTAGGAAGTGACGGATCAACAACTCACACCAGTACGGGAGTTCCCACAATATGCTCTTATGTGTCCAGAATTTGTACTCATCAGGTCTTTCAGGTAATTCCACTACAATATCGGGATGATTGCTGAGGGGCCCAAAATCATTAAGCACTGCTAAAATTTCTCTTCCCATCCATCTTCTGGGAGGACCACCGTGTTCTTCGGTTCCATCAAATGCGGCGGACTCGTAACGCCAGTGGTGATCCGCCGGAAGGAACACACGATGACCCATTATGCATATCTTGTTGCAATGAGGGGTGCTCCCATAATCGCTGAGACACTCTGGATAAGCCTTGTATCCCCTAAGAACGCTGCCCGACAATATCCCATAAGTAGAAAAATCACTGATGGTACCAATAACCATGGCATGCATCTGGAACGTCTCCTCCTTGTACTTGTCAAAAGTGGGATGACCAACGTCCCACAATACCTTAAGCTCTTCAATCAATGGTCTCATATAAACATCGAGACATTTCCCTGGGTAACCAAGCCCCGGAATCAACAACGTCAACATATTATATTCCTTCTTCATACACATCCACGGAGGAAGGTTGTAAGGTACCAAAACCACCGGCCATATACTGTATGAAAGACTCATGGTGCCGAAAGGGTTGAACCCGTCGGTTGAGAGCCCCAGCTTGACGTTTCTGACATCTGACGCAAAATGAGGAAACTCATTGTTTATATGCTTCCAAGCTGCTCCGTCAGAGATGTGTGTCATGATATCTGCGTCTCCCAAGTTCCGCTCACTGTGCCATCTCATAGCTTTTGCGGTGGTTTCTGACATGTACAACTGCTCAAGCCTATCTCTCAACGGAAAATACCGAAGCACTTTCACAGGTTTCCTATTGCCTGCTCCCGTCAACTTATATCGGTCAGAATGACATATCGGACATGCGTCAAGGCTAGCAAGGTCATTCTCTTCTGCATCTTTACCCCAGAAGAGAACGCAGTCAAATGCGCATGCATGGATCTTAATGTAGGAAAGCCCTAGATCTTTGAGGATACTTCGGACCTTACGGTGATTGGTATGATTACGATGACCCTCCTCCAACAACGAAGAAGTGTACTGTAGATATTCATCCACTTACCTGATAGTCGATTTTGTCTCGACTTTAATCCTCATTACCTCCATCACACTTTGAAGAACTGTCTTCTCAGAACTTGAAGACACAGGGGTCTGTTGCAATGCAATCAGTTTGTTGTACTTGTCAAAGGCAGCAGTGTTGACAACTTGTGGGAAGGACTGCACCGGGTCATGCATATATTGTTCCCCACGTACACCGCTTTCAAAAGGAAACACGTCGTTGACGAATGCCATTGTTGGATCGTTGGATGTACTACTACTGCCCGCCTCAAAAAACTGCCCATGATCATGCAATCCATCTAATGATGGCTCACCGTGATATATCCAACGTGTGTACTTCGACCAAAACCCTTTACTCTTTAGGTGCTCTCATACTGTCCTAATCGGAAATCGACACATATCACTGCGACACCTACATTTATTGCACGGGCAATAATGGTATTCATTCCCGTTTGCAGTTTTCTCGACGAACTGCAAAAAATTCACAACTCCTGTA
Organism: Potentilla sterilis; assembly: GCA_963682095.1. Classification (NCBI taxonomy): domain Eukaryota; kingdom Viridiplantae; phylum Streptophyta; class Magnoliopsida; order Rosales; family Rosaceae; genus Potentilla; species Potentilla sterilis. The sequence continues at coordinate 46,407,017 of OY821754.1, forward strand.
GTGTATCGTCGGTCATGTCTTGGAAGCGAAATCCAACTCTTATCCAGATCCATATATAGCCTGAAAATAATATATATATATATATATAACTTTAATTAATAAGAAATTAATTAACACATACATATATATATATAAATCTTTAATAATTACTTACATTACAATATATATTATTATCAACATCAACTTATATATATATATATATATATATATATATATATATACCATTAACAACCATTATTTAAGTTACACTATATATCAACCATTATTTAAGTTAATTACACTATCAACAACCATTAATTAACATATATATATATATATTAACACTAATTAAAATAGCATCAAATTAAAACACATAATTAAACTCTAACTTAAAATCAACTCAACTACAACTCAAAATCAACATATATACATACATTTTAACACTAAAACAACAACAAAACAAAAAATCACTTACTAACTCAAAATCACTAAAACTCAAAATCACTAAAACTCAAAATCAACTCAACTAAAACTCAAAATCAACATATATACACATATACGTACCTATATATAGCTCCACAATGTAAGAGAGGACGGATTTCAACAATATCCACAGATTTTTCACTCTTTCTCCCGTTTTTTTTCGTTTTTTTTTTTAAATGAGCAGCTGCTGTCTAGATATGAAAATATATAGACTTATAGCCGACGAAAATGTCAATTTCGTCGGCCAAAATTTCAAAAATTTTCGTCGGCTAATGTTTCAGAGAAAGGCCGACGAAAATCCAAAATCGTCGACTGAAATATGAATATAGCCGACGATTTTTGTTCATACCAACGAAAAAACAGTATCGTCGGCTATGGTTAAACTATGGCCGACGATTTTATTTTTCCACCGACGAAAAATAAAATCGTCGGCTATTCTATGGAATTACCGACGAAAATTTTTAGTCGTCGGCCATTTTTTTTTATTTCGTCGGGAAAAACCTTTTTTTCTGGTAGTGTTGCCGTTTGAATTGTATTTCTATTCATGTTCTATAGAAGATACAGTAACTTGTATGTTTTTTTTCCTTTTTTTTCTTTTCAGATTAATTTTCATTGGGTGAGAATTTTGGGTAACTTAATTTTAGTGTTCATTACACCCACTCCTAGAGAAAGGGACTGTACAGCTAAATGAGTACCCAATTGAAAGTAAGTTTAGGTGGCACTGTACAACTAAATTTCGAAATTACGTTGACAAGACTGGGAAGAAAGAGATTTTGAAAAGGAGTATCCAAAACCAATAAGTTTCAAAAATGAAAATGGTAAATTCCTTCTATGGTACTTGACGTATGACCAATTGGACACTTTGGTACCCAACGTTTCAAACATGATAGTTTGGTACCTGAAGTTAGATTTTATGTGACACTATGCTACTTATGTTGACTTTTTTGTTGAATGTAAAGGGTAAAATTGACATTTATGTATTATTTATAAAAATAAAATTAAAAACATGCATGACTGTTATGTATCCAAACCTATTGGTTATCACCTTGATATTCATCATTTTTTTTTATCTTTTGGGAGAAAATAAACATAAACTAATTTTGTGTCAAAAGGAAAAAAACATGAATTAAATTTTTGGGTTTTGCTGAAGATAAAATAATTGAAATTTTGTTTAGAAAATCTAATATTTGTGATTCGAACACCCACGATAATACATTTGGTTGATTAGATATAGCTCCATGGAGTAGTCTTGTGAGTGTTTACATTACCACGATTGAATTTCTTAACTTACACTACTGGAAAACCCAAACGAGGCGACGAAATTTTTTGATCAAAAGTCGTCGCCTCGAAGCCGAAGAGACCACAAAGTCGTCGCTAGGGGTCGTCGCTTCGTTTTCGTCGTTTCGGGTTCGAGGCGACCACTTTTGCTCTAAAAGTCGTCGCTTGGACATTTCAAGCGACGACTTCAAAGTTTGTCGCCAAATTATGAGCGACGAAGTTTGAGTCGTCTCCTCGCATTCGAGGCGACGAATTTTGGATCGTCGCTTCCAATTCTAGGAGACAAAGTTTGGGTAGTCGCTTACAATTTGAGGGGACGAAGTTTGGTTCAAAAGTCGTCGCTAGAGTGTATGGGCATGCGACGAATATCAATGTTCGTCGCTTCATGTCTCCATTTTCGTTTTAAAAAAATTTCCTGCCATTTTCGTTTAAGGGTTTATGTCCAGTTTAATTTCGATTTCGTTTTTGGAGGCGGTGGAGGAGGCGACAGAGGAGGCGGTGGAGGAGGCGACGAAGTCGGAGAACGAGCTCTGCCATCGCTGCGGGGTTGGGGAGGAGGAGAGGGAGGGAGGCGGTGGACAGGGAGGGAGGCGGTGGAGGAGAGGGAGGGAGGGAGGATAGGGGGAAGAGGAGGAGAGAGAGGGAGGCAGTGGAGGAGGCGAGGAGGAGAGGGAGGGAGGGAGGCGGTGGAGGAGGAGAGGGAGGAGGATGGCGACGGCGAGGAGGAGCGGCCGGAGGAGAGGGAGGCAGTGGAGGAGGCCGGAGAGGGAGGGAGGGAGGCAGTGGAGGAGAGGGAGGGAGGAGGAAACGCAGTGGAGAGGAAGGAGGAGAGGGAAGTATATATAATCAGCACTTTGAATTATGGCCGTTAGATCTGGGAAATCTGACGGTTCATAGGGTGATCCGCGCAATGTGTTTTAATTGGTTCTCAGCATGTGGCGCGGATTCAACACTGAAGCGACGAAGTAAGCCAAAATCCGTCGCTTCAATAATATATAAAATTGAAGCGACGAATTAACACAGAATCCGTCGCTTCAATAATATTTAAAAGATTTTAAAATTTTTATTAATTTTACTGAAGTGACGAAGCAACTATATAAAAGAAGTAAAATTTTGAAAAACACTGTGAAATAACATTTGATCGTTATGATGAAATACAGTTATGGTAAAAAAATCACTTAAATCCGACAAAGTTAGAGCCCCGATCGACGCGGTCAACCTTATTTAAACTTACTTCTCTCTATGGGGAACCATAGTATCGGGAGGTAAAAGTTACCAAATTTTTTCATGACTGATTACGTCTCATCTATTTGAGAATTTAATGTTTGAAAGAGTCGACGAAATAAGGTCATCTAAAGGTACGTAATAGGGTTTTCGTGTGATAAGTTTTATGAAAATATGGTTGACCGTTTCGATCGAGCGTCGAACGTTTACGAAACGAGCTGATTTTTATACTCTACTCATATTTAACTATAACGATCACATCAGACGGTCAAAATTTTCATTTTGTGAATTTAGCCATTATAACGACAACATGCTTACTAATACGGTATAACTTGATTATAAGATTATACTCAAGTGTACAACTTTTCGAAGCAACTATATAAAAGAAGTAAAATTTTGAAATACACTGTGAAATAACATTTGATCGTTATGACGAAATACGGTTATGGTAAAAAAATCACTTAAATCCGACAAAGTTAGAGCCCCGATCGATGCGGTCAACCTTATTTAAAACATATTAAACTGCCGTTTTGAGGGCCTAAACGAACTCGAAAGCCCGAAAAAACCCACACATCTTAGCGGAGCTACGAGTTTGACTCGTGGCGTCGTTTCCTTTCCGAAAATGTATTACAATCGTCAATCGGACACCAAATGCCAAATGTACAACTCTCCAAACTATGAAAATATGGTTGACCAGATTACAGAAAGCGACGACTATTGATCAAAACTCGTCGCTTCGTTTCATATCTCAGCGACGAATATTGACGAAGGTTATCAACTTCGTCGCTTGAATTTTGAGTCGGCGACGAAGATTGAATTTTCGTCGCTACAGTTTACAAAACATTATTGGGAGGCGACAACAGCCAATATTCGTCGCTTCAATAAGATGTGAGCGACGACTTTTGATCAAAAGTCGTCGCTCTCGTTTTCTGAAGCGACCAATTCAATATTGGTCGCCTCGATGTGTTGAGGCGACGAATTTTGATTTTCCCTTTCCTATATTGGTCGCTTCAGACCTGATTTCCAGTAGTGTTATATTTTCAACATAATCCAAAAATATTTGGAAAATGCATGTTTTTAACCCAAAAACATTATGAAAATGCATGTTTTTTATTTTATTTTTATAAATAATACATAAATGTCAATTTTACCCCTTACATTTAACAAAGAAGTCAACATAAGTACCAAAGTGTCACATGAAACCTAACTTCAGGCCGGTACCAAACTGTCCTCTTTAAAACATTTGGTACCAAAGTGTCCAATTGGTCATACATCAGGTACCATAGGAGGAATTTACCTAAATGAAAATTAAAAATGAAGTTAAAACGTCAAAAGTGATGTTTATATTTTTCTTTTGTAAAAGTCGAAAATATTTTCAATTTGTATTTTGTACATTTTGACAAATATCTTAACGATTACGTTTTCATCCTGTTTTCATTTTTTAAATGTTACCAAACGCCGCATAGATTTCGGTTCATATTTTCATCATTTTATGATGATAAATGGCGAGCCATTAGCCCTATGTAATTTGGTCTGGTGGTGCATAAAGAGCTTCTGAGGGAACAAAAAACGCAGGTCATTAAACTAGTTTGGTCTACGTACTTAACAGAAGGGAAAAGGAGCAAAGTTAAATTCTTCAACCATCCCATAAACTCGATTCAAGTATTTCATATGCATTATTTTCATGGTTAATGACCCAACTATTTGATGTTCATATTCTATGCAACAAATAAAAGTATCTTCAGCTTGCAGCGACCTATTTACTTATCAGACACCACAAGCCATTCACGAACTGTTTTACACATTAGCATCGGAACGGTGTGAGCTCACCAATAACATGTCGTCCCGCCAGCTAGAGGGCTCCATGTCGAAACTGTTCATCCTAAAGTCTTTCCCGACAAGATTTCCAGTTACTTCGTTGATGATCCTTGATGACTACTGAGAAAGTCCCTAGTATAGCTATCGCTAGCAAGATGGTGACCCCCAGCCAGAAATCTAGGATATGTTTGACAATTAGGGTTTCGGATTCCTGCTTCAGGAAGGTAGGAGCTTTGGTTTTGATGCTGGTGGGGGGAATTTGTGTTATAGTACTGATGAAATGGAAACTCATGAATCATGATAAGGGTGAAAATGGATTTTCGGCTCCATTTGCTCACTTCCACTAGAGTTAAGCGTAGGGTTGAAAATAGGAACCGCTTGAGAATTAGGGTTTTGGTAGAAGCGAGGATCAATACCTTGAGACCTAAAATGGTTAATGTAGTGTAGGAGGAAGGGGGGTTGTGTCGTCGTTTGGTTTTCATTTGTTGGTTGAAGTGATGGTGGGACATTAGAGGTTGAGTTTGGGTTGCGTGAGCTATCAACATTTAGTTGTAGGAAGGAGATAGTGCCAGTCCTCTTTCTCTTCCGGAGGATATCATCGACGGAAGCCTCTCTTAACGTCTTCGAAGCACCTTCTATTGGAAAGTTTGTGCTATCTAGAATGGCTTGGACATCATATTGACTTGTATCAAAATTGGTTATTGCTTTCGGCCCTTTCACTCTTATAGCTGCAACATCATATGCTTTGGCTGCTTCCTCTTCAGTATCTGAATTAGTAACAATATTCAATTTAAAACAGATCGAACATATATATAGATAACTTGAAGTTCATTTCAATCTATTTTCATTTCACCGAAAACATACTGTATTTTGACCTATGAACTTAGTGAGCGTGAATTTGAATCCATGCACCTGTTTCAAATTGTCTTTCGAATATGAGAGAGCGTGACTGAATGAGAGAAAAAAATGACTCATGACTCATACAGAGAGAGAGAGAGAGAGAGACTTTGAAACTCCACGATAGTTAGATATCCCCTTGGCAAAGCGTGTCATGTTTCTGAAATTGAAAGAAGGAAAAAAAAAAAAAAAAACCAAGAAGAGATGAAGCTCGCACAATCCATCAATACTCGATCAATCACTGCTAGATTGTCTATTGCTCACCGAAACCACTTACCTTCTGATGTGGAGGAAGTAGTCTTCCTTTGAATATGACTTCATTTTCTCCAAGTCCTTGTCGTAGTCACTCAACTACAACAAAAAAAACAATTTGAGTATGATTTGATCAATTACTCATTATCTATGAGAAATTAGTAGTTAGCTAACATACAGGGAAATTTAACGCAGCAGAGTCGCCCCATAATTTTAGAGCGGCTAGATCCTGAGCTCTAGCTGCGTCCTCTTCATGTACAAAGCCACCTGCACGCCAAAAAATATAAAGGAGAATTGATATATATTACAAAGAACTACCGAAAGTTATAGCTGCCAACTTTATGTATAAATTTGCTGATCTTTGGAGTGTAATAAGAATGTGGTCTTCAAGATCAAAATTAAGGAAATATGTTTGTAAGAAGGTTCACTCACCAATATAAGCTGTAGCATCATTGGTGAAAAAGAGAAAACAAATTAAAAGGGGTCAGGACTCAGGAGACAACTGTGGATATTGAATATTACTCGATCAAGCAAAGTATATGAAAATCAAAAAGGCTAGCTAGGGAAGTACTTGTCTTAGCTGTACGTTGTGGATCAGTGTTATCCCTTACAAATGCTTCACACCGTCCTGTTTTGTACCTACAGCAGAAAACTAGTCGACTGAGTGTCGTAGTTTCTTTTATGCGTTAAGTTTATTTTGTGCTTTACCCCAACAAATTATAAAGGATACAGCAAGATTACCTAGTAACACCACGATACACTGAACTTCTGTCACCAAATGTGGTTGTACACTTTCTTTGGAAACTTTTAGGTTTCTCAGCTGCAGAGTTTGTGCCACTTACATTAGCACTGGTCATTTTGTTGAGAAAGTTATACCTGTAATGTCAGATCGGTTAACAAATTTTGATCGCCTTGTTGCCAAACATTTTATAGCTAGATCCACCATTCAATTCTTATGACTCAATGATTGGCACTTGTTCCTTGCTAGTATAAGGCCAGTATGAAACTATGAATGTATGCAAAAAAACGCTGTAAACAAAGTGACATAATTGAGATGATTATGCTGATTAGTTATGAATGAAAATGATTACATCGAGCTGTAGCCTATATGCATCAACACATTGTAGAATTTTCCGGAAAGATTGATACATTGATTATTTGAACAAAAGCGAATTATGGCCATTTGATGTGAAACTCTCTTGCAAATAAATAAAACTCAAAATAAACGCTCTTGCAAAAACTACATAATAAAATTAATCACAGATGATGAGAAATTCTGATAACATGCAATTTGATAACTTGATAATCAGCTGTAATCAAGTTCAGTGAAATATATGCAGTTCGCCAACTAAAGGTAAGAACAAAGAATTTACCAGAATCCAGTACAATATGCGGGGGTGCCTTCCCTCTAGTCTCTTGAAAATTATGCTTATTTATTCAAGAAACAGTAGCAATTAACCTCTCTCTCTCTCTCTCTCTCTCGACTTTCACAGCCCTAACAGCCAGAGCAAAGAGGGGAGAAGATCGACAAGGTGTAGATATCTATAAAATTAAACTCAAAATGTATTTGAACATGCAAAGGGACAAGCAGAGAAATTCAACGGAAGCAGAAATGTGAAGCGAAATTCATGTGATTTGTACATCTGCAACTGCTATTCATGTTGGTGCGAATGAGTTATATTAGGTGATTTTCTAAACATCTCTATGTCTGGCTGTTGAATTCTACAAATCTTTAAGGATGTTGCTTTGGCAATATTAACACTTGGTAGTCATGCAAGCTCCTATCAACTTTTGAATGAAACTTTGGTCAAATCTCCACTGCTTCCAATTTCAAATTTGGTTATACAAGTTGGATTTTGTGTTGAATGGCAAGGCTAAACTGGTATGTTAATAATGAGGTTTATATCTTTTAAATTATGATATGAAACGGCCATGCCATGCCACTTACCATAATACATGTTTGAATTTGTTGGATGCATGTTTTACATCTGGATGTCTATAACAAAAACTACCTCTTGTAATTAGATAGGTTTGAGGACTTCTGTTCATACAGTTTTGGGCGCTTTAGTCTCAGAAATGTGATTTCTAACCCGCATATAATGTAAATTTGTCTTCTGACCTTGATTTAGGAATTGTTTCAAGTAATCAAAGGTCCACAAACCTTTTCATATGTATACACTTTTCCTTCTTAAAACAACATGCATAACATCGTCATTAAAAATTAGATGTTTGACATGAAATTCTTCCGAGATCATAAAGAATAATTTGAGTAGTTTATCCAATAAACAGATTAAGGCTTCCATTCATCACGCTCATAATCATTAAGTTGTGAGTTCATCAAGAACCTATCCAGCCAGCTAGATGGATCATCCAAGTCGAAATTGTCAATCCCAAAGTCTTGATCATCAAGAAATCCACCTAGTTGATTCTCAGGTTGTTGAAGTTGGGTTGTTGACTCCATTGATTCACTTCCATCATAGTGATCATATTGAGGAATGAAAGTAGGGTTTTGGTAACCATGAGGAATGAGAACTGGGAACGGAAATGGATAATGTAGGGTTGAATCAGTTGGCGTTGTTTGATGAGTTTGATCTCCTGGGTGAAGTACTGCTGGGGCATTAGAGGTTGAATTGACAACATTGCGAGTCTTTCTTTTCTTTTGAAGAACATCATCCACTGAACGCTGTGTAAGCGTCTTCGAAACACCTTTTCCAATTATAAATTTAGGGCTTTTAAGAATTTCTTCGACATTGTAGTTACTTATGTCAAAGTTGGTGGCTGTTCTTGGCCCTTTCACCCTTATAGCTGCAACATCATATGCTTCGGCGGCTTTCTCTTCAGTATCTGATTCACAATCAGTATAATATGTCAAATAATAGAGAATTTATAGAAACTAAGACACATTGAAATTGTATTTTTGGTCACTGACTCATTGTAATCCTAAATGTGGTGTAAGCAAACTAAATTAAGGGTGATAGGATGTACCAAATGATCCCACATAGATGCTACCAATATCTTTTCCTTTTCCAACCCTAACTTGCCATTTTTGCCCGTTCCTGTTTCAAAATGAGTCTTAAACATGAGTATGCATATGCAAGTGAATATGTGTGCGTGTGCGTGTGTGTGTGTGTGTGTGTGTGTGAGAGAGAGAGAGAGAGAGAGAGAGAGAGAGAGAACTTTGAAACTCCGCGGTATCTGCAAACTGTTTTACACAAGCTGCTCATGCTTCTAGAATTTCATAATTAAGAATCAACAAACAACCAGTTAGTAGACAAAGCGTGAAAAATAACTACATGAACAAGATGCAAAATCGATGCTCATTGCTACTCAAACTCATCTAACTAATATATATAAAGAAGTTGTAGGCCATACTTATTTTTAGAAGAATATATGTCGAGTACCTTCTGATGTGCTGGAGGTATTCCTTCTTAGTGAAGGACTTCATGTCTTCCAGGTCTTTTGCGTAGTTTCTTAACTACAACAACATGAATGATGATCGACTTGTTATAAATTTATTCATTACATTTTTAAGCTAGATAATGAAAATTTACTTAAACAATGCTTATCACACTGGAAAATTCAACTTTGCAGACTCGCCCCATAATTTCAGAGCAGCTAGGTCATGAGCTCTAGCTGCATCCTCTTCTACTCCATATCCACCTGCAAATTACAAAGGAGAAAATATACATTCGAAACGTTACTGAGAAACATGGAATGCTGTCAACTCCAAAATTAGCTAGTGAATAACAATAATCAGATCTTCTTATCCGAGCTTCAAATTCATTTGGAAATAGTTTTGCAGGAAAGGTTCACTCACCAACATAAGCTATAGCATCGTTCGTGGAGGATACCAATAAGAAAACAAAATAGGGTTAGCTATATATGCAGATAACCGAGCAAATTACTAAATTGATAATGGATGATCAAATAATATTAGGTAGTACTTGTCTTGGATCTGTCTTCTGGATGAGTGTTATCCCATATAAATGCTTCACAGCGTCCATTATCATACCTACGTTTAATTAGAACAATAATCAAAATCAATGTTTTACTTCATATTACAAGTTTGTAAATATAAAGTTAGAGAAGACTAAAAACTATTTTCAATGTTTTACTTCGTTCACTATTTTGAACAATGTAGTGGATTCATGTATTAAACACTGTGTGGATGTGCTAGTGTTGTAAAAAATGAATCCTTGATATATATATATATATATATATATATATATATATATATATATAAGAGTAGAAATCTAGAAGAATAATTGGAACATACTTTGTAACACCTCGAAACATGGAGCTATTTTTACCAAATGATTTGCATTTTCTTTGGGAACGTTTATGTTTGATAGCAACATAATTTGTTCCACTTCCACTAGCACTGGTCTCTTTGTTGAGTAAATTGTGGCCGACACTGAGTAAAAGTTCAATAGGTAGACGTGATAAATATTTTGAAGAATATATAAGTAAGTAATCTAATTAAGTTAAAAGAAGTAAACTCTACCTAGTTTGATTCCCTCCAGAAATGTTGTTGTTTTCCTCAATTACCAAACCCTCATAACCTCCGATAGGCAATGGTGGTGGAGCTGGATAGTTGGCAACAGTAAAATTACAGTTATTTGGGAAATCTGTAATAATTGAGTTCTCAAGTTGGAAAGGGTTATCATGTTGCAAGTATAAATTCATGTCCATAGACTCGGAAGAATGAAAATGGGAGTTGTCACTGTTCATCGACATCCTGCGAAAAGACGGTAAACAATTGGAGATTAATGTGGTTAGCATCTCCAATATGAAACAAAACTAAGCTATATTAGAAATTAAACACACAATGGAGAAATGCATATAAGGGTCTCATTAGATCACTCAACATATATTTATCCAATAATTTGTCTTAACTTTCTTATGATACTGAAATCTCGAAGCAAAGTTATTGGGGTCATCACTAAGCGAAAGGTAAAACCCTCTCCATCCTGTCTACAGCGATTTTTTTCAATCTCTACGCACACACGATCATTTTGATTTGTAATAATAAGAATGATAAATCACGTGGTGTTCAGCCGTTAGAAAATAATCAACAACATTTAATATTTGTTAGATTTTACGCCAAATGATTCGATCATCGGATATTAATAACTATAATAATTTAGGTAATGCATTACTTTTAACCGTCGAAAAGATACGTGGTGTTAAAATATATCGAACTACAATGTAGGCTTAGTTTGGTATATATTGAGGTGAAAAAACTCAAATATGAAAAAATTGTGTTTTTAAATAAGCAACATGTCACCTCCTTTTTAAAATTGTGGTTTTTTCAACTAAATTTTATAAATAAGCACCTTATAAAAAACTTACCAAACACATAATCAACTCTTAATGATAATTATAAGTGATTATTTACTCTAAAACGCAATACCAAACTAAGCCGTAAACTTTAGCAAATCCTAACTCGAAAAGTATCTCATTTCTCACTTCTTGGAAACAATGATCGATCACAACTTCTTGTAAACATTTTTACCTTCAAATTTCTCCCCACCCACAAAATATAATAGTTAAGAATCAACTGTGCTAGCTTAAAGCGAAAAAAAATACACGCTGATCTGATTAAATTATACATAAGGCTCAACAAGTTTTGAACTCCCTTGATCTTAAAACTAGATCCCCACATAGCTAGAGACCTAAGAAAACTCATGATAACAACATTTCATTTTTCTGCATTCCCCTAAATTCTGGATCCTCTTAAACTAAAACTACAGAAGTGGGTAGATCCGTAGATGCATAGGTGCAAAAAAGTTGTATATAAATTACTGAGATAATTGATGAGTGGTATAATTAATCTCTGCAAAAACAAATAAGAAGTATTTTGTGAAAGATCTAATTCAGTCTTGAGAGACTTAAACTCATTCTCTATAATCATTAACAGTAATGCAGTCCATCACCTAAATTTAACAAGACACATAATTCAGCAAGATATATATGTACTGATCTGATCCCTGATTATGCAAATTATATACCTGCCTTGTGGTTTTGTCAAATACAAGGGTGATTATCTAAAGGAAAGAAATGGTGCAGGCAGCAACCAGCTTCTTTCACTCTTTAGATCACACAACTCCAACAACTCTGAAAGCTTGAGCAAAGAGGGGAGAAGACGATAGATACAAGAAAAACCAAAAATGTGAACCAAGGAAAAATTAGTGAGAAAGAAAGCAGATTAGTAAAGTAAATATATACTAAGCTATACCTATATATATAATGCACCTGAGGGTGTAATTTGCATTTGTGAGAAGTTATAATTTGTTGGTTTACATATAATCTGCAAGTGATAAATAAAGGATGATTTTGTGACAAAAATTGACTCTGACTATTAATATTTGCAAGCGTGTATTTCATGCCAGCCTCTACCAATTGTGTAAGAATTTTGGTCAAATGTCAGGGCACTCATAAATATCACTAATCCGTTTTTCCAATTTGAAAATTTTCATTACATGTCAGGTTTATTAATTACTTATTTTCTTTTTGTTTTGTTGAATACAAGACTAATTTGGTGAGTTAATAATGATGATTATATCTTTTAACTTTCCATATATAGTAGATTTCCTCACCTACTCCTAAGTTTTAACTAGAGCAGAAGTGAAGGTTTTGGCGATAAAAGATGGATTTTCGATCTTTAATTGGGTCTCATCATTCTCATGTCTGTAAAAAAAAAAAGCAAATTTATCTGCAAAAGACACTGCGAATCTCTAGTTAGCAATAACTTATGTGTGTTGGGGTGATTAACCCTCAAAGGTCTGATTCACCCTGTATTTATAGATGAGCTTGAGCCCGGCTTGAGTAGATATTTCTGCTTATGATTATAGTGGTGTGCTTGATCCGCAAGACACACATGATGGATCTATAAAACACTACATTCTGATTCACCTGCTGGAGAGATTACATTTTGGCCACAATCAAATCCACCTCGAGGAGATTGTGTTTCAAGCACAACCAGATTCACCTCTAGGTGATTGTGTTTTGCCACAATCAAATCTCTTCTCAAGAGACTTCTTTTCGTCCTCGAGCCTCGAGTATGTTTCTAAAAACTCGCCTCAAGGGTCACCTGAGACTCAAAAGGTTCAAGGCTACTTACATATTGTCTCAATTTTAGTGTGTAGACAGTGAGACTTAGAAAGCTTACGCCTATCACATATATAGCTACACTTTTCACTTTTTTTTACGCTTTTTACTACGTCTAGAGAATAAACTTTTAAGTATTGAATAAATATCTAATATATATAAATATATAAGTGTTGTAGGAGAAACAATATAGATGTAAAGCGTTACTTTATTGATAGATAAGGAGGCCTTTATATAGGCATTACATCAAGTATCCCAAGTAATCAGGGATTCCCTATCTACTAAGGTAACTACTATTCTAGTCTAATTAGGTCAAGACACACAACGGAAGTTACGGAATTAACCTTCCTTGAACACTCCCCCTTGTGTCGCGTACCTAATGTGACACGGTGCATAACATGTTGCCTCGCTAAAACCTTGCCAAGCAAAACAAAACCTCTTGGGTAAAAATAAAAAGCTTGGTCGAAGGGAAAAGAGCACAACGCACCAACTACAATTGAAGATTACATGTGAGGTAGACTCCCCCTGATGTCTACAAGACAACTCCCCCTGATTGGTAACTCAATCTTGGAGTTCAGATTAATGGCGTATACAAACGCTCCTCACAAGCTTCAAAAGTAGGTGTGGCCAATGATCGAGTCATTGAATACGGCCACATTATCCTTGTATTAGACCAGCTACACTTAGCTTTACTTGGTCTTAAGGAAGAAGGTCGCTTAACAACTCAAAACTAGAGTTCGCGTTGAAAATCAGATTCACGCGCAGCATGACCTTCGTTTACTTAAATAGTCATAACTCCTTCGATACAGTAGGTATGAACGAACCGTAAAATGTTCTGGAAACTAGACACCCATATCTTTCCAGTGGTATAAAGTACACAACGTGGTTCGTTCTGAGCTGATCACAAAGCTCTGTCGAAGGTGACTGATCTGCAAATTACTGGACAGATTCGTCCTACTTTGCTAAAACAGCCATAACTCACTCAATATGATAGCTATGATCAAATGGTTAGTGTCCCTGGAAAGTAGACACATAGAGCTTTCCGACGGTACTAAGTTTACCATTTTCCGATGAGTGAGTTGTCATGTAGGTCACGGGGAAGTTGACGTACAGAACTAGGCAGAATCTGGAATTGCCTATTGATATGTCTTTCATGATGGGATCGAATGAGCCTAAACCTTTCTCTCTTAAAAGAAAGCACCGCCATATACCATGGCATTGCGTGGGCGCGTCTAGCCATCACTTTGGCTTTATAAGTTTATAGCGAATGAGATGTCGAGTCGAGCATATTATGACAAGCACATGATTGCGCACATGATACTTAGATAGAGAGTTTCATCTCCCAAGACTTCTCGTCACATAGACGAAACGAGTCTTCTCAAGACATCGACTAATCATGGGATACATATAGGCTTTGGTTTAACGTCCATTAGTTTGCCATAAGCCGATAGATGAACAAGTTCATCACTAACGGTTCTCACATTTGAGACCAAGTATTCCCAAGATCTTTTCATTCTTAACGTCGGATTAGTGATATCTCAATCACAATTCATCCGTAATTTACACGCAAATAGGCATGATTTCTTTCATCCCATCTCCAATCAAGTAGTCACTCAATCGTGATTTTTGCTTACTTGACTTGGGTGAAAACTAATCCGTTTAGGATGTTTATGTATATCTCTTCACTTAGTCCCAATAGAGATGATACAAGCTGCATGTTCAGTTTTTCGGAACTATCTAACTGACAAGGTAGTGGAGTGTGATATGACTCCATTACGAGAGCATATGTCATCGTAGTCGATTCCAGGGCGTTTGTGAGAGACCTTGCGCCACAAGGTGAGTCTAGGCTCTTTTTCTCACTACGCTTTCAATCAAAGATTATCGATAGGGTTTACACTTGCGGTGTCGGCATCACCTGACCAAGGACCTATCTCTTTGTATAAACTGGATCGCATATCTTTCCGTGTAGGCCAATTCACAACGTTGGTATTTGCTTCAACGAAGTGAGTGTATTCGATATCTAACTCATAGACCATGTACTCATGTACACTAGTGTAATTCGCATTTGTAGAGATCTCTATATGGATTGGCTTCTCATTGAGGCGTCCCCCAATAATAACCTTAATCCAGAAAATCCATGAGACGAATGAGTTGTCATTGATCCGAGGATCAAGTTGTGCCATACTCGCATTCGGCGAGTGTATATCGAACAAAGTGCCCTCTCTACACTTCTTGTGAGAGTCACGGCCTAGTGACACCATCTACCACTTTTGTGGAGTCACCATGTCACCATTTATGAATGACAATATGTCCATTGATTTGGACATCAATCCTTACAGGCATGTTGATACAAGAGTACTATTCCGATCTTTTCCTTGAAAGACCAATAGTTTACTCTTTGCAGCATGTATATCAAATCTCGTCACTTTGATTTATGGGACTTTGGGAACATGATGAGGCACAGTGGGGACAAACCACGGCAATGCCAAGTCGTTCTACTTGAACAAACTTGTTCTTCTCTCCCCCTAACGACGGGGAGACTGGCTCATCAAAAAAAATGACATAAACGAGATCGCCTGTTAAGGTTTATATATAGCGGACTATAGGTGGAAGCTGACGTCTTATTCAAAGACGTTATTCATAATCAAATAACCCATCATTGAGCGCTTGTGGTAGCGCAATATGGCACATAAAGTATGTGGACGGTATAGGGTATTGATCGTTAACACTTATACGTTAACAAGATGCATTCCGTTACAAAATGTAACATGCATGTATGCTTCCTGAAACGTTTCACTATGTTCCGGAACACCAAATGCCACCAAATTTTAATAGTAGGTAGGCACGTGTGTTAGGATTCCAACGCCGCCGGGCTCATTGCCGGAACCGGTCGGAAACATACCGAACCGGTCGGAATAGTCGCCGGAGGTCAGTGAACGTTTGTGTCGAGTGGTTCATCACCTTCCAGGTGTCCAATGGCTCTGAAATTTTATGAGCAGGTAGCCATGGATGTTAGGAATCGGTGGACCAAATTTCACCTCAAGAACCGGCCTAAAAGTAGGTAAACCGGTCCTCACAATGACGAGTCCGCGAGCTGAAAAACCAGAAATTTTAGGTTTTTGCTACTTTTCAATCATTGTGAAGGTGCTTCATAACATCTAAGTGTTATGGCTTGAGTTTAACCATGAGGTATATCACCATAGTATCATTGTATCTCAAATTGAACTATGAGAAGGCATCAAAGCCATCATCTTATGTATCATTGCCTTTAGCGTAGGAGGGCGTTACTCCAAAACTTTGCTAAAGATTAAGCTTCCATATGTTGAGCATAGCTAATGAAGGATCATAAAGGGGGGATCATATGCACGTTTAAATGCATAGATGGTGCTTCCATTGACTTGGAGGAAGACTTGGGTGACGTTAATGTCATCCTTGAGCCTTGAGCATTGCTCATGACGCTACCAAATTCTTTTGGTAATCTTTGATCCCAATAGCTTCTTTGCTCAAAAGAAACGATGTCCATAGCTTTCTTGCATATATGGATCATCAAAACATGTCCAAAATTCCGGACTATGTATGGAAGAGTCTACATGAGTCGTCGATTCAAAGAATCCGAATCATAGTATACGTGAAATACATTCACAATATTGACTCATAAGTTGTGCGCATTCATTAGAAGCGATACACAAGAAATCAATTCAATTTTCACAATGAGTTTCAAGGTGATAAACGTTGGCACCAATATCTTGAAGTGGTGATCAAGGTTCGATGAAGATTAGCTACACACTTAATGTCTCTATGATACATTCATAAGAGTGTAGAGACAAGGGTTTTATGCCAAGACATATAAACCGGAATATATACTCAATTCATATAGAGTGTGCAACATGGCGTGTAGTATCACAAGATAAAACATAGGCATGCTTAAAGGCGTACTAGATACATCCGTTAACGCTCAAAAATAGAGCCGGAAAACAACCAGAATGAGCCAACATCGATACTATAGAGACATAAATGTCTAATCCAAGTATCCAGGACCGAGGCCATGAGCTAGCTATCCGAGGCCGAAGCCAAGCTAGAATGGGAGCCAAGCCGAAACAAGGCAAGGAAGGGCCATGGTCAAGCATAGGCGCGTGCTAGGCTAGCCAAGGCCGAAGCCGAGGTGGTGCACGGGCAGGCCGAGGCCGAGCAAATGTCAAGGCATGCCAAGGCCGAAACCAAGGCGTGTCGAGGCAAAAGCAAAGGCTTTTGGGGCCGAGGCTTGATGTTGGAGTCAAGGTCATGCGAGTTGCCGATGGGTAGCCTAGGCCGAAGCGAAGGCTTACCGAGGCATAAAACAAGGACCTGACGAGGCCGATGCCATGCTAAAGAGCCAAAGGCATGCCGAGGCCGAAGCCAAGACGTGCCGGGGTGAGTGCATGGGCTTATAAGGCCGAGATGGCTGCTGGCCGGGCCGTGTTCAGGCCAACGCCGAGGCCGAGGCCGGGGCGCTGCTAGGCGGGCCGTGTGCGTGCCAAGGTCCGGAGACCGAGGGGGCGGCAGCATGTGGTTGTGGCGGAGCTGTAGTCCAAGCAACGCGTAAGCTAAGCCAAGGCCGAAACCGAGGCTAGGCAAGGCGGGCTATGGTGGGCGCAAGAGTGCCGAGGCCGAGGCCGGGCAATGCGCATGCATCCGCTTATGTACGCAAGCATGTCAATTTGTTTCTTGACGAGTGAGGCCTGGCGGATCGCGACCAAGTTGGCGGATGGCCATGGCGAGCGAGGCCTGGCGGATCGCAGCCAAGTTGGCGGATGGCCATGGCGAGCGAGGCCTGGCGGATCGCGGCCAAGTTGGCGGATCGCAGAGTTGGCGGATCGCGGCCAAGTTGGCGGATCGCAGAGTTGGCGGATCACGGCCAAGTTGGCGGATCGCAGTTTCTCGCGAGTCACTCATTTTGTCTCTTGTGATTTTTCGAGTTAACATCACCAATTAGGTTGGTGAACTCAATCAACATGCCATGTAAATGTGTAATGCGATTCATTGCATTCACATATAGCTTTTTTTTTTTTTTAGGGAATCGAACCATATATGTATCAAAAGGCCAACGGTTATATCGAGATCTTGACCATAAAGAGTGTATCGACTAAGTAGCATTAGTCACACATGTGAGGTCTATGCCTGCACAAAATCAACGGATTTGTAGTCACTTTGACTATGAAATTGAAGTCATATGCTTCATATTTATTGCAAATTATCTTTTGCTGTTGAAATCCGTAATCATGAGGATATACTCTCATCTTCTTCCATGTATCTCTTGTATACATTGACCATATGATTGCAATTTTGCAATTAGTGAACCGATAGAACCATATCCATGACATGATTCTCTCTTTTTTCAATGGCCATTCTCTAGGCGCATTTTATGGTCAATTGTTTCTTTATATCAAAAGAACAAGAGGGAAGGAATTGAATGGTCGAGACCAAGATTCTGGTTACTCAATTCAATTGGTTGTGACAATTTCCGTCACATATCGATGTTACAGTGACAATTTCCGTCACACATCATGAGTTTGTCCCCTTTGTGACTCCCTTAGGATCGTCACAAGCATCGACAATATTATGTCGGAATCGTGATTAAATATTCACGAAGAGTTGTGGTTCACAGTGACATCACAGCCACAAGCACAACTTTGGACGGTAACATCACAGTTACCCCATAAATACTGTGATACGCAGGGGTGGGTGGGGCCCCTTTGTATCGTCCTGAAAAACACACAAGTTCCAACACATATACACAAGTTCAAGTAATTGAAATTGCGAAAGAACGGGAACTTTTATTAAATCATACATGCTAGTTCGCCAAATGAACTGCGTTTAAAAATTGCGCTGAAGGACTCGGTTCTGATCCTTGTGCAAATTAAGATGCTCTTCCATGTACGTGCAACGAAATAATCCTCGCAATTACATCGCGATGCGTCGTGCAATAAGTTTCATGGAAAAGAAAAACATATGGTTAGTCATATTCACCATATATGGAGCAGTAAAACTAATAAAAAGAATTACTGCAGTAACTGTTTTTAACCCGTAGGGTAAAAACTGTTTAACTGAGGTAAGTACAATTACCGTTTTGCCCCTTGCACAGTAGAATTCGTTTAACAGCCGAATCGGGTCGGGTTGGACACGGGTCGGGTCAGGCCCAAGGGTCCGGGTCGAGATCTGGAGATCCGGATCTGACTGAAACGGTGACGAATCGGGGCAGCAGGACTGGGTCGGCGGCGCTAAGCTGCGTACAGGCGTGCAAATCCGGGCATCGACGTCGTTTGGGCTGCGTCGACAGAGGCGGCGACGTCAGAGGCTGCGACGACTAGGTTGGAGCGCGCTAGGGCTTCGTCGAAGCATCGAGGTGGGCCGCCGGATTGGAGCGGCTTCGGGCTGAGGCGTCGACCGAGCAGGCGTCGTCTCTGGATTGCATCGCGGCGGGGAGGCGATGAGAGAGGACGCCGTCGAACCATCGGAGGGTGCCCAGAGCAAATTACTGGGTGCCCTGAGCTTCTTCAGCCTCTGCCGACAAAGATGTCGTCGGCAGTTCAATAGTATATGATGTACCGACGAATTGGTTGTCGGCAAAAAGTTCCTGGGGGCTTCTTAGCTTTTCCGACAAAGAGTTGTCGGTAGAACCTGGTGCCCTGGGATTGTTTTCTTTCTTCCGACGAAGGGGTTGCCGGCAGAAAGTGATTTCTGGGGAGGGCCTTCTTTGCCGACAAGCAGTTGCCGGCAGAAAAGCTAGGGTTGCTGAAATTTTTTTTTTTTTTTTTTTCGGCAAAAAGCTAGGGTTTTTGCTATCAAGCACAGGGTTAGAAACTACGTGCTGATAACGTGTTGTAGGAGAAACAATATAGATGTAAAGCGTTACTTTATTGATAGATAAGGAGGCCTTTATATAGGCATTACATCAAGTATCCCAAGTAATCAGGGATTCCCTATCTACTAAGGTAACTACTATTCTAGTCTAATTAGGTCAAGACACACAACGGAAGTTACGGAATTAACCTTCCTTGAACAATAAGTTGATTTTAAATTGATGAATACAATCTATTATTTCGGATGAAGCTTCATTATCCCTTCTCTCTCAGGTGGACATGGGGGTTTTTGGCTTGTTAGCCTTGATGTACTGCTATTTTGTTGGTCTTGATACTTTGGGGTTTCTGATGGCTTTTGGTGGGGATGGTGGCCTTTCGCGTCAGGTCTTGTTTAAATCGGTTTCAGATCCAATCCTTCTTCGCGACGGTGCCGGTTGAGATGTTGATTGGGTGGTCTATGGTGCGGCGGTTATGGAGGCCGGATCTGTCACTACAGATGAAAGGAATCCTACTTGTTGATATCGATGTCGGAGATATTCTCGTCTCGGATTCGAAACTTCTAGTTGGCATCGACGAGACAAGATCTAGAGTTTTGGTGTTGGGCTCTAGTCTCTCTGCGTGGACTGAAAACCCTCTTGCTGGTTCGAGCGTTGGGGGCGGTGGCTGCAATAGCGGTGGTTCGCAGGCGGTCAGCGACGTGGCTGCGAAGATGGGTGGGGGACCCATAGCAATTCTTTTTTGGGCTGTCTGGAATTCACTTTGGGCCCGACAGTATCTCTCTTATTTTGTTACTGATGCCACGAAGGTTGGCTTCGATATGGAAGGGATAAGGGATAGGTTTTGACTCAACTGTGAGAAGTTGCTTCAAATCTAACCCTAGTGAATCCGACTTTGGTGGTTGTATGATGAATCTCGACATCAGTGATGATGTAGGGGGAAGGTGGTGTTGATGTGTGTTGACGAATGAGCATATATGAAGACAGGTATTTTGGTGGGACAGGGTCAGCCTCCTCCTGCTAAATTGGATTGAATTTGAATCTAGTCACACTATTAGCGTACTTGGTTGTTACCCTTTATTCTTGCTGCTAAATATTCTAACACTGAAATCTTTTGTGCTTTATCTGAGATGAAAAGGCAAGTGTATTTTTGGCTCTTTTAGCCTAGTATAGGTTAGTGAGTCATAAGAGATAGCTCTTATTGTCGGCCCTATGGGTGTGTTATCTTTATACTGCTTACTGAATAAAAATTTATTGACTTCCGATTCAAAAAAAAAGTTTGAATTATAAATCTTATATATATCTAAATATAATATCGGTGAATTCTTATGTATTAATGTTGTTCTTTTATTACCTCTTAGAGAAAGAAAGAAAAAACCCTAGAGCGTCGTTGGTGCCGCTCTTCAACCTAGTCCTCTTCTAGGTGTGTTTCAGGTCGTGCACGTTTGTGCTCGATTTTCCTTGAGTTCCTGCATCCATCTCCTTACTGCTTTACATCATCATTTTTGCTTTAAGCCTTGCAACCATGTCTACCCTGGATGCCGTGACAAAGAGCTTCGCGCAATCCCTCACGCTTGCTAGCAAAGATGCACTACTCCAGATCAGAATCGAAGCGACGATAAAAAGTCGTCGCTTCAACACCGTTTTCGTCGCTTCAACTTGCTGTCGCTTCATTCTCGTCGTTTCAGCACCGAAGCGACGAACACTGAACCAAAGTTCGTCGCTTCGTTTTTCCAGGAGACGACACCAAAGTTCGTCGCTTGGAAAACTAAGCGACGAAGTTTAAGTCTTCGCTTGGAAAAACGAAGCAACAAATTTTGAGTCGTCGCTTGGGAAAACGAAGCGACGAAGTTTGGTTCAAAATTTGTCGCTATAGTGCATGTTACAAAGAAGAAAAACATGGGATGATAAAATTGAAGCGACGGAGTTTGGTCGTCGCTTAAATTTTCATGCGACGAATATTAATCAATGTTCATCGCTTCATGCAGTGTTACAGAGAAGAAAAAAAAAAGGTTTCTGGGTCTGGTTTGAACCAAATTCATTCGCATCCAAATAACACAAAACACACATTCAATTACTATAAAACACACATCCAACATAACACAAACACACTACATTTTATAAATACGTAGATTTCGTCCAAAACTACAATTTGTTCAAATTACGACAATGTACAATAATCAAATTACAAGGAAAAGGAAGGCTCCTAATCAAGTCCTCCACTTCAACTCTTTGCTAACTCGGATGAGTTTAATTGGTCCTTTGCCCTCTTCAGATCCTCTTGCAATTGAGAAAGTTGTGATTCCAATTCTGACACTCTTCTTGGCAGCTTCGTCTATAGCTCATGTAATGAAAATGGAAATCAAATGAGCAAGTAACCTCTAAAACAACTATGCATAAAAGAAACCGAGAACGTCCAATCAATTTATAGTACAAAAGGAAAATAATAGTACTCCAGTAATACACTGTAGATGCATTGAAAATGTTGAACCATACCTCTCTAGTCATGGTAGCAGAAAACAAATATGTCCTACGTTCACGAGGAATGACTCTCAGAATGTCATCGAGTGTCTTTTCAAAGTCCTCATTAAGCAATCTGTCTACCTCATCTAAAACCTGCTCAATTGCAAGTAAAAGTTTTCTTAGCATTTCCAGACAAGTCTGAGATATGAGATATCTGAGGTCATAAAAGAAGCATGAAGAACTTCATTTGGGGCGATCATAAATTAGCAATGTAGTAATGGATGGGAAAGAAGATGCAATATATAGTCTAGGTAAACGAATATAAACTATTGTAATGACACAAAACATCTAAGAATACAATAATAGCACAAGCTGTCTCTTATAGTTTAAATGTTTCTTTATAAGATCTTCATATTTTTCTTCCCAGTCAGTCTTCATTCACCTCTTGGTATTTTACTTTCTTCTTTTAAGAATCATCGTCTGGTTTTAGCTGTCTACATTAAATATGTGCATACCATCTATTCCATCTAGGTTGCAATTGCATCTACAGAAGAATAGTGAAAATCCTCAAACCCATGAGATCATACCAGATACTTCAATGCTTTAAAAGAAAATCCTTTTGTGTTGGATACGTGATCCATGAGGCGTCCAGGTGTAGCAACCTTCAAGGGAGTGCAACAGTTGAAACAACAATAAGTAGCTGATAAATTTATACAAAATTTGTCAACTTATGGAAATTTCATCCTTACCAATATTCTTATGTTGGCATATCAATACCTACTGATCTATAACAAACTAAATTTCTGCTTTCTATTAAAAAAATATCATTTGAAATTTTATTTAAAGTCTTCACAGGATAATATCAGAGCAACATGAAACCAGCCGTCTATAAACTATACCATGAATCCAAGTAAAGTATAGTTCCGATGTTAAGGAAATCAAGCCTTTTATCTTAGGAAAATAAAAACTTACAATAATGTGTGGTCTCTTTGAAAGCATAATAGCCTGTTGGACCATGTCCACTCCTCCAACAAGTTGAAAGAATAAGGTAAAGAAGCTAAGCCATATAACAAATGATTAAACATAGGTGAATCAATAAGAAAATAGGATGCAACCATATCACTGGGTTAACTTGTACAGCATACAATTTGATTTCATTTTCTAGTGAACTAGATAACTATAAAACTTGACTAAAGAATAGATAGACACACACTAGCAGACGATTGTGCATTATAACGGAACAATGTTGTACATCCATTTCATTCAATCAATACATATACAAAGCTAGAACTAGAAAAACCTAAATGGGGCCATTGATGCCATTGATGAATTCTAGGGATTGGGGATTTTGAATTAGGGTTTGGGAGTTTTGAATTTAGGGTTTCGGGGTTGAAATCGAAGGAGAGGGATTAGGGGTTTCGAAATGGGGCTGATTTGGAGAGGGGGGGGGGGGGGGGGGCGGTCGAATGGATTAAGGATGAATTTGAAGCTTCCAATCAAAAAGGGGAAGAACAATTGGGGTTTGTGGGTTTTCAGTTCGGGAAGGAAGAAGAAGAGGGATTAGGGTTTCGAATTGGGGCTGATTTGGGGGGGGATTAGGGTTTCGAATGGATTAAGGATGAATTTGATCTGAAGAATCGAAAAAGGGAAGCTGACTTGGGGTTTTTGGGTTTTCGAATGGAAGGAAGAAGAGTCTCTGAGTTTTTTCGCGTCTGAGGAAGAAGACCTAGTTCTGGGCTTATAATATAAATGAAGCGACAAACATAGGCAAAAGTCGTCTCTTCAGTATTCAAGTTAGCGACGAACATTGGCAAAAGTCAGCGACGACTTTTTTAAACTTCGTCGCTTCATATGATCTGAAGCGACGAAGTTCAAACACACATGGTAACCTTGTGACTTTAAAATTGGTCACTTCAACTATCTGAAGCGACGAAGATTGGCAAAGTTCGTTTCTTCAATTTTTAAACTTCGATTTTTCCTACAATCGGACGACCAAACGACGTCTGTTCCGTCCCGAATTTTAACCGCGTACCATAATATACGTTGTTTCTGCACAAACCCGGGGGCCTGGTAGAGACAGATGAATCCTCGTATGATCTCCTGTAAACCTGCTTACTAAGGGGAATACCGGGCGGGCCGGTCTTCTCCTCTCAGATGCCTAAGTTAGTATAGTTGGAATAGATATAACTTAAGCACGTATATAAGCGGTAGGAAGGATCAGTTACCTATTAATGAGGGTAGTTGAGGCCTTTATATAGGTGGCTGGGAGTGAAGTCTGGCCTTACCCTTCGATGTGGGACTGGTTCCCTTCTGTTTGCACACCAAAGGGCAGCTTTGGTGACCTCTTTGGCAGGCAGGCTCACCCGGTCCCCGGGCCCCTGGTAGCAGGATAGACTGCTGGACCCCGAGGCCGGGTGCTGGTGGTCCGGTCTCGGGGCTCGGGCCGGCCCCTGGTACACTAGCTGCGGGTCTGTGGGCCTGCTGTAGCCCCTCTGTGGCTACTGTCAACAAGTCCCCCAAGTTCCCGGTCAAGTGCAATCTTGAATGGGGACTTAAAGCTGTCTTGCCCTTGTCCCGCAGACCCGCAGGGTTACCAACCCAACGGTGCCCAGTCCCCCAAGTCCGCGTTGAAGATTGGGCGTGACCGGGGTGAGTACCTGTTACCGATGATGTGCAACAGTTTATGAGTATGTTTGCAATATAAGTAGTACTGTGCTCAAGTGTTGTAATGCTACGAGCATAGAGCGGGGTGAAACCCGGAGAGTGCATGAGATGTGTGCATGGAATGATTATGGGGCCTTGAAATCCGCCATGCAATAGATTTGTGCATAGAGCTTGGACCCCGCGTTCTGCCATATCAGAGCGAGCCGGAGAGCATGGGATCTCGACCGGGCGTTCTGCCATATCGAGACGAGTCCATATTGCTAGACTGCGACCTCGACCGGGCGTTCTGCCAAATCGGTACGAGTCGGAGAGTGTGGGACCTCGACCGGGCGTTCTGCCATATCGAGACGAGTCCATATTGCTAGATTGCGACCTCGACCGGGCGTTCTGCCAAATCGGTACGAGTCGGAGAGTGTGGGACCTCGACCGCGCGTTCTGCCATATCGAGACGAGTCCATATTGCTAGACTGCGACCTCGACCGGGCGTTCTGCCAAATCGGTATGAGTCGGAGAGTGTGGGACCTCGGCCGGGCGTTCTGCCATATCGAGACGAGTCCATATTGCTAGGCTGCGACCTAGACCGGGCGTTCTGCCAAATCGGTACGAGTCGGAGAGTGTGGGACCTCGACCGGGCATTTTGCCATATCGAGACGAGTCCATATTGCTAGGCTGCGGGGAGGTGGGCCCGGTGTTGCGGTCTGCTGAGGCACCGGTCAACACTTGCTAGTTCTTCTCAGCTTGTGTTGGAATAAGCGTTAAGGTAATGGGGTGGCGTTGAGGTGACAAGTCTCGCCGTGGAGCCCCACATTGATCGCAGTTCAGTGCGATGCAGGGTTTTTATCCTGCTGGACAAGAGTACATGTGTTAGATGTAAACTCACCCGGGTGTATAAAGCCCATGCCGGTCGAATGTTCTCATAACCGGGGTCATGCCATGGAGCCGGGTGGATCTCGACCGGGCGTTCTGCCATATCGAGACGAGTCCCCCAGTGAGATGCCTTGGGGCCGGGTGGATCTCGTACCCGAAAAAATGCTCTCGAGCCGGTTGGATGATCATAACCGGTGAGATGGTCTCGAGTCGGTTGAATGTTACCTAACCGGTGAGATGCCATGCAGCCGGTTGAATGATACCTAACCGTGAACTGCCATGGTACCGGATGGATGGCGCATACCCAGAACAATGCTCTCGAGCCGGTTGGATGATCATAACCGGTGAGAGGTCTTCAAGCCGGTTGAAAGATCATAACCGGTGACTTGCAGTGAAGATGCCATGCAGCCAGTTGAATGATACCTAACCGTGAACTGCCATGGTACCGGATGGATGGCTCTTACCCAGAACAATGCTCTCGAGCCGGTTGGATGATCATAACCAGTGAGAGGTCTTCAAGCCGGTTGAAAGATCATAACCGGTGACTTGCAGTGAAGATACCATGCAGCCGGTTGAATGATACCTAACCGTGAACTGCCATGGTACCGGATGGATGGCTCATACCCGGAACAATGCTCTCGAGCCGGTTGGATGATCATAACCGGTGAGAGGTCTTCAAGCCGATTGAAAGATCATAACCGGTGACTTGCAGTGAAGATGCCATGCAGGCGGTTGAATGATACCTAACCGTGAACTGCCATGGTACTGGATGGATGGCTCATACCCGGAACAATGCTCTCGAGCCGGTTGGATGATCATAACTGGTGAGAGGTCTTCAAGACGGTTGAAAGATCATAACCGGTGACTTGCAGTGAAGATGCCATGCAGTCGGTTGAATGATACCTAACCGTGAACTGCCATGGTACCGGATGGATGGCTCATACCCGGAACAATGCTCTCGAGCCGGTTGGATGATCATAACCGGTGAGATGCCATGCCATGAAGCCGTGGAGCCTGGGGAAGTGGGGTGGCCTGACGCCTCGGTTCCCGCTCCTAACTCCCTTACCTGTCGCCAGCAGGCGGGACAAGTGGCTGACATGCATTTAAGGAGGAAGTCCATCAGTCCCATCAGTTATGATGGCGTGGGAAGTTTACTAATGCTGGGACAAGTGCTGGTAGGGAGCGGGCTGAGATGGAGGGTCTGGATTCGCGGGCGTTTGAGTTGCTCTGATTGCGTGTTTTGGGGGGATTACAAGCTCCTAGGGCACCGGACCTCTCAATAAAAAGGCCTCCTCTGCCTTCTTAAGTTCTGTTTTGCTTCTTGCTCAGAGAGAATAAGAGAGAGACATCTGGCGAAAGCTCTGTGGAGGTGCCCCGCGACATCTGTTGCCTCAAGTGCTCTTTTACTCTTTTCCTACCATTGCTCGCTACTTTCGCAGGGCGGACTTTCCTCGGTTGAGCATACTAATCGGTAAGTTCTTGCTTTCTTTGCCTGGTGTTGTTCTTGTTTTTCTTTTCGGTGTTTTTGCGGCGGGGGGAGGGGATCTCTGTCGCCGACTGAGTTGTTTTAAGCGGAGCGTCTGCGGTAAACTTAGGGAGGGGCTGCAGAGGGCGCTGTTCTAGCCTGTTGCTGACCAGCGCTAGGGTTTTGTTTTTCTTCCCCTTAGGTTAAAAATGTCTTCTGCAAGTTCTGATGGGGTTTCCGAATCGGCCGTCAGGCGTCCCGTCGTGGACGATGAGGAGAGACTAGAGGACTGGCTTGGTTCGGAATCCCCGGTGTCTGAAGCCGCTGACCGCTCCCGGAGCGGGGCTTCGTCTTTCGAGTCCTCAGGATCTGAGGAAATACCGCACGGGGTGCGCCTTGCTGGTGCTCCGCCCGTGAGCTACACCATCGGGAGAGGGAAAGGTGCCGTGGTGTGCGATGAGCCGGAGGGTAGCATGAACCCCGGAGAGATTGCTGCGTTCCGGGAGACGTGGAGTATCCCGGATGAGGTGGCGCTACGGCCAATGAATCCCGGAGAGTCAGCCTGTAACCCGGAGGCAGGTTGGGTTGCCGTGCATCTAGACCAGTTTCGCCACGGTTTTTCACTCCCGCTGCCAGACTTCGTGCAGTACATGCTCAGTGCACTGCAAGTGTCTCCCGCGCAGCTTCCAGGGCTCCAGTGGAGGCGACTGCTGAGCCTCGACTGCCTGTACGAGTTGTCCGGGATGAGTATGCCAACGGTAAACGAATTCCGGGCACTGTACAGGTTATCATACTCGAAGAAGCGAGGGTCCCGGGGTTGTCTGTCCTTCAGCGCCCGGTGCTTTCAACCTATCATCACCAATATGCCTTCTTGGGTGGATAACAGCTGGAGGAAGAAGGTGGTGATGGCGGGCGGGAAGTGGCAGAAAAGGAGGAAGATGTACCGGGTTCCTGGTGCCTTCCAGCCCCCTGGGGATCAATCGTTCGAGCTATCCGAGTTGGAGCAGGAGAGGATCACGACCATACTCGGATGTTGGGACGATCTCGAACGGAGCTCTTACAACTTCATCCGGCGGGAAGTGTTAGAGTATTGCTGTCTCGGGCGAGATCCCGGTGCGTAGCAAGTCCTAGCGGTGACACTTTTGCTAACTGTTTTAAATACTAACCTTTGCTCGTCCTGCAGGTGCATCTTCCCGGGCGGTCATCAAACCCGACACCACCATATCCATGGACGGTGAAGACCTTCTCGCGAGGCTGAAGGAGAAAGGCGAGGCTGTTTCGCGGACCACGGTGGACGAGGAGTCCAGTCGGCTTACGGTTCATCCCGAACCGAGGGCCATGGATGTTGAGGACGAGGCCTATGTTCTGAGGCGTGTGAAGAGCCACCCTGCTGCGCCAAAGGCGGGACCTGGCAAGGGCAAGACTACCGGGGGGCCACTAAAGATTCCCGGTGGAGTGAGCCGGATTCTGTACCGGCCGGGGTCAGTCCCGCTCGTCACTCGGGTCACCCGATTAGGCGCACAATCTTCTTCGCCTGACGGCCAGGGTGAGAAGAGGCGGAGGATCATGTACGTTCCTCCCTCCACGCTGGTGACGCCGACCGGTGGGTCGTCCGGTGAGAATCTGGCCAAACGGCTCAAGGTAACCAGCGGTGCACCGAGTTCCGCTGGGGAAAAGGCTGCCGTTGCCCGGCATAATAGCCCCGTGCCTGCGGAGGCACAGAGGGGAAGCCCGGAGAGTGCACTCGCCCGGCAGCTGGCGGCAGACTTGGCCGGCCTTGGTCTGGACAGGTCTGAGGTCACCGGAGCCTTGGCGGGCGGGAAGCGCCAAAAGTTCAAAGAGTCGGTCCTGCAGGTAAGAATTGTCTGGTGCCATTGCATCGCTCGTCACTCATTTCCTTTGTTGCTTGCTTAATTGGCTCTCTGTTGTTATGCAGTTGCTGTACAATCTGTACCAGCCCGATCCGAGCGAGGAGCTGAAGAGGCAGGTGGCCGAGCTGATAGAAGCCCGAGAGCGGCTGGAAGCAGAGAAGTCCCGGCTGGAGCGGGACAAGGCCAGATTGGAGGAGAGGGCCAAGAAGCAGGTGGCCAAGCTGGAGGAGCGGGTCCGGAGCCTAGAGAGGGAGAAGGAGCTGGCTGAGGAGGAGAGGGCCGAACTGGAGGCCAAGGTGGACGAGCTCCAGGTGGGAGCTGCCGCTGTGCGCGCCGCCTCTGCCGCTGCGGCCGGGGAAGAGGACCCGGAACTTTACGAGCAGGTTGTTCTCAAATACCATGAGAGCGATCAATTCCTTCAGTTCCTGGAGAAGGCCAGGGAATCGGGCATCGCGGACGCTTACACGGAATGGGAGCAGAAGGGGTACCTGGATACTTCCCGGATGTCGAAGGCCGTTGATGAGGATATCCATGAGTAGTCGGATATCCATGAGCAGTCGGCGGAGAAGCAACCGGAAGGGGAGGGTGGACCTCAGATTGCTGAAGGCGCGGCTGCTTCATCTGGAGAAGCTGGTGGATTGCCCGCTGAGGGGGGAGGCGTGGCTTCTTAGGATTTTGCCCTTGCTCTTTTTTGTAAACCTGCCGGAACGGCTTCTGCTTGTGTTATCCCTTGACTATGAATATACTTGAATTGGTGGAACCGGTGGAATTTTTCTTGAAAGTAGTTTGCATATATATCTTGTGATGTTACAGCGGTCGAACCGGTGATATGCCAAACTAACCGCTTGGAGGCTTGGCGAGTCTACCAGCCCCGGTCTTGCTCCCGGTCGAGATCTGCTCTCCTTTCCCCTATATACTGTTGGAGCTGGCCGTTACTAATCAAACCCTCCACCGCTGTCTTGAGAGCGCAGCATTGGCTCGTTCGATGAGTAGCCTCATCATGATAGGAGCAGTACTTGCCCGTTTGCACCGTGGTAAGCTTCCCATTCGGGTACTTTCTCCTGGGCGGTGGGGGAATGATGCTCCCGTTCTCGAGCAAAATGTCCTCGTATGAAGAGGTGAGAGCGGTGAAGACCTTTTGACCGGCCGGTTGTGCTGGCATGATTGCCAGGGGACGTTCTTGCCGGAACTGCGCCGGCTTGTGCTCGTTCTAGGGTCTATCATGGTAGGGCCTCTGCTGCCGTTGCCCCCAATTTCTGTTGGGCCGGCTCGGTCTGACGGCTCGGTTCTCGGTCCGCTGGCTTGGCTTGTCTTCTTGGTTGGGCGGGGGGTGCTCCTCCCGGGGGTGGTCTTCCTGCTGCTCGTCCTGTTTCCTCTTCAGCAGGTGATGCCCGTACGTCTCGTGATCGGCTTGGGCGTGCCGGATGGCCATTGCCATTAACTCGTCATACCCCTGCGGGAGTTCCACCCGTACGGCGTAGGAAAATTTTCCCGGCCGGAGCCCTTGCTTGAACGCCATCTCGGCGATACCTTTGTCAAGGTTCCGAACCCCGGCCGTCGCCGTCTGCCAACGGTTGACGAAAGTCCTCAATTCCTCGTTGGGCGCTTGCATGCAGTTAAAAAGGATGGTCGATGTCCGGGCTCCCTCGACCCGGAGGATGAAGCGGCCTACAAACCGGTCGGCCAACTGTTCGAAGGCCTCAATTGAATTTGCCGGAAGCTCATAGAACCAGCTGAGCGCCTCTCCAGACAAAGTTTTATGGAAAATATTGCAGCATACTGCATCGGAGTAGCCCTTGGCGCATGTCTGGGACCGGAAACTATCCAGGTGCTGGTACGGGCAGCCGGACCCCGAGTAGGTGAGCTTGAGGGACTTCTGGTTACCAGACCTTCCTAACTCCATAACCCGGTGCGAGAAAGGGCCCATGCGCTCGTTGAACCGTGCGCCTTCCATTGGCCCTGCCACTCTTCTCTCGTTGGCCTACATTTGGGCCTTCAAATCCGACACAGTGTCGGCGAGCATCTGCAATGCCCGTGCAGTCGGGGTCACGGCTTCATCCTCGAACGAAGTGTGGGGCTGGCTAGGCGTCGGCGTGCTCTTTGGCGGGGCCGTGCCGGCCGGTGAATCTGTTCACCCGGGATCACTGGGCCTACCGCCCGATGACTGCCCCGCTTCAAACTGCTGAGATCGAACTGGCGGGGGTGCCTGTGCCCTGACCATAGTGTCGTTGCGTTGTTGTCCTCTATCCAGGGCGGCTACCAGGACAGCGTTTACCGCCTCCATTTCTTCATACCGGGCGTTGGACTTGGCTCTATCCCAGTCGCCCTCCTCACGCAGGCGACTGACCTCTGCTGCCATCGCCCGTATCTCTCCCGCCATACTGCTCTGGTCGGGGCTGTACGTGGTGTCCCGATCACTGTTACAGTGCGGGCTCTCCTCTCGGTCACTCAGATCATCTGAGAACGTCAGAGAAAAGCCCCGGTGCACTGGCCTGTCGTTTTCCGCCGGGCCTTTCCCGCGCGAGCTGTCGTGGTGTGGCCCCGACGTGCCGGTCGGCCTCCCACAGCTCCCGCCTTCCTGATCGCCCTGGTCGCCGCGCTGCTCCCGCATAACGACCGGGGTGGAGACAAGCGTTTGCACTGGTGCAACACGCTGCTCCTCGGTGGTATTCCTTTCCTGTCTTGCTTCTGAATTCTCTGTCATCGATAGTGCTCATGTGGTTTCTTGTCCAAACTTCCCACAGACGGCGCCAATTGTTTCTGCACAAACCCGGGGGCCTGGTAGAGACAGATGAATCCTCGTATGATCTCCTGTAAACCTGCTTATTAAGGGGAATACCGGGCGGGCCGGTCTTCTCCTCTCCGATGCCGAAGTTAGTATAGTTGGAATAGATATAACTTAAGCACGTATATAAGAGGTAGGAAGGATCAGTTACCTATTAATGAGGGTAGTTGAGGCCTTTATATAGGTGGCTGGGAGTGAAGTCTGGCCTTACCCTTCGATGTAGAACTGGTTCCCTTCTGTTTGCACACCAAAGGGCAGCTTTGGTGACCTTTTTGGCACGCAGGCGCCCCCGGTCCCCGGGCCCCTGGTAGCAGGATAGACTGCTGGACCCCGAGGTCGGGTGCTGGTGGTCAGGTCCCGGGGTTCGGGCCGGCCCCTGGTACACTAGCTCTGGGTCTATGGGCCTGCTGTAGCCCCTCTGTGGCTACTGCCAACATACGTACACTTGACATCCAACGGTCAGTTAGTCCAAATGGATTACTTTGCTAATTGAAAACTCAAGTATCCCCCTATGTTGCTTAACCTTTATATTAGGTCAATTTTTAAACTTCGGTTTTTCCAACAATTTGGCCGTCCGTTCCGTCCCGAATTTTAACCGCGTACCATAATATACGTACACTTGACATCCAACGGTCAGTTAGTCCAAATGGATTACTTTACTAATTGAAAACTCAAGTATCCCCCTATGTTGTTTAACCTTTATATTAGGTTAATAAAGAAGTTGTTGCTTCTTGAAGGCGCTATTAGGAGCGGACCTCCGTCAGCAAAATTGACCGTTGGATGTGACATGTATGTAATATAAGGGGCACGGTTAAAATTTGGGCCGGAACGGGCGACGTTCAGTTGTCCTATTAAAGGGAAAACCGAAAACACTACTAATACGCCCTATGGGTGGACCCCATCCCGGGGGCATTTTTGGAGGCGGGGTTGCCACATTCCCGACCCCGTGGTCATGCCCTTCTACCTTCCCCTGCCCGTCGCGGTGGAAGGTTTTTGGAGGGCGGCGGTCAAAGAGTATTTATGTGGTCAAAGTGCGTTTTTTTCGATTATCCCGACGATCAGACGATCAAACGACGCCTGTTCCATCTCTAATTTTAACCGCACACCTTAATATACGAACATTTGACATCCAACGGTCAATTAGTTCAAAGGGATTACTTTGCTAATTGAAAACTCAAGTCTCTCTTTTAATTATAGTTTAGTGCTTAAGCAGATGAAAAAAAACGATGCAACGAAGATTGCCGAATATTCCTCTCTTTGTTTTGTATTCGAGCGACGAAGTCAGTGAACTTTATCGCTTCAATAATTTTCAAGCGACAAAGATTGAATTTCGTCGCTAGCTTTTCGAAAAAATGGTTCTGGGATAAACTGAGGTGACGAAATATCAATATTCGTCATTTTGAAATTATTGAAGCGACGAATATTGACCAATCTTCGTCGCTCATTTTTTTTTAAGCAACGAGTCCAATATTCGTCGCTTGGATGTGTTGAAGCGACGAACCTTTTTTCCTTTGTTGATTCTTTGTCGCTTCAGTCCTAATCTGCAGTAGTGACATCCTCAACATCTCTTAACCGGATGACGACAACGGCGAACCTCATGGACTCGGCCAAGCCTTCTGATTAGCCAGACGTCTTGTGCGGAAACCATTCTCCCCATAAGACTTGCATCTCATTTTAAAAGACTCTGGAATTTTAAGGACTCCCTCCAGGTTCAAGCTCATTCCAAAGAATGTTGTCTCTTTGCCTTCAATCTCAGGAAAGATGTGAATCGTGTCATAATTGGGGGGCCTTGGTACTACGGAAGAGCACCGGTGGTTTTCCAAGAATATGATGGCGTTGCAGATGTACATGTTGTTCCGATGGACGATCTCTTTTTCTGGGTGTATCTCTCAAGCATACCACCCAAATTTGAGACACCGAATCATATCTGATCAGCCCCGATGGTTGCTGGAGAGTATATTGGTTGCAATGACAAAGAATGGCGCGCCATAAGGAATATCAGGGTTAGGGTTTCTCACAACATATCCCGACCTTTTGTGCTCAAGAAATTCATCAAGTTCTCAGACCAGGTTGAAACGAAAGTCTCATTCTTTTATGAGAACTTCATGGGAAGATGTAAGCGATGCAACTTGATATGGCATGAAGGAGGATCGTGCTTGGCTCCGACACCTACCCCTACCACTATGCCCTTTGATTCCCAAGCTCAACAAAGAATCACTACCTCCAATCCCAGGTTTGAACTTAACCAAGGGTCCCTTTCGTTTACATATATAATGACTAATATTTTATATTGTAAGGATTACGCTTTTTGGGTCTTAAGTCTCAAAGTTCAAGGCTCTCATGAAAAAGCCTTAGGGTATGTTTTTTTTTTTTTTTTTATGGCAATCGAAAAATTTTAGAAAAATAAGAGATAGTTATTTAAAAGGGGGACATGAAACCCAATGTTCTAAAAAATGCTAGGTACTAGTCGGGCAGAAAGTCAGCGACTAGCGCCTAGACGACTAGTCAGGGGACTAATCGGGGACTAGGTTGTTTGTATTTTTTTTATTTTTAAAAAATATATAATTATGAAAATAAAATTATAAGAAATATCTTAACGTTTCAAAATAAGAAAAATACTCAAAATATAGATAAAATCAAATGTTCAACAACAATATTCTTAAAAATAAATAAATAAAGCAAATGTACTTAATTCTTCCAAGCCTATTCCTCATATTCCAAGCCTATGTAAAAAAAAAGGGCTAACATTTCTTTAGTCTTTGTATTTTTGGTCGGTCGTTTATTCAATCCCTGAAATTTCAGTTTCGTCCAAATAGTCCTTAAAGTTCTAAATTTTGATTTGAAAAGTCCATTACGTCAATTCCTCCGTTACATACCCTTCAAAAAATTGTAAAATGACCAAAATACTTCTAAATTAATTTTCCCTTTTACTTTCTTCAATTATTTAAATAAGTTTATCTTTTTTATTTTATGTTAAATTAATTCGGTATAGACATAAAGAAATAAATAGAAATGAATTTTGGCGAGTAAAGACATTCACATTTCTTAAAAATAAAATGAAAACAATAAGAAATAAATATTGAAGAAAATAAAAAGGGAAAATCGATACAAGGGTATTTAGGTAATTTTCATAATTTTGTTTTAGGGTCTTTAACTGCAACCTCATAACACTAACAGAAGAATTGACGGAATGGACTTTTCAGATTAAAAGTTTGAAGTTAAAGGACTATTTAGATGAAATTGAAACTTCAAGGACTGAATAGACGACTGACTAGAAATATAGGAACTAAACAAACGTTTGCCCAAAGAAAAAAGTAAAACCGCCTAATCACCGAATCGCCCAGTCCTGCCAAGGCGGCCGTTTTTTACCCAGACGCCTAGGAGAGACGATTATGCTAAAATCAGAACAGAATGCAAACAACTAGTCTAGGCGCCGTTTTTTAGAACATTGATGAAACCAAAACCCCTTAGAAGAAACAATGAAAACAAAAAACAAACAAACATGAGCAATTATTAGAAACCGATAGCATTAGAGATTAAGAAGCACAACGGGAGTCCGATCGAGGGCAGGATATGGGTCTCGTGAATCATTTTTAATCTTCACTTTTTTCTTTTGAGATTTTGGGAGAGACTTGAGGAGTTTCTCAATTTCTAGAGCTTCACCTTCGTCAAACCAAGAACTCAAAAGACTCATTTTCTCGATCTGGTCATATGTACGATGACCAAGTGGTTCTTCATTTTTCAAAGCACCCCAACATAACTTGGGTTGAACATAAGATTTTACCAAAATATCATTATTATTAGTATTAACTAAAGTGTCATTACGTTTCTCCAACCGTCTCTTGCTCATCTTCACCTTGTTCCATTTGAGTAAAAATCTCAAAACTATTACCAGTGGAGATATTAGCATTGATGTTACGTGGAGGGTTTGGTGGAGTTGGACTTGTTGTCGAGCTCAACATGTTCTAAACAACATTATCGACATTAACTGCGTTTGAGCACTCGATTTGCATGACAGGTTGAGTATCATTCAAAACCAAAAATGCATTAGATTCATCTCTACTGTTTCTATCTGCAACAATCTTGTCTCCTTGATCCCTTTCCCTCTCAGCTTCAATATGACTGTCCACAAGATTGTTAGGTCTTGCATTAGTGAAATTTTCCTCAGAAGCATGTCTTAAATCCACGACTGGCACTTTAGAAGTAGACGGATTATCTTTATCAGAAGCACCAGTGTCTGTCTGTAGTCTTTACCACGTACACTTGAAAGACAAATTTATGTTTCCGCTTGCGAGAATTGCGAGAACGGCTACGCCTATTGCCCTCTACCTCTGATACATTATTCTCCTTACCTCTGTGGAGAGCATTACAACCATTCATCACATGACCCAAATTTCCACAATTAGTGCAAAGTGATGGCAACTTCTCATATTCAAATTGAAGAACTAACGTTGCACCACTCTCCTTCTCCACAACCAACTCCAAAGGAGGGTCAACTGTAACACTGTAAGATCAATATCAATCAAAAATCGGGCAAATAAACCGTACCTCCTCTCCAAAGTGTTGTTATCCACCTTGATAAGAATGCCAATACCACTAGCAATCTCAAAGAGAGTCTGTGTTTCCCAAAATTCCAAGCCCAAGTCCCAAAAACGCGTCCACACTTGCGCATTTGTATTTCGATGATTTGCCGGTGAAAAGTTTGGAACCCATCACATAAGTCTTAGAGTACGCCTTAACGTTTTAAAACATTGGCCTGGACCAAACTGCCTCTAGGGACTGTGCTTCTCACCCGACGTGATATCTCTTTACTAATGAAATGTAGTCTAGTTGCGCTTAGAAACTCTACATGCTCGTGTGCATTAAGTTTAAGTCTACAAGTACTGATAGATCCATCATTGAAAAGTGGAACTTAGATAATACTTAGTTTTTGTTTTTGCTTTACTTATTGTTTTGTTTGTTCTTGTTTTCTATTGGGTTAGCTTGTTTTTCCTTTGTTATGTTGATTTTTATCTTTGGCTTTAGTTGTACTAGACAAGTGGGTATTGTCCTCCCCTCTTTAGTTTAATATACTCGTTTATTTACCAAAAAAAGAAAATTAAAAAAAAGAAAAGAAAAAAAACTTTTCTCGGAATTTTTCACTCCCACACTAGGAATTACAGACTACAAAATGAAGGTGTCGTAGAGATTTTTATGTTTGACTTCCTTGAGAATACATTAGTGACAACAGATAATCTACCAAAATCTCATGCATGTTTCTTTATCTGCAAAAAAGACCCAACTGTCTCTGATGTAAAAAATGCTGTAAGGGAACCATCGAACTTCTGCTAGTACTGGGTACACTTCACAAATAAACACTCTTATGGCATGAACAAAGTAACATTCTTTTGTAAAACCAGATCCATTCAAAATAGTTTGCCATTATCCATGACAAAGAGAATTCAAAATGAAAAAAACAAATGAAGATGTAATTTAAGGGGACTCTATTTGCACCTCTCAAATTGCTATTTCAACCTCCATTTATTTTTGTACATTTAAAAATCCTATTTTACCCCTTGCAAACCTATAACAAAAAAAAATCCAATTGATCTCCTCTCTCTCCATTAACCCAGTTCTTCCATATCTTTTCTCTTTATATTTAAATCAAACTGAAGAAAAGTGCAATCATGGGTTTGATTTCTTAACTTTATTCATCTCCATATTCACATTAGAGTAAATTATAAATTATGAGCAAGAGATTGGCGAAAGAAGTTTGAGATTAGGTGTTTAGCAGAATATTTTATATGTTGTTATAAACAAAAAAAAACTTGTGCTATCGATTCAATTTCAAATAAGGAACTCTTTGTTATCTTATGGTTTGTGACTGCTTGAGGGATAAACACAATTCATGACAATTTGGGTTTTCATCACTTGCATTTATGTCAGTTGATCCCTCTTTTTTTTTTCTTTTTTTTTTTTGTCACTTCCGTCTTAGAGAGAAGTAGGGAGGAGGGAGGTGTAGAGAGAAAAAAGAGAACGGGCATTTCTGGAAATCTAATGGTAAAAAATATTATAAGAGGTATAAACAGCAATTATAGAGGTGCAAATAGAACCACCCGTAATTTAAATGTGCACAGAACTCTTACATTTAACACTAAAATTTAGGATCAAAGAAAAAGCGGCCAAGATCTTTATCGTAATTCAAGGAGGCGGCGAGGCTGCATTGAAGAGAAGGATGCGCTTTAGGGAGGTACGGTTTTAGCAGAAAAATAGGCTAAAACCCTCTTGAATGCACATACATCATGAGCATCCATCAGATCAGATTCAATATCCATCCACACAAAGGCTGAACAGAATATATAAGATTAAGAACTAGTAGATATGTGTGGAAAAGCATGAAGACTCCGATCCACTATACATAATGGCATTACACTATGAAATACTCATTACTAGTCTTAACCAAATCCCTTGATTCTCTTTTCGACAACAGAAAAATAACCATCCCCAACCCTGTCTTCTTTTACTAATCAAGTGAAGTGAAGTGAAGTGAAGTTCAATTTACTTGCAATGCAAGCCGGTCACTTGTAACCAATGCTCAGACAACCAAATGCTCCTCAAATGCAGCAAAGTCTACAACAGCTGTGTGAGTCATCGAGTCGAGGGACTGAAGTGATTTTACAACTTCAGACATTGACGGTCTCTTTTCTGGCATCACGGACGTGCAATGCAGAGCAATTTCTAGAGCTACAAGCATCTGTTGCTGAGATGAACTCGTGATCTTGGGATCAAGAACTTGGACTGCCCCGTTTGTGATGTTCACCTTTCTTCGTACCCACTTTACTATATCAAGAGACTCAGATGGTACTGCTTGCTCCGCTTGCCGACCCGTCACTAGCTCCAATAGTACAACACCAAAGCTGTACACATCCATTTGTTCAGTTGCTTTCTTACTGTACTGGTTTTCTGCAATCAACAAATAAATGTCACGACTCACAAGAGACCTGAGTTTACAAATCTATCAATCCACTATTTATAAGGAAAGGCAGCATATCACCAACAAGAGATTGTCAAGGAAAATTTAGTCAAGATGATATAAACAAAAAGTATGGTTGTAAAACAAGGCAGAGCACTTGGTCTAGCAAAATAAACCAGCTGCACAGCTAATGAGTTCAAGTAAAATACAGATGTAAAATTTAGTTCTGCACTCGAGTTGTTCGATAAACCTCAAATGAGAAATATTCCAAAGTTCCAACTGAAGGCTCATAGGGTGAGTTGATATAAAAAAACTGAATGGTTGCAGTGATTGCATTAAAGCACATAAGATGCACTAGAATTGTAATAATACCAACAAAAAAATTGCCATGAGCATACTTAGAAGCAACATTACTTTGAAGTTAGATTCACTGAGTTCCGACTTCTCTTACCTGGTGCATTATAACAGGAGAGAGCAGATTCTGAAGCCATTGTTGACTGAAAGGCAGCATCTCCCAGAATTTTGTTTAGACTAAAATCTGTGAGCTTTGGTTCAAAATCTGCATCCAAAATAATATTTTTCGATTTGACATTTCTATGAAGTAAATGAGGAACATAATCCTCGTGGATGTATGCAAGCCCTTGAGCAACACCAATGGCGATTCTCAACCTAACACTCCACTGCAAATCAAAATCAGGTCTGCAGATCAGGTCCCCCAGGCTCCCTTTCTGTAAGAACTCATATATCAGAAATATCTCATCATCGGAATGGCAATACCCAAGAACTTTTACTATATTCTTATGTCTGATTTTGGCCAAGGTCTTGATCTCAGCCTTCAAGGCTTTCGATGAATGGACCCTGAAATTCACAAGCCTCTTCACAGCAACTAGTTCACCGCTTGGCAGACTCACAATCTGGACTCCCCAAAATACTCCAGCACCTCTTCCTGAACCTTTCTCATCCATTCCCATTATCAAATTATGCTCTGTAACTCTCAGAGGATAAAAGAAAACTGAACGCCATAAGCCGGTTTGAGGTCTTTGCTTGTAGTATCGACGATAGGCAATGAAGGCACCGGCAATGGTCAAAGTTCCAACAGCAAAGGCTATGGATATCAGGGCACACACCAAGGTTGTAAGATCAGAAGAATGGTGCCGTGGCTGGTCATCAGAACAAGAATGGAGTAATCCTGGCCCACAAAGTTCTGGATTTCCTTGTAGGAACGAAGCTGGGAGACCTGAAATAAGAGAATAGGGGACTCTACCAGAAAGCTTATTAAAGGAGACATTGAAGAGCGCAAGTTTCAAGTTCTGAAGCTCCAGGGGAATTTCACCATTGAGCATATTGTCCGAAAGATCAAGATAAGTCAGTACTGGTAATTCACCAAGAGATGATCCGATATTGCCACTGAGCTTATTGTCTGCCAAAGACAAAGACACTAGCTTCCTGCATTTCATAAGCTCTGGAATTTGACCCGAAAGAGAATTGTGGGAGAGGTTTACAATGCTCAGAACAGGGGAGTCACAGAAATTTGGAGGGAGTTCACCATATAAACCATTTAGAGAAGCTGAGAATCTATATAAGCTCTTGACTAACCCAAGACCCTGAGGAATTCTGCTAGTGAAACTATTGTTATCTATTTGAACTTGCTCCAATTGACCAGCTTTCGACACTGAGTCAGGTATTTCTCCCGAGAATCCATTACTTTCAGCTCTTAAAAGCTTGATTTTGGGTAGTGACCATAACTCAACTGGGAAATCACCAGAAAACAAATTGTTCTGAACTTCAAACCTCTCAAGATTTAGGCATTTACTAATAGAATTAGGTACGGAACCATTGAACACATTGGTATGAAGGATGAGGTTTATAAGGCCATTTCCACTACATATACCATTTGGGAATGACCCAGAAAGCCTATTCACTGAAACATCAAAAGACACCAAGTTCTTAAGAGAAGTCCCTAGTGTTTGGGGAACCTTACCAGTTAAGTTATTCTGGGAAAGGTCTAAAACAGTCAAAGATTGCATACCCACCAAAGAATCAGGAATTTCACCATGAAAACTTGAGCTTTGCAAGAATAACTTCTCAAGCTTAACAAGCTTCCCAATATCAGTGGGAATCTCACTCATCAAGTATGAATTCTGAGACACATCAAGCACAACTAGCTCACCCAAATTTCCAAATATAGAAGGCATATTACCTGAAATCAAGTTGCTTCCCAAGTTGAGAGCTTGGAGCTTGTTGAGTGAGGCTAAGCTTTCTGGGATGTTTCCCTCAACATGGTTTTTGCTCAAGTCAAGAACTCTCAAAGAACCAAACTGAGATATCTGACTTGGGATTGGACCCCATATTAGATTGTTGCTGAGATTCAAAGTCTCTAGAGAAGTGCACTGAGAGAGATGGAGAGGAATGGGCTGGTTGAAGAGATTGTCAGCAAGGTTGAGCAGGGACAGATTGGGAAGTTGACAAACTGAAGATGAGATTTCACCAGAAAGAATGAAGTTTTGGAGGTTTATAGAAGTTACAGAGAGTACTGAAGAAATGGTGGTGCAAGTAATGCCAGTCCAATTACAATGATGGGTCTCAGAGGTGTTGGACCAAGTTGAGAGAGAGTTTGAAGAGTCAGTAATGGAGGCTTTGAAGGTAAGAAGAATGTCTGCCTCAGAAGGTGGTGATGATGAAGTGAGAATGAAGAATGTGGAGATGAGAGAGAGAAGCAAGGGGTATGTGCAGGTTGTAGCCATTGGAGGTGAGACTGAGAGTGTGGTTTTGTTCCTTTCAATCTTTTCTATGTATCAGTGAAGTGAGAGTGAGAGAGACGAGAGTTGAGGATTGGTAGATGTTTGATGGATTGAAGGGGTATATTAGC
Organism: Potentilla sterilis; assembly: GCA_963682095.1. Taxonomy (NCBI): domain Eukaryota; kingdom Viridiplantae; phylum Streptophyta; class Magnoliopsida; order Rosales; family Rosaceae; genus Potentilla; species Potentilla sterilis. The sequence continues at coordinate 46,448,829 of OY821754.1, forward strand.
AAAGCCTGCAAAGGTGCAAAAAAGGGTCATCATAACTTTCAAGGTTTTTGGATTGTCAAAATTTAGATAAAATTAGAGGTAAACTCATATTTCGAGCCTCCTTTTAAGCTAAATCCACAGCTAAAGTTTTTTTAAATTACACCAAATACATATTTCAACCTTCGTTATAGAGTTTGTTTATATAATTAACATTTTTCATTGTATTTTTTTTGTTCACCTTTTTGCCCTTTTAGTTTAAAAAGGAAAGTTTCTTCATAAATATAACTGCTATAATTTCTCGAATTTAATTAACATGTAATATGTCTAAAACATAAATGTATGTAAAAATTAAAGCTTTAATTTAGTAAATTAGCGGGCATAAATTTATGTTACGAAGAGTCAAACAAAAAGAATGAACTCATGTAATTTTTATTTATCTTAATTTTGTTCACCTTTTTGCCCTTCTGGTTTAAAAAGGAAAGTTTCTTCATAAATATAGCTGCTATAATTTCTCGAATTTAATTAACATGTAACATGTCTAAAACATAAATGTATGTAAAAATTAAAGCTTTAATTTAGTAAATTAGCGGGCATAAATTTATGTTACGAAGAGTCAAACAAAAAGAATGAACTCATGTAATTTTTATTTATCTTAATGAACACGATTAAATGCCTTAAAAGTTGTCAAATTGGCCCTTAATTTTAGTTTTTCTCATTGATGGCATTTCTTTCTAGCTCTCCAAGGCTATTTAGCTTTCTTACATACTTTCTTCATTCAACAGACGGGTGTGGCTGATTTTCCTCTTTTCAAGGTGCGTTAGATTTTATTCCATATTTTAAACAGGAAAGTTTAGGGTTTAGGGTTTAGGGTTTAGAGTTTAGAGTTTAGGGTTTAGGATTTAGCCTTTTAGGGTTTAGGATTTAGGGTTTAGAGTTTAGGGTTTAGGGTTTAGCCTTTTAGGGTTTAGGGTTCAGGGTTTAGGGTTTATATCACGATTTAAACCAACGGATGGCACCTTCTACCCAGGTATCGTTCTTGGATTCTCTGTTTTAATGAAGAAATATAATCTCATAATTTCCTAATATTGAATTTAGTAACGTCGATCATAGGGGGCTGGAATCAAGCATCCTTCATTGAATACCATATTGAAATTATGCTGTGTTTGTGGAAGAAAATCAAAATAGATGTGTTTTGACTTTGCTGAGTGGTATTGTCAGTAAATATGTCCAAAAATAGATTCTTTTGTTCAGGCATAAAAGAAATCTTTTAAAAAAAAAATTAACATAATTAATAGGTTTTGGTGTATATCTAAATCCCAAAATTTAAGGCCAATGCTACTAGACCAGTAGGTTTGGTGTAAAGTACAACAGTTCAAATTTTTTAAATCAAAATACACTATTTTTCTTACACAAAAATGAAACTGGGCAGGAAGAGCATTTGAAAATAGTATCTCACTTTATGGTGAATAACTCCACTTGAAATCTTCTTACAGTCAAAGTTACTCAAATTACCTCCAAAATATTCAAAAATAAACTTTCTAATGTTGAAGGAAAAACGTATTATGTGCCTTCGTCAATGTAACTGACGATAGATAATTATGTAGTCATTATTGTCATTAATGTATTTCCTATTACCGTTGTAATACTCACCCTATATAAAGGGGATTATCAATGAAATGAGTAGACCAATTCAGTATTTCCTACAACACGTTATCAGCACGTAGCTTTACTCGCTGAGAAAAAAAAAAAACCCTAGCAGCAATAGCCAAAGAAAAAAAAAACACAAAGAAAAGAAAAAAAGAAAACCCTAGCCGGCAGCAGCCCCCCCCCCCCCCCCCCCCCCCCCCCCGGCGCCGCCGCTACCCCCCCTCCTCTCAGCCTAGCATCGCTAGGCCTCCATCTCCCCAGCCGAGCGCCGACGACGTCAGCCCAGCCGAGCGCCGACGACGTCAGCCCAGCCGAGCGCCGACGACGCCAGCCCACATTGACCCGACACCCAGAAGTTTTCTCTGGGCACCCTCCTCCGATCTCAGATCGTTGCAGCTCCCCCCTCCGATCGTGTCTGCTCCCACTCCACGCCACCACTGCACGGACGACGTGGCAGCGCCACCACCATCGATCCGCCTGTGCCGGCCCTTCACCCAGATCGTCCCTTCTTCCGATCGGATCACTGTGCTCGATCGGCGCCTCGGTCTCACCTCCGCTCGACCTCGCCCCGGATCGGATCGGATCGCCTCGCCCCGATCGTCCACTGCTCGGACGACCCCCGATCGGACCCCTGCGCTGCAGAGACGACTCCGGCTTGCCCTTCGCTCCGCGCCTCTACCGCGACGCCTCCGCCGCTCCTGCCTTCAGATCGGACCCGAACTTTGCCGACAAAGCTTCGTCGGCAGAAGCTTGACCCGACCCGGTTTTAATTGGGTCTGACCCGGATCTCCCTGATCCGACCCACGAAAAAAAATCAGAATTTTTTTTTGGAAAATAAAATTTAAAGGTAAATTTAAAATTACTACCGCATAGTAATTTATATTTACTGTGATTATTTACTGTTTTATGAATTTAATGGTAAGTATTAAATTATTTAATTGATATGGTAAATGTATGATTAAAGTGACTAATCATATGAATATTTTTTTTATGTGACATATCAATTTAATGATGCGGCGATGAATATGTGACGATTACTTGGAGACGGAGATAAAGCAATCGCTATATATGCAGTTTATTTGGCAAACTGACTGTATGAATTTCGCTGCTTTCGTTAAATCTCTATCATATAATGCTTTTATCAAATCGCATTAATATTTATTTAAATGTTAAATATAAATCATTATATGTTCATTTTTTATGTTAGATAATTATTTTATTTAACATGTTATTTAGTTTAAACATTGCCTTGATGATGTAATTTCATGAGCATTGTAATATAAAGAAAAAGTGACAAACCTATATTGTGAAAAAGCATTTTCACGAAGTAAGAAAAATATGACCATTACAAATTTCGGTCTTGAAATCCAATTTTTATTTATTGAAAATTTTTCAACATGGATATCTTATTTATTGTGTAGAAAGCAACGATAATGGAATTTCATTAGCTTCACATGCAATGAAAATGGAGAAACTAAAATTTTATTGTGATAACGAAATTTCACGAAGCATCGGATTTACCATAATGTATATTGGTTTATATTAATCGTCGTGCATGTCATTTAGACCACGAGATTAATACATTCTATTCTTCCTCTATTTTAAAGATGGTTTAACCATCACAGTTTAGTTTTGACATATTGGACTCTGAAGAACTTGAGTACCAAATTCCCCTATTGAGCCAACTAAGGCTTGAGCATGGTATATTTATGCAAACTGCTTTATGTAAATAGCTAAGAAATAATTATAATATCTTCAATGACAATGTAAGGTCTGATAAAAATAAATTTCCTGAAACAAATTATGCAAAGTAATGCAACAACCCTAAACCAAAGGGCAATGACAATGTAAGGTATGAGAAAAAGAAATTTCCTGGAACACATTTTGCAAAGTAATGCAACAACCCTAAATCAAAAAGCAATGACGATGTAAGGTCTTAGAAAAATATATATATTCTTGAACAAAATGGGCAAAGTAATGCAACGACCCTAAAACAAAGGGTAATTACCATGGACGTAAAATTCATATAATCATCCAAAAGTAAGTGGAAACAATGTAACATTTAAAAGATGACATAGGGGACATTCATGTGCAGTGAAGCACTCTGCCATTGTTGTAATTCAATGAACTATTGATACGTACATTATAAGCTAGCAAAGAATTAGCTACGACTTTCAATAAATATGAAGAATCATATAAGTACGCGGATTTTGGAAAAGTATCTTCAATATCCAACAATAACATTGAAAATGAGTTTACAACTAAAAACATAACATCTGGGAAGAATATATTAAATGACAAATCTCATCATTGCAGCTATTAAAAGAGCAAAAAGGATCTGGCTCAATCCAAGATAGACTTTGATTAGTCTACTTTAAAAATTTTAAGATATCCTTATAAAGGCCATTACGCCTAAATACGACTTTTGGTCCTAAATTAGACTTTTGGTCCTAAATTAGACTTTTGGTCTTAAAGTTTCTCTCTCTAAATTGGACAAGACTAAATGTAATCGTTGGCATGTTAATTTTTTTGAATTTTCTCTAAAGAAATTGAGATTATTCAAATTTTATTCATAATATACATGATTCAATTTTCTACATCTAACTTTACAAAGTATTGCATAAAGTAAAGCAACATATCATAATATAGGCATGAAACAAAGAACCGTGTGCAAAGAAACGCACAATGTAAATCCCTAAAATAATAGTACTGAAGAACAGTAGTACTATATCAATAGTATATGATAATGATTAGTATATCAAAGAAAGTGATAAGGATCAGTATATCTTTTCCTTTGGGATTCATAATACACCTGCCTAATTGGGATTACAATACCTTTTTATTACAATCCCTATCGATTTACTCTAAAGAACTTGAGTTACGTTTCGATGTATATATTGAGCATATGTCAAATTGACAATTTATGCGATAAAAGAAAATTGAATTTTGTTTTCCACATTATAAAGAAATTTACGCCACGATTTTTCATGTGAAAAAGACACAAGTGAGAATTCATTTGAGCTCCTTTGCATTACCTCTAAATGACTGCGAATGTAAACGAGTATTAGAGAAGATTATATGTCAACTTAGTAGGTTCTAAGTAACCGCTAATTAAATCCAACGTCATAAGAAAATGATCTTTTGGAATTCTGACATAGATTGGCTTTGATATGGTGATCCATACATTAAAGAAACTACTATGGACACCCATATTTTTGGATAAATAGAAGCAAACACCAGAAGAATATGGTTCACACACGAATCTGAGGACGATCAATGAACATTTTATCCTCAAATATTGTCATATAGGGTTGAAGACGTATGTTCAATTCCTAAATTCCACCGTTCCCCCAATGTGGCATTATAATATATTTGATGCACAAGCATATGCATTTATACCTTATTATGCTTCTCCTATCCGTCATGATTTTATGGATAAAAGTACATCATTCAAAGCCTATTCGTTAAAGCAATTATGATTGAGATCATCATATGCAAAGGACACATGAGTTTCTCATTATGTTGTTATATTGAATCAAAAGAGGATTCAGTGGATCGATTCAACCAACTTGCGGACACCATAGATATTTTATGGTGTTGGTTGTTGTGTCGACACACTGGTCACGTGTCATGACACCATCCACAATTAAAATTTATGCTGCTTATGCTAGAAAGTCAAAGCACCTAGGCCGGGTTAATTTCCGTAGGTGTGATGATTTTATGGCTTATTATATGGGATTTGTAATGGACATCATATTCCTATATATAAAAACCCAATTGGTCTCACGGAAAACGACTACAATAATAGTCTTAATATTGGTAAAGCACACCAATACTTCCGTTTTGGGTTATGCAATTTTTGCATGTAGCGTTACTTTTTCATCTATGGCCATCATCATTGAACCAATTTACACCATAGCTGGTGACTATGTGTGAGGATTTTTTAGGATTTCAAACGAACTTGTAATCCTTGAGCTCTTTTGGATTGACACGGATCTACAATCCTTGAGCTCTATTAAATGTTTTATGTGCCAAAATTGCGCTGCCACAGCGCACAATGATGGGTTACTTGAGATGAATAAATATTTATGCTGGATATGAACTTCCAGCTATAGTCCGCTATGTCGAAACCTTGACAGGCGATCTCCTCACCGCTAGATTTGCGGTGTGTCACTTTGATGAGACAGTCTTCCCGTCGTTAGGGGGAGATAAGAACAAGCATGTTCAAGTGGAACGACAGGAATTGTCGTGGTTTGTCCCCACTGTGTCTCATCTCGATCCCCAAAATCACACAAAGTAAAGTGTGCAGATGTCTTATACATTAAAGTGACGAGATCATATAAACCTGCTGCAAATATACCTGCAAGGATTGTGTTTTATCAAAAGGACATGGTACCACCCAAAAAGAATTGGGTATTGCACTGCCACCATGGATGGTGGCATGGTGACGCCATAAGTGGCATAAATGGTGTCACAGGCCGTGGCTCTCCAAGGAAGAGGGGGAGGCCACCCTAGGTTCGATACATACTTGTGTAAAGGAAGAAAACAAGTTTGGCACAACCTGATCTATTGATCAGTGATACTCAAATCCGTCTCATGAGAATATTTATGGATTGTGGTTATCATTGGGGGACGCCTCAAATGTTAGAACCAATCCTTAAAGTATAGAGATCTCTACAAACACATTACACTAGTGTACATGAGGACGTGGAATAATGAGTCTACTATCGAACCATACTTCGTTGAAAAATGTCAACTTAGTAAACTGGCCTAATGGAAAGAAGCGATCCAGTATAAACAAAGAGATAGGTCTTTTGGGCAGGTGACGCCGACACCGCAAATATAAACCCTATCAAATATATCTTTATTAGAATGCGTAATGAGAATAAGAGTATGCAAACTCACCTTATGGCGCAAGGTCTCTCAAAAACGCACTGGAATCGACTACGAGGAGATATTCTCTCGTAATGGACTACGATGAGACAAACTCTCGTAATGGATGTCATTGCACTCCACTACCTTGTCAGTTTGGTAGTTTCCGAAAAACTGAACATGCAGCTTACGAAAAGTGATCAAAACATATATCTCTATGGGGATCTAAATTAAGAGATATACATGAGGATCCTAAACGGACTTGATCCACCCAAATCAAGTGACTCTAGATCACATGAGTACGTTTGCAAAAGAAATTGAAACGTTCACTAAAGTGACTACTTGATTAGAAAGGGATTGATGAATTATGCCCTTGCGTTTTCATTATGGATATATATGAACTCTAAATGAAATAAGAGAAACTCAGTTTATTGTAAATCCTAAGTTGAGAATGAAAAAGATTTTGGGAATACACAGTCTTGAAATAGAACTCAAGGACTGTAATGATGGTGATCATCCATCAATCGGCTTAGGCACTCTAAAGAATAAAGTGAGGCCTACAGATATTCCCATGATCAGTCGAAGTCTTTACTCTAACAATAGATCCGTTTTTCATCTAAAGGAAGATGACGAAGAAGTATTGGGAAATGAAATTCCTATACAAGTGCAATGACGCATGATTGTACTTAAACATAATATGTAAGACTCGACCTCTCATTCGATGTAAATTTGTAAAGCTATGTCTAGCTATGCGCCTACGCAACGCAAATCGTTCTTTCATTAAAGATATGAAAGATTTGGGCTTATTCAATCTCTACATAGAATGTGACATGATAAAGAAATTATCCACGTCATAGCTAACAATGCGTAAAGAAAAACGCATTAAAGATGAGATAAGAAAATCTGTTATCACAGATCAATTTCAAATCTCTTAATGGTTCACTCATACTCTAGACGAAGTTATGACTATTTTGTTATATGAAGGTCATACCACGAGTGAACCTGATGTTCAATATGAACCTATGCATTCAGTTCATGAACAACCTTATCCTCAAGATCAAAGTAAATCAAGTTGGATCTGAGGACGATGTGGCAAGATTTAGTTACTAAATCATTGCTCAAAGTCATATTTGGAAAAACATGTGAAAATGCATAACTATGCTAATGTTACTGAAGCTCCCTTGATCAAATGAAAGAATCAGGGAGAATCCAATGATTAATGTAAAAATCAGGGGGAGGTGCAGACATCAGGGGGAGTCTAGCACATACATGTTGTTTTCAAATGTAATAGGTGCGTTGCGCTCTTTTTGTCCTTCGACCAAAGTTTTATTTTCTCCCATTGGGTTTTTGTTACTTGGCAAGGTTTTTAATGAGGCAACACCACATGCACCATTCTATCTCTGACTCGGCACAAGGGGGAGTGTTGAAGGAAAAACGTATTATGTGCCTTCGTCAATGTAACTGACGATAGATAATTATGTAGTCATTATTGTCATTAATGTATTTCCTATTACCGTTGTAATACTCACCCTATATAAAGGGGATTATCAATGAAATGAGTAGACCAATTCAGTATTTCCTACAACATCTAAAGCCCTTTTCTTACCTTCGGCATTTTTTTCTTTCAAGTATCAATTAAAAGAGCAAAGAGGGTGTAACTCTATTACTGTAGTTCCAAAATATATCGGTATGCCAACCGTGACGATATAATCTTACCAAATTAAACAGTCTCCGACAAATCACTATTATTAGTGTAAGAAGTATGAAAAGAATAGATTTTTTTTATTAAAAAGATTTAAAACAACACAAAAACAATGTCAAATATTTGGATTCGTCTACTGAAAAATGAAACAAATATCAAATGGCTATATTAATGAAGTTGCAAAATAACGTATGCCAAACCGTCCAAAGGTGACGATATATTCTTACCCAATTAAACGGTTTCCGACAATCATCTATACTATTATTAAAAAAACAGACTTTGTCAAGCATAACTGATTTATTTTACTTTTTTACCCTCAAAATATTAAAAAACATTCAGTAACTTTTTATGTCTCAGGACACAATCGTCAAATACTATTATTAAAGAAACAGACTTTGTCAACCATAACTGATTTTTTTACTTTTTTACCCTCAAAATATTAAAAAATATTCAGTAACTTTTTATGTCTCAGGACACAATCGTCAAATTACAAGAAAAAAAATTAAAAATAAATAGAAAAAAAAAATTTCACTCTGCAACAACTTCCTCTTCACAACTTTATCTCCACTTTTTTCTCCTCCACACCCTACTTTTCTCACGTTCAAATCTCACATTCAAATTTTTAATTTTTTTTTAATAAAGATAATGTAGATATATACAATTGAAAATTCTACTTACATGACAGCACAAGAAATTCTTCAGAAAATTAAAAATATAATTAATAGAGATATTTTTATAAGAAACTGCTTCATCATATAAGAAACTACCCACTAACCCACACACGTAGAGTGTGGGCATATGCTAGTGTTTACAAGTGTAAGACGAACATTAAAATAAAAAAACAGCTTTGGAATGATTTTTTTAATTCCTTTAGAAAAAAACACAAACAAAATCAGTTATTTATTTAGGGGTTCTATTTGCACCTCTAAATCTACTAAATATACGTCCATATATTTTTATAAAATTTATATTACTTTTATGTCCCTCTATTAATTTCTCAAGGAAAAAAAAAAGAGAAGTAGAAGTCTTCTAACCATTCTTAAACCTTGCTGCATTTTTTTTGTTGCCCACCAACCCAACAACCATTGATTTGTATCGAAAAAAAAACATCAATTTTCAATTAGTAAGCAAACAAACTAGAACAAATTGAACCATGTTCCTGAAACGGCTAAACGTTTCTAGCATCTTGATTCCACAATTCCACTACTCAATCTGTTATAGTATTGGTAATCAATTATGCATAATAAATTGAACAAAGCCCAGAAATTTGAAAGAGAACCTAATATCATACTAGACAAAAAGCTAAAGTAAGATGGTTTTCTTATAAAGTTTTATCTTTATTTGATTTATGAGATTTAATTATCATTTATGGCATAATTTTTTACTTTTGTGATTTGTTGAATTTCGAGTTCTGGAGAGAAAAAAAATTACACAGTTGTCGTCTTCAAATGAGTGAGAAAGAGAGACTCAGAAATTGAGGTGTATAAAGCAAACTTGGAGATGCAAATAGAACTACCCTATTTGGATTCATTTTTGGTGAAACAATTTCAAATGCAATACTCAAATGCTTGGAAATTAAGCTGCAATCTCAAAACTCCATCCGTGAACTTTTGTGTCATTTTCATTTTCTATTCTCAATTACAATATGATTAGTTAAAAAGAATCCAAAGAAACAAAGATATAATACACAGGCACAGAAGATAGAACATGATTTCCCAAGCCAAAATAAGAAAAGAGAGGGGGGCATGATTTGACCTTCCACCTGCAACCCTGTTTTGATTTAGAAGGAAAATGTAGAGTCCATAGATGTAAAACCCTCGAATCCCTTCTGATGAAGAGAGGGTAAAAAGGTGAAATGGAATAACCAAACAGAGGAGGTACACCCAGAAAAGAGAAAATGCAGCGTCATTGAGTGAGATTAAAATAGAAACTGGAGAGAAAATGCAGCGTCATTGAGTGAGATTAAAATAGAAACTGGAGATTGAAGAAGTCAGAGATACCGAGAAAAGAGAGAGAGAGAGAGAGAGGAGGCGGCTGATCCTTCATCAGATTTGTCGTCCTCGTGAAGGAAGGAAGCACTGCGAATTAGGGAATCTAGGGGAGAGTCGCGACAACGGCGACTGGGAATTAGAGACAAAAGTCCATTTCGTTTTGTTTTTTTTAGTTTTTTTTCCTTTGTTTTTAGGTTTTTTCTCTTCCATTCTTTTCCTCTCCAAAATCATAGTAAACATAATACAAACTATTACAATGACATGAGCCGAAGATTAGTCAAGCTAGTTTAAGATAATTAATGACATGGCCAATTGTTTCGATTCCATTAGATTCAAACATGTCTTTCTTGAAGTTCATTTTGTGACCGATGTTATTACAAATTTTAATCATTCTAATAATTCCTCTTTGTAATGGGACCGTCGTTCTGCCACCAACCTTGACTACCACCGGAAGAGCACTATTCCTCATGCTACACCACGATAAATCACCATTCCTTTCCAAACTCTACATAAGTACGTAACGGCGAGACTTAACACAAATCGAATAAACCAATCCGGACGTATCAACATCGTCTTGTTACTCACTGTGGCTCCTCAACGTTGCTTGAGTTCACCTCCAGGCTCGCACCGCCGCTCCTCTCAACTCTGACACCCATGCTGGAGCAGCCTGCCCAGCACTGAAACCCACTAAGAGATCTATGTTCTCCCTCATACCACAACTTGTGACAAGACCCGCTCTGAATATAACCCTGATACCCAGAGTAAGTCCTGTAGGGACCACTTCAAGAGAGTTTTACCGAAAAATCGGCATGACCTCTCTTAAAATGGACAACCCAAACCTGTAGACAAAGTCCAAGAAATACACTTCTAAAAGTATCCAACCTGACTCTCAGAGCCACCTGCTCCCCCAACAACAAACAACTTCCACACATAAAAAAAAAACTCAAGTCTTACAACAAAGTACAGTGGAAGTTAAACCGACAACAAGCAATTAACAACTGCGGGCTACGGCCCTAAAAATAACATTCTAATTTACAACAACGTTTACAGGCATCAGAGCGACTATACAAAAAAAAGGAATAATAATATACAAGTAGGTTAACTAGGAACCTACTAAAGCTGACAGCGGAAAAAGAAAGGAACTATGTTCTCCGCCTCTGGCACCGAACAACTCTGCAACGCTGGGCAGTTTAAAAACGAAGAGTCCAGGGAAAGTAATTTAAAACATTAGCGTGAGTGGACAAAAATAAATATAACTATACACCGTAAATATACAAAGAAAGAAACATATATCATTTATTTTACTTTCCTCATTTTTTTTCCATAATTGTAAACAGGATGCATGCATTACTGAGATGTTTAATTAGTTTCATATGCAGTTAATATAAAAATCTCCAGTCCTCTAGTTCGGGAATTTATGAAATAACAGAAAATCTCATAAAATAAATATTCCCGAACCCAATAATATAAAAATCACGACCAATCTCTTTAGCCATATCATATAATAAAACAGGGGAACGTCATAACCACCATTTAACAATAGCCCCTAAGGTAAGGGTCAAATCACAAGAGTCCCAAGATTCTCAATAGGTTCCCCATGCCCGTACACGTCGACCACCGAGCGTGAATCTGACCTATATGGTCAAGTCGTCACCTCGTGTGGGCTCAGGTGACTAAGCTAGCTAGCATCAATCAATATATCAATATCCTGACCCTGATATGGTGAAAATCCGAAAATAAAATCGAAAGCACGCTTCCCCTTATATAAAAATCCGTACGGTCCCCGACCGTACATCTGAGGCTTATATATATAATTATAAATAAACACATTCATAGCCTCATAGGAAAATAATGAAATCAACATCTCATAAAAATTGAACCAAGTGACACCGTCCAATCCTCGGAAATCTCATTTCCGGAATAATACCAATATGTATCTATCAATATAAATAAATCGTATAAGTACCAAAAGTCATGAATCAAATCAAATATCACTCACATAATAAAGTATTCAAAGTAACCCCCCAATATTTAAAAATCTTTATGCATGCATCAATTTCAAATAAAAGTCCACTCACATTAACTAGGCCGATCTCTGACTTGAGTCCTCCTCACGTTGAGTCTCTCCTCGGCCTGTAAAGGAATATATATCTTTAGAAAACCCGTACTCGATAACAAATATAAAAGCTTAATTTATGGATGTCCTCACTCGCACGAATCCTCCAAAACACGGATAGATTCTAACTCAATCTAGTCCAAATATCCCTATTAAGACCCGTAACTCCTTTATTGGTCTTTTTCGTCGAGAATCCCCTTTACTCATATGTCCAAAAGTGAAAAGAAATCGTCCCAAGTGATTCCATAAATCTGACCGTAAATGGTAATTTATAATTTACCATTTTCACTTTTACTGTTTAACTTTTACCATTTACTATTTAACCGTTTTACTTTTACTTTTACTGTTTAACTTTTACCATTTACTATTTAACTTTTTACTTTTACTGTTCCGCCGCCGCCGCCACAGCAGCAGCAGCACCACCGCCGCCAGTGCAGCTCTGCCATAGCCAAACCACTCCAAAATTTTCCTAAATTTATGCTGCCACCATCCAAGGCGTACCTCTTCCTCCCTCAGCCGCCCAACACCTCTGCAGCCGCCGTAAATGGCGGCTGTCACGGCAGCCACACTTCCCCCCCCAACCTGCAAATCAACAAAACTCAACCGTTCGAACCAAATTTTGCACCAATTCGCCTCCCAACAACACCACAAATCAATTTCCAATCTCCAAAAACACAAAATCTATCAATTTCAGCCATCCCCCACCAAATCCTCAAAACCCTAAAAATTTCAAATCTTGAAATTTCCTTACCTAGGTCGATTTGGTCCGATTCTTTTGGTGGAGTTACTACCCACGTCAAGTTCTATCTTTCCCCCCTCAAATCGGGCCAAGGAGTGGCCGGCTAAGGGGGTTTCCAACTCCACTGAGATGGTGGTTCTGGGCTGCACGGCGGCGAGGAGCGCCAAGCCGCTGCTGCTGGAAGGATTAGGGAGACGGCATGCGTCGTCCGGCGCCGGTGGCACCCGGTTTGGTGGCCGGACAAGAAAACCAAGTGGTGGTGTCGGTGGAGAGGAGGGTCGGACCAGAAGAGAGAAAGAAAAGGGGAAAGAAAGAAAAGAAAGAAAAGAAGAAAAAGAAGAAAAAGGAAATGTTTCCCAAAATGGAAACATTCTCCTCTATTTATACCAAGCCTAAAATCGGAAATAACTTATTTTTCAACACACCCTTTTTAAATTTTTCTCCAACGAAAAAGAAATACTCAACCCAAATATTCGTTTTAACGTGTTCTACCTCACGTAACAAACGATTCCCGCTCAACCACCAAAAATAAAAATAATTCTCACGAGCGTAAACATTTAAATGAATTTACCCAGAAATTGAACAAGGTTCGGGGCGTATCAAATCTCCCCTCCTTATGAAATTTCGTCCCCGAAATTTACGTACCTGTCAAAAGAGGTCAGGGTACTGGTGTCTCATTTGTCCCTCCGGTTCCCACGTAGCTTCTTCTACGCCATGACTCCTCCAAAGTACTTTCACAAGTGGTATGATTTTATTCTTAAGCAATGGCTCTTTCCGATCCAGAATTTCCACTGGTTGTTCTTCATAGGTCAGATCCGTCTTTAAACTAATAGGCTGCTCTCCCAAGATATGTGATGGATCGGCAATATATTTACGAAGGATGGAAACATGAAAGACATCATGTATTTTGGACAACTCAGGTGGTAACTCCAATCGATAAGCAACTGGACCAATCCGCTCCAAAATCTCGTACGGGCCGATATACCTTGGGCTAAGTTTCCCACGCTTTCCAAAACGAACCACACCTTTCCAAGGAGACAGCTTTAAGAACACCCAATCACTCACTTGAAACTCAAGATCTCTTCTACGGTTATCAGCATAACTCTTCTGCCTGCTTTAGGCAGTTTTGAGCTTCTCCCTAATAACTTTGATATTCTCATTTGTGGTGTGGATAATATCAGGAGCAGCAAGTTCTTTTTCTCCCACTTCATTCCAGCATAGAGGTGTACGACACTGTTTCCCATACAGGGCTTCAAATGGTGCCATATCAATACTAGAATGGTAACTATTGTTGTAGGCAAACTCTATCAAAGGTAGTTTCTCATCCCAATTACCTCTGAATTGCATTACACATGACCTCAACATGTCTTCCAAGGTCTGGATAGTTCTCTCAGACTGACCATCTGTTTGAGGATGGAAAGCGGTACTAAAATGCAATCGAGTCCCCAAAGCAGTTTGCACCCCTTTCCAAAATCTAGAAACAAAACGGGGTTCCCGATCAGAAACAATAGATTCGGGTATACCATGAAGCCTCACTATCTCATTTAGATATAATTCCGCCAATTTCACCAACTTGAAAGTTTTATGGACTGGGAGAAAATGGGCCGACTTAGTCAAACGATCTACAATCACCGAAATACCATCATGCCCGTTTCGGGTACGAGGTAGACCATAAACAAAATCCATGGTGATATGATCTCACTTCCACACCGGTATCTGCAAAGGTTGCTGCAAACCTGAAGGTCTCTGTCTCTCAGCTTTCACCTGTTGACAACTTAAACATCTACTTACAAAAGCTGCAATCTCCCTCTTCATGTTTGGCCACCAATAAAACTCTCTCAAAGTCCGATACATTTTTGTACCCCCTGGATGCATAGCATAAGCAGAACATGTGCTTCTTCCATAATCTCCTGTTTGAATGTTTGATCATTGGGAACAACCAGTCTGTTCTTAAATAACAGTGTCCCATCCCTCCTAGTGGAAAAGTCCTCATGTGAACTACTCAAAGCTTTATCTCTTATTTGATTCAGGGATGGGTCCTCACACTGTGCTTCCCGCACTTTATCTACCAGGATAGGTCTCACATGAAAACTGGCTACTAAAGCACCAACATCGTCCACATATAGTTCAACTCCGGTAGCTCGCAATTCACAAAGAAGTGAGACTTGGACTACTCTCAAATGTGACAAACTAGAGGAGGGTTTCCGACTGAGTGCGTCCGCTACCACATTAGCCTTTCCAGGGTGATATTCTATAGTGCAGTCATAATCTTTAATCAGCTCCATCCATCTCCGTTGTCTCAGATTCAACTCTTTTTGAGTAAACACATATTGAAGGCTCTTGTGGTCAGTAAAAATCTGACATTTAGCTCCATAAAGATAATGTCTCCACAACTTAAGTGCTAAAATTATAGCCGCCAGCTCCAAATCGTGGGTGGGATAATTCAACTCATATGTCTTTAGCTGTCTAGATGCATAAGAAATTACCTTACCATGTTGCATCAACACACAACCAAATCCTTGCCTAGAAGCATCGCTGAAAATCACAAACTCTCCACTATCATCAGGCAAGGTTAAAACTGGAGCACTAGTTAAACGAGTCTTGAGTTCTTGAAAACTCTGCTCACATTTGTCTGACCACTCAAACTTAACTCCCTTTCTAGTTAATCTTGTAAGAGGAGTGGCTATTTTCGAAAAATCCTGCACAAAACGCCGGTAATAGCCTGCTAGGCCCAAGAAACTCCGAATTTCCGTCACATTGGTAGGCCTACTCCAACGGGTTACAGCCTCTACCTTTTGAGGATCCACCTTAACTCCTTCAGCTGAAACAACATGGCCCAAGAATCCCACACTATCCAACCAGAATTCACACTTGCCAAACTTGGCATACAACTGATTATTCCTCAAAGTCTGTAGGACATAACGCAGATGTTTAGCATGCAACTTCAAATTTTTGGAGTACACCAAAATATCATCAATGAATACTATCACGAAACGGTCAAGGCATGACTGAAACACCCTATTCATAAGATCCATGAAAGCTGCAGGTGCATTAGTAAATCCAAAAGGCATCACCAAAAACTCATAATGACCATAACGTGACCGGAAAGCAGTCTTAAGTATATCAGGCTCCCTAATCCGTAACTGATGATATCCTGATCTCAAGTCAATTTTAGAGAATACCGAGGCACCTCTTAATTGATCAAATAAGTCATCAATGCGAGGTAAAGGATATTTGTTTTTCACAGTTACTTGATTACAGAGCCTCAAAGTACCGTCTTTCTTCTTGACAAATAACACTGGAGAGCCCCACGGGGACACACTAGGCCAAATAAAACCCTTGTCTACTAACTCTTGCAGCTGGATTTTTAATTCTTTTAACTCGGCGGGGGTCATCCTATAGGGCGCTTGAGAGATAGGTGCTGTGCCAGGAAGCAAATCAATAGCAAAATCTATCTCTCGCACCGCGGTAGACCAGGCAATTCATCTGGAAAAACATCTGGAAACTCATTTACAACAGGGATGTCCTTAATTTCTGGAATCCGCACACTAGCATCCACCACATGAGCTATATATGCCTGACAACCCTTACTCAGTAATTTCCCAGCTCTCACTGCTGAAATTAAACAAGATGGAAGGATGTTTCTTTCCCCTTGAAAAACAATCTCAGGAAATCCTGGACTACGAAACACTACAGTTTTGTAGAAACAATCCATCAAAGCATGATGAGTTTCCAAGAAATCCATTCCCAAAATCACATCAAAATCTACTAATTCCAAAGGAATTAAGTCTGCCGCCAAGTTATAACCCCCTACCAACACATCACAACCTTTGAACACCCACTCAATTCTAAACATGCCACCCGGAGGTAACGATACACACCACTCGCCTGGAAGAGGCGATGATGGTACATTGGCATAAAATGCAAATCTACTAGACACAAACGAATGCGTCGTTCCGGGATCAATTAAAGTAAAAGCAGGTTGGCCAAAAATAGATAACATACCAATAACCATGCCACGTCACGTGAAGCACGACCCTCCTGCTGCGTCATGGCATGAAGTCTTGCATGGGTGGTGGGACGACCTCTACCTCTAGCTGGAGCATTAGGGTGAACACCGCTACTAGATGTACCAGCTGATGTTTGACCATATCCAGATGTAGCTCTATGAGGCTGATAAGGACATTCCCTCTTATAATGACCTGCCTGACCACACTGATAACATACCCCAGGCTGTGATTGGCTCCGTCCAAACTGAAAAGACTGGCTACTTGACTGTCCACCTTGATTGCTCCCACCACCTCTAAATGAATCAGTCCGACGTTTACCAAATGGACCCCTTAAGCTGCCCCTGAATGGTCCCCTCCATCTGGTTCTGAAATTAGTACCACCACTCACACTACTACCACGACCGCTACTAGCTAAAGATCCAGAACTCAAGGAAGAAGCGGCTTTCTTGGAAGGACCCTGACTAGGACCACCATACTCCCGGGGTCGGAAACCTGATGCCATGCGATTCTCAATTGCAATTGCAGCACCAACGGCATCTCCAAAAGTGGCGTACACTGCACCGGTCATCTTATCCAGAAAAGGTTCACCAAGTCCTTGAGAAAACATCTCAATCATACTCAATTCATTAGGAACTAGATGTGGTACATGATAGGCCATGGTAGTAAACCTCTGCTCAAACTCTAACACACTCTCCTGGTCACCTTTCCTTAGTTTCAAAAAATCTCAATGCAGTTTGTTAAGGTGGGCAGGTGTAAAGTAGCGAGCATTAAAGTGAGTCTTGAACTGCTCCTAAGTCATGTCTCCAACCTCTCCAACCTGTGGTATAACACCCTGCCACCAATGATAAGCAGCCTCATCCAGAAAAGTAACTGCCAAGCTCACTTTCTGATCCTCTGGAATCCTGGTATCATTGAATGCTCTCTCCATCCGTGATATCCAATTGTGGGCCTCCAGAGCATCCTTACTACCCTTGAATTCAATGGCTCCGGCCTCCTTAACTGCCTTTCTTCTAGTCACTTGACGGTCGTCTGGGGACGGTAACAAATCCACAACCCGACTCAAAAGTCGCTCTAACGTGCCAGTCAAACCTCCCATGACACTACTCTCCCCACCCTCAGGGGAGTTCTCATCACGTGTTCGGCGTCCACGAGGCATAGTCCCTGAGGAAACAAACAGCTCAGAATAGTGTACATAAGCACACCAGAATAACTAACTTATATATTTCATGCACACCTAATAACAAAGAGTGTATGATCCGACGCGGTCGAATCACAACTCAGTGCTACTAAGTTACATCGAATATACAAGGTAGCATGACCCAAAGAATAGGACCTAATGCTCTGATACCAACTGACAAGACCCGCTCTGAATATAACCCTGATACCCAGAGTAAGTCCTGTGGGGACCACTTCAAGAGAGTTTTACAGAAAAATCGGTATGACCTCTCTTAAAATGGACAACCCAAATCTGTAGACAAAGTCCAAGAAATACACTTCTAAAAGTATCCAACCTGACTCTCGGAGCCACCTGCTCCCCCAACAACAAACAACTTCCACACATAAAAAAAAAAAACTCAAGTCTTACAACAAAGTACAGTGGAAGTTAAACCGACAACAAGCAATTAACAACTGCGGGCTACGGCCCTAAAAATAACATTCTAATTTACAACAACGTTTACAGGCATCAGAGCGACTATACAAAAAAAGGGAATAATAATATACAAGTAGGTTAACTAGGAACCTACTAAAGCTGACAGCGGAAAAAGAAAGGAACTATGTTCTCCGCCTCTGGCACCGAACAACTCTGCAACGCTGGGCAGTTTAAAAACGAAGAGCCCAGGGAAAGTAATTTAAAACATTAGCGTGAGTGGACAAAAATAAATATAACTATACACCGTAAATATACAAAGAAAGAAACATATATCATTTATTTTACTTTCCTCATTTTTTTTCCATAATTGTAAACAGGATGCATGCATTACTGAGATGTTTAATTAGTTTAATATGCAGTTAATATAAAAATCTCCAGTCCTCTAGTTCGGGAATTTATGAAATAACAGAAAATCTCATAAAATAAATATTCCCGAACCCAATAATATAAAAATCACGACCAATCTCTTTAGCCATATCATATAATAAAACAGGGGAACGTCATAACCACCATTTAACAATAGCCCCTAAGGCTAAGGGTCAAATCACAAGAGTCCCAAGATTCTCAATAGGTTCCCCATGCCCGTATATGTCGACCACCGAGCGTGAATCTGACCTATATGGTCAAGTCGTCACCTCGTGTGGGCTCAGGCGACTAAGCTAGCTAGCATCAATCAATATATCAATATCCTGACCCTGATATGGTGAAAATCCGAAAATAAAATCGAAAGCACGCTTCCCCTTATATAAAAATCCGTACGGTCCCCGACCGTACATCTGAGGCTTATATATATAATTATAAATAAACACATTCATAGCCTCATAGGAAAATAATGAAATCAACATCTCATAAAAATTGAACCAAGTGAAACCGTCCAATCCTCGGAAATCTCATTTCCGGAATAATACCAATATGTATCTATCAATATAAATAAATCGTACAAGTACCAAAAGTCATGAATCAAATCAAATATCACTCACATAATAAAGTATTCAAAGTAACCCCCCAATATTTAAAAATCTTTATGCATGCATCAATTTCAAATAAAAGTCCACTCACATTAACTAGGCCGATCTCTGACTTGAGTCCTCCTCACGTTGAGTCTCTCCTCGGCCTGTAAAGGAATATATATCTTTAGAAAACCCGTACTCGATAACAAATATAAAAGCTTAATTTATGAATGTCCTCACTCGCACGAATCCTCCAAAACACGGATAGATTCTAACTCAATCTAGTCCAAATATCCCTATTAAGACTCGTAACTCCTTTATTGGTCTTTTTCGTCGAGAATCCCCTTTACTCATATGTCCAAAAGTGAAAAGAAATCATCCCAAGTGATTCCATAAATCTGACCGTAAATGGTAATTTATAATTTACCCTTTTCACTGTTACACTTTTACTGTTTAACTTTTACCATTTACTATTTAACTGTTTTACTTTTACTGTTTAACTTTTACCATTTACTATTTAACTTTTTTATTTTTACTGTTCCGCCGCCGCCGCCACAGCAGCAGCAGCACCACCGCCGCCAGTGCAGCTCCGCCATAGCCAAACCACTCCAAAATTTTCCTAAATTTCTGCTGCCACCATCCAAAGCGTACCTCTTCCTCCCTCAGCCGCCCAACGCCTCTGCAGCCGCCGTAAATGGCGGCTGTCACGGCAGCCACACTTCCCCCCCCCCCCCCCCCCAACCTGCAAATCAACAAAACTCAACCGTTCTAACCAAATTTCGCACCAATTCGCCTCCCAACAACACCACAAATCAATTTCCAATCTCCAAAAACACAAAATCTATCAATTTCAGCCATCCCCCACCAAATCCTCAAACCCTAAAAATTTCAAATCTTGAAATTTCCTTACCAATTTGGTCCGATTCTTTTGGTGGAGTTACTACCCACGTCAAGTTCTATCTTTCCCCCCTCAAATCGGGCCAAGGAGTGGCCGGCTAAGGGGGTTTCCCACTCCACTGAGATGGTGGTTCTGGGCTGCACACGGCTGCACGGCGGCGAGGAGCGCCAAGCCGCTGCTGCTGGAAGGATTAGGGAGTCGGCATGCGTCGTCCGGCGCCAGTGGCACCCGGTTTGGTGGCCGGACAAGAAAACCAAGTGGTGGTGTCGTTGGAGAGGAGGGTCGGGCCAGAAGAGAGAAAGAAACGGGGAAAGAAAGAAAAGAAAGAAAAGAAGAAAAAGAAGAAAAAGGAAATGTTTCCCAAAATGGAAACATTCTCCTCTATTTATACCAAGCCTAAAATCGGAAATAACTTATTTTCCAACACACCCTTTTTAAATTTTTCTCGGACGAAAAAGAAATACTCAACCCAAATATTCGTTTTAACGTGTTCTACCTCACGTAACAAACGATTCCCGCTCAACCACCAAAAATAAAAATAATTCTCACGAGCGTAAACATTTAAATGAATTTACCCAGAAATTGAACAAGGTTCGGGGCGTATCAACTTGACTCTCTCCTTCCACCAACATCGACCTACGAGGCTCGACCCCAGCCGACCATCGGAAAATCTCGTTCGTCGACAAGGTCATTAGATGCTCTTCTAGACGAAACGAAGAAAAAAAATTGAGAAACCCTAGAGAACCTGAATTTACGGAGCTCAACTCAAATACAATACTAGGACTTTAGGTTATATTCATTTCACTAGTGTTCTCCTAATCACTAACTGACCAAATAAATTTTGCTCAATCACCATTAAAAATTTACATCGTCGGGATGAAAGTAAAACAAGATGGTGAAAATACCAACATGAAGGTCAATAGTCTTTTATGTTTGGAAGTTGGCATTTAAGGGTGAAAAAGTGAAAAAGTGAAATGGCGAAAGTGGGAGGTGAATGACAAGAGCTATAACTGCAGTGGTAAAACATTGTCCATTTTAATGTTATATGTCCAGATGAATGAATCTTAGTGAAACAATATTTTTACCCTAGACTATTACTATCCAATAATCTTATCTAATATCCTCATTTCCAACCAACAGATCTCTCTCTCTCTCTCTCTCTCTCTCTCTCTCTCTCTCTCTCTCAGAAACCCAAACCACCACCACAAACTATGACGTCATCGGCTATCATCATCCCCATCCTCTTCATCCTCGCCGCCACTCTGCTCTTCTACTACTACCTCCGCCACTGCCTCTGATCACTTCCTCTCCGCCACTCCGTTGTCGAGGTGCCGCTCCAGAGCTCACACTCTTCTTTCCGAAAAGTCTCTCTGGCGCCTCCTCCTCCCACAGTTCAAGTTCTCCGACATGATACGCCCCAGGGCCGTCACCGTCACCGGCGACTGCGTGATCTGCTTATTGGAGTTTGAGCCGGACCACCACCTCCGCCTCCTCCCGCTCTGCCTCCATGCCTTCCACGTCGACTGCATCGACACGTGGCTCGCCGGCCAGTAGCAGATCTGTCCGGTCTGCCGTGCCGAGGTCTTCCGGTCCGATTCTGACCTCCTCCACGCCACCGCCTCCGGCGGAAGCTTCCGCCTCGCGATCGGCAGCGTCAGTCGCAACTGGCCGGCGAGTTCGAGCTCACTAGTTCACTCAATACGCGGCAGCGAGTTAGAGTACGTTGTGGATGAGGAGTGGGAGCTTCAACTAAGAGATGTGGTGTTGCCGGGTCACGGCGGTGGAGAAGAGGATGAGATCATTAATGTCGTCATCGGAGAGCATCGTCTGGGAACTGGCCACCGGAGGCGGTGTTTGCCGATGTAAGGAGTACTTGGGTCTGGTTCCTCCTAATACAGGCTGGTGGGCTTTGGCCTCATGAGATAAGGTTCTGGGCTTGGGCCTCGGCTTGGGTCAATAAGTTACCATAAGAATTGTAGGTATTACTGAATGTCAGTAAGTTGCTTACTGGGGGTCAGTAATCATCTTACTAGGTGTCAACAATCATCTTATTGGGGGTCAGTGACCTGTATACTTGGAGCCAGTCAGTAATCATCTTACTGGAATCTTGTATGAAATGTGATATATGATATGTCTCTTAAGTAAGAAGTATGTAAGACCTCATTTATTTGGATTTGGAATCCTTTTTGGAATTGTGATCTGTGTTATATGATGTTACTTAGTTTCATTTAAAAAAAATCAGTAATTATTTACAAGAAGTCAGCAACTTGCATACTGGGGGTCAGTAATCATCTTACTGGGAGTCAGTATTCATCTTACTGGGGGTCAGTAACAGGTCATGAGACGCCGGCGGAGTTGGGTGACCTTTTGGCAAAGTTTATAAAAAAAAATCCGGCGAAAAAAATTATTGACTGGACTCCGGCACTCCGGTGACCGGCCATGGGACGCCGGCGGAGTTGGGTGGCATTTCGGCAAAGTTTCTCTATCTTCCACTTTCTCAGCACGTTATAATTCTAAAATTTGTTAGATAGGGCAGAAGGGCAAAAAATGAAGAAAAAAATTAAAAATGTACTAGGGTTGAAAAGATTTGTTGAAATGGGTAATACGAGTGGTTACCTTATGTTTAATATGGGAAGAAACTAAGATGGTTATTGAAATGGGTAATGAGGGGGTCAAATTAGCATTAAATTAACATTTTCTATTTTTCTAATCTCTAATACAAACTACATTTTTTCTTTTTCATGTTCTTTTGGCCGATTTGTAATCTGTTAATTAATTAGGTCTTTCACATGAAAATTAGCCTTATGATTAAGCTGTGATAATTAGAGTACATTTTGGAAAAATTATGACTGCCGACGAAAACCTAAATATAAAGTTATTTCAATAACTCGTTAATTCATTCTCCTCCACATAAGAACCTTACACGGTACCTTAATTCAAAACCGTTTGTTCAAACTACTTTGACAAAATTAGTACCACTAATTAGTATATTGTCTATTACACACAAAAAGAAATTGTATATTGTCAAAATTTGTATATTGTCACGCACTATTTATAACAAGTCTACTAAAGATAAAAATAAAAATTTAATAACACAAGCAGATAAACCATTAAACTTAATTGTGGTACGACAAAAAAGTTCTTCAATTAAATAAGGGTTAAATACTTGTTACCCCCTAAACTCTTTACCTAAAAATAGTTTTATCTTTCTGCTTTCAAATTAAACTCATAGATCCTTAATCTCCCATATTTCAACAATTTAGTCTATTCCGTCAGTCTACCGCTAAAAGATCCTGTTAACTTACTGAGGTGACAATTTCCACCATTTCAACTCAGTGAAAATGTCTGTCACATCAGTGAAAATGCCTAAAATACTCTGAGATCAATTTCACCATATTATTAACATATTTTTCTTCAAAGTGACCCAAAATATTCTATTTGGATCCCCCTGAACTCAAACCCATCCATCAAGCTCATAACGAATTCACCAACTACACCGAACACTTCCTTCTTTTCTTCTGTATAGGATGTTAATCTCACCTGAGCAATAACAAAGAAAGATTTCAACCATTAGATGACAGAATTAAATAAATAAAACTGATAAGAGGCAATGAAGGAGCAGGAATTTTTGTAGTGCATACCAGTTTCTTCATTTCTGAAAACATAGAAGTCATGATCAAGGTTCTCTAGTTGATCTACTGCTTCAGCCACTGTCAAAGGTGGCATGTCGAAGTATTTTGTACAAACAACCTCATCCAAGAAGTCTTCCTCCTCATCTTGGGGATCTTCTTCTTCCACTTCCACAGGTAGTTGAGCCTCCCTGACTTTCAATCTGTTAAAGCCTTTCATGTGACGGTCGTGGTCCGATTCGACTTGAATCACAATCCAAACCACTCCTACTATAACAAACCAACACAAAGCTAGCTCAACTTTACGAATGACAACACCTCAGAAATCAGCTTTGACTGTAACAGAATCATCAAAACGAAGCCAAATTGCATAACAAAAAGCTTGAATTAGCCCCAAATCCTAAACTAAAACCTGTAACGGAAAATTGCAGAGAGAGAACCCTAAACCAAAACCCCAATTAGCCCCAAATCCCCAAAACCCTAAACCCCAAAATTACAATTCAAACAAAAAGCCATCTCCAAATTTTTCAATCAAAAATCCAGAAATGTACAGTACCTCGAGCTTGTGGAGATACTTGTATATGTCACGAGCGTAAGGCTCGCACATTTGGGGATCTGACGGCGTCGTTTCGACCTCCTCCAGTTTCGGCGGCGCTATTTCCGGGATGGGCCGCGGTTTTTTCACGGCCAGGGGCTTAGTTTGATTTCTGCTCTTGTGGCTCAGCTCGTGAACCCTCATGGGGCGGAACGACGGCGATTTGGAGCTTGGGGAGCTCGCCCAGCACGACGGTCGCCGTTCGCTCGACGGCGGCTGCGGCTTCCTCGGCCTTGCGCTTCATAGCGCGCGTGACGAGGACGCAGTTCTCTCTCTCTTCGATGGACGAGTGAAGGGTGTCTGAGATTCGGAGAGAGAAAGAAGACTGGGATAATTGGAGAGAGAGAGAGAGAGACTGGGTATCTCTTCCATGGACGAGGGGGAGGTTTTGAGTTTTGTATGAGAATTATGTAATGGTATGTATTTTTTCATGGAATGAGATTTTATAACATCGAGGGTATATTGGTAATTTTTTTGTCTAAATTATGTATGGTTGTTAAAATCGTTAGTCACGTCAGCAACATAACGGTGGAGTGACGGAATTGACTAAATTGTTGAAATATGGGAGATTAAGGATCTACAAGTTTAATTTGAAAGCAAAAGGATAAAACTGTTTTTAGGTAAAGAGTTTAACCCATTAAATAATTACACAAAAATTTTACTTATATATATAAAAAAAAACTACCCTAATACCGTTTGGTCTGGTGGCATATGTCTTTTCTTTGTAAGTGAGAGATCGTGAGTTCGACTTACATCAGTGTAATTTAGTTGTAGCATATCAATTATTTTTTTGATATATATATATACATTCCCTATCCAGAGCGGGGCTCCGCTGTGAAATTAAAGAGCGGGGCTCCTTATTTGACCCACTTTCCGGTCAAATTTCTACATCTTCACCGTTCAGTATTTAGGTACATGAGTGTAGATCATCTCTACAAATTTTCAGCTCATTTGGTGATCGTTAAGGTATCAAACTAATAAAAAATCAATGAACAAATTGAATTTGTTCAATATGAACCATTTGTGTTAATCAGGACTATGAATGTTTAAACGATAATCAAATTTGATGAAACTTTGCAAAAGTGATCTACACACATATATCTAAATACTGAACGGTGGAGATGTAGAAATTTGACCGGAAAATGGGTTAAATAAGGTGCCCCGCTCTTTAATTTCATAGCGGAGCCCCACTCTAAATATGGACTATATATATATATATATATATATACACTTGCTTGTAGCCTTAAAAAACTATGGCTTGACTAACATTTGTGCAGTGGCTTAATACAATCAATTGAGAAGCAAATTGATGAGAAGATAGGAGGAGCGACAGGCTGAAACCCTAAACTCCTAATACCGGCTTTTTTCCGTTAAGCAGTCAAGCTCATTCGGCGGCACCTGACTGAGGCTAGCCTTCGACCCGCCTTAGTCCTGGACTCCTGGTTTGCTGCTGAACGGGTCTCAAGTCTAACCCCTCAAGGTTTGTTCACATGTACGGTTTGGCTACAAGAAGTGGGGCAGAATTTTGTATGTCTTTCTGGTTACCCCAGTGACTAATATGATAGCCGACGTGCGGCGTTGCCATGGAGATCGCAACAGCGGGCAGGCTGTGGCAATGGGTGGTGTGCTAGGTACGTCGCAGCAGTTAGGCACAATACTTTTGGCCAGGGCATTTGCGGTTGTGACCATTCGGGTAGGGTCGTGCGCTCATATAGTTTAGGTTAGGCCTCATCATTAAGCTCGCAGATCAAGTGGGCCGATGGAGGCCCGCAAACCCGATGGGCTTCAAACCCGGCCCGTCCCGTCTAAAATCCCGCTTAACCCCTGCTCGGTGGGTAGAGGGTCGGGCTTAGAAACTCGGCCCGGCCCGTTAAGAGCCCGTCAAGCCCGCTCCATCAAAAGCCCGTAAAGCCCTTTAAAATTCCTACCCGAGGTCTCTACAGGTTATCATACGAAAACGCTATTACGTACCTCTAGATGACTTTGTTTCGTCGACTCTTCCAAACATTAAACTCTCAAATAGATGAGACGTAATCAACCATGTAAAAATTTGGGAACGTTTACCTCCCGATACTATGGCTCCCCATAGAGAGATATAAGTTTAAATAAGGTTGACCGCATCGATCGGAGCTCTAACTTTGTCGGATTTAAGTGATTGTTTTACCATCACCGTATTTCATCATAACGATCAAATTCTATTTCATAGCGTTTTTCAAAATTTGACTTCTTTTATATAGTTGTTTCGAAAAGTTGTACACTTGAGTATAATCTTCTAATCAAGTTATACCGCATTAGTATGCATATTGTCATTATAAGACTAAATTTATAAAATGAAAATTCCATAAGCCAAATATTTATAGGGTATATTTATAATAGAAAATCAATTTGAATTTAGAGTTTAGGGTTTAGAGTTTAGAGTTTAGAGTTTGGGGTTTAGAGTTTATATTGCAAGGACAAACTGGACTTTCTTTACACACAGATTGTATTTATTATGATTGTATTTGTTCTAATTGTATTTAAAATATATATATATATATATATATATATATATATGCGTGGGGATGAACCTCCTGGTGATGATGCCGAGTTCCAAACCCTTTTTGAAAAATAATCTCTGATATTTATTTATTTTAATTAAAGCCCGGCCCGGTCTCAAACCGCCGAGGGCTATTCGGCTCGGCCCGCAAAAGCCCATCAAGCCCGCCTTATATGGATGGGCTTGGATCCTAGAATTTCTAAAGAAGCCCAACCCGCTATTTCTAAAATATATTGTAAAGCTCGGCCCGGCCCGCTCCAAGCCCGTTATGAATGGGCCGGGCTGGGCCCTGCCCGGCTCGTTGAAGAGGCCTAGTTTGGGTTCTTCTGTAGACTTTGGAGGCTGCTATGTTGGGTTTGTCTCAACTCTATGTTCGGCTTGTCTTTACCCAATGTTTAGTTTTTGTATTAAGAATTTTAGCACCTAGCTATAGGATTTACAGTGTGCCTATATTATAAATTTCATAGTTGTAGGCTCAATTTTATATTAAATTTAAGTTTGAACAGGTGGTATGTTTTTATATGTCATGAAAAAACATTTTTATCACAAAGCCTTGATCTACCGTTGACATAAGTTAATATAACCATATGTCCTCAAGTAGTGCTAGAGACAAAAAAAACTATACCAAATTACAATCCCAAATGATGTGGCATTTGCCACCTCATCCTGACTCATCCCATATTATTTCTTACGTGTATTTACATCACTTAGCTTTGATTTATAGTTAATTACTTACTCTTAAAATAAAATTGATGTATGATTATTCTTGGAAAAATTGACAAAAGTCTGCAATTCTAGAAGTGATCAATGGATGTCACCAATCATGACCATCGTCTCATGTGGCACCAGACTCTACTACTGTATCTGAATGTAAAGTCTATTTGTAATCATAGAGCAACCTGGTCTAAATTGGTGCATAAGCCCTTAACTCCTTGAGTAATTCCATGATTAAATTCTTGCCTTGAATGCCTGGGTAATTAATATTTTTGTCAATCATCATATATCTGAAGTTTGTTATTCATGGCCATAGCCAATCGGAGATTGCAGAAGCATCAGGTAACAAGTCCATCAAACAAACAAATAAATTTATTTGAAATTGTGCAATGAAAATATTGTTAGTATATGTCTTGAACTAGTCATCTGGTGGCGCTGACAGAGGCGGGGATCTCGCTGACCGGTCAGCGAGTCGGGGTCCAGGGGCGACGCGCCCTGGTTTTGGGGGTTCAGGGGCAACGCCCCCGAGGCCCACGATATCTGTTATGTTGGGCTAGGTTTTCTTTTTGGGTTTAGTATATAAACATCCTAAACCTAATTGTATTCTGTATTCTGTTTTCCTCAAGATAAATAAACTGCTCTCCTTTGTCCGTGGACGTAGCCAACACATCGTTGGTGAACCACGTAATTCTTACATTCGTTACAACAAATATGATCGAGATAATCCAAGTTCAAATGTGTGACTGTTTTGAAATATATAGAAGCTTTTCTGGTAATCAAACCCCAAACCCTTCAAGATTTGATCTCTTAATTCATCAATCATCATCGACATATATTTTTTTAAAAATATCAAAATGAATTTTTCTATTGTAATTAATATATTTTCATTTTAGATCAAAAATAATTTATCAGAATAGACATGTTGGATATTATTAGGATTAATATGAATGATGTGGAACATGCCACGTCCTTTGGTATAGAATTTTTTTGTATATTTTTTTGGGGTGTTTAGCATTTTTCTATGTCCTCATGAACCTTGATCTATCAAAAAGTCAGAAGAAAAAAAAAAGTATAAATCAATTGATTTCGGGCGAATAAAATCATATTTCTTATTGAGAAAACACTTCAAAAGCATAGGGGCGATTTCGATTACTTGGATTCATTGAGTGACAATGTCCAATCAACTATTTCTTATGGGCACAAATTATGTAACACAATTACAAATAGCTCATCATTGCGTTTCACACAAATACTCTATTGTATCGTCATAAGATGCCTCAGTGTGCATAAAAATCCTCATCTCCATTATAATGCATTTGACACTCACCTATAAGAACAGGGCCAAAACTCAAAAGTGCATCATATTCATGATTTTATTGTGCTTTACATTAGAATAACATAATCGTTGAGCAAGCCATTAAAGTCCAGATGTCCTTTCATTTCCCATAAGTAGGTTATATAACTTACAAATTTGATTTTACCTTCTCAACACCCTTTTGGATGTTTTGTTTCCTATAGTAGAGGCGAAGAATCTTTGAGTATTTTTCAAACCCTATTTTTTAGACGTTTTTCCAAATACATCCCTCTCAACTCGAATACTTTATCAACTCATTTGTATAGTTATACATCGTGCATACAAGAATTAATGCAACTTATTGGGGTTGGAAACAGTACTGAATGTAGCATTTGACTCGGTGAAAACCAATACCTATACTTGTTTCTTGTACTTCTCTTTCTTCTCTATTCCTCCGGCGAATAGGAAAAAAAGAGAAAGAAGAAAATCTGCCGCCAACTCGTTCGCCACCCCGGCGCAGTCAAAGAGATTGAGAATGAGTTAGAGAATGAGACGGGAAGTAACATATAGTTATATTCTATATACTTGTTAATTCTATGGCAGCTGTTGTTGGTCAATTAACCTACGTATCGGATCGAAACCAGTTGTGCAGTTTCGAATGCTTAACGTGAAACAACTGTGGTTTAAATTGTATCGGTATCGTTTTGTTCATCCATAATGGAACATAGTTTCATGATTAAGATGCTAAAGAAATCACACTCTAGTGAGGATCCCAGACAGGTAAAAAGTAATCTACATTGAGTCGAGAAAACTACAACGGCCAGCAACCTTACGCCAATTAGTAGTATCACGAACATATTACCCCATAATTCCCCACTTAAATGGTCAATGCGCCATGATAGAAGCCACAAGTAGATCAAGAAAAAAAAAAAAGGTTCCCAATAGTTGTTTCTGATGAAGTAATGATCCAATCCCAGCTATTGCCACCCACAATCATACCTAGAGACCTGTAATTAGA
Source organism: Potentilla sterilis (assembly GCA_963682095.1). Taxonomy (NCBI): domain Eukaryota; kingdom Viridiplantae; phylum Streptophyta; class Magnoliopsida; order Rosales; family Rosaceae; genus Potentilla; species Potentilla sterilis. The sequence continues at coordinate 46,479,170 of OY821754.1, forward strand.
AAAGCAAACCACCACTGGCAACTCTACAGTTTGGTTTATATATTCTCTCTTTCTTGACAAAACCCCAGTCAACCATGCATTTTCTGCTACTTTCACACATCGATCATGGCGTTTAAACTCATCGAGGTATATGAATGTCTCGAAATTCCAGGACTAAAATGCTTAGAATATCTTACTCAAAGTCGAACTCTCGTTTTTATACTGGCTTAGAAGTTAGAACTAATGTCAACCAATAAAAAGATGTTTGTCATTCAACCCTAATTATATAAATCACAGTAGTGTTATACTGCTATATATTCTGAGATTCTCTTGCTCCAAAAGAGTGTTAGCTTTTAGAGCATCCAAGGCTAAAAGACATGTAAATATGTTGATTTGCATGTAATGTTCCCTAGAAAAACTTGACCCCCAAGTCCCAAAAAAGGATTTGAAGGGAGGCCCTTTTTGTCTTTGATGAAGAAAACAACTAAACAAGCATGGGGTGGTGGGGGGAGTGAGAATTGAGAAAGTCGATGTTATCATATACCAACTCATTGTAATAAAGAAAGGTACTATAGCCTCCTGGTGTATATGCAATGCAGCTACGGGCAAACACAGTAAGCTGTAATAATGCACACTCCAAACCAACATTGCTTTCAGCAGTCGACCGTGGAGAGTGGGGACGTTTGTTCAGCTAGCTTGCTATGGCCATCGATGGTGATCCCTTGTGCTACTTGCCTAGTTATGCAAGTAGAATTCCATCGGGTTACTTCAATGTATCGATATATTTTATCCTCAGTATTGTTAAATAGACTCCATTTAGATATGTTGATATGATCATTTCAAACGATCTATGATTGGAGAGATCGAGCTGGTATATATACTGGTGTTGTAAAGTGGTCTCTACCACTGAGGTACTGTAAATTTCCATTTATATGTTTCCTTAACCGCATAATTGCACTCCATATATACAAGACACGGTATTTCCAGTGGTGCCTGGTCTGCAAAACCAATCGAATACTACAAGAGCATGTCAAAAGGAAAGTGATCTGAGAACTTGCAGTTTCCTTTCGAGTCCAAATTTGAGAGACACTCTTAGATTTACCTTGTGGAGTGAGAGAATAATTCTTGCACCTTACACTATGGCGACGATACATCCATTCGGGAATTTTTTAGGTTCACCTCCCACCCCCCTAGGGTGAACTTGCTATCCCTATCAGATCAGTAGCGTGGTACATCGACACAGTTGTTACTACTCACTCCAAAGGATCAAGTGGTACATAATAAGTCGATGGATTATGAACTGAATGGAGAAAAACCTCACCCAATTAGTCTCAAAGTGCGTGGATTGTCACTCTCACAAATAGAGGATCATCGAGAAACCTAGCCCCCACAATGAACCTTCATGACTCAACTCTATTCTTTAACAAAGAGCAAGTGAGATTGTTTTGAGGCGACTCTTTCTATCATGCTCGAGGTGGTCTTTAGGGCTGTCGACTCGGGCTGAAGTAGCATTGAGCTTGACTTGCAAACTTCTTTTGAAGCTTCAACTTGATTTGGCTGTGATTGTTGCATCAAGAACATACAAGTATTGGTTGTAATGGGAAAAAAAAAGGGCAAGTATTGGCCCTTCTTACCCCATATACATTCCACGATCTAGCACTACGAAATATGGGGTAAAATTGGCATCTCATTTACAAGCCACAGGAATTACTCGTAGAAGCGTGTAATTTGTAAAGAAGAGTGTCATTGTGTCAAATTCCAATCCCCTACTAAATTCCCAAGTAACAAGTCTACATGCACAAGCCTCTGGCACTGGAGATGACCAATAATATATACCAGCATGGAGCGGACCTGTCTGCATTCCCATCGTCAGAAAGCAAATTGAACTCCATTTTATGAAATTATTCACGGCTAAAACATATACTACAACATTGAAGAAAGCTAATACTAGCCAAATTCAGAGTATAAAGGGGGTAGCCACCATCAAAATATAAAACTAGAACAGCTGGACCTAGACCCTGTAACTAGCAATCACAAAATCTCTACATAAACAAATATGATGCAATTTGTATAAAACAATTGGAACATATCAACAAGAATTCAAGAACATTCAAATTGAAAATCTCTACATAAACAAATATGATACAATTTGTGTAAAACAATTGGAACATATCAACAAGAATTCAAGAACATTTAAATTGATTTTAGAGGGTGCCCAAAAAAAGTCATCTCAAAGAATCAAAGATCAAAGAGGTGGTGAAACTAGCAGTCATCAAGGCAAAGAACCGAACTCACGACCAGATAAAAGCTCGTTTCAAGAGAGAAAAAAAAAAACCGAGAAAAAGCCTGCCAGTTTACATCTCTGCAAAACCTAAAATCTTCAACGTATAAAGAAGAGGTGAACACTCGAGTGCTATAAAATATGATTTAAGAAAACAATGCTTTACCAAAAAAATATAAAGTAGAATGTTCCAATCAGTTAACCACAAAATGTTGTTCAACATCACGAGTATATGGTGAGAAAACAAGTAAAAAAGGCAGTGACCAAACAAGTCCTAAGTGGAAATTGTTTACCCACTCAATGAGCTCCCAACCAAATATGTCATGAGAGATATTGCCACCTACATATGAGCACTAACAAAATGACGTCAAAACTCAAATCTAATATGAACAAGAACGACCATACTGAAAGTGCTGAATAGACTACTAATAAACTCTAACGGCATAGAAGTAATAAAACAATATAGAAGTGATCGAATAACGGAATTTAAAGCTGCAAACTACACATTACCATTAACTGCCACAAAGGAATGCATACCAAACAGCAATACATAGTAAAATAACTCCAAAGATGTTCATCAAACCAGCAATCCAAGACTTACACACTAGAACAAGCAAAGGAATATTTCACCAACAAGGAATATAGGATTTCCTTATATCGATGGCCTCCTTATCATGACTTAAACCTTTCTGCCATAGGACCTAACAAGAGAACAAGCCAAGAAAGAGAAGCGTCATTCCATACATAAATCATCGCTTCAACACATGACTCCTAGATCTTATCCAGTTTCTCTGCCTTAACAACAGGATTGGCTTTAGCAATAGCATCCCGACCAGCAGTCCTATAATCAAAAGGGCAATCATGTTTGTCAGAATAACGATGAGTTGAACAGAAGGTGTTTCCACATTTGCAATTGAACCCAGTTAAACCAACACGCTTCCGGCAAGTAGTGCATCTCTTTGGTCCCGTTATTTCTTTCACCTCCTCAGTAACTTTGCTTGAGGATGAGCCACAAGATGGTTCTGTTGATACAACTACTGCCTCCACTTGTTCAGCTTGCACATTGACAGCATTTGCAACAACAGGTCCGATGCCAATGTTGCCATTCACAAGGCTACCAATGGATGTTGCTGCCAGATCAGCCTGCTCCTGCTTTAGAAGCGTGTCCTTGTAACATTTGGAACACATATTCATTGTAGCTGCCCTTCCAAAGAAGCCACAGTTATTAATGCAAAGGATGGGGCGGTCTGGAGCCTGACATCCAGTTCCATCGTGAGAGTCCATCTTTGCTACTTATCTGCAAGAAAGCATCCGAACACAATTTTTATACATACACATATAGGCCTGTTTTAGAGAGGAAATCATCAGATTCAAAGTTTGATAATTATACTACTTTTTTTACTATTGTGCAACCTTAATCAAAGTCTACAGAAAAAACAACCAAATTCATAATCATCTAGTCATCGAAAATGTGTAAACAAATGTAGTCTATCAAATAAATTTGGCACAAACATGGTGCTAACCAAATGATTTAACAAATCCAAATTTCACTAAATCTTTCATAGGATTCATATGCATATATGTGACTAGAGAATAAGTAAATTAGATTATTAAACGGTTAGCCTAGCCTAATTGACACGGTAGAAGTCATAGGTTCAAGTCTTACTGACATATGTAAGGGCGGGGTGGGTTAAAGGATTAACCCCTGCTTCTACAAAAAAAAATAAAGTCCCTAAAAAATTGATTTCTTTCTCCCAACAACTTCCTCAACATGAGGTGAAATAAGTAAAAGGATTTTTCAGGCCGCATCCAACCCCCAGTTGCAAACGAAAAGCGATTTCCAGCAATAGCATATAAATAAAACTGCAATTCTATATAGGATAAACTCGAACTTAAAATTGTAATCGTGCCGGAGAAAAAAAAACTTAGAATCAAATATCGTCAAAGTTTGTATGAATTGGGGCTTTCTCAACATGTATAATTAACCAACTAAACTCACTCTTTCCAAATCGACTGTCCTTAGTTGAAAACACACACTCTAATGCCCAAAGTTTCCTACTAGTTCAGTTTCATGCAACAACAAAAACTCAAAACTATCAATCGTAAACGCTTTCAATCACAGAAGAAGGACACCCTAATTTCATAAGCATAGAAAACAACTTTTACAATAATAAAATAAAAATTATAGAACTCATCAGCTATCAAATCAGTTAGGTAAAATTATATCCTAAAACCACAAAAACAAACGATTCAATTCTACAGAAAGCAACGAATTCCCTCACCTCGTTGGTTTGGCCGATCTTCCGTCACGAAATCAAACCAGATAATTCCTGGAGAAAAAAAATAAACTACAAAATTAGCAAAATTAAAATCATAAACCCCGAATTGGAGACAGATGCATGAATCGAATCAAAAACAGAGAGGGCGAGATTCGGTTACCCTGATCCGGGAGTTTATTGCGAGATAGTCGAAAAATAAATTATGAAACGAAAAGAAAAAAGAATCGGGGGGTTAAAGAAAAATAAATAAATAAAAAAGAGAGAGAGAGAGAGGGATAGAAGAAGCTTTGGGGGGCTTTCGTCGGTTTGTGTGGGATATTTAAAACTTTACCTTTCTCTCCTGCCAGCGATAGCTTTCCGCTCTGAGTCGGTGGTGTCGCAATAATGGCCCTTATGAGATTCCTAAATTACGTGCTATTGCCATTCCTAACCCAACTGTTGAAAGGAGTCGAGACTTTGGAAGGACACTTGTCAAAGTTACTGGATAATAGTTACTAATTTACTGTTAGTTCAATTTTTAATTGTTTTTTTTTAACCCACCCCACTGTGGGTGAACTCAGTACCTTTATGGTGTTAATCAGATTAACCAATCAACATGTCACGGTTTATTCACACAATTTCTATAATTTTTATTCATACCTTAATATATAAATTTTCCCTTTTATAATACTTTGTTGGTACGTAAAATTATTAAAAATGACATTTGTATATAAGACATAAAGAATCATAACTTGAAATTGTTTAATAAGAGGCTTCTTGTAAAAAAAAAAATCTTGATGAAAAATTCAAAGGAGAAGAGATATAATCAAGAAATTAAAAGAAATCAACTACTTGAAACTCTTCGGTGAAGATCTCAACTAGTTGAAACTTTTTTATGAGGATATCAACTAATTGAAACTCCTTGAGGAAGATCTGTTCAAGGTTGATCTTAACTAGATGAAACTCTTTAAGGAAAAGTATTTAGATATGTAAAGACTTTATAGGTTAAGAGACTAACCAATACTATGAGATAATAACACAATGCTTTCTCACTGAAAATATATATATATATATATATATATATATATATATATATATATATATATATTTTGTACGTTGTAAAACACATTATGTGCCTTTGTCAAAGTAACTGACGATATAAATAATCAAAGGATGTAACGTCTCAATCAGTCATTATTGTCATTATGTACGTTGTAATTACCATTGTAATATTCACCATATATAAAGGGGATTATCAATGAAATGAGTAGACCAATTCATATTTTACTTTTACACGTTATTAGCACTTTGTCTAACCTAGAGTTGATAGTCAAGAGCGAAAACCCTAGAAATTTTCTTCTCCCGACAACATCTCTATAATGCCGGAAATTATAGCCTCTCTGAAAAGAAAAATAAAAACACCAAAACAAAACCCCAGTAATTTTTTTTTGGACAAACTACTGGTCACTCCTCCAACTTTCACTGACTCGACAGTTTAGTCCTTAAGGTTTCAATTTTAATAGATCACCCCTCCAACTTTCACTGACTCGACAGTTTAGTCCTTAAGGTTTCAATTTCAACAGATCACTCCTCCAACTTTCACTGACTCGACAGTTTAGTCCTTAAGGTTTTAATTTCAAAATATGTAGTTGGAGGAGTGATCTGTTGAAATTGAAGTTGTAGGAGGAGTGATCTGTTGAAATTGAAACCTGAAGGACTAAACTGTCGAGTCAGTGAAAGTTGGAGGAGTGATATGTTGAAATTGAAACCTTAAGGACTAAACTGTAGAGTCAGTGAAAGTTGGAGGAGTGACCAGTATTTTGTTCTTTTTTTTTTTTCTGGACACCCAACAGTCTGATTGGGCACCCATCGTCTTCTCCAATCTGACCACCAGCCTTCCGGCATTCGCCGGCTAGTCCGACACAGATCCACCCAGATCGTTCCCCCCTGCAGTTCTTCTCGCCTCTGCGACGATGAACCAGACACCGTCGTCGATCTGCGCTGCTCTACCATAACCAGCGTGCGTACTCAACCTGGCACGCTGCCTAAGCCCAGCCTCGATGACGCCTTGATCGTCGATTCTGCGGCTCCGATTCGGACAACCTCGAAAATCCAGATCGGACCTTGATCAACCCAGCCCCGAAGTTGCACGGCCTGACCCGGATTCAAAGACCCGTGCGAGTTGTCCTGCTCAGCCCTCAACCCGGTTTTCTACAATTGACGCCGCGAATCGCCAATGGCGACTGCCTCCCAGGGCTAACGACGCCACGACCCAGCGCCGACCTTGCCGATCGGTCCTGGTCTCCGCCAACTCGACCCAGATCACAACCGGATCTGCTAAACCCGGATAAACGTGACTCGACCTAGGCCTCATAATTAAGCCCGCATATCAAGTGGGCCGATGGAGGCCCGCAAGCCCGATGGGTTTCAAACCCGGCCCGACCCGTCTAAAAACCCGCTTAAGCCCGGCCCGGTGGGTAGAGGGCCGGGCTTAGTTTAGGGGTTAGAAACTCGGTGCGGCCCATTAAGAGCCCGTCAATCCGGCTCTATCAAAAACCCGTAAAGCCCGTTAAAATTCCTACTCCGGGTCTTTACGAGTTATCACACGAAAACGCTATTACGTACTTTTAGATGACTTTGTTTCGTCGACTCATCCAAACATTAAACTCTCAAATAGATGAGACGTAATCAACCAAGTAAAAATTTGGTAACGTTTACCTCCCGATATTATGGTTCTCCATAGAGAGAAATAAGTTTAAATAAGGTTGACCGCATCGATCGGGGCTGTAACTTTGTCGGATTTAAGTGATTTTTTTGCCTTCACCGTATTTCTTCATAACGATAAAATACTATCTCATAGAATTTTTCAAAATATGACTTCTTTTATATAGTTATTTCGAAAAGTTGTACACTTGAGTATAATCTACTAATCAAGTTATACCGCATTAGTAAGCATGTTGTCATTATAATGGCTAAATTAACAAAATAAAATTTTTGACCGTCTAATGTGATCGTTATAGTTAAATATGAGTAGAGGAGAAAAATCAACTCGTTTCGTGAACGTTCGATGCTCGATCGAAACGGTCAACCATATTTTCATAAAACTTATTACACGAAAACGCTATTACGTACTTTTAGATGACCTTGTTTCATCGACTCTTCCAAACATTAAACTCTAAAATAAATGAGACGTAATCAGCCATGTAAAAATTTATGAATGTTTATCTCCCGATACTATGGCTCCCCATAGAGAGAGATAAATTTAAATAAGATTGACCGCATCGATCGGGGCATTAAGTTTGTCGGATTTAAGTGATTTTTTGGCCATCACCGTATTTCATCATAACGATCAAATGCTATCTTATTGCATTTTTCAAAATTTGACTTCTTTTATATAGTTGTTTCGAAAAGTTGTACATTTCAATACAAACTACTAATCAAGTTATACCGCATTAGTAAGCATGTGGTCATTATAATGGCTAAATTTACAAAATGAAAATTTTGACCGTCTGATGTGATCGTTATAGTTAAATATGAGTAGAGGAGAAAAATCAACTCGTTTCGTGAACGTTGGATGCTCGAACAAAACGGTCAACCATACTTTCATAAAACTTATCACACGAAAACGCTATTACGTACCTTTAGATGGCCTTGTTTCGTCGACTCTTCCAGATATTAAACTCTCAAATAAATGAGACGTAATCAGCCATGTAAAATTTTGAGAACGTTTACCTCCCGATACTTTGGCTCTCCATAGAGAGATATAAGTTTAAATAAGGTTGACCGCATCGATCTGGGTTCTAACTTTGTCGAATTTAATTGATTTTTTGACCATCACCGTATTTCATCATAACGATCAAATTCTATTTCATAGCATTTTTCTAAATTTGACTTCTTTTATATAGTTGTTTAGAAAAGTTGTACAGTTGAGTATAATCTTCTAATCAAGTTATACCGCATTAGTATGCATATTGTCATTATAATGGCTAAATTCATAAAATAAAAATTTCATAAGGCACATATTTATAGGGTTTATTTATAATAGAAAATCAATTTGAATTTAGAGTTTAGGGTTTAGAGTTTAGAGTTTAGAGTTTGGAGTTTGGCGTTTAGAGTTTATATTGCAAGTGAAAACTGGACTTTCTTTACACACAGATTGTATTTATTATGATTGTATTTGTTATGATTGTATTTAAATATATATATATATATATATATATATATATATATATATATATATATAGATAGTTGAGCCTCCCGGTGATGATGCCGGGTTCCAAACCATTTTTGAAAAATAATCTCTGATATTTATTTATTTTAATTAAAGCCCGGCCCGGCCTCAAACCGCCGAGGGCTATTCGACCCGGCCCGCAAAAGCCCGTCAAGCCCGCCTTATATGAATGAGCTTGGATCCACTACCAGAAAAGGGGTTATAGCCGACGATATGGGAAAAAACGGCCGACGAAATAGTACCTCGTCGGCTATAACCCGTTATAGCCGACGAACTACTATTTCGTCGGCCACATCGTCGGCTATAATATTATAGCCGACGACTGCCGACAACTCGTCGGCTATAACTATAGCCGACGAAACGTTTTTAGTTATAGCCGACGAGGATGGTATTCGTCGGCTATAAAAGTTATAGCCGACGAAAAGTTTTTGTTATAGCCGACGAGGGGGGTATTCGTCGGCTATAACTCTTATATCAGATCGACCTTCTGCATCAGGGAGCTCATTCGTCCATGAAATCGTCCAAAACGCTCTGAAATCGTCCAAAACCTCGGCCATAAGCTTGAAAGGTACGTATATTGCTGTGTGTGTTGATTTAGTTGGTTATATGCAGAGGTGTATTAATTTAGAGTTTAATTAGAATAAATGTGTGATTAATTTGATATATATATATATATATGTGTTGAGATGAGATTATTAATGGGTTGATATATATGTTGTATTGGTTAGATAGAATTGAAGTTTTGTTGAAGATTAGTGATTGATTAATGTTGATTTATAGGTGATTTTAGATGAATTTGATGAAAAAATGTATATATATTAATTAATTTAATTGTAATTAAAAATATATTGTTGGTATATATAAAAAATACATTGTGTTTAATTAATTAGGGAGATTGACGATGTTTTAATTAATTTAGGGATGCATGTGTATATATATATATAAGATACGACCGAAATATTGAAATACGACTACGGTTGAAAAATGGGAAGATTCGGACAAAAGCTGTGTGCCGAATGTTGCGGTTAGGTGTTTTTTACTTCCGTTTTCCTATGGGTAGCCTGACGGTCGGTAAATATTTGGAGGAAAATTTTTATACGGTTAGTTGCGTCGCATCGATTTGAAACTATTCTCTGTTGAAGGTCAGGCCAAAAAACGTCATCTAGACGGGCCAATTGCCGTTTTAAAGCGTTTAGAGGTTTGACCAAGCAGTTTGACCGATCCGATCGAGCCTTTAACGTTGTCAGATCTAGTTGTATTTTTTTTCATACATGTATTTAATCTTAACGGTGATATCTGACGGTTGGAATAGATTTTCAAAACTTTTAGATTCGAAATCGGAACATATGCACTAATGTTCCTTAACTTATTTACTAAGTGTTTAAGTGAATGTATAGTTTCAAATAGTTACCATACGTAGACCGTTCAAATGCAAAAGTGTCGTGAAATAAGATACGACCGAAATATTGAAATACGACTACGGTTGAAAAATGGGAAGATTCGGACAAAAGCTGTGTGCCGAATGTTGCGGTTAGGTGTTTTTTACTTCCGTTTTCCTATGGGTAGCCTGACGGTCGGTAAATATTTGGAGGAAAATTTTTATACGGTTAGTTGCGTCGCATCGATTTGAAACTATTCTCTGTTGAAGGTCAGGCCAAAAAACGTCATCTAGACGGGCCAATTGCCGTTTTAAAGCGTTTAGAGGTTTGACCAAGCAGTTTGACCAAAGAATAGCCGACGACATACAGAACTTCGTCGGCTAAAGTGTTGCGATCCGCGCCGTTTCATTGTCCGCCGTTGGATGGGGGAGATCTGACGGCTGCTGAGGTCCTTGACTATAGCCGACGAGATTCATACTATAGGCGACGATATGCATACTATAGGCGACGATGTGCATACTTCGTCGGCTATAACCGGCCCGAAAAGCCCAACTTAGGCCCGGCCCGGATTTAGTTAGAGACTATAGCCGACGAAATCGTCGGCTATAGTCATAGCCGACGAATTAAAATGAAATCGTCGGCTATAGTCCCTCGATTTAAACTGAGACAGAGGCGCCTCTCCCCCATTTCGGCAGAAAACCTAAACCCCTAAATCGCCGCCCACCCCTCCCCGAGCCTCCCCGACGCCGTCCGAGCCTCCCCGACGCCGACCAAGCCTCCCCGGCCCTCCCCCACCCCTCCCCACCCCGTCCCCGGCCTTCCCGAGCCCTCCCCGACCCGAAGTCGAACCGATCGGCGCCGTCCTTCCCTAGCCGCCGTCGCCGCCGCACCGCACCGCCGTCCTCGTCCCCTAGCCGCACCACCATGTCAGGTAGTCCCCCTCTCCCTCATTTAGGGTTTTTGTTAATTTTGTGGAATTTTGTGATTTTGTGGAATTTAGGTATTTTTGTGAAATTTTATGGTTTTTGTGAAATTATGTGGAATTTAGGGTTGTTGTGCAATTTATGGAATGTTGTGGAATTGTTGTTAATTTTTTGGAATTATGTGGAATTTTGTGAAGGATATATATATATATATATATATTTTCCGGAATATATATATATATATATATATATATAATTAGGTATATGGAAGTTTGTGGAAATTTTTTTAATGTTGTGAAATTTTTGTTAATTTTGTGGAATTTTTAGGAGGATATATATATATATATATATATTTCGGAATATATATATATATATATATAATTAGGTATAAATATATTTAGGTATATATATAATTAGGTATATATACATTTAATGAAGTTTTTTATTTTTGTGTGAAATTTATGGAATTGTGTAGAATTTTGTTTAATTTTGAGGAATTAACAAGAATTTTTAGGTATATATATATACCTTTAGGTATAAATATAGTTATGTATATATATAATTAGGTATATATATATATTTAAAAAAGTTTTTTATTTTTTTGTGAAATTTAAGGAATTTTGTGTTATATTTCGGAATATATATATATATAATTAGGTATAAATATATTTAGGTATATATACATTGAATGAAGTTTTTAATTTTTTTGTGGAATTTTTGTGCAATTTATGGAATTTATATACTAATTGTGCAGGAAACCGTCGCTTTGTAGACCGATGGCTTGGCAGACGGACCGAGAGCGACCCCGACGCTCAGGCAGGATCCAGCCGTGGGGGGAGCGGATCCAGCGGTCGTCGGGGCCTAGGCCGGCCTTTGAGTCGACGAGAGGAGACGTTGATGGGATTGACGCCGAGCGATCCACGTGGGGGCTCCTCGTATGAGTCGACGGGAGCGGGCCCTGACTCGAGTGTCGGAGGAGGACGCAGAGCCACCAGACCCCAGTGCACTTCAGCACTGTTCCAGGATCGGCAGCCGACCCCACCGCGCGCCGATCTGGACCCTCCAGAGATGCTCCCTGTCCCCCCACAGCGACAGCGTCCACAGCTACGGGGCCCACCGTCAGGGGGAGCAGGCCCCTCAGGGTCCACGCCCCGTATGTCTCCGCCATCGGGGATGTACATGGTCCAGTTCCTCCCTGCCATCCCTGAGTACGACGCCAGGGGGAGGCAGATTTGGAGGCACGACCGGCCTCACGAGATTCCCTGGGAGGAGGCCTACTTCTACAGTCCTTTCGACTCAGAGGACTGCCGCGGCCTGTGGGCCGTTCGTGAGAGGGACAAGCAGTACAACGACGCAGGTAATTAGTTAGTTTAATTAATTATTTACATTGTTTAATTAATTATTTAATTAGTTAGTTTAAATAATTATTTAACTATGTGTTCATTTTAACAGGCGTCCTCGTCAATAAACCCGCGGGGACGAGACGGACCAGAGGGCCAGCGAACATGTCCACCCTGGAGAGGGAGCTGGCCGGTGGGATCAGAGAGATCCTGCCCGGTCCCGGTGAGGATGGACGCCCGATTGAGCGGAGAGACACCACCACCAAGTACATCAACGCGACGGGCATGCTCGTGCGGGACAGGGTCCCACTGTTGTGGCCCGACTGGGGCTCTGTGCCCGATGAGATCAAGGCGCGAGTGTACAATGCACTGTCGGTGAGTTAAATATGATTTTTATTATAGAAAATAAACAATTATGAATTCAGTCCTTATAACTATATAAAAATATTTTCTAATTAATTTATAATGTTGCAGCAATGGTTTAGAGTCCATCCTACCTTGGACTGGTGGAGAGACGAGCAGCTGAAGAACAGGTTATGTGTTTTGCTTTTTTTTGTATAAATATATTTATTGGCAGTGTACGAATATATATATCTAACAGTTGTGTTCTGTTAATATAGGTACTCCGAGTGGAAGAACGAGCTGTCCACGCACTACAGGACGTACCATGTGGAGCAGCGCTTGGGGCGAGCTGCAACCCCCCACGAGTTCCGGTACAGGGAGTACGAGTGGCTATGGCTGGTAGCCTACTTCGGGAGCGACAGGGTCTCGGTAAGAAAATTTAGCCTGGTAGTATATAACTTTTTAATGTTATTTAATAATTAAATTATGTAGTTACTTAATTCAATTAATTAGTTAGTTAGTTAGTTATTAGTTATTAAATTAAGTCAGTTGGTTAGTTACATAGTTAGTTAGTTCGTTACTAAATTAAATCAAATTAAATTAAATAAAATTAGGTAGTTAGTAAGTTAGTTAAGTAGTTACTAATTAAATTAGTTAGTTAAGTAGTTACTAATTAAATTAAATTAGTTAGTAACTAAATTAGTTATTAATTTTATTTTGGTTAGTTCCTAATATTTTAATTTAGTTACTAATTTATATTTGCGTTTATATGTTTGTTGTTATAATACAGAAAATCTCGCGGACGAACAGCGACAACCGCAGGAGGAACGAGCACCCCCACCACGGCGGCGCCCGCTCCTGGAGGCAGTGGGCAGAGATGGCGAGGAGGGACCGACCGCTGAGGCCGTTGTCGTGGATTCATGCGCAGATATATCCGGGGCGTCCCGACCAAGTGGTAAGTATTCGTCCATCTTAAATAAAAGTGTTTCATGAAATTAATTTATATATATAATTTTTAATTCGTTTATTATATTTTCTTGTCAATTAGGCGGAAATAGATGCGGAGACCGACGCGATCACCTTCGGGATCGCGCGAGACACTCTGGGAGACGGGGCGTCCGACGAGGCGATCGCGGAGTTTGCCTCCACGATCGACACCCTTGAGCCGCGCTTGGCCTCTCAGATCATGCACGCGGCGGTAGGGACGGGGAACAACTACTTCTACCAGAGAGGCCTAGGCGCGGCGGGAGATGGGGTTCTCAAGTTCACGCCGGCCAATCCCAGCACGCAGCGTGCGGCTTCGACGAGAGGAGACTTGCAGACGCAGCTGCAGAGGACTCAGGCGGAGTTGGCGAGGGCGGTGGAGGCGCTCCAGCAGGCGGAGTTGGCGAGGGCTGCGGAGGCTTCGGCGCAGCAGGCCAGAGACGCATCTGTGGCGGAGATGTACCGATGGATGCAGCAGTCTTGGGAGGCCCAGCAGGCTGGACTCCAGCCCCCGCCTCCGCCACAGATGCCCCAGTTCGTCGTCCCCACTCCCCCCCCGCATCGGAGTACGCCAGCCGATCAGGACAGCCATAGCCACCGGAACTCGAACGATCCGGTCGACGACGCTACGCGTTTAGGGGGTGATGATGAGTAGATATATATAGTGGGTTAATTTGTACAGTATGTAGGATATTAGGGATGGATTGATGTGGATATTTGTTGGATATTTGGATGTTTGTTTGTGCATTTTCTGCAGCCCCCGAAGACGAAGAGAAATTGGGCCCGAGTAAAATTTTTTAATTTTTTTAAATATTTAGGGGTTATAGCCGACGATATTGGCATTATTTCGTCGGCTATAACAGTTATAGCCGACGATTTTTACCAAATTTCGTCGGCTATAACCGTTATAGCCGACGAACATGACATATGTCGTCGGCTATACCCTCCCGGCTTCCGGCAAAAAAAAGCCGTTTCTGGTACCGGCGATTGTTATGGCCGACGATAGTGTCGTCGGCTATATTGGACGTATAGCCGACGATAGTGTCGTCGGCTATACTTCGGGTTAGGGGCAGTTACGTAATTTTTAAAGCCGACGATCTTCTCGTCGGCAATGTTCGAAGTATAGCCGACGACGCTTTTTTCGTCGGCTATACCTAGTGTTTTATAAGCCGACGACTTACCCCGTGTGTCGTCGGCTATACTATAGCCGACGGAGCATTCCCGACGAGACTATAGCCGACGAAGTATCGTCGGCTATGACTATAGCCGACGAATTAATGGAAACGGCCGACGAGATGGCGTCGTCGGCTATGACGCCTTTTCTGGTAGTGATCCTAGAATTTCTAAAGAAGCCCGGCCCGGCCCGCTCCAAGCTCGTTATGCCAGCCCGGCCCGTTGACGAGGCCTAACCCGACCCATGAAAAAAAAGGATTTGATCTCTTTTGATAAAATTCAAAGGTAATATTTGAAATTACCGCACAGTGATTCATATTTACTATGTGACCATTTACTGTTTTGCGAATTTTAATGGTAAATATGAAATTGTTTAATTTATATGGTAAATGTGAAATATATAATTAAAAGTGACTAATCATATGAATATTGTTGTTTTTATGCGTGACGTATTAATTATGATGCGATGATTCACTACCAGATACGGCCGAATAGCCGACGAAAATTTTTTCGTCGGCCATTCCATTTTTTCCTCGGCTATACCCTCTGCCGACGAAAATTTCGTCGGCCATAAGTCGTCGGTAATACGCCGTCGGTAATACCAATGGCCGACGAAAAAAAAAATTTCGTCGGCTATAGTTAAGTATGGCCGACGAGTCCAAAAATTCGTCGGGCAAACGTGGGTGAAATAGCCGACGAATTTCGTCGGGTATTTTTGAGTATGGCCGACGAAATCCATTAAGTATGGCCGACGATTTAATAAAATTTCGTCGGCTATGGTGTTTTAACTATAGCCGACGATTTAATAAAATTTCGTCGGCTATGGTGTTTTAACTATAGCCGACGATTTAATAAAATTTCGTCGGCTATTGTGTTTTAACTATAGCCGACGATTTAATAAAATTTATGAATGTTTATCTCCCGATACTATGGCTCCCAATAGAGAGAGATAAATTTAAATAAGATTGACCGCATCGATCGGGGCATTAAGTTTGTCGGATTTAAGTGATTTTTTGGCCATCACCGTATTTCATCATAACGATCAAATGCTATCTTATTGCATTTTTCAAAATTTGACTTCTTTTATATAGTTGTTTCGAAAAGTTGTACATTTCAATACAAACTACTAATCAAGTTATACCGCATTAGTAAGCATGTGGTCATTATAATGGCTAAATTTACAAAATGAAAATTTTGACCGTCTGATGTGATCGTTATAGTTAAATTACATAATTCGTCGGCTATAGTTTTCGTCCCTCAGCATCCGTCCGATCTCCCCCATCCAACGGTGGATAATGGAAAGGCGCGGATCACCAGACTTTAGCCGACGAAATATAACTTCGTCGGCTATACTTTTGGTCAAACTACAAAGTCAAACCTCTAAACGCTTTAAAACGGAAATTGGCCCGTCTAAATGACGTTTTTTGGCCTGACCTTCAACAGAGAATAGTTTCAGATCGATGCGACGCATCTAATCGTATAAAAATTTCCCCCAAAATATTTACCGACCGTCAGGCTACCCATAGGAAAACGGGAGTAAAAAACAGCAAACCGCAACATTCGGCACACAGATTTTGTCGGAATCTTCCCATTTTTCAACCGTAGCCGTATTTCAATATTTCGGTCATATCTTATTTCACGACACATTTGCATTTGAAGGGTCTACGTATAGTAGGTATTTGAAACTATACATTCACTTAAACACTTAGTAAACAAGTTAAGGAACATTAGTGCATATATTCCGATTTTGAATCTAAAAGTTTGGAAAATCTATTCCAACCGTCAGATATCAGATGAAAAAAAATCCAACTACATCTGACAACGTTGAAGGCTCGATCGGGACGGTCAAACCGCAAAGTCAAACCTCTAAACGCTTTAAAACGGAAATTGGCCCGTCTAAATGACGTTTTTTGGCCTGACCTTCAACAGAGAATAGTTTCAGATCGATGCGACGCATCTAATTGTATAAAAATTTCCCCCAAAATATTTACCGACCGTCAGGCTACCCATAGGAAAACGGGAGTAAAAAACAGCAAACCGCAACATTCGACACAAAGATTTTGTCGGAATCTTCCCATTTTTCAACCGCAGACGTTTTTCAATATTTCGGTCATATCTTATTTCACGACACATTTGCATTTGAAGTATGAAGCAATGGTTTGTCGACAGTGATAGAAAATGGAAGCTGCTCAGTTTTTGTTTTTTTTTTAATCATAGCTGACGAAAGAAAACCTAGTATTCGTCGGCTATTCTTTTGTCGTTTTAGGTAAAAAATAAAATATTTATTTTTAAAAAACTTATGGCCGACGAAATAATGAATTTTCGTCGGCTATTCTAAGTATAGCCGACGAAATAATTCATTTTTCGTCGGCCATAAATGTAATATTTATTTTAAAAAAACTTATGGCCGACGAAATAATGAATTTTCGTCGGCTATTCTAAGTATAGCCGACGAAATAATTCATTTTTCGTCGGCCATAAATGTAATATTTATTTTCAAAAAAACTTATAGCCGACGAAAAATTAACCTTTTCGTCGGCCATTAGTAGTATAGCCGACGAAATGATGCATTGTTCGTCGGCTATTCTATGAAAAAAATAAAAAAATAATGATGATGTTAGTGACACTTCGGCTAGCATAAGTCCTCTTTCTCGTGCTTCGATGAAAGGAAAACAGAATGCCAAGCTCTCTGGAGTTTTTATCAAAACAGAATGATGATCAGAAGGTGATCCAGGCTACTAAAATGTTCAAACCGAAAGATCCTTTTTTCTCAGTTATCTTGTAACCATTCGACTTCATTAACTACTTAATCCTCACCAGATAGCAGTTAATGAAGTTGAATGGTTGCAAGATAACTGAGAAAAAAGAATCTTTCGGTATGACCAATTTAGTAGCCTGGATGACCTTCTGATCATCATTCTGTTTTGATAAAAGCTCCAGAAACCGTCAGATATTCTGTTTTCCTTTTATCGAAGCACGAGAAAGAGGACTTATGCTAGCCGAAGTGTCACTAACATCATCATTATTTTTTTAACACTAATTAAAATAACATCAAAACCGATTACTCTTTAGGTGCTCCCATACTGTCTTAATCGGAAATCGAAACATATCACTGCGACACCTACATTTCTTGCACGGGCAATAATGGTAATCCCCTTCCTGTGCATTTTCCTGGACGAACTGCAAAAAATCCACAACTCCTGTAGTGTATCGTCGGTCATGCCTTGGAAGCGAAATCCAACTCTTATCCCGATCCATATATAGCCTGATAATAATATATATGTATAACTTTAATTAATAAGAAATTAATTAACACATTTATATTACAATATATATTAATATTATCAGCATCAGCATCAACTCATATATATATATATATATACCATTAATTAACAACCATTATTTAAGTTACACTATATATCAACCATTTTTTTAAATTAATTACACTATCAACAACTATTAATTAACATATATATATATATATATATATATATATTTTAACACTAATTAAAATAACATCAAATTAAAACATATAATTAAACTAAAACTCAAAATCAACTCAACTAAAACTTAAAATCAACATATACATACATTCTAATTAACACTAAATATTAAAACAACAACAAATTAATTAAACAAAAAATCACTTAATAAATCAAAATCACTAAAACTCAAAATCAACTCAAGCATACTAAAACTCAAAATCAACATATATACATACATACATACATTCTAACACTAAACCAACAACAAAACAAAAAATCACTTACTAAATTAAAATCACTATATATATATATATATTAAAACTCAAAATCAACTCATGCAACTAAAACCCAAAATCAACATATATACACATGTACGTACCTATATATAGCTTCACAATGTAAGAGAGGACGGATTTCAATAATATCCACCGATTTTTCACTCTTTCTCCCGTTTTTTTCAAATGAGCAGCTGCTGTCCAGATCTGAAAATATAAAGACTTATAGCCGACGAAATTGTTAAATTCGTCGGCCATACTCCAAAAGTTGTATAGCCGACGAAAACTTTAATTCGTCGGCCATTATTGGAGCATAGCCGACGAAAATAAAAATCGTGACGATTTTTTTTTTTAGCGACGAAATAAAATGTTCGTCGGCCATTCCTGGGAATAGCCGACGAAAAATCATTTCGTCGGCCGTTTTTTTTTTTTTCGTCGGCAAAGCTCATTTTTCTGGTAGTGATTAATATGGAATCGAGATTGAGCAATCGCTTCATACGCAGTTAATTTGGCAAACTGACAGTAAGATCTAATTAAAGTTGTTGCTTTCGTTAAATCGTTAATGATATAATGCTCAAATTGATCTTATCATATTATTATATATAATTATGAAATTTGAGCATCATTATATGTCTATTTTATTATGTCAAATAATTACTTTATTTATCATGTTATATGAATTGATTATTGTGATGATATTGAAAATTCATGGGCATTGTCATGATAATGGAGTTTTTATGAGCATTGTAATACTAAAAAGGGACAAACATATTACTGTGATAAAACATTTTCACGAAGCATGAAAAATATGATCATTACAAATCTTGGTCTTGAAATCCAATTTTTATTTCTTGAAAAATTTTCAACATGGATATCTTCTTGATTGCGTAAAAAGCAACGATAATGAAATTTCATTAGCTTCACATACAATGAAAATGGAGAAACCAAAATTTTATTGTGATAACGTAATTTCGCAAAAATATCGGATTTGCCATAATGTATTTTGGTTTATTTTAGTTGTCGTGAATGTCATTTAGACCGCAAAACTAATATATTCTCGTCTTCCCTATTTTACAGATGGTTGAATCATCAAAAGTCTGATTTTGAAATATTGGACTCTGAAGAACTTGAGTACCAAATTCCCCTACTGAGCCAACTAAGGCTTCAGCATGGTATATTTATGCAAACTGCTTTATGTAAATAGCTGAGAAATAATTAAAATACCTTGAATGACGATGTAAGGTATGAGACAAAGAAATTTTCTAAAATCAAATTATGCAAAAAAATGCAACATCCCTAATACAAAGGGCAATTACCATGGATGTTAAGATTTCTATAATCGACAAAAAGCAAGTGGAAACAATGCACCATTTGAAAGATGACATAGGGGACATGTCATGTGCAGTGAAGCACTCTGCCACTGTTGTAAATCAACGAAGTATTGATACGCATATTACAAGTTAGCAAAAGATTAGCTGCGACTTACAAGAAGTATAAAGAATCATACGAGCAAGAGGATTTAGAAAAGTATCTTCAATATCCAACAATAACTTTGAAAATCAATTTACAACTAAATGCTTAGGGATATGGGAGAAGATCTCATCATTGCAGTTTTTAAAAGAGCAAAAAGGATCTAGCTCAATCCAAGATAGACTTTGATTAGTCTACTTTTAAATTTCTAAGATATCCTTGTAAATGTTATCACGTCTTATATCTAATTAATTAGATTTTTGGTCTTAAAGTTTCTATTTCTAAATTGACGAAAAAATTGACGTCAAATACTTACCAAAAATTGACGAGTCGCCGAAGCGAGCATCAAGCAATAATAACCCTACAATCGTTAGTAGTATAGAATAAGTAGGGATCGTTCTAGCCGGGGATTAAGGGTACCTGAAACATGAGAATGTTAACACAAATATTTACAAACATATATGCACACAATTGTCACACTTATATACATATATACATATTCACACGAAATCAAGGGGGATTGAGATAGGATCGGCAGCAAAGCTGCCTCTAAATTCCTAGACATGAATTTAAGACATGAAATTAAATCCTAAAGCTACTATTTACAAGGTTGGTCGACATTCTTCCACAAAGCACTAACACGAAAGCAATCAAAACACTTAGCAAATTGACAAAACAAGACACGTGGCAAGGGTACACAATATCCTAGATCCGACTTAGTTCCAACCTAATTAGCTCCTTATCGGTTTACTAATCGATTAAGACTCTCAAGTACTTCAAGATTAACTTATCGTCTAACCCTAAAGTTATACTAAACACATTTGAGAACACTTATCGTCGAAATCAAATATGCAAAGTAATTAGGCACAAGGTCTTTTTAGTCGGAAACATATCAATCAAGCAAGGCGTCACCGCTTCTTGTTAACATGCATAGTCGTTTAAACCTCTCTAGTCCTATTTATGTTGACAGATACAAGACCAATACCCAAAACATACCGCTAATATACTAAGTACCAATCTTTGCGGCACACGGATTTAAAGACTAAACTAAGAACGAACTACTAGAATCAGAGTGAACATGCTTGCCTATCCTATTCTATCTCTTTACTTCATATTTTCCTTACTTTTTAACATGCAATCCGTATTCTTACATCCAAAACCCATTTAAAGACAAAGAAAACGAATTGAACATACAAATTATAAAACCAAATTTCACTCCAAACAATACATAGACATAGAGTTTGAAACCAAGAATTCATGCTAACTTCATAGATAAAGTTTAACATAACTACATAAAAATTACAAAACCGAGAGTAGGGAGTGGATCACACTTTTGTAGACACCTTGATGACTTCGACTCGTGTGGATCCGGCGGATGTTGGAGAAGATGGCTGCTCGGCAATGGTGTAGTGTCGGGATTTTTAGGGTGAGGTGGTGGTGGTGTCGGCTAGGGTTTTTATGTAGGACTCTTGGGAAATTTAGGTAGAGCTTTGGCTAGATTTTTGCTTTAGAATGTGACAAGTTTTTCTGTAGGAAAACATGGCTATATATAGAGGCAAATTTGGCAGAAACCCTAGGTAGAAAACCTAGTCCAAATCGGCAAAGGCAATCCTTGTGCAACAAGGTTTTGGTTCCTTCCTTTCTTGGTTCTTCTAGGAAACTTCTTTTTCTGATTTTCTTCCTTGGATTGGGCTGCATATCTTCATGGACTTCTTGTGTAGGCTTGACAACTCCATTTGGTGAGCTTGATCCATGGAAAAATGCCCCAAACCCGCAAGAACACAAGACCGGCAGCAACTCGGCTGGAATGACCTTGCTCCAGTAAATACGACATATCTCCCTTCTCGGAGCTCCAATTGATGCGATTCTAAGTCTCAGATAAACTAGACACATATAGCCATCTCCCCATAAAATATCTCGATCAAATTCCTTGTGAGTCGTCGGGAATGATTTTTCGAAGTTGGGACAAAGTCCCAGGAAAATCCTGGAAGCCCCTGGATTGAAATGCTCGGACTGCCGTTTTGCAGCCAACTTTTGGGTGGCTTCCCGAACTCCGATTGATCTGAAATTTTAACACAACATTCCTCAGTATATGAATATTAAGTACACCAAATTTCATAGAATTCGGACAAGGATAGATCATATTTGTACTCGTCACAAAATCGCGAAAAAGACATGTTTTGCACTATTTTCCAGATTTCCCATACTTAGTCATTTTTCGGACAATTAAGCACATTTCACCAAAACTCTACCAAAATTGACACTAACTATATTATGACTCTATCTTAGATAAATAAGGGTTAAACAAAGCATAAATGAGGGCATAAACATATAATATCGTTGCACATTGTGCTCCTATCAACTACCCCACACTTATCCTTTGCTAGTCCCTTAGCAAACTAAATTAAACTAGACTCTAAACAAACTATTACCCCTAACAATTTGTCTCAGGCTCGTATGTACACATAGCTTTCAAGTTAATACATGAGAATGTGAAGCACGAAAATTCCAAGCTTCATGAACATGTGACATCAATATGAACATATAAGAGCAAAAAGGTAAGCATGTAAACATGTAAAAGCTAATTCAAATCACCTCACTAGGCATACTCTCTTCTTTTCTCTCGAAGCATGGTTATTCACACATAAGTATATGCAAGCAAAAGATAATGACTTACAAAGAGTGACTTGCATATATCAAAGAAATGAAAGCACTTTGTGAAATTTTATGGAAAAACCTCATATGACAACTATATGCACCAATGAACCAAAACCATATGCTCAACTCTTGAGAAAATCTCCACAAATCAAAGTATGCCATCTTAAGAATCATGAAAACGTTATAGGGGAATAAATATGGGGCTCGGCTATAGGGAAGGAAATTTAGGATAAGTGGTGCTTAAAAACGTCTCCAAGACTTGGCAATTCTTGATCCTCCTTATGGCGTCACTTCAAGGGTCGGATATTATCTTGTTGGACCCTTCCTTCATTTTTTTACTTCCCGAAACATCATAAACATGGACAAAGGTCGAATTTTGATGGGAGCCTGAGCTCGCACGCAATAATAAACCCTACAATCGTTAGTAGTATATAATAAGTAGGGATCGTTCTAGGCCGGGGATTAAGGGTACCTGAAATATGATATTGTCAGACAAAAACACATGTGCAAATATACAAAATCACACTTCAAATCATCACACATATGGGGGATAATGGTTCGGCAGCAATGCTGCCCCTACACTAGGCTCGGCAATAAAAATAGAAAATAAATCCTAGGCTACTATATACAAGTTTGATCATCATCTCTCACGCATCACATAGCACAAAACACAATTTAACACAAAGATTCATATGCAAGAAAGTAAGAGACAAGTATTAGCATGTTCAAGACTCAACTTAGTTTCGACCACAATTAGAGCGATTAGCCTTTTAACCAATTGTTAGACATCTAATGTTTTAAGATCATGCTATTCGCCTTCGATTCTAAAGTTTATGCTAATCCGGTTTTACGCGTTTTAACATTTAAGCACAAGAGTCTAAAATCGAAAACATGCAAATAAGCAAGGTTGTCAATCATCTTATTTAACATGCAAGTTTTAGCTAAGGTTATACCCTACGTGAGCACAACAAATCAAAACAACCGTCAGGCATATAGTTTTATTTGTTATAACTCGGGTTAGATGAAACCTAACATCTAGATTTACATGCTTCCAGCCAATACTAATGCTTCGGTTTTTAAGTCACACCCTTAGATTACTAACCAATTTAAATCCTAAACATACTTCTAATACCACTGCCCTAATTATCTAAACATACAAAAACCATGCATTAAAAATCGTACAAGTCATCACATAAACTCCAATGAAAATTGCAATTCATGTTCATCTTACAAAACCAAACGAAACAAAGTATTTTTATAACAACAATATGTGACTAAACCGAATATAAAAATACAAGTCATAGGGATGGATCACACTTTAGAAACCTTGGAGAGCTTCGTCTTGGTGTGGTGGAAGAGGATCGGCAGCAGCTAGGGCAGGGAATGGTTCGGTGGTGTATGGTGGTGAGATCGGGTGACTTTGTATTTTGGGTTTCGGGTTAGAACTTTGGGTAGGAAATTTGGTAGAGTTTTGGCTAGTGCTTTGCAAGAGATGAGATGATTTTTCTGTAGGAAAAGTGAGGGTATATATAGAGAATAAGGGGGATGATTGCCGGCAGCCCTTAAGCCAAAAGGAGTTCAGAAAACCTAGTGCAATAAGGTTTTGCAACCTTCCTTTCTTAGTCCAATTAGGTTTTCTTTTCTGAATTTTTCTTCAAGGCTTGGGCTTCACATCTTCATGGACTTCTTATATGGTCTTGGACTTCAATTGATAAGCTTTGATCCACCAAAAATGCCCCACAATGCCGGCAGCTTGATGTTGCATCCGATCTGCCCCAAATCGGCAGCTTCTCCTAGTCAAGCTAGGAGACTTTATTTCTTCATGTTTTCCTTCAATGTCATGGCCAAGTGTCTTCCTCTTCCCTTCATAAAGCTTGGACCATCTTCACATATGAATTTGTACACCATTTGGTCCATCAAAAACAGAAAACACAAAAAGGGGGCAGTAGGTTCCTGGAATCGGCAGATTTGACCTTGTTGCAGTAATTCCGGCATATCTCCATCCGTGGAGCTCCGATTGATGCGATTCCAAGTCTCAGATAAACTAGACACATATGGCCATCTCCCCAAAAAATATCTCGGCCAAATTCCATGTAAGTCGTCGGGAATGAATTTTCGAATTTGGGACAAAGTCCCAGGAAAATCCTGTAGCCCCTGGATTGGAATGTTCGGACTGCCCTTTTGCAGCCAAGTTTTGGGTGACTTCCCAAACTCCGATTGATCTGAAATTTTAACACAACATTTCTCAACATATGAATATTAAGCACACAAAATTTCATAGAATTCGGACAAGGATAGATCATACTTTTGCTCATCTCAAAATCGCGAAAAAGACATATTTTACACTATTTTCCAGATTTCTCAAATTTAGTCATTTTTCGGATTCTTAACCATTTTTCTCAAAACTCTACCAAAATTGACACTAACTACATTATGACTCTATCTTAGACAAATAAGGGTTAAACAAAGCATAAACGAGGGCATAAGCAAATAATATCGTCGCACATTGTGCTCCTATCAAATTTTCACAATGCTAGACCTTCCAATACGAACGAAACTCCAAGCTCACAACATTTATTCAAGGATAGGACTTAGCAAATTTTTCAATCAAAACCGTGCCCAGCTTCTTTTCTTTTTCTTTCGGACTTCATGTTTTTCTTTTCTTTTCTTTTCTGTCCGTTTACATATTTTTCACTTTTGCTAGGCACGGCATACACATTTTTCACACAATTTCTAGCTAAGTCCCCCCCACACTTGTTTCATGACATCACTCTACATCAAACCTCCAAATCGATTTCAAACTTTTGCCAAGTCTCGCGAGGACAAGGGTCAAGATATAACTATTCTAAGCATAGGAATTTTAATAAGGGTGATGAAAGAAAAGGCTCAACGTAGGCTCAAAGGGGTTTTCTAAGGAGTCCCACGACGGGCACAAATAGGGCATATGCTTTATTTGGCAATGGTGGTGATCCTAATATAACTTTTTCAATCCTTTTCAAAATCAAGGCAATTTTCATGACTATCAAGTTTCAATAATCACAAGAACGAGTTCTAGCACTTCTAGAGTCCATGAAAAGCTATTGCATATAGTCATCGAATAATCAAAGAATTATGAGGTTCACATATTAGCATGCTCGAAATTTTCAATTTATCACTCATGAAGAAAGCAATTTGGCTCTAAAGCTCACACAGGTTATTATGGAAACAAACTAGCTAAAACATGCATGCTTCGTAATCAACAAGTCCTACATGCTCCTACCAATGCACATAATCCATGAAACTCACAATTTTAATTGTATGCATAACCATCATCTATGTATGCAAAGAGGAGAAAAACATCATTGACACATTAGGGGCATCCTAAGACTCGAAACAAACAAATTTAAACACTCTATTTTTGTAGAACAATTTTCTGAATTTTCTTTTCTAAACTAAGCACACCAAAACAAAAACGGAATACGTTATCCCACCCCACACTTAGAAAATTACATTGTCCTCAATGTAAGCACAAGTTTATATCAACGAATTTCCTAAGCATGCAATCGACTAACATATACCAACATATCATCACAAATCAAAGGAAAAGAGAAGGGTTAGGAAATTGCAAACTCTCGGTGATGGCTCCTTCACTTTTCTTTGATCGAATTGGGTTGCCTCCCAAGTAGCGCTTTGTGTTTATAGTCCGTTGCTTAGACTTCTCACCATGTGTGTTGTGTGTTCATCATGCCATGTGCAGCTCCGCAATTGGGGCAGCAGCCCTTTCTCTCGGTAGTTAGGCTGCTTGGCAGCTTTGTCCTCTTGACAGTGTGCTGCTTCTCTTGAGGCCTGATTTTGGGTGTGTTCCAATATCCGAATGCAAAACTGTTATAAAGCAATTTTGTAGCAGACATATAGAGCTTTCCAACGGTATAAAATTTGCCTCAATCGGACCAGCGGAAGTATGCTTTGCTTAGCCTTTTATCGGACCGATTGATCTGCCCAGTTCTCTGGTCCGCCAGATTGACCTTGTTGTACTCAAATTTAAACTGGGAATGACTCGAGGCTTCAAATCCACTTCTGTAAAATCCTACAGAAAGTAGACTCAGAGACCTTTCCAACGGTGTATGGCTCAGCATCCCAGGTTCTGTGAGCTGAAAACGGCAGCCATCCAAATTCGACGAACTGCACTGCCCGATTTCTGTTTTAGGCAGAAGTTTGGAATTTCCTGCACTTTTCTTTTAAGTTCGACTGCACAGACACAAAACACATCAAAACGAACAAATACAATAAACTAAAATGCAAGAATATACAAATTCTATACTTAAACAAATTTTTCTAGGTATTACAAGAATTTTTCAAGCTATACACAACATCAAAGATTCAAGGTACGTGGAGCAGAGGAGCAAACTGTGCAATGGACTTGTGCAGCCCACGGTAAGGTCATGCTTTATCCGATATACCTCAAAACTTTAAAGACTCAAAAAGATTTTCAAAAAATTTACAAAGCTAACATTCAAACAAATCAAGATTTTATAATCCCCGGCAACGGCGCCAAAAATTGACGAGTCGCCGAAGCGAGCATCAAGCAATAATAACCCTACAATCGTTAGTAGTATAGAATAAGTAGGGATCGTTCTAGCCGGGGATTAAGGGTACCTGAAACATGAGAATGTTAACACAAATATTTACAAACATATATGCACACAATTGTCACACTTATATACATATATACATATTCACACGAAATCAAGGGGGATTGAGATAGGATCGGCAGCAAAGCTGCCTCTAAATTCCTAGACATGAATTTAAGACATGAAATTAAATCCTAAAGCTACTATTTACAAGGTTGGTCGACATTCTTCCACAAAGCACTAACACGAAAGCAATCAAAACACTTAGCAAATTGACAAAACAAGACACGTGGCAAGGGTACACAATATCCTAGATCCGACTTAGTTCCAACCTAATTAGCTCCTTATCGGTTTACTAATCGATTAAGACTCTCAAGTACTTCAAGATTAACTTATCGTCTAACCCTAAAGTTATACTAAACACATTTGAGAACACTTATCGTCGAAATCAAATATGCAAAGTAATTAGGCACAAGGTCTTTTTAGTCGGAAACATATCAATCAAGCAAGGCGTCACCGCTTCTTGTTAACATGCATAGTCATTTAAACCTCTCTAGTCCTATTTATGTTGACAGATACAAGACCAATACCCAAAACATACCGCTAATATACTAAGTACCAATCTTTGCGGCACACGGATTTAAAGACTAAACCAAGAACGAACTACTAGAATCAGAGTGAACATGCTTGCCTATCCTATTCTATCTCTTTACTTCATATTTTCCTTACTTTTTAACATGCAATCCGTATTCTTACATCCAAAACCCATTTAAAGACAAAGAAAACGAATTGAACATACAAATTATAAAACCAAATTTCACTCCAAACAAT
The DNA here is from genome assembly GCA_963682095.1 of Potentilla sterilis. Classification (NCBI taxonomy): domain Eukaryota; kingdom Viridiplantae; phylum Streptophyta; class Magnoliopsida; order Rosales; family Rosaceae; genus Potentilla; species Potentilla sterilis. Next base: position 46,507,389 of record OY821754.1, read on the forward strand.
ACATAGACATAGAGTTTGAAACCAAGAATTCATGCTAACTTAATTCATAGACAAAGTTTAACATAACTACATAAAAATTACAAAACCGAGAGTAGGGAGTGGATCACACTTTTGTAGACACCTTGATGACTTCGACTCGTGTGGATCCGGCGGATGGTGGAGAAGATGGCTGCTCGGCAATGGTGTAGTGTCGGGATTTTTAGGGTGAGGTGGTGGTGGTGTCGGCTAGGGTTTTTATGTAGGACTCTTGGGAAATTTAGGTAGAGCTTTGGCTAGATTTTTGCTTTAGAATGTGACAAGTTTTTCTATAGGAAAACATGGCTATATATAGAGGCAAATTCGGCAGAAACCCTAGGTAGAAAACCTAGTCCAAATCGGCAAAGGCAATCCTTGTGCAACAAGGTTTTGGTTCCTTCCTTTCTTGGTTCTTCTAGGAAACTTCTTTTTCTGATTTTCTTCCTTGGATTGGGCTGCATATCTTCATGGACTTCTTTTGTAGGCTTGACAACTCCATTTGGTGAGCTTGATCCATGGAAAAATGCCCCAAACCCGCAAGAACACAAGACCGGCAGCAACTCGGCTGGAATGACCTTGCTCCAGTAAATACGACATATCTCCCTTCTCGGAGCTCCAATTGATGCGATTCCAAGTCTCAGATAAACTAGACACATATAGCCATCTCCCCATAAAATATCTCGATCAAATTCCTTGTGAGTCGTCGGGAATGATTTTTCGAAGTTGGGACAAAGTCCCAGGAAAATCCTGGAAGCCCCTGGATTGAAATGCTCGGACTGCCGTTTTGCAGCCAACTTTTGGGTGGCTTTCCGAACTCCGATTGATCTGAAATTTTAACACAACATTCCTCAGTATATGAATATTAAGCACACCAAATTTCATAGAATTCGGACAAGGATAGATCATATTTGTACTCGTCACAAAATCGCGAAAAAGACATGTTTTGCACTATTTTCCAGATTTCTCATACTTAGTCATTTTTCGGACAATTAAGCACATTTCACCAAAACTCTACCAAAATTGACACTAACTATATTATGACTCTATCTTAGATAAATAAGGGTTAAACAAAGTATAAATGAGGGCATAAGCATATAATATCGTCGCACATTGTGCTCCTATCAGATACGCATATTACAAGTTAGCAAAAGATTAGCTGCGACTTACAAGAAGTATAAAGAATCATACGAGCAAGAGGATTTAGAAAAGTATCTTCAATATCCAACAATAACTTTGAAAATCAATTTACAACTAAATGCTTAGGGATATGGGAGAAGATCTCATCATTGCAGTTTTTAAAAGAGCAAAAAGGATATAGCTCAATCCAAGATAGACTTTGATTAGTCTACTTTTAAATTTCTAAGATATCCTTGTAAATGTTATCACGTCTTATATCTAATTAATTAGATTTTTGGTCTTAAAGTTTCTATTTCTAAATTGGACAAAACTAAATGTAATCGTTGACATGTTAATTTTGAATTTTTTCTCAATGAATTGAGATTATTCGAGTTTTATTTATGGTATACATGGTTCGATTTTCTGCATCTAATTTTGCAAAGTATTGCATAAAGCAAATCAACATAACATAATATAGGCACGACATAAAGAACTGTGTGCAAAGAAACGCACCATGTAATCCCTAGAATAATAGTACTGAAGGACAATAGTACTAATATATCACAAAATAACATAACAGTACTGAAGAACAGTAGTACTATATGATATAATAAAAGTAACAAGGATCGGTATGTCTGTTCCTTTGGGATTCATAATGCACTTGCCTTCCTAGGATTACCATACCTTTTATTGCAATTCCCATCGAGTTACTCTAAAGAACTTGGGTTACGTTTTGATGTATATATATTGAGCATATGTCAAATTGACAATTTATGCGACAAGAGAAAATTGATTTTTTTTTTTCACATTTTAAAGAAATTTATGCCACGATGTTCATGTGAAAAGTGAGAATTCATTTGAGCTCCTTTGCATTACCTCAAACGATTGCGGATGTAAACAAGTATTAGAGAATTTTATATGTCAACTTAGTAGGCTATATGTAACCGCTAATTGAATCCAACGTCATACGAAAATGATCTTTTGGAATTCTGACATAGATTGGGTTTGACGCAACTACTCGTGATCTGGTAATTCGTACATTAGAGAAATTACCATGAACACCCATATTTTGGATGAATAAAATCAAACACTAGAAGAATATGGTTCACACACGAAACTGAGGATGACCAAAGAACATTTTATCCTCAAATATTATTTCGACACAATCCATGTAGGGTTGAAGACGTGTGTTCAATCCCTACATTCCACCGCTCTTCTAAGGTGGCATTATGATATATTTAGTGCACAAGTATATGCACTAAAACCATATAGTGCTTCTTACATCCGTTGTGATTTTATGGATAAAAGCGTATCATTCAAAGCCTATTCGTTAAAACAATTATGATTGAGACCATCATATGCAAATGACATATGTGTTCTCATTATGTTCTTATATTGAATTCAAAGAGGATTCAGTAGACCGATTCAACCAACTTGTAGACACCTTAGATATTTTATGGTGTTGGTTGTTGTGTTGACACGTTGGTCATGCGTCATGACACCATCCACTATTAATACTTATGCTGCTTATGTTAGAAAGTCAAAGCATCTAGGCCGAGCTAATTTCTGGCCCGTAGGTGCGATGACTTAATAGCTTATTATATGGGATCCATAATGGGCATCATAACCCCATATAAAAACCCAATTGGTCTCACGGAAAATGACTACAATAATAGTCTTGATACTGGTAATGTACACCAATACTTCCATTTAGGGTTATGTAATTTTGCATGCAGCGTTACTTATTCACCTATGCCCACTATCATTGAACTAATTTACACCACAGCTAGTGACTGTGTGTGAGGTTTTTAAAGGATTTCAAACAAACTTGTAATCCTTGAGCTCTTTTGGATTGACACGGATCTACAGTCTTTGAGCTCGGTTAAATGTTTCTATGTGCCAAAATTGAGCCGTCACAGCTCACAATGATGGGTCACTTGAGATGAATAAATATCTATGATGGAAATGAACTTCCAGCTAGTCCACTATCTCGAAATCTTGACAGGCGATCTCGTCACCGCTAGATTTGCGGTGTGTCATTTTGATGAGGCAATCTTCCCGTCGTTAGGGGGAGATAAGAATAAGCTTGTTCAAGTGGAACGACATGAATTGTCGTGGTTTATCTCCATTGTGTCTCATCTTGATCCCCAAAATCACATAAAGTAAAGTGCGTAGATGTCTGATACATTAAAGTGACGAGATCACATAAATTACTGTAAATATACCTGCAAGAATTGTATTTTATAAAAAAAGACATGGTGCCACCCAAGAGGAATTGAGTATTGCACTGCCACCTTGGATGGTGGCATGGTGACACCATAAGTGGCATAAATGGTGTCACAGGCCGTGGCTCTCCAAGGAAGAGGAGAAAACCACCTTAGGTTCGATAAATACTCACCCAAAGGAAGAAAGTGAGTTTTGGCACAACCTGATCTATTGATCAGTGATACTCAAATCCGTCTCATGAGAATATTTATGGATTGTGGTTATCATTGGGGGACGCCTCAAATGTTAGAAACAATCCTTGAAAGTACAGAAATCTCTACAAACACATTACACTAGTGTACATGAAGACGTGGAACAGTGAGTCTAATATCGAACCATACTTCGTTGAAAAATATCAATGTAGTAAATTGACCTAATGGAAAAAAGCGATCCAACATAAATAAAGAGATAGGTCTTTGGGCAGGTGATGCCGACACCGTAAATATAAATCCTATCAAATATGTCCTTGTTAGAATGCGTAATTGTTGGTTGCATCACCTAACTAATATTATGTGCAAATTTATGATGCTTCCTACTCCCAAGAATAGGAGGTCAAATTTTAGTATATGGGGAAAAAGTAAGAGTATCGTACCCAAGAGATTGAGTAACTCTACCCTAACTATACTACCGCAAAATAAAACTTAGAAAACACATGCATCTACCTTTTTACAATTCACAACCTTAGCCCTTTGGAAACTAAAGGTCATGGGGATGGTATTAACAAGTGGTAGTGAGTCGGCTTGGTTGATTTTAACTAAATTAATGTTAATGTAAATGTAAAGAAAACTAAACTAACAAGTGTAGAGACTAGATCAATGAGATGAATAGAGACTTATGCACAAATGTAATCCATAATTGATGTGAAAGCATGGTTGACAAATATCTCCCTAGTGCTTTGGTGAAGCTACCAAGAAACTAACTAATCATGCAATTTAACAAAGTCTTTTGGAGTCAAGTTAAATCACACAACCTTAATCCCAATTATATTACCTTATAACACAAGTGAGCTATGTACCGCAAGCCTAACACCCCCTTAGAGCGATTAAACTCACGGCACACGCATTAACTTCAAAGTAAGGAATCGAAGCAACTTAATACTTCCCGTAAGAAATACTAAGCCACCACCTATAAGCTACTCATGCTTACTGATTCAAGAAGTTGTCAATTTCATGTTCCGATTAATTACTTACCTAAACATGCTTTCTAGGTGACAAAGCTAGCTAACACATTTAGTAGGCATAAAGAGTAGGAACCCATAGATTCAAACATGCATCATTCATCAAATTTAAGGAAATTACATTGTTTGCTCAAATCCACTACTCACACACATGGACATATACATAAAAGCCTTACAAAAGTAGTACACCATGAAAGCAAAGAGAATGTGAGAAAGAACCACAATACCCATGAGCTTCCTAGATGTAAACAAAGAGGGTGTGAAGTTTCAAAGTATAGTATTTTCGGTTTTCTCAAACCCAAAACACTATACAAATCTACATACACAAAGAGAAGATTAAGAACAAGGCTTCATGGATCTACCTACAAGTGTGATTGATCAAGGGGTGTAGAATCTTCGGTTTTGGTTATCAACCAAAGATGCTACACCCCTCTCTCTACACAAGGGTTAAACTAATCTAACTAAAATATGAAGAACTATGAGAAATGGAGAAGGAATGGAGAGGGGAGAGAGTGTAATTCGTCCAAATGGAGAGAGGGGGGTATAAGTAGGCCTAAAATGATGAATGGAGGGTGGAGATGTAAGGAAATGAAGGGCTAGATGTTATGGACAACGATGGAAGCACAAATTGTGGATCTAGTCTTTATTAAATGACCAAAAACCTCAAAGATATTTTGGTGGAGAACGAAAAGCAAGGGTACTCTCGGTATTTAGCCATAAAGACAAGGGGACAATGTCAACATCCAAGGGGACAAAGCCAAAGATGTCCCTTTCACTTGTCTTCTTCTCATTTGAATTTGAATCAACAACTCTTTTTCCCTCCAATGCTTCTTCACTTAAATATTAGCCATCACAATCTTCCGGCCGCCGGAGTTTGACAGGAATTCTGCCTGTTGACCAGTGTTGACCGACGTTGATCGGTCAAATTCGTCTTTTAGTGTATTTTCCGGTTTTGCTCATTTGGCTTCAATTCTTCACCCGATTTCTTCAATATGTGCTAAATCCTCCATTTTGACTCGTTTCCGATCCTTAGCTCACTTTCCTAGCATGAATAGGAAACGTAATAAGAAATAGATAAAACACAAAATGATATAGTAAAAGAATAAGAATAAGGCAACAATTACTAGGTAAATATTGACCTAACAGTAATGAGAATAAAAGTATATGGACTCACCTTATGGTGCAAGTCTCTCAAAAACGCACTGGAATCGACTACGAGGAGATATTCTCACGTAATGGACTACGAGGAGACAATCTCTCATAATGGATGTCATTGCACTCCACTACCTTGTCAGTTTGGTAGTTTCAGAAAAACTGAACATGCAGCTTACGAAAGTGGTCACAACATATCTCTATGGGGACCTAAATTAAGAGATATACATGAGGATTCTTAACGGACTTCATTCACCCAAATCAAGTGGCTCTAGATCACATAAGCGCGTTTGCAAAAGAAATTGAAACATTCACTAAAGTGACTACTTGATTGGGAAGGGATTGGTGAATTATGCCCTTGTGTATTCATTATGGGTATACACAGACTCCCAATACTATATGTATTGTAAATCCTAAGTTAAGAATGAAAAAGATCTTGGGAATACTCAATCTTGAAATGGAACTCCAGGACTGTAATGATGGTGACCATTCATCAATCGGCTTAGACACTCTAAAGAATAAAGTACGTGAGGCCTACATATACTCCCATGATCAGTCGAAGTCTTTACTCTAACGATAGATCCATTTTTTATCTAAGGGAAGATGAGGAAGAAGTGTTGGGAAATGAAATCCCCTATATAAGTGCAATGGTGCATGATTGTACTTAAACACAATATGTAAGACTCGGCCTTTCATTCGATGTGAATTTGTAAAGCTAAATGTAGCTATGCGCCCAAGCAACGCCAATGGTTCTTTCAAATACATAAATGTATGTAAGATTTGGGCTTATTCGATCCCTAGATAGAAAATAGAAAATGACATGATAGAATGAACACTATCCACGCTATCTCTAACTATGCGCGAAGAAAAACGCATCAAAGGCAAAATCTGAAAATCTACTTCTGCATATCAGTCAACTTCAACAAAACTTTAAGTAAAGTTTGGGATGAACAAAATTGTGAATCTTATATGGTTAGGAAACTACAAATAGTTTCAAGATCTCATAAATGTTCAACCATATCTATATGGAGTTTTGATTGTTTTATTAAACGAAGGTCATACAATATGAACTTATGTCTTGAGTTCATGGACAACATTCTCCTCAAGATCAAAGTAAATCAAGTTGGATCTGAGGACCATGTGGCAAGATTTAGTTACTAAATCATTGCTCAATGTCACATTTGAAAAACATGTGAAAATGCATAACTATGCTAAGGTTATTGAAACTCCCTTGATCAAATGAAAGAATCGGGGAGAATCTCATGATTAATGTAAAAATCAGAGGGATGTGCAGACATCAGGGGGAGTCTAGCACATACATGTTGTTTTCAAATGTAATAGGTGCGTTGTGCTCTTTTTCTCTTTCAACCAAGGTTTTATTTTTTGCCTCTGGGTTTTTGTTACTTGGCAAGGTTTTTAATGAGGCGACATTTTATGCACCATTTTACCTTTGACTCGGCACAAGGGGGAGTGTTGAAGGAAAAACACATTATGTGCCTTCGTCAAAGTAACTGACGATAGGAAATTAGGATATAATCAATCAAAGGATGTAACGACTCAATCAGTCATTATTGTCATTATGTACGTTGTAATTACCATTATAATATTCACCATATATAAAGAGGATTATCAATGAAATGAGTAGACCAATTCCTATTTTACTTTTACATATACATATATATATATATATATATATATATATATATATATATATATAATCTAATCAACAGTGAGATTCAAACTTGGGTATAGAGGCTCAACAGTTTTTTAATAGTTAACACTACCTATTTTTTTCAGGTCGTTTCATTCATACATTCGTACACCCATAATCTATGAAGCACGGATACGAGTACGTGTGTCCGTATTTGATACAATACGATACGCGGACACACCAATTTTTTTTTTTGAACACGGATACGTTGTGGACACGTTAACTAAATTTTATTTTAAATATTATATATATGCATAACAAAAATATGTTAAATGCAAACAAATTAGTTTATAAAATTAAAACCTAGTCAATCCAAATCCAAATCTAAACAAAGTTTCATAATCAAATTATAATGCAAATAAAAAGAACTAAATGATTTCATTCATCTTCATCCATGCCGTCCATTTATTTTCTTTTTCTCCTTTTATTCTGATCCGTTGGATCAAACTATATAAAGCCCAAAACCCATCTCAACCCATTTCTCTTATCTTCTCTCTCTCTCTCTCTCTCTCTCTCTCTCTCTCTCTCTCTCAAACCCAGAAATCAGCGAGCTTCCCTCCGCCGTAGCGCCACCGTCAGGCCACCGTTGGCCAAGCCGCCACCACCATTAGATTCACATTCTTCTGCTCTTCAGAACCCTGTCCACCAATCGTGCATGCAAGCCGAGATCAAGTGAAGTCGAGATTGATGCAGATCGGCACAATCGAGGTTCCGAGTGGCCAATCGGAGTTCCTGCGACCCTCTTCATAATCCTTGGTAATCTCCGAGCCTCACCATTCCTTTCTAGACTCTTTTTCCATCGATTTGTGAAAGCCCAGCCTTTAATCACACACTTCTGTAAATAGAAGAAGAATAGAGAAGAAGAAGAAGAAGAACAGAGAAGAAGCAGAAGAAGAAGAAGAAGAAGAAGAAGAAGAAGAAGAAGAAGACGTATTCAACAAAATTGCATGTCCGCTTACGACACAGACGTGTCCACTTTCAACACGGACGTGTCCGAACTGTGTCCAAATTAGAGTACACGCATATTTGAGCGTATTCTGGCGTATCCGTATCGTATCCGTGTCCGACACGAGACACGCAACCAAGTTGGCGTGTCCGTGCTTCTTAGCCCATAATAGATATCTAAACCTACTCTCAAATTTTTTACACTCAAACTTCCAATAATATCCATCCTCCTACTCTTTTACACCTCTACCAAAAAGGCATAAACCACCCTTTTTTTCTTGAACCGCTTGAATCTCATATTCAAACACAATATATTGATCCGAGTATAAGTCTAGCTAGTTACAACACAAAAAATACACAAAAAAAAATATATAATTAAGAAAAGATCATAGAAATTAGCTTAGAGAATAATTAGTAATTAAGAACGCATTGCTCTATATAATGAATAGTATTATATAACAATATACTGTTTGCGCATGATCACTTTGAGCAACACAACATTATTCGATTGCTTGTGAGTCATCTTGCTTTTGAGAGAGTCCAAGGGAATAGTACAGTGTGGCTTTAAACAAGCCCACATCGATTCATGTTGTTGTTGTAGCTACTAATAATTCGAATGCCCATCATAATTCGAAGAAGGCGAATGAAGAAGAGGAGAAGCCGAATCATATGCAGATCCCTCTTCCTTTGGGGGCTTGGCAACTGAGTCATTTACATAATTTGATTTGGTTGCTACTAATATAGCAATGCAGGGAGAAGGGGTTAAGGCTCCTCTGCAACCAGTTAATGGCGCCGTTAATCTGGTGACTCAAATCCACCATACCAAGAGCAACAGCAACAGCAATGTAAATCATCAGTTGTCAAGTCATAATTCAGGAACAAGCATTAAGGGGAATTAGAGGACCCTGCAACCAAGGCCAGTATGAAGGCGTTGGCAGCATGAAACTTGGGCACCTAGCCAAAGGGAACTCTATCATTTTTCGCAGCATTACAGAATTAAGCCTAATACCCCTGCCTACAAGTCTATCATTTATCAATTGCTAAAGATCATTGACAAGGCTAATTCGTATAAGACGTTCATATCTTCCTCACCTCTACCTTAATCTTAAAGTTTTTTTTTTTCATGTAAGGATTTAGCAAGGCAGGAGGAGTCGCAAAATAGTATTTCACAACACTTTGAATTGAGGGTTTTTTTTATTTTTTATTTTTTTTTATTTTTTATTTTTATAAATATTTTGAACCGAATTTACACCTTTTCAACTAAAAAAGTAAAGTGGTAAATTATTTAAAATGAGGTGTTATGTATAGATTTAGACTAGTCTATTTAATACTGTAAGAGTGTAAGTGAAAAGAAACAAGACTATTGGAAGATGAAGGTACAATTTGTCTCATGACACTTCTTAAAAATGTTCAGGATTAAATACTTGTTACACCCTGAACTCTTTACCTAAAAACAGTTATATCCCTCTATTTTCAAATTAAACTAGTAGATTCTTAATCTCTCATTTTTCAACATTCCGTCACTCCACCGTCAAAAGATTCCGTTATGTTGCTGACGTGGCAAATTCAACCATTCCAACTAAGTTGGATGCTTGTCACGTCAGTAGAAAAGTCTAATATACCCCCTTTTATCAATTCAACCATTTTTCTATTTTACAATAACCATTAAAGATTTGTTATCTCCATCTCCATTCACGTTTAAAGTGGAGGGGCAAAAAAGCCTACAAGTTGGGGCTCTAGGGACTCCCCAACAAGAGCTTTCGAAGTGAGCTTTTATAGATGGATGATTGGATGATATATGGCAATAGTTGCTTGGAAGAGATTCCAAGCCATTTTCTATGTAAATGAAAACATATAAATCACGATACAAAGGTACCATAGTTTCTAAGTTCTAACAGTGTAAGAAGTTTCAGTGTGCAGATGGCCCAGGTCTCACTACACCATAAGCACTTCAGCAATATATGACAAGAACCTTACAAAGCAAAACAGACCTCATATGCTAACAGTAACTAAATTGGAAAGCACAATTCTACATTTTCTTTCAATGGCTTCAACCTCTTCAGTTATGCCGGCGCATTGGGATAGACTTTTGGCTTTGGCTTGACCTCTATCTCATTGACATTGCGAACAAGATTGCATCTGGCTCATGCCTGCAAGACGAACAAATGACACATCAGATTGATAAATGAACTGATACGATTGCTATACCAATATTTCTTAAATGGGAGGAATAGAGGCATGCCAATACGGTTTTTCTCCCTCCTCAAGTATGTAACTTGAAGCCACAGCCAATAGGCGGCCGTCTCTGCTAAAAGAAAGAGCTGCAATGCTTTTTGGATACTTGGAGTACCGGAAGAGTGTTGATACCCAAAAAAGCACGAGTATGTCGTACACATACTCCAAGTACAAATAAGAAAAATACACATGCAAACTACATTATATATTTGAACAGTCATGCCACGCATGTGGACCCAAGCCACAATCATACACTTGGGGCTTGCAGATGTGGGTGTGGTGTGGTGTGGTAGGTTACAGAAACGCACATGCTCATTTGTCGATTTAATATCGTTGGTGATTTCGATCTTGGGCCCGAAATTCAAGCTCAACGAGTTAGATCGATGAATGAAATGGTGAACATGCATGAGGATATGGGATTGAGCCAGTCCTTCTCTTTCCTTTAAGCCCAAAAACCCTTCTCTAACCCGAATAACTGTTCCTCTTCTTCCCGTTTTCTGCACCTCACCCATTTTACCCAGCAGCTCGGCTCCTTCCTCGCAGCACCCAAATACAGACCGAAGCAAAACCCCTGTCATCACCATCTCATCCCGCAATTCATGGCATTGCAACCTTCTCTGCAGCAAATCTTGCCCACTGTTGCAAAGATTTTGTTTTCTCCCAAAACTCCAACTCGTAAGCAAACTCTCTTTTCCTGATTTCGGGACATGATTCATGCATCGAAGGAGAATAGTTTTACCCAGAAACAGGGGTGCTTTGAATCACTCAAACACCCCAAGTTTGAGCTTATAAAAGGAGGAGTTTAGAATGGAAAAGGGGCAGGGAACAATGCCCAGAAGTAAGCCATAAACTGCCCTGAAGCTTCAAACCATCATGCTTTCATGCCTTTTAATTCCAAACCAAGCTCACAACCATCTTCCCCCAAAAAGCCTCATTCAACCTTCAATCTATTATTTCCAGAAATCTAAAACCCAGAAAATCCCCAATTCTTTTCACCGCAGTGTGTTTCTAGCTCCCGCACCACGCTCATGCTGTCAAGCTCTTTTGATTTTCATGTAGTCTGAATCACACACGAATTTCTCCCACTTTTAGGTGGACTTCGGCCTAGTCATGCTTAATCAAAAAGACCCCGCATCATTTGGCGACTCTACTGGGGACTAGGTTGTGATTCAGACAATCTCATGCAGTCCTTCAACCTCAGTATACTTGTATTGATAACATCTGTTGCGGAAGCAAGTAATAGGAGGACACCTTCTGTTGATATGAACCACCATTGTTGTGTTTTTGTTCTTTGTCATTAACCGTGCAACCTTCGATTTTTCGAGATCTATTTTATCTTGTTTACAATGCAAGATCTTTGCACCAAAATACCAGTTATTGTGTCATACTTGTTTGAAACCAAATATGCCTTGTGTCTAAATTAATATAGCTCTCATTGCTTTCCCTATTGCTGGTCATTGTTTTATGTTTTGAGATTTCAATGACAACATATTTGACAAACTCCAATAAGCCTGATGTTGAAAAGTTTTCTTTTCTTGTTGCAAGTGTTTTCCTAAATTGTAGCCTTCTTTGTCATCACATGAGTCTTCACCAATTTGTAGTCTCCAATAATCTCTCATCCCAATTGGTTTTTACTGCCGTAGCCATTTGTTTCATACCAAAAAATCTTTGCTGCTAGTTTCTCACAAATCTGGAACTTTCAGTTTTAGTTCCTGCATTATGAACTTATAAATTTGTTCCTAGATCACATAAAACAGTTGTTGTTATGGCACATGCTCGATCAATCTTAATGATTGTATCTTTACTGTGGCAGCTTTGTAGAGATAAACCTAACACTCATGCTATATGCAATTAAGAAAATTCATACTTAATGCATACAAGCAAATATTGTTTATACTGCATATGCACTTGTGCTCGATGAATCTCACAAATATAAAAGACCCTGCAGCTGTAGTTTTAATTAGAAACTCATGGTATATGGACAAGCCATGCTTATATTGCCACTGAAATAGATGATGAGATAGAGCAACACAGCAGCAGGAGCTGCAGGCCTACTGTTGCACAAGCACCCCTGCACAGGGAAACCAGTACTTGGGGGCTGCGTTTCAGTACAGGAAGACAGATCAGAAGCCACCCTGGATTGGAGCAAGCAACATTTGTAGCCGCGAGGAGACAAGCCAGGCTTATTATACCACTTAAATAGATGGAGCAACGCAATAGCAGAAGCTGCAGGCCTACTGCTGCACAAGCGCCCCAACAAAATGGTGACTTCATTTAGTGGCTCCCTGTTAATACTGTCTACTCAATCTATTAGATACTGTGTACGCTTTCATTTTCATCTTGCAGACTCCATTTTACCCAAACTGAAATGACACCCATCGTTCTATATGCTACATGCTTCACAAAAACAATATACATATGCATAAATTCATATGCACATGAGAAAGCGATTTAGCAGCGGTGATCCAATAAAAACAAGAGCCTAGGTCGTGGGAAACAGAAACTGCTATCAACAGACAACCCTCTTGCAACACCAACCATATGATAACCAAGCATGAGAATAGTCCAATTCAAGAAGTCCTACACTACCTGAAAGGAGGAGGGCTGCTCAAAGAAATGTATGCAAGAATATTTCAGCAAAGTCGCAAGCAGTCTCCTACAAAAAAAAATTATTATTAGCCACAGTGATTCAATTTCTCAACCACTTTGGGAAGAATTGCAGACATGTCAGTAGCCTTCAGAAACAAAAATACACATTTTATGACATGCAGACATACTAGGTATAATGAAGATACCTCACATGAAAAAAAGGGGAATACAGAGACATGCGAGCACCTTCTTCAAATCAGCAAGCCTTCTACAAGCATTCTTAGACGCATAATCAAGAATTCTATTGCTGCGGTACAAGTACCTGCAATTTCCTCTCATGTACAGACTTATTGCTGTCGAAAAGAAAATCGATCTCCCTGCATTCAAGATCGAATTATTAGAATACCCAATCTGAAGAGTTCTTAAAAACCTGAGATAGCAGAAATCATTGCAACTACCAGCTAAAGGAGATATGAGGAGGCCGAATGCAATTAATTCCCTACAGTGGAGAAGCTAAGAAGTATCAACAAGACTACACACAGTTTTCCTGCAAAAGGAAAATAAAGAGATTAGCTGCGGGAATTCAAGAAATTTTTATATCCCTTGTAGTAGGAGAACAACAAGCTATTAGTCTCGGAAGGAGGGAATTTTTTGGATTCTAAAGCTTAGAATAAAAACGAGCAATGAACTCCAGGCCTAAGTCATACCTCAGGCTACGGTGATTCGGAGAGTAGTTGTTCAAAAAGATGCCAAGTAATTCCCTGCGACGAGGAGGGAGAACGATGTTAATTGTGAACTAAAAAGAAAGAAAGAAAGAAAAGAGACAGAAAGAATAAAGAGGACAGAAGGGAGCAATACCTAGAGCCCAAAGGAATTGAAGGTTTGATGCGAGTCCTGAGTCCCTGCAATTGATATTTTGAAAGAAGAAGAACGAGACTGATTGACTTCTCAAGGGAGAAGAAGCAGACTAAAAGTCTTGAATGATAATTTGGGCTGGGCTGATTTTTCCTCCCTATGGACTCTGATTATGCGGCCTACTCCCTGCCTCAAGCAGCCCACATAATCATGGGGGCTAATGTTGATACCCAAAAAAGCACGAGTATGTCGTACACATACTCCAAGTACAAATAAGAAAAATACACATGTAAGCTACATTATATATTCGAACAGTCATGCCACGCATGTGGACCCAAGCCACAATCATGCACTTGGGGCTTACAGATGTGGGTGTGGTATGGTAGGTTATGGAAACGCACATGCTCATTTGTCGATTTAATATCGTTGGTGATTTCGATCTTGGGCGCGAAATTCAAGCTCAACGAGTTAGATCAATGAATGAAATGGTAAACATGCATGAGGATATGGGATTGAGCCAGCCCTTCTCTTTCCTTTAAGCCCAAAAACCCTTCTCTAACCCGAATAATTTCACTGTTCCTCTTCTTCCCGTTTTCTGCACCGCACCCATTTTACCCAGCAGCTCGGCTCCTTCCTCGCAGCACCCAAATACAAATTGAAGCAAAACCCCTGTCATCACCATCTCATCCCGCAATTCATGGCACTGCAGCCTTCTCTGCAGCAAATCTAGCCCACTGTTGCAAAAAAAAAAAATTTCTCCCAAAACTCCAACTCGTAAGCAAACTCTCTTTTCCTGATTTCGGGGCATGATTCATGCATCGAAGGAGAATAGTTTTACCCAGAAACAGGGGTGCTTTGAATCACTCAAACACCCCAAGTTTGAGCCTATAAAAGGAGGAGTTTAGAATGGAAAAGGGACAGGGAACAATGCCCAGAAGTAAGCCATAAACTGCCCTCAAGCTTCAAACCTTCATGCTTTCATGCCTTTCAATTCCAAACCAAGCTCGCAACCATCTTCCCCCAAAAAGTCTCATTCAACCTTCAATCTATTATTCCCAGAAATCCAAAACCCAGAAAATTCCCAATTCTTTTCACCGCAGTGTGTTTCTAGCTCCCGCACCACGCTCATACTGTCAAGCTCTTTTGATTTTCATGCAGTCTGAATCACACACGGATTTCTCCCACTTTTGGGTGGAATTCGGCCTAGTCATGCTTAATCAAAAAGACCTCGCATCAAAGAGAAAAAGGAGCATATCAACAATTTGTCATTTTCTAATCTCTCGAGGGGTGAGGCAAGTATCTACCTGATATAGCCGCTTTTTGTTATTCCCATCCCATACATTCACATAACCATCACAGCCTCCAGTAGCAAAAGTACCGTATCTGCAGTTAATATCAGAAAAACATTGCAGAAAGTGCTACTACCACCTATTTAAAACTCAATTTGGTAGCACTATATTCATACCGAGTTCAAGAACAACAATTTCAATCCAACTCAAAAGTGTAAACTAAGTAAAGGCTGCTCAACTAAAAATATTGTACTTGACAAATTATCTTTTAATTAAAGCATCAATCAGACTACCAGCTAACTGAAACTGATTGCTAACTCAGCTCTCAACTTCTAGAAACAATTCTGACCCTTATGTATGGGATCCATACTTTAACCATTCCACTAAAAAAGAACCATGAATTATACTCACTTCTCTGACATCCATAAGGCAACTATCGCAAAAGGAAACACAGACCCTGTCCATCTCATTATGGAATTCAAAAATGAAAATAAAAAGTTTAACAAACATAATATTTGAGGGAAAATGTAGCTGACATGGGGTGAAAAGCAATTGCATTTACTGGATATACAATGTCCCTTCCGGCCTTTGATTTTCTATGACACTTGAATGCATATCTGAACCAAGGTTGTAGCATTAATAGAAGGATGAAAGTAATCAAAAATTAGAGATGAAAGAACCAACAACAATATGAAACATGCACCACACTCACAAAACCAAGGCTTGCAAACTATGTAGTATATCAAAGCTGAACTACGTATCACAGACACAAAACCATATTGGTACTATAGTTTCAAAGACATTTGACTAAACTACAAAAAACCAACAAAAGTGTACCAAAACCTGCATTCTTTACAACAAAGTAGGACCACAACCACTATATTGACAATATTAAAAGCCATACCGGTTTCAAACTTGATAAAAACCAACCATATTTAAATCCAACCAACCCATTCAACAACTACAATCATCCATATTGAGTCTCTATTCTATTCATTCTCCTGATCTCAATGCATGTAAAACTCACAAACATGCCGAAACCACAACCCAAGAAGCACAACGAGTTATAAATCCAATTTTATCCACCATATCTTTCAAACCTTTGTATTCCATCAAAACCAACACAAAACTTACTGTAATTTGGGATTTCATCTCTGTTCATAGCTCTATTTCGAGGAACCCGCAATAACATTTCGTGCCCAACCATCCCAGTCTTCGATTGAATGGATTCGTTCTCTCAGTCCAAACCGTATTCACGATTCACCAAGATGTTGAAAGCGAACTTATGGAGAAATCGATTTACCTCGTGAGAAACATGTTGGCTGATGCGAAACCCTAGAGATTGATCGGAATAAAAAAAAATGGGTTTTTGAATAGAGACAGATTTGTGTTGTTGACAGTAGCCACAGAGGGGCTACAGCAGGCCCACAGACCCGCAACTAGTGTACCAGGGGCCTGCCCGAGGCCCGGGACCGGATCACCAGCACCAGGCCTCGGGGTCCAGCAGTCTATCCTGCTACCAGGGGCCCGGGGACCGGGGACCGGGGGCGCCTGCCTGCCAAAGAGGTCACCAAAGCTGCCCTTTGATATGCAAACAGAAGGAAACCAGTCCCACATCGAAGAGTAAGGCCAGACCTCACTCCTGGCCACCTATATAAGGGCCTCAACTACCCTCATTAATAGGTAACTGATCCTTCCTACCGCTTATATACGTGCTTAAGTTATATCTATTCTAACTATACTAACTTAGGCATCGGAGAGGAGAAGACTGGCCAGCCCGGTATTCCCCTTAGTAAGCAGGTTTGCAGGAGATCATACGAGGATTCATCTGTCTCTACCAGGCCCCAGGGTTTGTGCAGAAACAATTGGCGCCGTCTGTGGGAAGTTTTGGACAAGAAACCACGTAAGCACTATCAATGGCAGAGAATTCGGAAGCAAGACAGGAAAGGAATACCACCGAGGAGCAGCGTGTTGCACCAGTGCAAACGCTTGTCTCCACCCCGATCGTTATGCGGGAGCAGTGCGGCGACCAGGGCGATCAGGAAGGCGGGAGCTGTGAGAGGCCGACCGGCACGCCGGGGCCACACCACGACAGCTCGCGCGGGAAAGGCCCGGCGGAGGACGACAGGCCAGTGCACCGGGGCTTTTCTCTGACGTTCTCGGATGATCTGAGTGACCGAGAGGAGAGCCCGCACTGTAACAGCGACCGGGACACCACGTACAGCCCCGACCAGAGCAGTATGGCGGGGGAGATACGGGCGATGGCCGCAGAGGTCAGTCGCCTGTGTGAGGAGGGCGACCGGGATAGAGCCAAGTCCAACGCCCGGTATGAAGAAATGGAGGCGGTGAACGCTGCCCTGGTAGCCGCCCTGGAGAGAGGACAACAGCGCAACGACGCTATGGTCAGGGCACAGGCACCCCCGCCAGTTCGATCTCAGCAGTTTGAAGCGGGGCAGTCATCGGGCGGTAGGCCCAGTGATCCCGGACGAACAGATTCACTGGCCGGCACGGCCCCGCCAAAGAGTACACCGACGCCTCACCAGCCCCACACTTCGTTCGAGGATGAAGCCGTGACCCCGACTGCGCGGGCATTGCAGATGCTCACCGACACTGTGTGGGATTTGAAGGCCCAAATGGAGGCCAACGAGAGAAGAGCGGCACGGCCGATGGAAGGTGCACGGTTCAACGAGTGCATGGGCCCTTTCTCGCACCGGGTTATGGAGTCGGGGAGGTCTGGTAACCAGAAGTCCCTCAAGCTCACCTACTCGGGGTCCGGCTGCCCGTACCAGCACCTGGATAGTTTTCGGTCCCAGACGTGCACCAAGGGCTACTCCGATGCAGTATGCTGCAATATTTTCCAGGAAACTCTGTCTGGAGAGGCGCTCAGCTGGTTCTATGAGCTTCCGGCAAATTCAATCGAGGCCTTCGAGCAGTTGGCCGACCGGTTTGTAGGCCGCTTCATCCTCCGGGTCGAGGGAGCCCGCACATCGACCATCCTCTTCAACTGCATGCAAGCGCCCGGCGAGGAATTGAGGACTTTCGTCAACCGTTGGCAAACGGCGACGGCCGGGGTCCGGAACCTTGACAAAGGTATCGCCGAGATGGCGTTTAAGCAAGGGCTCTGGCCAGGAAAGTTTTCATATGCCGTACGGGTGGAACTCCCGCAGGGGTATGACGAGTTAATGGCAATGGCCATCCGGCACGCCCAGGCTGATCACGAGACGTACGGGCATCACCTGCTGAAGAGGAAGCGGGATGAGCAGCAGGAAGACCACCCCCGGGAGGAGCACCCCCTGCCCAGCCAAGAAGACAAGCCAAGCCAGCAGACCGAGAACCGAGCCGCCCGACCGAGCCGGCCTAGCAGAAATTGGGGGCAACGGCAGCAAATGCCCTATTATGATAAACCCCAGGGTGAGCACAAGCCGGCACAGTTCCGGTAAGAACGCCCCCTGGCAATCAAGAGGTCTTCACCGCTCTCACCTCTTCATACGAGGACACTTTGCTCGAGAACGGGGGCATCATTCCCCCACCGCCCAGGAGAAAGTACCCGAAGGGGAAGCTTACCACGGCGCAAACGGGCAAGTACTGCTCCTATCATGATGAGGCTACTCATCGAACGAGCCAGTGCTGTGCTCTCAAGACAGCGGTGGAGGGTTTGATTAGTAACGGCCAGCTCCAACGGTATATAGGGGAAAGGAGAGCAGATCCCGACCAGGAGCAAGACCGGGGCTGGTAGACTCGCCAAGCCTCCAAGCGGTTAGTTTGGCATATCAGCGGTTCAACCGCTGTAACATCACAAGACATATATGCAAACTACTTTCGAGAAAAATTCCACCGGTCCCACCAATTCATGTATATTCATAGTCGAGGGATAATACAAGCAGAAACCATTCCGGCAAGTTTACAAAAAAGAGCAAGGGCAAAATCCTAAGGAGCCACGCCTCCCCCCTCAGCGGGCAATCCATCAGCTTCTCCAGATGAAGCAGCCGCGCCTTCAGCAATCTGAGGTCCACCCTCTCCTTCCGGTTGCTCCTCCACCGACTGCTCATGGATATCCGACTGCTCATGGATATCCTCATCAGCGGCCTTCGGCATCCGGGAAGTATCCAGGTACCCCTTCTGCTCCCATTCCGTGTACGCGTCCGCGATGCCCGATTCCCTGGCCTTCTCCAGGAACCTAAGGAACTGATCGCTCTCATGGTATTTGAGAACAACCCGCTCGTAGAGTTCCGGGTCGTCTTCCCCGGCTGCAGCGGCAGAGGCGACGCGCACAGCGGCAACTCCCACCTGGAGCTCGTCCATCTTGGCCTCCAGTTCGGCCCTCTCCTCCTCAGCCAGCTCCTTCTCCTTCTCCAGGCTCCGAACCTACTCCTCCAGCTTGGCCACCTGCTTCTTGGCCCTCTCCTCCAATCTGGCCTTCTCCCGCTCCAGCCGGGACTTCTCTGCTTCCAACCGCTCTCGGGCTTCTGTCAGCTCGGCCACCTGCCTCTTCAGCTTCTCGCTCAGATCCGGCTGGTACAGATTGTACAGCAACTGCATAACAACAGAGAGCCAATTAAGCAAGCAACAAAGGAAATGAGTTACGAGCGGTGCAATGGCACCAGGCAATTCTTACCTGCAGGACCGACTCATTGAACTTTTGGCGCTTCCCGCCTGCCAAGGCTCCGGTGACCCCAGGTCTGTTCAGACCAAGGCCGGCCAAGTCTGCCGCCAGCTGCCGGGTGAGTGCACTCTCCGGGCTTCCCTTCTGTGCCTCCGCAGGCACGGGGCTACTCTGCCGGGCAGCGGCAGCCTTCTCCCCAGCGGAACTCGGTGCACCGCTGGTTACCTTGAGCCGTTTGGTCAGATTCTCACCGGACGACCCGCCGGTCAGCGTCACCAGCGTGGAGGGAGGAACGTCCATGACCCTCCGTCTTTTCTCACCCTGGCCATCCGGGGAAGAAGATTGTGCGCCTAATTGGGTGACCCGGGTGACGAGCGGGACTGACCCCGGCCGGTGCGGAATCCGGCTCACTCCACCGGGAATCTTTAGTGGCCTCCCGGTAGTCTTGCCCTTGCCAGGTCCTGCCTTGGGCACAGCAGGTGATAGGAGCATAAAATGCGACGTTCTTAATATGTTTTTACCCCCATTTATCCAATGCTTAACCCTTATTATTGTAAGATAGGGTCATATTTTAGTTTAGTGTCCCTTTGGTAGAGTTTTGAAGAAAATGTGCTTAATTGTCAGAAAAAAAGACTAAGTATAGAAATCTGGAAATAAAGTAAAATATGTCTTTTTCGTGATTTTGAGGCTCGTGCTAAACTGATTTATCCTTTTCCAAATTTGATGAAATTTGGGGTGCATTTAATTGGCAAGCTAAAGTATATTGTGTCAAAATTTCAGATCAATCGGAGTTCGGGAAGTTACCCAAATGAAGGCTGCAACTTGGCAGTTTGAGCAAACCAATCCAGGGACTACCAGGATTTTCCTGGGACTGTGTCCTGACTTCCGGAATTTCTGTGGGACACATCGCTTGGAACCAGAGAACGAGCCTTATGCCGTTGGAAAGCTCTACGAGTCTAGTTTCTCTGGGACTTGGAATCGCAGCAAAATATTTCCTGAGCAAAAAGTTATGCTGGTTTGAATGCACGAAGGTCAAGTCTGCCGAAAGAAGAAAACATAAACCGAGTTCTACATGGATTTGGCTTACAAATGTGGACTGAATTCCATCCTTTGTGCAAGATTTTTGGCTGAATTAATTCATGGAAAACCTAAAGAGATATTGCTCAATTATTCAGCCATTATCTTGGGAATTTTCGGCAGAAAATAGAGGAAGAAAATCGCAACAAATCCTGATCAAATTCGACAGAATTCCTGTGCACGTCATCCAACTTCCACAGACTCTCCCGGACAGCTCACAATGAATCTGAATTCTAGCCTTATATGGATAGAAATCTACGGGAGTCTAGTTTCCAACCCAACTGGAATCACCTCAATATCTATTTTCTAGAGAAAGATATTCCATAATCTTCACTCGAAGGTCAAATCTGCCAGCAGGATAAGTTTGAGAAAAACTAGGTTTTGTAAACCCTAGCTGCCTCCCTTGCCTCTATAAATACCACAACATAATTTCAGAATAATCATCTCATCTCTCTCAGTTTTTACTAGCCGAAACTCTGTCCAATTAGCACCACAATCCCATACACTTTTACAAGCCGAATTCCACCATTCATCACCACCACCGATCGCATATCATCACCACCGAATCCTCTTTGCCGATTCCTCTACAAGGTTTCTTTTAAAGTGTGATTCACTCAACTCTCATGGTTTGTAATTTTCTGTATAATTACTTAACTTTGTCTATGAAGTTTGTAAGGATTTGTGGTTTGTTATTTGGTTTTATTAATTTTACATTGGATTTCTGAAATTCTGTTATGTGTTTTGGTTTTCTTTTTGTCTAATTGATGAACATGTGTATGACGGTTTGATTGTATGATAATAGGGCAGTAACTTTGTTTGATGATTTGATGATTTTATTTGGTTTATTTTCTGAATTCGTATGCACAACAAGTTTTAGGGTTAAGTGAAGCTTTAGCTAGGTTGATCTTGGGTTTAATTCTTTATGTTACCGAACCACAAATATGAGGTAAGTTATACACGAAGTTGATTTATCTTGTATTGGTTCTAAGGGATAGAGTAATTCAGAAAATATGCATGTTGAAGCAAGGTGAGGTGACGCCATACTTGTTGCATGTTTCCAATTCAACTCATTGTGCTTATGTGTTTCTTGGTTTAATTTCTACACGAAGTGTCTTTAAACTGATTAGCACTATGTTTAGGGTTACGTACGAAGCTAATTCTAAATAATTGAGGAGTTTTGAATGATTAGATGAACCACGAAGGGCTCTAGTTATAATTGGAACTAAATTGCATGAAATCGGATTCAATAAAGTTGCTGCCGTATTGTTGTTTGATCGGTTTGTTATGTGCATGTGAGTTTTGTGTGATGTGTATTGTGTGAAAGATGTTGATCACATGTAAATATATAATTTAGGATTTAATTTCGTGTAGAATATAGAAACAAATTCTCCAACTCTCCCATATGATTTTGTAATGCTTTATGTGATTGAGCGCCCTGATTTTCCCGGATTGAACGATCCCTACTTGTCCTATACTAACGATGACACAAGAGGGTAATATGTGTATGAAGTTGTTTTGCAGGTACTTTGTGCTTGGATAATAGCTCCATCAATTTTTGGGTTTAGGTTGCGTCACCAGCGTGGAGGGAGGAACGTCCATGGCCCTCCGTCTTTTCTCACCCTGGCCATCCGGGGAAGAAGATTGTGCGCCTAATTGGGTGACCCGGGTGACGAGCGGGACAGACCCCGGCCGGTGCGGAATCCGGCTCACTCCACCGGGAATCTTTAGTGGCCCCCCGGTAGTCTTGCCCTTGCCAGGTCCTGCCTTGGGCGCAGCAGGGTGGCTCTTCACACGCCTCAGGGCATAGACGTCGTCCTCAACATCCATGGCCCTCGGTTCAGGATGAACCGTAAGCCGACCGGACTCCTCGTCCACCGAGGTCCGCGAAACGGCCTCGCCTTTCTCCTTCAGCCTCGCGAGAAGGTCTTCACCGTCCATGGATAGGGTGGTGTCGGGTTTGATGAGCGCCCGGGAAGATGCACCTGCAGGACGAGCAAAGGTTAGTATTTAAAACAGTTAGCAAAAGTGTCACCGCTAAGACTTGCTACGCACCGGGATCTCGCCCGAGACAGCAATACTCCAACATTTCCCGCCGGATGAAGTTGTAAGAGCTCCGTTCGAGATCGTCCCAACATCCAAGTATGGTCCTGATCCTCTCCTGCTCCAACTCGGATAGCTCGAACGATTGATGACAGGACCCGAACCAGATTTCACCCCGAAACCCGGATCAGATCCTGCGGGGACCACCTTAAGAGAGATTTTACCGAGAAATTGGCATGACCTCTCTTAAAATGGACAACCCTCACCTGCCAAATACACAAAACACTTCTATAAAAATTACCCTGACTCTAGGAGCCACCTGCTCCCCCAAGATTCCAACAACTTCTCAACACAAAAGTAGAATCACTTTTAAAACATCTACAATTTATCAAAGCATTCTACAGAAAGTAACTAAGGATACAAAAATCAAAAAGATAAAGGATCAAAAGATCCTACCGAGCGGAAGCAATACCGACGCTGACTATGCCTCGACCTGAGTATCTTTGACCTCAAATACTAGTCTGCACACTGGGCATTTTAAAACGAAGGGCCCAGGGGAAAGTAATTTAAAAACGTTAGAGTGAGTGGATAAAAATAAAATAATTTCAACTAATACTTTTAGTTAAAGACATTATATCACTTTCCCACATTTTCATACTAATCGGAAAATCACAATGCATGCATATGTATATATAAACGTACCACATTTTATGAAAAACTCTATTAAAACAACTCAGCCTCGCTGACAACTCAAATAAACAAAACTCCCTTGTTTATATATATATATATATGAAATCATAACCATTTGAAAATCAACTTATAATACCTCTCGATCAATCTCTTTGGTCATATAAAATCTCAGTTCCACTGGTTCGGGAATCTATGAAATACCGAAAGCCTCATAGAGGAAATATTCCCGAAACTAGATAATATAAAAATATAGAAATCTTAATCCACTGCTTCGGGAATCTATCAAAAGCTGAAAGTCTCATAAATGAAATATTCCCGAAGCCACATCATATAATCGTATAAAAATCTCAATCACGTCATATAATAATATAAAAATCTCAATCGGCTGATGCGGGAATTTATTAAAAACTGAAAGCTTCACAGAGGAAATATTCCCGCAATCACAGTGAAAACATCCTCATGACCAAATCCCATTGGCCATGCAACAGGGAAATGTCTACCCACCACTGGAGCCTCGTCAGGCTCTGGTCCGAGAGTCCTATTGACTCCCACCGTGTCTAAGTCTACTACCTAGACACTTCACCGCCTCAATATATACAACCCTCCGTCGACCACCGAGCGTGAATCTGACATATATGGTCAAGTCGTCACCTCGCGTGGTGATAGGAGCACAATGTGCGACGATATTATATGCTTATACCCTCGTTTATGCTTTGTTTAACCCTTATTTATCTAAGATAGAGTCATAATGTAGTTAGTGTCATTTTGGTAGAGTTTTGGTGAAATATGGTTAAGAATCCGAAAAAGGACCAAGTTTGAGAAATCTGGAAAATAGTGTAAAATATGTCTTTTTCGCGATTTTGAGATGAGCAAAAGTATGATCTATCCTTGTCCGAATTCTATTAAATTTTATGTGCTTAATATTCATATGTTGAGGAATGCTTTGTTAAAATTTCAGATCAATCGGAGTTCGGGAAGTCACCCAAAACTTGGCTGCAAAAGGGCAGTCCGTGCATTTCAATCCAGGGGCTTCCAGGATTTTCCTGGGACTTTGACCTAACTTCGAAAAATCATTCCCGACGACTCACAAGGATTTTGATCGCACTGTTTTATGGGGAGATGGCCATATGTGTCTAGTTTATCTGAGACTTGGAATCGCATCAATCGGACTCCACGGATGGAGATATGCCGGAATTACTGCAACAAGGTCAAATCTGCCGATTCCAGGAACCTACTGCCCCCTTTTTGTGTTTTCTGTTTTTGATTGACCAAATGGTGTACAAATGCATATGTGAAGACATTCCAAGCATATGGAAGGAAGGAGGATGACACTTGGCCATGGCATCGAAGAAAAACATGAAGAAATCAAGTCTCCTAGTCAAACTAGGAGAAGCTGCCGATTTGAGGCAGATCGGATGCAACTTCAAGCTGCCGGCATTGTGGGGCATTTTTGGTGGATCAAAGCTTATCAATTGAAGTCCAAGACCATATAAGAAGTCCATGAAGATGTGAAGCCCAAGCCTTGAAGAAAAATTCAGAAAAGAAAACCTAATTGGACTAAGAAAGGAAGGTTGCAAAACCTTATTGCACTAGGTTTTCTGAACTCCTCTTTGCTTAAGGGCTGCCGGCAGTCACACCCCCTATTCTCTATAAATACTCCCACTTTTCCTACAGAAAAATCATCTCATCTCAAGCTAAACACAAGGCCAAAACTCTACCAAAATTCCCCAAACTTCCTAGACAAAAACCTAAACCCGAAACCACCATCCACCACCAACCAAGTTTCTGCCGAAACTTGGAAAATTCCCTGCCGAGCCACCTTAGCCGTGCAGCCTCATCCCTTCACCTACACAGCACCGGATCCACACCAAAAGAAGCTCTCAAGGTGTCTCAAAGTGTGATCCACTCCCTTCTTCGGTTTAGTAATTTTTGTTTAGTTATGTTTAGTTTTGTCTATGAAACACTCATGTATGTTTGGTGTTGGTTTATATGTCTATGTGTGAACCGATTTTGGTTTTATAAATTGTATGTTAGAGACTTGTTTGAATCGATGCTTAGATTTATGTTTAGGTTTCGACAAGAACAATGAATTTTGCATGCTAATTTGTAATATGTAACTTGTAAATTCATGTGTTAGATAATTAGGACAGTGGTATAGATGCATGTTTTAGGTTCGAAATTGGTTAGTATCTAAGGATTGGGCATGAAAATCGGTACTTAGTGTTGTCTTGAACATTGATCTAGGTGCTAGGTTTAATCAGCTAGAGTAATTACGAACGTTGCCATACTCAAAAGGTCGCTCTGATTTGTGTTGCTCACTTAGGGTTTAATACTTTAGATACTTGCATGTTTAAAATAAGATGATTGACAACCTTACTTGTTTTGCATGTCTCCAATTTAGACCATTGCGCATAATTGTTAAGTCTCAAAAGGATTAACATAACTTTAGGGCCCATAACCAAAAGTTCGGTCTTAAAACTTGAGAGGTCTTACAACTAAGTTGTAGTTGGAACTAATTTTGAACTTGAGCATGTTGATACTTGTTCCTTACTTTCTTGCATGTGAGTTTATATGTTAAAGAGTCTTGGTGCTAAATGTTTTGTGAAAGATGATGATCAAACCTGTAAATATTAGATCTAGGATTTTATTTTCTGTTTTTATTTGTTGCCGAACCTAGTATAGGGCAGCATTGCTGCCGTACCTCTTATTTCCCCCAATATGTGACGTTTTGTAAATATGTGAATATATGTTTGTGTCTAACAATTTCATATCTCAGGTACCCTTAATCCCCGGCCTAGAACGATCCCTACTTGCTTATACTACTAACGATCTTTTGTAGGGTTTATTATTGCATGCGAGCTTCGGCTCACGTCACGTGGGATGAGGCTCCGCTAGCTAGCATCAATATAATAATAACGTGGACCCTCGTGTGGTGAAAACAAATCTCGAAATACATTTCCCCTGATAAATCATCAACCATCTGAGGCTCATAATCACATCACAATATTCTAGCCTCCAGATATAACCATGAATCCCCGGTAAATCAACATGCCGTAAAATCAAAAATACCCGGCAAATCACCATGCCGTAAAATCAAATCAAATATACGTAAATCCCATCGACATGTCTCGCATGTCAGAAAAATCATAAATAATAAAATCAACAAAATCCCCGGAATTTCATTCCGGTCTACTGATTAACATACTCAAAATATTTCGAAAATATAAAACCACATGGAAATCTCATTTCCCAAGGAAATAGCAAAATCCAATATAAATATCATTACTGTCGATAAAACGAAACCATATATTCCTTAACATATCTTTTTCTTTTTCTCATATAATCTTTCATACTTCAAAATCATTTAATCCAAAATAAATTTCATTTTTAAAAGAAATTTCATTTCAATAAAATGATCACGCATGCATTTGTTTAAAAATAAAAATCCACTCACAGTCTTTTCCGAGCTGGTAGCCGTTTCGGCTCTCGTCCCGTCGAGTACTCTCTCGACCTGTCACATGGGTGAAATCGTAAATTCCTAAACCTCGGAAAAACAAATATAAAACCCAAACCAAGGACGTCCTCGCTCGTCCGAATTATCCCCACTTCTAATTTTTTTTTTAGTTATCGGTATAGGAGTTACGCTTTAATACTGATAATCTACGTCCGAAATAGCTTAGGACACCCACCTCGTGTCCGAATAATTCTTTTCCCAGTTATTTCGTCGTAAAACCCTTTTTCAGCTTTTAACCTTTTTTACGGTAAGTCAACAGTAACTTTTAATGGTCAAACAGTAATTCTGAAAGTCAAACAGTAAATGGTTAAAATTCAATTACTATTTACCATTTACCATTTACTGTTTACTATTTACTTTTTACTTTTACTGTTTACCTTTTTACTTTTCACCTTTTACCATTTTACTTTTACCATTTTACCATTTACCGTTACTGTTCATCATCATCAACCTCTGGCCGCCGGAACAGCGCCGCCGGAGCGCCGCCATCGCCGCCGGCAGCTCCGCCACCGGAGGTCAAAAACACCTCCATTCCACTCCAAAACCATCCCAAACCATCTCAGACCCTCAATCTCATCGTCTCCGCCGCCCAACACCAATGCAGCCGCCCCCCTAAGGCGGCCGGTACGGCGGCAGAACCGACCCTCCATCAATTTCTCCCAAAATTCAACCATCAAACCCCAAATTTCACTCAATCTACTCCAATTCAAGTTTTGAACACGATTAAAGTCTCCAATTAAATGAAAAACATCAAAATCCCAACCTCAATCGAAATTTCCTAAAAACCCTAAAAAATTTCAAATTTCAATTCCTCCTTACCTGGTGCAATTCGGTCCAATTCCCTTCATGGAATGATTGCACGGATCAAGGTCTTCGATTCCCGACCGGAATCGAGACGAACGGCGACCGGAGGAGGGCGGTTCCGATTCGACTGTTCGGGCGTCGCACCGCCGAACCACGGCGTTTCACGTCGCGCCGCTGCCACCGACGCGACGAGCAAGCCGAGCCGGTCCGAACGTGACCGGTGCGCCGGCCCAGTTCGGCCGGAGGCCGAGCCGGATCGGGAGAGAGGAGAGAGAAAGAGGAAGAGAGAAGAAAAAGAAAAAGAAAAAGAAAAGAAAGTGGAATTGCCGTTTCGGGAAAAATCCCGGCTATTTATAGTCGTCCAAAATCGGAAAATTTCCGATTCTACATCACAACTTTTTCGTACAAACTCCAAATTGGGTGTGCTACGTGTCCACGAACTCGTTTCAACGTCCTCTATCTTATCATGAAACAAAAACCTTGATCGGGTCAACTTATTTAAAAGTCAACATTTAGAACTTCCGATTTGTAAAAACTATTCCCGAGGAGTAAAAGTAGAAATAAACCAGTTAAAAAGGAAATTCGAGGTTCGGGTCGTATCAATTCTCCCCTCCTTATAAAAATTTCGTCCTCGAAATTTACGTACCTGCCAAAACCAAATGATGAGCACTGACATCTCACTGCTTCTCTATTTTCTCATGTAATAGTCCATTTACCTCAAACAATTTAGTCCTCCTGATCAAAACTTTCAACTGACTGCTCTTGGACACTTAAATTTTTCTTCGGATGATAGATTAAATTTCCGAGATATGCGAAAGATCGGCAATTACTCATAGAGTATAGACACATGGAAAAACAACATCATGTATCTTGGATAACTTCGAAAGTAGCTTTAACCGATAAGCTACCGAACTAAACCGTTCCGTAACCTCATGAAGGCCGATAACTCTTGAGGCTCAGGATCTCGCCTCTAATATCCGCAAGACTTTGATTTACTCCTCTCAGCTACCCCTGAACCGCATCTCACAAAACTCAACATATTCTTTAGGATCTTAACAGATCTCTCTGTCCATTCACCAATCCAGGTGTGTAATACAATGCTGAATATCATCGAATTTCCAAAGCTGTGTGACCTTCTTTCAGGTCCATACAATAAATCACGATTCTCAATTAGATTCCATGGACTTAGGCATCACGGGGTCTAACAATGTCTATCACCCACAACTCATCACACGAACTAGAGAAAATACACATGTGAGCTATTCAATGCTTTATCTCTCATATGCTCTTAGGACGAGCTTCCAACTTGTGCTTCCCGCACTAACATGATCAGGACTGATTCCAAAATAAACTGATTTATCAAAGTCCAATCTCGTCCATAAATAAAGCAACTCTCATATCACAAAAGAGTGGGACCTGAATCATCGTCAAATGTGACAACCTACAGAGACTTCCAACTAAATACATCAGCTACCACCACTACCCATATCCGATATGACATCAAAGAAATACTTCTGATGTCAAAATATGTTTTCATAACCAACGACTAACACCAGAACTGTTAAATCAATCATTAACAAAAACAGTATTCCACGTAAATCGAATTCCCGAATATGATCTCAAACTCGAGAGAAAACATCTCAATTACTCAAAAGACTCGCTGAACTCACAAAATAAACCTCACAACTTGAATTTGCTCGAGCCAACACAAATCCAATATCCTCTACTAACTCACATCAAAGAAAGGATATTTTCGAGAAATAACATTCTCAAAACCTCAATTAAACGATAGAGGTTCCAGTCAATATCTCGTACCACGAGAGCTGACATGAGAATAACTCAAATCAATGATCTATCCGATGAAAACACCAACACGCATCACCAAAAATAATGACTTCTCAAGTCATCTCCGGATCAGTAAGTGGTCCCACCACACTATGATCCCAAAAGAAATTTCTCTCCACTAATGAAACGTCGTTCACTAAGAATACGCAATATTAACGTCACAACATTCCTTACACAAGCCTTGACTCGAAACACTTCCGGAGTCAACAGGGAAACACATTTCCCATAAGGCTATACTATAAATGACAGATAAAATGTCTCGAACAAATCACCTGGCCTTGCCATGCAAAACCAATACAACAGAAATACTCGTGACTGATCTTATCGTTCTCAAGATGCACTCTACTTAATGAAGTCACTTGATTTATTAGCGTCCTCTGATTGAGTCACACCATTCAATCCTTATCCCATGCTACATTCAATGACTTCAATATCGCTGACCCCTTGGCGTCGAAATCTCTATATCCACAATCGTCAGAGTCCAGGTTGCAACTATCCACATGACTCATACACTTGTCGAAATAGGGACAAAGCCGATATCTTTACTTGACAAGTGTTCCGTGACTAATTAAATAGTCAACGCCAATATTCTTCGTCAACCAGATACATGTTTGAAAATCAAACCATATCGCTACGAGGGTAGCAGATAGAATTCTGACTCAACTATGAAAAATGGCTAAAATAGCTCTGGAGTTCGAAAAATACTCCCTGGAAGTCACCATTGGATTTCAATCCAACCACTATAGATAAGCATGTGACTTCAATACAAACTAGTAGCCATTCACGGATCTTGAATCAGGATTACGGATCAAAAGTTATGATCCGTCGAAGTTTCGAAGCAATTCCTCGACTAAGAAACACAAAAGAACGAAAGAAGTGGCCGATCAAGTATAACTACAATTATTTATATGATAACCTATCGAGGAGGGGTCACTTGTCAACTCTGGTGCAACTACCAGAATCTTCTCATCCGACTTACCGAGCTAACCTTGCAATAGTCAAATGGATCCCCGATCTTGGTATTTCAGATATCATCTCCAGTTGCTCACGCGGTAAAGCCATGCCACTGAGCTCAAGCCATACATCATCGTAACAAGGTGGTTTCGAAGCCATCACAATTATATCTCCAATTTATGCCGCAAGAAATCACTAAGCATCGCCAACTTCTAATCATCACTGACCTCCCAAAGTTACCATGACCACATCTTCAAATTTCTTTCCCCACATATATCACGTATTTCGAGGTACCATCTCCAATATGGGTCGGTATTTCAATTTCTAATTCTTCCTTTGTCCAATCTCCCGACCAAGGTCGCTAAGAATTAGAGTTACTTATAGTTCCCACGATCTCTATATGGCTCTCCACTTATTCCTCCATAACCGATATGCCCAATATCAACACAATACAGTTATGTGTACTACACATGTACACTGCCACTTAAACATCCACAAAATATAGCCGAAGAGTGGCTCTCACACAAACCCAAAACAATCTAAAATGACATTCAGAATGTTACATATTCCATTTCCCACTCATTACAGCAAAGCCGCAACGTCACCACTCATCTCACTCTGGCCATAACAACATTTCCAAAACCGATCACTTTAATAGGTCACTCAAAAGCTAGAGTCAATCCTTGAACACAGCGTGAATAAGAGACTAAAGTCTCAATGTGTAGCCCTCTCAAGAATAACACATTCCTATTTCGAAAGAAATAGGGCTGAAACATCCGAGTTCCCAACTCGTAACCTGACGCTATAACTGCTGATAAGCGTCAATGCACAACTGAATAGGTATAACCCACATACCTATTACGTACACAAGGATAACGTCCTAAGAGGTCGATGTACTCGAGGCATAGTCTAAAAGATATAAATCGATACCTGGAATGTATTTTATATACTTAATAATGACATTAGCACCAAGGAACATACGATGGCTACCCGCTGCAGTCGGACCATCAGTCGGTGGTACTAAGCATTACCAAGCATATAAAATAACAGAATAGAAAAGTACTCTACCGAGTACATGACAAGATATCAAAGAATCTGGCTCATGGACTTAATGAACACACTAGCATCAGAGAATGTGATGGAAATCCGCCGCGGTCGGACCCTCACTCAAAGATTGCTAGGCGTCATCAAGTAGAAAAGACAACATGATTCAAGGAAAAGACAGGACCTAATGCTCTGATACCAAATTGACAGGACCCGAACCAGATTTCACCCCGAAACCCGGATCAGATCCTGCGGGGACCACCGTAAGAGAGATTTTACCGAGAAATTGGCATGACCTCTCTTAAAATGGACAACCCTCACCTGCCAAATACACAAAACACTTCTATAAAAATTACCCTGACTCTAGGAGCCACCTGCTCCCCCAAGATTCCAACAACTTCTCAACACAAAAGTAGAATCACTTTTAAAACATCTACAATTTATCAGAGCATTCTACAGAAAGTAACTAAGGATACAAAAATCAAAAAGATAAAGGATCAAAAGATCCTACCGAGCGGAAGCAATACCGACGCTGACTATGCCTCGACCTGAGTATCTTTGACCTCAAATACTAGTCTGCACACTGGGCATTTTAAAACGAAGGGCCCAGGGGAAAGTAATTTAAAAACGTTAGAGTGAGTGGATAAAAATAAAATAATTTCAACTAATACTTTTAGTTAAAGACATTATATCACTTTCCCACATTTTCATACTAATCGGAAAATCACAATGCATGCATATGTATATATAAACGTACCACATTTTATGAAAAACTCTATTAAAACAACTCAGCCTCGCTGACAACTCAAATAAACAAAACTCCTTTGTTTATATATATATATATGAAATCATAACCATTTGAAAATCAACTTATAATACCTCTCGATCAATCTCTTTGGTCATGTAAAATCCCAGTTCCACTGGTTCGGGAATCTATGAAATACCGAAAGCCTCATAGAGGAAATATTCCCGAAACTAGATAATATAAAAATATAGAAATCTTAATCCACTGCTTCGGGAATCTATCAAAAGCTGAAAGTCTCATAAATGAAATATTCCCGAAGCCACATCATATAATCGTATAAAAATCTCAATCACGTCATATAATAATATAAAAATCTCAATCGGCTGATGCGGGAATTTATTAAAAACTGAAAGCTTCACAGAGGAAATATTCCCGCAATCACAGTGAAAACATCCTCATGACCAAATCCCATTGGCCATGCAACAGGGAAATGTCTACCCACCACTGGAGCCTCGTCAGGCTCTGGTCCGAGAGTCCTATCGACTCCCACCGTGTCTAAGTCTACTACCTAGACACGTCACCGCCTCAATATATACAACCCTCCGTCGACCACCGAGCGTGAATCTGACCTATATGGTCAAGTCGTCACCTCGCGTGGGATGAGGCTCCGCTAACTAGCATCAATATAATAATAACGTGGACCCTCGTGTGGTGAAAACAAATCTCGAAATACATTTCCCCTGATAAATCATCAACCATCTGAGGCTCATAATCACATCACAATATTCTAGCCTCCAGATATAACCATGAATCCCCGGCAAATCAACATGCCGTAAAATCAAAAATACCCGGCAAATCACCATGCCGTAAAATCAAATCAAATATACGTAAATCCTATCGACATGTCTCGCATGTCAGAAAAATCATAAATAATAAAATCAACAAAATCCCCGGAATTTCATTCCGGTCTACTGATTAACATACTCAAAATATTTCGAAAATATAAAACCACATGGAAATCTCATTTCCCAAGGAAATAGCAAAATCCAATATAAATATCATTACTGTCGATAAAACGAAACCATATATTCCTTAACATATCTTTTTCTTTTTCTCATATAATCTTTCATACTTCAAAATCATTTAATCCAAAATAAATTTCATTTTTAAAAGAAATTTCATTTCAATAAAATGATCACGCATGCATTTGTTTAAAAATAAAAATCCACTCACAGTCTTTTCCGAGCTGGTAGCCGTTTCGGCTCTCGTCTCGTCGAGTACTCTCTCGACCTGTCACATGGGTGAAATCGTAAATTCCTAAACCTCGGAAAACAAATATAAAACCCAAACCACGGACGTCCTCGCTCGTCCGAATTATCCCCACTTCTAATTTTTTTTTTTAGTTATCGGTATAGGAGTTACGCTTTAATACCGATAATCTACGTCCGAAAGAGCTTAGGACACCCACCTCGTGTCCGAATAATTCTTTTCCCAGTTATTTCGTCGTAAAACCCTTTTTCAGCTTTTAACCTTTTTTACGGTAAGTCAACAATAACTTTTAATGGTCAAACAGTAATTCTGAAAGTCAAACAGTAAATGGTTAAAATTCAATTACTATTTACCATTTACCATTTACTGTTTACTATTTACTTTTTACTTTTACTGTTTACCTTTTTACTTTTCACCTTTTACCATTTTACTTTTACCTTTTACTGTTTTACCATTTACCGTTACTGTTCATCATCATCAACCTCTGGCCGCCGGAACAGCACCGCCATCGCCGCCGGCAGCTCCGCCACCGGAGGTCAAAAACACTTCCATTCCACTCCAAAACCATCCCAAACCATCTCAGACCCTCAATCTCATCGTCTCCGCCGCCCAACACCAATGCAGCCGCCCCCCCAAGGCGGCCGGTACGGCGGCAGAACCGCCCCTCCATCAATTTCTCCCAAAATTCAACCATCAAACCCCAAATTTCACTCAATCTACTCCAATTCAAGTTTTGAACACGATTAAAGTCTCCAATTAAATGAAAAACATCAAAATCCCAACCTCAATCGAAATTTCCTAAAAACCCTAAAAATTTTCAAATTTCAATTCCTCCTTACCTGGTGCAATTCGGTCCAATTCCCTTCATGGAATGATTGCACGGATCAAGGTCTTCGATTCCCGACCGGAATCGAGACGAACGGCGACCGGAGGAGGACGATTCCGATTCGACTGTTCGGGCGTCGCACCGCCGAACCACGGCGTTTCACGTCGCGCCGCTGCCACCGACGCGACGAGCAAGCCGAGCCGGTCCGAACGTGACCGGTGCGCCGGCCCAGTTCGGCCGGACGGCGGAGATTCGGCCGGAGGCCGAGCTGGATCGGGGGAGAGGAGAGAGAAAGAGGAAGAGAGAAGAAAAATAAAAAGAAAAAGAAAAGAAAGTGGAATTGCCGTTTCGGGAAAAATCCCGGCTATTTATAGTCGTCCAAAATCGGAAAATTTCCGATTCTACATCACAACTTTTTCGTACAAACTCCAAATTGGGTGTGCTACGTGTCCACGAACTCGTTTCAACGTCCTCTATCTTATCATGAAACAAAAACCTCGATCGGGTCAACTTATTTAAAAGTCAACATTTAGAACTTCCGATTTGTAAAAACTATTCCCGAGGAGTAAAAGTAGAAATAAACCAGTTAAAAAGGAAATTCGAGGTTCGGGTCGTATCAATTGATCCCCAGGGGCTGGAAGGCACCAGGAACCCGGTACATCTTACTCCTCTTTTGCCACTTCCCGCCCGCCATCACCACCTTCTTCCTCCAGCTGTTATCCACCCAAGAAGGCACATTGGTGATGATAGGTTGAAAGCACCGGGCGCTGAAGGACAGACAACCCCGAGACCATCGCTTCTTCGAGTATGATAACTTGTACAGTGCCCGGAATTCGTTTACCGTTGGCATACTCATCCCGGACAACTCGTACAGGCAGACGAGGCTCAGTAATCCCCTCCACTGGAGCCCCAGAAGCTGCGCGGGAGACACTTGCAGTGCACTGAGCATGTACTGCACGAAGTCTGGCAGCGGGAGCGAAAACCCGTGGCGAAACTAGTCTAGATGCACGGCAACCCAACCTGCCTCTAGGTTACAGGCTGACTCTCCGGGATTCAGTGGCCGTAGCGCCACCTCATCCGGGATACTCCACGTCTCCCGGAACGCAGCAATCTCTCCGGAGTTCATGCTACTCTCCGGCTCATCGCACACCACGGCACCTTTCCCTCTCCCGATGGTGTAGCTCACGGGCGGAGCACCAGCAAGGCGCACCCCGTGCGGTATTTCCTCAGATCCTGAGGACCCGGAAGACGAAGCCCCGCTCCGGGAGCGGTCAGCGGCTTCAGACACCGGGGATTCCGAACCGAGCCAGTCCTCCAGTCTCTCCTCATCGTCCACGACGGGACGCCTGCCGGCCGATTCGGAAGCCCCATCAGAACTTGCAGAAGACATTTTTAACCTAAGGGGAAGAAAAACAAAACCCTAGCGCTGGTCAGTAACAGGCTAGAACAGCGCCCTCTGCGGCCCCTCTCCAAGTTTATCCCAGACGCTCCGCTTAAAACAACTCAGTCGACGACAGAGATCCCCTCCCCCCGCCGCAAAAACACCGAAAAGAAAAACAAGAACAACACCAGGCAAAGAAAGCAAGAACTTACCGATTAGTATGCTCAACCGAGGAAAGTCCGCTCTGCGAAAGCAGCGAGCAATGGTAGGAAAGGAGTAAAAGAGCACTTGAGGCAACGGATGTCGCGTGACACCTCCACAGAGCTTTCGTCAGATTTCTCTCTTTCTCTTATTCTCTCTGAGCAAGGAGCAAAACAAAACTTAAGAAGGCAGATGAGGCCTTTTTATAGAGAGGTCTGGTGCCCTAGCTAGGCGCTTGTAATCCCCCCAAAACACGCAATCAGAGCAACTCAAACGCCCGCGAATCCAGACCCTCCATCTCAGACCGCTCCCTATCAGCACGTGTCCCAGCATTAGTAAACTTCCCACGCCATCATAACTGATGGGACTGATGGACTTCCTCCTCAAATGCATGTCAGCCACTTGTCCCGCCTGCTGGCGACAGGTAAGGGAGTTAGGAGCGGGAACCGAGGCGTCTCCCCCCCCCCCCCCCCCCCACTTCCCCAGGCTCCACGGCTGCATGGCATCTTCACTACAAGTCACCGGTTATGATCTTTCAACCGGCTTGAAGACCTCTCACCGATTATGATTTTTCAACCGCCTCTAGAGCATTGTTCCGGGTATGAGCCATCCATCCGGTACCATGGCAGTTCACGGTTAGGTATCATTCAACCGGCTGCATGACATCTTCACTGCAAGTCACCGGTTATGATCTTTCAACCGGCTTGAACCGCCTCGAGAGCATTGTTTCGGGTATGAGCCATCCATCCGGTACCATGGCAGTTCACGGTTATGTATCATTCAACCGGCTGCATGGCAT
The DNA here is from genome assembly GCA_963682095.1 of Potentilla sterilis. Taxonomy (NCBI): domain Eukaryota; kingdom Viridiplantae; phylum Streptophyta; class Magnoliopsida; order Rosales; family Rosaceae; genus Potentilla; species Potentilla sterilis. The sequence goes on from OY821754.1 coordinate 46,544,530, forward strand.
CTTCACTACAAGTCACCGGTTATGATCTTTCAACCGGCTTGAAGACATCTCACCGGTTATGATTTTTTCAACCGCCTCGAGAGCATTGTTCCGGGTATGAGCCATCCATCCGGTACCATGGAAGTTCACGGTTAGGTATCATTCAACCGGCTGCATGGCATCTTCACTACAAGTCACCGGTTATGATCTTTCAACCGGCTTGAAGACATCTCACCGGTTATGATTTTTTCAACCGCCTCGAGAGCATTGTTCCGGGTATGAGCCATCCATCCGGTACCATGGCAGTTCACCGGTTAGGTATCATTCAACCGGCTGCATGGCATCTCACCGGTTAGGTAACATTCAACCAACTCGAGACCATCTCACCGGTTATGATCATCCAACCGGCTCGAGAGCATTTTTCCGGGTACGAGATCCACCCGGCCCCATGGCATCTCACTGGGGGACTTGTCTCGATATGGCAGAACGCTCGGTCGAGATCCACCCGGCTCCATGGCATGACCCCGGTTATGAGAACATTCGACCGGCATGGGCTTTATACACCCGGGTGAGTTTACATCTAACACATGTACTCTTGTCCAGCAGGATAAAAACCCTGCATCGCACTGAACTGTGATCAATGTGGGGCTCCACGGCGAGACTTGTCACCTCAACGCCACCCCATTACCTCAACGCTTATTCCAACACAAGCTGAGAAGAACTAGCAAGTGTTGACCGGTGCCTCAGCAGACCACAACACCGGGGCCACCTCCCCGCAGCCTAGCAATATGGACTTGTCTCGATATGGCAGAACGCCCGGTCGAGGTCCCATACTCTCCGACTCGTCTCGATATGGCAGAACGCCCGGTCGAGGTCTAGTGCACAAGTTTACTTGGGGGACTCGTCTCGATATGGCAGAACGCCCGGTCGAGATCCCATGCTCTCCGACTCGTCTCGATATGGAAGAACGCCCGGTCGAGGTCTAGTGCACAACTTCACTTGGGAGACTCGTCTCGATATGACAGAACGCCCGGTCGAGATCCCATGCTCTCCGGCTCGCTCTGATATGGCAGAACGCGGGGTCCAGGTTCCATGCACAAATCTATTGCATGGCGGATTTCAACGCCCCATTATCATTCCATGCACACATCTATTGCATGGCGGATTTCAACGCCCCATAATCATTCCATGCACACATCTATTACATGGCAGATTTCAACGCCCCACTATCATCTCATGCACTCTTCGGGTTTCACCCCGCTCCATGCTCATAGCACTACAACACTTGAGCACAGTACTACTTATATTGCAAACATACTCATAAACTGTTGCACATCATCGGTAACAGATACTCACCCCGGTCATGCCCAATCTTCAACGTGGACTTGGGGGACTGGGCACCGTTGGGTTGGTAACCATGCGGGTCTGCGGGACAAGGGCAAGACAGTTTAAGTCCCCATTCAAGATTGCACTTGACAGGGAACTTGGGGGACTTGTTGACAGTAGCCACAGAGGGGCTACAGCAGGCCCACAGACCCGCAGCTAGTGTACCAGGGGCCGGCCCGAGGCCCGGGACCGGATCACCAGCACCCGGCCTCGGGGTCCAGTAGTCTATCCTGCGACCAGGGGCCCGGGGACTGGGGGCGCCTGCCTGCCAAAGAGGTCACCAAAGATGCCCTTTGGTATGCAAACAGAAGGAAACCAGTCCCACATCGAAGAGTAAGGCCAGACCTCACTCCTGGCCACCTATATAAGGGCCTCAACTACCCTCATTAATAGGTAACTGATCCTTCCTACCGCTTATATACGTGCTTAAGTTATATCTAGTCCAACTATACTAACTTAGACATCGGATAGGAGAAGACCGGCCAGCCCGATATTCCCCTTAGTAAACAGGTTTGTAGGAGATCATACGAGGATTCATCTGTCTCTACCAGGCCCCAGGGTTTGTGCAGAAACATGTGTGTAATTGGAAATTGGAAAAGAATCAAGATTTCTGGGAAACCCTGGAGATTAATCGAAATCAAAGAAAGGGTTTTTGTAAGAACAATTGAACTTGCATAGTTTAACTTCGATTGAACGAGTCATATAGAGAGAGAGAGAGAGAGAGAGAGAGAGAGAGAGAGAGAGAGAGAGAGAGTTACCTGAGGATTTGGTTGTGGAGTGTGATGAGCTCTCTCTGGTTTCTGGTTGTGGAGAGCGATGATTTCGAGTTTGGGAAGAAGGGTTTTTTTTCCTTTTTTCCTCGAGTCGAGTTCAGTCTCGATGGTTTCTGAATTTATGGGTTGTATCGAATGACAAATAGTTCCTTCGAGGGCATATTGGTCCTTTTCTTATCCAAACTCTGCATACGTGTCAAAATCGTTAACCACATCAGCAACATAACGGGTGGAGTGACGAAATGTTGAAAAATGAGAGATTAAAGATCTACTAGTTTAATTTGAAAGAATAGAGATATAACTGTTTTTAGGTAAAGAGTTCATGGTGTAACAAGTATTTAATCCAAATGTTAAACACCAGACTAGCCTGTGTTGGAGTCATCCATTTTAGTGCTCTGGCAACTACTAGACCTAGGAACTGGGTCGGAGATGCCGGGGTGAGATGATGGTCAGTACGAAAATGATGAAATGATAGTGGAGAAGTTCCTCAATAAGCTTTTGTTCTCCCAATTCTCCAACATGACTTCCTCAGAGGTAACTCGATTTATGGGTGGATTATACAGAACAATTGGGTTTAAGGAAGTCTTGGATCACATCCAAAGACTTCTTAGTGCAGTCTAGACATCTACGACTTCTTGGTGGAGTCAAGATAACTTTCAGCTCTGGAATTCGAAGACCGGTCACTAAGGCGTGTAGAACATCAAAAGCGGTTTTGGCATTATAAAACATGCTATGATTCTGGCCGGGCTTAGGATATTACTATGATCCAATTTATGTTATAACGCAGTAGGACTAGTAAGATACTTTTCAATCTTTCAATGATTTTTCTTTTCCTTCCTCCTCTTTGATTGCTTTAAATGATAAAAGATGGCTACCGCTGTGGTTGACAAGAGAACAAAACCACATACGCTCCATGCCATGATAATAAACCTAGTTGATAGTCCTGAATCAAATAAGGGATAATTATTTAAATAAATAAAAAAAAATACAATTTGTCACACCAGCCAGGTTATCTTAATCCAAAATGGCTCTCTGATTGGTTAAATGAAGTTCCTATGAAAATAAAGTGTCCTATTTTCATTTGGGGTTTCTTTGAATATGGGTTACGATTCACTTCTTCGATGCACTCTGATTGGTTGAAGATTATAAAGTTTTTCACTATTTAGCAAATGAAGTGTCTTGTTTTCTTCTGGGGTTGCTTGCATGGTCTAACAATATTAAAGTCTTTGTCTTTTGCGCAAATGAGATTTAAAATGCATAATTTTCAAATGTAGATTGTCACATATAGATAAAAACAAGTAAAGACAGCTTCAATGGCACAACATGGTGAGCCTGCTTGGCAATCTAATACTTAGGAAAATCTATTGCTATAGGGAAATTATGCAACTGTACGAATCAATATTGTTTAGCAACATAACTATGTGGTCTCTACGTACTAATGGCATCACGTAACACCAATTCTTTTTGCTGCCTAATCCGGTACCCATAGATTTGAATATTCCATTTATATTAAAATTTGGCAATCTCATAAACTTTACGTATACGCTTTCTTTGTTGTTGAGCCGTTGTCTTGTTAGTTAGCTAGTTTGACTGGTATCATTAAAATTATAAATTCAAACATCAGTGACACATGTAAGGATTAAGAGGGTTAAATGATTGTAATTCATAGCATTTATATAAAATACTTCTGACAAAAAAAAAAAAAACTTTCATTTGAACACTGCAAAACTTTGTAATATAAGTTCACCGATCTCTATGGAGCTTGTTTAGAAGTCTTGGCAGTACTAGGACTAGGGTATATTAATCTCCAATCCAGTGAGTTTTTGGCGTTAATCAATAGAATTCACTCTTGTCGAAGAAGTTAAGTTTTAAATTAGTTATTTGTAGTCGTATAATTGGGGCTATGTCCCTAAAAAAGCAAATAAAGCGGTTCATAGAGTCGTTAGGATTGCCATTTCCTATCTTTTTTCCCACTTATTGGTGGCAAATGGTGCTGGAGTGGCCAGTAGCTATAGTTAATGCAGAGTTGATTTAGAAAGTTTTCTAAGTGAAATGGGGTACTCTTCCCAACATTTGGTTTGGGTCTTAACAAGGCCACTATATACTCTTTGATGTAATCTTCTTATTGGAATGAATCACTTCATCCTTATGATCACCAAAAAAAAAAAATCACCAATCAATAATCTTTGATACTTGGCAAACAAAAGAAACAAATATCGTACAATACAAAATTGCTTCCCTTCCAACATTTCAACCGCGCAACATTAGCTTTCTTACAGCATCACCAAAATCCCCAAGTTGCGTCCATGTTGACCAAAATGGACCAATCCCCAAATCCAAATCCCTTTCCAACCAAGAAGAGAACCACCCGGAAGAGGCTTCGACCTTGCAACACCACTAACCACACCTTTGAGCTCAACACCTTTTGCGAACCGGGTCGACCCAGCATCACTCCAACCAGCCCATTTCGGGACAACATTGTCGTGTTTCTTCAACAATGTGTGGAGCTCACCGACTTCACAGTTCAAGACATGAGTGTTTGGTTCACTCTTCTTCATAGCCGTGAGTGTTTGATTCCTTCTTTTACTATTGAAGAGAAGGTGGGACAACTCTAAGACCGAGTTCTGTGATCACTGCTTGTCCACTAGTTCGACACTCCTGTTTGGGCCGAAACTGACATTTGTCCGAGACTTTGGATCGAGGCTCATGAGGTTTTCTAGTAAAAGATAATCTGATATATATTTAATCTTTTCCTTTTTTGGAAAGGATTTGGGGTTCCTTTAGGAATCCGAAATGGGGTTGGTTTATGATAATTGAATCCTGATCGATCTCCAAATCTGATGCTACTTGATACGCAAGTATTAGAGTTTGACATCCTCTACATAAAGAGCTCTTGTACAACGTAAAAGGGATCCCCGATCAATCAAACAAACACACAAGCTTTTGCTCATCGCAATCCTTGCAAAGCCTCTCCGGAGCATCTTACGCGCACAGCCTCCACAAACTGCAAACAACCACCATCCAACCTCTCTGCAACCTTACGCCCGCCACCGGTCGCTGTATCCTTGCACGGTTGTCGAAGTGTCCCTTGCATTCGTATCGAGAGTCGCTAAGACCTATCGCTTCCAGCATATCCGCACATCGTAGCCGCAACTGGCCACCATACGTACAGAGCCGCACCTCGCCGCCATACGTACAGAGTCGCTCGCTCGTCTCGTATTCGTGTTCGCTGAAGCACCCAGTGTCAGTCGCTACGCCGTAGCCAATCGAGTCGTTACTCAGGTAACAAAACACAGACCAATCTGCAATAGGTTGGAAAAGGATCGTTCCCGCGGTCTTGAATTATTGCTCTGCTTTGCGTCTCAGGATCAAAGTAAGATTACTCGATCTGCAATAGGTTGAGAGAAAAATCCTAATATACTTTTGTTAGGTCTTGTTCGAGCCTCTTACGCCGACCTTGTCAACGCCCGCGTAACAGTCGTTTGACCAGGAAGTCAGGAATTGGGAGCAGACATACACGCTAGCCAGAGAAGTACGCTCGCCAGAAGTACGCTCGCCAGAGGTCGTCCGCATCTAAGTTGTACCTAACTCAAAGATACTGACACGCTCGCACATATCACAACATGACTGAAATTGACGTCCGCCACCCCACGTGTTGACCGTTCGCCGGATACTAAATCTGCCACGAACAATTCCAAACTCTTCTTTTCGAAAACTTTTGCTGTACTGTATGTCTACCATAGTAGAGTCTGGTTTTAGGTTTCGAGGATTTCGATAGTGGTTGAGAATTTGAGGTTTGTGCGTTTTTTTTCTTCGATAAGTTGTGCGTGTTATGATACATGTCATTTCTAAAAGTCATTTGAAACTCATTTGGATATAAATTTACAAATTAAATCCCTTCATTGAGTTCTTTTTAGATAGAATTTTTTATGAATAACTACATTTTTGAGCTCATAATTACCAATAACAATCTATTTTTTAAAATTACCACTAACAAGTTTCCATCAATTTAACTAACAGAATCAGTTAAATGGTAATAACTAAATTACCCTTTTACTTTTTTTACGACATTGTTGAGGGTCAGTAGCATTACGCGATTTTTTGGGTCAATAACATTACGCGATTTTTTAGGGTCAAACAATATGTGATTTTTAATGGTCAGTAGCATTACACTGAATGTAGATATATAATTACATAGTACACTGATGTATATGTAAAACTAGCTTGTTGTAAGGTAAATAAATAAAGTCTTACATAAACATTATTGTAAGCTAAAACAATGCTTCTGAGGTACATATATTTTATATGTCAATATGTGAGTAATTTTAAAGCTACTGAGGCTCAATATCGTTGGTAGAATACTACTGATCCTAAAAAATGTGTAATTCTACTCACCATCAGAAATGCGCAATGTCACTGACCTGCAGCAGTGTCGTAAAAAACGTAATTTCGTAATTTATGGATTAACGGATTCTGTTAGTAATGGATGGAAACCTGCTAGTGGTAATTTTAAAAAGTAATCTTTTTGTTGGTAATTATAGGCTGAGAATTATATTGTATAGTAAATTACACAGTAGCACCCGACCAAATTTACAAATACAAATAACTCATTTCCAATAATTCTTAAACAAAAAAGGACATAAGTCTAGCCTAAAATCGAGTTGAGCCAAAACTGATTGAATAATTGAGACTGAAATGCCTAAAATACCACTAATTTTGTCAAAATTACCATGCTGCCACTCTACTAACTGACAAGTTTCTCTCTCCTCATTTTTGAGTTATTTTCGGCAATTTTAATTTTTCCGGCCAAACCATCGACAATTTGGAGAAGATTCAAACTACAAAATTGTTCTTCATCTCATTGGGCTTTCATTTGAGTACAGTGTTGCATATATTTTGAGAAACTTTGAAATTTAGAATTTCAACCACCACGAGCCACAATAGCAGGTTAGAAGGGTTGACAGTAGCAGCTTGCCTCACTTCACGGTCGACAGTAGCAGCAATTTTTAAGGTCGACAACGACGTCTAACTTCACGGTCGACAGTAGCATCTAATTTCTCTATTGACGGTAGCATTTAGTTTTTCTATCGAAAATAATAACTAGTTTCTTTATCCACAGTAGCAGCCTTATGATTTGTAAGGTTGTAAGGAGGTGACTAAACACATATAAATAGTAGCAGTAGCAGGGATGGAAACAATAGTATCAACAACTTCTCAGTCGCAGTTGCTAGTAGCAGCCATGCCACTTCCCAAACGACAGTAGCAGTAACTTCCTAGTCAATAATAGCAGTGTCTTCCCAATCAGCAGAAGCAGAAGCTTCCCAGTCAACAGTAGCATAAGCTTCCCAGTCAACAATAGCAACGCCTTCCCAATCGATAGTAGTAACTATATAGTCGGTAGTAGCAGCACATTCACGATAGACAATAGTAGCTACATTCACGATCAACAGTAGCAGTTAGCTTTGCAATAGACAGTAGTAGCAATTGAGACTAAATACATGCTTGTAAATATTAAGGGCAAACGAGTAAATTGGTTGATAACATGTGGCAGTTTGTCATGCACATGGTACTGATTTGTAAATTTTTGTCATAATTTGTTCAATTCAATATGTATGTAATCTATTTGTTAAACAAATTATTGTCATGCACTTTTTTGTAGTTTGTTAATCTATTGGTAATTTTTTATTTTAGATATCAGAGTTCAAGTTTGGATAGATTGGATTTTCGATATGGACCAGGATCGGGCCCAAATGAGTGGTCCGTCCACTTAACCAACACTGCACAAAAGGGTTTCTGCATCATATTCTCACGGCGGGAAAAGAGTAAAGCGGAGTACCAATTGGCGGGAACAAATCGGAGGCCCAAACACTCGCATATAAATCCACTCCCTACTCTTTACCAAAACCATCCTCCGATTTCAAATCCCGAAACCTCTGATGGGAAAGAGAAAGCGAGCTAGGGTTTCTGAGCAGAAGCAAGCACCAGAATCCGAAGAAGACGAGCACCCAATGGACCAAGATCACAACGCCTCTTCAAGTAACGGCAAGACTCTCTACGAGGTACTCAAGATTTTCATTTCTTTTTTGAGCGAGTGAAATTAGATCTGTGCCCTAATTTTGGAGAATTTGGGGGTTTGAATTGCAGGTTCTTGGTGTGGAGAGAAGCGCGACTCAGCAGGAAATTAAGAAGGCGTATTACAAGTTGGCGTTGCGACTTCATCCCGATAAGAATTCTGGTGATGAGGTGAGAGTGAGAGAGTCGGTGAAGTTTGAGGTTTTGTAATTTTGGGTGAGATAGTGGTTTGTTTGTTGTGATTTGTAATTGTTTGTGTTTTGTTGGTGTAGGAATCTAAAGAGAAATTTCAGCAATTGCAAAAAGTGATCTCGATTCTTGGGGATGAGGAGAAACGAGCATTGTATGACCAGACTGGTTGCGTTGACGATGATGTGAGTGCTTTCGATGGCTTTCTTTTAATGTTGTGTTGTCTGCTTCTAAAATATCACTAAATAGGATCTATCACTAGAAATGACTAGAAAATATGTCAATTGCAGTCATTGTACTTTTGTTGCTGCTAAAATTTGGTGCATCTCTGGAAATTCATGTGTTTTACTTATTTTTTTTTTCCAGTGGTGCTAATTTGCAATTTTTTTTTACATGAGCAGGACCTTGCTGGTGATGTTGCTCAGAATTTGCATGAATATTTCCGAGCGTTGTATAAGAAGGTCAGGATGTTTTGTTTTTTCTGATATAATATCATTTTCATTATGCTTTGTGTAGATTTATGATAACTGATGCATCGTTTATAGGTCACTGAAGCTGACATTGAAGAGTTTGAAGCAAACTATAGGGGATCTGATTCTGAGAAGAAAGATTTGATTGAGCTCTACAGCAAGTACAAGGGCGACATGAACAGGTAATAGCATTGTGTTTCATCTTTTCCCCGTTGTTGGATTTCATGTTAGGTGCTTATAGTTTAGCCCCTTTGCAGACTCTTCTGTTCAATGCTTTGTTCTGATCCTATGCTTGATTCACACCGCTTCAAGGACATTCTTGATGATGCAATAGCTTCAGGTGCGGATATCTTTTAACTTCTGTTTTGACTGAAATAGTTAATTCAGGAAGTTTAATATGACAATTAAATTGCTTGAATATAGAGTTAATGGTGCATAGTAGTACAGTTTCTAGTTGTGTGGCAAGAAATGATGAAATACTTGGATTGCAAATGAAGGATTGAAACTTGGTCATTTCAAATATATGGTATAACATGTATCTAGAAATTGTATCTGGTATTTTTGTTTCCACCAAACCAATCTGAGTTTAAGAATCCAAATCTGATTCCCTTCTCTCGAATGATCAAATCATTCTACTGAAATGGAATTTTAGTATCTTTTCTTCATTATGAGAAAAATGAAAGAAACAAAAAAACAAAAGGTGGCTGTTATCTAACACAAACTCATGTAGCTTATGACATGTATCGGAGCTCAGACATCGCCTGCAAACGCTGGCCAATATTTTCGACTTAGTATACCCACTAGACGACTGCAGGCAATTAGATATTGTTCGTGTTGATTGGTTGACCGCTTATCCCTTTTCTGCAATGGTTGAAGATTTTTAAGGTCATGCCAGTTGCAGGAGTTTTACTTTTTCTGCTTAAAGGATCATATTTGAGTCTTGCTCTAATTTATGGGGCCCCTACATGAATTTGGCCCTCCATCTTGAAATAGGTGCCAAATATCCATCAAGTGACATTTATCAGTCTTTATGTTTGATTTCTCTGCCTCTTATCTTAATTCTATCTAATTGATGTGTATTAAAATAGTTGTTGTGCATGTCCAAACCAACCCTATTGATTCTTTCAAATTATCTCAAATTATCTCAAATGCATTGAATGATGAATGTTGCAAATGTTCAAGTTCTTGCCGTACTGAGTGGTTAAAGGTGTGCTGAAAATCATTCCTATTGCTGACATTCACCCTTTTCCATCTCGCTCTCTTTGTAGGAGAACTGAAATCAACCAAAGCCTACACTAAATGGGCAAAGAAAGTATCTGAAACAAAACCTCCTACTAATCCTTTAAAGAGGAAGAGCAAGTGAGTATTTTTGCTACAGGTTTCTTAGTTTCATATATATTTTTATCTCATCCGGAAATTAAAACTTGCATACATACATTTACAGGTCAAGTAAACAGTCGGAACCAGATCTGTATGCCATCATATCTCAGCGTAGGAATGAAAGGAAAGGCCAGTTTGAGTCTATGTTCTCTAACCTAGTCTCTAAATATGGCGGGTGTAATAATGCTTCAGAACCCACAGAAGAAGAATTTGAGGCCACACAGAAAAAGCTTGAAAGCAAAAGGTCCTCCAGGAAATCAAAGCCCAAGTAATTATTGATGATGTGCTCAAATTTTTGTCTATCAAAACTTTAGTGTGTTTTGTTAGACATATTTGAATGTGTGGCTCATGCATGTGACTTTCCCGTAGGTTAATGGTTTTAGATGTCGTTGTCTGATGCTGTACTAAGAAGTATGAAAATGAGAAACACTTGCTGAAAGAAATCTATTCCCTCTCTTTCCCTCTTTTGCCATTTGATTCTCAATATGGGATTAGCTTTCTAGTGTTATCATGATATTAGTGTTTTGCTGTTCACTTATTAAGAGAAAGGGATTACAAGGTTAAATAGGCTTGTCGTATCATACAGCTTCAGGCAAAACTAGCAAACTTCTGAGCTAGTTCAGGTATTGTTGCTCTTTACTTCATAATGTTCAGACACTAGCACAAACTATTGCCGTATATATGCCTTTTTGGAACTATTATTGCTGTTCTTCAATGAAGCTTTGTTTGGCATATAGGGGTTTCTGGTGTTGGGTTGCTGAAGTTGTCTTTCAGTGTTGATTGATTTCTCAACCATGTATTAATGACTAATGAAGTATATCTATCAGTTGCATAATTGCATAAGTTAGGACTTAGGAGTGGTTACAACTAACCAGGGTATTAGCTGCTGTCTCTTCGTTGTTATTTATCTGGTTTTTATGTTTTTTTTTTTATAAAGTCGTATTAGTTTTTTCTGGTCATTAATGAGAAAAACGTTATGTCCATTTTGTGCCTCTCTAGTCTCACTTCTGAAAGCTGTGAGTAAAGGACTATGTACCCATTTTCATGCTTGACGGTGGTGAACCTCATGGTTTTAATTCCGACCACAAAAAGAAAAGAAATACCCGTGCATTCTTTGATCATCATGGTACAGATAGATGTGAAGGAAACTGAAGTTTCACCCATCAAGGGATTATGAGCTCCTCCCCCACAATCCATATGTTGATCTCAAGTACTGTCGGGAATGTATATACAGCACCTCCAGCCTTTTAAGTTTTCACTAATGAGATACCAACAGGTAAAAGTATATTTACTCAAATAGAGCGATAAACAAAGAAACTACTCGAGCAAATTAACCCGCTTAAGCATAGCACCAGCTTGAACTAGACAGGCATTTATATTAACCTTTACTATACTTGTTATCCCCTTGCCCCAACCCCATATTTCTGATATTGGTCAAAATGCACATTTTAACACGTATGTCACTAAAACACTAAAAATAATGAGAATATGCATAAAATTCAAGTGACAAATCTTTAATTGAAAACCCAAATAAGAAATTCTAAGATAGAGAAAAGGCTCTCACGTGTTCGAAACCAACAAAATAAAAGGCGTAATTATTGAAAATGAGAGAACTTGAGATTAAGAGAATGATACATTTCTCTACGATATATTAATAAGATATATTAATAATAGGAAAAATCATTCTAAAGGTACTCCACGTTTTACTCTTTATAAGGATTGGTACCTGACGTTTGCCAAACTTCAAATCAGTACCTCATGTTTGGATTTTGACTCACTTTGGTACTTTGACCGTTAGTTCCGTTAAATATTTAACTGTAAAATTTTTATTTTTTTTTTTATATTTTTTTTTTTTTTTTTTTTTTTTACTATTTTCTACTTTTTGCTACAACTTAATTATTCACTACCTATTTGTTTACAGGATCTTAATAGCCTATCAATTCTAAGAACTAACCTTCATCATGCCAAATTCACCTAACGACTTCCTGTCTTAACGGCTACTAAGCTGGCGGATTCACTGTTGTTTTTAGTTTTGACAAGTTTCTTAAGTTCTAGTAAAACCAATAAATAGGAATTCTTAAATTCTAGTTAAGTAGAAAGCAGAAAAATACTTGAACAATTTTTTCTCAAATACCACTCCTAGGAGGTAATCCTCCACCTGGGGTTTGAGATTCTTAAATAAATTAAACTGACGACGGATATGAGGAACATATTTAAGTTTATTTATCCAAACATATTCACATATACATAACTCAGAGCCTCACTCTTGGGTAAACAGCTAAAAGCTATTTAGCTACTCATACTGAAATTAAAATACAAACTTACTTGTAAAATAAAGCAATCAACACCAGGTGACTAGCAAGAAATCACTCTCACTATTCACTCTTATTTAACTATACTAAAACACTCACAAATACTTAGAAACACTCAGAAACTGCTCTCGAGCTTCAGACTACTCCTTTCTTCCTTGGTTTTTGAATGCCTTCTCTTGAGCTCTGAGACTCCTTATATAGCCTTCGGATTTCAAAACGGAATTGAATTCCATTAAGAAAGGCAGACAAGAGGAATCCTTATCTTAACAGCTGGCACTTATCTTTTCCAAAGTAGTTTGTCCTCACGCGTCGGCAGCAACTTTATTCTTCATACTTATCTTACAAATGAGCTGGCTTCCACTAGCTGGATTCCACTCACTTAAAGCTTCTTGTCCTGATGCGTCGGCAGCTAGTACTCCATCATATTATCGATGTTGTGTAGCGCTTCGTCATCAAAAGAGGCTCCTGAGTCGTCATTTTCTTCAGCTTTGGATTCTAGGTCTGAATCATATGGGTCTTTGAATTCTTGCTCTTTCTCTAATTTTTCTATCCACGTGGTAGTTGCTAACGTACCATCGACCTCTCGCTTTTCTAAGGCCTTGTACAAATCACAGTGCTCTGGATGAGGATGGTTATAGCTGGCTACAATGATCTTTTCTCCTTTGGCCAGGAGGGTAGCATCATAATCTTTCTGGATCAAGTTCTGAATACGAATTACAGCCATTGCTTTCATCCAAGGAATGCTCTGATTAGGTCTTCCATTGCTTGATGACCATTTATGTGCTGGAGAGGCACAACTCTGGATAATTCTGACATAGTGATAAGGAGAAATATAACTCTTTCTCCCTTCTTCTCTAGTCCATTCAGAAGGAGAAGAAATGAACTTTAATCTCAGAATACAACCAGCTGGTCTAATGTTCTTAACTGCATGGTAAATTGCTTCAGGGAGACCTTCTAGGTCTTCGTTGGTTTTTGTCCAAAGATTATGAACAAAACCGTTCTCGATTAACCATAACTTGTTCTTCTGCGGATGCTCTGCTTGAACATCAACCAGGTATCTTCCATAGTAAGGACCTGCTACTACTAGCAAGGTTACTGGAAGAGCTTTGCGGTTCTTGGAATCTCCTAAGAGATTATGGAAACTGAACCATTCTGATTCTGATAGGGCTAGAAGTGGGACTTTAGCACTTTCAGGATTCTCAAGGTATTGACTGTTCAGCTTTTCCTTGAGCTGCTGATCCTTTTTTAGCTCGTAACTGCAGAATTCTTCAGCAAGCGTTTCCAGGGCTTGTAGAACCAACGCTTCATTATTTTCTCGAGATGCTGCTAAAATATTGTCCATGATGACTCTCTGATTGAACTGTAAATTTCTGTTGGTTCTGAACACCGGTCTTTCGTAAATTCTCATAGGATGATCAAATATTTTTCTCAGGCATTTTACTGCTGGTAATCTGAAGGATGCTATCCTATTAGTGGTTCTTGACTTGTAAGGCTGTCTTTTCTGAAACCAGTCTGTTGTGACTGTAGTTCTAGGATGCTGTAAATACTCATTTACAGTTTCTTCTTCTGCATTAGAAGATTGCTTATCTTCCAGATCATTTTCTTTTATTGGGTCAGGCTGAATTTTTTCAGGGGCACTACTGGATCCAGCAGGAGAGTAGGATACCAGATATTGGTAACCTGGTCCATCATGTAATGGGCCAACGGTCTTGTCTCCATCTCGGTATCTCTGTAGTAGGGCTTTGTCTTTTGATCCTTTGTTTTCGGGTCTAACTCTTGTTCCGAAATTGGGCCTTCTTCTTTCTTCGATTTCTGGTTCTGATTCGGGCCTTCTGCTTCTTGGGTTACGGCCTTCGTCTCTCTCGAACATTGCCATTTCTCTTGTGAGAGCGTCAGGCAGATAATTCTTGTTTCCTGCAATCATTTCAACATCATATTCATATTGAGATAAAAACATCTGCCATCTAAGAACTCTTCCTCTATCAGCTGCATCTGTTAGCTTATAGTTCTTAAAGTTTTTCACTCTCTTGTTATCTGTTCTGACCAGAAATTTATTCCCTAAAAAGGCTTCAGCTCCTTTTATGGACTTTATTAGGGCTAAAACTTCTTTGTCTCCTGTGGAATAATTTAATTCTGCTGGAATAAATTTTCCTGACAGGAATTTACATATCTTTTCTTGATTTGTATTAGGTGCTATTGCTAAAACTACTCCTGCCCAATAATAGTCATTTGCATCTGTTTGCAAAATGATCAGGTCACCTTCTTCAGGTAACTGTAAAGGGGGGAGGTTTTTTGTGAGTTCTTTAATTTTCTTAACGGTGTTGCTATCATCCGTTGTAAATGACCATTTTTTCTTCGTGCTTGTCTTTGGAGAGAGAAGAGCAGTGAGACCACTCACTTGAGGAATAAAATCTCTCGCAAAGTTAACAACTCCCAAAAATCTCTGTAGAGACTTTGCATCTGGGATACTGTCAGGGAATTGGCTTATCTTCTTTACTATATGCTCTTGAAGACGAATTTCTCCATCCTTGACGTGTATGCCAAGGAAGTCAATTTCTCCTTTTATAAGATGAATTTTCTTTTGTCCAAGGATGATTCCTTTCTGAACTATGAGCTTGCAAATCTGCTCAAGGTGCTTCAGATGTTCATTCATAGTTTTAGAGAAGACAAGAATGTCATCAATGTAAACTATACAGAAATCTGAGTATGGCTTAAATATGTTATCCATCTTTCTTTGAAAGATAGATGGAGCTTGCTTAAGTCCAAATGGCATTACAAGCCATTCGTAATGTCCTTGAGGAGTTCCAAAGGCTGTTAAGGCTATGGAATCCTGGTGCATTCTTACTTGCCAAAAGCCCGATTTTGCATCGAACTTTGAAAATATCTTTGCTCCTTTTAGTCTATTTATCAAGATTCTTACTTGAGCAATCTGATAACCATCTTTGACAGTTTTCTTGTTAACATCCCTATAGTCTATGACCATTCTTGCTTTTCCTCTTAATTGCTCTGCATGGTTTCTAACCAAAAATGCTGGAGCATGATGAGGACTATTAGAGGGTCTAATTAATTTCTTTTCAAGCAATTCTTGAATTTGGCTTTCCATTTCTTTTCGATCTTCATCTCTATAATGAGGTATTGCTTTGACATGGCATATTGCATTGGCATCATGCATTTTTAGCTGACAGTATACTGGGTCTCTTTCCCAATATAGTTGAGGGTCTTCACTGATTATGGGTTTCAGCAGATTTTCTATCTCAACGAGATTTGGGATTTTCTTTTGCTCTATTTTATTAATGTATACTTTTAGATTGTGTTCTCGGATGAATTCTTCTTCACCATCCGAGCTATCTGAATCTTGAGGTTCTTCCTCTGATTCTGATTCTTCCGAAGTTGTTGCTTCGTTTTGCATAATTTCTTGGTGTTCTTGCAAAGCTAATACTGGTTGTATAACCGGTTCAAAAGGTGGTTTATGATCACCACGCTTGGCTCGTGACTTTTGATATTGCTCTGTGAATCCTTTACTTGCAATGTTGACTGCATGTAGTAATCTGGATTCCCAGTAGAACTTATCATTTTTCTCAATACCTATCATTTCTATTGTCTGTATTATTCTTTGCCGAAGTAGGAAATCATTTCCTATCAGCAGGTCGGACCCTTGAGCTTCACTTTGCCAAATCCTTTGGAACGTAAAGGTTCCTCCTCCTATCGAAATCTTGACGTTTCTGGCTATATAGCTCATTGTAAACGCCTTTTCTCCCATTCCAATTCCAGTGGCTTCTCTATCAGACTTTTCCCAATATTCTTCAGGAATAGCATGTTTCTTTGCTAGGCTATATCCTGAACCCGTGTCTACAAAGCATGTAGATGGTATTTCTTATAATTGGGAAATTTCAGACCTATAGTAATATAATTACTATATATACTTGTCTGAATTTGTTTTACTGGTTGGATTGTTTCGATTGTTTCTTCCTTTCTAGTGAATTCTGTGAAAGGATTTATAGTTCTTTCTTGTTCTTGTATAGGCTCAGTTTCTACCTCTTTTGGGTTACTTTCGGGTACTGCTATGGAGGGATTAGGTTATTCTTTTATAATTTTTGAAGTTTCTAACTTCATCTTCTCAAGGTTTTTCTCAAGATCTTGTTTTTGGACTTGATCAAGAAATATATCATATTCTTGATTTACTAGCGTATGTACTTCAGGGTCTTTTGTTTTTCTCCTTACTTCTGCTATAAAACATTCTTTATGATAAGTTTCTCCTGTTTCTTTACAGTACATGGGTACTGTATTATTATCTTCACACTTGCAATAGTCACAAGTGAAAGCTCCAGGCTTTGGAGTAAACTGACTGATGCTATCAGTAGTTTTCTGACTCCAATTTTGGATTAACATGAATATAGGCCGATAGTTATATTCACTTTCTTCTTCAGAGCTGTTTGAGGTGCTTTCTGCATCGCTTTCTGATGTATCTCCAAGAGAATATATAGATTCATTCTCTTCATCAGAATAGGCTACTTCAAACCCTTTTACGTTTGCGTATTCTACGGCTTCATCGTATTCTGCCAGAAGGGCTTTAGAAGATCGTTTCTCTCTTTTAGGACACTCGTTTGCATAATGACCTTCAGCCTTGCAAAGCCAACATCTACAGGGCTTTGTATCTCTAGAAGTATTTTTCTTTGGGTTTGGGTTTCTTTTCTTAAAAAATCTCTTTCTAGGAGATCTTTTTTCTTTATCTTGTTCAGAGCTTTTTCTGAACTTATACTTCTTTTTAGAAGTGAATTTATTATATTTCTTGTTCCTAAATCTGCTCCTAGTTTTTCTTTCATTGTACTGATGACAACCCCATTGGGTTGGAGTGTCTAGGATTTTAGGACACATATTTTCAACTCCTCTGAGTTGTTTCTTAGCAGTTTTCGACTTTTGATTTTCTGTACACTGTTTTCTTAACAGGTCTCTTACCCTTTCTGCTATTCCTCCTATAGTAAAATATTCTAAAGGATTCTCTTCAAGGGACTGTGCTACAGCATTATTCCAGGGTTCTGGTAACTTTCTGTAATATGTTCTAATGAGGTCTATGTTTTCCAAATCTCCTATTGTACAATAGTAGTTTTGGAACTCGTTTGTGTACTCTTCAAAGTACCTCATATTGCAGATGCTTAATTTCTGGATATTTGCTTTAGCTCTTTCTTTGGTTTGTTCACTATGTCCCGTTATATCTCCACAAAATTGTGCGTATATAGGGATAGCGAAATCCATTGGATCATTTGTCTTGGCTAATTTTGCTTCCCAATCTGCCCAATTCCTACTTCTCTTAAAGGAATTGTACCATTTCTGGACTATTCCTTTTAAGGTTGCTTCATAGTAAGCGTGAGCTTCTTTATAGTGGAATTTGGATAAAACCAGTGCTTGGGTTAGCTTTAAGCTGGCTACCCAGTTGTCTATGGTTTTTCTTTTATCTCCTACTTTATCGAGGTCTAGATAAACTCCTCTTTCAGAGATTGCTTGTCCCCATTGGGGTTCTGTAGGAATATATTTTTGGGAGCTTCTTTCTCCAATCTTTCCTGTAGGAGGCTGTCCTTTAGGAAGTTTGATTTTTTCTTCTCGAATGATTTTGGTAGGATTATTCGTGATGTTATTGATGATAGTATTTCCTGCCAAAGGTGGTTGGCTAGTACTTGCTTCAGCATCCATAGTGCTTGCTTCAGCATCCATATTGCTAGCTCCTGCATCAGCTGCTTGATAAGGAAGAATTTTTCTTTTAGTTTGGACTAAAGAAATTTTCTTAACTATCTCTTCTAACCTTTCTAAGGTTTCACAAGTTTCTGCTTGCTTATAGAGTTCTTTTAACCCTTCTACTCTAAGCATTCTTATAGGTCTTTTTGAGTCTTCTTCTTCCTCAAAAGATTCTTCAGGAATTGATCCTGAAGTACTTGCTTGCTCATAGTTAGCAAAAGAATGCCTATGGAACTGGAGACTTATTTTTCCTCCAGTATCTTCATAGATAGAATCATTAGAGCTTTGTATCTGCCTCTCAGGAGGTGCTAAGTTCCATTCTCTAGGGAATGATACTTCATCCCATTTGGTGATGTGCTTTTGCTGAGTATTATTTCTAGGATTAGTAAGGACAGATGTGGTAAGACCGGGGCTGTTGACAAATCTAGTATTTGGTGTTACATTGGAGCTCATTAGCTTGTAATAGATCCTATAGTCAACGGCAAGTTCCATCATGCCTTGTTTCATTGCAATCCCATCTGTTTTGATTCTCAGTCTTAAGCAGTGTGCTGCGTCTTTCAAATGAGTGGTGAAGTTTGGAAAGACATTGAAATATGCAACTTGGTTGCATAGTGAGGCTTCTACTGTTCCTAACAGACTTTTCTTGAAATCTGTTATTCTGTCGTCTTGTAGAATACACAAGACCGAACAGTCTATACCATCTCTTGCTAAGAGTTTTATGGAAATCTGGACTGCACCAATGTGCATGTAGGCATATTTTCTTTGAAATGTTTCACTCACTTCTCTAGAAGTGATTAGCTTGATGTCTGTTTCTCCACCAGTTGCTGGTATTGTTAGTTCTAACATCTTGAATCTGTGAGAATCCATAATAAAGGATCCTTTCTTGTAAATCTCATTGAATCTAAATTTTGGTGCTGAGGCTTCTCTCACGCTGGATTCAATTTCGTTATACTCAAATTCCTGAGCATTTACAAGCTGTACTGCTGGTACAGTATGTCTTTTGCTAAAGACTCTATTCAACATCTTTATATCCCTTTTGGATTCTTTCCACTTTAGTAGCTTAGGTTCACTGAAATTGAACCCACTTTCTGTCTTTGGTTGAGGTATAATAATTTTACTAGCTACTGTTTGTGCTAGTGCTTCTTCGTTGATTCTTTCAACGATTGAATTTTCTTTCATTTTTTCTATACCTTTTTGTAGGCTAGAGATCTTTGAGCTTAGTTCTTGGAACTGTTCTTCCATATCTTTCCCTATTTCTTGAAGGTAGATATTGCTGTAGTTCTGTTGATGTATTATAGCTTCAACGTTTTCAGCAAGTTTTTCTGTTGGAAGATAAATACTTACTGCTTTTAAGTCTTCTTGTCTTACTTTTAGCTCAACTCTTTGCTTCATCCTATGCGGGATATAAGAGTTTCTAAGAGTTTCTTTAGATTTTCTTGAGTACTTTTTAAATCAACTGCTTGTTGATGAATATTATTTGCAAGATTTTCAGTTCTTACTAGTTTCTTCTCAATATCTGAAAGATATTGTTTTTCTTTAAGATAATCAAGCTTGATTTCAAGTCTTGATATCTTGGTGTGAATTTCTTCTAACTGATTTATTCTGAGATTAAATCTCTCGAGTTGTTCTTTTACTTTCTCAGTAGTCTTATCTCTAGATAAGTGATCTAGAAATTCAACTATACTTGGCCTAGCAGGGTCAAGTTCTTCTACTCCTATCTCTTTCTGGAGATGAATATGCTCGTCGTATAGAGTGTTTAGAACTCTACAGGCATATTCAATGGAGTATTGGTTTTCTTGGATGTGTCTTGTATGAAAACACAAGTTCCACTTTTCTTTTTCTTTTTCTATGCAAAAGGCTTGATAATTCTTTAGCTGCTTTGGCTCTCTTTTACTTGTTAAGAGGAGCCAACTTTGTGGCATAAGCCTTTACTTTACCTGTTTTTGAGCAAAACAGGCTCTGATACCAACTGAGGAGGATCTAACCAACGGTTTCTAACCGCGGCTCAAAATTTCAAGAGGTTCTTGTTCTAGTTGCAAAACTTCTTTTAGTTCTGCAATTTGTCTTTCTGCTATACGAATGCCTTGAGTAAACCTGAAAACTATATCCCAATAGCCTGGTCTACTTCTAGGAAGTCTTTCTCTAAAGTTTTTTAAGATTTTTAATTTTGTCTTTTTATCTTTTAATTCTTTTTCGGTGATTCTAATATTTTCTAAATAAATTAAACGCTGTGACGAAATACTGTAATGATAAAAATTAACTGTCTACCTTAGAGTATAGAGGATAGCTTATATATATGCAATATAATTGAATAAACAACTTTTTATGCCCACCATGCTCCGTCAAAAATAAGCAAAATCTAAAAATAAAGACACCTAACGGAATTTTTAACGGTGTTAACTAAGAGGTACTAAAGGTAGGTAGATTTTGAAACGTGAGGTACCAATCTGATATTTTCAAAACGTGAGGTACCAAAGTTTATAAAGCTAGAAAGGTGAGGTACCATTCAAACCATTTTTCCTTAATAATATATGGATATATTAGATGGACTAATTGTTTCACAAGGTTGACCATCTTGATCCATCATCCGTGTACAAACAAGTGATGGAATTGCTAACATTGAAAAAAAATGTGGAGAGTAGGAAGGGGACTCCGGCCTAGTTTGGGATTGCTTCTCAAGCTGTTTTTGGGGTCAAAAGTGATTCATGGCATAATCTTAAGTGTTTGGTAACAACCCATTGAATTTATTTTAGAAGAATTGATTCTCTTAAAAGTGGATTTTGGAGAAACAGGGTAAGAGATGCTTTTGCAGGAATTAGTTATATTTGTAACAAATGATAATATTTGTTTTTTCTTAGATTGTGATATACTAATCTAATTAAATCATAATCAATCATTTACTATGGTATTAAGAAATCTTATGTAATATTTTGGATTAACTTTATAATTACATACAAAAGAAATAATTATTTATTTTAATATCAATTTATAACAATGCCTATTTTTGTCATTATACCCATCCAAAATAATTTTTACTTACAACTCATCAAACACACGAAATTGCATTTTGGTTCTCACAACACTTTTAAAAATAGTTTATCAAACACCTCAGCTGATTCTACTCACAACAGATTCAAAATCAATTCTGCTCACAGCAAATTCAAAAACAATTCTGCTCACAGCACAGCAATCTCAAACTGGGCCTCAATTTTTAATTGGAATTTAATTCTATAGAAGCACTCAGTGGACAAGCACAAATTAATAAAAAAGCCAAAAAAGAACAAAAAAAAAAAAAAAAAGGAAAAGAAATAAATCTCGCACGAATTAGATGTATGAGCATCAACGACATAGACATCACAGCTACGCTGGAAAACATTCTCTGCTGAGAAGGAAGACCGAACTGATCTCATGAGGAAGAGAATGAACCTGAAAATGCAAGCAAACCCTTTGCTTTGCCTTTTAAGTCTTCACTGACCATCCCTGTCACTTTAGCTTTTGCTCTCTCCATTTGGTAGACTATCACTTCTAAATTAAGTATTTTTTATATTCTCTTGTGTCCCTTCCCCATTTCTCTTCTTCACTATTGAGGCTGCCCTTCTACCCCCTCTCTGCTTTTTTGGTAAGTCATCACACTCTTGATTAGTGCCTCTCTTGTTGCTTTACTTTAGCGTTTTCATATCATTATTGTTGTGGAATGTGGACTCTAGCTTTCACTCTTGTTTTTCTCTCTTACCTATAAGATCTCTATCCACTTGTCTCCAACACCCCAATTCTCTTACTTTGAGCAATTTCTGTTCCCAGTTGGAGCTTTACAGAACTGGGTTGTGCTTTGTTTTGGTATTTTGCAAATCTTTCTCTTCTGGGTCTTTTAGGTTTGGGTCAATTTCGCAACAGATGTAGGTTTCGGTTTGTTGTATGGAAGCGATTCCCTGAATTGGGTGTACCATTGAAGCTGTGTGGGCTTATTTCTGGGTTTTTGAAGGTGTTAGGTGGCTATGGATACTGAGGAAGGTGAAATGAAGTCAAAGATGGAGGATTATGAAGTCATAGAGCAGATTGGGAGAGGGGCTTTTGGAGCCGCTTTTCTTGTTCTTCATAAGGGACAGAAAAAGAAGTAAGAGTCTTTTCTATCAACTTTTGTTTTTTGATTTTGATTTTTTTTTTTGGTAGGAATTTGTGTTTAGTTAAGCATGTAAGATAATTTTGCAGAATTTAGCAAGATAGTTTTGTTTGTGTCTTTTGCTATCAACCTTTTACCAAAATCCACATACCAGGGGATGGGAATATTCACAAGGGGGGTGGTTGAGAACTGTAATTTTTCTAGTTCATAATATCAGTGGCATGTAGCTCATATTTGCCAATTTTGTTTTATTGTTGATTGTATCCATCTTTTACTTTTGTCAATAGGTATGTGTTGAAGAAGATTCGTTTAACTAAGCAAACAGAGAAGTTCAAACGCACAGCTCACCAAGAGGTTGCTTTATTGACAACTGCTTGTTTATTCGTACATCGGTACATGTAGAACTGTGTGTCATCTCTTATTTTTCTTTTATATTGTTCCATTTTCTCTACAAGTTCTATTACCAGCTAAAGGTTAGGGCATCCCTTTTTTTTTTTGTTTCACATGTTATGTTGTCTGAGCATCACATATTCAAAATACCTGTTCTAAGAAGTTGAGCATAAGGTGTATGAGATATCATCAATACTGTCATTCATATTCCAAGTTTTGGCTGCTCTATACTCTGTTCAAATACCATGATTTGGTAATGTAACGGTCTCCTGGGAAGAATGTGCTTTAAACAATCTTTGTATGAAAATAGGACACACAAGCATGTGTTTCCACAGACAGAGAGATTGTGTGACTGAGTACAGAAGAACCAATCTTGATATTTATGTGTACAGAATTATGATCAATCCTTGATTAATCTGCCAGTTCCATGCTTTTTTTACTGTAAATGTCCTATCGAAAAAAACTACAAAATTGTATAATCTCACTAAAGGCATTTCTTCTAATTCTGTTGCAGATGGATTTAATAGCAAAGCTAAAACATCCATATATTGTAGAGTATAAAGATGCTTGGGTGGACAAGGTAAAAGCCTAATTATTTATTACTTTTATATGTAAAGTTATTAAAAATTTATATTTGGCTCAACGGCATTAATATGGTTCTCTAGAAATTTTAACTATATGACTTTGGATATACATGATGAGCTTATATTATCTGTAGGGTGACTGCGTATGCATTGTAACTGGCTATTGTGAAGGAGGTGACATGTAAGTAACAATCATTTGTATTCATTTTAAACATGTTTTGGCTGGTATGATGATGCCTCCAGTGCTTAAAATTACGAATTAAAACAACAATATCGTTATTATTAATTTTGTTTTGCGTTTCTAATGAATTAAAATAGTATCCTAGTTCTTTTAGTTTCTTCAATAATAGTTTTAAGCTCATTAGCAATCACACTATCATTGGAGAAAAAAAAATCACAAGATTTTCAGTCGGACAAAAATAACTTTCGTCACAAAATATACTGTATCTTTGATATAGTGAAGGGTTAAACTATGTATATCTTTTGTTCCAGATCTTTTCTTCAATTTTTAAACGTTCACTATTTCTTGCCTTTGCATTGAACTGGTTCTTATACCCATTGTTTACTAATATGCAAAAGAAAAACACTTTTTCTTTTAAAAAGGGTACAATTGTTATTAGTAATGAAGCTGGAAATAACTACCTATTATCAATTTTTTATTTTATTTTCAGTATATTTTTTTTATTTTCAGATTTTTTAAAAAAAATGAAAGTCAAATGGTATGCACGTGATGCGTTGCCACCTTTTTCAAAGTTACTTAAGAAGTAGAAAGTCTAGCAGAATATTTAGTTATTCACAATGATTTATTAAATACCAAGAACTCATTTGTTTAACAGGGCAGAGATGGTAAAGAAGGCCAGAGGACAATTTTTTCCAGAGGAGGTAAATAGTGAGAATTGATATACTTGGCTTTTACAGTTTATAATATAGGAACCAATATTTCTGCGTTGTTAATATTTACTTCTGATGCAGAAACTTTGCAAATGGTTGACTCAACTGCTGCTAGCTGTTGACTACTTGCACTCCAATCGTGCGATTCATAGGGATGTTAAGGTAATATACACTATATAATGTACCAACAAATTATACCCAAATTTAGTGAACCCATTGTTTCACTGAAGAATAATTATGCATGTTATATTCTAATGTAAATGTATTTATTACAGTGTTCAAATATATTCCTTACAAAGGATAATGGCATCCGACTTGGTACGTTAACTTACTGAAAAGAGAAGCAATGTTTTGCTGCATTAGGTTTTGCTTCCCCTATGATGATGTCTTAGTAGTTGTGTATATTTTTGTTGACTTTATAGGAGATTTTGGACTAGCAAAACTGCTGAATATAGAAGATCTTGCTTCATCGGTATGAACTGTCACTCTCATGTTTGATATTTTTTTAATCTTTATGCCTGTACCTACAGAACTGTCTCCTAAAACCCTATGACATAAAAAAGCTTTTCTTGCAAACTACCAGATACTTGTACAAGCTTGGCTGTCTCTTTCTTCTCTTGCCAATTACTAAATTAATTTTTTTTTTCTTAAATTCGATGAGGCCACCCACTTTTGGAGAGGGTAATTCCTCAGTGTTTTTGACTGAGCTCCTAGGACCAAGTTACAACTACTTAGCTAAATCAAATTTCTTGTAACCATTAATTTTGATTGCCCACATGTTTAACATAGGTTGTTGGAACTCCAAACTACATGTGTCCTGAGCTCCTTGCTGACATACCTTATGGCTATAAATCTGATATATGGTCACTTGGTAAGGCTACTTATTTGTTAATTTGACAGGGGAGTTCATCATATTTTGTAGTAATAAAATTGCTACAGGCTACTTATTATTTTCTGAGTTTATCTTTATTTCTGTTTTCAGGGTGCTGTATGTTTGAAATTGCTGCACACCAACCTGCATTTAGAGCTGCTGTAAGTATAATCTTGACCTGTGGGTTTTAATCCTGTCTTTATTTTACATTTTTGAGTAAATAAATCCTTAGATAACTTCATCGAACAGGACATGGCTGCGCTTATCAATAAAATAAACCGATCATCAATTTCTCCTCTTCCAATTGTGTATTCTTCTACACTGTGAGTAGTATTTTCATATTTATCCAATATCATTATCTTACCACGTGTGTCCCTGTTATATAAATTTATATGGTATGGCTTCTACATTACAGGAAACAAATTATCAAGAGCATGCTCAGGAAGAGTCCTGAACATAGACCAACAGTGAGTTAGTTAACCCCAGACTTTCAGGGCATAAGCGTTTTGTGACCATTATCATTTCTAATACAACCAAATTTATGGATTTAGGCTGCAGAGTTATTGAGGCATCCACACTTACAACCATACCTCCTCCAATGCCGCAATGCATCATCTGTTTTTCTTCCAGTATTTCCTACAAACAACTTGAAAGATCGAACGACAAGGAAATCACCATCTAGCAAGCCCATTGGTGGCAAGGACAACCGAGACAAAGAAGCTGCATCACCTAAGCACTTGGAAAAGGTTCATCCATTCGAGACCAGAACTGATCTTTTACACAGATATTCAATAAACATTGCCAACCCTGTATTCACAACTAGTACTGAAGAAAAGCTTGAAACCAAGAGAGTCGATCCTACTAGCTGTACTGTGCAATCATCAAATGCCACTGCTGGTCCAAAAGATGGGCCAATTGATCCACAAGCGTCTATTTGCAATGGAAATGAGCAATCTGACCCTAACATCTACACTCTGCAGTTATCTAACACCACTGATGGATCCAAAGATAGACCAACTTATTCAGAAGCGTCTGTTTGCAATTTAGATAAGCAAGCTGACTCTGCTAGTCGTACTAGCTGTAGTCTGGAATTATCTACTACTAGCGATGTCTCAAAAGATGGTCCAACTGATTCAGAAGCATCTGTTTGTCATGCAGATAAGCAAGCTGACGGCATCAGTCCCCAGAGAGAAATTATTGTGTCCGAAGTTGAAACTACATCAGAAAGTACCCCAAATTTTAATACTGAAGAACTAGAAGAACCTGCCAGTACAAATTCTAGAAAATTGCAAGAGGTTGCGTGCAAGACTCTGAACTTTGAGGATGAAAAGAGACATAAAAACCAACAAGTTCTTGAAGTAGCTAGATCAGAAGGAGAGGGTACTAAAGCAGAAAATTGCAGGGAATTGGCTATGGACAGTTCAGGCTGCACTGACAAAGTTGGTTCCCCCAATTCCTCATCAGCTAAATCCGAGGTTGAACCCAGATATTGTTTACAAAAGGAATGTTCTAATGTACGTACTGAAGGTGATCAGATGGATTGCTTGTCACCCGAGATGAACAATGAAACTTCAGCACAGAGAGAAAAAGATGAAGTGGGAAGAAAGGCAGGTCATAGTAATAGCTCCTTGCATACAGAAAAAGAGGATGCTCACATGAGTAAACAGGCACTCAGTGATGTATCCTTACCGAGTACACTAACTGCAGTTGCTGGTGATGATTCCAAGAGTGAGTGGGAAAATCCGACCCAGCAAAGAGCTGATGCCTTGGAGTCTCTGCTTGAGCTATGTGCGCGGCTACTAAAGCAGGACAAACTTGAAGAGCTTGCCGGGGTTCTAAGACCATTTGGAGAAGATGCCGTCTCATCGAGAGAAACTGCTATCTGGTTGACAAAGAGTCTCATGTCTGCACAGAAAGATAATGGAGGATCCTAATTTTTAATTGATAAGTTGGCCATAAATTTGCAAAAGTGTTCAAAATGTGAGGGAAAAAGAATCTATTTTTATCATCTGGACATAAATTATTTGTAAAAAGAGTGGTTGGAATATTTAACATAAAACTCGGAAACAAGATTGCAGGTTGTTACAGGACACTGGCACTAGTAGAAAATGCATGTATTTTCAATCTCTATACATAAAATGTTGGATTAATAGGTTTTTGAGTTAGTTAAATGTTGCTAACAACAGAGATACATTGTAATGAGTATGCCTAAAACAACTGGCATGGACTCCTTACTCAGTACATTTTTTTAATACTTTAATTAGTTTCGGCCATGGAACAAAGAACAGAAAGAACCCAGGAAACTCGATCTAAGTAGCATATAAATAACTGATATTTTTAACTTGGTAGCGGCAGCGCCTCGGAATCTCATCTTCCCTCATTGTACGTCTTCATTGTCTTTGCATAAGAAACTCAATACTCTGAGCTTACTGCAAATAGTAGGCAAAGAAGGACAGAAGGAAGGCACCAGCCACGGGCGTGGTAGTGGCAGCGATTCCTGGGGCAGGGGCGGGGGCATCAGTTTCGGAAGCCTTGGGACCGGCAGCTGCTCCCTTGGGACTGGCAGCCACGGGAGCAGCAGCTGTCTTGGGGTCTGTCTTGGGGGTCTCCTTGGCCAAGGCAACGCTGACCAAAGCAGCAACGACGATGAGGGCAAGGCAGATCTTCTTCATGTTCATGGTGATAATTAATGAGAGGTGAAAATGAGTGGAACTTGTTAAATTTCTCCTTTTGCTTACTGCAGGGCTGAGGATTGGGAAGGAAATGGAGAATGTAACTTATAGCGAAGTTGTTTGTTTAATTTAGAAAGAAACGGTTTTAGTTAGTTAAGAATAGATTCTCGTGTGTTTGGTGTTGCATTGTGTAAGGAATTAGCATGAGTGGTCGGAATCAATCTTTGCCTTTTAATTTTTAAAACTTTAGTTTTCTTCGTATTTATAATTTTGTGGTCTCTGGCGCATGGTGGGTTTATGCATGAAACACTAAATCCTAATCTCTAAAATCTAAACTCTAAATTTGTCAAGCAAACCTTGAGTCACCTCGGTTGCTAAAACAAGAGGAAAGGAATACATATATAGAAAGTGACCGATACTTGCAGGCAGATTCGATATTGCTCACCGGTCGGTTGGCGGTGGTATCACCCAATAAAGACCATTGTATAAGTCGGAAATTTTGGTGAAGGAATGGTACTCTCTTTCATATGCAATTTTTGTCAAACATCTGTAATGGACTTTAGTGAATGCGTCAGACTAAACTGTTCGTGTAAATCACCCTAATGAGTTATATACATCGAGTTATCAAGGCCTGGCCGAATATCTTCAAACATAACGAAATGTCAAACAATTATCAAGTTATATGAAATTTTGCAGGAATGATCTATACATTAGGTTATAACATCTGAACGGTGGAGATGTGGAAATATGACCGGAAAGTGTATCAAAAGAAGAACTTCACATATGTTAATTTCATAGCGAAAGTTCGCTCTAGATAGGAACTATTAGAAAGCCAAGTGCTCATAAGTTTCACTAAAATGTGTTATGTCTATTTTACCCTCCGTATTTAATAAAATTACATAAAAAAGATTATCCTATAAGAAAACACATTAAACAAAATGAAATAAGGTAGAGACAAACAAAATTGTACGTCAGCAATAACACGTGCATCATACATGTACGAAGCTAGTAACACCCTTAGATCTGTTTTTTTAATGACCTTGGATGGGTGAGATTAAGTCAAACAGTTTAACACTTTTGAATGTCAAACAGTTATGATAAACTTAAGCCATTCGAGGTCATTAAAAATAAATCAACCTTTTGAATGCCTTAACGATCACCAAATCTTCTGAAAATTTGTAGAGATGATCTACTCATATTACTCTACAAACTGAACGGTAAAGATACGGTTTGGTGATCAGAAAATTCGTCAAATGACCTATCCTTTTTTAGACAAAAAAAAAAAGGGATCTCTTACTAGAATGGCTATGTATGTGTATGTATATATATGTATGTGTAGGCATGATCTAGAGAGGATGTCCTCAAAATGTCCTTATAGTGCGGATTTTAATTTTTGACCCAATTTTCGATCGAATTTTCTCATCTCCACCGTCTAGTATCTAGATAATATTGTGTAAATCATCTCTACAAAATTTCAGCCAATTTGATAATCGTTAAGACCCTCAAAATGACGTTTTTCTGTTATAAACATGAACGGTTCAAGTTTGATAGAATTCAGTTCGTCAATTTGTTTTTCAAGTTTGAGGGCCTTAACGATTACCAAATTGGCTGAAATTTTACAGAGATGATCTACACAATATTATCTAGATACTAGACGGTGGAGATGAGAAAATTCGATCGATAATTGGGTCAAAAATTAAAATCCGCACTATTGGACGTTTTGAGGATGTCCTCTTTAGATCCGGCCTGTATATATATATATATATATATATATATATATATATATATATATATATATATATATATATATGCCCCTTCCAATGAGGGATCCCTCATTTTGTTCATTTTGAGGGATCCCTCATTTAACCTACTTTTCGATAATATATTAATATCTCCACTGCTCAACATTCATGTTTATATGGGTATATCATATTTAAAAATTTTCATTCCATTTGATAATCGTTAGAGCATTCAAAATTGTGATTTACAAATAAAACTTAAACGGTTCAGGTTTGACAGATTTTATACATCCATTGATTTAATCTAGTTAGAAGCCTTAATGATCACCATTTTGGCTAAATTTTTTACATGAATGATCTACACATATAGACCTAGTAATTGAACGGTGAAGATGTAAAAATGTGATTAAAAAGTTGGTCTAATGATCGATCCCTCATATAAATCAGAATAAGGGATCCCTTAATGGAAGAGCCCTATATATATATATATATATATATATATATATATATATATATATATATATATCTTGAAAACAGCTAAATACGAACTAGGAAATTTTTGTGAACAATATGGTCTACCTTCTCTCCCTCCTTCTAGAAGAAAGAAGCACAGTCATGAATCAAAATATTACTCTAGTAAAAGAAAATTTACTCGTAATAAATTTTATAAAAACAATAATTTTACTCATAACAAATTCTATTCTAAAAATAAATTCCATAAATCTAAAATATATACTCCATACAACAAACAAAAGAGAAAACCTTCTGATAAAACTAAATGTTATAAATGTAACAAGCCTGGTCACTTTGTCAATAACTGTCCAGTAAAAAATACTATAAAACAACTCAAAATAAGCCAAGAAGAACGTGATAATCTTATTCAAATACTAGAATTAAGAAATAATGATTATGAAGTTGAAATCGAGTCCCCATTAGATGAGTCAGATGAAACATCCTCCTCCCTTAATTCTGAAACTTCCCTTAGGATGTAAGGACACCTGTTGCAAATCTATAAATGTTCTTTCAAAACAAGAAGAATTAATAATTGATATAATTGGAAAGATTGATAATCCAGATCTTAAGGCTGAATACCTTAAAAAATTAAAAAAATTAATAATACAAGAACATGAAGTCAATATTCCACAACCAAAGATATCCTTTACTACTACTTTTGAAAAATTCAAAAATAAAAAACAAGAAGTTACTATTCTAGATTTACAACATGAAATTAAAATAATTAAAACTCAAGGACAATCTTTACAAAACCAATATTCAGAACTCACTATTGAAAATAAAGAAATTAAAAATGATTTAAACATGGTAAAAATTGATACCCAATTTTTGAAAATACAACAAGACACCATGCAACTTAATCCATCTAAAACACACACACCATGTGATGAAGAAACATCTGAAAATGCTGTCATCAACACTATCCAACACATTAATCTAAAAAATTGGTATTCCATGTTTCAAATAAAAATGAAAGATTTTCAATTAACTATCCCTGCACTTGTTGACTCCGGTGCAGACCTTAATTGCATTCAAGAGGGTCTAATCCCCTCCAGGTATTTTGAAAAAACTAAAGAATCACTTAAATCAGCCAATGGTACTAAAATGGATATAAAATACGAAATCTCAAACGCACATATTTGTCAAGATAATGTTTGCTTCAAAACTCCATTCGTTTTGGTAAAAAATTTAACTGACGAGGTTATCCTTAGACTACCTTTCATCACCCTTTTAGACCCATTTACCACAGAATATAATGGCATTACCACTATCCATTTGGTCAACCAGTCAAATTCCCTTTTCTTTCTAATCCTAAAATTAAAAATTTAAAAGCTTTTCAAGAAAATTAAATATCCAAATCTATTAACCTTATTCAATCAAAACAAAAACAAATAGCATATCTAAAAGAAGAAATTAATTTCAAACGAATTGAACAACAAGTACAAGATCCTTTACTCCAACAAAAAATTAAAAACTTTGAAGAAAAAATTATTAAAGAAATATGCTCTGACATTCCCACTGCCTTTTGGCACCGAAAACAACACATAGTAACCCTTCCATATATTAAAGAATTTCATGAAAAAAAAAATTCCTACCAAAGCAAGACCCATACAAATGAGTCATGAACTTATGGAATTTTGTAAAAAAGAAATCACAGACTTACTTTAAAAAGGAATAATTCGCTATAGTAAATCCTCCTGGTCTTGTGCTGCTTTTTATGTCCAGAAAAATGCTGAATTGGAACGAGGAACTAGCCTAGTCATCAATTAAAAACCCCTCAACACAGTTCTGGAATGGATAAGATACCCTATTCCTAACAAAAAAAATCTTATTAATAGACTCAACAAATCTGTAATTTTTTCTAAATTTGACATGAAATCTGGATTCTGGCAAATTCAGATCTACGAAAAGGATAAATATAAAACTGCCTTCGTCACACCCTTTGGCCAACTGATGTTTTAAGTGAAATATTATCTATCTTGGTTTCTATTTTATCTAATTGATGACCTATAGTTATTAGGCTTTGGTTAGAATAATTGCTTTGTTCAATAATTTTTTTATGATCTGGATCTCCTTTATCTTCAGGAATTTTAAAGGGTGACGCCATAATATGTTGTTGTAGATGGTCTATGACTATGTTTTCAATAAGAGGGTGTGTGGAGGTAACTACCTGATTGGTAGTTTTCCATTTTAATTTGGTTAATGTTTGGCATTGTTTCTTATTTAATAAATCGATGTAATCAAGGAAGAATAATTCTGAATGTTTTTCTAGCATATAATTTTTCCAATCTTGAAATAATTGTTTTCTTTGTTCTATTAACGGGTATTGTTGTCGATAAGAATTCCGACGATTAATATTCTTTTCCGATGTAAGATCTTGATTTAATTTTAACTGTTCCATCATTGTATTGTTGTATACCTCCTAAATCGGATATATTGTGTCTTATGTCTGTGGGTTGATTTTCATTAGTTAATCACCATTCAGAAGGAAGATGGACACCAGACCATTTTATGGTATGAGGGACTCGAATGTTTGCATTATCTTGACTACTCTGTATTAAAAGTGTTTGATTTTTGAGACTTTTACTAATGGCTTGAAAATTCATGTTTGTGCCAGTAACTTTGTAGTGGATTCTGTAGATTAATGCCAAAGGTTGAGTTTCTTCTAAAACATTGTAACCGGAAGTTTTAATATTTAAAGTTAAAGCTTTTAATATGTGTGGATCGCTTAGACTAATTGTAAAATCAGGATAACAATTGAAATGAATTGGACCATTAAAAAGGCTTGACTCAATAATACCGAGAGTACTATCATTGAAATCTGTAAATCGTGCGTCTCTAAGACAGAGAAGAATAGAAGCATTAAGACCATTTCTGGTTAATGGTTTGACACCAATTTGGACTAATCCAATATGCAAGAAATTGTGACCATCTCTTTTGTGTTTTTTAATAGCTTCTGGACTAAAGAGTTGACATGTTTCGTGTTGTTTACTGAGAGCATAGACTTGTTCAACTGTTTTAATATGGTGTTCACTTTTGAATGAAGAAAGGGACCATTTTTTCCTATAAATTTCGTTGCTAGGAACTCTAGGAATATTCCAATCATTAATATCTATATTGTCGTTTGACTGGTATTCTATTTGTTCTTCTTTGACTATATTAATGAGACTTTATTACACGCACATTTGTACCTGTAAAATAATCTCATACATATATTACCCTTCTTGTGTCGATTATAGTATTGACAAGTAGGGATCGTTCTATCCGGGGAAATCAAGGGCATTTAATCACATAAAACATCACATAATTATGTGGGGGGTTTGGATTTATATCTAACAACTACTGAAATTGAAGAAAATTAAAATCTAAATTATTATTTACACATGATCATCTTCTTTCACACATAACCCTACACACAAAACTCACAAAACATGTAACAATTTCGCACATGATAATAAATTAGCAATCGGCATGCATTCAAGATTAGTTATAGTTCCAATTTAATTAGAGCCTTCGTGGTTCATCAATTAGTCAAAACACCTTAATTATTTAGAACCAGCTTCGTGCATAATTCTAAACATAGTGCTAATTAGTTTAAAGACACTTCGTGTAGAAATTAAACCAAGAAACACATAAGCAAAATGAGTCAAATTGGAGACATATTAGTAAGTATGGCGTCACCTCATCTCATATCGATATGTAAATTTTCAGAATTACTCTAGCCCTTAGAACCAATACAAGGTAAACCAACTTTATGTTTATAATCCACCTCATATTGTATTCGACAAGTGAAACCAATACACAAGGTACAACCATGATCAAGACTGCCCTCATGCATCGATTTATATGCATATGAATTCAGAAAATAAACCAAAATAAAATCAAGAACACATGCGATTTCAACTATATCATAAACCCTGATTAAAATCGTTACACATCAAGTACATAATCCGAATATTAGATAATCAAGTAGCAAATTTGAAAATCCAAATTAGAATTAATATAACCAAATAAACATCCACAAATCCATACAATCTTCATAGACAAAGTATTGTAATTACAAAGAAAATATAAAGCCATGAGAGTAGAGTGAATCACACTTTGATAAATCTTCAAGGAAACTTCAGCAAAGATGGATTCGGTGATGATGGAGATGCGATTTAGGTTAGGTGATGAAAGGGGATTCGGCTTATATTTCTTTGGTATTGTGGTGAGAGTTCGGCAGAGTTTTGGCTTGTAAAAGTGAGAGAGAAGGTATGATTTTTATGTGTCAAAACCATTCTTTATATAGAGGCAAAGGTAAAAGAATTCGACAGCAACTAGGGTTTACAAAACCTAGTTTTTCTCAAACTTATCCTGCTGGCAGATTTGACCTTCGTGTGAAGATTACGGAATATCTCCCTGTAGAAAATATTTATTGAGGTGATTCCAACTGATTTGACAACTAGACTCCCGTAGCTTTCTATCCATATGTAGCACGCCATCTGGTTCAAAGTGAGCTGTCTTGGAGAGTCCGTGGAAGTTGGATGACGTGCATAGGAATTCTGCCGAATTTAATCAGGGTTTCTTGCGATTTTTCTTCCTCTTTTTTTGAATTATCTCTTCCTTTTCTCTTGAGTTTATTGCTGAATTTCCCTTGGATAATTACTGAATATCCTTGCAATATCTCTTCCATTTATTATTGATTTAATTCATCCCCTCTTCTTGTCCTAGTTGCATTGCAACTCTTCTCTTGCATTTGACAATAGGTACTAGTTTCTGCCTGATTTCTTCTTTGTTTTCTCCACCGAATTTCCTCAATTAATTCCTGAAAATAAGAGAGAAGAAATATTAAAAAGACAAGATCAAATGTAGGAGAATTATTAAGAGTATGATTCCTAATTCATTCAGGATTTCCTGATTCAACAAGGAGTTCTACTTTGATTGAAACTCCTAGAACTTTCAACGTTTTCAGAAACGTCTGATAGGAGCACAATGTGCGACGTTATTAATTTGTTATTATCCCTTATTTATGCTTTGTTAAGTCTATTTAGAGTAAGATAGAGTCATAATTTAGTTTAGTGTCATTTTGGTAGAGTTTTGGAGAATGTGTGTTTAATAATCAGAAAAATGACTAAGAATAGAAATCTGGAAATAAAGCAAAATATGTCTTGTTCGTGATTTTGAGGCTCGTGCTAAACTGATCTATCCTTTTCCAAATTTGATGAAATTTGGTATGCATATAATTGGCAAGCTAAAGTGTATTGTGTCAAAATTGCAGATCAATCGGAGTTAGGAAAGTCACCCAAATGAAGGCTGCAACTTGGCAGTTTGAGCAAACCAATCCAGGGACTACGAGGATTTTCCTGGGACTGTGTCCTGATTTCCGGAATTTCTGTGGGACACATCGCTTGGAACCAGAGAACGAGCCATATGCTGTTGCAAAGCTCTACGAGTCTAGTTTCTCTGGGACTTAGAATTGTAGCAAAATATTTCCTGAACAAAACGTTATGCCGGTTTGAATGTACAAAGGTCAAGTCTGCCGAAAGAAGAAAACCTAAACCGAGTTCTACATGGATTTGGCTTACGAATGTGGACTGAATTCCATCCTTTGTGCAAGATTTTTGGCTGAATTAATTCATGGAAAACCTAAAGAGATATTGCTCAATTATTTAGTCATTATCTTGGGAATTTTCGGCAGAAAATAGAGGAAGAAAATCGCAACAAATCCTGATCAAATTCGGCAGAATTCCCGTGCACGTCATCCAACTTCCACGGACTCTCCCGGACAGCTCACAATGAATCAGAGTTCGAGCCTTATATGGATAGAAAGCTACGGGAGTCTAGTTTTCAACCCAACTGGAATCACCTCAATATATATTTTCTAGAGAAAGATATTCAATAATCTTCACTCAAAGGTCAAATCTGCCAGCAGGATAAGTTTGAGAAAAACTAGGTTTTGTGAACCCTAGTTGCAGCCAACCTTTGGCCTCTATATATTTGACGATTTTCACACAGAAAAAATCTCTTCTCTCTCACTTTTCACTAGCCAAAACTCTGTCCAATTAGCACCACAAATCCAAATAAAATTCAAGCCGATTCCATAGTTCATCACCACCACCGATCGCAAGTCTTTGTCACTACCGAATCCTCCTTTGTTGAATCTTCTTCAAGGTTTCTTTTAAATTGTGATTCACTCATCTCTCATGGCTTGTAATTTTTTGTATAATTACTTAACTTTGTCTATGAAGTTTGTAAGAATTTGTGGTTTGTTATTTGGTTTTATTAATTTTACATTGGATTTCCGAAATTTTGTTATGTGTTTTGGTTTTCTTTTTGTTTAATTGATGAACATGTATATGACGAATTGATTGTATGGTAATACGGCAGTAACTTTCTTGCATGATTTGATGATTTTATTTGGTTTATTTTCTGAATTCGTATGCACAACAAGTTATAGGGTTAAGGGTAGCTTTAGCTAGGCGATCCTTAGGTTTATTTCTTTATATTGCCGAATCAATTTATGAAATAATTTATACACGAAGTTAAGTTATTTTGTATTGATATTAAGGATAGAGTAATTCAGAAAATATGCATGTTGAAGCAAGGTGAGGTGACGCCATACTTGTTGCATGTTTCCAATTCGACTCATTGTGCTTATGTGTTTCTTGGTTTAATTTCTACACGAAGTGTCTTTAAACTGATTAGCACTATGTTTAGGGTTATGCACAAAGCTAATTTTAAATAATTGAGGAGTTTTGAATGATTAGATGAACCACGAAGGGCTCTAGTTATAATTGGAACTAAATTGCATGAAATCGGATTCAATAAAGTTGCTGTCGTATTATTGTCATTGATCGGTTTGTTATGTGCATGTGAGTTTTTGTGTGATGTGTATTGTGTGAAAGATGTTGATCATATGTAAATATATAATTTAGGTTTTATTTTCGTAATTTTCAGTAGTATAGGATCAAATTTCAAACCCCCAATATGATTTTGTAATGCTTTATGTGATTGAACGCCCTTGATTTCCCCGGATAGAACGATCCCTACTTGTCCTATACTAATGATGACACAAGAGGGTAATATTTGTATGAAGTTGTTTTGCAGGTACAATGTGCTTGGATAATAGCTCCATCAACGTCGAAACATTGTAGACTCCTAAACTGATTAAGACTCTTATTTGCAGAAGGAGTCATACTTTGAATCAAACTCTTGACTTAAGAATCCTAGTTCAACTCAAACTCTTCACAAATTCAGCATTTTTAGACATTTTAGCTCATTTCACAAACCGACTCCATCAAAAACTCCTGACTCGACTAAACGACTCTAAATTACAACAATAAGGGTTAAGCATTGCATAAATGGGGAAGAAAACATATTAAGAACGTCGCATATAATGCTCCTATCAACTACCCCACACTTAGCTTTTGCTAGTCCCTTAGCAAAACAAAATAAAAGACTCTACTAAAACTGCTGCCCCTAAATGAACGTCTCAGGATCTTTTAAACACATAGCTTTCAAGTTTAAGCATTCAAGTGTAACCGCAATAATCCTAAGCGTCATAGACATGTTTCATGGCATGAATAAGTAAGAAGTGAGAAAATAAGCATGTAAACATGTCAAGTTAATTCAATCCTCCTCACTAGGCATACACTCTTCTTTTCACTCATGATATGGAAATATTCACTCAAAGTATATGCAAGAGAACAGATTGTAAGGCAACAAATAGCTTGCATATTTCATCAAATAAAAGCACTTTGTGAATAATATTGTCAAGATAAACTTCATGTAACAACTATATGCACCAATGAACCAAAACCATAAGCTTGACTCTTAAGATGATCTCCACATATCAAAGTTTACCTATTTTAAGAATCATGAAAAATATCTTTGAAGGGGAAAATAATGGGGCTCGGCATAAGGTATTCGAATTTAGGAATGTGGTGATAAAAATGTCACCAAGACTTTGCAAAGCTCAATTCTCCTTATGGCTTCACTCCAAGGGCCAAGTTTCAACTTGTTGGGCCCATTCTTCATTCTTTTCTTCCCACAACATAATGAAATCGAACAAAGGTCAAATATTCAATAATAGACCTTCAATCTACAAACAAACTCCAATTTCACAACAACTTAGCAATTTATCAACTTGTAACCGTGCCTTCCTCTTTTATTTTATTTCGGACTTAATATTTTTCTCTTTTTATTTTTCTGTCCGAATTATTTTTCTTTTCTTTAGGCACGGCGTGAATCAATTTTTCATCAATATTGCTAAGTTCACCCCATACTTGTTTCACAACATTACTCCAAATCACATATCCGCAACAAAATCAAGTTTTACTAAATTTTGAGAACAAAGGTAAAGATATAACTATTCTAAGCATATGGAATGTGTAAAGGTAATGAAAGATAGGCTCAATGTTAGCTCAAAGGGGTTAAAACTAAAGAGTCTCACGACGGGCACAAATTAGGCACATGCTTTATTTGGCTTTGGTGGTAATCCTAATAAGATCTTCTCAATCACATTCAAAATCAAGGCATAGTCATGAATAATAGTCTCAAAAATCATCAAGAGCAAGTTCTAGCATTCTAGAGTTCAATAAAGCTATGGCACATAGTCATTGAATAACCAAAGAATGATGAAGTTTAGATAAATTTCTGCCATTTTTATTATATTTATCGCACAAGAAGATAGTATTTTGGCACAAAACCACTCCAAGGCGGTAATCTGCCACCTGGGGATTGAGAAGTTTGAATAAATTAATCTCAAGAAACCACTCCTAGGTGGTAATCCGCCACCGGGGGTTTGAGAAAATAGTTTTAATAATAAATCGTAACGCTTATGGCTCTGATACCAAAAGGGTACCAGCGTTTTGCGGAAGCAATAATAAGTTGCTAATACATATGAATTATGTATAACTACAATAAGGTAGGTACTGGAGCAGTGAATCTTGGTGTGCAATGGCAAGTTTAACAAGACCAACGCGAAGAGTATGCTTTAATCCGATATACCATACCAGAAGATATCAAATCATAAAACTTTCACAATTAATTATTCAGAATTCCGACGATTAATATTCTTTTCCGATGTAAGATCTTGATTTAATTTATTACTCTAGTATGCTTTATTACCAGTAAATTTTCTTTTACTAGAGTAATATTTTGATTCATGACTGTGCTTCTTTCTTCTAGAAGGAGGGAGAGAAGGTAGACCATATTGTTCACAAAAATTTCCTAGTTCGTATTTAGCTGTTTTCAAGATAAATAAATCAAATTTTTGAAGAATCAAATATTTTTTTCCATTGTAAGATCTTATATATATATATATATAGTCCCTATCCAGAGCGGGGTTATGCTTTGAAATTAAAGAGCGAGCCTCCTTATTTGACCCACTTTCCGGTCAAATTTCTACATATCCACCGTTCAGTATTTAGGTATATGTGTGTAAATCACTTCTGCAAACTCTAATCAAATTTGATAATCGTTTAAACATTCTTAATTGTGATTAACACGAATGGTTCATACTGGACATATTCAATTTGTTTTTATCGTTTTGATACCTTAACGATCACCAAATGAGCTAAAAATTTGTTGAGATGATCTACACGCATATACCTAAATACTGAACGGTGGAGATGTAGAAATTTGACCGGAAAGTGGTCAAATAAGGAGCCTCGCTCTTTCATTTCAGAGCGGAGCCCCGCTCTGGATAGAGACTATATATATATAGTTTATATCCAAAGCGAACATTCGCTATGAAATTAACGTGCGAAGTTTATTTTTTGACACACTTTTCGGTTATATTTTCACATCTCCACCGTTCAGATGTTAGAACTAATGCATAGATAATCTCCGGAAAATTTCATCTAATTTGGTTACTGTTAAGGTATCGAAACTACATTAAATTAATGAACAAACCGAATCTGTTCAACCTGAACTGTTCGTCTAATTCACCATAACGAGGGGTCAGACGATTATCAAGCTGGATGAAATTTTACAGAGATGATCTATATATTAAGGTCTAACATGTGAACGGTGGAGATGTGAAAATATGACCTAAAAGTGTGTCAAAAAAAGAATTTCACATGTTAATTTCATAGTGAATGTTCGATATGGATAGGAACTGATATATATTAGTTGCAAATTGGGACTAAAAAAAAAATTATTTAATCAAAGTTATTAATTTATCAAATATTTATATAGTAAGGTTTAACTGTAATTGTACATTAGTTAAAGACTTTAGGGAGCTACCTTCTATATGGATGTGATACGTAGTTTCATATCACTTGTCTATAGGGCTTAGGTCATTTATTGTGCAAATTGCAAATACTTATTATCAGTTTGTATCTATGTGGTAGCTGTTTGTCCATATAGTTGTATAATTGTGACACGAGACGAAGTGCCTTTGATAGGAGCACATGTGCGACGATATTATATGTTTTTACCCTCATTTATGCTTTGTTTAACCCTTATTTGTCTAAGATAGAGTCATAATATAGTTTAGTGTTAATTTGGTAGAGTTTGGCGAAAAGTTGGTTAAGAATCCGAAAAATGACTAAGTTTGAGGAATCTGGAAAATAATGCAAGTTGTCTTTTTCGTGATTCTGAGATGAGTAAAAATGCCATCTATCCTTGTCCGAATTTAATGAAATTTTGTGTGCTTATTATTCATGTACTGAGAAATGATGTGTTAAAATTTCAAATCAATCAGAGTTTGGAAAGTTACCCAAAAGATGGCTGTAACTTGGCAGTCCGAGCAAACCAATCCAGGGACTTCCAGGATTTTCCTGGGACTGTGTTCCAACTTCAAAAAATCATTTCCGACGACTCATAAGGAATTTTCTCAAACTGTTTTATATGGAGGTAGCTATGTGTGTCTAGTTTCTCTGGGACTTGGAATCGCATCAATCGGAGCTCTGAGGAGGAAGTTATGCCGGATTTACTGGAGTAAGGTCATTCTGTCGGGAAAACAACAACTTTCTCTATTGCACAAGGAAAGCTGTCCTTTAGACTTTTGAAGCATGGATCGGATATTATGGACCTAAAGATATATCCATACTAACTTAATGAGAAGATTCAAGTCCAAGATAAGGCCAAGAAGAGTCTAGAAGAAAAGAATTCAGATAATAAGAGAAAGAAAAAGAATCCTGATTAATTTCGGGAAAATTCCTGTGCACGTCTCTCAACTTCCACGGACTCTCCCAGACAGCTCACAATGAATCAGAATTCGAGCCTTATATAGATAGAAAGCTACGGGAGTCTAGTTTCCAATCCAACTGGAATCACCTTAATATCTACTTTCTAGAGAAAGATATTTCATAATCGTCACTCGAAGGTCAAATCTGCCAGCAGGATAAGTTTGAGAAAAACTAGGTTTTGTGAACCCTAGTTGCAGCCACCCTTTTGCCTCTATATATTGGACGATTTTCACACAGAAAAGATCATCTTCTCTTCTTCACTTGAACTTACCAAAACTCTGCCGAATTTCCACCATAACAATCCTCACATAGAGCAAAGCCAAACCATCTCCACCACCTTTCCTAAAAATCATTCCAATCACCATCACCAATCCTCTTGCCGAATTCTTCAACGAAGGTTCTCAATTCGGATTGTAATTTTCCATGGCTTTTCTTTCTTTGTACTTATACATTATTTTGTCTATGAAATATGTATGGATTCTTGGTTGTAATTTTGGTTTTGTAAATTATTCTTGGGATTTCCGAATTCTTGTTATATTATTTGGTTATCTTTGGTTTAATTTCCGAATTATGCATGTAGTTTAATCGAATATGGTATTATGGGCAGTAGGCTTTTGCATGTTTTCTTGATTTAATTAGGTTGATTTCCTGAATTTGTATGCATAAAAATCGTATGCATGGAGGTAGTCTTGGCCATGACTATCCTTTGTGTGTTGGTTTCACATGCCGATTTAATACATGTTGAATCATACGCGAAGTTAGTTTTAATTTGTATTAATCTAAAGGGCTAGAATAATTCTGGAAATTTGCATGTCGATGTGGGATGAGTGAAGCCATACCTGCTAACATGTTTCCAATTCGACATATTGTGCTTATGTGCTATTTGTGTTTAATTTCTACGCGAAGTGTTTTTAAACCGATTAGTACCATGTTTAGGATTACACGCGAAGTTGATTCTAAATACTTGTGATGTTTTGAATAGTTAGATATACCGCGAAGGGTCTAATTAAATTGGAACTTAATTGAATCTTGGATCCGATTTTAGCTTGCTGCCCCTATTACTTTGTTTAATTTCGTTGCATGTTTAATGAGTTTTGTGTTTTGTGATTGTGTGGAAGATGTTGATCAATTGTATATAATAATTTAGGATTTAAATTTAGTAAAAATCAGTAGGTAAATT
Organism: Potentilla sterilis; assembly: GCA_963682095.1. Classification (NCBI taxonomy): domain Eukaryota; kingdom Viridiplantae; phylum Streptophyta; class Magnoliopsida; order Rosales; family Rosaceae; genus Potentilla; species Potentilla sterilis. Next base: position 46,586,958 of record OY821754.1, read on the forward strand.
AGATATAAAAATCGACACCCCCCTTTATTTGCAACACTTTGTGTGATTGAAAGCCCTAGATTTCTCCGGATAGAACGATCCCTACTTGTCATAATTACAATTGACACAAATAGGGTATTATGTGTATGAAGTTGTTTTGCAGGTACTTTGTGCTTGGATAATAGTTCCATCAGTCTTTTGACCATGGATATGTTTAATGAAAATATCTATTGTTTCCTAAGAAAAGAAAGTTGTTTTCATATGTGATGAGAACAAGTGCAGAGGGTTGAAACATTGATACAGGTTTAATATATATATACTAGCTACTATCTGGAACTTCATAGCCTTCTCCAAACAAGCTCTCACTGCAGGTCTTAGGATTTAAACACCCTCCACATCCTGATTCTTTAGTAGTCAAAATACCCTCCAAAAACAAAACATATGGCTAGGGTACGTAAGAAGATACCCACTATAGCTTTGAACGTGCCATTGATTTGTATCTTGATCGATGTTCGAACCTAGGCCTCGTCAACGGACCGGGCAGGGCCCAGCCCGGCCCATTCATAACGGGTTTGGAGCGGGCCGGGACGGGCTCTATAATGTATTTTAGAAATAGCGGGCTGGGCCGGGCCGGACTTCTTTAGAAATTCTAGGATTCAAGCCCATCCATATAAGACGGGCTTGATGGACTTTTGCGGGCCGGGCCGAATAGCCCTCGGCAATTTGAGGCAGGGCCGGGATTTAATTAAAATAAATAAATATCAGACATTATTTTTCAAAAAGGGTTTGGAACCCAGCATCATCACTGGGAGGCTCATCCCCACGCCTATATATATATATATATATATATATTTAAATACAATCATAATAAATACAATATGTGTGTAAAGAAAGTCTAGTTTGTCCTTGCAATATAAACTCTAAACGTCAAACTCAAAACTCTAAACCCTAAACTCTAAATTCAAATTGATTTTCTATTATAAATATACCCTATAAATATGTGGCTTATGATATTTTTATTTTATGAATTTAGCCATTATAATGACAATATGCATACTAATGCGGTATAACTTGATTAGAAGATTATACTCAAGTGTACAACTTTTCGAAACAACTATATAAAAAAAGTCAAATTTAGACAAATGCTATGATATAGAATTTGATCGTTATGATGAAATACGGTGATGGTAAAAAAATCACTTAAATCCGACAAAGTTAGAACCCCGATTGATGCGGTCAACCTTAATTAAACTTATATCTCTCTATGGAGAGCCAAAATATCAGGAGATAAACGTTTCCAAATTTTTACATGACTGATTACGTCTCATTTATTTGAGAGTTTAATGTTTAAAAGAGTCGACGAAACAAGGTCATCTAAAGGTACGTAATAGCGTTTTCCTGTGATACGTTTTATGAAAATATGGTTGACCTTTTCCATCGAGCATTGAACGTTCACGAAACGAGTTGATTTTTCTCCTTTACTCATATTTAACTATAACGATAACATCAGATGGTCAAAATTTTCATTTTGTGAATTTAGCCATTATAATGACAACATGCTTACTAATGCGGTATAACTTGATTAGTAGATTATACTCAAGTGTAAAACTTTTCGAAACAACTATATAAAAGAAGTCAAATTTTTTAAAAATGCTACGAGATAACATTTGATTGTTATGATGAAATACGGTGATGGTAAAAAATCACTTAAATCTGACAAAATTAAAGTCTCGATCGATGCAGTCAACCTTATTTAAACTTATCTCTCTCTATGGGGAGCCATAGTATCGGGAGATAAACATTCTCAAATTTTTACATGGCTGATTATGTCTCATTTATTTGAGAGTTTAATGTTTGGAAGAGTCGATGAAACAATGTCATCTAAAGGTACGTAATAGCGTTTTCGTGTGATGAGTTTATGAAAATATGGTTGACCGTTTCGATCGAGCATCGAACTTTCACGAAACGAGTTGATTTTTCTAATATACTCATATTTAACTATAATGATCACATCAGATGGTAAAAAATTTTATTTTGTGAATTTAGCCATTATAATGACAACATTACTAATGCGGTATAACTTAATTAGAAGATTATACTCAAGTGTACAACTTTTCGAAACAACTATATAAAATCAAATTTTGAAAAACGCTATGAAATAGAATTTGATCGTTATGATGAAATACGGTGATGGTAAAAAAATTACGTAAATCCGATAAAGTTAGAGCCCCGATCGATGCGGTCAACCTTATTTAAACTTATCTCTCTCTATGGGGAGCCATAGTATCAGGAGGTAAACGTTCCCAAATTTTTACTTGGTTGATTACGTCTCATCTATTTGAGAGTTTAATGTTTGGAAGAGTCGACGAAACAAAGTCATCTAAAGGTATGTAATAGCGTTTTCGCGTGATAACCCGTAGAGACCCGGGGTAGGAATTTTAACAAGCTTTACGGGCCAGGCTTTACAGGCTTTTGATGGAGCGGGCTTGACGGGATCTTAACAGGCTGGGACTATGGGCTGGGCCGAGTTTCTAACCCCTAAACTAAGCCCGACACTCTATCCACCGGGTCGGGCTTAAGCGGGCTTTTAGACGGGCCGGGCCGGGTTTGAAGCCCATCGGGCTTGCGGGCCTCCATCTGCCCACTTGATCTGCGGGCTTAATGATGAGGCCTATTCGAACCATATTAAACCCTTCACTGCTCTATTGTATCTCAATTACGATATAGCTCAATTCTGATAATTTCTGCGTGATGTATCGATAGATGATAGGCACTGTGTTCATTCAATATAGATGCCGAAATACATAGTCTACTGAAATTCCCAAAAACTTGAAATATACAAGATAGTAGCTGTTATATTAAACTGTAATCTGTAATCCATGATCATGCTCACAAATAACACAAACACATATGAAATTCAAGTCAAGAACACAACACAAAATGCGGAATAGAGATTTCCTAGTTGCACTAGGATTATACCTTCATCGCTTCTCTAGTCACCCTTCATGGCTATCTTCGATCCATACATCTTCTTTTTGTTAAGACGAACTGTACACAAACTAAACGTGTCAATAGAACAAGGCACAAAGGTCTTCTGCGTTTCAATATCAAGCAAACAGAATGGGACAGTAAACTCAACGCAAAAGATATTAAACATATGGACTAATGCCTTCTATATATACAGGCCAATTCGATCAATTAGAATTCAATCCCATAAGTGAATCATGATCAAATACTGAATCTAATTTTGTAGGGCTTAGTTCTATCACAATACTTGTTTCTGCACAAACCCTGGGGCCTGGTAGAGACAGGTGAATCTTCGTGCTATCTCCTGCAAACCTGCTTACTAAGGGGAATACCGGGCGGGCCGGTCTTCTCCTCTCCGATGCCTAAGTTAGTATAGTTGGAATAGATATAACTTAAGCACGTATATAAGCGGTAGGAAGGATCAGTTACCTATTAATGAGGGTAGTTGTGGCCCTTATATAGGTGGCCAGGAGTGAGGTCTGACCTTACCCTTCGATGTGGGACTGGTTCCCTTCTGTTTGCACACCAAAGGGCAGCTTTGGTGACCTCTTAGGCAGGCAGGCGCCCCCGGACCCCGGGCCCCTGGTAGCAGGATGGACTGCTGGACCCCGAGGCCGGGTTCTGGTGATCCGGTCCCGGGCCCTGGGCCGGCCCCTGGTGCACTAGCTGCGGGTCTGCGGGCCTGCTGTAGCCCCTCTGTGGCTACTGTCAACAAGTCCCCCAAGTTCCCGGTCAAGTGCAATCTTGAATGGGGACTTAAAACTGTCTTGCCCTTGTCCCGCAGACCCGCAGACCCGCAGGGTTACCAACCTAACGGTGCCCAGTCCCCCAAGTCCGCGTTGAAGATTGGGCGTGACCGGGGTGAGTACCTATTACCGGTGATATGCAACAGTTTGTGAGTATGCTTGCAATATAAGTAGCACTGTGCTCAAGTGTTGTAGGGCTATGAGCATGGGATGATAGTGGGGCGTTAAAATCCGCCATGCAATAGATGTGTGCATGGAATGATAATGGGGCGTTGAAATCCGCCATGCAATAGATGTGTGCATGGAACCTGGACCCCACATTCTGCCATATCAAAGCGAGCCGGAGAGCATGGGATCTCGACCGGGCGTTCTGCCAAATCGGTACGAGTCGGAGTATGGGACCTCGACCGGGCGTTCTGCCATATCGAGACGAGTCCATATTGGTGGGCTGCGACCTCGACCGAGCGTTCTGCCAAATCGGTACGAGTCGGAGTATGGGACCTCGACCGGGCGTTCTGCCATATCGAGATGAGTCCATATTGCTAGGCGGCGGGGAGGTGGCCCCGGTGTTGCGGTTTGTTGAGGCACCGGTTAACACTTGCTAGTTCTTCTCAGCTTGTGTTGGAATAAGCGTTGAGGAAATGGGGTGGCGTTGAGGTGACAAGGCTCGCCGTAGAGCCCCATATTGACCGCAGTTCAGTGCGATGCAGGGTTTTTATCCTGCTGGACAAGAGTACATGTGTTAGATGTAAACTCACCCGGGTGTATAAAGCCTATGCCGGTCGAATGTTCTCATAACCGGGGTCATGCCATGGAACCGGGCGGACCTCGACCGGGCGTTCTGCCATATCGAGACGAGTCCCCCAGTGAGATGCGATGGGGCCGGGGTAGATCTCGTTCCCGGAAGAATGCTCTCGAGCCGGTTGGATGATCATAACCGGTGAGATGGTCTCGGGGCGGTTGAATGTTACCTAACCGGTGAAATGCCATGCAGCCGGTTGAATGATACCTAACCGTGAACTGCCATGGTACCGGATGGATGGCTCATACCCGGAACAATGCTCTCGAAGCGGTTGAAAAACTCATAGCGGTGAGAGATGCCATGCAGCCGGTTGAATGATACCTAACCGTGAACTGCCATGGAACCGGATGGATGGCTCATACCCGGAACAATGCTCTCGAAGCGGTTGAAAAACTCATAGCGGTGAGAGATGCCATGCAGCCGGTTGAATGATACCTAACCGTGAACTGCCATGGAACCGGATGGATGGCTCATACCCGGAACAATGCTCTCGAAGCGGTTGAAAAACTCATAGCGGTGAGAGATGCCATGCAGCCAGTTGAATGATACCTAACCGTGAACTGCCATGGAACCGGATGGATGACTCATACCCGGAATAATGCTCTCGAAGCGGTTGAAAAACTCATAGCGGTGAGAGATGCCATGCAGCTAGTTGAATGATACCTAACCGTGAACTGCCATGGAACCGGATGGATGGCTCATACCCGGAACAATGCTCTCGCAACGGTTGAAAAACTCATAGCGGTGAGAGATGCCATGTAGCCGGTTGAATGATACCTAACCGTGAATTGCCATGGAACAGCCGTAGAGCCTGGGGAAGTGGGGGTGGGGGGCCTGACGCCTTGGTTCCCGCTCCTAACTCCCTTACCTGTCGCCAGCAGGCTGGACAAGTGGCTGACATGCATTTAAGGAGGAAGTCCATCAGTCCCATCAGTTATGATGGCGTGGGTAGTTTACTGATGTTGAGACACGTGCTGGTAGGGAGCGGTCTGAGATGGAGGGTCTGGATTCGCGGGCGTTTGAGTTGCTCTGATTACGTGTTTTGGGGGGATTTAGAAGCGCCTAGGGCACCGGACCTCTCTATAAAAAGGCCTCCTCTGCCTTCTCAAGTTCTGTTTTGCTGCTTGATCAGAGAGAATAAGAGAGAGAGAAATCCGGCGAAAACTCTGTGGAGGTGTCCCGCGACATCCGTTGCCTCAAGTGCTCTTTTACTCTTTTCCTATCATTGCTCGCTGCTTTCGCAGGGGGCAGACTTTCCTCGGTTGAGCATACTAATCGGTAAGTTCTTGCTTTCTTTGCCTGGTGTTGTTCTTGTTTTTCTTTGCGGTGTTTTTGTGGCGGGGGGAGGGGGTCTCTGCCGCCGACTGAGTTGTTTTAAGCGGAGCGTTTGCAGTAAACTTGGGGAGGGGCCGCAGAGGGCGCTGTTCTAGCCTGTTGCTGACTAGCGCTAGGGTTTTGTTTTTTCTTCCCCTTAGGTTAAAAATGTCTTCTGTAAGTTTTGATGGGGCTTTCGAATCGACCGTCAGGCGTCCCGTTGTGGATGATGAGGAGAGACTGGAGGACTGGCTCGGTTCGGAATCCCCGGTGTCTGAAGCCGCTGACCCCTCCCGGAGCGGGGCTTCGTCTTCCGGGTCCTCAAGATCTGAGGAAATACCGCACGGTGTGCGCCTTGCTGGTGCTCCGCCCGGGAGCTACACCATCGGTAGAGGGAAGGGTGCCGTGGTGTGCGATGAGCCGGAGGGTAGCATGAACCTCGGAGAGATTGCTGCGTTTCGGGAGACGTGGAGTGTCCCAGATGAGGTGGCGCTACGGCCACTGAATCCCGGGGAGTCAGCCTGTAACCCGGAGGCAGGTTGGGTTGCCGTCAATCTAGACCAGTTTCGCCACGGGTTCTCACTCCCGCTGCCAGATTTCATGCAGTACATGCTCAGTGCACTGCAAGTATCTCCCGCGTAGCTTCCAGGGCTCCAGTGGAGGCGACTGCTGAGCCTCGGCTACCTGTACGAGTTTTCCAGGATGAGTATGCCAACGGTAAACGAATTCCGGGCACTGTACAGGTTGTCCTACTCGAAGAAGCGAGGGTCCCGGGGTTGTCTGTCCTTAAACGCCCGGTGCTTTCAACCTATCATCACCAATATGCCTTCTTGGGTGGATAACAACTGGAGGAAGAAGGTGGTGGTGGCGGGCGGTAAGTGGCAGAAGAGGAGTAAGATGTACCGGGTTCCTGGTACCTTCCAGCCCCTGGGATCAATCGTTCGAACTGTCCGAGTTGGAGTAGGAGAGGATCTCGACCATACTCGAGAGAAGTGTTGGAATATTGCTGTCTCGGGCGAGATCCCGGTGGGTAGCGAGTGCTAGTGGTGACACTTGCTAACTTTTAAATACTAACCTTTGCTCGTCCTGCAGGTGCATCTTCCCGGGCGGTCATCAAACCTGAAACCACCCTATCCATGGACGGTGAAGACCTTCTCGCTAGGCTGAAGGAGAAAGGCGAGGCCGTTTCACGGACCTCGGTGGACGAGGAGTCCGGTTGGCTTACGGTTCATCCCGAACCACGGGCCATAGATGTTGAGGACGAGGGCTACGTCCTGGCGCGTGTGAAGAGTCATCCTGCTGCGCCCAAGGCGGGACCCGGTAAGGGCAAGACTACTGGGGGGCCACTGAATATTCTCGGTGGAGTGAGCGGGATTCCATACCGGCCGGGGTCAGTCCCGCTCGTCATCCGGGTAACCCGATTAGGCGCGCAATCTTCTTCGCCTGACGGCCAGGGTGAGAAGAGGCGGAGGATCATGGACATTCCTCCCTCCACGCTGGTGACGCTGACCGGTGGGTCGTCCGGTGAGAATCTGGCCAAACGGCTCAAGGTAACCAGCGGTGTATCGAGTTCCGCTGGGAAGAAGGCTGCCGCTGGCCGGCAGAGTGCACTCGCCCGGCAGCTGGCGGCAGACTTGGCCGGCCTTGGTCTGGACAGGGCTGAGGTCACCGGAGCCTTAGCGGGCGGGAAGCGCCAAAAGTTCAAGGAGTCGGTCCTGCATGTAAGAATTGCCCGGTGTTATTGTACCGCTCGTAACTTATTTCCTTTGCTGCTTGCTTAATTGGCTCTGTTGTTATGCAGCTGCTGTACAATCTGTACCAGCCCGATCCGAGCGAGGAGCTGAAGAGGCAGGTAGCTGAGCTGACAGAAGCCCGAGAGCGGCTGGAAGCAGAGAGGTCCCGGCTGGAGCGGGAGAAGGCCAGATTGGAGGAGAGGGCCAAGAAGCAGGTGGCCAAGCTGGAGGAGCAGGTCCGGAGCCTGGAGACGGAGAAGGAGCTGGCTGAGGAGGAGAAGGCCGAACTGGAAGCCAAGGCGGACGAGCTCCAGGTGGGAGCTGCCGCTGCAGCCGGGGAAGAGGACCCGGAAATGTACGAGCGGGTTGTTCTCAAATACCATGGGAGCGATCAGTTCCTTCAGTTCCTGGAGAAGGCCAGGGAATCGGGCATCGCGGATGCGTACACGGAATGGGAGCAGAAGGGGTACCTGGATACTTCCCGGATGTCGACGGCCGCTGATGAAGATATTCATGAGCAGTCGGATATCCATGAGCAGTCGGCGGAAGAGCAACCGGAAGGGGAGGGTGGACCTCAGATTGCTGAAGGCGCGGCTGCTTCATCCGGAGAGGCTGGTGGATTGCCCGCTAAGGGTGGAGGCGTAGCTCCTTAGGATTTTGCCCTTGCTCTTTTTTGTAAACTTGCCGGAACGGCCTCTGCTTGTATTATCCCTCGACTATGAATGTACTTGAATTGGTGGAACCGGTGGAATTTTTCTTGAAAGTAGTTTGTATATACATTTTAATGTTACAGCGGTCGAACCGGTGATAGGAGCACAATGTGCGTCGTTCTTAATATGTTTTTACCCCCATTTATCCAATGCTTAACCCTTATTTTTGTAAGATAGAGTCATATTTTAGTTTAGTGTCCCTTTGGTAGAGTTTTGGAGAAAATGTGCTTAATTGTCAGAAAAATAACTAAGTAAAGAAATCTGAGCAAAAAGTGAAAAATATGTTGTTTTCGTGATATTGAGGCCTGTGCTAAACTAATCTATCCTTTTCCAAATTTGATGAAATTTCGTATACATATAATTGGCAAGCTATAGTATATTGTGTCAAAATTGCAGATGAATCGGAGGTCGGGAAGTCACCCAAATGAAGGCTGCAACTTGACAGTTTGAGCAAACCAATCCAGGGACTACCAGGATTTTCCTGGGACTGTGTCCTGATTTCCGGAATTTCTGTGGGACACATCGCTTGGAACCAGAGAACGAGCCATACGCCGTTGGAAAGCTCTAGGAGTCTAGTTTCTCTGGGACTTGGAATCGCAGCAAAATATTTCATGAGTAAAAAGTTATGCCGGTTTGAATGCACGAAGGTCAAGTCTGCCGAAAGAAGAAAACCTAAACCGAGTTCTACATGGATTTGGCTTACGAATGTGGACTGAATTCCATCCTTTGTGCAAGATTTTTGGCTGAATTAATTCATGGAAAACCTAAAGAGATATTGCTCAATTATTCAGCCATTATCTTGGGAATTTTCGGCAGAAAATAGAGAAAGAAAATCGCAACAAATCCTGATCAAATTCGGCAGAATTCCTGTGCACGTCATCCAACTTCCACGGACTCTACCGGACAGCTCACAATGAATCAGAGTTCGAGCCTTATATAGATAGAAAGCTACGGGAGTCTAGTTTCCAACCCAACTGGAATCACCTTGATATCTATTTTCTAGAGAAAGATATTCCATAATCTTCACTCGAAGGTCAAATCTGCCAGCAGGATTAGTTTGAGAAAAACTAGGTTTTGTAAACCCTAGCTGCCTCCCTTGCCTCTATAAATACCACAACATAATTTCAGAATAATCATCTTCTCTTCCTCATTTAAACTAGCCAAAACTCTGCCGAATTGCTTCCAAGAATTCTCACCAAGAACATAGCCGATCCATACTCCACCACCTTTCATAAAATCATCCCAATCATCAACACCAATCCACTTGCCGAATTCTTCAACAAGGTTGTCACTTGGATTGTAATTTCAATGGCTTTTGTTTCTTTGTATTTATACATTAATTTGTCTATGAATTATGTATTGATTCTTGGATCTGATTTTGGTTTTGTTATTTATTCATGGGATTTCCGAATTCTTGTTATAATTGTTTGGTTTTCTTATGTTTAATTGCCGAATTATGCATGTTATGTAATTGAATATGGTATGATGGGCAGTAGGCTTTTGCATGTTTTCTTGATTTATTTAGGTTTATTTCCTTAATTCGTGTGCAACCGAAGGAGATGTCTAGATGCATTCGAAGGCCATGAGTGTTATCTAGGTGTTGAATTCACTTGCCGATTTAATACATGTTGGATCATACGCGTAGTTGATTTTAATGTGTATTTATCTAAGGGCTAGAGTAATTCTGGAAATTTACATGTCGATGTGGGATGAGTGACACCATACCTGCTAACATGTTCTAATTCAACATACTGTGCTTATGTGCTATTTGTGTTTAATTTCTACGCGTAGTGTTATTAAACCAATTAGTACCATGTTTAGGATTACACGCGTAGTTGATTCTAAATACTTGTGATGTTTTGAATAATTAGATATACCGCGTTGGCTCTAATTAAATTGGAACTTAATTGATCTTGAATTCGATAATTACTTGCTGCCCCTATTACTTGTTTTAATTTCGTTGCATGTGTAATGAGTTTTGTGTCTTGTGATTGTGTGGAAGATGTTGATCAATTTTGTAAATAATAATTTAGGATTTAAATTCGTAAAAAAAATCAGTAGGCAATTAGATAAAAATTTGACACCCCCCTTTCTATGTGCAACACTTTGTGTGATTGAAAGCCCTTGATTTCCCCGGATAGAACGATCCCTACTTGTCCTAACTACAATTGACAAAAGAAGGGTATTATGTGTATGAAGTTGTTTTGTATGTACTTTGTGCTTGGATAACATCTCCATCAATTTTTGGCGCCGTTGTCGGGGAAATTTAATGATTTTGATTCATAAAGTGTTGTTTTGTAATTATGTATATTGCAGATTATTTAATTCTTCTATAGTTTTTGGAATATGAATAATAGGATTTTTCGGACATGTAATAGTAAATAGGGATTTTCCGATTTTTGCTTTTGGTTTTTGGTTTTTGGTTTGATTAATTGCCGATTATGTGATGTATATTGTGAATGTTGTAACACTTAGATAATTTCTAGGAAGTTGATAGTTTTTGTGTATGCTTTGAGTTTATTGTAGTTTCTAAAGTGTAACATGTAGGTGAAGCCTCTTTTGTTGATCATAACCAAAACCCTTCATACGAATGGTGCTTTGTTGAATCCGTTTTATGTAGATTGGGAAACGCGGGATACTTCCCCCCCACGCATACAAGCGACATTTCAGCAAAGTCATTACTTCTATGAGGTTGAGGGCGGTTTTAATCAACACTTGTAGACCGCTAGGACCCGAGTTTATTTTACAAAGTATATGGCAAGTTATTTTTCATTGATTGGTTCGAGCTTTGTAAAACTGGTTCTCAAGACCCACAGACTGATGTTCATTCTCTGTGAGTGAGTCGATAAGGGACTTGTCCTCCGTGGTTACCAACTTTGAGACCTGCCTGGTTCCTAAAGAGAGTTTACTCTCCGTGAATCTTAACGACACCGCCTTAGAAAAGTAAAATACGCTCGACCTAGACAACTGCTTGTGCCGAAGCATCACCTCACTTTAGACGCTAGAAAATAACTTGAGCATATGTGAATCTATTTTTCTTCAAAAGATAAAATTCGTCTTTAATTTTTTAGGTATATCGGAATAAGCATGATACTACCTTGGGCTGTTTCAGCCCATTGCACTGTTATCTCCTCTACTCCACGTACCTCAAACTTTAAAGTTGTGTGAATAAAAGATATTAAAAATTCTAAGTTTCGGCATTTACATACTTACATAATTCGATGACCTTAAGAACCAAGCCATTGTTGACACATGTATATTTCGTGTAATATATTGTATAACTAGCTAAATTGTTAGGGAGTTTTAAAAGTCTATTTATGTTTGAGTTTGTTTTTGGTTTTGGTTTTGAGGGGAAGAGGAATAGGTAAGGTCACTAATGTTGATATTAGCCTTAACCCTTCATACTAGTGCTTGTGTTTTTATGAGGTTGAGGGCGGCTTTTATGCACTTTAGTGGTACTGATAACATAAGGTTCTCAACAGAGTAAGAGGCATTTGATAGGAGCACAATGTGCGACGATATTATATGCTTATGCCCTCATTTATGCTTTGTTTAACCCTTATTTATCTAAGATTGAGTCATAATTTAGTTTAGTGTCGATTTGGTAGAGTTTGGCGAAAATGGTTAAGAATCCGAAAAATGACTAAGTATGAGAAATCTGGAAAATAGCGCAAAATATGTCTTTTTCGTGATTTTGAGATGAGTGAAACTGTGATCTATCCTTGTCCGAATTCTATGAAATTTGGTGTGCTTAATATTCACATACGGAGGAATGTTGTGTTAAAATTTCAGATCAATCGGAGTTCGGAAAGTCACCCAAAAGATGGCTGCAAAACGGCAATTTAAGCAAACCAATCCAGGGACTTCCAGGATTTTCCTGGGACTGTGTCCCAACTTCGAAAAATCATTCCCGACGATTCACAAGGAATTTGATCAAACTGTTTTATATGGAGATTGCTCTGTGTGTCTAGTTTATCTGAAACTTGGAATCGCATCAATCGGAGCTCCGAGGAGGGAGATATGCCGGAGTTACTACAACAACGTCGTTTATGCCGATTCAAAGAAGCTACTGCCTCCTTTTCACAATTACTGTTTTCAATGGACCATATGGTGTACAAATGCATATGTGGAGATGGTCCAAGCTTAAGGAAGGAAGGAGGATGACACCAAGACAAGGCATTGTAGAAGAATATGAAGAAAGAGGTTCTCCTAGTCAAACTAGGAGAAGCTGCCGAATGAGGCAGATTCATGCCATGATGATGCTGCCGGCAATAGAAGCATTTTTGGTGGATGAAGACCTATCAATTGAAGTCCAATGATCATACAAGAAGTCCATGAAGATGTGAAGCCCAAGCCTTGAAGAAAATTTCAGAAAAAGAAAACCTAATTGAACTATGAAAGGAAGGTTTCAAATCCTTATCCCACTTGGTTTTCTGAATTCCTTATACAATAGGGCAGCCGGCAACACCCTCTCCTCTATATAAACCCTCACTTTTTCATTCTGAAAATCATCTCATCTCAAGCATAAACACAAAGCCTAAACTCTACCAAAATTCACCAAAGATCGAAGACAAAAACCTAAACCAAAAACCACCTTCACCTCACCTCAACCAAGTTTCTGCTTTGCCGAATCTTGGAACTTCTCATCCATAACCTACTGCCGACATAACCTACTGCCGTGCAGCCTCACCCCAGCCTCCATACTCCACCGGATCCACACGACGTGAAGCTCTCAAGGTGTCTCAAAGTGTGATCCACTCCCTTCTTCGGTTTAGTAATTTTTGTTTAGTTATGTTTAAGTTTTGTCTATGAAACACTCATGTATGTTTGGTGTTGATTTGTATGTCTATGTATGAATCGATTTTGGTTTTATAAATTGAATGTTTTGCATGCTAATTTGTAATATGTGACTTGTAGATTTTTATGTTTGATAACTAGGACAATGGGTATGCAATGTTGTTTGAGAACTTAATTCGATTAGTAATCTAAGGAGTATGCCTTATAAACCGAAACATTAGTTGTGCTTAAGCATTTGTTGTTTGCATGTAAATCTAGGTGTTAGGTTTCATCAAACTAGAAAACATGAATAATTCATACTCGTAGTTGTCTTGGTTTGTGTTTTCGCCTAGAGTATAAAACCCTTAGAACTTGCATGTTAAACAAGATGATTGATAACCTTACTTGTTTGCATGTCTTCGATTTGTGATTCATGTGTTTAATTGTTAATCATGTAAAATCGGTTAACATATACCTTAGGATTATACTCATAGTTAATCTTAAGACCTTAGCAATCAACGATTAGATGACCTCGTAGGCTCTAATTGGGATCGAAATTGGTTAAGTCGAAACAACATTAATACTTGTTTCTTACCTTCTTGCATATTAGTCTACATGTTAAAGAGTCTTTGGTGCTAAATGTTTTGTGAGAGATGATGATCACTTGTAAATAGTAGACTTAGGATTTATTTTCTGTTTTGTTTTCGTGTGTAGTATAGGGTAACCCTATGGTTGCCGATTCCATCTATTCCCCCCAATTGTGACGTTTTGTATATGTTTATACATGTGTTTTTGTCTAACAATATCATATTTCAGGTACCCTTAATCCCCGGCTTAGAACGATCCCTACTTGCTCATACTACTAACGATATTTTGTAGGGCTATTATTGTGTGCGAGCTAAGGCTCACATCAGCATTCATAGTTCGTTTGTTCTAATTTTGGTGTTGAGGTTTGTTTAACTAGATCTCAAGGCCCACAGACTGATGTTCATTCTCTGTGAGTGAGTCGATAGGGAGTTCGCTCTCCGTGGTGTCCAACAGCGAGTCTTGCCTCATTCCATTGTTAGTACTTTCATTCTAGCCTTCTGAAACCACGGAATCTTGTGTCTAGTCGATAGACCTAGGCCGCACGTCCACCGAGCTTCAAAACCTTAAATGAGTTTGATATAAGTAAATTTTTAATCTCAAAAGAAAACATTTCTTGGTTTGAATTTTCGAGGTATATCGGAATAAGCATGATACTACCTTGGGCTGTATCAGTCCATTGCACCGTTATCTCCTCTGCTCCACATACTTTGAAAATTCGAACAAATCATATAGCAATTTAACTAGGGATACATAAAACACATTCTTGATACTTCTTTCGTTTATACTTGTAAACTTTTGTGAAATATACTTGTGAATTTTTCGTGTGATACATTTACATATTTGAATTTTCATGTGATACACTACATATTTGAATTTTCGTGTGAGACATATACATATACTTATTTGAATTTTTCGTTGATACATACTTATATTTGTATAATACACACTTTTACCCCACACTTGTAATTTTTCGTGTGATATATTTTTGTGTGATATACTTACTTTTTATTGTGTGAAATACTTATACTTACTTAAATTTTCGTTGATACTTACTTATATTTTTGTGTGATACTTTAACCCTAACACTAACTTATACATGCTAACTATACAATAAACGTTTGCTTTTTCTTTTTAAATTCATTGACCAAACACTTGATCTTTTTTTAAAATTTCAGGTACATGAATGTCCAGTTGGTCACGCGACATTAGAGGCCGTTTGTATCGAATTGGAGAGATATACGATCTAGAGTTGCCAGCAACGCTAGGTCAAGCACGTTCACCATCACCAGAACATCAGTTTGTATCTCCCACCTCATCACTCTTTGATAGAAATTTCGTTGCACCACCATCACCATTTCCTTCAGAGTCTTCGTGTGAACTAAACCCTTTGTTTCACGAAGAACCAGAGTTTGAGCTACTTCAGAGTCCCATACCAATTCAATATTTGAACTTTGATTTACCTGATCCCATATTTAATATGACTTCATTGAGGGAAGAGAATGGGCAAGTTGATGTGCCGCTAGGAGGAGTGGCAAGACCAAGTAATGTGACATATCCTGCTGTTGCACCTGGCAAATCAGCAGAGTTTGAGTTGAAGGGTGGATTTATTCACCAATTGCCCAAGTTCTATGGATTAAGTGGTGAGGATCCTAATCGCCATATCCACAAGTTTGAATTTCGATGTGAGTCAATGTGCCCAACTGGGGCAGATTTGCAGCATGTGAGGATGAAAGCATTTCCTTTCTCACTTGAAGAAAGGGCAGCCGAATGGTTTTATGCAATGCCACCAGGGAAGATGACATCTTGGAACACAATGGTGAAGGAATTTCTCACCAAATATTTTCCTTCATCAAGGGTGACACAAATCAGAAAGGAGATCACCTCAATTAGACAAGAGCCAGACGAGAGCTTTGATGTGTACTATGATAGGTACAAATCTTTGGTGGCAACGTGTCCTAATCATGGGATACGTGAGGGTCTTTTACTCCAATACTTTTATGAAGGGTTGCGCCCTATGGAGAGACGATTTCTTGATTCAGCTGCCGGAGGATCGTTAATGGAGAAGAGCAAGGAGGAGGTTAAGAACTTGTTGGAGATGCATTTCACTAACCAGCAACAGTTCGGGTCTACTTCCTCCAAGCGTGTCAATGAGGCTAGCGGATTTGAGGAGTCTAGTGCCATCAAGGAGCTTCGTGAAGACATGGGGAAAATCACTCAGATGATGACACAAATGATGAAGCCGAAACAAGCTCAAGTTTGTGGTGTTTGCCGAATGGAAGGGCATGTAACCGATTTATGTCCTCAACTTGGAGTGGATGATCATTTTGAGGAGGCCAATGCATTGGGATTTCCTCAACAACAAAGTGGGCAGCGGTTTGGGAATTTCAACCCGAGGTACAACGATCACCCAAATTTTCGTTGGGCCAACAACAGCAATGTTCAGAACCCTCAACCGTTGGCGCAACCACAAGCAAACCAAGGAGGCATGGCGTATCAACCAAGACCTCAAGGACAATTTCAGGGATTTGCAAGACCTCAGCAACAATTCTACAACAACAATGCTCAAGCATCATCAAACCCTAATTATGATGCAATGTTGAAGTCTTTGAATGATGCAACTCACACATTGTTGCAATCTACAACCTCAAACACTAAGGATATTTCTGAGCTTAAGAATCAGATGGGAAAGGTTGTGGATTTTATGAGGCAGATCCAAGAACAAGGGAGGTTACCTGGAGGAGTGATCCCTAACCCCAAGAATGAGCAAGCAAAGTCAATCACCACAAGGAGTGGTAAAGTCTTGGAAGGGCCGAATGTTGGGAGGACAATTGAGGACGTGGTGGAGTGTGATGATGATGAGGCCGAGCATAAGGGTGCATTCGGCAAAGGTGAGGCAACACATGGCAATGAGGCCGAGAAGAATAAACCGAGCAAGGATGAGCTCGATGTGATGAAGAAAAGGGATTTGGTGAAAGATCCCGCAACCTCAGAAGCACACAAGGTAAATAACTCAAACTCAAGTGGTTTAGTTAATACTAACCTATCTTCTTGTTTACCTTTTCCTTCTAGATTTGCTAAATCGAAGAAGGAGAAATCAGATGAGGAGGTACTTGATATCTTCAGACGTGTGGAGGTAAACATTCCATTGCTTGAGTGCATCAAGCAGATTCCCAAGTATGCCAAGTTTTTGAAAGAGCTTTGCACAACAAGAAGGCATACAAGGGAGGAGCAGGTAGTGAAGATGAGTGAGACGGTTTCAGCCGTCATTCAAAGAAAGCTCCCACCGAAAATGAAAGATCCTGGCAGCTTTACTATTCCTTGCATTATTGGACAATGTTGTTTTTCTAATGTTTTACTAGACCTAGGAGCGTCAATTAATGTGACGCCCTATAATGTTTACAAGTCTCTAGGTCTAGGAGAATTGAAGAAAGACAACGTGATTATTCAGTTGGCTGACAGATCTAACAAGTATCCTGAGGGATATGTTGAAGATGTTCTTGTGCAGGTTAATAATCTGATATTTCCTGCAGATTTTTATGTACTCCACATGGAAAATTCGCCCCACAATTCAACTCAATTACTTTTGGGGCGACCATTTATGAGGACAGCAAGAACAAAAATAGATGTTGCAGAAGGCAACCTCACCATGGAGTTCGATGGTGAAATAATTGGCTTCAACATATTTGAAGCGATGAGGTATCCGGTTTCTGACTTAAAACCTTGCTATGTTATTGATGTAGTTGATTCTTTTGCACATGTTTTGTCAGAAACTTTGGATCAATAGCAACTAGCTATTGAGCAAGGGGCCGGAATTGACGCATATGGGGAGAACATTTCGATGGAGGCATGGCAAGATCTTGAGCCGTGTATAGCACAAGTGGTTGCCGAGCTAGAGGCAACACCCCACGTGAAAAGGTCTTGTAACTTTATGTCAATTCCCATTTCCACTAATAAAATTCTACCATCTGTGGAACAGGCCCCTATTTTAGAATTGAAGGTGCTTCCCAACCATTTGAAGTATGTATACTTGGGAGACGATGACACACTACCAGTTATTGTGTCATCACAGCTGAGTGAGCAGCAGGAAGCACGTTTGACTAGCATGCTGAAGAGAAACAAGACCGCCATTGGATGGACGTTGGCGGATATCAAGGGAATCAGCCCTACAACTTGTGTCCATAGGATCTTGCTTGAGGAAGGAGCCAAGCCTACTAGGGAGGGTCAGAGACGTTTATACCCCCCTATGATGAAGATTGTGAAGGACGAGGTGATCAAATTGCTGGATTGTGGAGTCATTTATCCTATATCAGATAGCCAGTGGATTGCACCTGTCCAAGTTGTACCCAAGAATAGTGGAGTCACAGTTGTGAAGAATGACAAGAATGAGCTCGTGCCCCAACGATTAGTGACAGGTCATAGGATGTGCATCGACTACAGAAAGCTGAATGCTACTACTCGAAATGATCACATGTCTTTGCCTTTCATGGACCAGATGTTGGAGAGACTAGCTGGGCACGAATTCTATTGCTTCTTGGATGGGTACAACGGTTACAATCAGATATGCATTCACCCAGATGATCAGGAAAAGACGACGTTCACATGTCCCTTTGGTACGTTTGCCTATCGACGCATGCCTTTTGGTTTATGCAACGCACCAGGTACATTTCAACGTTGTATGTACTCATTATTCTCTGATTATATTGAAAATATCATTGAAGTCTTTATGGATGATTTTAGTGTTTATGGAAAAGACTTTGATGCATGTTTAGAGAATTTGGAATTAATCCTGAAAAGATGTGTAGAAACTAACCTTGTGCTTAATTGGGAAAAATGTCATTTCATGGTAAAACAAGGGATAGTTTTAGGACACATAATTTCTGCAAAGGGTATTGAGGTTGATAGGGCAAAGATTGATATTATGCTTCACTTACCCTCCCCTACAACTGTAAGGGAGGTACGTTTGTTTCTTGGCCATGCAGGTTTTTATAGGAGGTTCATCAAGGATTTTTCGTTGGTGGCCAAGCCCATTTGTGCCTTATTGCAGAAGGATGTTCCATTCATATGGGACAAAGGGTGTGAAGATGCATTTGTGAGGTTGAAGAAGTTATTGACGTCAGCCCCTATCATGGCGCCACCAGATTGGACATTGCCATTTGAGATCATGTCTGATGCTTCAGACTATGCAGTTGGAGCAGTGCTTGGACAGAGAAAAGAGAAGAAGCCAAACGCCATATATTATGCTTCTCGAACACTTAATGATGCTCAATTGAATTACTCTACTACTGAGAAAGAACTATTGGCTATGATTTTTGCTTTAGAAAAATTTCGTTCATATCTTTTGAATTCTAAAGTGATTGTTTATTCTGATCATGCAGCCCTTAGATATTTGATAAAGAAGAAAGACGCTAAGCCACGTTTGATTCGATGGATTCTCTTACTCCAAGAGTTTGACATCGAAATCAAGGACAAGAAGGGGAGCGAAAATGTTGTGGCGGATCACTTGAGTAGAATTGTGAAAGAGGAGGAAACGTTGCCACTTCAGGAAACTTTTCCAGATGAGCAGCTCTTTCGAGTGGTCACAAAAGAACCTTGGTATGCAGACATTGTCAATTATTTAGTTACTAAAACTTTTCCAAGTACATGTTTGCAGGCAACCAAGACGAGGATCAAAAAGAATGCAAGACACTACATATGGGACGATCCATATCTTTGGAGGACTTGTAGTGATCAGGTTATAAGACGTTGTGTGCCACAAGAAGAGCATAGGCCGATCCTAGCATTTTGCCACACTGAAGCGTGTGGAGGACACTTTGGAGCTAAGAGGACAGCCCTCAAGGTATTAGAAAGCGGATTTTATTGGCCCACGATTTTCAAAGATGCATACACATTTTGTATGACATGTGATAGGTGCCAAAGGACAGGTAATATTGGTAAGAGAGACCAAATGCCCCTTACTACTATGATCTTTGTCGAAATTTTTGATGTATGGGGTATAGATTTAATGGGACCTTTTCCTTCATCTAAGGGCTTTCTTTATATCTTGTTGGCTGTTGATTATGTGTCTAAATGGGTGGAGGCGAAAGCCACAAGGACTAATGATTCTAAAGTTGTTGCAGGTTTCTTGAGAACTAACATATTTTCCAGGTTTGGAGTACCTCGTGTGCTTATAAGCGATGGAGGTTCTCATTTCTGCAAAGAACAATTGAGGCTTTGCTCAAGAGATATGGAGTCACCCATAAGGTATCCACACCTTATCATCCTCAGACGAGTGGAATGGCGGAAGTGTCGAATAGAGAGATCAAGAGCATATTGGAGAAAACTGTGGGACCATCAAGGAAAGATTGGAGTGACAGACTTGATGATGCATTATGGGCTTACAGAACGGCATACAAGACACACATTGGGATGTCTCCATTTCGGCTCACATATGGCAAGGCGTGCCATCTTCCAGTAGAGTTGGAGCACAAGGCGTGGTGGGCAGTCAAGCAATTCAACATGGTGCTTAACAAGGCTGGACTTCACAGGAAATTGCAGTTGAGCGAGCTTGAGGAAATCAGGAATGAAGCATATGATGCTGCGTGGATTTACAAGGAGAAGACGAAATTGTTTCATGACAAGATGATAAGAGGCAAAACGTTTCATATTGGTCAAAAAGTCTTGTTATTTCATTCTCGTCTTAGATTATTTCCTGGAAAATTGCGGTCTCTTTGGGTTGGACCTTATATTGTTGCTAATGTGTTTTCTCATGGTGCAATTGAAATTCAGAGCATTGAAACAGGAAAAGCGTTCAAGGTGAATGGTCATCGACTTAAGCCTTACAACGAACCTTTTGAGGAGCACACCATTGAGGAGATACGACTTAGAGACGCACCAAGATCCTGATGATATGGAGAAGAGTCTAGGCTGAGTAGACTATAAAAATTAAGCGCTGCATGGGTTTAGGGTTTAGGGAGGCAACCCATTTCAACCAAAATTGTGAAGGAACCGTCTACGAGAGTTTGAATTTCTAAACCCTAAACTCTTTTTGGTTGAATTGTATAAATGTGGAACTTGTGTGAATTATCAAATGCTTAGAAATTACTACATAATTTTTGTGTACATTGAGGACAATGTAATTTTCTAAGTGTGGGGTAGGGAATATATGTTTCACATGTTTTTTGTTTTGTTTTGTTTTTGTCTTTGTTTTGAGTCATAAAAAAGAAAAGAAAATACAAAATCAGAAAATCAGAAAAATTAAAAAAAAATTGTTGCTTTTGTTTGTTTTTGTTTGTTTTTGAGTCTTAGGTGCCCCTAAATAGTCTATGATGAATATATCTTTGAATGCATAGATGATGGTTTCGCATAATCTTGAAAATAATTGTGAGTTTCATGGACTTTGTGATTGGTATGAACATTTGAGACTTGAACTTATTTGTGTAATAAGCATGTATGTTGTGTTGATTTTGTTCCATAATAACCTGTGTGAGCTTTGATGCCATATACTTTCCTTCTTGAGTGATAAAAATGGGCAAAATTTTTCAAAACTTCGTCATTCTTTGATTATTCAATGACTTTGTGCCATAGATTTTAATGAACTCTAGAATGCTAGAACTCACTCTTGACAATTTTTGAGACTATTATTCATGAAATGCCTTGATTTTGAAAAGGATTGAAAAGATCATGTTAGGATACCACCAATGCCAAATAAAGCTTATGCCTAATTTGTGCCCATCGTGGGACTCCTTAGTTTTAACCCCTTTGAGCCGACATTAAGCCATTTTATTTCATCACCATGATACACATTCCTTGAGCTTAGAACAGTTTATCATTTCCATTGTTGTCAAGACTTGGTAAAGTTTAATTGGAATTTGTTATTTGAAGTGATGTTGTGAAGTAAGTGTGGGGTAAAACTTGTCCAATTGCATGAAATTCAGAGATATGTTGCCGAAATTATAAGGAAAAGAAGAAAATTCGGACAGAAAAATGAAAAGAAAAATTGAGCCGAAATAAAATGAAAAAACAAAAAATAGTTTCGGCAATGAAAAGAAAAGAGGAAAATTGGATGAGTTCTTGTGGTGAATTTGGAGTTGTATTATTATTTGAAGGTCTATTATTACTATACTTGACCTTTGTTCATATTCACTATGTTATGGGGAAGAAAAGAATGAAGTTTGGGCCCAACAAGATCAAATTTGGCCCTTTGGAGTGATGACATAAGGATTTATTGAATTTTACTAAGTCTTGGTGACATTTTATCACCACTATCCTAAATATGAATGCCTTATGCCAATCTCCATTATCACCTTTATGTTGATCTTTTCATGATTCGTAAAATGGGTGAACTTTGATTTGTGGAGATTTTTGTCAAGAGTTGAGCTTATGGTTTTGGTTCATTGGTGCACATAGTTGTTATATGAAGTTTTTCCAGAAAATTGATTCACAAAGTGCTTTTATTTGATGAAATATGCGAGCTATTTGTTGCCTTACAATCTGTTCTTTTGCATATACTATTGATAGGAGCACAATGTGCGACGATATTATATGCTTATGCCCTCGTTTATGCTTTGTTTAACCCTTATTTGTCTAAGATAGAGTCATAATGTAATTTAGTGTTAATTTGGTAGAGTTTGGCGAAAAATGGTTAAGAATCCGAAAAATGACTAAGTTTGAGAAATCTGGAAAATAGTGCAAAATATGTCTTTTTCGTGATTTTGAGATGAATGAAACTATGATCCATCCTTGTCCAAATTCTATGAAATTTGGCGTGCTTGATATTCATATGCTGAGGAATGTTGTGTTAAAATTTCAGATCAATCGGAGTTCGGGAAGTCACCCAAAAGTTGGCTGCAAAATGGCAGTCCGAGCATTCCAATCCAGGGACTTCCAGGATTTTCCTGGGACTTTGTCCCAACTTCGAAAAATTATTCCCGTCGACTCACAAGGATTTTTATCAAACTGTTTTATGGGGAGATGGCCATATGTGTCTAGTTTATCTGAGACTTAGAATCGCATCAATCGGAGCTCCATGGATGGAGATATGCCGGAATTACTGCAACAAGGTCAAATCTGCCGATTCCATGAACCTACTGCCCCCTTTTCGTGTTTTCTGTTTTTGATGGACCTAATGGTGCACAAATGCATATGTGAAGATGGTTCAAGCCTTATGAAGGGAAGAGGAAGACACTAGGCCATGGCATTGAAGAAAAACTTGAAGAAAGACGTTCTCCTAGTCACACTAGGAGAAGCTGCCGAATAGAGGCAGATTGTATGCCTTTGTGTGCTGCCGGCAATTGGGGTATTTTTCGATGGACCAAGACATGTCAAATGAAGTCCAAGATCATACAAGAAGTCCATGAAAATGTGAAGCCCAAGCCTTGAAGAAAAATTCAGAAAAAGAAAACCTAATTGAACTATGAAAGGAAGGTTGCAAAACCTAATCCCATGAGGTTTTCTGAAATCTTTGTGCAATAGGGACTGCCGGCAGCCTCTCTCCCTATCCTCTATATATACCCCCACTTTTCATTCAGAAAAAGCATCTCATCTCTTGCAAAGCACTAGCCAAAACTCTACCAAATTTTCCTACCAAAGTTCTAACCCGAAACCCTAAAAGACAAGTCCACCTATTTCACCACCACCAATCACCACCGATCCCAAACCCTAGCCTAGCTGCTGCCGAATCTCTTCCACCACACCAAGACGAAGCTCTCCAAGGTTTCTAAAGTGTGATCCATCCCTATGACTTGTGTTTTTAATTTCGGTTTAGTCACATATTGTTGTTATAAAAATACTTTGTTTCGTTTGGTTTTGTATGATGAACATGAATTACGATTTTATTTGGAATTTATGTGATGACTTTTGCAATTTTTAATGCATGGATTTCATATGTATGATAATTAGAGCAGTGGTATTAAAAGCATGTTTAGGATTTAAATTGGTTAGACCTAAGGTGAGGGCTTATACTCGGTACTTAGTGTTGTCTTTGAACATGATCTAGGTATTAGGTTTAACTTGCTTGAGTTATAATGAACTAAGTAGACGTATGATCACTTTGATTTGTTGTGCTCACCTAGAGTGGTTAACCTTAGGACTTGCATGTTAAATAAGAAGATTGACGACCTTACTTGTTTACGTGTTTTCGGCTATAGACTTTTGTGCTTCAATGCTATGTCTTGTATAAGGTAGCATAACTTTTAGGATCACCATGCGAATAGCTCGATCTTAAAACATTAGAAAAAGTCTCACAGCTAGGTAAAAATCGGATCACGTTCTGGTTGTAGGTTGAAACTAAGTTAGGTCTTGAACATGCTAAATACTTGTTTCTTACTTTCTTGCATGTGAATCTTTGTGTTAAATTGTGTTTTGTGCTATGTGATGCGTGAGAGATGATGATCAAACTTGTATATAGTAGACCTAGGATTTTATTTTCTGTTTTTATGCCGTACCTAGTTTAGGGGCAGCATTGCTGCTGAACTCTTATACCCCTATATATGTGACGTTTGTGATGTATATATGTATATATGTTTGTCTAACAATTTCATATCTCAGGTACCCTTAATCCCCGGCCTAGAACGATCCCTACTTGCTCATACTACTAACGATATTTTTGTAGGGTTTATTATTGCATGCGAGCTTCGGCTCCCGTCCAACTATGAGTGAATTGCCATATCATGAGTGAAAAGAAGAGAGTATGCCTAGTGAGGAGGATGAAATCAGCATAACATTTCATTGCTTGTGATTTTCGTTTCTTACTTGTTCATGCTTTGATACATGTTTATGACGCTCGGGATTTATGTGCTTACATTGAAATGCTTAACTTGAAAGCTATGTGTTTTAAAGATCCTGAGACAATCATTTAGGGGCAGTAGTTGAGTCTTTTTGTTTTTGTTTTGCTAAGGGACTAGCAGAAGCTAAGTGTGGGGTAGTTGATAGGAGCACAATGTGCGTCGTTCTTAATATGTTTTTACCCCCATTTATCCAATGCTTAACCCTTATTTTTGTAAGATAGAGTCATATTTTAGTTTAGTGTCCCTTTGGTAGAGTTTTAGAGAAAATGTGCTTAATTGTCAGAAAAATGACTAAGTAAAGAAATCTGAGCAAAAAGTGAAAAATATGTTGTTTTCGTGATATTGAGGCCCGTGCTAAACTGATCTATCCTTTTCCAAATTTGATAAAATTTGGTATGCATATAACTGGATAGCTAAAGTATATTGTATCAAAATTTCAGATCAATCAGAGTTCGGGAAGTCACCCAAATGAAGGCTGTAACTTGGCAGTTTGAGCAAACCAATCCAGGGACTACCAGGATTTTTTTGGGACTGTGTCCTGATTTCCGGAATTTCTGTGGGACACATCGCTTGGAACCAGAGAACGAGCCATACGCCGTTGGAAATTTCTACGAGTCTAGTTTCTCTGGGACTTGGAATCGCAGCAAAATCTTTCCTGAGCAAAAAGTTATGCCGGTTTGAATGCACGAAGGTCAAGTCTGCCGAAAGAAGAAAACCTAAACCGAGTTCTACATGGATTTGGCTTACGAATGTGGACTGAATTCCATCCTTTGTGCAAGATTTTTGGCTGAATTAATTCATGGAAAACCTAAAGAGATATTGCTCAATTATTCAGCCATTATCTTGGGAATTTTCGGCAGAAAATAGAGGAAGAAAATCGCAACAAATCCTGATCAAATTCGGCAGAATTCCTGTGCATGTCATCCAACTTCCACGGACTCTCCCAGATAGCTCACAATGAATCAGAGTTCGAGCCTTATATGGATAGAAAGCTACCGGAGTCTAGTTTCCAACCCAACTGGAATCACCTTAATATCTATTTTCTAGAGAAAGATATTCCATAATCTTCACTCGAAGGTCAAATCTGCCAGCAGGATTAGTTTGAGAAAAACTAGGTTTTGTAAACCCTAGCTGCCTCCCTTGCCTCTATAAATACCACAACATAATTTCAGAATAATCATCTTCTCTTCCTCACTTAAACTAGCCAAAACTCTGCCGAATTGCTTCCAAGAATTCTCACCAAGAACATAGCCGAACCATACTCCACCACCTTTCATAAAATCATTCCAATCATCAACACCAATCCACTTGCCGAATTCTTCAACAAGGTTGTCACTTGGATTGTAATTTTAATGGCTTTTGTTTCTTTGTATTTATACATTAATTTGTCTATGAATTATGTATTGATTCTTGGATCTGATTTTGGTTTTGTTATTTATTCATGGGATTTCCGAATTCTTGTTATAATTGTTTGGTTTTCTTATGTTTAATTGCCGAATTATGCATGTTATGTAATTGAATATGGTATGATGGGTAGTAGGCTTTTGCATGTTTTCTTGATTTAATTAGGTTTATTTCCTTAATTCGTATGCAACCGAAGGAGATGTCTAGATGCATTCGAAGGCCATGAGTGTTATCTAGGTGTTGAATTCACTTGCCGATTTAATACATGTTGGATCATACGCGTAGTTGATTTTAATGTGTATTTATCTAAGGGCTAGAGTAATTCTGGAAATTTACATGTCGATGTGGGATGAGTGACACCATACCTGCTAACATGTTCCAATTCAACATACTGTGCTTATGTGCTATTTGTGTTTAATTTCTACGCATAGTGTTATTAAACCGATTAGTACCATGTTTAGGATTACACGCGTAGTTGATTCTAAATACTTGTGATGTTTTGAATAATTAGATATACCGCGTTCGCTCTAATTAAATTGGAACATAATTGATCTTGAATTCGATAATTGCTTGCTGCCCCTATTACTTGTTTTGATTTCGTTGCATGTGTAATGAGTTTTGTGTCTTGTGATTGTGTGGAACATGTTGATCAATTGTAAATAATAATTTAGGATTTAAATTCGTAAAAAAAATCAGTAGGCAATTAGATAAAAATTCGACACCCCCCTTTCTATGTGCAACACTTTGTGTGATTGAAAGCCCTTGATTTCCCCGGATAGAACGATCCCTACTTGTCCTAACTACAATTGACAAAAGAAGGGTATTATGTGTATGAAGTTGTTTTGCATGTACTTTGTGCTTGGATAATATCTCCATCAACCGGTGATATGCCAAACTAACTGCTTGGAGGCTCGGCGAGTCTACCAGCCTCGGTCTTGCTCCCGGTCGGGATCTGCTCTCTTTTCCCCTATATACCGTTGGAACTGGCCGTTACTAATCAAACCCTCCACCGCTGTTTTGAGAGCACAGCACTGGCTCGTTCGATGAGTAGCCTCATCATGATAGGAGCAGTACTTGCCCGTTTGCGCCGTGGTAAGCTTCTCCTTTGGGTACCTTCTCCTGGGCGGTGGTGGAATGATGTTCCCGTTCTCGAGCAAAATGTCCTCGTATGAAGAGGTGAGAGCGGTGAAGACCTCTTGACCGGCCGGTTGTGCTGGCATGATTGCCAGGGGGCGTTCTTGCCGGTACTGCGCCGGTTTGTGCTCGTTCTGGGGTCTGTCATGATAGGGCTTCTGCTGCCGTTGCCCCCAATTTCTGTTGGGCCGGCTTGGCCGGGCGGGTCGGTTCTCGGTCCGCTGGCTGGTCTTGTCTTCTTGTCGGTGTGGGGGGTGCTCTTCCCGGGGGTGGTCTTCCTGCTGCTCTTCCCGCTTCCTCTTCAGCAGGTGCTGCCCGTACGTTTCGTGATCGGCCTGGGCATGCCGGATGGCCATTGCCATTAACTCGTCATACCCGTGCGGGAGTTCCACCCGCACGGCATATGAAAACTTTCCTGGCCAGAGCCCTTGCTTAAACGCCATCTCGGCGATACCTTTGTCAAAGGTTCCGGACCCCGGCCGTCGCCGTCTACCAACGGTTGACGAAAGTCCTCAATTCCTCGCCGGGCGCTTGCATGCAGTTGAAGAGGATGGTCGATGTGCGGGCTCCCTCGACCCGGAGGATGAAGCGGCCTACAAACCGGTCGGCCAACTGCTCGAAGGCCTCGATTGAATTTGCCGGAAGCTCATAAAACTAGCTGAGCGCCTCCCCAGACAGAGTTTCCTGGAAAATGTTGCAGCATACTGCATCAGAGTAGCCTTTGGCGCACGTCTGGGACCGGAAACTATCCAGGTGCTGGTACGGGCAGCCGGACCCCGAGTAGGTGAGCTTGAGGGACTTCTGGTTACCGGACCTCCCCGATTCCATAACCCGGTGCGAGAAGGGGGATGCGCTCGTTGAACCGTGCGCCTTCCATCGGCCGTGCCGCTCTTCTCTCGTTGGCCTCCATTTGGGCCTTCAAATCCGACACAGTGTCGGCGAGCATCTGCAATGCCCGTGCAGTCGGAGTCACGGCTTCATCCTCGAATGAAGTGTGGGGCTGGCGAGGCGTCGGCGTGCTCTTTGGCGGGGCCGTGCCGGCCGGTGAATCCATTCGCCCGGGATCACTGGGCCTACCGCCCGATGACTGCCCCGCTTCAAACTGCTGAGATCGAACTGGCGGGGGTGCCTGTGCCCTGACCATAGCGTCGTTGCGCTGTTGTCCTCTCTCCAGGGCGGCTACCAGGGCAGCGTTCACCGCCTCCATTTCTTCATACCGGGCGTTGGACTTGGCTCTATCCCGGTCGCCCTCCTCACGCAGGCGACTAACCTCTGCGGCCATTATCTGTATCTCTCCGGCCATACTGCTCTGGTCGGGGCTGTACGTGGTGTCTCGGTCACTGTTGCAGCGCGGGCTCTCCTCTCGGATCATCCGAGAACGTCAGAGAAAAGCCCCGGTGCACAGGCCTGTCTTCAGTTGCCGGGCCTTTGCCGCGCGAGCTGTCGTGGTTTGGCCCCGGCGTGCCGGTCGGCCTCCCACAGCTCCCGCCTTCCTGATCGCCCTGGTCGCCGCGCTGCTCCCGCATAACGACCGGGGTGGAGACAAGCGTTTGCACTAGTGCAACATGCTACTCCTCGGTGGTATTTCTTTTCTGTCTTGCTTCCGAACTCTCTGCCATCGATAGTGCTTACGTGGTTTCTTGTCCAAACTTCCCACAGACGGCGCCAATTGTTTCTGCACAAACTCTGGGGCCTGGTAGAGACAGGTGAATCTTCGTGCTATCTCCTGCAAACCTGCTTACTAAGGAGAATACCGGGCGGGCCGGTCTTCTCCTCTCCGATGCCTAAGTTAGTATAGTTGGAATAGATATAACTTAAGCACGTATATAAGCGGTAGGAAGGATCAGTTACCTATTAATGAGGGTAGTTGGGGCCCTTATATAGGTGGCCAGGAGTGAGGTCTGGCCTTACCCTTCGATGTGGGACTGGTTCCCTTCTGTTTGCACACCAAAGGGCAGCTTTGGTGACCTCTTAGGCAGGCAGGCGCCCCCGGATCCCGGGCCCCTGGTAGCAGGATGGACTGCTAGACCCCGAGGCCAGGTTCTGGTGATCCGGTCCCGGGCCCTGGGCCGGCCCCTGGTGCACTAGCTACGGGTCTGCGGGCCTACTGTAGCCCCTCTGTGGCTACTGTCAACAATACTAATTTGATGTAATACAGGCTTTATACAATGAACCTCTTTGTGAACTAAGTGATATACAACTCTGTAAACTTCTCTGTAATAGAGTTATACTTGTATTGCTTCTTGTTAAACTGTAACTTGTTCAATACTAAATGATTGCAACAATAGATAGAGTTTGTGTCCAACTTGGTTCTTACAGTCTCCCACTTGGACCAACTATATCTAACTCTGATCAATTGAACATGTCAATGAAAGTTAACAACTGAAATGTGCACTGAAGCATACAAAACTCATAGTTCATTCAGCTTTGTCAATTCACATCAACATAATGCAGAAGCTAGAATCATACATGATTAAATAATCAAAATAATTAGAGTTCACATACAATAGTTACTTTAATCACATAAGCTCATGAGTGATAGAGTGAGAATAATTTTGACAAGTATATCTACCTCATATGTCAAAAACTCACAGTCCTTGATTCTGATAAAATCAAAATCCTGTAACAACAAATACCCAAAAACTGAATACTGAAAAGATAAAAGCTTAACTGTAGAATATTATGTTCTGTGTACTGTAAAAATAAATTTGGTTCAATCACAACACACTGATGAATAATTCAAGAAAAATAATACTTGTAGAATGAAATTCCTCGAGTCTTTATTGATCAACTGAAAAATTACAAGCTTCTCTTGAAATAAGATTACAAACATCAAAACTAAGAAAAGAAGAAAAAATAAAATGATCTTCATAGGCTCCCACAGAACTCAAGCATATAAATCTGATAATACTCTCAGATTCTTGACATGTTTCTCAAATACTATAATTGGAAGTGCTTTAGTGAATGGATCTGCTAGCTAAGAAATTGTATCTATATCCAAAACATCAATTTCTCCACGTTTAACTCTTTGTCTCACAGAATAATATTTTAGATCAATATGTTTAGAATTACTAGATCTTTTACTGTTTTTACTGAAAAATACTACAGCTTCATTGTCACAATAGATTTTCAATGGATTTGTAACAATATGACTTCAAACTTCAATATATATAAAAAAGTTCCTTATCCATAGTCCCTCACATATTCCTTCATATATTGTTATATATTCTGCCTACATAGTAGATGTAGGTATCAAGCCTTGTTTCATGGTTTTCCATGCAGCAGCTCCACTAGCAAGCATAAAAATATAGCATGAAGTAGACTTTTTGGATTTTGGAAAATTTTCAACAAAATCTGAATCAGTATAACCCACTAACTCCAAATTTTTAACCTGTCTATAAACTAACATATGAGACTTAGTTTTATGTAAATATCTAAAACTTTCTTACCTGCAACCCAATGTTCTTGAATAGGTGCAGATTGAAACCTGGACAAAATTTCTACTAAAAATGCAAGGTCTGGCCCAGTGTAAACCTGTGCATACATCAAGCTACCTATAAGCTTAGCATATGGTTTTCTCTCCATTTGAGTCATCTTCCCCCCATTTTTAGAAATTTTTGACAGTTTATCACCTTTAGACATAGGGGCATCTCCTGGAGTACATGTTTCCATGTTAAATCTTTTTAAGACTTTCTAAATATAATTTTGCTGAGATAAGCCTAAAACCCCTAGTTTCCTGTCTCTCTTAATTTCAATTCCCAAAACGAAAGATGCTTCACCTAAATCTTTCATATCAAAATTGTTTGACAGAAAAAACTTAGTTTCATTTAATAACTTAACACTGCTACTAGCTAAAAGAATATCATCCACATACAAAATCAAGAATATAAATTCAGATTTTGTAGTCATGAGATATACACATTTATCAACTATGTTTTATGTAAAGCCAAAAGAAGATACAACTGAATCGAATTTCTTGTACCATTGTCTAGAGGCCTGTTTCAAGCCATAGATTGATTTTTTAAGTCTGCATACATGATTTTCCTTTCCTGATTTCACAAAACCCTCATGTTGTTTTATATAAATGACTTCATCTAATTTTCCATTAAAAAAATACAGTTTTAATATCCTTATGATGTAAATCCATATTATAATGAGCAACTAAGACTATTATAATTGTAAATGAATCTTTAGTAGATATAGGAGAAAAAGTTTCATTATAGTCAATACCCTCTTGTTGTGTGAATCCCTTAGCTACTAGCAGAGCTTTATGCCTCTCTATATTGCCATTTGCATATCTTTTAGTCTTAAAAACCCATTTACAACCAATTGCTTTATGATTAGGGTATGGTTTCACAAGTTGCCATACTTTATTTTTAGACATATAATTAATTTCTTCTTGCATAGCTTTTTCCCATTCACTAAACTCACTGCTATTTTGAGCTTGCTTGAAGCTCAAGGGATCATCATCTTCTGCTAAGACATCTTGTTCTTGTAGAAAAACATGTTATAGTCACTGCCTTCACCATACACTAGTTTTCTCTGTCTAGTAGACCTTCTGAGTGGAGGATTTTCTAAGTTTTGAGGTTCTATAGCTACATCCTGAGGATATATATCGATTTTCTAAATTTTGATATGCATTCTCAACTTCAGGCTCATGAACTAAATTTTCTGCATTTAAATGATTCTGCACTTGATTAAAATTAGTCGCATTTGATCTTAGTGTGTTCTGAACTAGAGGTAATATCTGTACTGAATCCTCATTATCAGTAATTTCATCAAATTCTAAGGATAAATCCTCAAAATCATTACTGCATACACCTTCATCCAAAAATTTGGCATGATTTGTTTCCATTAATTTGGTTTTATTTTGAGGTGTATAGAATATGTAGCCTTTAGATTTTTCACAGTAACCAATAAAATGACAACTAACAGTTTTAGGACCTAATTTTTCCTGTAGTATGTTTGGAATTCTTGCTTCAGCTTTGTAGCCCCACACGTGGCAGTGATGCAAGCTAGGCTGCCTAACACACCATAACTCAAATGGTGTTTTATCTACAGACTTAGAGGGTGCTCTATTGCAGATATAATTTGCAGTCTTAAGTGCTTCACCCCATAAGTAAATTGGTAGCCCTGAAGTACACATCATAGATCTAACCATAATGAGAAGAGTTCTGTTTTTCATCTCAGCTACTCCATTTTGAGTTGGAGTATATGATGGGGAATACTGTGCCTTAATGCCATGTTCTTATAAAAACATTGCAAATGGTCCCTTTTGCTGGCCTGCACTAGTATGCCTCCCATAAAATTCTCTTCTTCTATCTGATCTTACCGTCTTAATTTTTGTTTCTAATTGGAGCTCGACTTCAGTTTTAAAATTTTAAAAAACTTCCAGTGTGTTTCTGCACAAACCCGTAGGCCTGGTAGAGACTGGTGAATCTAGATGTGATCTCCTCCTGCGAACCTGCTAACTAAGGGGAATACCGGGCGGGCCGGTCTTCTCCTCTTCGATGCCTAAGTTAGCACAGTTGGGATGAATAGATAACTTAAGCACGTATGATAAGCAGTTGGAGAGATCAGTTACCTATTAAAGAGGGTAGTTGAGGCTCTTATATAGGTGGTCGGGCGTGAGGTCTGGTCTTACTCTTCGATGTGAGACTGGTTTCCTTCTGTTCGTACAAAAGGACAGCTCTGGTGGCCTGTTCGGCAGGCTGGCGTCCCCAGTTCCTGGGCCCCTGGTCGCAAGGTAGACTGCTGGGCCTCGGGTCCGGGTGCTGGTGATCCTGCTCCGGGCCTCAGTCCGGCCCCGGACGTGCTGGCTGCGGGTCTGTGGGCCTATGTAGCCCCTCTGTGGCTACTGTCAACACAGTGCTTGAGACTTTTCTGAAAGGAAGTATATGTAGTAGTATCTAGAGTAATCATCTATGTATGTTATGAAATAAATGTTTCCACACATAGTTTTATGTTTAAAAGGTCCACATATATATATGTATGAATACGTTCCAATAGCTTATGACTTCTTATTGTAGTAATTTTTCTTTTGTTTGTCAATTTGCCTTTGAAACATTTAATACAATCAGTCAAGGCATCATACTTCAAAGCAGGTAAAATTCCATTTTTCTCGAGTGTTTTCAATCTTTACTTTGATATGTGTTCTAGTCTTTTGTGCCAAAGAAAAGCAGACTTATTGTTGAATAAAGATCTTTTAACTCCTGTAATTCTATTCTCAGTTATAGTTTCTGCATTATTTACAAGCATAAGAATCTCATTTTTAATCACAGAACAATCAAGTTTAAGATAATTATTTGAAAAAGAACCACAACCAACACTACCAGATACGGACGAATAGCCGACGAAAATTTTTTCGTCGGCCATTCCATTTTTTCGTCGGCTATACCCTCTGCCGACGAAAATTTCGTCGGCCATAAGTCGTCGGTAATACGCCGTCGGTAATACCAATGGCCGACGAAAAAAAAAATTTCGTCGGCTATAGTTAAGTATGGCCGACGAGTCAAAAAATTCGTCGGGCAAACGTGGGTGAAATAGCCGACGACTTTCGTCGGGTATTTTTGAGTATGGCCGACGAAATCCATTAAGTATGGCCGACGATTTAATAAAATTTTGTCGGCTATGTTGTTTTAACTATAGCCGACGATTTAATAAAATTTCGTCGGCTATGGTGTTTTAACTATAGCCGACGATTTAATAAAATTTCGTCGGCTATGTTGTTTTAACTATAGCCGATGATTTAATAAAATTTCGTCGGCTATGTTGTTTTAACTATAGCCGACGATTTAATAAAATTTCGTCGGCTATTTCCTCGAAATATATTACTATTTTTATAGGTATTAATTAGTTATAGCCGACGAAATAAGGCACTTTTCGTCGGCTATACAAGTTATAGCAGACGAAAATTGGTAAAATTCGTCGGCTATACTTGTTATAGCCGACGAAATAATGCAAAAATCGTCGGCTATTCTTGCATTTGGAAAAAAAAAATTAAATTATTTTCTAAATTACCATTCCAAGCAAGCTGCAAATCACAAAAACAATTCATGCATTTGCACCAACAAGAAACACGTCTAAATACCATTTTTATTAAATTCGTTCCAATATACATAAAATATAACCCTAATTATCCCCTAAACTACTAAAGTCTAGGATGTCATCTACAGCATCAGGCGCATCATCCTGCTGACCGAACTCGAGAGGTTCAGGCATTGGAGGCTCCACTAACTGCTGAAACGGGAGCGGGGGTGGACGGCCTTCTTGTTGTGCCGCGAACATCTCATAAACCCACTGTTGCTGGCCGTCGTAGTTGTATTGCCGAATTCTGGCGCACTCAGCATTCCAACGGACCATATCCAACTGATACTGCTGGTACTGCTGTTGTCTGCGGCGCAGCTCCTCTACTGTCTGGGACGAGGTCGCCAATTCTGCGGCCAATCGCTGCACTTCCCCCCTCATATGTTGGGTCTCCCCGCCTCCCTTCTTTTGACCTCCCTTAGTGGTCTTCAGGAGCCCTTGTCCAGAACCTCCTAAACCCCGGCAGTAGTACTCGTTGGACTGCTGTGGGAAGGCTGCGTTGAACATCCTCGCCGCCGTTTGGATATTGGTGCGGTCGACCTGGCGCACGGCTTCTTCCAAATCTGCCTCTGAGATGTCCGGTTGTGTCTCCCGAACTATTTGCTGGAGCACCTCTTGTTCGGCCTGGGTCACCCGCTCCTAATTGGACGGGGAAAAAAAATTAATATTCTAACAAATGGATAGTTAAGTAAAATTAATAATTTAAATTTTAAAATCATAATGAACGACTTACGAGATCTTCTGTCGCTTGTGGATAAGCGATCTTGAACGTCTCCACGTAGGGGTTGCAATCAGGATGATCTCTGAGCGCCTCCTCCTGATATTGTGCAAACGGCCTTGAACCGCCGTGATGGAGGATTGTGTTACGGCGGCGGTTCTCCGAGTTTATCCGAGACCGTTCCTTCAAACAAATAATAAAATATTAGAAAAATGCATCAAAAAATATAACTGAAATAATTATAAAATATTTAAACTAATAATTAAAATTTTAATAAAATAAACATTTATAGTGAAGTTTAGTATTTACCATCATAGCCGGGTTGTCGAAGACTACGGTCCTCAACCAACGCCACTCGTACTCCCTGAACATGAACTCTCTGGGAGTACCCATACGACCACGGTTGCCGTACTCGTTATAGTGGGAACGGAGCTCGTTCTTCCACTCTTTGAACCTACGAAAAAAACAAAAGTGCATTAGAAATATGATTAATATCATAAAATATTTCTAATTATCAAATAAGACATTCCCAACGTACCTCGAGCTCTGTTGGGAGTCCGCCCAACCCCGCTTGTGTTCCGCAACCACAAAGTATGTCTGAAAGATAATATTTTATTAGTTTTATAATTATAAAAATACCGAAAATTTTTAAATATTACGATAACTAAATTAAATTTTTTTATTTACTCACCGACGCGGCGTTGTTCAACTCCATCTTGATTTCTTCGGGCACATCAGCCCACCGAGCCCACAACATAGGGACTCTGTCCCTAATGAGTGCACCCACGCAACCCGAGTAGTCGCGTTTCTTTTTCGCCCCAACCTCCTGATTAGGAGCTTCGTCAATCTGGATCCTCCCGCTCAGTTCAACCGTTCTCCTGAGCGTCTCAAAACTGATGACACCTCTGGTATTCCTCTGGGTTGAACTGCTAGCGCCTGTCCCTATCACATAAACGACGATTGGTTAATAAAATTAAATATTAGTGCGTTAATTTGAATAAAATATTTAATTAATAAAATCGAATGTTACCTGAACCCGATGATTCGGTTGCCGTCGACTTTCCTTTTCTCCTCGCCGAAATCAGGAGGTCAGGGCTCTCCCATGGCTGCTGCTGGTATGCCTCCGCAGCACTCACGAACTGAGGCATATCAGGCCACTGGGGCCGACCCTGATAGTCGACCTCGGGTATCGCAGGAATGTTGTAGGAGAGGAAGAGCTGGTTTGGGAGAGTAGGCCCCTCAGTCGAGTCACCAGCAGACTGAGTCGGACTCGGCATCGGCATCGGCTCCCGATGAACCTCAGGCATACGAACCTGAGGAACGTCGGCAGCTATCTCCTCGTGAAACAGCTGCCGACTAAACCTCGGCGCCACAGAGGGACCGACATTCGGAAGTGAAGTGCTCGACGGCCGCCCCGCCTGGAGAAGGGTCGGGTGCCGAGCACTCACACTCCGCCGCGGCTGGGCTGCATCCACACTCCTCCGCGGCTGGCTGGTGGTCCTCTCAGGCTGGCTAGCCGTCCTCTCGGAGTCTGGGGAACCGGCGGCATTTCCAGAACCGGCGGCATTTCCAGAACCTCTAGATCTAGAACGACGACCTCCGAACAACTGCCTAAATGCATCGGCCATCTAAAGCCAGACGCATTAATACATTAATTAATATTAAATTATATTATATTAAATAACAAATTCTAATTAATATAATACCCAATAATACTAACATATTTTAATATTTACCGATTTATATAATAACCAATTTATACATATAAATTATACAATTACACCTAAATTATACAATTAAAATAAATTTTACAAAAATTACCTAAATTAACATAAAAACCTAAAAATTACATACATTAACATAAAAACCTAAATTATAACTAAATTAACATAAATACATAAATTATACCTAAATTAACATAAATACATAAATTCTACCTAAATTAACATAAATACATAAATTATAACTAAATTAACATAAATACATAAATTAACATAAATACATAAATTATACACAAATTAACATATAAATACATAAATTATACCTAAATTAACAATTATATCTAAATTAACATAAATACATAAATTATATCTAAATTAATATAAATACATAAATTATACCTAAATTAACATAAATACATAAATTAACATAAATACATAAATTATACACAAATTAACATATAAATACATAAATTATACCTAAATTAACAATTATATCTAAATTAACAATTATATATAATTTATTAACCATAATTTAATTTATTAACAATTAAATAAAAAAAAAAAAAGGAGGCCGGGTACCGAATCGGGGAGGAGGAGGAGGAGGGGGAGGCGGCCGGAACAGGGAGGAGGAGGAGGAGGGTCGGCCGGGGCTGCCGGAACAGGGAGGAGGAGGAGGAGGAGGGGCGGCGGATCGAACCAAGGAGGAGGAGGAGGAGGCGCCGGCAGGAGGATCGACGGATGAAGGAGGGCCGGATTCGAGGAGGAAGATTGTTTAGGGAAAATCGGGCAAATGGAGGCTAGGGTTCGGCTGCATTTTACTTATACCCGATAGTATAGCCGACGAAATAAAGCGATTTCGTCGGCCATGATATAGTATAGCCGACGAAATAAAGCGATTTCGTCGGCCATACTATGGCATAGCCGACGAAATTACATAATTCATTTTTCGTCGGCCATGCTATGGCATAGCCGACGAAATTACATAATTCGTCGGCTATAGTCTTCGTCCCTCAGCATCCGTCCGATCTCCCCCATCCAACGGTGGATAATGGGAAGGCGCGGATCACCAGACTTTAGCCGACGAAATATAACTTCGTCGGCTATACTTTTGGTCAAACTGCAAAGTCAAACCTCTAAACGCTTTAAAACGGAAATTGGCCCGTCTAAATGACGTTTTTTGGCCTGACCTTCAACAGAG
The DNA here is from genome assembly GCA_963682095.1 of Potentilla sterilis. Lineage (NCBI taxonomy): Eukaryota > Viridiplantae > Streptophyta > Magnoliopsida > Rosales > Rosaceae > Potentilla > Potentilla sterilis. The sequence continues at coordinate 46,624,657 of OY821754.1, forward strand.
AATAGTTTCAGATCGATGCGACGCATCTAATCGTATAAAAATTTCCCCCAAAATATTTACCGACCGTCAGGCTACCCATAGGAAAACGGGAGTAAAAAACAGCAAACCGCAACATTCGGCACACAGATTTTGTCGGAATCTTCCCATTTTTCAACCGTAGCCGTATTTCAATATTTCGGTCATGTCTTATTTCACGACACATTTGCATTTGAAGGGTCTACGTATAGTAGGTATTTGAAACTATACATTCACTTAAACACTTAGTAAACAAGTTGAGGAACATTAGTGCATATATTACGATTTTGAATCTAAAAGTTTGGAAAATCTATTTCAACCGTCAGATATCACCGTTAAGATTAAATACATGTATGAAAATAAATCCAAGGTTATCGGACAACGTTAAAGGCTCGATCGGGACGGTCAAACTGCAAAGTCAAACCTCTAAACGCTGTAAAACGGAAATTGGGCCGTCTAAATGACGTTTTTTGGCCTGACCTTCAACAGAAAATAGTTTCAGATCGATGCGACGCATCTAATCGTATAAAAATTTCCCCCAAAATATTTACCGACCGTCAGGCTACCCATAGGAAAACGGGAGTAAAAAACAGCAAACCGCAACATTCGGCACACAGATTTTGTCGGAATCTTCCCATTTTTCAACCGTAGCCGTATTTCAATATTTCGGTCATGTCTTATTTCACGACACATTTGCATTTGAAGGGTCTACGTATAGTAGGTATTTGAAACTATACATTTACTTAAACACTTTGTAAACAAGTTGAGGAACATTAGTGCATATATTACGATTTTGAATCTAAAAGTTTGGAAAATCTATTTCAACCGTCAGATATCACCGTTAAGATGAAATACATCTATGAAAAAAAATCCAAGGTTATCGGACAACGTTAAAGGCTCGATCGGGACGGTCAAACTGCAAAGTCAAACCTCTAAACGCTGTAAAACGGAAATTGGGCCGTCTAAATGACGTTTTTTGGCCTGACCTTCAACAAAGAATAGTTTCAGATCGATGCGACGCATCTAATCGTATAAAAATTTCCCCCAAAATATTTACCGACCGTCAGGCTACCCATAGGAAAACGGGAGTAAAAAACAGCAAACCGCAACATTCGGCACACAGATTTTGTCGGAATCTTCCCATTTTTCAACCGTAGCCGTATTTCAATATTTCGGTCATATCTTATTTCACGACACATTTGCATTTGAAGAGTCTACGTATAGTAGGTATTTGAAACTATACATTCACTTAAACACTTAGTAAACAAGTTAAGGAACATTAGTACATATATTCCGATTTTGAATCTCAAAGTTTGGAAAATCTATTCCAACCGTCAGATATCACCGTTAAGATTAAATACATGTATGGAAAAAAATCCAACTACATCTGACAACGTTGAAGGCTCGATCGGGACGGTCAAACCGCAAAGTCAAACCTCTAAACGCTTTAAAACGGAAATTGGCCCGTCTAAATGACGTTTTTTGGCCTGACCTTCAACAGAGAATAGTTTCAAATCGATGAGACGCGACTAATCGTAAAAAAATTTCCCTCCAAATATTTACCGACCGTCAGGCTACACATAGGAACACGGGAGTAAAAACCGCCTAACCGCAACATTCGGCACACAGATTTTGTCGGAATCTTCCCATTTTTCAACCGTAGCCGTATTTCAATATTTCAGTCATGTCTTATTTCACGACACATTTGCATTTGAAGGATGAAGCAATGGTTTGTCGATAGTGATAGAAAATGGAAACTGCTCTTTTTTTGTTTTTTTTTTAATCATAGCCGACGAAATCAAACCTAGTATTCGTCGGCTATTGTTTTGTCGTTTTCTGTTAAAAACTTATGGCCGACGAAATATTTAATGTTCGTCGGCCATTGTTCGTAATATTATTATTTTTTTAAAAACTTATGGCCGACGAAATAGTTATTTTTCGTCGGCCATTGTTCGTAAATAATTATTTTTAAATAACTTATGGCCGACGAAATAATTAGTTTTCGTCGGCCATTGTTCGGAAAATATTTTTTTTAAATAACTTATGGCCGACGAAATAATTAATGTTCGTCGGCCATTCTCCGTTTAGCCGACGAAATAATGCATTTTTCGTCGGCCATTCTCTGAAAAAAACCAAAAAAATCAGTGGTTTTACACCTCTCCTATTCCGATGTCCTGTTCACATATAACCAAAATTGAACATAAAAAATCAGAAACCCAACAGTCAACATATTTCAAATTTTTGTTTAAGGGGTTTGGAACCCAGCCTAGCTGGGAGGCTCATCCCCACGCCCGTTCATTAGAAATGAGTTGATTACAAATGAAAGGATTACATCATTTAAATTACTTAATCTGTCGGATTGTAATCGGAATCATCGGATGAGTCTTCTTCGGTTTCTGAATTGCTCGATAGGGGTAATCTATGTCTTTCCTCACCACTAGAGTCCTCGTTAGTTTCTTCATTTGGATCAACATCAACAAGCAGTGGCTCTTCACGTCGAATTCGCACCGGCGGGTCTAGGCGAATAAAAGAGGAGTCAGGAATACCGTTTGAGTTGGGCTCTTGATACGCGGTGCCCCCTTCCTCGTTCTCTTCAGCCACTCCAAGTGTAGACGCCCGGTAAATGTTGCGATGGTGGATAGTGTTGACTACTTTCCACGGGTCACCCTTGGCGAGATCATCAAGATAAAACACTTGTTTCACCCATGTGGCTAAAACGAACGGGTCGTCCTCATACCATGATGTACTAGTGTTCACAGAACTTACGCCGTATTGATCGGTTTTCATGCTCTGCGGCCGTGTGTTAAACCATCTACACTTGAAAAGGTGCACTTTCATGCCTTTCCCGTAATGCAGTTCCACAACTGAATGGAGAACACCGTAATAGTCAACTCCACCATCCCCACCATGTGCCATAACCCCTGAATTTTGTGTTTTCAGTCTGAGGTCTCTGTCTTCACATCGAAATAACACACCATTCACCTTGCACGTCGCATAAACTTTTGAATAGACCGGCCTCCTCGCTAAAAGTCTGAGTTCGTGCGACCAATTTGGGTGATTATCATTTGCAATAAGGTCCATCTGCAACCATCAGAATCAACTATAAATATGAATAAATATACACAATAATATATGAACACGTATAAAATAGTGTTAAAGGTACGTACCCAGCGGCCGAAATACTCTGCGAATGTCTGGTTGTGGTAATCGCGATCACTTGCTACTCCTTCACAGCGTAGATGTATGTCCTTCCAAAACTGAACTTCTGGACAGTTGATTAGTACCCACCAATGTGCAATGGCTACCTCATAATCTTTCAACTTATAGGAAACTGGCATGTTTCCACCGAGTACAACATCGTCGGAGAGTATGGAAAGATTGAACTGTGAAGGTACATCTTCCGGTATGCTTTCCTGTAACGCTCCGAAATACAGCTTCATGTAGGTAACGCACTCGTGCGCAATATATGCTTCAGCTATATATCCTTCAGGTGCGGATCTGTTTTGGACAAAACCACCGTATTGTCCAAGTTGCCTATAAATCAAGTTTTTAAAGTGTTATGATAATACATTAACACTATATCACATATATTGATGAGGAAATTAACATAAGGTGTAAAATACGTACCTTTCCATCGGATACATCCAAGTGAAGTGCACAGGACCGGTAAGCAACAACTGCCGAGGAAGATGGATCATGAGGTGAGGCATGATGTCGAAAAAATTTGGAGGAAATATCATCTCAAATTTACACATGATATTGATAGGAGCACAATGTGCGACGATATTATATGCTTATGCCCTCGTTTATGCTTTGTTTAACCCTTATTTGTCTAAGATAGAGTCGTAATGTAGTTAGTGTCAATTTTGGTAGAGTTTTGTGAAAAATGGTTAAGGATCCGAAAAATGACTAAGTTTGAGAAATCTGGAAAATAGTGTAAAATATGTCTTTTTCGTGATTTTGAGATGATTGAAACTGTGGTCTATCCTTGTCCAAATTCTATGAAATTTGGCGTGCTTAATATTCATATGCTGAGGAATGTTGTGTTAAAATTTCAGATCAATTGGAGTTCGGGAAGTCACCCAAAACTTGGCTGCAAAAGGGCAGTCCGAGCATTCCAATCCAGGGACTTCCAGGATTTTCCTGGGACTGTGTCCCAACTTCGAAAAATCATTCCCGTCGACTCACAAGGATTTTTATCGAACTGTTTTATGGGGAGATGGCCATATGTGTCTAGTTTATCTGAGACTTGGAATCGCATCAATCGGAGCTCCACGGATGGAGATATGCCGGAATTACTGCAACAAGGTCAAATCTGCCGATTTCAGGAACCTACTGCCCCCTTTTTGTGTTTTCTGTTTTTGATGGACCAAATGGTGTACAAATGCATATGTGAAGATGGTCCAAGCTTTATGAAGGGAAGAGGAAGACACTAGGCCATGGCATTGAAGAAAAACTTGAAGAAAGACGTTCTCCTAGTCACACTAGGAGAAGCTGCCGAATAGAGGCAGATTGTATGCCTTTGTGTGCTGCCGGCAATTGGGGTATTTTTCGATGGACCAAGACATGTCAAATGAAGTCCAAGGTCATACAAGAAGTCCATGAAGATGTGAAGCCCAAGCCTTGAAGAAAAAAATTCAGAAAAGAAAACCTAATTGGATTAAGAAAGGAAGGTTGCAAAACCTTATTGAACTAGGTTTTCTGAATTCCTTTTGGCTTAAGGGACTGCCGGCAGCCTCTCTCCCTATCCTCTATATATACCCCCACTTTTCATTCTGAAAAATCATCTCATCTCAAGCTAAACACAAGGCCGAAACTCTACCAAAATTCCCCAAACTTCCTAGACAAAAACCTAAACCCGAAACCACCATCCACCACCAACCAAGTTTCTGCCGAAACTTGGAAAATTCCCTGCCAAGCCTCCTTTGCCGTGCAGCCTCATCCCTTCACCTACACAGCACCGGATCCACACCAAAAGAAGCTCTCAAGGTGTCTCAAAGTGTGATCCACTCCCTTCTTCGGTTTAGTACTTTTTGTCTAGTTATGTTTGATTTTGTCTATGAAACATTCATGTATGTTTGGTGTTGGTTTATATGTCTATGTGTAAACCGATTTTGGTTTTATAAATTATATGTTGAAGACTTGTTTAAATCGATGCTTAGATTTATGTTTAGGTTTCGACAAGAACAATGATTTTGCATGCTAATTTGTAATATGTAACTTGTAAATTCGTATGTTAGATAATTAGGACAGTGGTATAGATGCATGTTTTAGGTTCAAAATTGGTTAGAAATCTAAGGAGTGGGACTTAAAAACCGAAACATTAGTATTGGCTTGTAGCATGTAAATCTAGATGTTAGGTTTCATCAAACCCGAGTAATAACAAATATGGCTAGATACTCAAAAGGTTGCTTTGATTTGTTTTGCTCACCTAGGGTATAATACTTTGGATTTCTTACATGTTAAAATAAGATGATTGACAACCTTGCTTGTTTTGCATGTCTCCAATTTAGATCATTGCGCACAATTGTTAAATCTCAAAAGGATTAACATAACTTTAGGGCCCATAACCAAAAGTTCGGTCTTAAAACTTGAGAGGTCTTACAACTAAGTTGTAGTTGGAACTAATTTTGAACTTGAGCATGTTGATACTTGTTCCTTACTTTCTTGCATGTGAATTTATTCGTTAAAGAGTCTATGTGCTAAATGTTTTGCGAAAGATGATGATCACCTGTATATATTAGATCTAGGATTTTATTTTCTGTTTTTCTTTTATCATTGCCGAACCTAGTATTAGGGCAGCATTGCTGCCGATCCTATCATTCCCCCAAAATGTGACGTTTGTGATGTGTATATGTATGTATATATTTGTCTAACAATTTCATATCTCAGGTACCCTTAATCCCCGGCCTAGAACGATCCCTACTTATTCTATACTACTAACGATTGTAGGGTTTATTATTGCGTGCGAGCTTCGGCTCACATCAATTTTTGGCGCCGTTGCCGGGGATTATAAAAGCTTGTTTTATGAATTTGTTGTGTATATAATGTTGCTGGAAATTTTTGTTGTGAAGTTGTAAAGTTGTAAATTTTAAGTTTATTTTGGGCTTTTGTAAAGTAGAAATATGCTTTGGCATGTAGAGTTTAAATTTCGAAAGTTGCATGATGTATAATGATGTATGTTGATAATCACTTAGTTTAATTTCTAGGAAGTTTATATGTTGTGTATGTTTGAGTTTATTGTAGTTTCTAAAGTGTAACATGTAGGTGAAGCCTCTTTTGTTGATCATAACCAAAACCCTTCATGTGAATGGTGCTTTGTCGGAGGGCAATTCTATGTAGATTGGGAAACGCGGGATACTTCCCCCCCACGCATATAAGCGTTTCTTCGGTAATAGTATTACTTCTATGAGGTTGAGGGCGGTTTTAATCAACACTTGAGACCGCTAGGGATCCGTGTTTGTTTTACAAAGTATGGGGAAGTTATTATCATAGATATGGTTCTCAGGTTTGTTTAACTGGATCTCAAGGCCCATAGACTGATGTTCATTCTCGGTGAGTGAGTCGATAGGGGGTTCGCCCTCCGTGGTGTCCAACAACGAGTCCTGCCTGGTTCCTGTAGGGGGTTCGCTCTCCGTGATTGTAATGACCTTTGAAACGTAAAATCCGCACGACCTAGTCGACAGCTTGTGCCGAAGCATCACCTCACTTTAGACGCTAGAACATAACTTGACATATGTGGCCTATTTTCTTCGAAGATAAAACATGTTGTGTGGTTCAAACTCTTGAGGTATATCGGATTAAGCATGATACTACCGGGGGCTGTATCAGTCCATTGCACCGTTATCTCCTCTGCTCCACGTACTTCGAGAGTTAGAACAATATTAAAAGAAATTAGACTTAGCGATTACATGCTCATGAATTTTCCGATTTTTGCTCCTTATTGCCGATTGTATGTTATGCTTTGCCGTGAATTTCTTTGCCTTGCCGAATGTTTATATATGTGTATCATTGTTTGAAATTTGATGTGAAATTGCCAATGCCGTGGCTTGTAATGATGTATATTCTTGCCTTCTATTTCTTTACGAGGTTCTAACTTGTTTAAATGTTGCAAATTTCAGAAATAGTGCATGTCCGAATCTAGTATTTGGACAAGAGATCTTCAAGGCCGATTGCAACGTTTAGACCAAGAACTCGCTATTGCTCGTTTTGTGCCATTACCACCATCGTCACCAACCAGTTCATCAGTAGCATCATCCGTACCATCCTCCCCTATTGTGCCGTCAGTTTCATCATCATCAGGGCCGAGCTCCCCATCAGTAGTGTCATCATCGTGTGATCTTCAGAACCCAGAATTTGAAGCCTTTGCCGAATTAGAAGAAGAAGAAGAGATCATGGCATCAATCAGATCACAGAATGGTCATGTTGCTGGAGCTGGAGTTGCTCCTTCTAATATTACTTATCCTCCCTTGGAAACTGACAAGACTGGAGAGATTGAATTGAGGAGTGGATTCCTCCATAAGCTGAAGTCATTTTATGGGATGCCGAGTGAGGACCCTAATAAGCATCTACAGTGGTTTAACTTCACCACGGAGTCTATGTGCCCAAGAGGGACCGATTTGCAACACTTCAAAATGAAGGCATTTCCGTTTTCTCTAGAAGATCAAGCGAAGGAGTAGTTGTTTGAGGTGCCTAGTGGTCGCATTGTTTCGTGGAATACTATGATGGATGAGTTTTTGCTCAAGTACTTTCCTGCTTCACGTATCACTGATCTGAGGAAGCAAATTACAAGTGTGAAGCAAGCCGGAGATGAGACTTTCTTCGACTACTACAAGAGGTTCAAGTCCCTAGTTTCTTTGTGTCCATCGCATGGCATTAGCGATGGACTCTTGCTACAATATTTCTATGAGGGATTGCGTGTCATGGAAAGAGAGTTTCTCGACTCGGCCGCGGGAGGTAGCTTTTTGGAGTTGAACGCCGGTGCGGCAAGAAGTTTGTTGGAAGTTCGTGCATTGAACAACCAACAATTTGGCATGGCTCGAGGTAATGTGCAAAGGAATGAGAAAGTGCATGAGACGTCTTCGAGCTCAAAGTTAGAAGATAGAGTGGACAAGCTCACCGACTTGGTGAGTAATTTGATGAAGAAGCGTGCTAGTGTTTGTGGAATTTGCACCGAGGGCCATGAGACCGAACAATGCCCTCAATTTGGAGTTAGTGAGGGAGTTGAGGAGTGCAATGCAATTGGTTTTCAAGGAGGCCAACGATTTGGCAATTTCAATCCAAGGTTCAATGATCATCCGAACTTTCGATGGGCGAACAATGATAACGTGCTTAGGGCACCTATGCAACCGAGAGAGGGAGGAGCGCCATTTGTACCGAGGCCACCATTTGTGCCTCGGCAGCCATACATGCCGAACCAAGGACACTTTGCTGCATTGCCGAACCAGCCACAAGGAGGGCCGAGCCAAGTCCAAGGCCAAGCTTCGCCAAGCAATCCGAACTACGATGCTTTGATTCAATCTTTGTCAAGTGCTACTCAAGCATTACTCGCGGGACAACAAAATCATCAAAAGGACATTGGTGAGCTCAAGACTCAAATGGGGCAAGTTGTGGATTTTATGGGAAGATTTAATGAGCAAGGGAAGTTGCCGAGCAATACTATTCCAAATCCGAGGAACGAGCAAGCCAAAGTGATTCAAACTCGAAGCGGAAGAGAGTTGGTTCCTCCAACAAGTCCAAAGAAGAAGCGAGTGACTTTCAAAGGTATTAATGAGGATGAGAGGGCTGCCGGACCTGTCATAGCCGGCAGCCATTTGCATGATGCCGAGAGGAATGCTGCCGGCCATGATGATGCCGAGAGAGAAAGGGCAGCCGGCAGGGATAATGCAACCGAGAGAAAATCTGCCGAGCATGATGTGGCCGACAATAATGTTAAGGGAGGAGTGCTATCATCTAGTGCCCCATTCCCTTCACGTTATGCTAGAACAAAGAAGGACAAATCCGATGAAGAGGTGTTGGAGATTTTCCGGAAAGTGCAAGTCAACATTCCTTTGTTGGAGTGCATTAAGCAGGTGCCAAAGTATGCTAAGTTTTTGAAGGAGCTTTGCACGGCAAGAAGGCATACTAGAGAGACTCGTGTGGTAACAATGAGCGAGACGGTGTCGGCCGTTATTCAAAGGAAGTTGCCACCAAAGATGAAGGATCTGGGGAGCTTCAATGTGCCTTGTGTTATAGGCAATACACGGTTTGATGATGTTATGTTGGATTTAGGAGCATCGATCAATGTCATGCCACTCAATGTGTATCAAACGTTGAGTATAGGGCCTCTCAAGAAGGATAATGTCATCATTCAACTTGCGGATCGCTCAAGCAAATATCCGGAGGGCTATGTAGAGGATGTGTTGGTGCAAGTCAACCAATTGATATTCCCCGCCGATTTTTATGTGGTTGAGATGGAGGATTCGCCGGGCAACAATACTCAATTGCTTTTAGGGCGACCATTCATGAGGACCGCGCGCACAAAGATAGATGTGGCCGAGGGCAACCTAACTATGGAATTTGATGGTGAGGTAATAAAGTTTAATGTTTTTGATGCCATGAGATTCCCCAATGTTGATTTGAAGGAGGGTTGTGCCATTGATGTTTTGGAGGAGGTCGAGCAAGTTATGTCGACCTCGCTCGACGCATAGCAATTAGCGATTGAGCAAGGGGTCGGATTTGACAAGAGGGGAGAACGAATCGTGCATAAGGAAGAAAAAGAAGGGCCGGCCAAGCCAAGAAGTGCCGAACAAGGTATCATTGCCGAGCCATTTATGATAGAGCCGAGTTTGATGAAGGTTTGTGCCGAGCTAGAGGCTCGGCCCTATGCCCCACCCTATAATTCGTTCTTGTCAATTCCAAGTGCCACAACAAAATTTCGACCAAGTGTGGAAGAGGCCCCAAAGTTAGAACTTAAAGAACTCCCTAGTCATTTAAAGTATGTTTATCTTGGAGAAGAAGATACACTACCGGTTATTGTGTCTTCAATGCTTGGTGAGAAGCAAGAAGTGGATTTGATACGTTTGCTTAAGAAGTACAAGACCGCCATAGGTTGGACCTTAGCGGATATCAAGGGAATAAGCCCTACTACTTGTGTTCATCGTATCTTGTTAGAAGAAGGAGCTAAGCCGACAAAGGAAGCTCAACGTCGACTTCATCCTCCTATGATGAAGGTTGTAAATGAAGAAATTATCAAGTTGCTCGATTGTGGGGTGATCTACCCAATCTCGGATAGTAAGTGGATATCTCCCGTGCAAGTAGTGCCAAAGAAGAGTGGTGTAACGGTTGTCAAGAATGAGAAGAATGAGCTTGTGCCACAAAGACTTGTAACCGGTCATCGTATGTGCATCGATTATAGGAAGCTCAACGCTACAACGAGGAAGGATCACATGCCTTTGCCGTTTATGGATCAAATGCTAGAGAGGTTGGCCGGTCATTCTTACTATTGCTTTCTTGATGGATATAGTGGCTACAATCAAATCATGATACACCCGGACGATCAAGAGAAGACCACTTTTACTTGTCCATTTGGCACGTTTGCTTATCGGCGGATGCCATTCGGACTTTGCAACGCACCCGGCACTTTTCAAAGATGTATGTATGCTATCTTCTCGGACTTTATTGAAGACATTATCGAAGTGTTTATGGATGATTTTAGTGTGTATGGAGGCACCTTCGATGCATGTTTGGGGAACTTGGAGAAGATACTTAAGAGGTGTGTAGAGACAAATCTTGTGCTTAATTGGGAGAAGTGTCACTTCATGGTCACGCAAGGCATTGTTCTAGGGCATATAATTTCGGCAAGAGGCTTAGAGGTTGACAAAGCCAAAGTGGAGCTAATACAAGCATTGCCGAGCCCTAGGTGTGTGAAGGATGTGAGAAGTTTTCTTGGCCATGCGGGGTTCTATCGACGATTCATCAAAGACTTCTCTTCAATTGCCAAGCCATTAAGCAACTTGTTACAAAAGGAGGTGACGTTTGAGTGGACAAAGGCATGTGAGGAGGCATTTTGCCGTTTGAAGATGCTACTATGCACGGCACCAATACTTGTGTCCCCTAATTGGGATGAGCCGTTTGAGTTGATGTGTGATGCTAGTGATTATGCACTTGGAGCAGTACTTGGACAACAAATTGAGAAGAAGCCATGCGCCATTTACTATGCTTCAAGGACTCTCAACGATGCACAACTCAACTACACAACAACGGAGAAGGAACTCTTAGCGGTAATTTTTGCTTTGGAAAAGTTTCGATCATATCTTTTGAATTCCAAAGTCATTGTTTATAGTGATCATGCCGCTTTGAGATATCTTATGACAAAGAAGGATGCTAAGCCGAGGCTTATTCGATGGATTCTTCTACTTCAAGAGTTCGATATTGAGATTAAGGATAAGAAAGGAGTAGAGAATGTTGTAGCCGATCATTTGAGTAGACTTGTGCAAGAGGAGGATCGGCTACCCCTATGTGAAACCTTTCCGGATGAGCAACTTTTTCGACTTGAAGTACTTGAGCCTTGGTATGCCGACATTGCAAATTTTCTAGCCACACGCCGATTCCCCAAGGAGTTGCCGAACCACCATCAACAAAGAATAAGGAAGCAAGCTCGACACTTCTTGTGGGATGATCCGTACTTATGGAAGCAATGTGGTGATCAAGTGCTTAGAAGATGTGTGCCGGAGAATGAGCATCGTTCCATCCTTGCTTTTTGTCATAGTGAGGCGTGTGGAGGTCATTTTGGAGCTAAGAAGACGGCATTGAAGGTACTTAATTGTGGTTTCTTTTGGCTTACAATTTTTAAAGATGCGTACATGTTTTGTAAGTCATGTGATCGATGCCAAAGAATGGGGAATATTGGACCAAGAGATCAAATGCCATTACATCCCATCACTTCTATTGAGATTCATGATCTTTGGGGGATTGACTTCATGGGACCGTTTCCTTCAAGTAAGGGCTTTCTCTACATATTGCTTGCGGTGGATTATGTGTCAAAGTGGATTGAAGCCAAGGCCACACGCACCAATGATGCTAAGGTGGTAGCTGAGTTTCTCAAGACCAACATCTTTTCACGTTTTGGAGTTCCAAGAGTCTTGATTAGCGATGGAGGATCCCATTTTTGTAACCGCACCATTGAAGCCTTATTGAAGAAGTATGGAGTCACACATAAAGTTTCTACACCATACCATCCCCAAACTAGTGGCATGGCCGAGGTAAGTAATCGAGAGATCAAGCAAATACTTGAAAAGACCGTTGGACCTTCAAGGAAGGATTGGAGTGATCGTCTCGATGATGCTTTGTGGGCTTATAGGACGGCATACAAGACACCGATAGGTATGTCACCTTTTCGGTTAACATATGGCAAAGCATGTCACTTACCGGTTGAACTTGAGCATAGAGCATGGTGGGCGGTGAAGGCTTTCAACATGATCATTGATGAGGCCGGCCTTCATAGGAAGCTTCAACTCAACGAACTTGAAGAAATACGGAATGAAGCTTATGAAGCCGCATGGATTTACAAGCAAAAGACTAAGGTTGCTCATGATAAGATGCTTCGACGGAAGGAGTTTGAAGTTGGTCAAAAAGTTCTCTTGTATCATTCACGACTCAAACTTTTTCCGGGTAAGTTGCGCTCTCGTTGGATCGGACCATTCATTGTTCTTCAAGTGTTTCCCCATGGAGCTATAGAGATTCGGAATGAAGTTACGGGAAACATATTCAAGGTAAATGGACATAGACTCAAGCCGTACTACGAGCCATTTGAGCCCCTAAATGATGAAACCAATGTCCATGATCCCCCACCACATGATATTGCCGAGCCACCATCCACTTCCACACCACCAACAAGCCGAGCTGCCGGACATAGAGCACAACCGGCCAACCTTCATGCTGCCGAGCAGCAGCCACCGGTTTCAGCCGAGCCACCACTCCCTGCCGGACCTGCCATTGCCGGCAGGGTTGACACACAGCCACACAAGGCCGAGCACAAGGCGGACACGCCACCCGCACCGGACACGCAGGAACACCAAGCATCGGATACACTATGCAACACTCTTCTCATTGAACTTCTTCTTGCCGATTTGAGTTGTTTTTGAGCACGATGAACACATGCAACACGGTGAAAAGTCTAGGCTATGGACTATAAACACAAAGCGCTACTTGGGAGGCAACCCATGTCGATCAAAGTAAAGTGAAGGAGCCATCACCGAGAGTTTGAAATTTCTTAACCCTTCTCTCTTTCTTTGATTTGTGATGATATGTTGGAATATGTTAGTCGATTGCATGCTTAGGAAATTCATTGATATTGTTTTGTGCTTACATTGAGGGCAATGTAATTTTCTAAGTGTGGGGTGGGATAACGTATTCCGTTTTCGTTTTTGAATTTTTGTGTGCTTAGTTTAGAAAAGAAAAATTCAGAAAATTGTTCCACAAAAATAGAGTGTTTAAATTTGTTTGTTTCGAGTCTTAGGATGCCCCTAATATGTCAATGATGTTTTTCTCCTCTTTGCATACATAGATGATAGTTGTGCATACTATTAAAATTGTAAGTTTCATGGATTTTGTGCATTGGTAGGAGCATGTAGGACTTGTTGATTAACGAAGCATGCATGTTTGAGCTAATTTATTTCGAAAATAACCTATGTGAGCTTTTGAGCCAATTTGCTTTCTTCTTGAGCAATAAAAAGGTAAAATTCGATAGATCCGTAGGAAGCATGAAACCTCATAATTCTTTGCATATTCGATGACTATGTGCCATGGCTTTTTAATGAACTCTAGTATGCTAGAACTTACTCTTGTTGATTTTCGAAACGTTTATATCATAAAATACCTTGATTTTGAATGTGATTGAATAAAGATCATTTAGGTTTACCACCATTACCAAATAAAGCATGTGCCCTATTGGAGCCCGTCGTGGGACACCTTAGTAAACCCCCTTTGAGCCTACAATTAGCCTTTTCTGTCATCACCCTTAAACACTTTCCATGAACTTAGTATAGTGATGCCTTTACTGTGTGTTCCGGCAAAGCTTGAATTTTTGAAAGCGTTTTCGCGTGTGTGATGAAGAAGAATAAGTGTGGGGTAGACTTAGCCATGAATTTGTATGTAAAATGTATGCATGCCGTACCTAGAAAAAGAAAAAATTTGGCTCGGATTAAAAAGAAAATAAAAGAAGCCGAGAGAAAAAGAAGAAAAAGAAGGGTAAGGCATAGGCAATGGAAAAGAAAAATTTTGTGCATGGCTATTGTCTAGAGTATTGTTGTAATATTATGGGAAGAAAAGAATGAAGTATGGGTCCAACAAGATGAAATTTGACCCTTTCGGCGAGAAGACATAAGGAGATTCGAGCTTTGCTAAAGCGCACGGTGTCTTGTAGTATAGTGGTAAGTATTCCCGCCTATCTCAAATTTACACATGATATGAACGATGTCTTGTTGCATTTCCCGGAGGTCAGATTTTCTCACTTCCCGTGTGCATACCTTCTGGAAAAATCTTGCCAACGCTACTAACGGCTCCACAACGTGACGGGGAAGGAACGGTCGAATGAAAACAGGGAAGAGACGTTGTAGCAGGATATGATTGTCATGACTTTTCAACCCGTACAGATTGTTGCATTGTCTGTTGACACACTTGGCTATATTTCCAGCAAAGCCTGAAGGATACTTGGCCCGACTTATCCAATGCAAAATTTCTGATTTATGCTCAGGCTTGACGGTGTAAGGAGCTTGAGGCATTTTTCTCTTCCCTTGTTTCAACCATAGTGGTTTTCTGATATTCATGTTTTGCATATCAGTGCGAGCCTTAGGACCGTCTTTCGTCTTCCCCTCCAAGTTCAGCGTTGTGCCCACCACACTTTCAGAAACATTTTTTTCTATGTGCATAACGTCTAGGAAGTGTCGGATCAGCAACTCACACCAGTACGGGAGTTCCCACAATATGCTCCTATGTGTCCAGAATTTGTACTCCTCAGGCCTTTCAGGTATTTCCGCTACAATATCGGGATGATTGCTGAGGGGCCCAAAATCGTACTCATTAAGTCTTGCTAAAATTTCTCTTCCTGTCCATCTTCTGGGAGCACGGCCGTGTTCTTCGGTTCCATCAAATGCGGCGGACTCGTAACGCCAGTGGTGATCCGCCGGAAGGAACACATGATGACCCATTCGGCATATCTTGTTGCAATGAGGGGTGCTCCCATAATCGGTGAGGCACTCTGGACAAGCCTTGTATCCCCTGACAACGCTGCCCGACAACATCCCATAAGCAGGAAAATCACTGATGGTACCAATAACCATGGCATGCATCTGGAACGTCTCCTGCTTGTACTTGTCAAAAGTGGGATGACCAACGTCCCACAATACCTTAAGCTCTTCAATCAATGGTCTCATATACACATCGAGACATTTCCCTGGGTAACCAGGCCCCGGAATCAACAACGTCAACATATTATATTCCTTCTTCATGCACATCCACGGAGGAAGGTTGTAAGGTACCAAAACCACCGGCCATATACTGTATGAAAGACTCATGGTGCCGAAAGGGTTGAACCCGTCAGTTGAGAGCCCGAGCCTGACGTTTCTGACATCTGACGCAAAATAAGGAAACTCATTGTTTATATGCTTCCAAGCCGCTCCGTCAGAGATGTATGTCATGATATCTGCGTCTCCCGCGTCCCGTTCACCGTGCCACCTCATAGCTTTTGCGGTGGTTTCTGACATGTACAACCGCTCAAGCCTATCTCTCAACGGAAAATACCGAAGCACTTTCACAGGTTTCCTATTGCCTGCTCCCGTCAACTTATATCGGTCAGACTGACATATCGGACATGCGTCAAGGCTAGCAAGGTCATTCCCTTCTGCATCTTTACCCCAGAAGAGAACGCAGTCAAATGCGCATGCATGGATCTTAATGTAGGAAAGCCCTAGATCTTTGAGGATACTTCGGACCTGACGGTGATTGGTAGGATTACGATGACCCTCCTCCAACAACGAAGAAGTGTACTGTAGATATTCATCCACTTGCCTGATAGTCGATTTTGTCTCGACTTTAATCCTCATTACCTCCATCACACTTTCAAGAACTGTCTTCTCAGAACTTGAACACACAGGGGTCTGTTGCAATGCAATCAGTTTGTTGTACTTGTCAAAGGCAGCAGTGTTGACAACTTGTGGGAACGGCTGCACCGAGTCCTGCATATATTGTTCCCCATGTACACCGCTTTCAAAAGGAAACACGTCGTTGACGAATGTCATTGTTGGATCGTTGGATGTACTACTACTGCCCGCCTCAAAATACTGCCCATGATCATGCGATCCATCTAATGATGGCTCACCGTGATATATCCAACGTGTGTACTTCGGCCAAAACCCATTGCTCTTTAGGTGCTCCCATACTGTCCTAATCGGAAATCGACACATATCACTGCGACACTTACATTTCTTGCACGGGCAATAATGGTACGGTCCTTTTGCATTTTCCTCGACGAACTGCATAAAATCCACAACTCCTGTAGTGTATCGTCGGTCATGCCTTGGAAGCGAAATCCAACTCTTATCTCGATCCATATATAGCCTGATAATAATATATATGTATAACTTTAATTAATAATAAATTAATTAACACATATATATTACAATATATATTATTATCAACATCAACTCATATATATATATACCATTAATTAACAACCATTATTTAAGTTCATTACACTATCAACAACCATTAATTAACATATTTATATATATTTTAACACTAATTAAAATAACATTATTAAATTAAAACACATAATTATACTCTAACTGAAAATCAACTCAACTACAACTCAAAATCAACATATATACATACATTCTAACACTAAAACAACAACAAAACAAAAAATCACTTACTATATCAAAATCACTAAAACTCAAAATCAACATATATATATACACATATATATATATACATACCTATATATAGCTCCACAAGGTAAGAGAGGACGGATTTCAATAATACCCACAGATTTTTCACTCTTTCTCCCGTTTTTTTTTTGAAATGAGCAGCTTCTGGCTAGATCTGAAAATATAAAGACTTATAGCCGAAGAAATTGCCAACTTCGTCGGCCATTCTTCCCAAAGTTATATAGCCGACGAAAACTTTAAATCGTCGGCCATTCTATGTGTATGGCCGACGAAATAATGAATCGTCGGCCATTCTATGTGTATGGCAGACGAAATTTTTTTTTTGGCCGACGATTTTTAATTTTTACCGACGAAATAATTAATTTTCGTTGGCCATAAATGTAATATTTATTTTAAAAAAACTTATGGTCGACGAAATAATTAATTTTCGTCGGCCATTATTATTATAGCCGACGAAATGATGCATTGTTCGTCGGCTATTCTATGAAAAAATTAAAAAAATAATGATGATGTTAGTGACACTTCGGGTAGCATAAGTCCTCTTTCTCGTGCTTCGATGAAAGGAAAACAGAATGCCAAGCTCTCTGGAGTTTTTATCAAAACAGAATGATGATCAGAAGGTGATCAAGGCTACTAAAATGTTCAAACCGAAAGATCCTTTTTTCGCAGTTATCTTGTAACCATTCGACTTCATTAACTACTTAATCCTCACCAGATAGCAGTTAATGAAGTTGAATGGTTGCAAGATAACTGAGAAAAAAGAATCTTTCGGTATGACCAATTTAGTAGCCTGGATGACCTTCTGATCATCATTCTGTTTTGATAAAAGCTCCAGAAACCGTCAAATATTCTGTTTTCCTTTTATCGAAGCACGAGAAAGAGGACTTATGCTAGCCGAAGTGTCACTAACATCATCATTATTTTTTTAACACTAATTAAAATAACATCAAAACCGATTACTCTTTAGGATTAAAATAACATCAAAACATATATTAAAACTCAAAATCAACTCATGCAACTAAAACCCAAAATCAACATATATACACATGTACGTACCTATATCTAGCTTCACAATGTAAGAGAGGACGGATTTCAACAATATCCACTGATTTTTCACTCTTTCTCACGTTTTTTGCAAATGAGCAGCTGCTGTCCAGATCTGAAAATATAAAGACTTATAGCCGACGAAATTGTAAAATTCGTCGGCCATACTCCAAAAGTTGTATAGCCGACGAAAATATTAATTCGTCGGCCATTATTGGAGTATAGCCGACGAAAATAAAAATCGTCGGCCATTCTTGTAGAATAGCCGACGATTTTTACTTTTTACCGACGAAATAAAAATCGTCGGCCATTCTATAGGAATGGCCGACGATTTTTTTTTTTTAGCGACGAAAAAAAATTTTCGTCGGCCATTCCTGGGAATAGCCGACGAAAAATCATTTCGTCGGCCGTTTTTTTTTTTTTCGTCGGCAAAACTCATTTTTCTGGTAGTGCAAGATACTTTGAATTCTGAAAAATCTTTATTCCACTAAAATCAATAATAAGTTTGCATCCAATGCCAACCAAAAGCCCTACTAAAATCAAATTCCTCTTAAGAGAAGGAATATAATAAACATTCTCGAGAAAAATAAAATTGCCTAGACCTAAATCAATCTTCAAGTATCCTATGGCCTTCACTGCTACTCTTTGGTGGTTCCCCACACACACATTTTGCTCACTTGTCCTTGGAGCCCTCTTCCTTATGATACCCTGTAAAGATGTAGTAATGTGTATTGGTAAACCAGAATCGAGCCAATAAGTGTGTGTACTAACGTTAAGAAAATTAACTTATAAAGAAAAATTAGAATCTGGAAAAGACTCACCCTTCTTAATCATCCAAGCCTTCCATCCACTGCAATCTTTTTTCATATGTCCTCACTACCAGATCCGAGGGCATAGCCGACGAAAAAAAATTTCGTCGACTATGCCGAATTTTCGTCGGCTATCCATTCTGCCGACGAAATTTTCGTCGGCTATGCGTCGTCGGAAAAACGGCGTCGGTAATACCAATGGCCGACGAAAATAACGAAATCGTCGGCTATTCTCGGGTATGGCCGACGACAGTGCCGACGAAAATTAATTTTGTCGACCAAACCTAGGCAAAATATCTGACGAAATTCGTCGGCTATGCTCGAGCATGGCCGACGATATCGTAAACTATAGCCGACGAAATTCGTCGACTATTTGTTTTGAAATATAGCCGACGATTCCATCTATTTCGTCGGAATATATTAATATTTTAATAGGCATTAATTAGTTATAGCCGACGAAATAATGTCATTTTCGTCGGTAATGAACGTTATAGCCGACGAAAATTGGTAAAAATCGTCGGCTATACTGCTTATAGCCGACGAAATAATGCCAATATCGTCGGCTATTCTTTCATTTGGGGGAAAAAAAATTAAATTAATTTCTAAATTACCATTCCAAGCAACCTGCAAATCACAAAGACAATTCATGCATTTGCACCAACAAGAAACACGTCTAAATGATTTATTATTTTATTTGTTCCAATATACATAAAATATAACCCTAATCATCACCTAAAGCACTAAAGTCCACCATGTCATCCCCAGCATCCTGCTCGTCATTATAGGGAGGTTGAGACATTGGAGGTTCAACTAACGGCTGAAATGGGAGCGGGGGTTCAAGGGCGTGTTGTTGTGCCGCGAACATATCACACCACCAGTTTTGTTGGGCGGCGTAGTTGTGTTGCCGAACTCTGTCGCATTCAGCATGCCAACTAGCCAGATCCAAATGATACTGCTGTGTTCTGCGACGTAGCTCCTATGATCTCTGGGACACGGCCTCCAATCTTGCGGTCAATCTCTGCACTTCCCCCCTCATCTCTTGGCTGTTCCCGCCTCCCTTCTTTTGACCTCCCTTAGTGGTCTTCAGGAGCCCTATTCCAGAACTTCCTAAACCCCGGCAGTAGTATTGGTTTGACCGGTGTGGGAAGGCTGCATCGAACATCCTCGCTGCCGTTTGGACATTCGATCGGTCGACCTGGCGCAGGGCTTCTTCCAGATCTGCCTCTGAGATGTTCGGTTGTGTCTCCCGAACTACTTGCTGGAACACCTCTTCTTCGGCCCGGTTCACCCTCTCCTAATTGAACGGGAAAAAATAATAATTAATATTCTAACAAATATATAATTAAGTAAAATTAATAATTAAAATTTTTAAATCGTAATCAAAGACTTACGAGCTGTTCTGTCGCTTGTGGATAAGCGATGTTGAACGTCTCCACGTACGAGTTGCTATCAGGATGATCTCTAAGCGCCTCCTCCTGATATTGTGCAAACGGCCTAGAACCACCATGATGGGGGGTTGTGTAACGGCGGCGGTTCTCAGAGTTTACCCGAGACCGTTCCTTCAAACAAATAATAAAATATTAGAAAAATGCATCAAAAAATATTAGTGTAATAATTATAAAATAATTAAACTAATAATTAAAATTTTAACAAAATAAATATTTATAGTTAAGTTTAGTATTTACCTGCATAAGTGGGTTGTTGAAGTCTACTGTCTTCAACCAACGCCACTCGTACTCCTTGAACATGAACTCTCTGGGAGTACCCATACGACCACGGTTGTCGTATTGGTTAAAGTGGGAACGGAGCTCGTTCTTCCACTCTTTGAACCTACGGAAAAAACAAAAATGCATTAGAAATATTATTAATATCATAAAATATTTCGAATTATAAGATAAGGAATTCCCAACGTACCTCAACGACTGCATCGCGTCCGCCCAATGCTGCTTATGTTCTGTAATCTCGAAGTATGTCTGAAAGATAATATTTTATTAGTTTTACAATTATAACAATACCGAAAATTATTAAATATTACGTAAAATAAAATAAATTTTTTAAATTACTCACCGACGCAGCGTTGTTCACTTCCCTCTTGATCTCTTCGGGCACATCAGTCCACCGCGTCCACAACATAGGGACTCTGTCCCTAATCAGTGCCCCCACGCAACCCGTGTAGTCGCGGCATTTTTTCCCCTGAACCTCCTGATTAGGAGGTTCGTTGATCCGGATCCTCCCGCTGCTCTCAACAGTTCTCCTGAGCGTGTCAAAACATATGACACCTCGCGTGTTCCTGCTTGAACTACTAGCGGCTGTCCCTATCACATAAACGACGATTGGTTAATAAAATTAAATATTAGTGCGTTAATTTTAATAAAACATTTAATTAATAAAATCAAATGTTACCTGAACTCGATGACCCGTCTGTCGACTTTCCTTTTCTCCTCGCCGAAATCAGGAGGTCTGGGTTCTCAAATGGCTGCTGCTGGTATGCCTCCGCAACACTCACGTACTGAGGCATATCAGGCCATATGGGCACACCTCAATAGTCGACCTCGGGTATCGCAGAAATGTTGTACGGGAGGTAGAGCTTATTTGGGAGAGTAGGCCCCTCAGTCGAGTCAGCAGCAGACGTCGTCGGACTCGTCATCGGCTCTCGATGAACCTCAGGCATACGGACCTGAGGAACGTCTGCAGCTATCTCGTCCTGAAATAGCTGCCTACTGAATCTCGGAGCATCTGGCCCAACAGGGGGACGTGAACTACTCGACGGCCGCCCCGCCTGGAGAAGGGTCTGATGCCGAGAACTCACACTCCTCCGTGGCTAGGATGAATCCACAGGCCTCCGCGGCTGGGATGAATCCCCACTCCTCCGCGGCTGGGTGGTGGTCCTCTCAGGCTGGCTAAGGGTCCTGTCGGACTCTGCGGAACCGGCGGAACTTCCAGAACCCCTAGATCTGGAACGACGGCCTCCGAACAACTGTCTGAATGCATCGGCCATCTGCAGCTTGAGGCATTAATACATTAATTAATATTAAATTATATTACATTAAATAACAAATTCTAATTAATATAATAACCAATAATACTAACATATTTCAAAACATACTAACAAATTAATATTTAAATTTGTACTAATTTCAAATAATACTAACCATTAACCTAAATATAACTATTTATATACAAATATAACTATATTTCATTATTAACATATATATAAATACAAATAACCATTTATATATTAACAAAAATATATAACAATTTATATAATTAAAATTAAATATATAACAAATATATAACAATTTATTATATAACAATTTATATAATTAAAATTAAATATATAACAATTTCTATACCTAAATTATAACAAATATATAACAATTAAATTTATTAACAAATATATAACAATTTATATAATTAAAATTAAATATATAACAAATATATAACAATTTATTATATAACAATTTATATAATTAAAATAAAATATATAACAAATGTATAACAATTTGTTAAAATCAAATTTATAAACAAATATATAACAATTTATATAATTAAAATTAAATATATAACAATTTATAAAATTAAAGTAAATTGAAAAAAAAAAATTTAACCGGATCGGAGGAGGAGGCCGGAGGAGGAGGGGAAGGAGGTTGGACGAGGAGGGGAAGGCGGAGGGGAAGGAGGAGGAGGAGGAGGCCGGCGCGGCTTGGAGGAGGATTTGAGGAAGAGTTTGGATCGAAGGAGGAGGAGGAGGAGGAGGAGCAGCGCGGCGGAAACGAACGGGAGAGCGGCAGATTGGAGCAACAGCAGCAGGAGGAGGAGGAAGAGAGGAAAAATTCGGCTAGGGTTCGACAGTTTCTGCTTTATACCCGAAAGAATAGCCGACGAATAAAAAAGATTTCGTCGGCTATTCTTAACTATAGCCGACGAAAACTTTAACGTCGTCGGCTATACTTTGAATGTCGTCGGCTATTCTTTGAATGTCGTCAGCTATACTTTAGGAGATCAGCAGCCGTCTGATCTGAGCCATCCAACGGCGGACAATGAAAAGGCGCGGATCGCAAGAGTTTAGCCGACGAATTTAAATATTTCGTCGGCTATACTTTGGAAAATCACAGCCGTTGCATCTGAGCCATCCAACGGCGGACAATAAGAGGATCGTAAGAGTTTAGCCGACGACATATAATTTTCGTCGTCTAAACCGTTGGTCAAAACACTAAGTCAAACCTCTAAACGCTTTAAAACGGAAATTAGTCTAGTTAGACGACGGTTTTTGGCCTGACCTTCAACAAATAATAGTTTCAAATGGATGAGACGCAACTAATCGTATAAAAATTTTCCTCAAAATATTTACCGAACGTCAGGCTACCCATAGGAAAACGGAAGTAAAAAACAGTTAACCGCAACATTCGGCACACAGATTTTGTCGGAATCTTGTCATTTTTCAACCGTAGACGTATTTCATTATTTCGGTCATATCTTATTTGACGACATATTTGCATTTGAAGAGTGTACGTATAGTAACTATTTGAAACTATACATTTACTTAAACACTTAGTAAACAAGTTAAGCAACATTAGTGCATATGTTCCGATTTTGAATGTAAAAGTTTGGAAAATCTATTCCAACCGTCAGATATCACCGTTAAGATTAAATACAAGTATGAAAAAAAATCCAACTACATCTGACAACGTTAAAGGCTCGATCGGGACGGTCAACCGGGTGAGTCAACCCTTTAAACGCTTAGAAATGGTAATTGGCCTGTCTAAATGACGTTTTTTGGCCTGACCTTCAACAGATAATAGTTTCAAATGGATGAGACGCAACTAATCGTATAAAAATTTTCCTCAAAATATTTACCGAACGTCAGGCTACCCATAGGAAAACGGAAGTAAAAAACAGTTAACCGCAACATTCGGCACACAGATTTTGTCGGAATCTTGTCATTTTTCAACCATAGACGTATTTCATTATTTCGGTCATTTCTTATTTGACGACATATTTGCATTTGAAGGTGAAGCAAAGGTTTGTCGATAGTGATAGAAAATTGAAGGTGGTCTTTTTTTGTTTTTTTGTTTTTAAATCATAGCCGACGAAATCAAACATAGTACTCGTCGGCTATTCTTTTGTCGTTTTCTGTCTAAAATAAAATATGTCTTTTTCAATATAGTTTTGGCCGACGAAATCACGCATTTTTCGTCGGCTATAATTAGTATAGCCGACGAAAGAATGCATTTTTCGTCGGCTATTCTTTGAAAAAAATAAAAAAATTAGTGGTGTTACACCTCTCGTATTCTTATGTCCTGTTCATATATAACCAAAATTGAACATAAAAAAAACAGAAACCCAACAGTAAACATATTTCAAATTTTTTTTTAAGGGGTTTGAAACCCAGCCTCTGCTGAGAGGCTCATCCCCACGCCCGTTCATTAGAAAAGAGTGGATTACAAATGAAAGGATTACATCATCTAAATTACTTAATCCGTCGGATTGTAATCGGAATCATCGGATGAGCCTTCTTCGGTTTCTGAATTGCTCGATAGGGGTAATCTATGTCGTTCCTCACCACTAGAGTCCTCGTTAGTTTCTTCATTTGGATCAACATCAACAAGCAGTGGCTCTTCACGTCGAATTCACACCGGCGTATCTAGGCGAATAAAAGAGGAGTCAGGAATACCGTTTGAGTTGGGCTCTTGATACGCGGTGCCCCCTTCCTCGTTCTCTTCAGCCACTCCAAGTGTAGACGCCCGGTAAATGTTGCGATGGTGGATAGTGTTGACTACTTTCCACGAGTCACCCTTGGCGAGATCATCAAGATAAAACACTTGTTTCACCCATGTGGCTAAAACGAACGGGTCGTCCTCATACCATGATGTACTAGTGTTCACAGAAGTTATGCCGTATTGATCAGTTTTCATGCTCTGCGGCCGTGTGTCAAACCATCTACACTTGAAAAGGTGCACTTTCATGCCTTCCCCATAATGCAGTTCCACAACTGAATGGAGAACACCGTAATAGTCAACTCCATCATCCCCACCATGTGCCATAACCCCTGAATTTTGTGTTTTCAGTCTGAGGTCTCTCTCTTCACATCGAAATAACACACCATTCACCTTGCACGTCGCATAAACTTTTGAATAGACCGGCTTCATCGCCAGAAGTCTGAGTTCGTGCGACCAATTTGGGTGATTATCATTTTTAATAAGGTCCATCTGCAACCATCAGAATCAACTATAAATATGAATAATTATACACAATAATATATAAATACGTATAGAATAGTGTTAAAGTTACGTACCTAGCGGCCGAAATACTCTGCGAATGTCCGGTTGTGGTAATCGAGATCACCTCCTACTTGGTCACAGTTTAGATGCATGTTCTTCCAAAACTGAACTTCTGGACAGTTAATTAGTACCCACCAATGTGCAATGGCTACCTCATAATCTTTCAACTTGTAGGAAACTGGCATGTTTCCACAGAGTACAACATCGTCGGAGAGTATGGAAAGATTGAACTGTGAAGGTACATCTTCCGGTATGCCTTCCTGTAACGCTCCTAAATACAGCTTCATGTAGGTGACGCACTCGTGCGCAATATATGGTTCAGCTATACATCATTCAAGTGCGGATCTGTTTTGGACAAAATCACCGTATTGTCCAAGTTGCCTATAAATGAAGTTTTTAAAGTGTTATGATAATACATTAATACTAAATCACATCTATTGATGAGGAAATTAACATAAGGTGTAAAATACGTACCTTTCCATCGGATACATCCAAGTGAAGTGCACAGGACCGGTAAGCAACAACTGCCGAGGAAGATGGATCATGAGGTGAGGCATGATGTCGAAAAAATTTGGAGGAAATATCATCTCAAATTTACACATGATATGAACGATGTCTTGTTGCATTTCCCGGAGGTCAGATTTTCTCACTTCCCGTGTGCATACCTTCTGGAAAAATCATGCCAACGCTACTAACGGCTCCACAACGTGACAAGGAAGGAACGGTCGAATGAAAACAGGGAAGAGACGCTGTAGCAAGATATGATTGTCATGACTTTTCAACCCGTAAAGATTGTTGAATTGTCTGTTGACACACTTGGCTATATTTCCAGCAAAGCCTGAAGGATACTTGGCCCGACTTATCCAATGGAAAATTTCTGACTTATGCTCAGGCTTGACGGTGTAAGGAGCTTGAGGCATTTTTCTCTTCCCTTGTTTCAACCATAGTTGTTTTCTGATATTGATGTTTTGCAGATCAGTGCGAGCCTTAGGACCGTCTTTCATCTTCCCCTCCAAGTTCAGCGTTGTGCCCACCACACTTTCAGAAACATTTTTTTCTATGTGCATAACGTCTAGGAAGTGACGGATCAGCAACTCACACCAGTACGGGAGTTCCCACAATATGCTCTTATGTGTCCAGAATTTGTACTCCTCAGGCCTTTCAGGTATTTCCGCTACAATGTCGGGATGATTGCTGCGGAGCCCAAAATCGTACTCATTAAGCACTGCTAAAATTTCTCTTCCCGTCCATCTTCTGGGGGGACCACCGTGTTCTTCGGTTCCATCAAATGCGGCGGACTCGTAACGCCAGTGGTGATCCGCCGGAAGGAACACACGATGACCCATTCTGCATATCTTGTTGCAATGAGGGGTGCTCCCATAATCGCTGAGGCACTCTAGACAAGCCTTGTATCCCCTAACAACGCTGCCCGACAACATCCCATAAGCAGGAAAATCACTGATGGTACCAATAACCATGGCATGCATCTGGAACGTCTCCTCCTTGTACTTGTCAAAAGTGGGATGACCAACGTCCCACAATAACTTAAGCTCTTCAATCAATGGTCTCATATACACATCGAGACATTTTCCTGGGTAACCAGGCCCCGGAATCAACAACGTCAACATATTATATTCCTTCTTCATGCACATCCACGGAGGAAGGTTGTAAGGTACCAAAACCACCGGCCATATACTGTATGAAAGACTCATGGTGCCGAAAGGGTTGAACCCGTCGGTTGAGAGCCCGAGCCTGACGTTTCTGACATCTGACGCAAAATGAGGAAACTCGTTGTTTATATGCTTCCAAGCCGCTCCGTCAGAGATGTGTGTCATGATATCTGCGTCTCCCGCGTCCCGCTCACCGTGCCATCTCATAGCTTTTGCGGTGGTTTCTGACATGTACAACCGCTCAAGCCTATCTCTCAACAGAAAATATCGAAGCACTTTCACAGGTTTCCTATTGCCTGCTCCCGTCAACTTATATTGGTCAGGCTGACATATCGGACATGCGTCAAGACTAGCAAGGTCATTCCCTTCTGCATCTTTACCCCAGAAGAGAACGCAGTCAAATGCGCATGCATGGATCTTAATGTAGGAAAGCCCTAGATCTTTGAGGATACTTCGGACCTTACGGTGATTGGTAGGATTACGATGACCTTCCTCCAACAACGAAGAAGTGTACTGTAGATATTCATCCACTTGCCTGATAGTCTATTTTGTCTCGACTTTAATCCTCATTACCTCCATCACACTTTGAAGAACTGTCTTCTCAGAACTTGAAGACACAGGGGTCTGTTGTAATGCAATCAGTTTGTTGTACTTGTCAAAGGCAGCAGTGTTGACAACTTGTGGGAAGGGCAGCACCGGGTCATGCATATATTATTCCCCACGTACACCGCTTTCAAAAGGAAACACGTCGTAGACGAATGCCATTGTTGGATCGTTGGATGTACTACTACTGCCCGCCTAAAAAAACTGCCCATGATCATGCGATCCATCTAATGATGGCTCACCGTGATATATCCAACGTTTGTACTTCGGCCAAAACCCATTACTCTTTAAGTGCTCCCATACTGTCCTAATCGGAAATCGACACATATCACTGCGACACTTACATTTCTTGCACGGGCAATAATGGTAATCATTCCCGTTTGCATTTTCCTCGACGAACTGCAAAAAATTCACAACTCCTGTAGTGTATCGTCGGTCATGCCTTGGAAGCGAAATCCAACTCTTATCCAGATCCATATATAGCCTGATAATAATATATATGTATAACTTTAATTAATAAGAAATTAATTAACACATACATATATATATATATATATATATATATATCCTTAATAATTAATTACATTACAATATATATTATTATCAACATCAACTCATATATATATACCATTAATTAACAACCATTATTTAAGTTACACTATATATCAATAATTATTTAAGTTAATTAATTACACTATATATCAACAACTTTTAATTAACATATATATATATATATATATATATATATATATTTTAACACTAATTAAAATAACATCAAATTAAAACACATAATTAAACTAAAACTCAAAATCAACTCAACTAAAACTCAAAATCAACATATATACATACATTCTAACACTAAAACAACAACAAATTAAACAAAAAATCACTTAATAAATCAAAATCACTAAAACTTAAAATCAACTCAACTAAAACTCAAAATCAACATATATACATACATTCTAACACTAAAACAACAACAAAACAAAAAATCACTTACTAAATCAAAATCACTAAAACTCAAAATCAACTCAACTAAAACTCAAAATCAACAAATATACCCATGTACGTACCTATATATAGCTCCACAATGTAAGAGAGGACGGATTTCAACAATACCCACAGATTTTTCACTCTTTCTCCCGTTTTCCCCTTTTTTTTGAAATGAGCAGCTGCTGCCCAGATCTGAAAATATATAGACTTATAGCCGACGAAAATGTCAAATTCGTCCGCCATACTTCCAAAATTTTTCGTCGGCTAATGTTTCGGAGAAAGGCCGACGAAAATACAAATCGTCGGCTGAAATATGAATATAGCCGACGATTTTTTGAAAATACCAACGAAAAAAGGTTTCGTCGGCTATGGTTAAACTATGGCCGATGATTTTGTTTTTTTTACCGACGAAAAATAAAATCGTCGGCTATTCCTTAGAATTACCGACGAAAATTTTAATTCGTCGGCCGTTTTTTTTTTTTTTTCGTCGGGAAAACCCTTTTTTCTGGTAGTGCCTCTTTTCTTACAGAAGAAACAATTGAATTTGACAGAACTGAATCCTTTCTCAAGCTTAAAGCCTTTGACAGGTTTTCACTAGAATTTCCTGAAGCTTTAAAGTTGGTAGTCTGCTTAACCTTAAGTTTGTTCTTCTTCTTCTTGGCTTTCTCAACTAAATTGACTGCAGTAGTTGGTCCAGCCTCCTTGTTGATTCTATTTTCTTCATCCACACAGATTGATATGAGTTTATTAATGGTCCACTTAATATTTGAAGCATTATAAGTGGTCCTTAGGTAGCTGTAGCTAATCGGGAGAGAGTCTAAAACTTCATGAATCAACTGATTATCAGTGACTCCCATATTAAGCTCCCTTAGCTTGGCATTAATGTGAACATTATGCAATATATGCTCTCTCACACTGCCAGTGCCATCAAACTTAATCTCATGAAACTCTTTATTCAATCTAGCAGCTTTAGCTCTCTCACTAGCAATGAATTTATTCAGATATGGCTGCCATGAACTCCACAGCATCCTCAGGTTCCTCAACTGACCCTCTCACTATCTCAGACATGGTGTTTCTTATCACATTCTTCGCCATCCTATTGGTCTTGTACCACTCATGATGATGCCATTTATAGTCATCAATGCTTTCCTCATTAACATCTTCAATTGGCTTAGGCTCATGCAAACAGTAATCCATATTGTTATGCATAGCCAAATAGAACTCGATTTGATTTTTTCACTTCCTGAAATTGTTGCCATTCAGGTATTCAACTTGTCCTAATGAGGCAAAGTTACCTAAAAATTAAAAAAAAATGTGTAAGAGTTTTTCCTATGTGTTATGTTACTGTAAAAGCAACAATACATAATATCAATCTTTATTATCCCATATACTTAAGCAACAAAAAAAATAACATCTTTATCACATAAAATTTTTGTAGTCTGTAGTTTCTAGATTTAGTATACCACATGCTGCAGAAATTGGTTATTTGATGAAAATAGTCTAAGTCTTTAGACAGAAAAGTTTCAAAAAAATCTTGATCTATCCTTGAACATATATATACTACTGTTTATGTTTTAAAATCATACTTGAAAACTTCTTTGGAAGTAAAAAATAAGTAAAATTTTAGAACACTGCACAATTTTAGTGTTTCTGCACAAAACTTGCATCATTATTAAAGATTTGTTTTGGCAAAATAGTTATCGATCTGAAAATAAGTTTTTAACACTCATTAGTAATTTCAATGTCTTAATTAATCACTCTACATATACTAATATTTTAGATACTTCAGATTTTAGTCGATTTATTTTGGGAGATCTAAACATCAACAGATCACAGTATCAATGAAGCAAGACATACATCCTCCAACTCCAGATCACACAATTTCAACTAATTCATGCATCATAGAAACATATATAGGCACACGTCAACCAGAACGAATACTTTATCTACATGCCAACACTTCATAATATGACCATTCCCACAGATGCAGAATTGAATCGCAAGTTCTGGAATCCAGAAAACATACTTTGCCTCTGCTACAACACAACACCAAATTTTAAACAAGCAAAACATGTTGATGAATAAACCAGCCCTTTCTTAATTTCGTTTTTCTGAAGCAGGGTCTTGAATCCCTTTTTCTGAGAATTAAGCCTCCGTTTTTTTCTTTAAGCGTGAATTGATCAAAATTTAAAACTAGCCATTATGAACTTCAACGGAAACATTGAAAAGCTGTTTTCATGGAATTGGGTTTGGGCCCGGACTTTATTAAAATGAATCAAGGCTTAAATATTAGGATTAAAATATGATTATTTGCTTTTAACATAAAAATAAAATTTTCTGAAAACTCTTATTAATCTGTTCTTGATGAAAAAATCCTGAAACATACGATTTGTGTATTTATGAACCAAAAGGCTCCTGATACTAATTGTTATATTAAACTGTAATCTGTAATCCAAGATTATGCTCACAAATAACAGAAACACATATGGAATTCGAGTCAAGGCCACAACACAGAATGCGGAATAGAGATTTCCTAGCTGCACTAGGATTATACCTTCATCGCTTCTCCAGTCACCCTTCATGGCTATCTTCGATCCAGACATCTTCCTTTTGTTAAGACGAACTGCACACAAACTAAACGAGTCAATAAAACAAGGCACAAAGGTCTTCTGCGTTTCAATATCAAGCAAACATAATGGTACTGTAAACTCAATGCAAAAGATATTGAACACAATGTCTAGCTTCTATATATACTGGCCAATTCGATCAATTAGAATTCAATCCCATAAGTGAATCCTGATCAAATACTGAATCTAATTCTGTAAGGCTTAGTTCTATCACAATACTAATTCGATGTAATACAGGCTTTAAACAATGAACCTCTTCGTTTACTAAGGCTCAGTTTGAGATTGCTTTTGAAACCTGCTTCTGGTTTAAAAGCAATTCTGGGTGTAATTGATGGTGTTTGGTGAGACCTTGATAGGAGCATATAATGCGACGTTCTTAATGTGTTTTACCCTCGTTTATACTTTGCTTTAACCCATAATGTTGGAAGATCGAGTCATATTATAGAGTCATGAGTCTTTGATAGAGTTACATCATAATCGTGCTAAGTATAGATAAAAATGTAGAAAAATATCAAATAGCCGATTTAAGAGTGATAGTGATGTTTCGTTGGATCTGTAAAACCTCGACTTTGTATTTGATGAATTTTTCTTCTCTTATATGTAGTAGACAAGTTGATGATTGAGCAATGGATGGAGTATAGAAGTTGGAGCAAAAGAAGTTGCCAAGAATTACAAGGGAAAATTATGCCGAAATCCAGAAGTTCCAGTAATTTCTTGGGCACATCACTCAAATTCCATAGTTTATCCAGAACGACTCACTTAGAACTAGAAAGTGTGCTATATATGCACAGAAAGCTCTATGAGTCTAGTTTCTACATAATTTAGATTCGCATCAAAACATTCCCTGAGGAGAAAGTTATGCCAGTTGCAAAGCAATAAGGTCACTGCCTGCCGAGAGAAAGAAGTTACTGCCCATTTTTGAGAAGTTATGTGTTTGTGCACCAAAGAAGTATCCAAATGCATTAAAGGAGAGTTGCCGAGCTTAATGAAGTATATGGGAGCCGTCCAAGCTAAAAGGGAAGCTCAAATATGGAAAGAAGAAGTTCCCTAGTCCGAGCAGGAAAAAGAATGAAAGCTGCCAGATTAGGAGAGTGTGTTCCTGGCCCAACTAGGGAGGCTTGTAGCTGAGTCCCTGGACATGTACCCATCAAGGAATATTGATGACCCATGAAGAAGTCCATGAAGCCTTGATCCATGAAGAAAATCGGCAGAAGACAATTCCTAGAAGAACAAAGAATGAAGGAAAACCAAATCCGGCAAGGAGAAGGTTTTCCTTACCGATTTACAAGAGGATTATGCCGACCCTTTGCAGCCTATTCTCCTATAAATAGAGGCAGCCTCTCTACAGAAAAACTATCACATCTTAAGCCAAAGCACAAGTTCAAAGCTCTACCAAATACTCTACCTTAAGTCTTAGATAGAATAGCAAGTCGAAACCCCTTCCACCACCATGCAAAAAATCCCTGCCGTACTACCTTCAACCTCCATCCGATCAACATACTTCGAAGCCTCTAAGGTGTTTAAAAGTGTGATTCACTCCTACTCATGGCTTGTAATTCTATTATTTTATGATTCTATATCTATGTAGTTCGTACATTCTTTTGGTATTTGTTTATATGTCGATTTATGAACAATGTGAATGTTTGGTTTTATATGCTAAATGTATTTCATGATTTCGATTCTTTGTGTCTAGCTAACTCTAAGTTTCATATTCAATGTGTTCTTAAAAGATAAACATGTAAACATAAAATTGTAGTAAGTAATCGGTTAGGTCTTAGGGACGCATGTCTTGTTTTGATTCTTGATTTGTACTTCGTTAGTTTTAATAATTCGTGTGCAAAAGAGATTGCCGCCCTATACAATTGCAATGCATTGTGGGTGTCGATTTCATATGCCGTAGCAACATAGGTCGAGACGTGCACTAAGTAAATTTCAGTTTGTGTTGTTGCCTAGGGTTAGAGTAATTCTTAGAACTTGCTTTTCTAATATGAAGAGTGACGCCTTGCATGTTAACTTGTTTCCAACTAAAATATTTCGTACCTTATATGCTACTTATTTAATTTCTACACTAAGTGTCTTTAAACCGGTTAGCTAAAGATTAGAGTTCACTAAGCTAATTCTAAGTATCTTCGTGAAGTCTAAAATCGATTAGTAGACCACTAAGGAGCTAATTAGGTTGGAACTAAGTCGAGTCTAGAATATCTCAAGCATGTTTTCGTGAGTCCATACTTGTTATTTGCAACGTTTTATGAAAGCTTTGTGTGAGTGTTTGGTGTGAAAGATATCGATCACATGTAAATAGTAATTTAGGACTTTAAATTCGTGTCTAGGTCATTAGGGCAGCCTTGCTGCCGATCCCTTTCCAATCCCCCTTTTTTTGTATTTTAAATGTATATATGTGTTTATACGTGTTCTAACTTTTTACATGTCAGGTACTCTTAATCCCGGGATAGAACGATCCCTACTTGCTTTATACTAACGATCTTTTGTAGGGTTTTGATTGCGCGTGTTGTTACCCCGGTTATGGCACTCGTCAGACCTTCCAAAATTGATTTTAGAGAAAGCAGTGCCCTTAGAAGCTGGTTTAGGAGAAGCAGCTCACAGCTTGCTTTGAGAATTGCTTCCGAAAAAACACTTCCAAAATTGATTTTAGAGAAAGCAGTGCCCTTAGAAGCTGGTTTAGGAGAAGCAGCTCCCAGCTTGCTTTGAGAATTGCTTCCGAAAAAATACGGAGGTCATTTAATGAATTTTATGTTAAATCCTATTTTGCCCCTGTTGTTTTACTTAAAATTACAATTAAATTGCCACAAAACCCTATCTCTCTCTAACCAGCCCGTTTCATTGCAATTGGTTTCAAAGTTTCTCTTTGCTGTCAAATCCCTCATCTCCAGAAAGATCAAGAACAAGTGAACAATCATCATCCCTCGTAATCTTGATAGCGTCTCGAATTGAAAAAGGTAAACCCAAACTCGAATTTACATAACTGTTTAGTCTGAATCTTGTTCTTGATTATTAATGTTTTTGTTCTTGATTATGATTATTATTGTACCTGGGTTTAAGAGCTTGTTGTTCTTCTTGATTATTATTGTTCTTAAATTGCTGGCTTAGCAAAATCCTAAATTTTTTTTTCTTCTTTTTTTCTTTTTAAAAAGGATGGATCTGGTTGTATATCGATGTTTTTCTTCTCTGGATTCTTTTATTTGAAATTACTTCTAAAAACTCCAACATATACAGATCGATTATTGCTTCTTTTATTTAAGATAGATGTATGAAGTTTGGTTCTTTAAGATAGATCTATCATTTGTTCTCTGAGGCTAAAGGAAAGGCAAAATCAAAGGCCTCATTGCCTGAGTAGTAAGTTAAAATGCAAAACCAAACTTGAACATGCGCGCATGATTTTCAACCAAAGAATGTAATGTAAATTAGTTGGCAAAAGGATAACATTTCCAGGGCCGGTCGACACTTGGTGAAATAGCTAGAACTTTTTTGTTTCTTGGTGAAGTAGAATTTCTCTAGCACACGCAGACACGCTATCGTACCAGCAAGAACAAAAACTCTTGCTGAAGTGAAGAAGTTTTTTACTGTTTTTTTCCTTCTCTACCTTCATGGTCAGTTCTTAATTATATCCTTGTAATTAATTAATCTTTTAGTTTTGTGTAGTAGTTCGATATAGGATGAAGTGAAGAATTGGTACATAGGGTGGTAGTAGCTTCAACCCCATGCACACTAGCTACTACTCATTTATCGATGGTATTATATATATATGCCTTATTACTAATTCCACACCCTCTCTTACAGCAAAAATTGTAGGAGAAAAGAGAAAATGATTAATGGAGACAATTAAAATTCAAAATTAAATTCAAATGAAGGAAGTGCATATATAATAAAAATACTGCATACTCAAAATTCAAAAAATCATTTTTCTACTCTCGGAACTCCGGGCCATCTTCCAAGAATTTCTAAGCATGAATCTCTTATTCCTAGCCTTCATGGAGCTCACTGAATGTAATATGCAAAGAAAGACACGAGGAAGGTGCTGAAGAATGATCCAGCAATAGACAAGGTAGTGGGGGCGGCGCCACCTGCTTTGGGGGCTTGAGCTCCTCCATCCGTAGGAGCACCGGCGGGAGCGGCTGCTGGAGCCTTGGCGCCGGCCTTGGGGGAAGCCGCTGACTCCTTTGCAGTCACGACGAGGCTCATCAAGGCTGCAATGACAAGGACGGCGACGGTAATCTTCTTCATGTCCATGATGATCCAAGTGATGATAAGTTATTGAGTGCTGCTTTAGAGAATATAGAACTGCTCGAGTGCTTCTTGCAGGTCTGAGGATTACTAGGAACTCAGACACATTTATAGGATGTAGTTACAGTTATTATTAGAAAGGATCATCTCTTAAGTTGTTAGTTATGAATTCTTCTTACGTGTTTGGTTATGCATGGCATGATGAATTCTTCAACACTGTACTCCACATTAGTGGTGTGAAAAAATGGCAAATGAATCATCTTTATTCTAGTGTTTTCAATTCTTTTATTCATTTTCATTAATCATTCTTTGGCTATTCGCAATTTGTTTACATGTCAAGAAGTTGAATCTGTAACCCATAACATGGATTTTTAACCTTAAATTGTTCAAAGAGGGCAATAATACTCGGTAATTTGGTAAAAAATTGAGTAGCACCAGATCAGGATAAGACTTCACCTCTGAGAAAAAGACGAGGCCAGGAAGACCGGTGCTGGTAAGCAAACTCGGTCCAATGTCTTCGCCTTATTCGTCGGAGACTGCAATGACCTCAACACACTTTGGTGTCAACTAATATTGTAATATCCTAAAATTTTGTTACACGAGTTATATAA
The DNA here is from genome assembly GCA_963682095.1 of Potentilla sterilis. Lineage (NCBI taxonomy): Eukaryota > Viridiplantae > Streptophyta > Magnoliopsida > Rosales > Rosaceae > Potentilla > Potentilla sterilis. The sequence goes on from OY821754.1 coordinate 46,660,477, forward strand.
TTCGTTAATTTACATAAGTTTTAGTGTGATTTTCAATAACTCATTTTTATTTTTTTGGGACTTTACAAGGTCGCGAAATTGAATAATCAGATTCAATAAAGTAAGTATCGAATCGATTCTCGTACTGGGTCCTAACACAACTTATTAGGCTCTTAAATGTAAAATATAAGCCCATTACATAAATTTGACAATAAATAAACAAATAAAATAAAAGAAATGAGATAAGAATAGGGAGGTGCATTCAAATAAGGGTGGGGGGACACTGACTCCCTTTCTCGCTCTCTCTAAAACGCTGTCTGGCAGTTGTAAGCGAGGGAGTTTTGCAAGAGAGAGATGGAGGGTAGATGTCCTAGCCCCGATCAGTGGGATCTTTTTGTATATATCTCTGTAATTACCTGTTTCAATGAAGGGAGAAATCAGAGGTTTAAGTTTTAATGTGATAATTTAGTCGATCGGGTTAGTTCAAGGATGTGACAAGTATAGTTCAACTTTTTTGTTCAAAAAAATTGGTGGACGTAGATTAGATATATACATACTTACATAGGGAAACAAAGGTCACTACGTTTTTGTATATTCACCGTTTAACGTTTAGCCAAGTTGGGTGTAAAACCTTGCAAGAGTTTGAGAGTTGAAAATTCATCTTGGATGTTTCGATTAGCATTTTTTTTTTCTTGTTGATAATAAGTTTTTGTGATCATAAGTACAAACAAAGCATACTTATCATAGAAATGGACGTCCTCTTTTCATTTTTGCCACTGTAGAACTTTCAACATCTTCATCTAAATGAGTAGGAGCGAACAAGCCTCCTGACACTTCCATAGAACCCAACACGTAGGCCTTGAGCATAAGGGTTGGTGAGGCTTGGACGTGCTCTCTTCATACCCTTCGTCGGGACTTCCAAAAGGTGGAGAGAAGCCTCACTTATAGCAGGCCCAGTGTAAGCCCATTCGAGAAAAAGCTAAGGTCATCTCCAACTCATGGGCTATTGTGTCACAATTCCCACATTGTAGCACACTTGTTCTTCAACTCATGTTCTATTGTGCTAGTGTGCTACTTGTAGCACCAAAGAGCTATTTGTAGCACGTTATTGTAGCACGCTAGCACACGTGGGTTCCAGTTAAAATTAAACTTATATTTGTCATGTGGCAAACTCTTGAATTAAAATTTTATTTTTATTTTGGTGAAATTATTCTATAAATATACAAAACAAATTTCTTGAACTAAATTTGTATTTCTTTTTTGTTATTTGAAAAAATGGAGTTTTTTTTTGTGAAATAATATACAACAACTAAGGCTGGGCACGGGCCGGGCCGAATTTTTTGTGAACCCGACCCAAAGTCCGAAATATCAAGTTCGGACCGGTTCGGGCTTTCAGAACCTCAGGGACCGACCAAAGCCAGTTCGGGTCGGGTTTGGGCTTTTTTCAGGCCCAAAAACAGAGGCGAGGTAGAGGCGAGGCTGAGCGGGGAGGGGCTGGGCTGCTGAGGCGAGGCGGGGCTGGGCTGAGCACGGCGAGGCCGAGGCTGGGCTGAGAACGGCGAGGCTGAGGCTGGGCTGGACGAGACGAGGCGAGGCGGGCTTGGCGCGGCGAGGCCAAGACTGGGCAGGACGAGGCGAGGCAAGGCTAGACTGATGGTGATTGAGATGGTTAACAGAGGAATGAGATGACTCGATGCGGCTAAGGAACAGAATCAACCACAGATAGGCTGAGGAACAAACTCGATGGGCTGGAATCGATGTTTTCTAGGGTTTTTTTTTTATAATTAATTATGGACCAATCAGAGCATGACACATGGCAACCACAGATATGGATCGGGCCTGTTCGGGCTTTCGTTCCAAGGAAAAACTGGGGCCGAGCCCAAGCCGTTTTACACACAATCGGTTCGGGCCTTCATCGGTTCGGTCTTTTGAAAATTCAGGCCCGGCCCGTTTCGGGCTTTTTCGGGTTTTTCGGGCCGGTCTTTCAGTCCCTCGGGCCAAAACGCCCAGCCCTAACAACAACAATAATCTTGGATTAAACTTGTATTTTTATTTTTAGTATAATAACTCCATAAGTGTCATACCACGAATTTCGGATAATTAAAATCAAAATTCGACAATCTTAAAATTCACAAGCAAACTCAAATACTTCAAAATTATCATACAAATAACTAAATATAACAACATAGTTCATTGCGTGGCTCAAAACACTCAAAATATTACATCAATTAATACATAGATGTAAAATAGAGTCTCACGCTAACGCTCTCTAACCCAAAAATAAAAACAAGCTAGACCATGGATCACCTACTAGCCGCGCGACTCAGACACCGCCTCCTGGCTGCTGGTCCTCACCTGCAGCTCTAACCCCTACACTATCAATTGGTGCACCGGGTTGTAAACAACGAACCCGGTAAGCTTTCAAAACTCGTGTGAGTAAAACAAACAAGATCAGGATAATATAATTAAACCACAAATAGAAATCACATTTCTAAAACAACCACAACTCACAAACAACCAAAAGAATATAACTCGGGCGCAATGACCACTGTCATTCCACTCCAATCACACAAAGGCAGACATACTAGAGGTTTAACTAATCGTAACCAATCACCCACCCAAAGACTTGGTTCCCGATATATTTGCCATAGTGATCCCCCATCACTCACAGGGTGGACCCTAATCGCCACACATGAGAAATCCTCATCACTCACACAACATACAACTTGCACATTCACAATTATGATAATTCCATAACATAATAAATTCACCAAATTGCACACTCTCAATATATACATTTTACGTAAATATATATACGTACACATTCACTCAGGAATAGTCCACTAATACCAACTATAGTCATTGATCGTAAAATACTTAAAAAATTATTTTTATATTAAAATCATTTTACTTACCAATGAACCGTAGTTGATCAAGTTCATTCAATTTAAAACAAATATCATTTCCGTAAAACAATTTCACATTTAACAATCAATTTACTATAATTTAACTCGTATTACATACGAACACTGTGAGTTTTACTCACCATTAATACTCCCGCTGCGTCTTCGACCTCATAAGGTGAGATACACACGCACGGTCAAACACGTAAGCGACATTATCGAAACTTAACATCCAATTTAAATATAAATTATTATAATTCGCTCTGATCACACAACCCTTAACTGCGAGGCTTGCCAACACGCGACAAACCTCATTCAGAGCCTCTCAAAGCTCCTAAACAGCCTAGTCGACCCTAGAATCGAACATCAAACCTAAATTCTAGGCCGACATGCACATAAATTAATAATTGCATAAATAAAAAAATTCAAAAATACATAACTTGGTCATACGTCGACCGAATCACGCAAATAATATATCCCCGCACTCGTATCGACGAGCACGACACAACAGAACACCCTGCTGCTCCAAATACCCCCAGACACACCGCCACATGCAGTCCAAAGTGGTTGCGTGTGGGCCCCACTCACCGCCACCCAAACATGCAACCGTCTACATGTAGATCAAGGTTTAAGGATTCGAAAACTACCTGGACCACTCGAGGATACGGCTGAAAAGTGGCCGGATACGGCTGGGAGAAAGTCGGATATGCCGCCGCCACGTGGATCGGACCGCCCGAGCTCAGCCGCAAATCCCCTTCGATCTGGACCTCGAGACCAGCACAGATGTGATCAGAGGAAGGAGAGGAGCCAGAAAATGGGTGGCTCGAGCCCTAAGCTTCACCCGGAGCGGCTGCTGCTCTGCCGTCTAAGGTGGCAGTAGCTTGCGAGCTCCACTGGGTCGCGCACATGCAGTGACTCGAGGCGTGGCGCAGCTCAATCGAAAGAGGAGGTCATGCTGCTCAGTTTGGTAGGTGGCGCGCAACCTGAGGTGGCCGGATGGCGGAGAACAGAGGTGAAGAAGGTTGGCGTTGAAGAGAGAGAAAAAAGGAACATTAAAACCTGATATTTTTGGAAAGTTAACTATTCTAGAAAGTCTGACTTTTACTGAGATATTTTTATTATTTATAGTAATTTCTGATTTTGGAAATAATTTCAACAAGTTGTAACTTCTTCATACGACGTCCGTTTCACGCGTGCCGTATGTCTACAAACTCATATCGTCGAGTTTTACGACTTTCGTGAATAAAACTTTTCGAAATTCAAGACGAATAAAAAAGTCAACTTTTAACCCATCGAAACTTAAACGTTTTTCGAATTGTAACTCTCGGAATCACTAACTTCCAATCTAATAATTTTCAAATAAACATTAGAAATTATTAAAGAATTTTCGGGGTATTACAATAAGTACACAACAACACTACCAATATAATTCTGAATGAACATACCCCTTGAGGAAATGAAGCTAAAAGAAAAAGAAAAAGAAAAAAACAGGGAGGAGCAAAGAGAGCGTACTAAACAGTAAAGAAGAGGCAATCATAGCGATGCAAACCACCAATTTTACTCCAACAAGTAAGGAGTATTATGACGGAGAGAAGATGAAAATTATGCAAAAATTTAGTTAACGTGAATTATTCCCGCCGACCTCAAATGACTATTACTCGAATATGCAAACCAATCAACCAAATGATCATGAGTACTAATATTTTATAGTCATTTATATTAGTTATGTTTTCATGTAATTTTAATTTATTATCAAAATAAGAATTTAAGTTTTACTATTCCATAATATATTTATTTAAATTTATCATTTTAATTTATTGTATAGATAAAGTTGTAGTTAAATGATAATATAGAAACTAAAAATTACACAAAATATTAAAATATATTAAAAGGTTATATTGTAGCACGGGTTAGAGACGGTTGATGTGACATAAATGAATAGTACTGATTTAGTGTGCTACAATATGGTCTAATAGCACCATGGGTTGGAGATGACCTAACCTCCCCAGAACCTGTTTTGTCCTCAAGCCCAGTCTTCACCATGTCAAGCCCAGAATCCTTAAACTTTGGACCCAGGCCGAGCATCACTCCTACGCCCAGTCAACTCCTTCGAGGCGACTTCCAACCGCTTTGGCAGCTCCAAAATCTCACCCTTCGATGCTTCTGCTTCCTTCACCAGCCCAACCGCCAACGCTAGCACTCCAGCTAGGACCACAGGCTCCATCGCCGCTGCTAGGCAGAAACCTCTGACGCCTTCAAAATCATCCCCGACAGCCCTTTATTGCAACTCCCACCGCCGTGGCAAAAAAAAAAAAAAACCGCAGCTAGTGCATATACCATGGCATTTCTCAAATCGGGTTAATTCTACCGAAATATCTGATGATGAATAAAATTACCGACGACCCAGGATCCTTGTACGAACATCGTGAACCAGTTGAACCCTCTGAATAGGATCCTTTCGCTGCATCGCCGCCGAATCCACCGAGAGAAACTCCCCCATCTCATTTCTAAGGGGGTAAAGGTGCGTTTGGGGGAGCTTATAAGCTCCTCTGCTTATAAGTATAAGTCAGTTTTGTGTTTGGTAACACAACATGTAAGTAGCTTTTTGAAAAAGTAAGGGTCATTTTCAATAGAAAATGAGAAGCTGCTCTCACCCACCTTATACTTATAAGTATAAGTCAGCTTTTACTTAAAAGCTCAGTTGCACCAAACCCACCTTAAGTCTGGGATCAGTCCTCATGTCTATCCTCAGCCCCGGCCCATCACCGGACAAGGTGATTAAGCTCCACCTTTTCCAACGGCACAAGGCCGTTGTAGTGCGCCAACACAAGTATGGATCCGTTGTAATACCACAGTCCTCCACCAAGTACACGATCGATTCCTCTCTTCCTTATCTTTGAGCTGGAATACAAACACCCCAACCTCCTCTTCTCGTCATAATCTTCTCCTTGAGGCTCCAAATTCCACTGTTAGCAGCCGTAAGCGACCGGATCACAACATGCTTCTTCAAGGAGAGAAAACACCCACACCCTAGCCTCGATCCTGCTCGCAGCCTCAAGCACTACCGCAGCTAGCCGTCGTCTCAATGTAAGACTCGATAAGTTTCTCCGCCATGGAAACCCTAGCTAGCAGAGATGGCTTTCTGGTTCCGTCATATTATTTTACTTGCTTATTCAATTCTTAGACATATCTATTTTATTGTTTTTTTTTTTGAGAAGTTGAATATCAATTTCATTATTAATTAAATATGTAGTTTCATCAATGGTAGAGGTTAGGCGTCCCTGAAGAAGACGGGAGTGATGAGTGTAACAACATGAGCCACCAAAAATGAGAGTAAATAACACATTGGCAAAGTAAATAATTACTATCCTAATGAAGATGGGAGTGATAAGTCATAACATCAAAGACGTAGCCTAATTGATCGATGATCATTTGTGTGAGTCGCCGACCTAGCAAAAAGGATCGATAGAGTACTTAAAGTGGCACAACACGGACCCTTTTCGAACGTCCATGACTTTTTTCTTCCCATTTGCACCAAGTTGATGCCATTCTCCCGAACTAATCACATTGACCATCAACCTTAACCCCTAAGAAAATGACGAGGCAGCAATTACTTAAAATTATTGAGCTTAATTATCTACCTATTATGGACCAGATTCTATTCTCTATGAATCGATGACAGTCTATAATTTAGCGATTACAACTTTATTATCTAGGATTTGGTAAATCCTAAAATATATTATGCTCCCATATTACCAAAACTTATTATGGAAGAAAATATATGGTTTTGATTATAAAAGTCTGACCGACCTGAAAAAACGTGGAAAAACCACATACGGCGCCGACCGGTATAGCAAACGCGTACCCATTTGAGCTGTTCCTTAACGTTGCCCTTCTCATCTGAACGTTGTCAGTGGCCCTCAACCCTCATTCCCTCCTATAAATACTCCTCACTTCCCTCACTATACCACCACAACAAAAACCCTCAGCCTCTCTCACTCTCACTCTCAAAAACCCTTACATTTCCATATCTTGTGATCAACATCTTCGTATAAATCTCAAATGGCGCAAGGTAGCATCTCCAGGGCTTTCTTCTTTGTCCAGATCCTCGTCTTGGCCCTCGCCGCTGCATCCGTCTCTGCTCAGGAGGGTTCTCCCTCACCTGCACCGGCTCCCATGGACGCAGGAGCTGCTTACTCACGGCCCGTCAGCGGCACCCTTATCGGTGCTTCGCTTGTGATCTCGATGTTCTCTTTGTTAAGGCATTGATTTTTATATGTGAGATTCCAATAGAGTATTGGTGCATTTGTTTGATTTGTAATGTCATTACGACATGTTGGTCTGGGCGGAATGATGTGTATGTGTCTTTTGTTTGAGGGATTGATTTTGTTGGATCTTTGGTTCACCAGATTGTAATAAAAAGCTATATATGCTCACTATTATTTCCCAGATGGAACTTGGTCCTCATCTTATTTCTTATACCAGTTTATTATGGATCCATGGATGATGTTCATCGCACCCAATGCCCTCTTTAGTTATTTGTAAGATCAGGCAAATTTATTTTCTGATCAATTCCGAAAGGCAATTCAATTATACATGACGTATTTTCTCTTAGTAAAGTGTGAGAACCAGGGACAGACCAATATATTCATCTAAATCGACCAACTTGACCAACCAAAGTTCAAATTCATCAAGAGCAAAACGACTCAACTTTATGGTCAATAATGTGATTTAATTTTGGCCTTTCGTGGCCTTACGCAAATGCTTGCGGTCACTTTGTCTCTGCCTTTTGCATGCGTTGCTCTATCGCCACTTTTCATCGATACACGTCTGAGTCTCTTACAAGGCGTGCTTTTGTTACCAAAACACGTTATTCTGAGGAAGCATGCCCTCATTAGCTAGTCACTCAATACTTGGAACTCTGGGTGCTACGGATCACGTACTATATCATTAATAATGCAATCGCTTCTAGAGAGGAAATGTTTGAATTCAATTCTATGCGAAATATTAGCAAACGACAGTGATATCGAATCGACAAAGAGATGTTTGAATTTCATTCTATTCCAAGATATAGACAATAGACCATACATTTTATGAAAACAATATAATAAGTGTTGAAGGAAAAACGCCTTTAATATGTCTTCGTCGATAGGAAATTAAGACATTAGTGATTAAGTGATTAAATGATGTAACGGCTCGTCAATCACTATTGTCATGATTGTATTTACTATTACTGTTGTAATACTCACCCTATATAAATGAGATTATCAATGAAATGAGATGACTAATTTCCATTTTATTTTTAAACATTATCAGCATGGGAAATAATGCAAGGTGAAAGAGCAAATAATCTTGCCTGACCTTACAAGAATTTAAAGAAAATTTGGTGCATAATATCACCCATTTTGTGATCCACCTTAGTATTAAAATGTGATTCTTCCTTATAATTTGATGAAAGACGATCTTCTATACATTTCTAGAGAAGATATCATCGCTTTGTTTCCCTTATGATTAAAGGCTAATCAATAAAACGGTATCTAGCCCATGTTACCGGTCGCTGGCCTCAATCATTCAACCGAGCTGTTCATTAGCCGTTGCCATCCATTTTAACGTTGTCACACTTTCCATTGTGGACCCCACACGCCGCTCAAGGCTCAAGGCTCAACCCTAGCCCCTCCTCTTATAAATAGCAACAACTCGCTACTACCATACCGCGCGCAAAATAAAGCGACTCTCAAATTTAGGTAGTTCAAACTTCATTCTTCACATTACTTAGCAGCTAAAATGGCATGGGTTAGCATTCCCAAGGCCTTCTTCTTCCCAACGCTCCGGCGCCAGCTCCCATGGATGCGGGATACTCTTTACCACCATTCCTGGGGGTTTGAATCCACCATATTCAGCTCAGATATCATAGCACAGAGGTTCATCTCAGCAACTTCTTGAGTGACATCATCAATCAGGTTGGCCTCCTTCTTCTTGTACCTCCTTGGTTTGTTGCACTCAATAGACTTGTGACCAGCCTTGCCACAGTTGTAGCACTTGCCTTCAAACCTCTGCTTTTTGGAGACACATTCTTTTGGTTTCAGCTTGAACCTTTGATCCTTGATCCTTTTGTTCTTGGAACTCTGGCCGTGTTCCATGACCTTTGCCTTGGCAGAATACCCACTGCCCCATGTCTTCTTCTCAGATCCTCGGTTGTCTTCTTCAATGCGAAGCCTGACCTCTAGATCTTCCATGCTCATTTCCTTTCGCTTGTGCTTCATGTAGTTTTTGAAGTCTTTCCAAGCGGGTGAGAGCTTCTCAATAGCACAAGCCACTTGAAAGCTCTCACCAAGCACCATCCCTTCAGCATGAATCTCATGCAAGATCAGCTGGATTTCTGAAAATTGACTCGTTACAGTCTTAGAATCCACAATCTTATAATCAAGGAAGCGGCCCACGATAAATTTCTTGGCACCGGCATCCTCTGTTTTATATTTCTTTTCAAGAGATTCCCATAGCTCCTTGGCCGTTCCCATATTAATGTACACATTGTACAACGAGTCAGCCAGACCGTTCATGATATAGTTCCTGCACAAATAGTCAGAACTATTCCATGCATTCACAGCAGCAATCTTTGCTTGATCATTTTGGTCACCTTCGTTGAATTCAAGAGCATTCTCAGTCAGGAATTTAACCAGACCAAGAGTGGTCAGATAGAACATCATCTTTTGTTGCCATCTCTTGAAATGCAGCCCGTTAAACTTCTCAGGTTTTTCCCCGTGGGAAACTGAGACAGGTACATGAGCGATTGGTGCTTGCATGGTAGGCATTTGAACTGGTCCCTTACCAGCATTCATAGCATCCGAATTTTCTCCGTTAGTCATGTTTTCCTTAAACGAAACACACACATAAGTGTAAGAATATTGAAACTCGATGGCAACGAGTATTCACAAATTATATAAGCAATATCAATATAGTTGTCTTAAGATTGTAAAAATATATTGGTATGATATTGCATATGTAATTTGAAATAAATATTAACTTGAATTTAGAAATTAAAATTCCAGAAATATAGAATAAGGTATGAAGAAATATTCAACCAATACCGAACGAGTTTGATGATGGATTACGAACAGTCAAGTCGTGTGTGTCACACACTCTCCTTAAGACAGCTACGCCTCCTCTACGGGTGCAAAAGGTCTATTGGCGCTCGTCTCCCAGGATACAATGACTAACAAATTCTTGGAGTTGCAGTGCTTCAAGAAAGTCTGCGAACTGGAGGCAGTACCTCTTTCTATCACCAGAATAGGAACACAAGAGCAGAAGAGAGAAAGATTTTGAGAGGAGAAGAGCTGAATGCTTTTGGTGTGTAAAACTAAGGAATAGGAGGCCTTTTTTATAGTGTGAGGAATGGCCAAGGCTATTAAAATCAATCATCAATATAGGGAACTCAATGGTTATGAACATCTCACTCAATGGTCATGAACATCTCACTTGAATGGTCATAATACACATTATATCATATGTTACTGGAATATCAAAAGGTTTTTCCAGTAGCAATTGAAGAGTCACCTAGGCTCTTACCATTTTCCTTTTTTCAATGTGGGAGAAACTTTGTTTTCCCATTTCAAATAGCCAAATTTGGATGACAATTTTTCATTCATCCCAAAACCAAATTAGACATATGAACACATAATCTTGTAGTCCTCATTATGGAGAATACAAATCCAAGTTTATTTTCCAATAATTATAAGTGCATCACACTTTAATTAATCCATTTAAATTTGGTTTTATAAATGGTTTTTAACCCATTTTTCCAACACTCACATCTCTCAATTAACAGGCCGACGACGCTGGACAAGCTCATCATCATCTTGATCGAGCCACCATCTTCGTGGTCGGCCAGAGTCCTACAAACACAACGTCGATATCAAGTGTCATCGCTTCCCATTAGTCACTGTATTTGAAACCCTATTAGGTGTTACGGATCAAAATTATCATTAACAATGCTGTCGTCTAGAGAAGAGATGTTCGGATTCCATTTCCATTGAGCAATTTGGTGTACTTTGACTTCATCATGAAGCTAGGTGCATAATATCACGACACTTTGTGATTCACTCTTGTATTAAAAATACGATTCTGCCTTATAATTCGATGAATCATGATCTTGTATAGATGCTTACAAATCGTGGCCGGCTTTGTTTGCCTTATGATTAAATACCAATCAATAAAACGCTTTCCAGCCCATGTTATTGGTTGCTTGCCGCAATTGATAAGAGCACAATGTGCGACGATATTAATATGTATTTGCCCTCGTTTATGCTTTGTTTCTCCTTTATTTATTTAAGATAGAGTCATAAAATAGTTTAGTGTCGATTTGATAGAGTTTTGGAAATATATGCTTTAGAGTCCGAAAAATGACTAAGTTTAAGAATTCTGAAAAATAGTGCAAAATATGTCTTTTTCGTGATTCTGAGATGAATAGAATTATGACTTATCCTTTTCCAAATTTGCTGAAATTTGGTATGCATGCTATTAACTTGCTAATGGGTTTTGTGTCAAAAATACAGATCAATCGGAGTTCGGGAAGTCACCCAAAAGATGGCTGCAAATCAACAGTTCGAGCAAAACAATCCAGGGACTTCCAGGAATTTTCCTGGGACTGTGTCCCAACTTCAAAAATTCATTCCTGACGTTTCACAAGGAATTTGATCAAGCCCTTTTATATGGAGGAATCTCTATGTGTCTAGTTTATCTGAGACTTTGAATCGCATCAATTGGAGCTCCGAGGAGGGAGTTATGTCATTCACTGAAGCAAGGTCATTCCAGCCGATTTCAGCGAGTTTCTGCCTCGTTTCCTTTGTTTCAATTTTCGACGGACATTTTGGCTTGCCATTGCATAGTTGAAGATTTTCCAAGCTTATTGAAGGATAGAGGAAGACATTGAGCCAAGGCTTTGGAGGAAAACATGAAGAAAAGAAGATTTCCTAGTCAAGCTAGGATTGCTTGCGGATCGGCAATATTGCTGCCGGTTGTGTTCTTGGCGGGCTTCGGGTATTTTTCCATGGACCAAGTTCACCACATGGAGTTGTCAAGTCCACATATGAAGTCCATGAAGATGTGAAGCCCATGCTATGAAGAAAATTCAGAAAAAGAAGTCCAAGAATGCAATAATTATTCAACAAGGAAACATAAGCCAACTAGGAAAAGGAAAACCTACCCTTCCTTGTTGAGGCCGGCAACCCTAGTTTTTCCTCTATATATAGCCAACTTTTATACAGAAAAATGGGACACATCTCAAGCCTAAACACAAGTCTAAAACTCTACCAAATTTTCTACCTTAAGTCTTAGAAAGAAAAGCTAGCCGATTCACCACCACCACATCCAGAAAATCTGCCGATCCATTCCTTCACCTTCAACCGATCAAAACCATTCCGTGCCTCCATCTTTCATCACCGAGATCCACACGAGCTGCTGCCCCAAGGTGTCTAAATGTGTGATCTACTCCCTTCGGCTTGTAATTCTTTTATTTTTCAATACTATGTCTATGTAGTTTGGATATTCTTTTGGTATTTGTTTTTATGTCTATGTAAAGACAATTTGTTTGTTTGGTTTTGCATGTTTAAAGATATTTATGATTTCGATTCTTGAAGCCTAATTAACTTTAAGGTATTGATTTCATGGTTTTATGAAAGATAAATATGCAAACACACTTTGTAAATATGTAACCGGTTAGGTCTTAGGGATGCATGCTTGACTTGATTCTTGATTTCTTCTTGATTAGTTGTTTGAATTCGTGTGCAACCGAAGGAGATGTTTAGGTGCATTCGAAAGGCTATGAGTGTTGTCTAGATGTTGAATTTACTTGCCATAGTAACATAGGTCAAGTTAGAACGCTAAGTCGATTTGGTTTATGTTGTTACCTAGGGTTAGAGTAATTCCTACAACTTGCTTGTCTAATATGAAGAGTGACGCCTTACATGTTAACTTGTTTCCGACTAAGAGATTTCGTGCCTTATATGCTAATTGGTTAATTTCTACGCTAAGTGTCTTTAATCGGTTAGCTAAAGATTAGGGTTATGCGCTAAGCTAATTCTAAGTATTTTCGTGAAATCTAAAATCGACTAGATAAACCGCTAAGGAGTTTAGTTAGGTTGGAATTAAGACGAGTCTTGAATATTTCTATGCATGTTTCCATGAGTTCTTACTTGTTACTTGTTTCGATTTGTGTTAGTTTTTGATGAGTGCTTTACGTAAGAGATGTCGACCAAACTTGTAAATAGTAGCTTTAGGATTTATTTTCTAGCTTTTTCTCTAAAAATTCGTACCCTAGTTTTAAAAGGCAGCTTTGTTGCCGATCACAATTCATCCCCCATGATTTTGTTTCTTGTTTGTATATATGTGAATAAAGTGACGTTCTTTGTGTATATATATGTGTGTTTTGTTTAACATTCTCATATTTCAGGTACCCTTAATCCCCGGCTTAGAACGATCCCTACTTATGTCTATACTACTAACGATTGTAGGGTTTATTATTGTGTGCGAGCTTAGGCTCTCATCAATTTTTGGCGCTGTTGCCGGGTCACCCGCGTGACAGGCGGGAATACTTACCACTATACTACAACGGAGAGTATAGTGGTAAGTATTCCCCCTTTGGACCCCCACACGCTGCTCAAGGCTCAAGCCCACTACTGTAGGCAAGGCTTGAAGCGACAAAGAATCAAAAGGTAAAAAAAATTTCGTCGCTTCAATATTTCCAAGCGATGAATATTGGACTCGTTGCTTGGAATTTCACGAGCGACGCATTTTGCTTAAAATTCGTCGCTCACAAATTATTGAAGTGATGAATATTAGTAGTTTATCGCCTCCTTTTATCACAAAACAAGGTTTTGTAAAATTTACCGACGAACATTCAATATTCATCGCTCTCTAATTATTGAAGCGACGAAGTGCATAAACTTCGTCGTTGTAGTATAAACAAAGAGATTTGGAAATCTTCGTCGCTTCATTTTTTTTAATTTGCCTTTGTACTTCCTCTTACGTGGACACTCTATATATAGGTAAAAAAAATTGGTACTATTTCATTTCGAGAAACTGGATCTGTTCTTAGAGGAGAAGAGGGAGAAGAGGAGAAATTAGAAGAAAGTGAGTTTGGAAGACTTTTGTTGCAAATTCTTTGATTCTTGAGTAAGGTTAGTGCAATTTCCTTCTATTTATCCCTCTTTGTGAGCATATTATGTATTAATTCATGAGAAATAGTTGTTTATGTTGGTTAATAGAAGTTGGATTTAGGGTGTTGAATTTTGTGTTTTGTTGTTGTTTTAGTGTTAGAATATGGAAATTGTGATAAGCCATGGAATTGGTTCATTGAAAATGTTAGAATTTTGGTGAAATTTAGTGAAATTGAGATTATTTTAGTTTGTGAAATTGGAAAATTTAGTGAAAATGATATTTTGTGAAATAGTGAAATCTAGTGAAATTATAATTTTATGGTAGATTAGATTGAAATTATTAATTAATGATGTAATTGGTTTGTGTTGTGTGTGGATTGTGGTAGTTAGAGTTTCTGAAACATGCGAGTGGTTTAGTGAGGGAGTGTGGTGCCGTGTGTAAATTTATAGTTTCATATTATATATAATTGTGGTGTTTATCAGCTTAGAACTCCCGTTTGAGAATCAACAACTCATCTAGTTGATCGAGATGAGTTGTTGATTCTCGAATTGTCCCATTTTTGGACACTTTAGGTGAACACGACTTTGTTGATCCTTTTGCTATTCATGTGGTTTCAGTTTCAATTTTGGGATATAGTTTTAACAATGTCTCTCTACAATGTTCCTCAAGTGCAAATTAGGTTGTTTATATTTTTGTGCACTTGAGGAACTGTAGGGAGATGCTGCCGAAATTTCCCAAAACTGTAGCAGAAACCACACAGGTGCAAGAGGGTTAACAAAAGTCGTGTTCTCCTGAAGGAGATAGGACCCAACCTGGAGGAATAAGGAGAAGAAGTGTTGGGACAGGTTTTGATTGTATCTTAACTGTTGTGTGCTAACCTTATGCATATTGTCTGTTTATATTATGATAGGAAACATGGATGATGTCCCCGACAAATCTTTTATGAGTCATCATTATACACACCCTGACTACATAACAGGCGTAGTTAACTTCATCAATTTTGTGAAGACTCACACTATTGGAACCCAGTATCTCCCTTGCCCGTGCGCAATTTGTAGAAATGGTCCTTATTATAAGGATATCGTAGAGATTTATCACCACTAGATGCACCATGGTTTGGATCTGACTTACACCGTTTGGCACCTACACGGGGAAGTTTCTTGTTAACCGGCAATGATCAGTCGACGGAGACAGTAGCTTCAAGATAGAGTCGAGGCTTCCAGTGTTGTCGGTCCTTCAGTGATCCCGCCTGTGGAGATTATACAAGATGTATTTCCATACTATCCTGGATACCATGGAGATGCACCGCATAATGTCGTTGAAGAAAATGCTGAAGTTCACTTCAATGACATGGTAGATGATGATTATGCTAAGTATGAAAGGCTTCTAAGGGAGTCCCAAACCCAATTGTATGATGGGAGTGAAGAAACTGTATTAAGTGCCATATTACATGCAATGAAAATTAAAGTTGAAAATTGATGGTCGGATACGAGTATTGATAAATTGTATAGATGGTTGCATAAGTTTTTTAAAATGCATAATTTCCCTGTGAGTTATTTGAGAATTAAAAAAATCCTGAAGGATCTTTCCATTGGATATGAAAAAATTCATGTTTGTGAGTTCAAATGTTACCTATTCAGGGGGGCTGCAAATAAAACTCGTAGGACTTGTCCAGTATGTGGTGCTCAAAGATATAAGCCAGATACAGATGACATTCCAAAAAAGGTAATCTGGTATTTCCCTCTCACTCCAAGGTTGAAACGCTTATTTATGTCTCCACACACAACAAAGCATATGCGATGACATAAGGAGAGGCGACTAGATGAAAGTACCCTCTGGCACCCATCTGATGGAGAATCATGGCAACATTTTAACAGAACATTTCTAGGTTTCGATGACATTAAGGGAAGAAATGTGCGGCTTGGAGTGGCAACTGATAGTTTCAGTCCATTTGGAACAATGACAACCCATCATAGTACATGACCCGTGGTTGTGATGCCATATAATCTACCCCCTAATATGTGTATGAGGAAGAAATATAATATGCTGGCCGTGTTGATTCCTGGCCCTAAATCTCCAGAAAAGTGCCTTAGTGTCCTTATTCGTCCATTGATCGACGAGCTAAAAAATTTGTGGGAAAATGGAGTCTCTACTTTTGACAGAGTCGACAATGATGTATTCACGATGAAGGCAGCGGTGATGTGTACTATAAGTGACTTTCCTGGTTTAGGGATGCTTGCGAGCTCAACGGTGAAAGGGTACAAGGCATGTCCAATTTGTCTAGATGAGCTGACGGCGGAGCATATTTGTGGGAGAATTGTTTATGAAGGGCATCGGAAATGGGTCGACGAGAATTCACCAATGCGATCCAGTTTGGCATTTAACGGGAAGCCAGAGTGGGAAAAAAAGACCAGCTCATAAGAACAGAGACGAAATTTTGGAGGAAATTAGGTCACACAGTTACGCCACTCTTAGCCAGCATCCGAATTTTCATGTCCCTTACTCAGCACAAAACAGACAATGTTGGACCCACGAGAGCGTATTCTGGATGCTTCCTTATTGGTCATCATTGTTACACAGATACTGTTTAGATGTCATGCACATTGAAAAGAACGTGGGTGACAATATCCTGGCCACCATTCTTGCAATTGAAGGGAAGACCAAGGATGGTCCAAGGGCTCGCGATGCTTTGGAGAAGAGGGGAATACGCAAAAGTCAATGGTGTTCGGAAGCTGAAAAGAGGACGGGAAAGGTTCCTCATGCACCCTTTTTAGTTCAAGAGGATCGTCGTGAAGAAGTATTCGAATGGTTTAGCGGTGTTAGGTATCCACTTGGCTATGCGAGAAGTTTGAGAAATAAGGTGAAACTAACCGAGAAAAATTTCTATGGATTGAAGACGCATGATTTCCATGTCCTGCTTCAACGTCTTCTTCCAGTGGTTATCCGAGGATTTTTGCCAAATAATATTGTGAAGCCATTGATAGCATTGTCAAATTAGTTTCGGAAATTATGTGTTAGGGAGTTGAAGAAGGCAAATGTCCAACATATGAAAGATGAGATAGTGATCATTCTCTGCAATTTCGAGTTGATTTTTCCTCCACATTTCTTCACCTCTATGGTTCACTTTCCCGAACAAGTTATGCTTATAGGCACAATACATTTTACATGGATGTATCCGACGGAAAGGTATATGCACTAACCAAATATGTTTCTTTTTTTTAAAACTAAGTTTACACTAACTTTATATATGCACTAATCATATTCATCATTTTATAGGCAATTAGGTGATTATAAACAGTCAATGAGTAATACACGTTACCCGGAGGGGAGTATTGTAGAAAGGTACATATCATGGGAGTCGGTGACGTACTGTAAGTCGTATATATAATTGGAAGAACATGAAGAACCTAATCCCCCAATATGGAATATTAGTTGTGTTTCTCAGTTAGTTCAGCCGTGTATTATGGATACCACCGGAAATATCAGGTTAACAGAGGAGAAAACGGCTGAGGCTCACTGGCAAATTTTGACAGATACAGAAGAAGCTCAATATTACATGGACGCTCATTTGTAGATGTACATAGCGAAACATAGTGACAATTACGACGAGGGCCTCATGAGGAGGAGTTTCCATCGATGGTTCTTAAAATTTGTACGAAAATTGATTTTTTTTTTCTTGTACAAAGATTCTAAACTCGAAATAATATAAAACTAACACCATCTATTTTTCAGGCCAAAAGAAGAAATGATGCTGAAGACCCTAATTTTAACAGGGCAATATGGTCATTGGCTCGAGGTCCGCAATTCACCCGGATTTATAAGGCGTACTATGTGAACGGTATCAAGTATGTCTTATTCGATAGAGATCAAAGACTCGTGACTCAAAATAGCGGGGTGATGATCAAGCACGAACATTGGAAACCAGACAATTTGTCGAGGTATGTTATCCAGACAATTTGTCGGTCGTGTTGTTCAAAGTTATATGGCACAGCACTACTGACGAACTGGATGCCGAAGAAGTTGATACCGTCAAGGTAGATCATGGTCTGATATCAGTGGATACAAACACTAGTTACTATGAGAATTAACCATTTTGTCTTGCTATCAAGGCAAAACAAGTGTTCTACTTGGACGATCCTGCGGCGGGTGGTACTTGGAAGGTGGTGCAAGAAATGTCGCACTGAAGTGTATACAGTGCCGAAGTACTGGCAACAGAAGATAACAGGTCTCCTTTAGGGAATCAAATCACAGAGCCTTACCAAGAGGACACACTAAGTTCAATACAATTTTACCATATTGATGCATCTAATCTCCAACTCGATTTAGAAGTACACGAACATAATGAAAAATCAAACTGTGAGGAAGAGGAAGATGACAATGGCGATGAATTTGATGAGGAAGAGAAAGAGGAAGAGGAAGAGGAAGATGAAGACGATGATGGCGGAGACGACGAAGAGGAAGACTACTAGTTAATTATGGTATATGTTGTAATATGATGATGATAATTTATTGTTGTAATTTTGAACAATATTTAGAATATTCTACTTTAATAAAAACATATAATTCTAAACATAACTAATCTGTAAAGTTCAATTTAAGCGACGGATATTGACCAATATTTGTCGCACTAACATTTCAAGCAATGAGTTTTTCCACAGTTCGTCGCTTCAGGTGAACTGAAGTGACGAAGTTGGACCTCACTAGGTTACTCTATGAGTTGTAACTTCGTCGCTTCAAATAAAATGAAGCGATGAAGTTGTACCTCACTAGGTTACCCTGTGAGTTGTAACTTCGTCTCTTCAAATAATATCAAGCGACGAAGTTTGAGTTGTCGTCTCTAACTTAAATATTAAACGACGAGGTTTGACAAAGTTCGTCGCTTCAGGTAAATCAAATATGGCTAACCGACGATTTTTGTCAATGTTCGTCGCTTCGTATCTGATTATATGAACACAGACTCAGCTCCTTCTTCCTCATTAGCGCGATTTCAATTCCCTCTCTCTTTAAACTCTCAAAATCTGCGATTTCCCTCTCTCTAACCCGAAACCCTAAACAAAACCCTAATCCATCTTCACCAAAAACCCCCAAAATCGAAACCTCTAATCTCTGTCCTTTGATTTGTGTCTAGAAACCCCTTAATTTCCTAATCTCTGTCCTAGAATTCATCAATGGCACCAGGTTCTAGTGCCTAGCAGAGGAAGAAGCAGCTCGAGGCGAGAAGGGAGAGGAAGTCGCAGCGAGATTGGCTGCCGCGGCGGCGGAGACAACGGTGAGAGCAGAGGCAGCGGAGACGACGCCGAGACCAGAGGCTGGGACGCTGGTGGCAATCCTGTCTCTCGAAGAAACCACCCCTTCGGGTTTGAATTCTACTGCTAGAGGTGGCGCTGACATCGGGAGCGGGGGTGGCGGTGGCGGAGACGATGGAGCTGTCGCTGTGGAAGGCGAGGATGGTCCTCCAATAAGCATTAGGACCAAGAGGGGTCCTAAGGAGCCGGGTAATTTCTTGAAAATTTTAGTTTTTTTTATTCTTATTATGTCTACGATTTCAAACCTGCGCATGTTGTTTGTGGTTAGATGAATGTTTTGATAGGTTTGAGTAGCAAGAAAGCTTGTGTGCTTCTAGTATAAACTGTTCGAAAGTAATGCTTAATGCTTCTAGTAGGCCTGCCTTGCCTACTTTGCGATGAACATATGCTAAGCTCAAGGTGAGTGTGAGTTTAGCATTCCCCTTTTGTAACTTAAAACTGGAAGTGGAGTAAGGCTATGTTAACCATTGTGTTAGGATCTCGTTCATCGCGGTCGATTCAACTCCTAGAAATAAATTATAGAGAGAGAACCATTTACAGAGAAACTAGTAAGCACTACCAGATTCGGATAAATAGCCGACGAAAAAAATTTCGTCGGCTATGGCAAAATTTCGTCGGCTATACCATCTGCCGACGAAATTTTCGTCGGCTATACGTCGTCGGAACAACCCCGTCGGCTATACTAATAGCCGACGAAAAAAACGAATTCGTCGGCTATAGTATAGTATGGCCGACGACCTTACCGACGAAAATTTTTTTCGTCGGCCAAACCTGGGACAAATTGCCGACGAGTTTCGTCGGGTATTTTCGAGTATGGCCGACGAAATTTTTTAAGTATAGCCGACGAACATTTATTAATTCGTCGGCTATTGTTAACAACCTATAGCCGACGAATTAATAAATTTTCGTCGGCTATTGGTTGTTAATAATAGCCGACGAAATACTAAATTTTCGTCGGCTATTTCCTCAAAATATATTACTATTTAATAGGCATTAGCCGACGAAATAATGTAATTTTCGTCGGCTATGTATCTTATAGCCGACGAAAATTGGTAAAATTCGTCGGCTATAGTTGTTATAGCCGACGAAATAATGCTAAAATCGTCGGCTTTTCTTACATTTGGGAAAAAAAAAATTAAATTATTTTCTAAATTACCATTCCAAGCAACCTGCAAATCAAAAAAACATTCAATGCATTTGCACCAACAAGAAACACGTCTAAATACGATTTTTATTAAATTCGTTCTAATATACATAAACCCTAAACCCTAATCATCACCTAAACTACTAAAGTCCAGCAGGTCATCCCCAGCATCCTGCTCTCCATCAGGCTCTTCAATCTGCTGACCGAACACGGGAGGTTGAGGCATTGGAGGTTCTGCTAACCGTTGAAACGGGGGCGGGGGTGGAAGGCCTTGTTGTTGTGCCGCGAACATCTCATAGCACCAGTTTTGTTGGCCGTCGTAGTTGTGTTGCCGAATTCTTTCGCATTCGGCATGCCAACCGGCCACATCCAACTGATACTGCTGTGATCTGCGGCGCGCCTCCTCCTGATACTGTTGTGTGCTGCGGCGCAGCTCCTGTACTGTCTGAGACGAGGTCGCCATTTCTGCGGCCAATCACTGCACTTCCCCCCTCATATGCTGGCTCTCCCCGCCTCTCTTCTTCTGACCTCCCTTAGTGGTCTTCAGAAGCCCTAGTCCAGCACTTCCCAAACCCCGGCAGTAGTAGTTGTTTGACCGGTTTGGGAAGGCGGCGTCGAAGATCCTCGCTGCCGTTTGGACACTGGACCGGTCGACATGGCGCATGGCTTCTTCCAGATCTGCCTCTGAAATGTTCGGTTGTGTCTCCCGAACTACTTGCTGGAGCACCTCTTCTTCGGCCCGGTTGACCCTCTCCTAAGTGGACGGGAAAAAAAAATTAATATTATAACAAATATATAATTAAGTAAAATTAATAATTAAAATTTTAAAATTGTAATAAACAACTTACGAGCTGTTTGGTCGCTTGTGGATAAGCGATCTTGAACGTCTCCACGTAAGGGTTGCTATCAGGATGATCTCTGAGCGCCTCCTCCTGATACTGTGCAAACGGCCGTGAACCAGCATGATGGGGGGTTGTGTTCCGGCGGCGGTTCGCAGAGTTTATCCTAGACCGTTCCTTCAAACAAATAATAAAATATTAGAAAAATGCATCAGAAAATATTAGTGTAATAATTATAAAATAATTAAACTAATAATTAAAATATTAACAAAATAAACATTTTTACTGAAGTTTATTATTTACCTGCATAACTGGGTTGTTGAAGTCTACTGTCTTCAACCAACGCCACTCGTACTCCCGGAACACGAACTCCCTGGGAGTGCCCATACGACCAAGGTGGTCGTACTCGTTATAGTGGGAACGCAGCTCGTTCTTCCACTCTTTGAACCTACGAAAAAAACAAAAGTGCATTAGAAATATTATTAATATCATAAAATATTAATAATTATAAGATAATATCATAAAAACAAACGTACCTCAAGTTCTGCTGGTTGTCCGCCCAATCCTGCCTGTGTTCGGCAATCTCGAAGAATGTCTGAAAAATAATATTTTATTAGTTTTACAATTTTAATAATACCGAAAATTATTAAATATTACGATAAATAAATTAAATTTTTTAAATTACTCACCGCCGCGGCAATGTTCACCTCCCTCTTGATCTCTT
Organism: Potentilla sterilis; assembly: GCA_963682095.1. NCBI lineage: Eukaryota > Viridiplantae > Streptophyta > Magnoliopsida > Rosales > Rosaceae > Potentilla > Potentilla sterilis. Next base: position 46,682,526 of record OY821754.1, read on the forward strand.
GGGGCACATCAGCCCACCGGGTCCACAACATAGGGACTCTGTCCCTTATCAGTGACCCCACGCAACCCGAGTAGTCGCGTTTTTTCTTCCCCTGAACCTCCTGATTAGGAGGTTCGTTGATCTGGATCCTGCCGCTGCGCTCAACAGTCCTCCTGAGCGTGTCAAAACAGATGACACCTCTCGTATTCCTCCGTGAACTGCTAGCGGCTGTCCCTATCACAAAAACGACGATTGGTTAATAAAATTAAATATTAGTGCGTTAATTTTAATAAAACATTTAATTAATAAAATCAAATGTTACCTGAAGTGGATGACTCGTCTGTCGACTTCCCTTTTCTCCTCGCCGAAATAAGGTGGTCAGGGTCCTCAAATGGCTGCTGCCGGTATGCCTCCGCAGCACTAACGTACTGAGGCATATCCGGCCATAAGGGCACACCCTGATAGTCGACCTCCGGTATCGCCGGAATGTTGTACGGGAGGAATAGCTGGTTTGGGAGAGTAGGAACCTCAGTCGAGTCAGCACCAGACTGAGTCGGACTCGGCATCGGCTGCCGATGAACCTCAGGCATACGAACCTGAGGAACGTCGGCAGCTATCTCCTCGTGAAACAGCTGCCGACTAAACCTCGGAGCCACAGAGGGACCGGCATGCGGAAGTGAAGTGCTCGACGGCCGCCCCGCCTGGAGAAGGGTCTGGTGCTTAGCACTCACGCTCCGCCGCGGCTGGTCTGCATCCACAGTCCTCTGCGGCTGGGATGAATCTACACTCCTCCGCGGCTGGCTAGTGGTCCTCTCAGGCTGGCTAGCGGTCCTCTCAGAGTCTGCGGAACCGCCGGAATTTCTAGAACCTCTAGATCTGCTGCCACGACGGCCTCCGAATAGGTTTCTTAATGCATCGGCAATCTAAAGCCCGAGGCATTAATACATTAATTAATATTAAATTATATTATATTAAATAAAAAATTCTAATTAATAAAATAACCAATAATACTAACATATTTTAATATAACAATTTATATACTAACATATTAAATTATATGTTATTAAATAACAAATTCTAATTAAATATAATTAAGCTATATATATATAATTAAGCTAAATTATACAATTAAGTTATCAATTTATATAATTAAAAAACCAATTTATACGTATAAATTATACAATTAAAATAAATTTGGAAACAATTACCTAAATTAACATAAATACCTAAAATTTATCTAAATTAACATAAATACCTAAAATTTACCTAATGAACATAAATACCTAAATTATACATAAATTAACATAAATACATAAAATTTACCTAAATTAACATAAATACCTAAAATTTACTTAAATTAACATAAATACCTAAATTATACCTAAATTAACATAAATACCTAAAATTTACCTAAATTAACATAAATACCTAAATTATACCTAAATTAACATAAATACCTAAATTATACATAAATTACCATAAATACCTAAAATTTACGTAAATTAACATAAATACCTAAATTAACCTAAATACCTAAATTATACCTAAATTACCATAAATACATAAATTAACATAAATTATACTTAAATTAACAATTATAACTAAATTAACAATTAATTAACATAAATGAAAAAAAAAAAAAAAACTTACTTGAAAAATCGGGCAGAGGAGAAGGAGGCCGGTAAGGGGCTGCCGACGTGGAGGAGGAGGGAGGAGGTGCCGGCCGGGGCTGCCGGATTGGAGGAGGAAGAGGGAGGAGGCCGGGCCGGGGCTGCCGATGTGGAGGAGATAGAGGGAGGAGGGTCGGATTACACGGCGAAGAGGAAGATTGGAAAAATGCAGCAAATGGAGGCTAGGGTTCGGCTGCAACCAACTTATACCCGATAGTATAGCCGACGAATTAAAAAAATTATTTATTTCGTCGGCTATACTTAAGTATAGCCGACGACATGCTTCAATTCGTCGGCCATACTTTAGGCGCTCAGCAGCCGTCCGATCTCCCCCATCCAACGGCGGATAATGAGAAGGCGCGGATCACCAGAGTTTAGCCGACGAAATGGAGTTTTCGTCGGCTAAACTTTTGGTCAAACTTTCGGTCAAACCTCTAAACGCTTTAAAACGGAAATTGGGCCGTCTAAATGACGTTTTTTGGCCTGACCTTCAACAGAGAATAGTTTCAAATCGATGCGACGCAACTAATCGTATAAAAATTCCCCCCAAAATATTTACCGACCGTCAGGCTACCCATAGGAAAACGGAAGTAAAAACCAGCTAACCGCAACATTCGGCATACAGATTTTGTCGGAATCGTCTCATTTTTCAACCGTAGACGTTTTTCAATATTTCGGTCATATCTTATTTCACGACACATTTCCATTTGAAGGGTCTACGTATAGTAACTATTTGAAACTATACATTCACTTAAACACTTAGTAAACAAGTTCAGGAACATTAGTGCATATGTTACGATTTTGAATCTAAAAGTTTGGAAAATCTATTTCAACCGTCAGATATCACCGTTAAGATGAAATACATGTATGAAAAAAAAATCCAAGGTTATCGGACAACGTTAAAGGCTCGATCGGTACGTTCAAACTGCAAAGTCAAACCTTTAAACGCTGTAAAACGGAAATTGGGCCGTCTAAATGACGTTTTTTGGCCTGACCTTCAACAGAGAATAGTTTCAAATCGATGCGACGCAACTAATCGTACAAAAATTCCCCTCAAAATATTTACCGACCGTCAGGCTACCCATAGGAAAACGGAAGTAAAAACCAGCTAACCGCAACATTCGGCACACAGATTTTGTCAGAATCGTCTCATTTTTCAACCGTAGACGTTTTTCAATATTTCGGTCATATCTTATTTCACGACACATTTGCATTTGAAGGATGAAGCAATGGTTTGTCGTTAGTCATAGAAAATGGAAGCTGATCTTTTTTTTTTAATCATAGCCGACGAAATCAAACCTAGTACTCGTCGGCTATTCTTTTGTCGTTTTCGGTCAAAAATGAAATATTTATATTTTAAAAAACTTATGGCCGACGAAATAATGAATTTTCGTCGGCCATTATAAGAATAGCCGACGAACAATGAGTTATTTCGTCGGCTATGCTTTTGTCGTTTTCGGTCAAAAATAAAATATTATATTTTTAAAAACTTATGGCCGACGAAATTTAGAATTTTCGTCGGCCATTATAAGTATAGCCGACGACAAAATGAATTATTTCGTCGGTTATTCTTTTGTCGTTTTCGGTCAAAAATAAAATATTTATATTTTAAAAAACTTATGGCCGACGAAATAATGAATTTTCGTCGGCCAAAATTAGAATAGCCGACGAAATAATGCATTTTTCGTCGGCTATTCTAAAAAAAAAACCAAAAAAATCAGTGGTTTTACACCTCTCCTATTCTGATGTCCTGTTCACATATAACCAAAATTGAACATAAAAAACCAGAAACCCAACAGTCAACATATTTCAAATTTTTTTTTTAAGGGGTTTGGAACCCAGCCTAGCTGGGAGGCTCATCCCCACGCCCGTTCATTAGAAATGAGTGGATTACAAATGAAAGGATTACATCATTTAAATTACTTAATCCGTCGGATTGTAATCGGAATCATCGGATGAGTCTTCTTCGGTTTCTGAATTGCTCGATAGGGGTAATCTATGTCTTTCCTCACCACTAGAGTCCTCGTTAGTTTCTTCATTTGGATCAACATCAACAAGCAGTGGCTCTTCTCGGCGAATTCGCACCGGCGTGTGTAGGCGAATAAAAGAGGAGTCAGGAATACCGTTTGAGTTGGGCTCTTGATACGCGGTGCCCCCTTCCTCGTTCTCTTCAGCCACTCCAAGTGTAGACGCCCGGTAAATGTTGCGATGGTGGATAGTGTTGACTACTTTCCACGGGTCGCCCTTGGCGAGATCATCAAGATAAAACACTTGTTTCACCCATGTGGCTAAAACGAACGGGTCGTCCTCATACCATGATGTACTAGTGTTCACAGAACTTATGCCGTATTGATCGGTTTTCATGCTCTACGGCCGTGTGTCAAACCATCTACACTTGAAAAGGTGCACTTTCATGCCTTCCCCGTAATGCAGTTCCACAACTGAATGGAGAACACCGTAATAGTCAACTCCACCATCCCCACCATGTGCCATAACCCCTGAATTTTGTGTTTTCAGTCTGAGGTCTCTGTCTTCACATCGAAATAACACACCATTCACCTTGCACGTCGCATAAACTTTTGAATAGACCGGCCTCCTCGCTAAAAGTCTGAGTTCGTGCGACCAATTTGGGTGATTATCATTTTCAATAAGGTCCATCTGCAACCATCAGAATGAACTATAAATATGAATAAATGTACACAATAATATATGAACACGTATAGAATAGTGTTAAAGGTACGTACCCAGCGGCCGAAATACTCTGCGAATGTCTGGTTGTGGTAATCGCGATCACCTGCTAGTCCTTCACAGCGTAGATGTATGTCCTTCCAAAACTGAACTTCTGGACAGTTGATTAGTACCCACCAATGTGCAATGGGTACCTCATAATCTTTCAACTTGTAGTCTGGCATGTTTCCACCGAGTACAACATCGTCGAGAGTATGGAAAGATTGAACTGTAACGGTACATCTTCCTGTATGCTTTCCTGTAACGCTCCGAAATACAGCTTCATGTAGGTGACGCACTCGTGCGCAATATATGCTTCAGCTATACATCCTTCAGGTGCGGATCTGTTTTGGACAAAACCACCGTATTGTCCAAGTTGCCTATAAATCAAGTTTTTAAAGTGTTATGATAATACATTAACACTATATCACATATATTGATGAGGAAACTAACATAAGGTGTAAAATACGTACCTTTCCATCGGATACATCCAAGTGAAGTGCACAGGACCGGTAAGCAACAACTGCCGAGGAAGATGGATCATGAGGTGAGGCATGATGTCGAAAAAATTTGGAGGAAATATCATCGCAAATTTACACATGATATGAACGATGTCTTGTTGCATTTCCCGGAGGTCAGATTTTCTCACTTCCCGTGTGCATACCTTCTGGAAAAATCTTGCCAACGCTACTAACGACTCCACAACGTGACGGGGAAGGAACGGTCGAATGAAAACAGGGAAGAGACGTTGTAGCAGGATATGATTGTCATGACTTTTCAACCCGTACAGATTGTTGCATTGTCTGTTGACACACTTGGCTATATTTCCAACAAAGCCTGAAGGATACTTGGCCCGACTTATCCAATGCAAAATTTCTGATTTATGCTCAGGCTTGACGGTGTAAGGAGCTTGAGGCATTTTTCTCTTCCCTTGTTTCAACCATAGTGGTTTTCTGATATTCATGTTTTGCATATCAGTGTGAGCCTTAGGACCGTCTTTTGTCTTCCCCTCCAAGTTCAGCGTTGTGCCCACCACACTTTCAGAAACATTTTTTTCTATGTGCATAACGTCTAGGAAGTGACGGATCAGCAACTCACACCAGTACGGGAGTTCCCACAATATGCTCCTATGTGTCCAGAATTTGTACTCCTCAGGCCTTTCAGGTATTTCCGCTACAATATCGGGATGATTGCTGAGGGGCCCAAAATCGTACTCATTAAGTCTTGCTAAAATTTCTCTTCCTGTCCATCTTCTGGGAGCACGGCCGTGTTCTTCGGTTCCATCAAATGCGGCGGACTCGTAACGCCAGTGGTGATCCGCCGGAAGGAACACACGATGACCCATTCGGCATATCTTGTTGCAATGAGGGGTGCTCCCATAATCGGTGAGGCACTCTGGACAAGCCTTGTATCCCCTGACAACGCTGCCCGACAACATCCCATAAGCAGGAAAATCACTGATGGTACCAATAACCATGGCATGCATCTGGAACGTCTCCTGCTTGTACTTGTTAAAAGTGGGATGACCAACGTCCCACAATACCTTAAGCTCTTCAATCAATGGTCTCATATACACATCGAGACATTTCCCTGGGTAACCAGGCCCCGGAATCAACAACGTCAACATATTATATTCCTTCTTCATGCACATCCACGGAGGAAGGTTGTAAGGTACCAAAACCACCGGCCATATACTGTATGAAAGACTCATGGTGCCGAAAGGGTTGAACCCGTCAGTTGAGAGCCCGAGCCTGACGTTTCTGACATCTGACGCAAAATAAGGAAACTCATTGTTTATATGCTTCCAAGCCGCTCCGTCAGAGATGTGTGTCATGATATCTGCGTCTCCCGCGTCCCGCTCACAGTGCCACCTCATAGCTTTTGCGGTGGTTGCTGACATGTACAACCGCTCAAGCCTATCTCTCAACGGAAAATACCGAAGCACTTTCACAGGTTTCCTATTGCCTGCTCCCGTCAACTTATATCGGTCAGACTGACATATCGGACATGCGTCAAGGCTAGCAAGGTCATTCCCTTCTGCATCTTTACCCCAGAAGAGAACGCAGTCAAATGCGCATGCATGGATCTTAATGTAGGAAAGCCCTAGATCTTTGAGGATACTTCGGACCTGACGGTGATTGGTAGGATTACGATGACCCTCCTCCAACAATGAAGAAGTGTACTGTAGATATTCATCTACTTGCCTGATAGTCGATTTTGTCTCGACTTTAATCCTCATTACCTCCATCACACTTTCAAGAACTGTCTTCTCAGAACTTGAACACACAGGGGTCTGTTGCAATGCAATCAGTTTGTTGTACTTGTCAAAGGCAGCAGTGTTGACAACTTGTGGGAACGGCTGCACCGGGTCCTGCATATATTGTTCCCCATGTACACCGCTTTCAAAAGGAAACACGTCGTTGACGAATGTCATTGTTGGATCGTTGGATGTACTACTACTGCCCGCCTCAAAATACTGCCCATGATCATGCGATCCATCTAATGACGGCTCACCGTGATATATCCAACGTGTGTACTTCGGCCAAAACCCATTGCTCTTTAGGTGCTCCCATACTGTCCTAATCGGAAATCGACACATATCACTGCGACACTTACATTTCTTGCACGGGCAATAATGGTACGGTCCTTTTGCATTTTCCTCGACGAACTGCATAAAATCCACAACTCCTGTAGTGTATCGTCGGTCATGCCTTGGAAGCGAAATCCAACTCTTATCTCGATCCATATATAGTCTGATAATAATATATATGTATAACTTTAATTAATAATAAATTAATTAACACATATATATTACAATATATATTATTATCAACAGCAACTCATATATATATATACCATTAATTAACAACCATTATTTAAGTTCATTACACTATCAACAACCATTAATTAACATATTAATTTATATATATTTTAACACTAATTAAAATAACATTATTAAATTAAAACACATAATTATACTCTAACTGAAAATCAACTCAACTACAACTCAAAATCAACATATATACATACATTCTAACACTAAAACAACAACAAAACAAAAAATCACTTACTATATCAAAATCACTAAAACTCAAAATCAACTCAACTAAAACTCAAAATCAACATATATACACATATATACGTACCTATATATAGCTCCACAATGTAAGAGAGGACGGATTTCAACAATACCCACAGATTTCTCACTCTTTCTCCCTTTTTTTTTCCGTTTTTTTTGAAATGAGCAGCTTCTGCCCAGATCTGAAAATATAAAGACTTATAGCCGACGAAATTACCAACTTCGTCGGCCATACTCATTTTTAGAGTATAGCCGACGAAAACTTTAAATCATCGGCCATTCTCGTAGAATAGCCGATGATTTTTCACAAAATTTTCGTCGGCTATTCTATTCAGAGTATAGCCGACGACAACTTTAAATCGTCGGCCATTCTCGTAGAATAGCCGACGATTTTTAATTTTTTAGCGACGAAAAAAAAAATCGTTGGCCATTCTATTGGAATAGCCGAAGAAATTTTTTTTTTCCCGACGAAAAAAATATTCGTCGGCTTTTCTTCGATATAGCCGACGAAAAAAAAGTTTCGTCGGCCGTTTTTTTTTTTTCGTCGGTAAAACCCTTTGTTCTTGTAGTGAAGTCAGAACCTATGATCAAGCAATAGAATGAGATAAATGATTCTGGTTGATATGATTGCTTGGGTTGAGTAGTGTGTCTATTCTGCCTTTTGCTTCAGATGCACAGGTTGGCATGCCATGGACACTGTTTTACCTTTGTAAGCCTTGCACACATTGTCAGCAAAACTTTCATAGTCCTGCATTTTTGGTATTAAGACAAAAGTTAAATCTTGATTCAGAGAGGAGTGAGGGAGAAAATTAAGAGGGAGCTGAGTGAAAGAGAGAGAGAGAGAGAGAGGGCCAACATTTCCTATAGGTTGATTGTTCAGAACCAGATATGGTAGAAACTTTAGAGGTGGATTGAGGTGCATGGTTTCATTGCCATAGTTTTGTTCAAACTTTAGAGGTTGATTTATACGCATATTGTGTACAAACATGATCTTGTTACGTAAGACTTAAAATTATAAACACATATATAACATGATCTTGTTACTTTCATAAAAAAAAAAAAAACATGATCTGGCTAGCTAGTTACATGCACTTTCGAAACCAAAGTAGTGTATTTAAATAACAAGTAACTGAGTAACACTACGTATAGTTAGAGATACATAACACGATCTTGTTACGCTTTCGAATTCAAACATAATATGATCAGGTTAAATTATTAACGTAGTATCAAGCATGCTTTTGGAGATTTCATGAAATCAGTAGCAGCAGGTATTTAGTATAATAGCCACAGTTTTCATTCAATCTAGATCACCAATTGTACAATTACTATGAAAATAAAAAAAAAATTTAAAAAAAATCAGTACCAGCCAGCTTGCGTGTTTTGCCTGTTTCTTATTCGTAGCGCTGTTTCATTTAAAGATTCGAAATTTTATCTTGAAGATTAGTTCATACCAGTAACTAGCAACGTACTCTTTAATTCTTATGATACAATCTTTAAATTTTTCATCAATGGTGCTTCCATACCAAGCCTGCACTGTTGTTTCCTAAACACATTCGACTCTATGAGCTTATGAAGCTAGCCATTTAGCATATTTGGTTGTTTGGTTATAATTATATTGTATATTTTCATCACATTACTATTATAAGTGTTATGATTTGGTTATGTGAATTTGGTTTTGGTTGACGCTGCAGAGGTGGTTGATATGTCAACGGGGAAGAGGGTGAAGGGGCGGAACCCTGAGAAGCTCGGCATCGTCACGGGTACAAAGACCCAGTATTTGAAGATGATGAACAACAACTAGCCTCTGAAGGTTGAGTACGCCGAAGACCACAAGGGTCCGCGCCTCTTGAAGTTGAGGACTTTGATGTCCCGAGACATCGGGAGCGCCGTTCGGAGCAAAGTGCCGATGCTTGCGCCATCCTTTGCTGAGCTGGATGAGGAGCACCAAGACAGTTTGACCACTTATATGGAGGTAATAAATTATTTTACAATAATTTCGTAAAACCAATGGACATTACCACATTATCTACTAATATGTTATTTCTGATGATTTTTTTGAATTGTGTTTTACTAGACGCTCTATGACCTCCCTCCCACCGAGACATTCATGTGGAAATACATCGACGAGACCGCTGTAAAGATTTACAAGGATTGGAAGTACGACTGCCATACTCACTACGTTGAGGTATCAAAGGCGACGCCGGCAGAGTTCATCCACCGACCTGAGCAGTGGGAGTACCTCAAAGTTCACTTTGAGGACGGTGATTATAAGGTAATGGAAATTAATTACAGGTTTTTTCATTTTATATAATTTCTTAATTCTCATATGAAATATTTTAATATATATTCGTAAGGTTCTTTGCAGAGGATGTGTACCCGGAACACCGCTAACAGGAACATGGGAAAGGAGAAGGGGTACGCAATCAACCATCACTCTGGCACCACTCCCTACAGCTATCGGGTCTCTGCGAATGAGGCGAAAGGGCATCTAGCCCCTATACTGCAGACAGTCTGCGATGTTTATCAACCATCGCAGAATGTGCAGGAGAAAGTGGTGAGCTCCTTCCCTATTCGCTTGTGATTTCGGTTTTTTTGAATTAAAATGTATAATAACCCTAATCTATTGGACTTGTTTTTTTTTTTGCAGGCAGCAATGAAGAGGAAGATGGATGAGCTGTGTGCTAGTCGAGCGAGTGATGAGGCGGATGACAGTCACGTGACGGGCCCCGTTTCCGTCGAGGAGCAGATGGATGTAGTCGAGAAGGAGCTGGGTGGGAAGCCGGGGACGAGGGTACGAGTTAATTTTTTTTTGCTCCTAAATCTTTTACAAGTTTTAGTTTTTAGATTTTAATTTGACTAATGTTTTAATTTTACCATTTTTGCAGGGCTAGGGGTGTATTAAGATGCCCGCCAAAACCAAGAGGTGGTGCACGCGTGTCCCGCAAAGATGAGGATTTGAAGATCTGAGGCGGCGTATAGCAGCCGTCAACGAACAGAATGAAGATCTGAGGCGGCGTATAGCACAGATGGAGACTACCGTCCAAGCTTTCATGGCGGTCCAAGGCAATCCGGGTGACAATGCCGCCGCAACAGCTCTAGTCACCGATATATCCTCATGTGCTTCATTACGTATCCCCGATGATGACCTTGATTAGGACCCTTTTTTTTCTTTGTACATTATTGTAGCTTGTTGGATATTGTAGTTCATTCCCGAGGATTATCGTACATTATAATTATGTAACATATTGTAGCTTTGAATGAAATTTATGTATTTATGAAATGTAGTGTGTTTGTGTTATGTTGGATGTGTGTTATATGTGATTTGAATGCAGGTTTTGTGTTATTTGATCGATATTGAAATTGGTTCAAAACTGACCAGAAACCTGTTTTTCTAATCTGTAACTCTGCACGAAGCGACGTACATTGCCCAATATTCGTCGTATCAAAATCCTAGCGACGATCAAACTTCGTTGCTTCCATTTTTTCATCCCATGTTTTCTTCTCTATAACATGACATTAAGAGACGAATTTTGAATCAAAGTTTGTCGCTACGAATAAGAAGCGACGACCCAAAGTTCGTCGCATAAAATCAAAGAGACGACTCAATATTCATGGCTTAAAATATCGATGCGACGACGTTCGCTTGGAATCGAAACAACGACATCCAAGCGACGACTTGTTGTCGCTTCAGTATTGAAGCGACGCGTACGGAGCTGAAGTGACGACAAAATGTCATCGGTTCGGTTCTTTGCTGGACTAGTGGCCCCCTCCTATAAATAGCTACAACTCGCTACCACGATACAGCAAAATTAAAGCAAAGCAACTCTCAAACATGCTCAAACTCCTTCTTCACGTTACACTTAGCAGCTAGTTCTGTGTTAAAACCAACAATGGCACATGTTAGCATTCCCAGGGTCTTCTTCTTCATATAGGTGGTGGTCTTAGTCCTTGGGGCCGCCACCGTCTCTGCACAGGAGAGCGCTCCTGCGCCGGCTCCCATGGATGCGGGAGCGGCTTACTCTTTGCCAGTCAATGGTGTGGTTATTGGAGCCTCCATTGCGGTCTCATTCTGCTCCTTGTTCAAGCAGTACTACTTGAATTAGTTACCTTTAGTCCATGTGACGGACTCCTAGTCCAAGCAACCTTTATTTGAGATTCCTGAAAATTTGTTATTTCTTGATGGTAACTTGGTATTGGATTGCCAAGAAAATTTGTACCTACATGGATCTTTATTAATTCGGTCTTCCATGTACTATGATCTATGAAGAAAGTAATACATTTCTATCACCATTTTTTAATTTAAGAGTACTCTTTTTTATTATTATTATTGAAATAAATGACTGATGCAACTGTCATAAATTTTTTATTAGTGAAATTGTCGAATATAAGGAGTGAGACGCAAAGCCTAAACTCCTAATTAGAATAAGCATCTAGAAGAATACTCTTGTGAGAGTTGAAATATAACACGTCAATGTAAAGTCAAATTTGCTAGCTAGTGACCAATTTATTAGTTAAAAAAATAGCGAAACTAAAACAGAAAAGAAACTCGATCGTGTGTCAACTGATTTATTTACTTAATGAAGTGAAACGTTTTTTCATGTTGTCCAATATTTTTAAGTATATTGATGTTCATACAGAGCTTAATACAGTGATAACAAAAATGCAAACGCCAATTTCGGTTACTAGAAGTCTTGAGAAGGTACTGGCTTGGATCATATTCTTTCTCAAGTGTAGAAAGAATCCAATCACAACACACCAATGCCTGAACTAGTATGGACAGCCGAATTTTTTTATTTTTTATATTTCTTTAAAGAAATATAAAAATAACATATTATTAAAAAGCATCATCGATCTCTATTTAAAAATGATAAAACACTCTCCTTGTTTTACACTTGATAAAAGGTTACATTATTTTTAATGTGTACATGATAAAATGGTCTATTTGTTTTTCAAAAATAATAAAATATGGCTGTTTTTTTTATTTCTGACGATTATACCCTCTTTCTTTTTTTTCTTCCTAATTTCAGCCTGGGGACTGGTAATCAACATATTAATCATATTTATATTCACCTTTAAATTCTACTTCACCTCACTGCTGATGATCAATGGCGACATGCATACCTGCACGAAGAGCCTTAGCCTCTCGTTTGGGCCTAAATTAACATTTATTCGAGACTATGGGCCGAAGCCCAAAGAGTCACCCATTAGTGGGTAATCCGTTATATTTTAAATTGCATTCCGTTTGGGAATAAGACTTGGAGTCCTTCTAGGAGTCCGAATTGGAAGTGGTTTAATGTAATACAATCCTATTCGATATCAGAATCCATTATGCTTGATACACACGTATTTGGGGTTTTGAGATCACTATATAAAGAACTCTAGGACAACGTAGAAAGGGTTCACAACCATACAACAACAAGCGTTTGTCTCGCAAATCTTGCAAGCCTCTCAGGAGCAATCTCTCGCGAACTGCCTTCCACCAACTGCAAACAACCACTCTTCCAACCAAGCCGCAAACCTACGCCACCACCGGTCGCCGTACACCTGCCGCTGTTGTCGAAAGTGACTTGCGTTCGTATCGAAGCATCGCTGAGACATATCGAATCTAGTCGTCACGTCTTGTGACAAATCGAGTCGTTACCCCGGTAACAGTCTTTCCCAATCTGCCAAAGGTTGGACGAACATATTCCGCGGTCTTGATTTAAAGCTCTGCTTTGCATCCCAGGATCGAAGTAAGATTATCTCAATCTACAAGAGGTTGAGTAGAAAATCCTAGTAATCATTTACTTAGGTCTTGTTCGAACTCTTTACGCCGGCCTGTTAACGCCCGCGTACAGTCGCTTGATCGAAAAGTTAGGTAGAAGGGAGCAGACGAGTACGTTCGCCAGAGTCATCCGCTCGCCAAGGGTGATTCATTCGCCAGACGTCGTCCGCCACTAAGGTTGTACCTAACCCAAATGTACTGGCACGCCCGCACCAGGACTGAAATCTACGTCCGCCACCCCCACGTGTTGACAGTTGTACAGGTGTCAAAACCGACGCGAACATTTTTTGGCACGCCCAGTGGGACCAGTGTCAAGATTGCGGAAGCCAATATCTACAAACGACCGATGTCGTCGTGTAAGAAACCAGAACATAAGTTGTTGAAACAGCACAACTCAGCTGCATGTAGAGGTCTGTCTGAATCTCAGTTGCAAGCCAAGTTTGGAGACGGCAGACCTGAGATTGAGGATCTGAATGAGGTCCTTGAGGGAGATAACCATACTCCCGACAACTCGGAGGGTATCGTTGATCGCCAGGAGGTAGGCGATATCCCAAATACCGCGATGGCTCCATCAGTTTCTGAAACCAATGATGGAGATGGAATTCTCCAAACTCGGACACCATCTCCTGCGGAGATAGTTAAATCTTTTGGCCATGTAATATCTAAGTCTCGGGCCACTGATGTTATTCTAGAGAAGATAGAGGCTACTCTGAAGGAGTTGAAGACTGAACAGATAGGGCATATGACCAACATTAATGCTTTGGCAAGGCAACAACAGGCGAATGCTGGACATATTACTTCTCTCACTAAAAGTCTTGATAGATTAGTGAGGGGGCATCAAGCTGAGTTCAGCGAGCAACTCCAACAACAACAGGCGGAGTTCAGAACGCAGATGCTGCAACAGCAAGATCAACTGGAAAAGACCAATGCCGCTGTCGAACGATTGGCACAGATGGTGCAATTAGGGTTTGATGCTGAGATTTTTGAACAAAGAGAGCTAGCCCCTCTAGTAAAGCCTGGGAGGACAATGGAGAAAGGTCCAGCTAAAGCAGCTAAGCCTCGTAATAAGGGGTTTGAAACTGCTGCTCCGCCAAGACAACAAAAGAGAGGTGGACGGATGATAGATCTGCCATCTGACGACGAAGGAGAAGATCAAGAGGAGGACGTAGAGGGCGTTATGACTCGCAACGACATACATAAGGTGTTTTTTGAAAAATTAAGGATCATGCAAGGTTTGCCGGATCCTAGTATAACCTATACCAATCCATTAACACGAACTGTGAACCTAACGCCGTGGCCTACGAATTTTAAGCATATAAGGTTTACCCCTTTCTCGGGAAAATCTTCTGAAGATGCGGAGACCCACATAACTCGTTTTCACAACGAATGTGGCCCCTATGCCCAGGACCCTGTTCTTAAGTTGAAATTGTTTGGAACTTCCCTAACGGGATCAGGCTTAGCTTGGTACAGAGATCTAACACCAGGCTCTATTCCGGATTGGCAATCCATGGAGGGTCTCTTTAGGACCATGTTTGGGGTTGTCGAGGCTAAGGTAACCATCAAGATTCTGGCGGATACTAACCAGGAGCCTGATGAATCTGCCATCGACTATTTGAAGCTCTTTAAGCTCCTACGAGCTAAATGCAGAGATAGGCTAGCAGAAGATACCACTGTCGAGTTGGCAATTGCAGGGCTCGAGCCGGAGAGACAAGCCCACTTCCAGCAAGTGTACGTGACGAATATGGCAGACTTAACCAATAGGTTAGCCAAGAATCAACATTTCCTCGACCAGACGAGGGTTCAGGCCAGCAAGAAGAAAGGCGTCCCACTATCGTACTACCCGGGTACTCTGAAGCCTAAGACGAGTGTCCCTCCTATTTCTAAGACGGTGGCGACTATAGAAGCTGATCCTTCGCCAACGGTCACTTGGGTTGAAGATGCTAAAGACGAAGACAACGTAGCGGTTGTAGAGGTGTTGGGTCGCCAGCTGCTACAACCGAAGAATGTAAGGTCCGCCAAGGAACCTGTTAAGATTATGACTTCTTTGCCTCTGAAGTCCGCCTTTGAGAAGTATACGTATAATGCTCATCAAGCTCCGGAGATCCTCGCCGAATTATTCAAGCAAGGGCGGCTCCAACACGAAGGTGGTTTCGTGCCTAAGCCAGACTATATGGCGGGCAAGAAGTATTGCAGTTTTCATAACATGAATAACCATTATACTAAGGACTACGTCAAGCTCAAGGACCAGATCCAAACGTGGATCAATGAGCGGGTCATGGAGATGGAAGCTGCTAAGGAACCTACTTGGACAGAGACTCGACCCTTTCCGGGGGGTAAACATGATTACTCTGGTTCCCAACAAATACCATGGACTGGAATCTCGTCAACAGGGTTCTAGATTCCAAACCTATACCTACAACGCGCACAAGGCGTAGGAGATTTGGCGACTCTTGAGCCAGAAGGGAATGACTGCTCCTGAATACATGCCAGAGCAGCACCAAAGCATTGGGTTAGACGGATCCTATTGTTCTTTCCACCATTCAAATAATCATTGCACGTCTGCATGCATAGAATTGAAGGATCAAATCCAAGAATGGTTGAATAAGGGAATCCTGCAATTTAATAATGACACGGTGGCATCCATTCAACACTTTTGGGTGAATGCCATCGGCCAAGATGGACCCAATGACGCCTCGCGAGCGGACAAGCCAGTGAATCCGCCAGTCAAGAAGGAGTTGGTGACGGTACCTAGGGCTTAGTTATGCCTTAACTGTAAGTTAGATTGTCATGTACCTCTTACACACGAAGAGCTAATGTAGGCGTTTCAGGAGGCGACAGAGAAGGCTCTTGAGACGGCCAAACTGACCCATCCTTGGCCAGAGCGCTCTAGGTCTGGTGACCCCAAGCGGGCAAAATATCATCACCAGGAGAAAGCAGCTTATGCTACTCCAGCAAGGTCCCGGCAAGACCCTGGACCTTCAAGAACCAAACCAGTAGTAGAGGCACCAACACCTCCAACTAGGAATATTCAAAAGCGATACGGCAAGGCTAGAAGAACTTTAGACGCTTTGAACCAGGGGAAGGTGACTCCTGATGAGCTCTCCATGCCCGTGGAGCACATACGTGACGCTTATAAGCGTTACAAATCCAAAACTTATATAGACTCTCGTCGAGTATGGAAGGAGGACAAATCATCACCTCGAAGAAGGAATGTTCATGAAAGGATTTCACATCCTACAGCAGTAGATGGTGCGCCTCAGAGAGCTCCGCGGAGGAGATTAGTATACTCTCAAGAAAAAACACCCCTCCGCTCAGCTGTTGAGATCCCACCAAAGCCCAAGTCTATCCATATAACTTCTGACAAAACAGATAGGGTAGATTCTGTCGTTTTGAAATGGCAGCCTAAGCGGATGACGACGGTTTCCACACCAACAACTACTAAGGTCCTTGAGATACAGTCAGATACTCAGGAATCTGCTCCGGTCCTTAGCAGGTCATCGGCTCAGCCGGTTTCAGTTCTCACTGGTCAGAAGTCTGTAAGTCAACAATGTGGCCAGCCCTTTCCTCAGTTCGTAGCGCAGCAGTTGAAGACTGATTTTTCGGTGAAGCAAGTAGAAGCTGCTCTTATACCTTCACAGCCTAGGGTGAATACAAACTTATCACAGGTAGATAGGGACATGCCGGACGCGGACGATGAGATGCTGGAGGACGCAGAGGGTTATACGGACGATGATGAGCCAGTTCTAGACTGTAATATGACTTTCATATTATCCCCTAGTTATGCTTTGTCTGTGTCGATCCCAACTGCTTATTTCATACAAGAGGAGGCGGCGGATAAACTAGTATGTCTTATCCAAGCGTCAGACAATGAAGATCTTCCCGCCAATGAGGATTTGCTTTCCTCACCAGGACATAATGACCATTATGGGGTCACTGATCTTCACAGCTCACACATGGTTTTTCCTAAGCCTACGTTTACAATGACTCAACATCTCAAACCTCTCTACGTTACAGCAGAGGTGGAGGGTGTCCAGGTGAACAGGATACTCATCGATACAGGCGCGGCGGTGAGTGTTATAACCCTTAGTACTATGGAACGGCTTCAGATTCCAAGAGAGAAGATCCAAAACTCTACTATAAAGGTTAGAGGGTTTGCTGGTGCTGTTGCTCAAACGGCTGGCTTTCTAGTGCTCAAGGTTAAACTTGGACCCTCTAAAGCTTGTCACGGTCTTTTCGTCACGGAGACTACGGTCCCGTACACGATGATCTTAGGACGTGATTGGATCCACAAAGCATACTCAGTACCATCTTCGCTACATCCAAGAGATGCTCATGTGGGATCCAGCTTTTGATAAACCAGTTTTGATCAAGGCGGACGAGCGCCCTTTTTCTATAGTGACTTGCTCGCTGGAAGCTGATTGTTATTACAGCTCTATGCATCCTCTCGTGATCGATGGGGTTGATAGTAAGGGACACCCGCTAGGGGTGACCTCTACTGATCTCACACGGTGGGGATTGACTCAGGCTCAGGCAGATTGTTCTCGGCCTGTCTCCATCGATTTTCAACCAGTCGTCAACATGATTGACGATTTCAAGGCTGAGGAGGCAGAAGCTGTAGCCTCACTGCTACAGCGGCTGGCGGTGTTTAGAGCTGACCAGTTAGCCTCTGATACGGTCGCTCTAGTTGAGTGTATCGACGAAGACGACGTCATCACCACGGAAGAAGTGGAGACCATTTAGCCTGCACCGGCAGCCTTAGACGACACTCCGCCTAAAGTCCGTGACCCAGTGGAGAAGGTCAACCTTGGTACATCCGATGAACCTATGGAAGTCGGGATTAGTCAGCAGCTGGAGCCAGAACTGAGACAACAGTTAATCAATTTGCTGCAAGAATTCAAGGATTGCTTTGCGGAAAAGTATCAGGATATGCCTGGATTGTCCAAAGATTTGGTCTGCCATCGTTTACCTATCAAGGAAGGAGCCATGCCTATTAAGCAAGAACAGAGGCGAATGAACGCCGACACCGCTATAGCAGTCAAGAAGGAAGTTCAAAGCATGGTTGATGCAGGAATCATCCGGCCAGCCCAATATACACAGTGGCTGGCGAATGTGGTTTTTGTCAAGAAAAAGAATGGCAAAATTAGGGTCTGTGTCGATTACAGAGACCTCAATGCTGCTTCACCAAAGGATATATACCCTATGCCTATTGCGGATCTTTTGGTGGATGCAGTCGCAGGGCACGAGATGTTATCGTTCATGGACGGTACCGCAGGATATCATCAGATACCAATTTACGAGCCAAACATTCACAAGACTGCCTTCCGGTGCCCAGGCTTTGCCGGAGCCTTTGAATATCTTAGCATGCCGTTTGGCTTGACCAATGCAGGGGCCACATATCAGCGTGCTATGAACCTGATCTTCCATGACATCCTCAGGGAGATTTTGGAAGTTTACATCGACGACGTAGTGGTTAAGTCTCAATCCAGGTCAAACCATATTAGCCACCTACGTGATGTCTTTACACGAATGAGGAAACACCAGCTCAAAATGAATTCAGCCAAGTGTATTTTCGGGGTTCGTGCTGGTGATTTCCTTGGTTTCGTGGTACATGAAAGGGGCATTGAAGTGGCGGGGGATAAAGCACAGGCTGTTCTAGACGCCCCAGCACCTCAGAACAAGAGGGAACTTCAAAGTTTGCTGGGGAAAATCAATTTTCTCCGACGCTTTATATCTAACTCAGCTGGAAAGATTGCTCCTTTCTCTCCTTTATTGAAACTCAAGAAGGATGAACACTTTGTTTGGGGTCCTGAACATTAGGCGGCTTTCGATCAAATTAAGGAATATTTGGCCAGTCCGCCAGTATTACGACCGCCAAAACCGGGAATCTCACTCAAGTTATACATTTCTGCTTTTAACAGTTCTGTGGCTGGGCTATTGGCTCAGGATGAAACCACTACAGAGGGTAAGAAAGTCAAATATGCGGTTTCTTACCTCAGCAGGACCCTTTTGGACGCAGAAACAAGATACTCCCCTATCGAGCGGCTATGTTTGGCGTTATATTTTGCCGCGACCAAGCTCCGTCACTACATGCTTTCCTTTACAACCATTGTGGTAGCTTAAACGGACTTGGTCAAGTACATGCTTACTCGGCCTATCTTACGTGGTAGGATCGGCAAGTGGTTCTTAGCTCTCTCTGAGTTTTCTTTACAGTATGCACCGCTCAAGGCGATGACGGGACAAGCAGTAACTGATTTCCTACTTCATCATCCTTTGGACGAATCAGTTGAAGATCCTATCCCTTTCGTCAACATGATTGGAACGGTGCCTTAGATCCTTTACTTTGATGGTAGTAGTACAGACTCCTTGGCGGGTGCAGGCATTTACATCCAGAGTCCATCAGGGACGAGCTACTCTTATTCTTTCCAGCTAGAGTGGACGTGCACAAACAACCAGGCTGAATACGAGGCCCTTATCATCGGTTTGGAGCTACTGTTGGATATGGATGCCAGAGAAATCGAAGTATATGGTGATTCTCTACTAATCATCAAGCAGCTATTAGGCGAATACAAGTGCTTGTCTTTTCACCTAATACATTACTGGGAACGAGCATCAGAGTTGTTAGATCAATTTGCTGACGTGGTGCTCGATTACGTCCCTCGTGAACAGAACTTTGCAGCCAATGAATTAGCACAGCTCGCCACGGGCATTACTCTTGCCAATGGCGTCAAGGAACGCATCCTGAAGGTAGAGCGCAGGACGTTACCATCTTTTGCTGCAAGAAGGGAACAACGAGGCAATTGGTTGGTTGCTACCCTAGACGTTATTGACGCCGATTGGCGTCAACCAATCATTAAATACTTACAAGACCCTTCTGCCCCGTCTGAAAGGCGAATTAGGCACTTAGCTACTAATTATTTACTCAAAGGCGATCAGCTGCTTCGCCGGGGTGAGGAAGGCGTGGACCTCAGGTGTGTCTTTGGAGTAGAAGCCAAGAGGCTAATGCGTGAAGTTCATCTGGGTGTATGTGGTTCATATCAGAGTAGATCAAAGATGAGGTGGCTGATCCGCCGATATGGTTATTTTTGGCCATCTATCCTTAAAGACTGCATCAGCTTTGCCCAAGGTTGTATTGAGTGCCAGATTCATGGACCAGTTCAGCGGATTCCTAATATTCCCATGCAGCCTATCATCAAACCTTGGCCTGCCAGGGGTTGGGCACTTGACTTTGTTGGGGAAATCCATCCAAATTCTTCTCTCCAACATAAATACCTGCTGATTGGTACAGACTTTTTCACCAAGTGGGTTGAAGCCATCCCTGTTTGAAACTGTGATGCGGCGACGGTTATCCGTTTCATATTTCAGAATATCATCTGCCGCTATGGCATTCCTGAGTGTATTGTGGCGGACAGGGGGGCAGCGTTTATTGCAGAGAGTACACAGACGTTCATTCAGGATTATGGCATCCAGTTTTTACACTCTTCCCCGTATTACGCTCAATCAAATGGCCAGGCTGAAGCTAGTAACAAGGTTATTATTTGTATCATCAAAAAGATGCTGGCGGATAATCCCAGAACTTGGCATACTGAGCTAGACAATACTCTGTGGGCGTATCGTACCTCTAAACGAACTCCTACAGGAACTATCCCCTACACCTTGATGTTTGGCCATGATGCTGTTCTTCCTCTGCAGATCAATGTTCGATCTCTACGGGTTCGCGAATAGCATCAGTTAATTGGAGATGATTACGTTCAGGCTATGTTCCAGGAGCATGAAGATCTCGATGAGCAGCGACTAGACGCTTTGCAGAACATAGTCCTGGAGAAGAAAAAGGTCGCCAGAGCTTATGACAAAAGAACCAAAGGTAAGTCCTATGGTGAGGGCGATCTGGTTTGGAAGGCTATGCTTCCCTTTGGCGAACGAGATACTGGACGTGGTAAATGGTCTCTCAAGTGGGAGGGCCCCTTTGTCATTGATCGGATTGTTGGCAAGGGTGCTTATCAACTTCGAGATTTGGAGGGTGATGTCCATCAAAACCCTATCAATGGGCGTCATCTCAAGAAGTACTTCCCTAGTGTTTGGGAATATGAAGAGCCGCTCGCTACGGTTGAGCCAGGGGGGCAAGCTTCGGCCTAAGGCCTCC
Organism: Potentilla sterilis; assembly: GCA_963682095.1. Lineage (NCBI taxonomy): Eukaryota > Viridiplantae > Streptophyta > Magnoliopsida > Rosales > Rosaceae > Potentilla > Potentilla sterilis. The sequence continues at coordinate 46,703,885 of OY821754.1, forward strand.
TACCAACACTATAACGCTCTGCCTTAGTTCCCTTGGCTTTGGCAGCGTACCTTGCCTCAGCCTAAGGTTACTAGGGGGGCAATACAAGGGATACTCCTCATAGAAGACCTGGCGGTTGAGGATAGAAGACCTGACGATTGAGTCCGCTAGCGATAAATACTTGGCGATTGAGTCCGCCAGCGATAAACAGAAGTTAGAAGATGAATCTGCTTGAGGTTCATTAGTTTTTTTTCGTTTTCTTTTGTTATGAATCTGTTCGAGGTTCATTTACTTAGTCTGCTTGGGAATCAATGTTTATGGTTCTCAACAATTTATGGTTATAACAAATACATTCAACACGGAAAACAACAATGTTTTTGTTTTTCGACAAGGTCAATAAATTTTTTATTTTTTTTTTATTGACATTTCATGGATGACTTTGCAGTCAAGAGCTTTACAAGTGTCTCAAATTCCCTCCGACCATCCGCCCAGATTGTCATCCATCTCACCGACCCGTTGGTTGCTTCAGCTGGTGGAAGCAATCAGACTCACTAAGGAGGAAGCGGGAGCATGAACGGTTAGCAGAAGACCAGAAGAAAAGAAATTTACAACTCATAAACAGCTTGTAGATGCTGTTTTTTGCTCCTCAACTCAACCAGGACGGCGCCTAAGCCACTAACCGCTATTATACCCAGGGACAACGTGGAAGAAGTTCGTTCTTTTGAGATTTTATCCAGGATCCACGTTATCCAAATTGGCATAATACCAGATTATGCGACTTAGACGATATCTAATACCAGATTATACGACTTAAGGTGTTTGAACAAACATCTCTGTATAATCCGGGGGAAAGGGCTCAGGAAGCCATAGCAGCTTGGTGGAGAATCTAGAGAATGGAATAGACATGTTAAAATCAAAGGGCAATGAAAGATATGTTTTCGTTGCATACTAAAGGTTTCATTATATAGCGAATGGCGAGTGAAATCCAACAGCTGGGATAAATTAGGGTTTCCCACCATCGGTCAAATCAGAGTTATGAAGGTTTTTATGGTCCTCAACCGTTTGTTGGTACGGGGGATCACGGGGTTTGAATTTCAAACTGACCGTTGACCACATCTTGGAAGTCGACAGTTTGTGGGGATCATTAAATGCTACATTGCTGTTTGAAGTTGGACCAGATAGGTCTGGGCTTTGTATCAGGGTTGGACTTTTCTGATTCTAATCCAATATTATATGAAAAATAGATATTACAAAAGGGCCCAATTCACTCGGGGGGCAGGGACGCGAGTTTGAACAGTTCAAGACCTAACCTTCCTATCCTAGCCTTCAGATATTGAATTTCAGCCTTCAGTTTTTCTTCAGCTGCTTGGCTTTCTTCTGTTTCGGCCCTAAGCTTCATCAAGTGAGCCCTTTGCTGATGAGCTGCGTCAAGTCGAGCATTTTGCCTCTCCCGCACCATTGCTATTTTCCGATCCAGATGCTCTTTTTCTCGCTCCAGGCGTTTGATTTCCTCCTCGTCTTCTTGTTCCACGGCCAGCACAAGGGAGGAGTAGGAGTCTATGGTTTTGGACAGGACCGAAGTCATCTTACTGGTTTTGGCTTCTTGTTTTGGAGCCTCGCCCGCTTTTTTTTGGAGGGTGTCAAAGAGCTCGGGGAAGGTGATCAAAATCTCTTTTACCCTGGCTTGAGTTGTGGCGGGCAGTTGGTGATAGGAGCACAATGTGCGACGATATTATATGCTTATGCCCTCGTTTATGCTTTGTTTAACCCTTATTTATCTAAGATAGAGTCATAATTTAGTTTAGTGTTGTTTTGGTGGAGTTTTGGAAATATGAGCTTAATGATCCGAAAAATGACTAAGTTTGAGAAATCTGGAAAATAGTGTAAAATATGTCTTTTTCGCGATTTTGAGATGAGTGAAAATGTGATCTATCCTTGTCCGAATTCTATGAAATTTGGCGTGCTTAATATTCATATGCTAAGGAATGTTGTGTTAAAATTTCAGATCAATCGGAGTTCGGGAAGTCACCTAAAAGTTGGTTACAAAAGGGCAGTCCGAGCATTCCAATCCAGGGACTTCCAGGATTTTCCTGGGACTGTGTCCCAACTTCGAAAAATCATTCCCGTCGACTCACAAGGAATTTGATCGAACTGTTTTATGGGGAGATGGCCATATGTGTCTAGTTTACGTGAGACTTGGAATCGCATCAATCGGAGCTCCACAGATGGAGATATGTCGGAATCACTGCGACAAGGTCAAAGCTGCCGATTCCAGGAACCTACTGCCCCCTTTTCGTGTTTTCTGTTTTTGATGGACCAAATGGTGTACAAATGCATATGTGAAGATGGTCCAAGCCTTATTAAGGGAAGAGGAAGACACTAGGCCATGGCATTGAAGAAAAACTTGAAGAAAGACGTTCTCCTAGTCACACTAGGAGAAGCTGCCGAATAGAGGCAGATTGTGTGTCAATGTGTGCTGCCGGCATATGGGGCATTTTCGATGGATCAAGGCCTATCAATTGAAGTCCAAGACCATACAAGAAGTCCATGAAGATGTGAAGCCCAAGCCTTGAAGAAAATATTCAGAAAAGAAAACCTAATTGGATTAAGAAAGGAAGGTTGCAAAACCTTAATGAACTAGGTTTTCTGAATCTCTTTTTGCATAAGGACTGCCGGCAGCCTCTCTCCCTTTTTCCTCTATATATAGCCATCTCATATTCAGAAAAATTTGTCACATCTCAAGCCAAAACACAAAGCCAAAGCTCTACCAAATTCTCCCCAAAGATCCTACATAAACCCTAGCCGAAATCACCTCCACCACCAACCAAGTTTCTGCCGAACTTGGAAAATACCTACTGCCGAGCCACTGTGTTGCCGTGCAGCCTCCATTCCACCTCCATACATCGCCGGATCCACACCAAGACGAAGCTCTCCAAGGTTTCTAAAGTGTGATCCACTCCCCTCTTTCGGTTTAGCTTTTGTTTATGTAGTTATGAATTGTTTTGTCTATGAAACTCTTTTGTATTTTCGGTTTTGGATTATATGTCTATGTATGATTCAAATTGGAGATTGGTTTTATGAATTGTATGTTGATGAATTGTTTGATTCGATGTTTAGACTTAGGTTTAAATTTCGGCAACAATGAATTTGCATGCTAATTTTGTAATATAAAACTTGTAAGATGAACACACTTAGATAATTAGGACAGCGGTATTGATGCATGTTGAGGATTTAAATCGGTTAGTAATCTAAGGGTGTGACTTAAAAACCGACTCATTAGTGTTGTTTGGCAAACAAGTAAATCTAGATGTTAGGTTTCATCTAACCCGAGTAGAATGAATAAAGATGAAACGTATGTTGCTTTGATTCTATTGTGCTCACCTAGGGTATAACCTTAGCTAAAACTTGCATGTTAAATGAGATGATTGACAACCTTGCTTGTTTACATGTTTTCGATTATAGACTTTTGTGCTTCAATGCTATGACTTGTATAAGGTAGCATAACTTTTAGGATCACTTTGCGAATAGCTCGATCTTAAAATATTAGAGAGTCTCTCAACTAGGTAAAATCGGAAACGTTCTAGTTGTAGGTCGAAACTTGTTTAAGTCCAATGCATGCTAAATACTTGTTCCTTACCTTCTTTTGTGTGAATCTTATGTGTTAAATGAGTTGAGTGTGGAAGTGCTTTGTGTGAAAGATGTCGACCAAAACTTGTAAATATTAGACTTAGGATTTATTTTCAGCAACTTTTAATTTCGTGTCACCTAGTTCTAGGGCAGCTTTGCTGCCGATCCATATACTCATCCCCATTGTGACGTTTTTGTGATGTATATATGTGTATCTTTTGTCTAACAATTTCATATTTCAGGTACCCTTAATCCCCGGCTTAGAACGATCCCTACTTGCTTATACTACTAACGATCTTTTGTAGGGTTATTATTTGTGCGAGCCTCGCGGCTCACATCAATTTGTGGCGCCGTTGCCGGGGATTATAAAAGCTTGTTTTATGTGATTGTTGTATATAATAATTGTTGGAAATTTTCGTGTAAAGTTTAAAGTTGTAAATTTAAATTTTAGTTTGGGATTTTGTAAAGTAGAAATATGCTTCGGCATGTAGAGTTTAATTTTGAAAGTTGCATGATGTATATTGATGTATGTTGGTAATCACTTAGTTTAATTTCTAGGAAGTTGATAGTTTTGTGTATGTTTGAGTTTATTGTAGTTTCTAAAGTGTAACATGTAGGTGAAGCCTCTTTTGTTGATCATAACCAAAACCCTTCATGTGAATGGTGCTATGTCGGAGGCCGTTTCTATGTAGATTGGGAAACGCGGGATACTTCCCCCCCACGCATATAAGCGTTTCTTCGGTAATAGTATTACTTCTGTGAGGTTGAGGGCGGTTTTAATCAACACTTGAGACCGCTAGGGATCCGTGTTTGTTTTACAAAGTATGGGGAAGTTATTATCATAGATATGGTTCTCAGGTTTGTCTAACTGGATCTCAAGGCCCATAGACTGATGTTCATTCTCGGTGAGTGAGTCGATAGGGGGTTCGCCCTCCGTGGTGTCCAACAACGAGTCCTGCCTGGTTCCTGTAGGGGGTTCGCCCTCCGTGATTTTAATGACCTTTGAAACGTAAAATCCGCACGACCTAGTCGACAGCTTGTGCCGAAGCATCACCTCACTTTAGACGCTAGAACATAACTTGACATATGTGACCTATTTTCTTCAAAGATAAAACATGTTGTGTGGTTCAAACTCTTGAGGTATATCGGGTTAAGCATGATACTACCGGGGGCTGTATCAGTCCATTGCACCGTTATCTCCTCTGCTCCACGTACTTCGAGAGTCGGAACAAATTTAAAAGAAATTAGACTTAGTGATTACATGATCATGAACGTTTCAATTTTGCTCTTCATTGCCGAAATTTTTCCTTGCTTTGCCGATTGTATATGTGGAATTGTTTGAAATATGCTTGTAATCGCCAATGCCGTGGCTTGTAATGATGTATATTCTTGCATTTTATTTCTTTACGAAGGTTCTAACTTGTTTCAATGTTGCAAATTTCAGAAAAAGTGCATGTTCGAATCTAATATTTGGACACGAGATAACCAAGGTCGATTGCAACGTTTGAACCAAGAGCGCGCCATTGTAGTTTTCATACCAACTCTAGCCGTGCCATCCATTTCTGCCGAACCATCACTATCAGTCAGTTCAGCCGTACCATCTTCATTGCCGAGCTCACCATCTGTGATCTCATCTTCGTGTGATAGTCAGGGGCCCGAGTTTGAGTGTTTTACAGAATCAGTTGAAGAACCTGCAGTTATGACATCAATCAGAGCACAGAATGGACATGTAACTGGAGGAGGAGGGGCTGCACCCTCCAACATTGTGTACCCTCCTCTTGAAGCTGGTAAGACCGGAGAGATAGAATTAAGGAGTGGATTCCTCCACAAGTTAAAGTCGTTCTATGGAATGCCAAGCGAGGATCCCAACAAGCATCTTCAGTGGTTTAACTTTACCACCGAATCAATGTGTCCACGAGGTACGGATTTGCAACATTTTAAGATGAAGGCGTTTCCGTTTTCATTGGAGGATCAAGCGAAGGAATGGTTGTTTGAAGTACCTAGTGGCCGAATCAACTCATGGAACACAATGGTGGACGAGTTTTTGCTCAAGTACTTTCCCGCTTCACGGATCACTGATTTAAGGAAGCAAATTACAAGTGTGAAGCAAGCTGGAGACGAGACCTTCTTCGATTACTACAAAAGGTTCAAATCTCTCATCTCTTTGTGCCCATCTCATGGCATAAGTGAGGGACTTTTATTGCAATATTTTTATGAGGGATTGCGTGTTATGGAGAGGGAATTTTTGGATTCAGCTGTGGGAGGTAGTTTTCTGGAATTAGGAGCAACACCAGCAAAGAATCTGTTGGAAGTTCGTGCCTTGAACAACCAACAATTTGGCATAGCACGAAATAATGTGCAAAGGAATGAGAAAGTGCATGAGACGTCTTCGAGCTCAAAATTAGAGGATAAAGTTGACAAGCTTACTGACTTGGTGAGTAATTTGATGAAGAAGCGTGCTATTGTTTGTGGTATTTGCACTGAGGGCCATGAGACTGAGCAATGCCCTCAATTTGGATCGAATGAGGGAGTAGAAGAGTGCAATGCAATTGGCTTTCAAGGAGGTCAACGGTTTGGGAACTTTAACCCAAGGTTCAATGATCATCCAAATTTTCGATGGGCAAACAATGACAACGTGCTTAGAGCACCAATGCAACCAAATCAAGGGGCTGCCGTACCCTATCAATCAAGAGCACCATTCGTGCCACGGCAACCGTACCAAGCACACCAAGGGCAGCCGAGCCACCCCACATTCCAACCCTTGCCGAACCAATCTCAAGGAGCAACAAGCAACCCCAACTACGAGGCATTGATTCAATCTCTTTCGAGTGCTACTCAAGCATTACTTGCGGGACAACAAACTCACTCGAAGGATATTGGGGAACTCAAAACCCAAATGGGGCAAGTCGTGGACTTTATGGGGAAGTTTACTGAGCAAGGAAAGTTGCCAGGAGGAGTAATAAAGAATCCGAGGAATGAGCAAGCTCAAGCTATTGTTACTCGAAGTGGTAAAGCATTAGCCGAGCCACGAGCCAAGAATAGAGGAAAAGATGCCGAGCAGCCATTTGAAACCACAACCGGTAGCCTTGCAGCCGAGCAACATGAAGACGTTGCAGCTGAGCCACTGCTACTACCGGCGGAGACACCGGAATTACAAAGGGCAGCAGCCGAGCAAAGGGATGCTGCGGAAAGGCCAAGCCAAGCCTTAAGCAAGAATGACATAGAGCGAGATCCCGCGACTTCAAAGAAAGAGCATGTTCCGATCAATCCAACAAAGGGAGGTGTGTCTAACTCATGCATGCCCTTCCCTTCACGTTTTGCAAAATCTAAGAAGGAGAAATCCGACGAAGAAGTGTTGGAGGTATTTCGGAAGGTTGAAGTAAACATTCCTTTGTTGGAGTGCATTAGACAAGTGCCACGATATGCAAAATTCCTCAAAGAGCTATGCACTACTCGAAGACACATAAGGGAGACACAAGTGGTACGAATGAGTGAGACGGTGTCGGCCGTTATACAAAGAAAGTTACCACCAAAGATGAAGGATCCCGGAAGTTTCAATGTTCCATGTGTGATCGGCAACACCAAGTTTGAGGATGTTATGTTGGATTTGGGAGCGTCGATTAATGTGATGCCACTCAACGTTTATGAAACGTTGAACCTTGGACCTCTCAAGAAGGATAATGTCATCATACAACTAGCGGATCGTTCTAACAAGTATCCGGAAGGTTATGTGGAGGATGTGCTTGTGCAAGTCAATGAATTAATCTTTCCGGCTGATTTCTACATTATTGAGATGGAGGACTCGCCGGAGCAAAGTACACAACTATTGCTTGGCCGGCCATTCATGAGGACGGCGAGGACGAAGATTGATGTTGCCGCGGGTAATCTTACAATGGAATTTGATGGTGAGGTAATCAAGTTCAATGTTTTTAAAGCCATGAAGTTCCCTATTGCTAAAGAGAGTGAAGAGTGCCGATTCTTGGAAGTTGTTGAGGAGGCCGAGCAAGTCATGTCGGCCACCCTTGATGCATAGCAATTAGCAATTGAGCAAGGGGCGGGATTTGACAAGAAAGGAAAGCGAGTAATGGAGGAAGAAAAGGAAGCATGGGCGCCGATCATCAAAGAAGTTTATGCCGAGCTTGAGTCTCGGCCATATGCTAAACAATTCAATTCATTCTTGTCTATCCCAAGTGCCACAACCAAATTTCGACCAAGTGTGGAAGAAGCCCCAAAGTTAGAACTCAAAGAGCTCCCTAGTACATTAAAATATGTTTATCTTGGAGAAGAAGATACTCTACCAGTTATTGTGTCTTCATCGCTTAGTAAGAAGCAAGAAGAGGAGTTAGTGCATGTGCTTAAAAAGCATAAAACCGCTATAGGTTGGACCTTGGCGGATATCAAGGGAATAAGCCCTACAACATGTGTTCATCGAATATTGCTTGAAGAAGGTGCAAAGCCTACAAGAGAGGGTCAAAGACGCCTCCACCCCCCAATGATGAAGGTAGTAAAAGACGAGATCATAAAATTGCTTGATTGTGGCGTCATATACCCTATTTCGGATAGCAAGTGGGTCTCACCAGTGCAAGTAGTGCCAAAGAAAAGTGGTGTCACGGTTGTCAAGAATGAGAAGAATGAACTCGTGCCACAACGACTTGTGACCGGTCATAGGATGTGTATCGATTATAGGAAGCTCAATGCAACAACAAGGAAGGATCACATGCCTTTGCCGTTTATGGATCAAATGCTAGAGAGACTAGCCGGCCACAAGTTTTATTGCTTTCTTGACGGTTATAGTGGATACAACCAAATCGCCATACACCCGGATGATCAAGAGAAGACTACTTTCACTTGTCCGTTTGGCACTTTTGCTTATCGACGCATGCCATTTGGACTTTGTAACGCACCCGGTACATTTCAACGATGCATGTACAACATCTTCTCCGACTTTATTGAGAGTAAAATCGAAGTATTCATGGATGATTTTAGCGTTTATGGACGCAACTTCGACACATGTTTGGCAAATTTGGAGGCGATACTTGAGAGGTGTGTTGAGACCAACCTTGTGCTTAATTGGGAAAAATGTCACTTCATGGTGAACAATGGCATAGTGCTCGGCCATATCATAAGCGAGGAGGGGATTCAAGTCGACAAAGCTAAGGTCGAGTTGATTCAACACTTGCCGAGCCCTAAAAATGTGAGGGACGTTAGAAGCTTCCTTGGCCATGCCGGATTTTATAGACGATTTATCAAGGACTTCTCATCCATATCCAAGCCATTAAGCAACTTGTTACAAAAAGAGGTGACGTTTGAGTGGTCGGAAGAGTGTGAGCAAGCGTTTGGCCGATTGAAGGAAAGCTTGTGTACGGCGCCGGTTTTGGTGCCACCAGATTGGGAGCTCCCATTTGAGCTCATGTGTGATGCCTCCGATTATGCAATGGGGGCAGTACTCGGCCAAAGAAGAGAGAAGAAACCGTGCGCCATCTATTATGCCTCACGGACCCTTAATGATGCTCAACTCAACTACACCACAACGGAGAAAGAACTCTTGGCGGTAATTTTTGCTTTGGAAAAGTTTCGATCATATCTTTTGAATTCCAAAGTGATTGTTTATAGTGATCATGCCGCCTTGAGGTATCTTATGACGAAAAAGGATGCTAAACCAAGGCTCATACGTTGGATTCTTTTGCTACAAGAGTTCGACATTGAAATAAAAGACAAGAAGGGAGTAGAGAATGTGGTAGCCGATCACCTTAGCCGAATTCATAAAGAGAAGGATCGGCTGCCCTTGGTTGAAAGCTTCCCAGATGAGCAACTCTTTCGGATCGATGCTACAAGTGAACCTTGGTACGCCGATATTGCAAATTATCTTGCAACACATGAATTTCCAAGAGATATGCCGAGCCGAGTCAAGAATAGAATCAGGAAGCAAGCTCGACACTTCTTTTGGGATGAGCCATATTTGTGGAAGCAATGTAGTGATCAAGTGGTAAGAAGATGTGTTCCGAAAGAAGAGCATCAATCCATTCTATCTTTTTGTCACTCCGAAGCATGTGGTGGTCACTTTGGGCCTAAGAGAACGGCATTGAAGGTACTTGAGTGTGGTTTCTTTTGGCCTACTTTGTTTAAGGATGCATTTTTGGCATGTGTGACATGTGATCGTTGCCAACGAACCGGCAATATTGGAGCCCGAGATCAAATGCCTCTACAACCTATCATTGAGGTAGAAATTTTCGACTTATGGGGAATTGATTTCATGGGACCGTTTCCTTCTAGCAAAGGCTTCCTTTACATATTGTTAGCGGTTGATTATGTATCAAAGTGGATCGAAGCTAAGCCTACACGCACCAATGACTCAAAGGTGGTTGCCAATTTCCTCAAGACCAACATCTTTACACGTTTTGGAGTTCCAAGGGTCTTGATAAGTGATGGTGGCTCCCATTTTTGCAACCGCACTATTGAAGCTTTGCTAAGGAAGTATGGTGTCACACATAAGGTCTCTACACCTTATCATCCTCAAACAAGTGGCATGGCCGAAGTGAGTAATCGAGAGATCAAGCAAATATTGGAAAAATCGGTTGGACCTTCAAGGAAGGATTGGAGTGATCGTCTCGATGATGCTTTGTGGGCTTATAGGACCGCATACAAAACGCCAATTGGTATGTCACCTTTT